>CM066031.1:1537862439-1539197351 GCA_033557465.1 Ichthyophis bannanicus
AGTTTTTTTTGCAAATTTTTATGCTGTCTTTTTTAGCTATGTCATCTGACTGGCTAAGATGGCACGCTTGGGCGGGAAGGCGACCGCGCATGTGCGCTGCAATTCCCAAAGGCTTTCTTTGAAAGCTGGGGAAAATTGCTCCGCGAGGGCTCCGTCGGCGCCGACGTCACCCATATGTGAGGACTGATTCCTGCTGCTCCTGGAGAACACCTGTTACAGGTGAGTAACTACGCTTTTCCTCTTTATTTCACTAGCACATTTGTGCTGAACATCACGAAGCAGGGCTACACAGAAGAAACGCTGCACGCTGGAGGGAGAGGAGGAAGGAAGGGGAGATGCTGCTTTCATGCAGACAGGCTGCATTCCTGCTCTTTAAGCTGGTGGGAATTAAGAGTCCTGGCAGTAATTTCTCTCCACTGTCTTGCTTTTCATACTCGAGCAAAACAGCCCCCAAATTAGTGATATCCAAATGATCTCTCCAAACAAAATTATATCACCAAACCCCCTGTGAAACACACTCAACTTTTTTTGTTGGATAATACCGGAAAGGGACATCGACTAAAAACCATACTCTCCACACGGTTGTATCCTATTTAATCGTTTTTTTTTTAAAAAGAAAGAGAACTCAATAAACATTCTCAAAAATAGACGTTTGTTACTTAGCTGATTCGAAGAACTAGAGCACGACGTGCACGTTTCGGGTTGAACACCCTGTTTCAAGTGCTGATTTTTACATGACAAGTCAGCACTTGAAACAGGGTGTTCAACACGAAACGTGCACGTCGTGCTCTAGTTCTTCGAATCAGCTAAGTAACAAACGTCTATTTTTGAGAATGTTTATTGAGTTCTCTTTCTTTTTAAAAAAAAACGATTAAATAGGATACAACCGTGTGGAGAGCATGGTTTTTAGTCCATGTCCCTTTCCGGTATTGTTGTTGTTAAGTGCCGTCGAGTCGGAGTCGACTCATGGCGACCCTCTGGATAGCTATCCTAAATTGTGTTCGGTCTTCAGTCAGGCGGCTCATTGTTGACAGACTGGTACCCGTAGCTGCTGTTATTGTAGCAATCCATCTCATTGCTGGCCTTCCTCTTTTGCGTTGACCTTCTATCTTGCCAAGCATGATGTCTTTCTCTAATGATCTCTCTCTTCGCATGATGTGTCCGAAGTATGAAAGTCGAAGTCTTGTCATCTGAGCTTCTAAAGAAAGCTTAGGTTTGATCTCTTCTAGTACCGACTGGTTTGTTCTTCGGGCAGTCCATGGTATACACAGTATTCGCCGCCAGCACCATAATTCAAAGGCATCAATTTTCTTCCTGTCTGTCTTTTTCACTGTCCAGCTTTCACATCCATATGATGTTATTGAAAATACCATGGCTTGAACAAGTCGAATCTTTGTATGGAGAGAGACATCTCTGCTCTTGAGAATCTTATCTAGGTCTTTCATAGCCATTCTGCCAAGAGCAATGCGTCGTCTGATTTCTTGACTGCTTGTTGCTTCTTTATTGATAGTTGATCCAAGTAGGTTAAAGTTGTTCACGATTTCAATTTCTTCTCCTTCAACGATGAACCTGTTGATTATGCCAGTTGTCATGATCTTTGTCTTCTTTACATTAAGGTGCAGGCCCATTTTGAGACTATGTTCTTTGATTGTGAGAAGCAAATGTTTCAGATCATCTTCACTTTCAGCCAGTAATGTGGTATCATCAGCATAGCGAAGGTTGTTGATGAGTCTTCCACCAATCTTCACACCTCTGTTGTCTTCATACAGTCCTGCTTCTCTGATGATTTGTTCTGCATATAAATTAAACAGGTAGGGGGAAAGTATGCAGCCTTGTCTTACACCTTTGCTTATTTTAAACCATTCTGTTTCTCCTTGTTCCGTTCGAACTGTTGCTTCTTGATCAATGTACAGATTACGCAAGAGAACGATCAGGTGTTCTGGTATACCCAGGCTTCTTAATGTGGCCCAGAGTTTCTCATGGTTTACACAGTCAAAAGCCTTGCTATAGTCGATAAAGCACAAATAGATATCCTTTTGGTATTCTTTAGTCTTTTCAAGGATCCATCTCACATCCGCAATGATGTCTCTCGTTCCTCGCCCTTTCCTGAACCCTGCTTGCACTTCAGGTAGTTCTTGTTCTAGGTATGGCTGTAGTCTCTTTTGAATAATCTTCAGTAGAATCCTGCTGGCATGTGGGATCAGAGCGATTGTGCGATAATTTCCACAGTCAGTTGGATCACCTTTCTTTAGTATTGGTATAAACACAGATCTTTTCCAGTCAGTTGGCCATGATGTTGTCTTCCATATTTCTTGGCAGAGCCTTGTAAGTAAGGTAACAGCTGCATCAGATTGCTGCAATACTTCTATGGGAATGCTATCAATGCCTGGTGCTTTGTTCTTTGATAAGGCTTTCAATGCTGCTTCAACTTCTTCTTTCATCACCAATGGTTCCTGATCATAAGGTATAGGTTGAAACGGCTGTTGGTCCACTTGATCTTTATCATATAAAAACTCTGTATATTCCTTCCACCTTTTCTTGATCTTCTCAGCATCATTCAACATAGAACCTTGAGCATCTTGTAACATTCCAATTTGAGGCTGGAACTTTTTCTTTAACTCTCGCAGCTTTAGGAAAGCCGATCTTGTTCTTCCTCTAATAGTTTCTGCTTCTATTTCCTTGCAAGTGTCATTGTAGTACTTTTCCTTGTCCTGTCTTGCTGCACGTTGGAAATCTCTGTTGAGTTCTGCGATTGTCTTTCTTTCTCCTTTGGCTTTAGCTTCTCTGCGTTTCTGGGCAATTTTCAGAGTTTCTTCCATCATCCATTTTGGCCGTTTTTGCTTTTTCACCTTTTGTAGAGACTTCTCGCTTTCTTCCAGCACAACCTTCTTGATGTCATTCCATAACTCTTCCGGAGCTCTGTCATTTGTATCTAAGGCAGCAAATCGATTTTGCAGGCAGTCTTTAAATTCCAGTGGTATATTCTCAAGGTCATATTTTGGTGCATTCATGAGTGGTTTGCTCTTTTTCAACTTTAGCTTGAGTTTGCATACTAGTAGTTGATGATCTGTACCACAGTCAGCTCCAGGTTTTGTCTTTGTTGATGTTACAGAGCTTTTCCATCGTTGACTTCCACAGATGTAGTCAATTTGATTTTTATACAATCCATTGGGTGAAGTCCATGTGTACAGTCGTCGCTTGTGTTGCTGAAAGAAGGTGTTTGAGATGAATAGATCATTGGTCTTGCAGAATTCTATCAGTCTTTCTCCAGCTTCATTTCTGTTGCCAAGTCCATATTTTCCAACTACTTTGCCTTCTTCTTTGTTGCCAACTTTTGCGTTCCAGTCACCCATGACTATCAGGATATCCTGTTTGCATGTTCTGTCAATTTCAGCTTGTACTTGTTCATAGAACTCTTCAATTTCATTCTCTTCTGCAGCTGTTGTTGGGGCATATACTTGAATTATAGTTGTGTTGATAGGCAATCCTCGTAGACGAATAGAGATTAAGCGTTCGCTGACTGCATTGTATTTCATTACAGTTCTTGCAAGTTTCTTCTTTATTATAAATGCAACACCATTTCTTCTTTGTCTTTCATTTCCAGCATAGTAGACCATGTGATCATCTGATGCAAAGTGCCCGATGCCAGTCCATTTCAGTTCGCTGACACCCAACCGATCAAGTTGTACACGTTCCATTTCATTCTTGACCACTTCCAACTTCCCTTGGTTCATGCTTCGTACGTTCCATGTTCCAATGTGTAAGACATCTTTACAGCTTCTGACTCTCATTTCATGCGCAGCTACATCAGCAGTCAGACTTCCCGAAGGCTTTGATCCAACCACATCATAAATGCTGGCTTTACTCTGAAAAGTCTTCAGCTCTTCCCCAGTAGCTAGTTGAGTGCCTTCCGACCTGGGAGTCTCATCTTCCAGCACCATAGCACAATTTGTTTTGTTGTAACTATCCATTGGGTTTTCATGGCAAGATACAGAAGTAGATTGCCGGGCCTTCCTTCCGCGCAGTTTAAGTTTGGTGTTGTTGCCGTTGTCACAGAAATGTGATCCTCCGCCGTCAACACTATCCCATTCTGCTGCTGCCCAGATGGGTGGTTTGTCTTCGTCTGGCACCTCAGCTGAGACCTGTCCATCTTGGGAGACCCTGCCAGTAGTTAAACTACCGATAGTTTAGCTCTCAGCATCACTGATGCACACAAGCCCTCACAGCACGACAAGCTGCAAACCAAGTGTATTATCCAAAAAAAAAAGTTGAGTGTGTTTCACAGGGGATTTGGTGATATAATTTTGCTTTTCATACTGGCAGGGCAAGGACCCCGTTGACTCTTCATCCTTCTATGGCATCTGTTTGCATGCACATGCGCGGACAAAGAGGTACATACAGACAGACAAACTCAACCACACAAAAAAAATGAATCCTCTCCAGTAGGCTCTATCGCTTACACAAACCGCACCTAGTAAAATTACTGTCAGACAGCAGAGTCTTGTAATGGAAACTTTGGGACACTCTCATCATTGCCCTGAGATTTTGCAGGAGGGATTCATGTTTATCTCCATGCATGCATGGAAGATAAGTTTTCTTTCCTTACCCACAATTCAAAGGTATGCTAATTCGGAAAGAAAGCCATTTGTTAAGTTTTTTGAGAGGCTGAATGACTTTCTCTCATGGCAAACCAAATAAATGCTGTACTTGAAGCACATGTGAGATTTTTTTTTTCAAATGCTAACACGTTTTTGGCTTAATAAGCACAAACGATAGACTTTAGAGGTTATTTTAGAAACATTGGGTTCGATATTCGAAAGACATTTACACTGTTCCGAGGCATTTGCAAGGTTTACAAGGCTGTAATCAGGATATTCAATGGTACTAACATGGTTAGTGCAGCTGAATATCTGCTATCTTCTCCCCTACACGCCCCAGTGGTAACCGCTTAGCATTGGGGCGTGTTGTGGGCGTTCCAGGGAGGAGCGGAGGCGGAAACAGTCAAGAACCGGGCAGTGGCGATATTTCATGCTGCCCGGTTAGCAACCTGTGCCTAAAAGGTAGGTGAAGCAAAAACTCGCCTATCTTTTAGCTGCAGGAGCTAACTGGCAGCATGCAATATCGCCACTGCCCGGTTAGCTCCTGCAGCTGTGAGGCAGTGCGGCAAACCCTCATATTCAATGCCAGGGCCGCATGTGACCCCGGCATTGACTATCCGGGTTAAGGGCCAGTGTAGACGGCTATAGCTGACCTAGATGAATATCAGATCCTTTATTCACACGGCAATTTTAGAAAGGGCTGAATTTACACACGAATATCATACGATGTAAAAATTGCAAAGGGGGTGTGCTTAAGAAGTGGCTTGAGCAGGTCAAAATCTATACATAGTCCCCATATCATCTAAGAAATACATGTTTATGATAGCAATTGTTCATGTCAAGATTTATAGCTGCTCCCTAAGCTTGTTTGTTTTTTAGAAACTGTTCATTTTGGCCAGCCCTTTACTGGAGGGCTTAAGGGGGTTATCTTTGTAATCCCTCGTTGTTTATTTTTCCTTCAAAATTGAAATCATTGTAACCCGAGGTGCATTTTCTGCCCTGCAGTTTCTTAAAACTACAGGCGACAAGCACCAGGACACCTTCAGGAGGCTGGAGATTTTTGGTGCTTAGATATTCACTCCAGCCCCTGGTGAATACAGGGTTCAAAGGACTTGTATCAGATGTAGTGAGATTGGTTAATGCTAAATAAAATAGTGGGTACTGAGCCCTGTGGTGTAATGTCCTGTGTTCAGAATAAAGCCTTTTCTTTTACTCTCATAAACTAGAAACATCTCACAAAGAAGCAATACAGATACTTACCAAAGGAAACAAAAGACAAAAATAGAATAATTAAATAACGTCTTCCAAAATAACAGAGCAGTTACTTTACATATTCTACCAGGTGATAGCGGAGAGACTGAATGAATTCTTTGCTTCAGTCTTTACTGAGGAAGATGTAGGGATGTCACCCATGACTGAAGTGGTATTTAAAGGTGCGGAAGAATTGAAGGAAATTTCGATACATCGGGAAGATGTATTACAACTATTAGATAAACTGAAGAGTAGCAAATCACCTGGGCCGGATGGTATACATCCAAGGGTGTTGAACGAACTGAAATATGAGATTGCAGGCCTGCTATTAGTAATCTGTGAACTATCATTAAAAATCATCTCTAATACCTGAAGATTAGAGGATCGCCAATGTAACACCAATTTTTAAAAAGGGTTCCAGGGGTGATCCGGGAAACTACAGACCGGTGAGCCTCACGTCAGTACCGGGAAAAATGGTAGAAGCCATCATAAAGAATAAAATTACTCACCATGTAGATAGTCATGGCCTAATGGGAGACAGCCAACATGGCTTTAGACAAGGAAGATCTTGTCTTACTAATCTGTTATGTTTTTTTGAAAGTGTGAATAAAACAGGTGGACAAAGGTGAGTCGATTAATATAGTGTATCTGGACTTTCAGAAAGCCTTTGACAAGGTCCCTCATCAGAGACTTTTGGCAAAACTAAAGAGTCATGGGATAGGAGGCAGTGTACTACTGTGGATCAAGAACTGGTTAAGAGATAGAAAGCAGAGGGTTGGGCTAAATGGCCAATTTTCCCAATGGAGAAAGGTGAATAGTGGTGTATCCCAGGGATCTGTGCTGGGTCCGCTGCTTTTTGACATATTCATAAATGACCTGGAAAGTGGAATAATGAGTGAGGTTATCAAATTTGCAGATGACACAAAACTATTTAAAGTTGTTAAAACCCAAGAGGATTGTGGAAAATTGCAAGAGGATCTTGATAAATTAGAAGACTGGGCATCAAAATGGCAGATGAATTTTAATGTGGACAAGTGCAAAGTTATGCATCTAGGGAAGAACAACCCAAACTATGGTTACAGAATGCAAGGTTCCACATTAGGAACCACCACCCAGGAAAAAGATTTAGGCGTCATTGTGGATAACATGTTAAAAACCTCGGCTCAGTGTGCAGTGGCAGCCAAGAGAGCAAATAGAATGCTAGGTATCATAAGGAAAGGAATGGAAAATAAAACAAAAGATATTATAATGCCTCTATATCGTTCCATGGTGAGACTGCACCTTGAATATTGTGTGCATTTCTGGTCACCATATCTTAAAAAGGATATAGAGTTATTAGAAAAGGTTCAGAGAAGAGCCACCAAAATGATAAAGGGGATGGAAGGATACTCCTATGAAGAAAGGCTAAAAAGGTTAGGGCTCTTTAACCTGGAAAAGAGACACCTGAGGGGAGATATCATAGAAGTCTATAAATTAATGAACGGAGTGGAACAGGTAAATGTAGATTGATTGTTTACGTTATCAGAATATAGAAAGACTAGGGGACATGCAATGAAGCTACAGGGTAAACTATTTAAGACTAATAAAAGAAAATATTTTTTTACTCAACGTGTAAGGAGGCTTTCCTAACCAGGGCTCCACACATCAAACAGGGAACCTTTACTTGAGCACAGTAGGTTGCTGAACTCTGTAACCTCCTCAGGTTCAGAAACTGCTAACACCTAATCAAGAGTTAGTGGGCCTGTTTCCTGAGTGCAGTTGAAGCCTGCATAAAAAGCTCCTGTGCCCTGCCCTTTTGAGGCTTTCCTAACCAGGGCTCCACACATCAAACAGGGAACTTTTACTTGAGCACAGTAGGTTGCTGAACTCTGTAACCTCAGGTTCAGAAACTGCTAACACCTAATCAAGAGTTAGTGGGCCTGTTTCCTGAGTGCAGTAGAAGCCTGCATAAAAAGCTCCTGTGCCCTGCCCTTTTGAGGCTTTCCTAACCAGGGCTCCACACATCAAACAGGGAACTTTTACTTGAGCACAGTAGGTTGCTGAACTCTGTAACCTCCTCAGGTTCAGAAACTGCTAACACCTAATCAAGAGTTAGTGGGCCTGTTTCCTGAGTACAGTTGAAGCCTACATAAAAAGCTCCTGTGCCCTGCCCTTTTGAGGCTTTCCTAACCAGGGCTCCACACATCAAACAATACCTAAGCTCCACAAACAGGACAATGGCTGGGAAAAATCGTATTGCTAAAGCTGTTGCCCCCGTTACAGCTTCTGCCTCGGTCCAGACAGAGATCCTAATGCCAGTTGAGGAACCGGTTCCATGTGCAGGGTGCCTGCATGCTGAAGCTCTGAGGAAACAAGTGGAGGAACTCAGAGAGGAGGTGGCGAGGCTGAGGAGCATTCAAGACAGTGAGAAGTACATTGATGAGATGCTTCTTGCAGCAACCAGGCTCTCCAGCACAGGAGAAGATGGGTGCCAACAGAATGTCGATGGTTGGACAAAAGTCACCAGAGCCTGCAAAATCACCAATCCAACTTCTCCAGCCCTTGAATTGAAGAACCATTATGCAGCCCTGGAAGTGGAGGAGGTGAAAGCATCCCTGGAAAGGGAAGAACCAGAGTTCAAGTACCCCATAGTTGCGGAATCAATGACCACAAGGAAACGAAGGGTAGTGGTGGTTGGAGACTCTCTTCTGAGGGGTACTGAGGCGTCCATCTGCCGACCAGACTTGATGTCCAGAGAGGTATGCTGTCTGCCTGGTGCCAAGATCCAAGATGTTACGGAGAGTTTGCCGAGACTCATCAAGCCCACTGACTATTACTCAATGTTGCTAATCCATGTTGGAACAAATGATACTGCCAGGTATACCTCGGAACGTATCAAAAGTGACTTCATGGCTCTGGGACAGAGGGTGAAGCAGGTAGGTGCACAGGTGGTGTTCTCTTCAATCCTCCCTGTTGAGGGTAAAGGCCAAGGCAGAGAGGCTCGCATCCTGGAGATGAATGCATGGCTGCGTGGATGGTGTCTTCGAGAGCGTTTTGGTTTCCTAGACCATGGGATGCTGTTCCAAGCGTTGCAGAGCAGAGATGGCATCCATCTGTCCAAGAAAGGTCAACGCATCTTTGGTAGTAGACTGGCTAATCTACTGAAGAGGGCTTTAAACTAGATTCGTTGGGGATGGGTGAAGAAAGCCCCCAGGTAAGTGAAAGCCCCCAGGTAGGTGATACATTAAATACCTTTATGGAAATGGGTAACAGGGGTAACATATGGAAAGCAGTGTGTATTAATGCCCGTAGCATGGGAAATAAGATCCCTGAAGTTGAAGCTTTGGTGGGAGTGGCTGACTTGGATTTAGTGGCAGTTACAGAAACATGGTTCACAGAAAACCATGACTGGGATGTAACTATACCTGGCTATACTTTATTCAGAAAGGACAGGGTAGGAAGAAGGGGAGGAGGAGTGGCACTATATGTAAAAACTACTATTAAAGCTTTGGAATTACAGAGCTTAAAAGGGAGAGAGGAAGCATTGTGGGTTAAACTAGAAAGAGGGAAAGAGAAATCTATTTGCATTGGTGTGATATACAGACCTCCCTCACAAGAGGAAGAGGTGGACAGAGAGTTAATTGAAGACATACGCAGCATTGCTAGGAAAGGGGAAGTGCTACTGCTAGGAGATTTCAATATGCCAGATGTTGATTGGCACATTCCTGCTGCAGTATCATCTAGAAGTAAGGAGATCCTGGATTCTCTACAGGGAGAACTATTCAGGCAATTGGTAACAGACCCCACACGTGAAGGGGCCATACTGGACTTGGTGCTTACCAATGGTGAAAGTGTTTCTGATGTTGTAGTGGGAGATCATTTTGCAGCCAGTGATCACCAGATGGTGTGGTTCAGTATTAGGACTAGGGCTGTTAGAATCCATTCCAAGGTGAAGATCTTAAACTTTAGGAAGACTAACTTTGTGAAGATGGGCCAATACCTCAGGGAGTCGTTAGTGGGATGGGAACAGCTGGGGGATGTAGAAAAACAGTGGGCAAAACTGAAAGGGGGTATTTTAAAGGCAACCAACCTTTTTGTTAAAATGGTAAATAAAGGCAAAAGGAACAGGAGACCGCTATGGTTTTCGAAGGAAGTAGCTGAAAAAGTGAAGAAAAAGAGGGAGGCCTTCATGAAATACAAGAGATCACAGAGAGAGGAAGACAGGCATCTGTATTTGGAAAAACTTAGAGAAGCTAGCAAAGTAGTCAAGAAGGCAAAGATTCAAAAGGAGGAGGAAATAGCCAATGCAATAAAATGGGGGATAAGACATTTATCAGATATATTAGTGAGAAGAGGAAGGGCAAAAGTGGTATTGTCAGACTCAAGGGTGCAGGGGGGGAATATGTAGAAGCTGATAAGGATAAAGCGGAATTGCTTAACAAATATTTTTGTTCTGTGTTCACAGATGAAGAACCAGGAGCAGGACCTCAGAAAACACCCACAAATAAGAACAGAAGCGAGGGACACCTTGAACAATTTTCAGAAGACTGTGTTCGTGAGAAACTAGCTCAACTTAAAGTAGACAAAGCGATGGGACCGGATGGGATACACCCTAGAATACTGAGGGAACTTGGGGACGTTCTAGCAACTCCACTGACTGACCTTTTCAATGCCTCGTTGGAGTCGGGAGTGGTGCCAAAGGACTGGAGAGAGGCTCATGTGGTGCCTTTACACAAAAGCGGAAGTAAGGATGTGGTTGAAAACTACAGGCCGGTTAGTTTAACTTCGGTGGTGAGTAAATTATTGGAAACACTGCTGAAAGAAAAAATAGTGAGGTTTCTGGAGTCCGGCGGATTACAGGATCCGAGGCAGCATGGATTCACCAGAGGCAGGTCTTGTCAGACAAATCTGATTGATTTCTTTGACTGGGTGACCAGGGAGTTGGACCGAGGGAGAGCTCTAGATGTGGTGTATTTAGATTTCAGTAAAGCCTTTGACACTGTTCCTCACAGGCGACTTATAAACAAACTGAGCACCCTAGGGATGGACCCTACAGTTACTGCTTGGGTTAGAAATTGGTTGGGTGGGAGGCGACAAAGAGTACAAGTAAAGGGAGCTCACTCTGAGGAGAAGGATGTTACCAGTGGTGTGCCCCAGGGATCTGTCCTTGGTCCGATTCTTTTTAACATCTTTGTTAGTGATATAGCGGAAGGGCTGTCGGGTAAGGTTTGCCTCTTTGCGGATGATACCAAAATCTGCAATAGAGTAGACACCCAGGAAGGTGTAGATAACATGAGGAGGGATCTAGCTAAGCTTGAAGAATGGTCTAGAATTTGGCAGCTGGGATTTAATGTTAAAAAATGTAAGGTCATGCATTTGGGCTGCAGCAATCCAAGGGAGCAATACAGTATAGGAGGTGAAGTACTTTTGTCCACTAAAGAAGAGCGGGACCTAGGCGTGGTTGTGTCTGATGATCTTAAAGTAGCTAAACAGGTAGAAAAGGCGACGGCAAAAGCTAGAAGGATGCTTGGGTGCATACGGAGAGGAATGGCTAGCAGAAAAAAGGAGGTGATAATGCCTCTGTATAAGTCTTTGGTGCGACCTCATTTGGAGTATGGTGTGCAATTCTGGAGACCGCACCTTCAAAAGGATGTGAACAGGTTCAAGTCGGTGCAGAGGGTTGCTACTAAAATGATTAATGGGCTTCATTATAAAGCATATGAGGACAGACTTAAGGATCTTAATATGTACACCTTAGAGGAAAGGCGGGATAGAGGTGATATGATTGAGATATTTAAATACCTCCGTGGCATAAATGTTCAGGGAGAGAGCCTCTTTCAATTGAAAGCAAGTTCTGCTACGAGGGGACATGGGATGAGGGTGAAGGCAGATAGATTCAGGAGTGATATGCGGAAATATTTCTTTACAGAAAGAGTAGTGGATCCGTGGAATAGTCTCCCAGTGGAGGTGGTAGAGATGAGGACAGTAACTGAATTCAAAAAAGCATGGGACCAACACAGAGGATCTCTAAAGGTAAAAAGTGGACTGTTGTAGTTGTTATGGAAGGACAGACTAGATGGGCCTTGTGGTCTTTTTCTGTCATCATGTTTCTATGTTTCTATGTTTCTAATCAAACTCTGGAATTTGTTACCGGAGGATGTAGTAAAGGCTGTTAATGTAGCTGGGTTTAAAAAAGGTTTGGACAAGTTCCTGGAGGAAAGGTCCATAAACCATTATTAAGAAGGGACCCAAGATATCAATGCTTGACCCAGTACAAGCATTGCGGAACCTGTGTCTTTTGGGGAAACTGCTAGGTACGTATGACCTAGATTGGCCACTGTTGGAAACAGGATACTGGGCTTGATGGACCTTGGTCTGACCCAGTATGGCATATCTTATGTTCTTATGTTCAGTTTACCTTAAGTCTGCACTGCTGACTGACAATAGAAACCAAGGCAGTGTGTTTTTTTTTTCAACCAGCAAAAGTAGTCAATTTGGTAATTTAAACTGAATAATGTCTGAGAATGTTGCACAATTACTATAAATTTTGTTTCGATTCAGATACAAACACTGTACCATCGAAATCCTTGGTGTCTTTTCCTGCTAGGAAAAATCATGCTTATTACGCTTACTTAGCTCCTGACCAATCCTTCCCGCCCTCCGGAGCTTTCACTATGTTCCCTGCTCCCCTTACTGTTACCCCCAGATTTGAGCCATACATTACAACTTGCTCTAACTTTTGCCTGCTTTGTTAAATGTTAAACATTAAATGTTAATGCCCATCCCTACTATCATGTTATTCCTGTTCACGTGTTAGAACCACTAGTTACCTGTTAAAAGTGAATTTGTTTACTCGCGTTCCATGTACCGTTCTACTTCTTCCTTGTACACTGCTGTCACCGGTAGATATAGCGGTATAAAAAAGTTGCTCAATACAAATAAATAAATGTAGATTACTTATGGTTAGATCTCACCATTTGGTTGGCAGTTTAATTTGGTACTGGCAGTTGCAAGGCTCAACTTCTTCCCAAGGGAAACTTGATGATACAGAATTTTTCCTTCTGAACTCTGACCCAGAACTGGGGCAGAATAAAACCTAGCTTTTTTTTTTTTTTTTTTTTAAATCTGAGTTCAATGCTTTGAACACCCAGAACTAAGAGCAGCCTCTTGATGCTGCTTAGCCAGAAGCTGCCCAGCAATTGACTGCTTCAATTCAACAACATCAGGAGGTTTCAACCAATCATAGAGGGCTGTAGTTTGATTCAAGAGCCAAACCCCTTTGGCTGACTGAAAAATCAGTCTAGCACTTTCTGGCAGTTTAAAAAGTTTGTTCGCTGTAATCTATTTGGGGGTTTTCTGTTAAGTCTGTTTGCTCAGGTGTAATTCCCAAAACTGGCAACATGCATCCATGCCAGGATTTGTATCCTTAAAGGCAGAAACCTCTGAAAAGGGGTGTATCTTTATCAGTCAATCTTAAATATACACAAGGGCTGGTGCCTCTGTTTTAGTGATGTCCTCATATTAGATAAAGATAGTGGCATGTATAGTTCATTGGCAGCGCTTATATGTGTAGGCTTGCAAAATGGCTGATATACACATGGAAGTGCCGGCACCTACAGATGGAAGTTGCTGAGTTATCTCCAATGACTTTTCCAATATGTAAATTTCCAGAATGACTCCCCTGGCTCCCCTAGCTCCATGTATCACAAATATACATGTAGTCCTGCACTGTTTTAGGAAAGGCCTTTTCTAAAATACTATCACAAATGTATACGTCATGACCTTGATGTTTCAGTTCTGATCTCAACATGCTATCTATAATGAGTAATGTGCTCAGGAGCACATTTCTCCTTATCTGGAGTCTCTTCATGTTTTACCTTTTGATTGTTGTGTTTCTTATACATCAGTGATGTTGATTTTTAAAGTGTTGAGACTGGGGATAGATGTGCCTCTAAAATTTCTCTGGGAAGATTTTACATCTTCACGTTTTCTACGATCCCAGGAAAGTGGGCAGCTGTGATGCCCAGTGCCACCAGCTGTGTAATGGGGTTCGGGTTTTGAGTCATTTAATACCTGTGATGGGTCCTTTGGTCTGGAAAGAACTACTCCTGGAGTTTCGGGTTTTGCATGATTATTTGGATTTTAGGAGGAAAGTGAAGGCTTTTTATTTTAAGAAACATTTAGCTCAGGAGTTAGATAAAAAATAATATGTTTCCGGATGGGTATGTTTTATTTCTGATTATATCTTGCTTATTGTTTTTTGTTTGATTTGTTTTTTGATGATTGATTGAGTTATGTTTTTTTGTTTTATGTGTTTGCTATATTGTGTCACGTTACTTTGTAAACCATGGATCTCCAGGAACAAGCAGGAATGTAGTCTTCACATATGGGTACCGTCGGCACCAACGGAGCCTGCGCAGGAACGCTCCCCAGCGTCCCAAAAAGAAAGCTTTTGGGAGCATCCACCACGCATGCGTGCTGCCTTCTTGCCCAACTACCTCTCTCACTTCAGTTCTTCATTTTCCGCAGAGCCGACAAGACGTGTCCTCTGTCACCGCAGAAAATCTTCTTCTTTTTATATTTTTTGTGGTTGCGTCTGCCTTCCGTCGACGCCTCCGGTACCACCAGTGCTTTTCTTTCTTGTCTTCTAAAACCTTTTCAATTTTAGTGCTTTTTCTCAGGGGTTTTTTTCCCTGTTCTGGTGCTTGGCGCCATTTTGGGCATTAGGCCCTCTTTTTCCTTACCATGGAAAAACCAGCCACTGGTTTTAAAAAATGTTCAAAATGTGGCGGTACAATTTCTATTACCGATACCCATGATTGGTGTCTTAAATGTTTAGGTCCTGACCATTGCCCGGCAGAGTGTCTCTCCTGCAGGAAGTTGACTAAAAGAAGTCTTCAAAATCGAGCAAATCAACTCGGTGCCCTATTTGCTTCAGACACAGCGTCTGTAGCGTCGATGTCTTCCAGGGCTTTGACTTCTTCCCAGGGATCTCAGGTAACTAGCACAAGTCTTCTAAGACTAGCTGGTCCTCGAAGGGTAGATCTCCCTCTAAACATCGAGATGCCATTGGTGTTGCCCTCGAGGACAATTTACCAGTAAAGCAGCCCCAGCGGGAGTCTTCGGGCTCCAAAGCTTTATCCGGGGCTCCAGGATGTTCCAGAGGCCTCAACCTCGATGGAACTACTGGTGCCATGCTCGGGGGTTGTGGTCGCTCCCACCGGTACCGACACCCCGGCATCAGCAGTAGCGGTGGACAAAAGACTCCTCGCTATCGAACGCAGTCTAGCGACTCTTTTAGCTACTTCGGTACCACTAAGGTCGCTGCAGACGGTTCCGCAGGCACCGGTACCGATGCCGGTACCAGTGCCAGTGCCTTCGGTACCTGTTTCAACAGGCATGCTTCCCTCGATGCCAAGCTTGGAATCTCTCTCTAGCATGGGGGATCAGGTACCGACACTATCTGCTTCGGGAGAACCCGGTTTGGCTTCCTCGTTTTGAGTCTTCCGATTCCGATGACTCGGATGATTCCACCGGTACCAGAGCTGAACTTTTGCAGGATTCAACTCTTTCTCCTCAATGTAGAATGTCCCCTCCTGAGGACATGTCTTTTCATGATTTTGTACGTGATATGGCAAAGGGTCTTGCCATTATAGTAGTACCTGAAAAGGAGCCTAGGGCAGAAGAATTGAGAATTCTTCAATATCCTTTGGCTCCAAAGGAGGCAGCTATGCTTCCTATTCAGCAGATCTTACATGATCTAATGTTAAGGATGTGGGAAGCTCCTTTAACAGTATCTCCACATTCTAGACGTCTTGACACTATGTATCGAGTACCGCCTTGTCCAGGCATTCAAAAGACTCAGTTACCACATCATTCTATGGTGGTAGAGTCCGCCATGAGACGGATTAAGAGTGCTAAGAGACACTCTTCCAATCCACCAGGTCGTGAGTCTAGAACACTGGATGCCTTTGGTCGTCGATGCTTTCAGTCCTCCATGCTGTCAGCAAGAATCAGTTCCTATATATTATACATGGGAATGTTTCTTGAAGAGGTTGCAAAAGACTTAGAACTTTTGAACCCTTTTCTTCAAAAGGATAAATGGACAGATCATTTGACTTTGGTTAAAAATGCTCAGAATGTCTCTAAATTTATGAATCGTGCTACCTTTGACTGTTTTGAATGTATTAGCAGAACCTCTGCTATATCCATAGGAGCACGTCGTGTTGCCTGGTTCCAGGCTTCAGACTTAGAGGAATGGGTGCAAGATAAGCTGGGAAACATTCCTTTCACAGGAGAAAATCTCTTTGGCAAGGATTGGCAGCTCAAGGCTAACGAAATTGCCACTGATAATACAACTTTAGACAGATTGTCAAAATCTACAGCTAACCTAGCCAAGAAAAAGGTTTTCAAAAAACATTTTTTCTCTAAGAAGAAGAAATTCTATCTATCTTCCACCCAACAAACACATGTTCCCCAGAAGGGGCAACAACAAACTAGGCAAAGAAAGGCACAACCTTAGAAGACCCAGCAAGCTCAGCCTCCTCAGGTTCTTTGACTATTGTCTAGAGAACTTAGCCATTCTTCCTGTTCTAAGCCCAGAACCTTTAAATATTCCAGGCCATATCTGCCATTTTGCCAAAAGATGGCAACAAATCACATCAGAAAATTGGACTCTATCGTGAGTCTGGGATAGAAGCTTCATTTCCTCAGCGTGCCCCCATCCACGTTAATAAAGCAGTTCAGATCTCAACCACCGGTCTCAGACCTGTTGTGGCAAGAGGTCACCACTCTTCTGGCTCAAGGAGCTATAGAAGAGGTTCCAATGTCCCAGCAGGGCACAGGATTCTATTCCCCCTATTTTCTCATTCCAAAGAAATCAGGGGGACTAAGACCAATCCTGGACCTCAGAGAACTGAACAAATATCTAGTCCGAGAAAGGTTCAAGATGATCTCCCTCGGCACACTTCTTCCATACCTCCATGAGCAAGATTGGCTATGTTCTCTAGATTTAAGGGACGCTTATATGCATATCCTTATTCATGCAGATCACAGAAAATTCCTTTGATTCCTAGTCAAGGGAAGGCATTTTCAATACAGAGTCCTTCCTTTTCGGACTGTCCTCTGCTCCAAGGGTCTTTACAAAATACATGGCAGTAGTAGCAGCATTTATGAGGACTCTAGGAATTTTTGTCTTCCCTTACTTGGACGATTGGCTCATTCGAGCACCGTCAGCTCTAGAGGCAAGTCATGCTCTTTCCCGAGCAATGCAAATTTTGCAGTACTTGGGATGGGTCATAAACGTTCCAAAGTCCCAGCTCACCCCATCTCAATCCCTCAAGTTTATAGGGGCTCGCTTGGACACACAGCAGTCAAAGGCTTTCCTGCCTCAGTCTCGATGTCTGCGCATCATTGAACTAGCATCTCAAGCAGTGCTACAAACCTAAGTCACTGCTTGACAGATGCTTTGGCTTCTAGGACACATGGCATCTACAGGCCATGTGATGCCTCATGCACGCCTTCACATGCGAGCGGCCCAGTGGACCTTAGCATCCCAATGGTCCCAAGCCTCAGGATGCATGTCAGACAAGATCAGGGTTACCACACGCCTGATTGTGTCTCTGCATTGGTGGCAATCTCCTGAAAACCTTACAGTAGGCTCTCCTTTTCAGCAACCCCTACCTCAGGCTATCCTAACGACAGATGCTTCCAAGTTGGGTTGGGGAGCCCACTTGGGCAATCTGTCTACCCAGGGTCTCTGGACCCCACAGGAGGCTTCTCTACAAATAAACCTCCTAGAACGAAGGGCCATCTCCAATGCTATTCAAGTCTTTTGCTTCCATCTCATAAACAAAACAGTTCTGGTGCGAACCTATCTGCTTCACCCTTTATCCTAAGGCTATGGGGTCACACTTGATATGCTTGGAGGGATACCTAGCAGTATCATTTGTGCCAACATGGATGAGCAACATAGGATAATAGACGGTAGGCTTGATGAGTCTCTGCAAACTCATAGTGTAAAGAGAACCAAGACGGAACCTCTCTCGCCTCACAAAATGGCGGTCACCTGAGATGGTCCTGAGACCTCGCAGGAGATCTTGATTGAGATTTGAGTGGTCAAAGAGTTAGTCAAGGCTAATGGAGAATCGCTATGTGCAATGTAGGAAGATATCAGTGCTTTGAGATCCTCTTTGGAGTCAAATATGGCTTGTTTGGAGAAGGTAGAGAAGGTGGTGGCGTCACATGGGGAGAGGCTTGAGGCCGTTGAGGAGCAGGCTAAGTTGATACGTTCATTGCAAAGAGAGGTGGAAGACGGTGATAATCGCTCTCGGCGGAAGAACATAAGAATCTCAGGAGTTTCTGAGGGAGCAGAAGGTCATGATATGATATCATTTCTGCAGGCCATGATTTCTGGTGTATTAAGGTTGCATTTCAATATGCTGTTTGAGATCGAGCGTGCCCAGAGAGTGCCTACTCAGTCTGTGGTCATGGGCAAGCGTCCACGCCCAATTATCTTGAAAGTTCTACGTTTTCAGCAAGTATTGCAAATAATGGGAGCAGGCAGAACACTTTCAGCCTTGGAATATCAAGGGCATAAACTCCTGTTCTTCTCGGACTTCATGAAGGCGACAGTGGATCGGAGAAGGAGTCTTTTGGCGTTGCGCCCACGCTTGGTTCAACTGAAGGCCCGTTTTGGACTGCTATATACTGCCCGCATGAAAGTCACGCTCCACAACCAGACCAAAACTTTTGATGATCCCGGAAATCTATTTCTGGAGGATAAGGAGTCGGCGGTGATGCGGTGAAGGCTATACTGTATCTCTTACTTGCTGCAGTTTTATGGCGCTTGCTATTACGGCTGTTTAACTGGCCTGAGATTGTGTGTAGGAGACCTATCCACGCAGAAGCGACATCTAAGCATGTAATGCTGTTATGTACTGGGACATTTATTCTGTCTTTTTGAAGGACATTGTCTTTATTCTTGGTGGGGGAGGTGGGCAAGATGCGTTATTTTGTGAGTCACAGAAATGTGGAAGTGAAGGGTCAATGAGTCCTCCATATCTGTCTTGTCCTAGCAGGCTCACCCGTTAATTTTTGTGTGTTATATAGCCCCCCTGGGTTTGGGTGTTTTGGGGGAAATGTTTTGTTAGAATTAGGTGTGCTATTGCATTTGATCAAATAATGGGGCCTTTTTTCCCCTCTCTTTGGGCTATAGATGCAGCCACACTTTAATGGCGCTTAAGAAATTGTTCTACAGTGTAAAACTAAATGCTACATATTGATCTGTTTCTGCAACATATGATTGTTAATTCGGAGCTATATTGTCAACATGCTTCTTTAAGATTGTGTAACTGAATGTTAGGGGCATTAATAATCTTTACTAGGAGAAATGTTTTCCTCTGAGTGGTAGGAAAGAAAGTGCTGGCATCTTATTGCTGCGGGAGACACATTTGAATGCAAGGGAGTGGTTGTAGTTAGAGATCTAAGCCCTATTCTAAGGATTTTCAGCTGCCCATCATAAGATTAATGGGGTGGCCATCTTAGTGTGGAAAGCCGTATCCCCCATGGTTTTTAAAATCCATTTGCTGTCTCTTCCTGTCTTCCAAGGGACCTTCTCCTAGAACTAGTGAATCTACTATCCATGCGGCTCACATCTCTGTTTATGTTGTGTTCTCATTTACCCTATTTGACTAAATGAGCTTTAATTATATACAGTAATGTGATTGTTTGTTTCTTGGTGGGGTTGTCTTGAAGATATAGATATGTCTATCACTCTTAAAGTGAATTAAGTAATAGGAATGCTACCAGTCTTCCTTACAAGGAAAGTACAGTGTCAAAGTGATAGAATTCTCGTTCAGTGTTTATGGAGGATTAACCGCCTAGATTTGCTCTTTGGGTCTTATTAAGAGGAAGGGTGTGTGTGTCTTCCTAATTCTTTGGCCTAATACTATGGCGTTTGCCAAAGCAAGGTTAACGATGGGTGGAGGGGGCCATAGGCATACGTTCATTATGCAGTTGAGATTAAGGGTCGGTTTCAGCGAGGAGATGTCAGCATTTTGAGACAGGTCTAAGACTGTCCTAACATTCAGTCTTATTGGTTTTTTAATATGGAACCATATTAGGTTGGTATTGGGATTCAGGGCCACTCTCTCCTGATTTGGGGTCGTTTTTTCAATCAATAATTGGCAGCTTGTCCTTATAAAGGGATTGTCTGTCTGAATTAGTTCCATGTTGGGAGTGGCCCTATATCCATTATTTGTAATTGGAAACATACAATAGATCTTGGGTGAGACCTATGGTGGTACACTTGTGTCTGTGCTACTCATGGGCGCAAATACCGTGGTGTGGCAGTTTCTTTTGCATCTTCCTCTTTCTTAAGTGAAGGGGTCATCAGACAAACCTTCTTATTTCTCTGTAGTGGAGTGTTTGCCCTTTTATTTCCCCCTGCAGGCCTAGCAGACTTGCAGATGTTTTATGTTTCTTTCATATGGCCCCTGATGATCGCATGATGATGGGAGGGAAAGGGTAGGGTGGGCTGTATTCAGCCTTTGATTATCTCATGTTCCAGAGAAGGATTGTGTATTTTAAGTTACTGTAACTTGGTTTTCTCTTTTGTTTGTATTTTGTTGGAAAATATAAATAAATAAATAAAAAGACACAGATGGAAATGGTTCATTCAAAAGTGAGGGTCCTAGACTTTGGGGAAACTACATTTACAAATATGGGGGAATACCTTAAGGAGTCATTAGCTGGATGAGAAAGTCTTGGGGGAAGCAGAACGGGAGCAAAACTGAGGAGATATATTAAGGGCAACAAACCTTTTTGTAAGGAAAAAAAAATAAAAGTAAGAGGAAACGGTCACTATGGTTTCAAAAGAAGTAGCTGAAAAGGTAAGGAAAACGTTTATGAAGGATAATCTATTAGAGTGCAGAAAGAAAAAGACAAACAACATCAGGAGAAGCGAAGAGAAGCTGGTAAAGTAGTCAGGAAAGCAAAGATGCTAATGGAAGAAAAAAATAGCCAATACAGTAAAACATAGGATCAAGATTTTTTTTTTTTAGGTATTTTAGTAATGGGAGGGAAGTGCGACGGTGACATTATGAGACTAAAAGGCGAAGGATAAAGCAAAATTGCTTAACAAATATTTCTGCTCTGTGTTCTCAAATGAAGGATCAGGAATAGTACCTCAGAAAACAAACCAGAATAGGAATGGATTTTCTGAAGCTTATTTTCATAAGGAGCTGGCTAAGCTAAAAGTGGACAAAGTGATGGGGCTGGACAGATTCATCTGAGGATTTTGAAGGAACATAGCGTAGTCACCAGTACTTCTCTGTCTGACCATTTCAATGCTTCTTTAGTCAGGAGTGATCTGGAGAACTAGAAGTGGGCAAATATGATTCCTTTCCACAAAAGCGGAAGTAAGGAAGAGGTTGGTAACCACAGACCTGTTAGTTTGACCCTGTGGTGAGTAAATTAATGGAAATGCTGCTATAGCAGAAGATGGTGCAGTTTCCGGAATCCAAAAGATTACAGGATCCATGATAGCATGGCTTTACCAGAGGTGAATCTTGTCAGATGAATCTTATTAAATTTCTGACTGGATAACCAGAGAATTGGATCAGGGGCGAGGACTAGATGGTGGTATATCTATATTTCAACAAGGCTTTTGACACCATTCCAGATCAGTGATATATAAATAAACCAAATGCCTTTTGGGATAGATCCTACAGTGGCTGATTGGGAAGAAACTGGTTGAGTGGGAGGCCACAGAGGGTAGTAGTAAATGGAATTCACTCTGAAGAATGCAGTGGGGTGCTGCAGGGATTGGTCCTCAGTCCTGTTTGTAATATTTTTGTAAATGATATTGCAGAAGGTCTGTTCAGAAGATGCCTCTTTGCGAATGATACTAAAATCTGCACCAAGGTAGACACCCTGGAAAGTGTGGAGAACATGAGGTGGGATCTAGTGAAGCTGGAAGAATGATCAAGAATTTGTCAGTGAAAATTAAGGGGTATGTTTACTAAACTGCGTTAGTGCAAATCGCGTTAGGAGCCGCGTTAGTGAAAGGACAGCCAAAAAAGGACATGGGCGGGACATCGTAACGACTAACGCGCGTTCCAAAAACTAACGAGCGGTACAGGGCACCGTGGCGCGTTACTGCGTGTTAATCATATGAAGGCGTACAGACACCAATCATCGAAACAGAGCTGTAGCACAATGGTTAGTGTACTCACCGCTGTTACAGGCAGCATGGGTTCGAGTCCCCAGTGTGCCTAATGCAGAATGCTGTCCCAGGCAACACCCTGTATATTACATAGGGAATGAGGAGGCATGTTTTTCTTTACGTTCAGTAGTTGTTAGTGAAACACACTCTCGCAGTGCGCATAGCCATGTAGGTTGGTACGTGCGTGGCTGCGTGTGTTGTTACGTGCATTGGTACGTGCGTACAATCGTGCGTGGGTACGTGTGTTTTTACCAGCGTGGGCACCTTATAGTACAGACACTTTAGGGTGTCTTGCACCTATGCACTATGCTAACAGATGTACGTGTGACGGCCTATGGTTTATCAGAGCCTGAGAGCAGGCGCTGGATCTTCCCAGGGTTGGATTGTGCCAGTCACACCCATGATGCACTGCACATGCAAATCAGCTGTCCACAGATACACACCATGGGGAATGCACCCCCACAGCACCTCGGCCTGGTAGGAGGAGATGACCATGTGCACCCCCACAGCACCTCGGCCTGGTAGGGGGTACTGACCGTGTGTTGTACTGGCACAGAGTAGCTACACACCGTCACATTGTGCGGGTACTGTGCTCACCCTGAGGGTGCAGTGAGGCGCCCTGCACCAGGTCCACAGCACCGTCCATGGGGCAGGTCCAAAGCAGTGTTTATGTGCGAGATAGGTAGTTTCTGCACAAACACCTTGCAGTCAGGTGTAGCCCCCATGCACCACCCCCCCCCCCAAGGGTGGCAAACAGGGTCTCCTAACAATAGATCCACCTTCTACCTCCCTGCAAAGGTGGCAGTAGAGAGGATCAACCCCAGTTCTGGTGAGGAACAGACAGCCCACAGGGCAGGCACCGCAGCTCTGTACGCAGACAGACATCAGGCCTGGATATGGTAAGCTGCACCCCACCACTATCTGATTATACTCCTGCAGCAAGCCATCAGCCACTGCACCCTGCAAGCCACTCTATCAAGACACATACCAGCTGCAAACAGTCTGCTAGTTAGTCCATAATGCATGTACTCAGTGGAGATGCATGCACCCAGAACTGGGATGTCAGCATACACAGCAAGCAGATAAATCAGTGACTGGGCCCCAAAAAGAAACCCATATCTATCACATGAGAAAAACACTATATAGCACTATGGGGGTGCCTAGCCATGCTGTGGTCACTGCACAGTCAGGGTGAGAGTGATCTCTCAGCAGGACATACTGAGGTCACCCTGTCTGTGTAGGTGGTGGCCGGGCACTAAAATGTGCCTGTCACTGCCCTATGCCCTGTGCAGATGCACCCTGGCCAGGCCACCCTGTCCGGCCTATACCCATGGTACCTTGCTCCTCATTATGCACATTGGCAGCCCAATACTGGCAACATTGCTGGCAGTGTGGGCTGTGGAAGGTGTTTGCAGCCACCACACACTGGATAGACAGACAGCCACCCCCACACCTATGCCAGCATTGTGCTACTATAGAGGTGTTCAGCAGCCATACCCACCACACCAGTCCTGGGCACAGTACAGGCATGGATATGGTACGCAATACTGTTGGGGGTCACTCCCCATGGTGGTATGCACTATCAGAGACCAGACCTGCAGCACACACCACAGACAGCAGAATGATTGTTATGGTGGAGCTCACTGAGCAAACTGTGCTTAATGTAGGAATTGATATCTGCCAGTTATCACAGGAAACGTTTGATGGCTGTGTACCATATACCCAGGTGTAGGGTGGCATTGCTAAGGTATGCAACTGCTAGTATTGGGAGATACAGGCAGGGCCCAATGTCCTGCTTCTCCAGGAGGCATTGGCCAATGGGGCCTGTGGGTGTGTCTGGCCCTGTTGGCTGCTGCTTTACGGCAGAGTTCCCCAACTCCAGTCCTGGTGTTCCAAACCTGTTCGGGTTTTCATGCTGTCCCTCATAAATATGCATGAGCTACATCTGCATACCATGGGGGTGGTGCATAGATATGCAGCACAGGCATCTTTATTAGAGGCAGCATGGAACATGAATGGTATGGGACCCTCCAGGACTGCAATTGCGAGACTCTGCTCTGGGTAATGCGCCTGTTTCTGATGTCTGTGTTTGGTGTGGTATAATATAGGCGTATTAACCATGCGTATGTTCTCTGCAATAAAGGGGTGTCTTTCCTATCACTGTTTAGTGGTGGGTAAAACTATGGGGACTGGGTTGGCAGGAGCCCCAGCTGGGATTTGAACCTGTGTTCCTTTGGTCTTACAGGCACTGGCTGTGTCTGTTGCACCACACTGTGGCCACAGAGATGATGCAGTCCCTGGAGTTAGTTAAAGCGGCCTGACGAGTCAGAAACCCTGCTCTGCACAGGTTTACTGTGGGCTCATTTACCTTGTATGGACAAAGGTGCACATAAACCTCAAAACAGACCTCAAAAAAATGGGCATACACCCATAACCAAGCTGGGCAACAATGATATCATTGGGCAACATTACACACCATTCCCAGGAAAGCTCCATCACAATGAAATGCTCTTTGAAAGGGTCTACGGAGCGTAGAACCTTCCAAACATCATTTCTTTCTTTGGTGCTTTCCAGGGAGTGTTGTTCATTGTTGCCCATTGCTATCGCTGTTGCCCAGCTGAATTGTGCTTTTTACAATGTTTCTTGTGGTCATTCTTAAGGTTTTATGTGAACTTTTGGTCTTTGCACATGTATCACACTGCTCACGTTTTGTAGGTTTTCCCGGTTTTGCTGTACATTGCTGACGGAAATGGTTTCTCTTCCCTTTAATATGCCTTTAACGACAGGTTTTCATTCGCGTTGGAATTGAGCTCAGAAATTCAGCACGTTAGTATGAGGGGAGCCTCTCCCCGCCCACTCTCCGCCCATTGACCCCTTCTCTCCGCCCACTCTCCACCTTCTGCGCTGTTTTAACGCGCCGCGGAGGTTTACGATCGTTAACTGCGGTTAACGCACGTAAAGTACGTTTAACGATCGTTAGCACGTCAGAACGCGCGTTCAGACGTGCGAACGATCGTTAAATGTACTTTACGTGCGTTAATCACGATTACCGCACTTTAGTAAACATCCCCCTAAATGTTCAAAAATGCAAGGTAATGCATTTGGGCTGCAAAAACCCAAGAGAAGGTTGGGGGTATAGGGGGTGAAGAACTTCAAAGAAGACCGGGATTTGGGGGTGGTCATATCGGGTGATCTTAAAGTGGCCAAATTGAAAACTGGCGGCAAAAGCCAGAAGAATACTTGGGTGCATAGGGAGAGGAATAGCCAGCAGGAAAAAGGAGGTGATAGTGCCTTTATATAAGTCTCTAGTGAGACCTCATTTAGAATAAAACCACCCTGTTATTACTAAAGCTTTTCAGTATTCTGCCAGGTTTTTTTTTTTTTTGCTTCTATAAACATGTCCAGTTTCCACATTTGTGTTCCAAATGCAATGCTTCAGTTAGTTAAACCACTTCAATATCAAAAGAAAAGACCTAGGGGTATGTTTACTAAACCGCGCACACGTGCGTGGCGCACAGTAGCGTACGCTAATGATGCACTTAAGTGCTCTTAAGTGCCCCGTATGCGTGCGCGTCACATTAACGGGCCCGCGCACGTGTGCGGGGCGCTGATGTGCGATAGAGGCGGGGAAAGGCGTATGGAGGGCGGAGGAAGGCCCCCGAGGGGCGGAGGGATGGGGTCAATGGGTGGAGAGTGGGAGGGGAGAGGCTCCCCGCACAGGAGCGTGGCTGAATTTCGGCAAAAAAATACCGCAAGTGAAAACCTCGCGTTAGAGCCGATTTAAAGGGAAGAGAAACCATTTCCGTCAGCAATGTACAGCAAATCCGGGGAAACATGCAAAACGTGAGCAGTGTGCTACATGTGCACAGAACAAAATAGCAAATATAAATTTCAAATGACCACAACAAATTCCAAATAAATTATAATCCAGCTGGGCAACAGTGATATTAATGGGCAACCATAAAAAACACTCCCAGGAAAGCTCCAAAAAAAAGAAATGATTTTTGGAAGGGTCTACGCTCCGTAGACTCATTCAAAAGCACTGCATTTTAATGGAGCTTTCCTGGGAGTGTTTTCCAGGTTGCCCATTGATATCACTGTTATGCAGCTTGGTTTTGGTTTTCTTCCCCTTTTTTGGAGGGCATTTGTGAGGTTTATTTGCACCTTTGTCCCCATATAAGGTAAACGAGCCCACAGTAAAATTGTGCAGAGCAGGGTGTCTGACTCGTGCGGCCAGGTTTCCTATCTCCAGAAACTGCACTGTCTCTGTGGCCACAGTGTGGTGCAGCAGACACAGCCAGTACCTGTATGACCAGAGGGTCACAGGTTCAAATCCCAGCTGGGGCTCCTGCCAACCCAGTCCCCATAGTTTTACCCACCACTAAACAGTGATAGTACAGACACTCCTTTATTGCAGAGAACATAAGCATGGTTCCAACACCTATATTTTACCCTACACCACACACAAACCATAACAATGGGCATTACCTACAGCCGAGTCCCCCAAATTCAGTCCTGGAGTGCTACAACTCAATCAGGTCATATGCTTTTTCCCAGATAGGGACATGTCTGCATGTTGGCGGAAGGGTACAGGTGGTGGAGGGGGCAGTGGCTGCAAACCACAGCAGACAGTGGCCTAGGCCTGTGCAGGCTGGCACTGTCCACCGCAACAGACAGGCTCTGTCGGATGTACAGTCATGGACTCCCCAGGGAATGCAGCATATCTGTGGCAACACAGTGGTGCAGTGCACACAGACAGTGTGTGCAGGAACAGAAGGTCACAGGTTGAAAGCCCAGTTGGGGCTACTGCCAATCCAGTCCACATTTTTTTCCTACAACTAAACCATGATAGTACGGACAAACCTTTATTGCTGAGAACATACGCATGGTTCATACACCTGTATTTTACCACACCAAACATAGACACCATAAACAGCCGCATTACCTAGAGCAGAGTCTCCCAAATGCAGTCCTGGAGGGCCCCACACCATTCAGGATCCATGCTGCCTCTAATAAAGATGCCTGTGCTGCATATCTTGCACCACCCCCTTGGTATGCTGATGTAGCTCATGCATATCTATGAGGGACAGCATGAAAACCCGAACAGTGGTTGGAACACCAGGACTGGAGTTGGGACACTCTGCCGTAAAGCAGCAGCCAACAGGGCCAGACACACCCACACACACCACCACAGGCCCCATTGGCCAATGCCTCCTGGAGAGGCAGGACATTGGACCCTGCCTGTATCTCCCAATACTAGCAGTTGCATACCTTAGCACTGCCACCCTACACCTGGGTATATGGTACACAGCTATCAAACGTTGCCCATGATAACTGGCAGATATCAATTCCTACGTTAAGCACATTTTGCTCATTGATCTCCACCATAACAATCATTGTGATGTCTGCGGTGTGCACTGCAGGTCTGGTCTCTGACAGTGTTTACCACCCTGGGGAGTGACCCCCAACAGTAGTGCGTACCATATCCATGCCTGTACTGTGCCCAGGACTGGTGTGGTGGGTATGGCTGCTGGACTCCTCTATAGTAGCACAATGCTGGCATAGGTGTGGGGGTGGCTGTCTGCCTATCCAGTGTGTGGTGGCTGCAAACACCTTCCACAGCCCACACTGCCAGCAATGTTGCCAGTATTGGGCTGCCAATGTGCATAATGAGGAGCAAGGTACCATGGGTATAGGCCGGACAGGGTGGCCTGGCCAGGGTGCATCTGCGCAGGGCATAGGGCACTGACTGGGACATTTTAGTGCCCGGCCACCACCTATACAGACAGGGTGACCTCAGTATGTCCTGCTGAGAGATCACTCTCACCCTGACTGTGCAGTGACCACAGCATGGCTAGGCACCCCCATAGTGCTATATAGTATTTCTCTCATGTGATAGATATGGGTTTCCTTTTGGGGCCAAGTCACTGATTTATGTGTATGCTGACATCCCAGTTCTGGGTGCATGCATCTTCACTGGGAACATGCATTGTGGACTAAGTAGCACACTTTTTGCAGCTGGTATGTGTTGTGATGGAGCAGCTTGCAGGGTGCAGCGGCTGATGACTTGCTGCAGGAGAATATCAGATGGTGGTGGGGTGCAGCTCACCATATCCAGGCCTAATATCTGTCTGCTATTGTGTTATGGATGTGTATGGAGCTGCATTGACTGGCCTGGGGGGTGTCTGCTCCTCAGCAGGACTGGGGTTGATGGATCCCTCTACTGCCACCTTTGCAGGGAGGTAGAATGTGGATCTATTGATAGGAAACCCTGTTTGCCACTCTCAGCCCTGGAAGAGGGGGGTGGTAGTATATGACCCACCTAGGAGTCCATGGGGGTTACACCTGACTGAGTCAAACAAAGATATCCAAGGTGTTTGTGCAGGAACTACCTATCTCACACATTAACACTGCTTTGGACCTCCAGCATGACCTCTTTCAGCCATGGAAGGTGTTGTGGACCTGGTCCTGGGCGCCTCATTGCACCCTCAGGGTGAGCACAGTACCCGCACAATGTGACGGTGTGTAGCTACTCTGTGCCAGTAAAACACACGGTCAGTACCCCCTACCAGGCCGAGGTGGTGTGTGGGTGCACATGGTCACTTCCCTCTACCGGGCCGAGGTGCTGTTGGGGTGCATTGCCCATCTTGTGTTAATCTGTGGACAGCTGATTTGCATGTGCAGTGCATCATGGGTATGGGTGGGCTAACCCTATCCTGGTGACCACAGCAGACTGTCTGTGTGGTGACGTGCATGCTCTCTGCAGCCAGCCAGGGGCTTGCTGGCAGCTATAGAGCTGTAGCCCAATGGTTACTTCACTGCCTCTGAAGCCAGAGGTCATGGGTTCAAACCCACAGTGGGGTTATTTGATAGGGTTGTCCAATGCATTTTTTTTAATGTACATATTTTGATGCCAGCAAAAACACCCTCAGCGTACTGTACCCATAAGGTGCCTCTGAGGGTGCTTTATAGGGCGCCCTGTAGGGCACCTTATGGTTCCCATCCATATAAGGTGCACTATACAATATCCTGTGATGCAACCTATAGGGTGCCCTATAAGGGACATTTTAGGGTGCTGTGGCGGACAGTGCAATTTGTAATGTGCCCTATGGAGTGCCTTATAGGGTGCCTTATACGGCACCTTCAATTACGGCACGTGAGGGCGTGTTTGCTGGCAGCAATTAATCACATAAAATTAAAGTGCTGCAGGACAAAATATGTACAATGCAAAGCTGATGCCACAGCCAGCCTTATGTATTAGGCACACTGGGGAGCAAACTCATGACCCCTGTATCAGCAGTCAGTGCCTTAACCATTGTGCTCCACTGCTGCTCCTTCTTGCTTGTCAGCGCACCTACTTATGCTTTTCATTCCTTAAACTGCACAGTGCTGCCATAAAAAACAGTACACCGACCTTGCGGTACCTCATACGGCACCTTCTAAAGCGCCCTATAAGCAACATTCTAGGGTGCCTTGGCTGACAGTGCACTTTAAAATGTGCCTTATAGGGCACCTTATGTTAACACGCTTTGGGAGTGCGTTTGCTAGTAGTGATAATTAAAATTTGAATAAAATGCCTCCTAAAGCAATCTTCCCCTTAATATGTTATGCCTCAGCCAGCCTTGTTCATTGGGCACTTTGGGGGATTGAACCCCTGATCCCTGCACCATTGGTCAGTGTCTTAACCATTGTGCTGTGGCTCTGTTCCTGTGTTTGCATATCAGCGCGCCGCCTTATGCCGCCCAGTATTAAAAAGCCTCCTAAAACATTAGCGCACCGCCTTATGCCCATCAGCACGCCGCCTTATACTGCCCATCATTTAAATGCCTCCTAAAATAATGCCTCAGCCAGCTGTCTCCATTGGGCATTGTGGGGGATTGAACCCCTGATCCCTGCACCATTGGTAAGTGCCTTAACCATTGTGCTGTGGCTCTGTTTTCTTCTTGCACATCAGCGCGCCACTTATACCACCCAGTATTATAATGCCTCCATAAACATCAGCGCGCCACTTATGCCTCCCACGCAGCTATCTCATGCGCTAAGGTGCGGTGCGCACATGGGCGCCGCGCACCTTAGCGCATATGTAAATTCCGCCTTTTCTTTTTCAGGACGGAACGCCCACTCCTTATATGGCACCCGCACACTACCGGGGCACGCACTTTACCGGGGTTGTAGTAAACATACCCCCTAGTCTCTTACTTTCCAACTGTTGATTACAATAAGCAGAATAACGGCTTACTGTGATAGTTGCAATGAAGAGGCAGCACTGTTCTTGTTCAAGTCATATCTGAATTATCTGTTCTAGCTAGACTATTGCTGATAAGGTGAGTTGTGGAATTGGCTGAATAGCTTGAAACTGACGAAGCTGCAGAAGGGTGGCTGATGGAGCTGAGTTTCTGAATGAAGGACTGGATGTTGAAAAACGGGATATGGATGTTGAGAGAGAGAGATGAAAGAATGAGGGAGCAGGAGAAAAGGCAGTGAAGCCTTGGTTTCTGATCTCCAAGATGGAGATTTCTGTATGGAGGAAATGGGTCTTGTGGACCTATTAACCTATAGGAGCAAGGATTATAGACCAAGCAGAAAGCTACTTTTCCTAACTTACAATGGCATATTTGTGCAAAAGACAGTGGAAATATATGCGGTCACAAACAGTAGAGGCATAACATGTTGCATATTTTTTTCTCTGCCTCTAACTCTGGTGAACTTACTACATTATTTTAACCTTTAAAACTGTGAAAAAAATAGAGAACAGATGCTTGAAAATTGTTCAGAAGCCAAAGATTTCTTCCGCAGAATCCAATTCTGTATTTTTGGAAAACTATCTTAAGTATTTTTATTTAGAAAAGTGAGTTATATTTCTGTATTAATGGGTGATTTTATTTCTCATAATAGCAGGGCAGATAATACAGGGGTGGGCAAACTATGATCCATTGACCAAAACCATCTCCTGAGTGTTTTGCTACTCCTGCCCCCAATTGCCTTCTGTTCCCTGTAATCCGCTATTTGCAGGAATAGCTGATTTCAGTCTTTTTTAAATCACATGAGCTTGGCTTCCAGGTTTGGTTCTGTCACTGTCCACCTATAGGACGATAACATGAAAAAAATCCTCTGAGACACTCACTCAGTCAACACAGTCACCGAGTTCAAACACTAAGGGGGATGTTTACTAAACTGCGGTAATCCTGAATAACGCGCGTAACGTACACTTAACGATCATTCGCACGTCATAACGCACGTTCTGACGTGCGAACGATCGTTAAGTGTACATTACGCGCGTTATTCACGATTACCGCAGTTTAGTACAAGTTTAGTACAAGTTTAGTACAAGTGTACATAAAACAGCACACATCAGCCAACAGCCTCCACACGCTCATACAACCAGAAACCAGCGCACGTCCTAGAAGAAGTCAAACACGCAACCGAGTCAGTACCCCAAATGAATACAAGCACACACGCAAGGACACAACAGACAGAGCTCTCTCCATGGCTGCTCCAACAATATGGAACAATCTACCGGACGATCTAAGGGCAACTCCAGACCTCAAAGACTTCAGAAAACAGCTGAAAACCATGCTGTTCATAGAGCACTATGGACACATCACATAACCTAAGAGAATGGATAACAGCACACCAAACCTCCTAACACTGTATGTATATAAAATGTGTTTTTAGCACCACTGTAAATAGCCCACTTTGTACATAGCTCAAAACAAATCAAGCACCCAACACAGCCCTCACACAACTAAGTTTCACCCTCACTGCATGTATATCACACCCACTTTACCTGATTGCTTGCTGTGATACCACCTTGATTATTAAGATAAGGCGGTTTAGAAATACTGTTAAATAAATAAAATAAATAAATTACGCGCGTTAACCGCAGTTAACGATCGTAAACCCCGCGGCGCGTTAAAACACCGCAGAAGGTGGAGAGTGGGCGGAGAGAAGGGGTCAATGGGCGGAGAGTGGGCGCTGAATTTCAGAGCTCAATTCCAACGCGAATGAAAACCTGTCGTTAAAGGCATATTAAAGGGAAGAGAAACCATTTCCGTCAGCAATGTACAGCAAAACCGGGGAAAACTAAAAAACGTGAGCAGTGTGATACATGTGCACAGAACAAAATTTCAAATAAAGCGTTAAAATGACCACAAGAAACAGTGTAAAAATTATAATTCAGCTGGGCAACAGTGATAGCAATGGGCAACAATAAAAAACACTCCCAGGAAAGCTCCAAAAAAATAAATGATGTTTGGAAGGGTCTACGCTCCGTAGACCCTTTCAAAAATCATTTCATTTTATTGGAGCTTTCCTGGGAGTGTTTTTTAATGTTGCCCAATGTTATCATTGTTGCCCAGCTTGGTTATGGGTGTTTGCCCCTTTTTTAGAGGTCTTTTTTGAGGTTTATGTGCACTTTTGTCTCCATACAAGGTAAATGAGCCCACAGTAGAATTGTGCAGAGCAAGGTTTCTGACTCGTCAGGCCAGTTTTCCTATCTCCAGGGACTGCACTGTCTCTGTGGCCACAGTGTGGTGCAATGGACACAGCCAGTGCCTGTAAGACCAGAGGGTTACAGGTGCAAATCCCAGCTGGGGCTCCTGCCAACCCAGTCCCCATAGTTTTACCCACCACTAAACAGTGATAGTAAAGACACTCCTTTATTGCTGAGAACATACGCATGGTTAATACGCCTATATTTTGCCACACCAAACACAGACACCATAAACAGGCGCATTACCGAGAGCAGAGTCCCGCAAATGCAGTCCTGGAGGGCCCCACACCATTCAGGATCCATGCTGCCTCTAATAAAGATGCCTGTGCTGCATATCTATGCACCACCCCCATGGTATGCAGATGTAGCTCATGCATATTTATGAGGGACAGCATGAAAACACGAACAGTGTTTGGAACACCAGGACTGGAGTTGGGAAACTTTGCCGTAAAGCAGCAGCCAACAGGGGCAGACACACCCACACACACACCCACAGGCCCCATTGGCCAATGCCTCCTGGAGAGGCAGGACATTGGGCCCTGCCTGTATCTCCCAATACTAGCAGTTATATACCTTAGCAATGCCACCCTACACCTGGGTATATGGTACACAGCTATCAAACGTTTCCTATGATAACTGGCAGATATCATTTCCTACGTTAAGCACATTTTGCTCATTGAGCCCCACCATAACAATCATTCTGATGTCTGCGGTGTGTGCTGCAGGTCTGGTCTCTGATAGTGTTTACCACCCTGGGGAGTGACCCCCAACAGTGTTGCGTACCATATCCATGCCTGTACTGTGCCCAGGACTGGTGTGGTGGGTATGGCTGCTGAACACCTCTATAGTAGCACAATGCTGGCATAGGTGTGGGGGTGGCTGTCTGTCTATCCAGTGTGTGGTGGCTGCAAACACCTTCCACAGCCCACACTGCCAGCAATGTTGCCAGTATTGGGCTGCCAATGTGCATAATGAGGAGCAAGGTACCATGGGTATAGGCCGGACAGGGTGGCCTGGCCAGGGTTCATCTGCACAGGGCATAGGGCACTGACTGGGACATTTTAGTGCCCGGCCACCACCTACACAGACAGGGTGACCTCAGTATGTCCTGCTGAGAGATCACTCTCACCCTGACTGTGCAGTGACCACAGCATGGCTAGGCACCCCCATAGTGCTATTATAGTATTTCTCTCATGTGATAGATATGGGCTTCCTTTTGGGGCCCAGTCGCTGATTTATCTGCTTGCTGTGTATGCTGACATCCCAGTTTTGGGTGCATGCATCTCCACTGGGCACATGCACTAAGGACTTACTAGCAGGCTGTTTGTAGCTGGTATGTGTCTTGATGGAGTATCTTGCAGCAGGAGCATATCAGATAGTGGTGGGGTGCAGCTTACCAAATCCAGGCCTAATGTCTGTCTGCTATTGTGTTATGGATGTGTACAGAGCTGCATTGACTGCCCTGTGGGTTGTCTGTTCCCCTCTACTGCCACCTTTGCAGGGAGGTAGAAGGTGGATCTATTGTTAGGAGACCCTGTTTGCCACCCTTGGCCCTGGGGGAGGGGGGGGGTGGTACATGGGCCACCTAGGGGTCCATGGGGGCTACACCTGACTGAAACAGACAGAGATATCCAAGGTGTTTCTACAGAAATTACCTATTTCACACATTAACACTGCTTTAGACCGGTGCTGTGAACCTGGTGCTGGGCGCCTCACTGCACCCTCAGGGTGAGCACAGTACCCGCACAATGTGACGGTGTGTAGCTACTCTGTGCCAGTACAACACACGGTCAGTACCCCCTACAAGGCCGAGGTGCTGTGGGGGTGCACATGGTCACTTCCCCCTACCAGGCCGAGGTGCTGTGGGGGTGCATTCCCCATGGTGTGTATCTGTGGACAGCTGATTTGCATGTGCAGTGCATCATGGGTGTGACTGGCACAATCCAACCCTGGGAAAATCCAGCACCTGCTCACAGGCTCTGATAAACCATAGGCCATCACACGTACATCTGTTAGCATAATGCATAGGTGCAAGACACCCTAAAGAGTCTGTAATATAAGGTGCCCACGCTGGTAAAAACACACGTACCCACGCACGATTGTACGCACGCAGCTACGCACGGGGCTACGCCCGTACCAACGCACGCAGCCTCACACGCACCAACATACGTGGCTAGGCACACTCCGAGGGTGTGTTTCTGACACCACTACTCCACGTAAAGAAAAACATGCCTCCTCATTCCCTATGTAATGTACAGGGTGTTGCCTGGGCCAGCCTTCTGCTTTAGGCACACTGGGGACTCGAACCCATGCTGCTTGTAACAGCGGTCAGTACAGTAACCATTGTGCTACAGTTCTGTTTCTGTGCTTTGTGTCTGTACGCCTTCTTACGATTAACGCGCAGTAACGCGCCACAGCGCCCTGTAACGCTCGTTAGTTTTTGGAACGCGCGTTAGTGGTAATGTCCTTATTTGGGGTTTCTGTCACTACCGCGGCTCCTAACGCGAATTGCACTAACGCAGTTTAGTAAACATACCCCCTAAGTGATGAAGGGGAGGTGATGATCAAACTTACACAACACCTAAATGCATAAGAGGCAGCCAACTAGAGAATTCTGACAATATTATTCAGAGGCCTCAGACAGGAGGGGGTGCAAGAGAAAAGTTAGCTAAATAGGCAGTAAGCCTCAAGCCAGCAACACCTGTTTTCCTCAAATATCTTTCATAGGCCAAAATATGTTTTACATTTTTCTATAGGACGATGGCAAAAGCGGATATTGGGCCCAAGACGATTATTTTAAAAAGCTGCTTCTATGGACAGCTGATGACGAGGAGCAGAGAAGAATGAGGTGGAGAGCAGGAGGAGGCAGATGTGGAGGGCGGGGGAGGGCACTCTCAGCAGAGACTCTCTCTGAGACAGGCTCTCAGTAGCATGAAGCTGTTTTGTTTTCTGGTGTACTGATTTAGACATCCCTGCTTAACAGGAACATCAGTCCAAAAGCCACTATAAGCTTAAATGGAAGAAGACTAGACTGGGATGGCAAAACCTTTTATACACAACCCCTTCCCCCACTGTTTCCCAACCTAAGCTACTCAACTGGAGCTCTGAGTGGGAACTCCACCCTCCCCCTAAATCTGGTGCAGGCAAGAATTACAGATGTGGTGACATGTTTAAAAAATGTGCCCACCCCTAAGTAAATGCATGATTTGCCGAAGGTCATATATCCAACAGTGATTTTTATATTAGAAGTATCGATAATGGGGGCTATTTTCTAAGAGGGTGCCTCGTTAAAGTGCATTTTAAGGTGCCTGTATTGAGTCTTTTATAAAGAGAACTAGGCATCGATTTGTCATTATAAAATATTAGGCGCATGTTAGGCCACTTATACTGTACTATCTTGCAGACATTTACACAAGCCATAAAGCTAATATAAATGTCCTTGCCTATATTTTCCAAGTAGGCGCATAAATTATAGTATTTTATCTATGCTCATACTTCTCTCCCCAAACTCCGCCCATGTAAACATCCAGTAACAAAGTGGGCATCTTGATGCCAAAGCATGTATTTTTATGCCAGTCAGTATTTTATAAGAGATCATTACACACATCTAGCCATTTACAGCAGTGACTATTATTTATTTATTTATGTAGATTTGTATCCCACCTTATCCTTCAATCAAAGTGGTCACAATACAAATGGAGGGTTACAAATAACACAGGGTAATTAACAAACAAACTAAGATGAATTAATGTAATAAAATGGACCTATTGGTAAAAATTATTGATTATAAATCAAATCATAAGTTTCAGCAAACAGCAGGGTCTTCAAGGCCTTGCGAAAACTTTAATATCAGTCATAATCCTGAGGTCCATTGGGAGAGCGTTCCAAAGTTTGTAAGCCAGTAAGGAAGGAGCTCTTTTTGAAGTTGCTTGTTTAGCCCTACAGTATCCAGCAGGGGTACCAATTATGTTGTCATTTATTGGCGCTGCTTCTTCTTGGTTTGTTGATAACATCTCTAGTTATAATATTTTGTAATGCATCTGCTGGCAGGTGATTGTAAATCCTAAAGATAATTAAAAGTGTCTTGAATTTAGACCTGACACTTACTGGAAGCCAGTGCAACTGTTGTAGGACAGGGGAGATATGATCCGTTTTTGCTGAACCAGTAATAATGCGTGCAGCAGTATTCTGAACCATCTGGAGAAGGTGTGGAGTTAGCTGAGGGAGGCCTTGATAAAGCAGGTTTCCGTAGTCTAGGAGGGGGGTGATGAGAGCCTGACAAATGGTACGGAAGTGGTCTTGATGGAGTAATGGCTTTAGTTTTCTCACAATCTTTAGACGATGATAGGTCTTGTTAGCAGTTTTAGCAATGCGAGATTTAAGGTTCAATGCCTTATCCAAAATTATGCCAAGGTATTTGATTTCGTTTTTAACTATGATGGGTCTACCTAGTAAATCAATAGTATTTGGAGGAATGAAATTAGGGTTCCTAGTAACAAACATTGTCTCAGTTTTGTCATAATTAAGTGTAAAGTTATTATTTAAAAGCCAGGTATTCATGTCTTGGAGACATCTAGAAATTGCTGAAAAGTCAAGTGACTGTAATACAGTTGGAGTATATACCATTATGTCATCAGCATAAAGGTGATAATGGAATTTGTGAAGTTTAATAATATTACATAAAGGTTGGATATAAATATTGAACAGAATAGAAGATAAAGCTGAACCTTGTGGCACTCCTTGAGTGATTGGGAATTGCAAAGAATTTTTTTTGGTCACATTTGACTTGCTGCATACGACCTTCCAAGTAAGAGCTAAACCAGTTTAGAGTATTCTTTCGTAAACCTATATGCTGCAAAAAGGTGCACTAGCTTAGAATGAGATATTGTGTCAAAAGCAGCTGAAACATCCTTGAATACTAGTAGAAATCTATTCTTAATATCATCGATACCTCTTAAAAGATTATCAGAGAGGTGAGCAAGGTTTCAACATTGTGTTGAGGTTTGAAGCCATGCTGGTGAATGTCCAGTGGTGCATGTAGTCCAAGTGATCTTGAAGTTGATTTTGAACTGATTTTTCAATGACTTTGGTAAGGAATGGTAAACTGGAAATTAGATGGTAAGATTTCGGATCAGATGGGCCTAGTGTGTTATTTTTAAGGACTGGTCGAATCATGGCTTGTTTTAATGACTGTGGTAAGTATCCTTGTTGAAGGGAGTAGTAATATTACCTCTATGTGCATTAAAATGTACAGTATACATTAATAATAATAGGCCTGAATATTTAGAAACATAGAAAATGCCAGATAATGACCATGTAACCTATCCAGTCTGCCCTTCTATGCCAACCTCTATGGCATGCTCTACAATCCCATCCTATCCCTTAGAGATCCACTGCTTCTCCCATGCTTTCTTGAATTCAGATACAGTCTTTGTCCCTATCACCTCTACTGGGAGGCTACTCCGTGCATCCACCACCCTTTACAGAGCTTCCTTTCAATTAAAAGAGACTCTCCCCTCTGCATTTATGCCATGGAGGTGTTTAATTGTCTCTATCATATCACCTCTCTCCTACTTCCAGAGAGATCTTCGTCTGTCTCCATATGCCTTATGATAACGACCATTGACCATTTTAGTGGCTGCCCTCTGCATAAACTCCATCCTATTTAGAATATATTTTTTGAAGGTGTAATCTCCAGAATTGCACACAGTATTCTAAATGAGGATTTGGCAGATACAGAGACGCTATCGCTTCCTTTTTCTGGCTGGCCTTTCTTCTCCCTATGCACACAAGCATCCTTCTGGCAACCTATCTTGTCTTCTGGATTCATGCCAGTCTTTTCCTGTATTTTTTAAGCAAACCTGGCAAGGGCAATATAGAAGCCCTACGTTGCCCAAATGACAGTGCCCCCTTCATGTCACTTATGTACTCCAGAGGAGAGGCAATGTGGCTTGGTACCTCTTTGTTGCAGAAGTTGATGGGATAGTGTTGGGGTTGACACTGAAAAGTCTTCAGGGTTCTACTTCTTTTCTGTTCCATTTTGCTCCCTTAGCCTTACACCTCTCCTGAAATTACCCACAAAAAAGTGGAAGCTTCAGATAAGAATTTGTCTCCTAGGTGAATTGTCATTCAAGATTGTCCAAAGCTACTGGTTTCAAGGCACCCGTGTACTTGTCAGTTACAATGAATCCACCATGTGAAGGTCCAAGAGAAGCTTCACTATCAGAGGCTATTTGAGATGCTTGCCATTGGAAAATTTTGTACAGGGTGGCCCAAAAAAAGTGAGAACATCTCGTAGCATATAAGTTATTTAAAAATTCAAAAAGACAGATGTAAACGATTGACAAATTTTAAAAAAAAAGATGGCGACTGGAAATTGTCGAAATAAAGGCGTTATATAGCTAAAAAAGGTAAATAAGTAAACTATTTAAGCTTTTAATTTAAGAGATGTTCTCACTTTTTTTGGGCCACCCTGTACAAAATTTTCCAATGGCAAGCATCTCAAATAGCCTCTGATAGTGAAGCTTCTCTTGGACCTTCACATGGTGGATTCATTGTAACTGACAAGTACACGGGTGCCTTGAAACCAGTAGCTTTGGACAATCTTGAATGACAAGGCACCCCTGTACTTGTCAGTTACAATGAATCCACCATGTGAAGGTCCAAGAGAAGCTTCACTATCAGAGGCTATTTGAGATGCTTGCCATTGGAAAATTTGTACAGGGTGGCCCAAAAAAAGTGAGAACATCTCGTAAATTAAAAGCTTAAATAGTTTACTTATTTACCTTTTTTAGCTATATAACGCCTTTATTTCGACAATTTCCAGTCGCCATCTTTTTTTTTAAAATTTGTCAATCGTTTACATCTGTCTTTTTGAATTTTTAAATAACTTATATGCTACGAGATGTTCTCACTTTTTTTGGGCCACCCTGTACAGTTGTGGCCAACATTATTGGCACTCTTGCATTTTGGGTATGCTGTGTACAATATCTTGAGAAATATTGTTTCTTGAGTGGAGGAAACGAACCAAGAGACCAGGGTTTGATTCCTCCTAGCAATCCTTGTGGCCTTGGGCAAGACACTTAACCCTCTCATTGCCTCAGAAGAATCCAAGTTATCAATGGCCTTGTTTAGTGTACATTACCAAGTTTAAGTTACAATGTAAACTGCTTTCACTAAATAATAAAGTGGTATAAAAAAACCTGTTAAATAAATAGTAATTTTAATAGTATGTTCAAAGGTATACAACAAAAAAAGATGTCTGTGCAACATAGACATAGTAATTTCTGAGAAAAAAAAATGAAATAAGACCTGGACAGGATTAATGGCACCCTTCACTGATATTTGGTTGCACAACCCTTGGCAGTGATGACAGCCTCCAAACGTCTTTTTGTAGCCATCTATAAGTTTCATACATCTGTCTGCTGGTAGTTTCTCCCACTCTTCAACTGTGATTTGTTGCAGCTCATGAATGCTTCCAGGTTTCCTTTTACCAATGGCAGATTTCAGCTCTTTCCAAAGGTTCTTGATTGGATTGAGATCAGGATTTGTTTTTTTTTAGATATTCTTGTGTACTTTTGGATGTATGTTTTGGGTCATTGTCTTGCTGGAGGACCCATAACCTTCAACCCAGACCTAGCTTTCTTACACTAGGTAGCATATTTCACTCCAAAATGCCTTGGTAGTCCTCTGACTTCATGATTCCTTTAATATGTTCCAGGCCTCCAGTTCCTGAGCACAACAGCCTCAGAACATTATGCCTCAAACATATTTAATTGTAGGAAGGGTGTTCTTTTCCTTATAAGCTTCATTTCTTCACCTGAAAATATATCGCTGGTCTGCATTGCCAAACAGCTCAAGTTTGGTTTCATCTGTCCACCAAACATTTTACCAGAAGGATTGTGGTTTCTCAAGATAGGTTTGGGCAAAGATCAAGCATGTCTTTGAGCAGTGGGATCCTCCTTGGCCTTCGCCCTTGAAGCCCTTCTTTGTTTAATGCATGGAATAGAGTACGGGTTGAAACCTCCACTCCAGATTGCTCTAGTTCAGCCTTAAGCTCTTTGGATGTTGTATGTGGTGTTTTTCCAACAATACTAACCTTTGAAGACGTCTTGGATTAATTTTCCTCTTCCCACCATGTGCTGGGAGGTTCTTGACAGTTCCATGAGCAGAAAACCTCTTAATGACATTGCAAACTGTAGACAGAGGAATCCCAAGGTCTTTGGAGATGGCTTGTACCCATTTGATATTTGGTGATAATGGCTTTTCTGACAGTCTCAGGCAGCTCTCTTGGCTTCACTATTGTGAAAAAAGAACAGGGAGTGAATGTGGCCATTTTAAACATTAGAGCCATCATACATTGATTGATTCAAGTCATGTGAGTACTGACAATTGATCACAGGTGTGTCTAATTGTATTGTAGTGGGAATGTGGTTCTTTTGTCCAAACTGATTTGAATTGTTTATAAGGATGTCAATAATCATGTCCTAATTAATTCAGAAGCCCCAAATAGTGTGACCACTATAATATATCATTAAAGAAGGTGCACATCAATAAGTCACTAAATTACCAACCTTAAACTCCTGTAATATAACGGACAGAAACTACCTAATATTATATATTATTTATTGTCGGATCGTCTGTCATGAGGATGCAAAACATACTCTTGCAACAGACCCTCCACTTTAATCAACTTTAAAAAGAGGCCAACCAGGCCGGCAACACGTGAGGCTATATGGTCCAGTGAACCAGCCACCGCAAGTTTCTATTTCTTTTGAACATATTCTTTCAAATCACAGTTCAATCCGAATGGGTGTTGGAATGGGTGAATAATCATGTCCTGGCAACGTCCCAGTTTTTATACTATGTCCTATTATTTCACTTTTTAATTGGTCTTGTTTTATTTGATTCTTTTATGTGTCAAATAATGTATACATATATAGTCCAAAGCCATTTTACTGGCCACCTTTTTAGGAAATATTGGACATTAAGAGGTTGAACTGCAAGGGTGCCAATAATGTTGATCACAATTGTATATTATTCATGTCACTAAATGATAGAAACCTTTTCCTTTTACTTATGTCAGTGAATCAAATATTTCTGTCCTGGTTAATACAGTCCTTTTCTGGGATATCCCATCTCAAGCCTCCTTGTAATGCAACATATGTGGGAGTGTGTTTATAACTGTCTCTCCCTAATGGAATAGGCTAGAGGACTGGTGGCAGAGGTTATAAATTGAAGAATTATAGAGGACTTTAAACTAGGTTTGTTGGAATGGGTGAAGAAAGACCCCAGGCAAGTGAAAGCCCTCAGGTAAGTAAAACATTAAATACTTCCGTAGACAAGGGTAGAAAGGGCAACATATGGAAAGCAGTGTGTATTAATGCCCATAATATGGGAAATAAGATTGCGGATGTTGAAGCTTTAATGGAAGAGATTGACTTGGATTTAAAGGCAGTTACAGAGACATGGTTCACAGAGAACCATAACTGGGATATAAGTATACCAGACTAGAATTTATTCAGGAAGGACAGGCTAGGAAGAAAGAGAGGAGGAATGGCATTATATGTAAAAGATAATATAATGCCACACCAATATAATGCCAATTAAAGCTACAGAATTGTAGGCATACAAAAGAAGGGGAAGACATTGTGGGTTAAACTGGAAAGAGGGAATGGAGCATCCATTTGCATTGGTATTATATACAGACCACTATCACAGGCAGAAGAAGTGGACAGAGATTTGATTTTAGACATTCATAGTATTGCTATGAAAAGAGGTTATGCTGATAGGTGATTTCAATATGTCAGATATTGGCTGGGACATCCCTGATGCAGTGTCATCTAGAAGTAAGGAGATCTGGGGGGGGTTACCAGTAAATGGTAACAGAGCCTACACGTGAGGGGGCCATTCTGGACCTGGTGCCAATGAATGTGGAGAGTGTTTCTGATGTTATAGTGAGTGATTAGCTTTCATCCAGTGTTCATTGGATGGTGTGGTTCAGTATTAACCCTAGGGCTTATAGTCCAGTCAAAGATGAGAGTACTAGACTTTAGAAAAGCTAACTTTGCCAAGATTGGACAATACCTCAAGCAGTCAGTGGGATAAGAAGAACTGGAAGATGTAGAAAAGCAGTGGGTGAACATGAAAATGGATATTTGAAGGGCAACAAATCTTATTACAGTCAAACCTCGGTTTTCATGATTAATCCGTTCGAAAAAGTCTGACTAAAACCGAAACGTATGAAAACTGAAGCAATATTTCCCATAAGAAATAATGTAAATCCAATTAATCCGTTCCAGACACCCAAAAATATTCACAAAAAATACATTTTATAGAGAATAACTATATTTTTACATACAGAAAACAATGAGAAATAAATATAAATGACTAATGAAATGGATAAATGAACATTTAACATCACTGAAAGCAAGCTAAGTACAGTACTGTACAGTACAGTATGTTAACATCTGGCCTTAGCCACCCCTGACAAGCTGCTGTGCCCAGCTCTCTTCGGAATCACATTGAATTCAGTCCATTAAAATACCTTTACATTATCTGCTCAATGCTTCAGAATGGCAGAAAATCTTAATGATATAGCTTCAGACGTACCCTGCAAGAGAAAGAACTGCCTCCCACATTCATGCAACATCTCCTGCTTACGTTGACAGCTTTTCTTCCCTGCTACCGGGACAAAATCTCAGTCAAAAGACGTTGAAAACCGAAGCAATGCATGAAAACCGGGACAAAATCTCAGTCAGAAAAGACGTTGAAAACCGAAGCGTATGAAAACCGGGGCAAATGAAAACCGAGGTTTGACTGTATTAGGAAGATAAGTAAATGTAAGAGAAAAAGGAGGCCACTATGGTTTTCAAAAGAAGTAGCTGAAAAAGTGAAGAAAAAGAGGGTGGCCTTCATAATATACAAGAGATCATTAAAAGAGGAAGACAAGCATCAGTATTCAGAAAAGCTTAGAGAAGCTGGGAAACTGGTTAAGAAAGCAAAGATACAAATGGAAGAAAAAATAGCCAACATAGTAAAATGGGAGGACACAACATTTTTCAAATATGTTAGAGAAGGAAGTGCAAAAGTGGTATTATCAGATTGAAGAATGAAGGGAAAGAATATGTAGTAACTGAGGATAAAGCAGAATTGCTTAACAAATATGTCTATTCTGTGTTCACAGATGAAGGGCCAGGAGCAGGACCTCAGAAAACACTTACAAATAGGAACAGAAGTGATCTGAATCTTAAAGGGTTTTGAGAAGCTAGCCAAACTAAAAGTAGACAAAGTGATGGGGTCGGATGGGATACATCAGAGAGTGATGAAGGAACATAGGAAAGCTCTAACGACTCCACTATCTGACCTTTTCAATGCTTCTTTAGAGTTTGGTGTGGTCCCAGAAGACTGGAAAAAGGTTCTTGTGGTCCCTTTATACAAAAATGGAACTAAAGATAAGGTTGGGAACTACAGGCCACTTAGTCTGATTTATGTGGTGAATAAACAAAAGGCAAGGCTGCTAAAAAAAAAAAAAAAGGATAGTGAGGTTTCTGGAATCCAGTGGTCTGCAGGATTCAAGGCAGCATGGTTTTACGAGAGGCGGTCTTGTCAGACAAATCTCATTTATTTCTTTGACTGGGTTACCAGAGAGTTGGACCAAAGGAGAGCTTTAGATGTGGTGGTCTTAGATTTCAGTAAAGCCTTTGACACCATTCCACATAGGCAACTTATAAATAAAGTTAGTGCCCAAGGAATAGACCCTAAAGTGACTGACTGGGTTAGAAATTGGTTGAGTGGGAGGCAACAAAGGATGTTACCAGTGGTGTTCTGTAGGGATCTATCCTTTCAGACTCTTTTTAACATTTTTGTATATTGCAGAAGGGCTATCGGGTAAGGTTTGCCTCTTTGTGGATGATACCTAAATCTGCAATAGACACCCAAGAAGGTGTTGATAACATGAGGAGGGATTTAGCGAAGCCTGAAGAATGGTCGAGAATCTGCCAGCTGAGAATTAACACTAAAAAAACCAAGGGTCATGCATTTGGGCTACAAAAGTCCAAGGGAGCTCTACAGAAAGAAGAGCGGGACCTGGGCATGATTGTTTCTGATGATCTTAAGGTGGCTAAACAGGTGGAAAAGGCAATGACGAAAACCAGAAGGATGCCTGGCTGCATAGGGAGAGGAATGGCCAACAGGAAAAAGGAGGTGATAGGTCTCACTAAAGACTTACAAAGAGGCACTAATTTAGAGCACTTTGTGCAGTTCTGGAGTCCACACCTTCAAAGGGATGTAATGGCAGAGAAAAAAAATCTTAAAAGTACTTGCTGACAGCCACTTTAAAAATAAGTGAAATGGGCCAGTAAAATCTCAAATATGGAAATAAACATTTAAAATGGAAGGCTGGATAATTAAATTGAAATGTCCAATAAGAAAACATGCCAAATAAAGAAATCTTTACTGATTATGAAGAAAGAATTTGTGTATGTATGTACGGGGACCAAATCACATATCAAAATGTGACAAACATAAGAGATGCCATACTGGGCCAGACCAAGGTCTACAAGCCCAGTATCTTGTTTCCAACAGTGGCCAATCTAGGCCACAAGTATCTAGATTTCCCTAAGAGACACAGGTTCCACAGTGCTTGTATTGGGGCAAGCAGTGGATATCCCAGGTCCCCTTTAATAATGTTTTATGGACCTTTTCTCCAGGAACTTGTCCAAATCTTTTTTAAACCTGGCTACACTAACAGCTTTTACTACATCCTCCGGTAACGAATTCCAGAGTTTTATAACATGTTGAGTGAAAAAATATTTTCTCTTATTAGTCTTAAATAGGTTACCCTGTAGCTTCATTGCATGTCCCCTAGTCTTTCTATATTTTGATGGCATAAACAATTGATCTACGTTTACCTGTTCCACTCCATTCATTAATTTATAGACCTCTATCATATCTTCCCTCAGTCGTCTCTTTTCCAGGTTGAAGAGCCCTAACCTTTTTAGCCTCTCTTCATAGGAGTATCCTTCCATCCCCTTTACCATTTTGGTGGCTCTTCTCTGTACCTTTTCTAATAACGCTATATCCTTTTTAAGATACAGCGACCAGAATTGCATACAATATTCAAGGTGCAGTCGCACCATGGAACGATACAGAGGCATTATAATACCCTTTGTTTTATTTTCCATTCCTTTCCTTATGATACCTAGCATTCTATTTGCCCTCTTAGCCGCTGCTGCACACTGGGCGGAGGGTTTCAACATGATATCCACAATGACACCTAAATCTTATTCCTGGGTGGTGGTTCCTAATGTGAAACCTTGCATCATGTAACCTAGTTTGGGTTGTTCTTTCCTAGGTACATAACTTTGCACTTGTCCACATAATTTCTTCTGCCATTTGGATGCCCATTCTTCCAATTTATCAAGGTCCTCTTGCAATTTTTCACAATCCTCATGGGTTTTAACAACTTTGAACAATTTTTTTGACCTCTGCAAATTTGATTACCTCACTCGCTATTCCCATTTCCAGGTCATTTACGAATATGTTAAAAAGCAGCGGACCCAACACAGATCCCTGGGGTACACCACTATTCACCTTTCTCCATTGAGAAAATTGGCCATTTAACCCTACCCTCTGTTTTCTATCTTTTAATAGTTCCTGATCCACAGTAGTACACTGCCTCCTATCCCATGATTTTTTAATTTTGCCAAAAGTCTCTCATGCGGGACCTTGTCAAAGACTTTCTGAAAATCCAGATACACTATTTATTTATTTATTTATTTACAGTCTCTTATATACCGCACTATTCATCATCAGCGCGGTTCACATGGAACAAAATGCTCAGTACATTTAACACGTATGAGTTTACAGGTAACAGGGTATAAATAACTTGAATAACCGGGGTAACTATTTACAAAACATACTACATGGAATCATATACACAGAAGTGTATATCAACCAACTATATCAACTATATCAACCAACTCACCTTTGTCTACCTGTTTGTTCACACATTCAAAAAAACTCATTACATCTTAGTAAGACAATACCTTCCTTAGCTAAAGCCATGTTGGCTGTCTCCCATTAAGCCATGACTATCACAAAGAACACTGTATCAATATCATCAAACAATTCATATAGTGCCCAATTCTGTAAGGCGACTAGTGGGGCTGTACATCCCAGTGGGCCTGCCCGGACCTCATTCCCGAAAGTGATCTCCCCACACGCACACGGCCTCAGTGCGGGGAGATCTGAATGGAAAATGGGTGGAGGCAGGACAGACCCTGGACGTAGAGGGCTGATTCAGGTCATGGCCTTTTATATCCAGGGAGCACCAGGAGGGCGCCCAGCCTATTCCATCTCGGAGGTGAAATAAACACGGGGCACCTTTTTGCACCAGCCCAGCAGCCCCCCCCCTCCCCCAGAGCAATGTCTGTGCTGGAAGTGAGTCCCTGGCGCCCAATCCAGTCCCCGTCTGCCCCATCCAAGGGTCATGTGGCAAGGAAATGGGGGTCAGCACCACGGCAGGCTAGCTATGGAGCAGGGTGGATGTCTCCCGCGGTGCTGCAGGGGCACGCCGGTCCATCTCAGGGCCTGATCCTGCACCCGCAGGAATGTCTGGCTCGCATGGTGCAGAATCGATTCCTACAAGCCCATCCTGTTCGGAGGTGTCCAGAATGTTGTATTTCAAATGGTAACTCATATGTTGTTGTTAAGTGCCGTCGAGTCGGAGTCGACTCATGGCGACCCTCTGGATAGCTATCCTAAATTGTGTTCAGTCTTCAGTCAGGCGGCTCATTGTTGACAGACTGGTACCCGTAGCTGCTGTTATTGTATCGATCCATCTCATTGCTGGCCTTCCTTTTTTGCGTTGACCTTCTATCTTGCCAAGCATGATGTCTTTCTCTAATGATCTCTCTCTTCGCATGATGTGTCCAAAGTATGAAAGTCCGAAGTCTTGTCATCTGAGCTTCTAAAGAAAGCTTAGGTTTGATCTCCTCTAGTACCGACTGGTTTGTTCTTCGGGCAGTCCATGGTATACACAGTATTCGCCGCCAGCACCATAATTTAAAGGCATCAATTTTCTTCCTGTCTATCTTTTTCACTGTCCAGCTGTCACATCCATATGATTTTATTGAAAATACCATGGCTTGAACAAGTCAAATCTTTGTATGGAGAGAGACATCTCTGCTCTTGAGAATCTTATCTAGGTCTTTCATAGTCATTCTGCCAAGAGCAATGCGTCGTCTGATTTCTTGACTGCTTGTTGCTTCTTTATTGATAGTTTATCCAAGTAGGTTAAAGTTGTTCACAATTTCAATTTCTTCTCCTTCAACGATGAACCTGTTGATTATGCCAGTTGTCATGATCTTTGTCTTCTTTACATTAAGGTGCAGGCCCATTTTGAGACTGTTCTTTGATTGTGAGAAGCAAATGTTTCAGATCATCTTCACTTTGCCAGTAATGTGGTGGTATCAGCATAGCGAAGGTTGTTGATGAGTCTTCCACCAATCTTCACACCTCTGTTGTCTTCATACAATCCTGCTTCTCCGATGATTTGTTCTGCATATAAATTAAACAGGTAGGGGGAAAGTATGCAGCCTTGTCTTACACTTTTGCTTATTTTAAACCATTCTGTTTCTCCTTGTTCCGTTCGAACTGTTGCTTCTTGATCAATGTACAGATTGTGCAAGAGTACGAGTTTCTCATGGTTTACACAGTCAAAAGCCTTGCTATAGTCGATAAAACACAAATAGATATCCATTTGGTATTCTTTAGTCTTTTCAAGGATCCATCTCCCATCCGCAATGATGTCTCTCGTTCCTCGCCCTTTCCTGAACCCTGCTTGCACTTCAGGGAGTTCTTGTTCCAGGTATGGTTGTAGTCTCTTTTGAATAATCTTCAGTAGAATCTTGCTGGCATGTGGGATCAGAGCGATTGTGCGATAATTTCCACAGTCAGTTGGATCACCTTTCTTTAGTATTGGTATAAACACAGATCTTTTCCAGTCAGTTGGCCATGATGTTGTCTTCCATATTTCTTGGCAGAGCCTTGTAAGTAACAGCTACATCAGATTGCTGTAATACTTCTATGGGAATGCTATCAATGCCTGGTGCTTTGTTCTTTGATAAGGCTTTCAATGCTGCTTCAACTTCTTCTTTCATCACCAATAGTTCCCGATCATAAACTCAGTCCCAAAGGAGTATATAGGGGCATAACAGGTGGTCTTACTGGTGATAAACACTCAACCTGCCATACCAGTTACATCATCGTCGCCCCAAATATTAATGTAGAATTCCCAAGCCTTTAACTTCTCAAATTAGATTGAAAAAATGACTTATTTCAAATTCCAAAATTGCTTTTACTCCTGTGCTTATGCTCAAAGGGCCCCCAACTACTTTTCCAACACTTCTGACCTTGGCCAAGAGTTTCGCCGACATCAGGCAGCTTCCTCAGAGAGATTGTTTTGCCCATGACTAAAAGAGCTCTATATCAAAACAATCGTTCACGTATGAAATAGGCAAAAATATTTTATCCAATCTTCTCAAAATTAATCTCATATAATTAAAGAGGTCTCAGACTTAATCGGTTCTGCCACCGGGACTGACGTCCGTTATCACAGCAGAAACCTTATTCGCATCAATGACCTCTGGAGCTAGTTGAACAACGCTTTTATAATATAAAAAGTCCAATCATCAAGGAAAGAAAAGCTGTAAACAATCCTTATCTGCGTCTTCAACACCACCCCATGGATTGGGTTGAGCTCGGATCCCACTCAGGTACCAGTCATGCGTTTCACGACTTTAGCTTTCTTCAGGGGATCAATACGGCTCTCCCAGCCAACCGACAATTACCATGTCATTCAAGAAAGCTGCCCGCGTTTACACATTACTTCTCTTCAGTTCTCAATCTTAATACATGACTAAAAGAGAGCATTAATTAATATACCTGTAAGGCTTGCAGGCCATACTCTGTCAATAACTATATCTATCTTGCAGACATAGCATCAAATTCAAATAGCCAATCACCCATATGATACTTTACTATGTGTAAAAACCCTTAAAACCCTCCTCATTACCTTTAAAGCATTCAATAAGACATCACCCTCTTCTTGTTCATCTACTCATTCATACCCCCAATAACAGATCCAGAAGAGCACCTGCGGAAAACACTCTAGTCATTCCAAGCGAATCTATAAAACTTAACCAATCAACCATCAATAGGGCATTTACAACCTATGCCCCCAGATGTTGGAACAAACTCCCTTCTAACATAAGAGCAATCAAAGACCTCACGCAGTTTAGAAAAGCCATCAAACATCACCTTTCCTCATGCACTTTACACAGCCCTGTGATCCCCCCCCCCCACCCACACACTCACTCATATGTGGCAATTGAAACCACATCCACAATAAAACTACAATCTAACTCTACCCCATACGACATTACAGCTCTCTAATTTTTCTTTACCAACAGAGTACAAACACGCTGTAAGCTAAACTTGGCAGCAAAACCTTGTTATGAGCCTAACCTGTTAATTACCTGTAGCTAAATCTCAAATGTATATAGTTTCCCCAGTTAATCCATGTTCAAATCCCTGTTTTCTGTAAACATAGGACTATTTGTATGTCCAAGTGTTTATTGTTTCAATGTAAACCGCACTGATGAGAAATAGCGTGGTATATAAGAATTGTTAAATAAATAAATTAATTAATGGCACCCCAATTGGAGAAGACTAGTAAAACCAGTTCTACCCAATTGGACAGTTGAAGCCCTGAGGAGCCACAGTCCTCCAATGAAAAATAAGTGACCTAAACGCTGGGATATATCCCCCTCCTCCAGCAAAGTGACTTTTTCTACAACAAAGCAATGCAGTTCTTCAACTTGATGTGAGGCTGCCATCTGTTCAATTATCCAACTTTGGAACATTCATTAGGTTTGGCCCACATAGATTTTCTGACAAGGGCACAAGATCACATAGATTACCCCCACACTGCAACAGCTTATAGACTGAGGTAACACATATAGATGCCGCAAAGAGGGGGTACATGAATTGAGTATGTTTGATAGTGTACTGTAAGCTTGATTGTGTATTATCATATTCTACAACTGAGTGGAACTGTCTTCTCCAATCGGGGTCAAGATTTGTGGTTTGCTTTTAGTGTATTGATCATCTTGAATGTATGGGGAATCAGACTGCAGTTTCAGTACCATGTTGAAGGAGTTAATGCACAAAGCAGAGCTGATGCAGGAAGCAGCTGAACCAGGGGCAAGTAGAGGAGAGCTCAAAGGAGATAAGGAGATAAAAAGCATGACCCAGTTAAGTAACTAAAATAGATAGTAAGCAAACTTTAAAGACAATGACCTATAAAATGACTTTATGCCTACAAAGACCTGCTAGGAACTTTAGAACACTGAAAGTGTGCTGTGTGAGTGAAATGAAGGTAGTAAGGGGGATTGTTTCCTGATAGAGCTGGGTGTAAGAACACTTTTACAGAGAGAATAGAATCCACATGCAGGAACTTTAGCTGGAGGATTTTTAGAAAGAAGATTTCTGATGGAGAAAGGTGTGACAGTGTCTCTTTGGGAGAGCTGTGTAAGAATTTGTTTGATATCAGAATTATAAGTAACTGATAATTATTTACAGGAGGAGTGTGTAAGGAGCTGGCATGAAAGCTGGAGAAAACATAAAAGTAAATGTGAGAACTTTTCCTTAGTGACTGGAAACAGGCTGAGGGAGCCCTGAAGCTCATTCAAGCACTTTTAAAATTAAGCGGAATGAGGATATGAATTGATTGATCAGAGTGAGAATTTGAATTGATTTTTTAGAGAGTTTAATTTTGAGCATTATTTTGGTTATAAGCTTAACAGTGTATGACTTGCTTTCTATAGCATTGGAGTCTTTCAAGCAGTGAAGGAAAACGAAGGCTGAAGGTATAAAACTCCCAGTGCAGTGGAAAGAAAAACATTAAAAGTGAGCTATTTTAAAACAGTGTACTGTTCACAGGATTTATTGAATCCTGAAACATATTGAACTGTTTCAGTGAGGAAGAGAGTGTATGTTTGAAACAGTGAAGGATTGTATGTGTTTTTGAAGAAAGAAAAAGCCATTGCCTTATGTAAATAACTATACCAATTGCCAATAAATTTTATTTTCCTGAACTGATTAGCAGTTGTAAGGATTTATTCTGGCACATACCTAAAGAAAAACTGATTTTTGCACAAAGTTCTGTGGGAGAGAAAGACAGGGAATTAATCAGACATAACAAATAGAAACACTTTCTAGTTACTGCACACACAGCTAGGGAGATAGGATACCTTCTGCCTGTCTTTCAAAAAATTCAACAGAAGAGACCAACTGCAACTCGACATTGCTGGAGCAGAAAGGATCCTAAGGTGCCCAATGTCCACAAAGCAGCAAGACCTGAAATGAAGATTTGAGACAAGTGACTGACACACCACAGTGCCTGTTTTTATTGGCTAAACACTAGTGCACTAGTAGTTGAATTTTTTGAAACAAAAGGTTTCTTTATCTGAATGATAATACTCATTCACCTGCAAAGTTACAGATAAGAGTATTGGAATTGAACCTTTCTTCTACTAAGGAGTAAAGAAATCGTAAGCTTTAAACTGGTTAACTAATACTTGTCTCTTTTTGAAAGAAGCAATGTACGTACTACTATTGAATAGAAGCACGTGAGAATTGTTCACAGAAAAAATACTTGACTGCATTTATAAATATTGTTTATTTATAAAAAAAAATTTGAATTGACACTATTTCTCTTTAAATTAAAATTAGAAATTTTTACAAAAATTAAACTTCAAGTGGTTCTTTGTGAGAGAGTTTCCACCACTTGGTTCTCACTCCTTTGGTAAGTTCTGATTTGAATTTAAAGTTCAAGAAGTTGTAAAGTGTATTAAGAGAAAATAAATATGTTCTCTGTAAGCTGGGAGCTTCCATTGGTGGCTTACCTGAGGTAACTCAGCCAACTATGACACTCATAACATTCAGGTAAAGTAGGGTAATGCCCCTGTGATGCTCCAGTTTACAAGGATATAAACAGAATGGAGTCTGTGCAGAGGGTGGCTACCAAAATGGTCAGTAGGCTTCGCCATAAGGCTTATGGTGAAAAAGATCTCAATTTGTATACGTGGAAGAAAGACAGAAGAGAGGATAGATGATAGAGACATTTAAATACCTCTGTGGCATAAATGCACAGGAGGAAATCCTCTTTCAACTTAAAGAAAGCTTTGCAATGAGGGGGCATCTGATGAAGGTGAAAAGAGAGAGACCCAGGAATAATTTGCAAAAATACTTCTTTACGGAAAGAGTGGTAGATTTGTGGAATAGTCTCCCAGTGGAGGAGGTAGGGACAAAAACTATCTGCACTTAAGAAAGCATGGGATAAACAGAGGATCTCTAAAGGAAAAAGGATTGTAGAGCTTAGTGGTTCATATGGAAGGGCAGACTGGATAGGCCACATGATCTATCTGCCATCAGGTTTCTATGTTTCTATACCATATTGACAAGAGGGAGTTAGTGGGATCCTTGGTGATGACTTTGGCCCTGGACAAAAAATAACAAAGATCAAAAGATTTTGTCTCCTTTTGTTAGAGGCATTTGGTGGCTATCCGAAAGAAGTCACATTGGTATTCCCCTAGGTTCAGGTAGCCCATAGTGAGAGTGGATGTGATGTATCAATGCAAATCCCACAGGAAAAAGTCTATTGAGGAGTGATTCATTACCAAGAGAGGTCCTACCAAAGGATTTTGCCATATCCTGAGGGGAACAGGAAGAGAGACTAAAGAGTTCCTCACCGAGAAGAGGAGGAGGAATGTCCAGAAGATTTCAGAAGAGAAGTCCCTGTTCTAAAAATTTGTGCTTGTCTCTTTTTTAATTTTTTGCCTTGTTTGTGTCTGTGAAAATAAAAGATGAGCTGTGCAAACCCTCGATTCACCTGGAAAATTGTTTTTAACCATAGTCAACAGGAGTGGACAGTGGCATTATTTGAAAAGACTAAGGGGTATGTTTACTAAACTGCAGTAACGGTACATAACGCGCGTAATGTAATGTTAACAATCGTTCGCGCGTCATAACGCGCGTTATGACGTGCGAACGATCGTTAACGTTACATAACGCGCGTTAACCGTAGTTAACGATCGTAAACTCCCACGGCGCGGTAAAACACCGCAGAAGGTGGAGAGAGGGCGGAGAGAAGGGGTCAATGGGCAGAGAGTGGGCGGGGAGAGGCTCCCTTCACACTAACGCGCTGATATGAAGAGCTCAATTCCAACGCGAATGAAAACCTGCCATTAAATGCACATTACAGGGGAGAGAAACCATTTCAGTGTCAGCAATGTACAGCCCAGGCAGGGAAACCTAAAAAACGTGATAAGTGTGATACATGTGCACAGAACAAAAGGGCACATAAACACTGAAAATGACCACAAAAAACTGGAAAAAACCATAACCAAGCTGGCCAATAGTGGTATCAATGAGAAACATCAACCCCTCCCCCCCCGAGTAAGCTCCATAGAAAAGATATAAATCGTGGAAGGGTCTATACTCCGTCCCCATACAAGGTGAATGAGCCCACAGTGAAATAGCGCTGCTCAGGGTTTTCCACACCATCGGACAGGGTTCCTATGGCGTGCACATGTCCCGCAACATCAGGGCGGGCATGTCGGAACGGCAACTGGACAGATGCCGGAGAAGGGGATACAGTGGGCTGCAGGCGGCACATGCTGTGGTGGAGCTGGGCCACAGTGCGGACTAGGGTGATGCCTAGGTGGCCCATACGAATGCTGAAACAGCAGAGCAGCCAGACAGCAACTGCTGAAGACCAACATGGGCATGAGTGTGTTTCCCACAGTGTCACAGGGGATAGTACCCAACAGCCACCCCCAAGGGCACGGAACATTGGCAGGCGGGGCTGGGGGAAGCGTCGACGTCTATGCAGGCACCCCTACCCCAGAACCCGCACCATAGGCAGCTGCCTACCTGCACACTGGATGGCCTGAGACTGCGCACCACCAGCAGAAGGGCATGTCAGCATGGTGGCTGAGGGATACTGGTGGTGGAGGGGGCAGTGGCAGCTGCCCAGAGCAGACCGTGGCCTAGCCCTGTGTAGGTGGGTGCCGTGTACTGCAACAGACAGGCCCTGTCTGACGATCAGTCATGGTATCACCAAGGAATGTACTGACTCTGTGACCACAAGGTGGTGCAGTGCACAAAACCAGTGTATTCAGAAGCAGAGGATCACAGGTTCAAGTCCCAGCTGTGGTTCCTGCCAACCCAGTCCCCATATTTTACCCACTACTACAACTTGCTAATACAGACAGCACCTTTATTGCAGATGACGTAAACATGCCCAAAACACCTACATTCTACCCTACAGAGCACAGACACCATAAACATGCACATTACCTAGAGCAGAGTCTCCCAAATTCAGTCCTGGAGGGCCAAACACTATTCCGGATCCATGCTGCCTCTGATAAAGATGCCTGTGCTGCATTTCTATGTGCCACCCCCATGGTATGCAGATGTATCTCATGCATATTCATGAGGGACAGCATGAAAACCCGAACAGTGTTTGGCACCGCAGGACTGGAGTTGTGAACCTCTGCCGTAAAGCAGCAGCCAACAGGGGCAGACACCCCTCACCCACAGGTCCCATTATCCAAAGCCTCCTGGAGAGGCAGGACTTTGGGCTCTGCGTGCATTTCCCAATACTAGCACTTGCATACCTTAGTAATGCCACCCTAAACCGGGGAATATGGTACACATCTATCAAAAGGTTGCTATGATTACTGGCAGATAGCAATTCCTAGGTTAAGTACAATTTTCTGAGTGAGCTGCATCATAGCAACCTTTCTGATGTCAGTGGAGTGTGCTACAGGTCTTGTGTCTGACAGTGTTTACCAATCTGGGGAGTGACTCCTACAGTATTGCGTACCATAGCCATGCCTGCACTGTGCCCAGGACTGGTGTGGTGGCCTGGGCTGCCCAACACCTCTATAGTTGCACAATACTGGCATAGGTGTGGGGAGTGTGTGTCTGTCTATCCTGTGTTGGTGGCTGCCAACACCCTCCACAGCCCTCACTGCTAGCACTGTTGCCAGTATTGGCCTGCCAATGTGCATAATGAGGAGCAAGGTACCGTGGGAATAGCCTGGATAGGGTGGTCTGACCTGGATGCATCTGCACACGGCATAGGGCAATGGCTCGGACATTGTAGTGCCTGGCCACCACCTGCACGGACAGGGTGGCCATAGCATGTCCTGCTGGGAGGTCACTCTCACCCTGACTGAGCAGTGACCATTGCATGGCTAGGTTCCCCCATAGTGCTGTATGGTATTTCTCTCATGTGATATTTATGGGTTCTCTTTTGGGGCCCAATCACTGACTTATCTGCTTGATGTGTATGCATCTCCCCCAGGACCATGCACTATGGACTAGCTGGCGGACTGTCTGCAGCTAGTATGTGTCTTGCTGGAACACCTTGCAGGGTGCAGCGGCTGGAGGCTTGCTGCTGGAGAATGTCAGATAATAGTGGGGGGCAGCTGAGCATTTCCAGGCCTGCCGTCTGTCTGCCATTGCGTTATGGATGTGTAGTGCTTTGTCTGTTCCCCAGCAGGACTGGGGTTGATGGTCCCCTCTACTGCTACCATTGCAGGGAGGTAGACTGTGGATCTATGGGTGGGTGCTCCTGTTTCCCACCCTGAGCCCCAGAGGGTGGGTTGTGTGGTGATACATAATCTGCCTATGGGTCCATCCATCCCCCCCCCTTTCCACTTATTTATTTATTTATTTAACAGTTCTTTTATACCGTGCTATTTTAGATCAGTGCGGTTTACATTTAACATCAACTATACAATATAGGTACTCTGAGTTGTATTTACAATAAAACAGGGATATCAACTTGGAAGTAACTGGGGAAACTATCTACATTGTATTTACACTGGTACCTATTATCAGGCAGGGTATATCTACATCTTATTTACACTGGGAGTCTGAATTCTATTTCAGGGAGTACTGTTGAGGGATCGAGTTGATTATCCTTTTTCATACTGAGTCTGATTGTTTAGGCGTAGTGAGTGATTGTCTGAGGGGCAACATGTATGTTTACTAAGGCTGGATTCGGGGTAGTATGTAGTGAACAGGTGATGCTTTAATGCCTTCCTGAAGTGGGTTAGGTAGGTGATGTTTCGAATATAAGTGGGGAGGGCATTCAACTCTGGGTGCATAAATCTTAAAGGCCCTATTCGTTATTGCTTTTGGGACCTCTAGGGTGTTTTGCATCGTGGGTCTTCTGTTTCTGTTATGTGGTACTTTGTGTATCATCATGCTGATAGCTGTGGGGGTCAGAGTGTTTAAGGCTTTGAAGGTCAAGGTTAGAACTTTGTGGAGGATTCTTGCTTGAACAGGTAACTTACAGCAGGTAACCATGGCACCAACACAGGATATGCACTATTCTGGGTGCATCATTGCCCATAGGGACTAGACATGACCGAGACATACAGCAAGACACAAATGTATCCTAAGTGTGTCTAACTGAACTACCTATCACACACTGATGGGGACCTGCAACATGGTGTATTTCAGCCATGAAAGGTGCTGTGGACCTGGTGCTGGGCGCCCCACCTCAACCTCAGGGTGGGCACAGTACCCGCACAATGTGATTGTCTGTGGCTACTCTGTGGCAGTGCCACACACGGTGTGTTCCCCCTACCATGCCAAGGTGCTGTGGGGCTGCACATGATCAGGACCCCCCACCAGTCCTAGGTGATGGGGGGGGCACACCTCAACATATGACCATCTGTACACGGCTGATCTGCATGTGCAGTGCACCATGGGTATGGGTGTGTTGACCCAGATCCTGGCCAACACAGCGGGCGGTTTGGGTGGTGGCCTGACGCCCTTCAGTAGGCAGCCAGGGGGGGCATTAGCAGTTATGGGGCTGTAGCCCAGTGGTTCCTTCACTACCTGTGGGGCCAGTGGTCATGGGTTCAAACCCACCATGGGGTTATTTTATAGGGCTGTCTGCAGCATTGTCTATTTTTAATGTACATTAGTGCTGCCAGCGACAACCCCTCAGCGTACTGTAACCTTACAGTGCCTCATAAGGCGCCCCATGCGGCACCTTATATGGCGCCCTATAAGGTGCCTTATAGGGTGTTCTATAGGGGACATTATGGGTGCCTCAGCGGACAGTGCACTTTATAATGTAGCCTATGGAGTGCGTTATGGGGTGCCTTATGCGGCACCTTAGGTTACGCCACTGTGAGGGTGTGTTTGCTGGCAACACTACTGAAAATAAACGTAAAATGCCTCCTCATTCACTACTTAAATGTACAGTGTGATGCCTCAGCCAGCCTTATGCATTAGGCACACTGGGGAATTGAACCCATGACACCTGTATCATCAGTTAGTGCAGTAACCATTGTGCTACAGCTCTGTTTCAGTGTTTTGTGTCTGTGCGCCTTCTTAAGTTTAACGCGCGGTAATGTGCCACAGCACCCTCTAACGCTCGTTAATTTCTGTAACGCGCGTTATCGGTAACAATGTACCGCCCATGTCCTTATTTGGGATTTATGGCTCTACCATGGCTCCTAACGCGAATCAAACTAACGCAGTTTAGTAAACATACCCCTAAGTAACTGTAAGAAGGGCTCGAAAACGTAAAAGAAATAAGTGGTCATTCTACAAGTTTACAGCCTTGAAGAGATTCCTTCCCCCACCCTTCAGGACCCAAGTGGCACTAAGGAGAGGTCTCCTTCTCCCCAGAATGATAGCTGCCCTGCCCACAGCCCCCCGGGAATCGCTACATAAAAATAGTGCATGAACAGGGACTCAAGGGAATATATGTGGCCAATGTGGGATATTTTTGTACCCATCTGATGTTTGTTTATTAAAACTTGATATACTACCCTTCATATTAGCAGCAGGGTGGTTTACAATAAAATAATATTAAGACAGTAGAAAAGAACACCAATAAATAACAGTAAAATCTTCAACATTCACACTTGAGAAGAGCAAGGCAGAAATCACAAAAGAGAGGATTTTGAGTGGTTGGGAACAAAAAGCAGGAGTTTCAGGAAGTTCCAGAGATTCAAGATGGCCACCACAACTTTGTCTATCAAACAGAAGTCCACAAAGAGTTAGTACGATGGAGCAGTGGGGATGAGGACAGGCAGCTCCACAGGCTCGTTTTTCCCCCCAGACCCTGCACCCAGTTATGTTGCTCCTTTTCTTGACCTTATCTATCAGTTTCTATTGCTTTCTGTTCTATAGATCTCTGTCAACACTCAATTACATATGTTCCATTGACTACAAATTAAAAAACTCTAGCTGGGGCTTCATTTGCTAGAGGTCTATACTAGGACCTGTGCTGTTTAACATATTCATAAATGATCTAGAGATAGAAGTGATAAGTGAGGTGATAAGATTTGTAAATGATATAGAATTCTTAAAAGTCATTTAAACAGAGAATTGAGAATTTCTAGAAGGATCTTGTGAGACTAGGAGATGAGGCATCTAAATAGCAGATGAAATTTAATGTCGTCAAGTATAAAGTGATGCATATGGGGAAAAATAATCCCAACTACAGGAACAAAATGCTGAGTCCAGTATTAGGCCTCACCACCCAAGAGGGAGATTTTGGAATCATCGTGGAATAACTTTGACGTTCAGCCCAGTGTGCCGTGGCTACTGAAAAAGCAAAGAGAATGTTAGGGATGATTCAGAAAGGGATGAAGGACAAAACTGAGAATATCATTATGTCTTTTTACAGGTCTCTGGTGCAACACCACCTCAAGTATTGTGTGCAGTTTTGGTTACCTTACCTCAAAAATAATACAGCACAACTAGAAAAAGCCCAGAGAAAGCATCAAAAATGTTAGTGGATAGCATACCTCCCTTATGAAGAGAGGCTAAACAGATTGGGGCTCTTCAGCTTGGAGAAAAAGTTGACTCCAAGAGGTTATGATGATTTAGAATTTTGTACATGTTGTTGTAATCCACCTTGAAGCTGCTACTGCAGCTAAAAAGCGGAATATGACTGACTGACTGAAATTAAATTAAATTTTATAAAATCAGGACTGGGGTGGAACAGTTAAATAGAGAACATTTGTTTTAACCTATTGAACACAAAAACAAGAGGACACTCCATGAAACCTATGACCAACAAATTGAAAACAAATTGTAAAAAAACTTTTTTTGTCACGCAGCGCATAATTAAGCTGTGGAATCTGTTACCAGATAATGTAACCAAGGCAACCAACACAGCAAAATTCAAAAGTGGTTTGGACAAGTTCCTAGAGGAAAAGTTCATAAAAAATTATTAGCATGGTTGACTTGGGAGAGCAACTTCTTTTCCTTGGATATAAGCTATGAGAAATAAATGTATTACTTGGGTTCTGATGGGTACTTGGAATCCAGACTGGCCACTGTCTATTTGAGAGAGGATGCTGGATTTGATGGACCTTGGTCTCATCCAACATGGCTTTCCTTCTGTTTCATAAGCTGTCCCCCCATAAATATCAAAAAATCTTAGTGAATCAGTCCCTTGATGAAGAAAAACAAGCTGGTGTTGAGTGCTTTGTACAGATTAACAGTTATAGCTTGTACTGACCTACAGACCTAATTAACACATCCAGACCATAGATTCTCCACCAGCACTCAATGAAAACTTTAAACCCTCATCAGGTTTTCTCCTAGATGAAATGGGCTCTTATTGAATGCATGTGGAGCTGTGTCTTTTGTGCGCAATCCCCATGACTCCTGCGGCAAGTCGCTCCATGAGCACAATGCCCTCAGACATCATCTCTGAATGGTATATTGGTTAATATCATGTTTATTTACCCAGGCAGTCACAGCACAGTGGAATGAAATTATGAAAGTCTGGATGTTGGTGTGTTTTTTTTTTAAATTTAAATCCAAAAATCATGTATCATTAAACAATGACCACTATCGTCATTTAATGAAGTCAGCACCAGAAGAAACACAATGTGAGTATTTTGTTCTGTATGGGTGAAGTCGGTCGGAAAAGAGAAGGCGACCTCCAAAAACCAAAGCAGATGATAAATAAAAGGAAATGGAGATAGACAATGGCCAAACACTGATGAATGTTCAAAACAATAATGAATTTATTGAAAGACCCAACTCAGCTGAGTTTTGGCTTGGAGTACCAGAAAAGACCCCCGATGCAGGCGAGTTTGCTGAAACTTAGCTGAGTTGGGTTTTTCAATAAATTCATTATTTTGAACATTCATCGGTGTTTGGCCATTGTCTACCTACATTTCCTTTTGCTTCTTATCTGTATGGGTGAAGACCAGTACTGATACCATCTACAGGGATGGGTTGAAGAAAAGCAATGTCATGGGATGATGGAAAAGAGGAATTAAGGTCACAGTTTGAGCGAAGCGTGGGGCTACTGATGCCACAGGAAGAATAGAAGGGCAGGACCCCCCTTCACAACAAGGAGTACGTTTTTTGTGATCAGTGGCAGAATGGCTCCTAGACTGGACTGAAATGTGAGATGTGTCCCTATAACATATGGCCATTCTGAGCCCTATTTTTGGGCAAATAGCAAACCTGTGTTCTAATGCATTTTTTGACGGACTATGATCATTTTCCTTATTTTGGGCTGTAATTCTCCCTTGTGCCTTTGGGCTTCCAGCTCAATCAAAAGCAGTTGGGTTATAGTACCATAAGCCTTCATTCACAGCTATTTGGTGGCATTTTCTTTGTTTTATAACCCCAGATTAGCCCAGCTATTTCAGTGACTGGAGCCACAGAGATCATTGCTCCCTCTTGAACCCTTGTGCCCTAACTCCAAAGGGCTGTGAACACTGCCTCCAGACATTCACAGCCCAGGGAATAGAAGATCTGAGCCAAGAATCAAACTCAGGTCCTCCACATGGCCATATGTAGATTGATTATTCTGTGTATTGAGAAGAGAAAGAGAAGATCTTTAAGTACCAAACAATGCAGTCAGACTAAGAAAATGTGGCAGAAGGATATAGAAATTTTTCCATAGGCTTGATTTAAAAGGAATTTTCAAGCATGCCTTGATAAATTGCCAATAGATATTTCATCTCATGAATTCCAAAAGGAAGCTCTATTTTGGCATGATGCAAGTATTACTGTGAGCATTAGCAGTCAGTATGAGAGACTGGGATCATAGTCCACATATTCTGGCTTAAGAGTGAGGTTCATTACTGTCATGGTATGCACAAAACTAACCCATTTGGAGAAATATCCCCCATATATAACACTACCACTGAATCACAGCCCTGGCCATGTTCTTACTGGATATCTTAACATATTTCATTTGCAGTTCCTCATGATTTACTTTACGTTTTTCTGGTGGATGTTATTTCTGTAAAGTGTCTTATCTGTGTAACATTATATGCATTTAAATTTACCAAATATTTTACAGTGAACTGTTTACAGTCTACCTTTTCCAATCCACAGCCTTTTTTGGAAAATACCTCAACGAGTACAATGGTAGCTATATCCCTCCTGGGTGGCGCGAGTGGCTTGGATTAGTCAAGAACTCCCGTTTCTACAATTACACAATTTGTCGCAATGGCTACAAGGAGAAGCATGGATTTGAATATGACAAGGTATTTTCTACTCTTAAAACTTTCTTCTGTGCCTTTTGTCCAAACTTCTTCTCCTTCGCAGTTGGCATTTGATTATGTTTTATTTATTGTTACATCACCATAAGTCTGTCCCATCTGCTTGGATGCTCAGCACACAGACATTAAGGAGTTAGCTCATAGTTTTTGTGTGGAAATACATAATTCAGAAAAACAAACACTACTTGCTCAAAAAATCGTAAGAAAAACTAAGAGCAGTGATAGCCGAATATTATAATCAATTAATGTTGGAAAATTTGTCTTGAGGACAAAACCTCGTGACAATTCTTCCTTTTTACTCAAATAAAGGTTTACGAAATATAACAGTGAACCCATATAAAGAATGTGCAAAAACACAACTTGTGCCTTGCACAAAATTAATTCAAAGTTCATGTGAAAAAACACCTCCATGTTACTCAATAAAATAATGCAATTATCTGAGGAAAATTACCAGTGTCCCAGACCCGTGCTGATAATTAAACAGCGAAACTTCAAGCTGTACTGTTGCAATGCTCGATCTTCACCCTTCACATAAAGATGCAGTGTGGGCAACAATCATTTGCAAAAAATGCGGTATGAACAGCGGACACAGTACTGCATTTAGGGCACACCAACTATGAACACCCTGTTTCAACGCTCCAAAAACCGCAAAGATGACGTCCTGAAGTAGCAACCAAACACTGTGGCTGCCACTCAAAACTCAGCTGATATTTAAAGCACGTGACTCATTAGACCAATGAATAAAATCCTGTTTGAGTCAATCAGCTTCTGATATATCACAGAAGACTTGCCCAATCTAATTCTTGATTCAAACCCCCAGGAGAAACTGTTTGTAGTTTAAAAATCCAAGACTGTTCCAAAAACTAAAGTTTCTGTTCCCAATTTACCACCTCGAGGATTTGGTGGAACATAATCTAATACTCTCCACTTAAAATCACAGAAAGAATGATGTGATATGCAATGTCTCCCAACAGGAGCACTTATGATCTGATTACGTAAACGTGATGCATGTTCCCGTAGATGTATTCTGATTGTACGAATAGTACGTCCTACATAAATTAACAAACAAGGGCATAATAACATGTACACCACATAATCAGTAGAACAAGTGGTATGCCATCTAGCCACATGTTTAATAGAAGAATTAGGAAACTACCATTCATGACCAGCCAATGATTTCTCATAGTTGTTGTGTGGCTATGCGTTATAGCTACAGTATATTTGTTAAAGACAGCTAGTATGATCAAATCCAACATTTTCAGCAGGGGTCAATGAAGGACACTTAAGAACATGGCATGAACTGACCACTCCCCCCCCCCCCCCCCACTTCCCCTCCCACACCATCCTATTGGAGGCTTCAGATAGTGGCAAGGTATTGATGGTGCAGATGTACTGGAGCCCAAATAGTGAAGGAGATCCTGCTGTGATAGAGGTGTTCCTGCTCATCTTATGCAACCCACAGAGTGTCAAGTACAGCCCTAAACAAAGGCATAGAGGGGGGTTTTCATGTATGGAGTGGCAGGCACCATTTTCGCCACCTTTATGGGCAGACTAGATGGACCATGCTGGTCCTGATCTGCTATCATTTACTATGTTACTATGTAATCCATTTTTCTACCATTCCATATGAGATCTGCATGGGCTTCAATTGACAGGGGCGGGCAAGCACCCCTTCATTGCTGCAGTTGCTCCCTTTATTGCTACAGATGCTTGATATTGATATCCCCCCCCTCTTCTAGAATCTCATCAGATGGCAGCCCTCCTCACCCAGGCCAACACCAGAGCCCCCACAGTCATTCCTCCACCACTGGCTTCAGAGCAGCACTGCAGTGGTTGTTGAGAAAAATGCCTTTATTTGCAGAATGCTTATAATCCGACCTTAAATCTTTTGTATCTTATTGATTCCTTCCTTCATGACAGATAAAGACAGCTACCCACCATGTTTATTTTCCACTATCTTCGTATTTCAACCATAAGATCATCTATTACTACTAGTAGCTGTTTCTATAACACTATCAGGCATATGTAGTGCTGTACATGTACATATAAGAGACAGCGCCTGCTCAACAGAGCTTACAGTCTATTCAAGACAGACGAACGGGACAAACAAGGGACTAGGGAATTTCATTTATAAGGAAATGATTAAAACGCACATGGATATTAAACAGGAAAGTCCTATCTAGTAGCGACTCTCATACTTCTATGTATATTAGCTGGAAGTAGGGGATATGTGGCAAAATGACTAGGGAGCAAAACCAGCCATATGTGAATTTTAAATCCCAGAGGCAGTCTTCTCTGTCTCATAACAACTTACAAATGTGTTAGAACTAATACATCTATTTAAAGCTAGATGACACTGAAATGTACTGGGAATACATATAATATACAGCAGGATGTGAGCGACCATGAATTTCCTTGGGTTAGAAAGCAGCTCTTTATTATTGATGGGTCAGCCTTCCAAAAATCAGGTTTTCTTGAAGAAATGCAATCTGTCTTGAAAGTGCTGCCAGTAGGAAGACAACACTGCCACAAATTGGTAGCACGGATATACTGCAGTGTATTTCCAGCTGTTAGACACACATACACAAGCCTCTGCCTCAGCTGTTTTCCTCTTTACTGTGGAAAAAATAGCATGTAAGCGTTGGACTCTGCTTACAGATGCACAGATGAGAACAGATGCATTTAATTTAAAAGAGCGCTGGAAAGCATCTGACTGTGATGACTTTTACATAGTTTTCAGAACGAATGCCAAGGTGACTTGCCCACTGCACTGGGATTTCAAAAAACCGCTTCCTGATGCACATCTCTCAATTTTATTTGCATCATTTTCACTAGAATATTCCCCAAAACACAGCACGGAATGATGACCCAGATGTTCCAGTTGTGGGGTCTGGCCCACAGTGTGAGATTCTTTTGTGAACAGTTTCACTGGCATTCTGATTTTACTATTCATTGCCACTTAGCCATCTCTCATTTTTTTAGGCATATTTCATATAAGCCAAGAGCACCTGATGCTGAGACAGTCTGTCCATCCGTCCATTTACATGCATGTAAAGCACATACACACACACCACACACACACACACACACACACACATATACAGTGACAGCAGGAGCTATGAGGGTATCAGGAAGCCAAGGTCCTGCCATCTCAAAAAGCAAAGGACTCACAACCATAGAGGCAATGGCTGGAGCATAGGACCCATCACCCAAAGAGGTCCCAGCAATAGAAAAAGCAGGTGGTAGCATTGGTGTGGATACCCCAGACTCCATCATCCGAAGACAATTGGGGGCCAGTTCAGCTCAATAGCTTGATATACCGCCATTCTCAAATGTATCCCAGCAGGTTAACATGAGAATAAAAGCAAATGAAAAATGATTTATAGATCTACAAATGACATACGTCAGTCAGTATCGGAGGATAGTATCCAAAAGTATGCTGGTCTCTACCACTCCCTAACTAATGGCCGATTTGAACAATCATGCCGGCAAACCAGATCTAAATCGGAGCTCTCAAAGCAGAGAGATGAATGAAAGGAATTCCATAAGGATGGGGCTAAATAGGAGAATGCAGTACTATATGTAGACTCTAGTTTTCTAGTCTAATCTTAGCGGTGGAAGACAAAATAACATTATGCTCATTTTGCATAAACAGTGGTGCCTGTTAGGGGGGGTTGTTTCATTATTTTTGTTTTGGAGGTTGTTTGCACACATCTGCTTGCCCATGCACAAGCATGTGCAAATAAACAGATAGTTATGGCCCCCCTCTCTCACAAAGCAGCAGGTGGAAGAGCCAGTGAGAGCCCTGGTCCATCAGAAAGAAGGAGGGGGATTTGCAGTCAGAAATTGCTGGTGGGAGGCTCTGGGTCCTGCCAGCATGAAGAGCGGGGCTGTGACCTGGCTGCCTGAGAGCTGGAAAGGGCACAGTAAGAGGGGCAGAGCATAGAATGAAGGGGCGGGATTAGAGGAGGTAGGCAGGGAAAAAAACGAGGGAATGGCTAGGGCCAGAGAGGAGGGATGGAGAAGAAGGGTGGAGCGTTGAGTGGGCGCGATTAGAGGAGGGACTGAGTCTTGTATGAGTGCAAGTGAGAGAGCGAAAGGCAGGGGAAGGAAAGAGTGCAAAGTTGGTTGGGAAAGGAGGGGAAGAGGTGCAGGAGGGAGAGAGGATATTGAAAGGTAGGGGTGGCCCCTGTGATAGACACACACATGCACTCATCTGTCACCCCCATCTCATACATGCACAAACACACAACACACACACACAATGTGCACACACCCCCCTCCCCAGTAATCCATGACACACATGCACCCTCATCTGTCACCCCCATCTCATACACACAAACACACACACACACACACACACCCAGCAATCCTTGACACACACGCGCCCCCAACACCCCTCACAAACTGCACTCATGCGCCACCTCAACACTGCGTTACAGACATAGACATGCACTCAGCGCCGACATCTCTCATCACACACACACAAACATATGCCTGCATGGCCTTAACACCTTCCCATGTCACACGCACAGATGTGCCATTGTGTCACACTGCAAGTGTACACCTGTCAACTTGCTTTGCTATTGTTAACTGTTGTCTGTCAAGGGAGACCTGTTGTACACCACCTTAGGTGACTCTCTTCCTAAAGGCAATTACTAAATCCTACAGTAATAAATATAAGTAGATTACAAATGTGAACAAAGTTGGGAGGACAGAGTTCGCTAAGTGGGATGGTGAAAGAATATCAGGGAGAGGGTGGGGGGGATAAGGACAAAGGAGAGAGAGAAAGGGAGGATCAGGATAAGAGGATTGAGGAGAGAAGTGGGATGGAATGAAACATAGAAGGCACCTGTCCCTTCACCACACACACATCTCCTACATATAACACTTCCCATGCATACACACATCTTCTGTTATCTCTCCACACGCGTGCACGCACACCTACTCAGACACACATGCACACGCCTAAACCCACAGCATATACACATACCCCATCCAACTCATTACCAACAATTCTCATTCACACACACACAGGCATTTCCCTAATCTACATACACATTTCACACCCCACTCATATACCCCCTTCTTACCCTCACACATCCCCCTACAGACACACACATCGCTTCCCCACACACAAGTACAAGTTCTCCATATATATCATCCACACCACAACATGTATCCCCACGTACATTATCCCCTGCTGCTGGATCAAGTTGGCATGCTGAAGTCTGCCAACGTCGTGGGAAGGGGAAAGGTATGAGATTTATAGGGGAGGTGACATTGATTGTTACATTGAAATGTAATTTTAGTAGTCATCGTAACATGCCTTGAGAGCCATTTGGTGGTAAAGTGTGAAACAAAAAAATATTTATTAAGCATGCTATTGTATCACACTCTAAGTTTGCACTTTAAACTTGTTACCTATTGTGAGGGCAATTTTAAAAGACATTTCTGTGCATAAGATAGTGTTTTATGCATGGAAATAGACTCATAAATTCTATGTATAATAAGCGCATAAAGTTCTGCATGTGCAGCCTGTACATAAATAACTTTGCCTGGACTGAGTGGAAGTGTTCCCTTTTATGCACATAGGTTTGGAAATACACAGATAAGTACACCCAGAAACTTTGTGCACATAAATTCCCTGGGATAATTTTAAAAGCAGAAGTACCTTATACTTTTGTTTAGAAAATTTGTTGGTTCGTGCACAGGAAAAATTGTGTTTGTACTTGGTTATAAAATTATCTCCCGCAGGACCTGAAAAGTTGGAAACTATGACCCATTTGTGGATGGCAGTTATTTTCCTATGTATAGAATATGTAAAGAATTAAGTTAAAGCACACATTAGACGAGGGGCTCCCTACTCAGTCCTTCAGACACCCTTAGCCAGTCAATGAATATGCATGAGAGAGATTTGCATACAATGGAGGAAGTGCATTAGATAAAAGTGGTTATCCTGGAAGTGGAAGTGGAAGTGGTTATCCTGAAAACCTGACTGGCTGGGTGTGTCCCAAGGACTGGGTTGAGAATCCCTGCATTAGATAAAACAATATCTCTCTGGATCAGTGTTCAACATTTTGGGCCCAGGGCAGAAACTAAGGAGTAGGCCCAACCAACTGTAAGTGCCCTAAAGCTTTGCCTTGGTGACTTTACTCAGTTGGTTCAAATGGGCCCTTTGTGGCACTGGGGCACCATGCAATTGTCCTGCTTTCCCCTTCACAAAAAATATCCATGAGGAAAATGGATGAATTAGCACAAGTTCTGAAAAATGTGATCAGTGTAAGCCATTCAGTTCAACTTATTACCAGATCTTTCTTCTGCACAGTGAGTTTACAATCCATGCTCATTCATCCAAGTACTAGTCTGGCCCAACCCTGCTTAGCTTCAGAGATCAGCCAAGAGCAGGTTCATTCAGGACAGCTGAAGACTCAGGCTATAATTGGACAATGATAAAGCCTAAACAGGGTTAGTAAAGTCTTAGATCTATATGTGGGGAGAAAATGGCAATTGATGATTTCCATATTTAGTATTTTTACCTGTTTTTCTTGGGTTTTAGACTCTGAGACAGTAGCAGAGTTCGAAACTTAGCATTGCAGAAAATTGCCTCTTAATATAGTTTAGACAGGTGCTAAGTAACCCACTGTTCTGCCTTAGCCATATAAAGAATCTGCGGCCTTTGTAGAATCCATCAGGGCCATCCAACCGTCAGGCAAACTAGGCAACAGCCGATGGTCGCAACTTTTGGGGGGAGGCAAAGAGCAGAGCATTCAAAGCTACACAATGCATTTTGATGGGTGGGGGTGTGAAGCTCAAGGTCAGCCTAGGGCATCAAAAACACCTTGAACCAACTCTTTGGCGGGCCCTGGAACCCTTATTGCACATTTTAAGCAGCGTGATATAACTGCCAACAAACCACGGTATCCCCCACTGCCGACACAAAAAGAGAAAGCCATGCACATGCACTGTTCCCTGGGGACTCCCTGTCAAAAAAGCATTTCATTTTACAACTTTAGAATTCAGACAATATATTTTGCTTTGAGGTTCAAGCTATTGAACATTTCCCGAGTAATAATACCCTTTATTTTTTGCCAAGGTAATCAGTTTCTTCAGAAAGTTATTTTAAACCAGTGTCCATGTGACCATGTGCATGGCTTTCTCCCACACTGCTGCACCTCAATGACCACAAAAATCTACCATGTGAGTTCTGGCAGAATCTTCTACTGCTGAGAGGAAGGTCACAGCTGGTTAGCTTGTCCTAAAGCTGTTGTGCGACTTGAAACCTGTCCCCCCGGCATTGCTTTTGCAGCTGTTCTTGGTCTGGAATCCAAAACACATGATTAGTCATGCATGGAAGTGTTTGAAATTATGCAAAAGCACCAAGGCTATTTTCAATGAAACCTATATAGGACTTTCAAGTCAATGACACATAACTAGGGTATGACAGGTGGCTCTTTTTTTTTTAAATTCATATTTACATTTCCACCTTCTGTTTCACAGATTATCATCATCCAACATGGCTACAGGTTAAACCTCATACCCCTTAAAGGCACAAGGTTGATATTCAGCAGTGGTAGAGAGGACAAATTGCACCAATTAACTTTAGCCCCGGACTTGAGAAATGCCAGGTGCCAGGTTGCCATGGTACCTGGAAATCTCATTGTAGCACCTGGGATTTGCTTGTCCAGACATTCTTCCCTTGCCATTGCAGCTGTCACTTTCCTGCACCACCATGCAATGCCTCAATTCTTGCATTGGTCCCACAAGACCATTGTGGGATTCAAGTACCACATGTATCAAACTTATGAAGCGTTGTGCAGGAAGGAAATCAGTTGATAGACAGCAATGGCAGAGGTGTAGGAAGGTCACGATGTTTGCATTAGAGGATAAGAGCATGGGCCAGGAGTGGCTGAATCAAACTAGCTAGAAGATGGCTGACTGGCTAGCTGGATAGGTTGAGAAAAGGGAGAAAGTGGTGAGGGGATGACTTCCTGCGAGTAATGAGTGGATGATTGGTTAGCCAGAGAGAATGGATGACAAGGCATGGGAAGAGGAATGGCTTGGTGGAGTACAGAGAAAGGGGAGACAGGGACAATGGTGGGGGCGATTGGATAGCTGGGGGGCGATTAGCGGGGGAGGAGGGGGGACAGGGTGGAGGGAGCTGATTACTGGTAGGGATAAGGGTGGGAGGCTGAGAGAGGAAGACTGGTGGAAACTAATGTAGGAGAGGGAGAGAAACTGGAGACAGTGGGAGACAAGACAAGGGGAGACTGCTAGAGACAGGTTGAGAGAATGAAAGAGGCTGAGTTAGGAGACTGAGAGAGAAAGAGGGGCAGCAACATATTAGACTTGATTAAGCTTTTTCCCCTATAAACACAGACCGGGAGAAACAGTGTTAGTAAATGAGGCACAGCAGAAGGCCTTAGAGAGGGACCCCCCAAACCTAGAAGGCAATTGCTGGAGAGCATCTAAAGTTTGTCATTGATCTCACTCTCTCAGTCTTTGTGGGGATGACAGGGTTAGAGTAAGTGAGGTCTCAGCCACAAGCTACTAAGATTTTGAGCTGGCCCCTAAATCCAAAGAAAATTTAAGGCCTGCTTTAACTTATCAGCTTTGTAAAGATTTTCAACCACACTGCCACAGTTAAGTGTGCAGTCAAACAGATGGCAACAGAAGCAGCACCCAGGAGCCGCTCACACAGGGCCGGATTTACCTATACGCCATGTACGCCATGGCGTAGGGCCCACAGCTGGCAAGGGCCCACCCGGGGCCGGCCCACACACCGTGGGGATTCAGAGGGAGCAGGGTAAGCTCGCGCGAGGCCCCGGCTCCCTCTGTACAGCCGCCAGCGTGAAGAGCCTTTTCCTTCACGCTGGTGGCTGTATCTGTAAAGCCGCGATTGCTGGGAAAGGTTAAAGGAGGAACAAAAGAGCGGAGCCTGGACTGACAAATCGTGAACCTTGTTTATTACGCCCCAACGCGTTTCGGCCAACCGGTCTTCTTCAGGGGGTCTTGAAGAGCACACCTCAAAAATAATTAATAAACATAAACATATAAATAAATAAATAAATACAACATAACATAAAATGCACTATCATATATCAGTAAAAAAGATTAAAAACATATAATATTCCAAAATGTATAAAGGACAATCTGTAAAAATTAATAAAAAATAACTTGTAGACAAAAATTGTTAAGAAATTATTAAAAATAATATATAATAAGAACATATTAAACAACTAAAAAGGAAGAAAGAGAGACGAGGAGAAACCAAAAGAGAGTAAATACCTTATTATGGTCAATTGGAATATTATCATGGATCAAACCTGTAAGGTGCTAACAGCTGATAATAAATAAATAAATAAATAAATAAATAGGTAAGTGTACATTTGTAAAACAAATATATACAATTCTAAAACTGACATTCCATGTTGATTAATATATAACCAGCTAATAATAAATAATTAATTACATAAATAAATGTACATATACATAAAATATATGAAAAACATATATATACAATTTCAAAACTGGTAATTCACAACGTTCCGTATATGAACATCAAAAAGGCACTTGAAAAGCAAGAAAAGCATGTAAATATGAAAATATATAAAAAAAAGATAAAACAAATTTTGAAAAAATATTATAAAAAATATTTAAAAATAATATAAAAATAAAAACCAGCTAAATGGAAACCACATCATAAATAAAATGTACAAAAAAGGTGGAGACGCTCTTAAAATAAAAACCAATATATTAAACATTTATACAAACGCATTAAGGAGCCTTACAAAGAATTATGTGTCTGAATTAAGTGACCTATATGGGCGCCTATAACATGCATATTATTCAAACGACATATATTTCAGAATGATCGCAAATGGTAAACAAGATAGATTACCAGTTGTAAAAACTTTTTGTAAAATGAAACAAACATAAGTCAGACACAAAGGGGTCTGTTTACTAAACGGCGCACTTGTACGGGGCGCACATGAGCGCTCTAAAAGATGTATTTAAGTGCTCTTAAGCGCCCCGTACGAGTGCGCGGCACATTAACGGGTCCCGCAAGCGTGCGCCGACAACGCGCACATTTGCGGGGCGGTAATGTGCGAAAGAGGCGTGCCAAGGCGAAATGAGGGCGGAGGAAGGCCCCCTAGGGGCGGAGAGACGGGGTCAGTGGGCGGAATGTGGGAGGGGAGAGACTCGCCGCACAGGAGCGTGCCCGAATCTGCAAAGAAATTTACCGCCAGTGAAACACTCGCGTTAGAGGTGCTGTGCAGGGAAAAGAAACCGTTTCCGTCAGCAATGTGCAGCACAATAGTGGAAGCCCAAAAACCGTGAGCAGTGTGATCTATGTGCACAGATCAAACGCCGTAATGTCACAGGGCACTAACCACACGGGCGCCGCGCACCTTAGCGCATCTGTCAATCACAGCTTCTGTTCTTCACGACGGAACGCCCACTCCTTATACGGCACCCGCTCGGTACCGCGGACCGCACAACACCGGCCTTTTAGTAAACAGACCCCAAAGACGTGCTGCACAGTCGAACTGTTAAACAATGCAGTGACATTTACTGCTAGTAAAACGTCTAAAAATAAACGATTTCCCACCTATATAGGCAACGGATAACTGACTGAAACAAGGAAGCAAAAATGAATTCTTAAAAATGCAAAAATCATTCTTAAAAATTAAACAAATATATATTATGTTAAAAAATAAATCATGAAATGTTGATACCGGCACTTTTTAAATAAACAGAGATCGGCAATTAAAAGTTATAGGTGCCCTTTTCCCCCTCCTCCCCCCCCCTTTTCCCTCCCTCTCATTCCTTCCCTTTCTCCCTTCCTCTCTTCCCTTCCTCTCCCCCTTCCTCTCTATCTCTTCCCTTTTCTTCAGATTCCTTTTGCTCCATAGCTTTCATAATTGATTGATGTGCATCCAACATAAATAGTATTTTTGTTAGCATTTATACATTTATTCGTTAATTTGAGTCAGTGACCCTTAACCTGCACGGGCGGGAAAATGCCAGTATTTAGGCGTTCATTCATAGTATGTCCTACTACGTTATTCAGCAGTGCAGCAGTACAGAACGCTGTTCTTTGGTAAACTTGGATTTTTATTTATAATTTCTTGACATCCTTTTAGATTTTCTAAAAAATACTACACAAACCTGAGCGACATAATTAGATGCTTCTGCTACAGGTCATTATATATATTCTTTTATTTTTTCAGCGATCTCACGCTGCGATCACGGGTTCAAAGTTCTTTTTTGATCATCCGGTTTATCTGACTTCACGAGGTGCGTTTTTACTTTTTGTGAGCTTTAAAAGGGGCAAGCCAAGCAAGTAGGAGTAAGCAGCATTTCTACACGATCTTCTCCTTTTTTAATATATTGGCTGGGCCGTGCTAACATCACTTATGTTTGTACATATTTTTATCATTTCTAATATGGAAAAACGCTGCGTGTCTGTGAGAAGCCTTTTAATTGCCGATCTCTGTTTATTTAAAAAGTGCCGGTATCAACATTTCATGATTTATTTTTTAACATAATATATATTTGTTTAATTTTTAAGAATGATTTTTGCATTTTTAAGAATTCATTTTTGCTTCCTTGTTTCAGTCAGTTATCCGTTGCCTATATAGGTGGGAAATCGTTTATTTTTAGACGTTTTACTAGCAGTAAATGTCACTGCATTGTTTAACAGTTCGACTGTGCAGCACGTCTTTGTGTCTGACTTATGTTTGTTTCATTTTACAAAAAGTTTTTACAACTGGTAATCTATCTTGTTTACCATTTGCGATCATTCTGAAATATATGTCGTTTGAATAATATGCATGTTATAGGCGCCCATATAGGTCACTTAATTCAGACACATAATTCTTTGTAAGGCTCCTTAATGCGTTTGTATAAATGTTTAATATATTGGTTTTTATTTTAAGAGCGTCTCCACCTTTTTTGTACATTTTATTTATGATGTGGTTTCCATTTAGCTGGTTTTTATTTTTATATTATTTTTAAATATTTTTATAATATTTTTTCAAAATTTGTTTTATCTTTTTTTTATATTTTTCATATTTACATGCTTTTCTTGCTTTTCAAGTGCCTTTTTGATGTTCATATACGGAACGTTGTGAATTACCAGTTTTGAAATTGTATATATATGTTTTTCATATATTTTATGTATATGTACATTTATTTATGTAATTAATTATTTATTATTAGCTGGTTATATATTAATCAACATGGAATGTCAGTTTTAGAATTGTATATATTTGTTTTACAAATGTACACTTACCTATTTATTTATTTATTTATTTATTTATTTATTTATTATCAGCTGTTAGCACCTTACAGGTTTGATCCATGATAATATTCCAATTGACCATAATAAGGTATTTACTCTCTTTTGGTTTCTCCTCGTCTCTCTTTCTTCCTTTTTAGTTGTTTAATATGTTCTTATTATATATTATTTTTAATAATTTCTTAACAATTTTTGTCTACAAGTTATTTTTTATTAATTTTTACAGATTGTCCTTTATACATTTTGGAATATTATATGTTTTTAATCTTTTTTACTGATATATGATAGTGCATTTTATGTTATGTTGTATTTATTTATTTATATGTTTATGTTTATTAATTATTTTTGAGGTGTGCTCTTCAAGACCCCCTGAAGAAGACCGGTTGGCCGAAACGCGTTGGGGCGTAATAAACAAGGTTCACGATTTGTCAGTCCAGGCTCCGCTCTTTTGTTCCTTCTTGCTGTGCGGATCCTTAGCTCCCTTTGGTTCTACTACTATTGGGAAAGGTTAAAGGCAATGCCCTTTACCTTTCCCAGCATTCGCGACTTCACAGATACAGCCACCAGCGTGAAGGAAAAGGCTCTTCACGCTGGCGGCTGTACAGAGGGAGCCGGGGCCTCGCGCGAGCTTACCCGGTTCCCTCTGAAGCCTCTCAGACAGCCGCGGTGCTGGTCAGGGGGGCCAAGGACTGCATGGGCTGTGATTGGGGGGGGGACCTGGACCGGAAAAGGGCTATGGGGGGGGGACTTGGACTGGAAACGGGTTGTGATGGGGGGGGGGACCTGGACCGGAAAAAGGCTATGGGGGGGGGGGGAATTGGACGGGAAAGAAATGGGCTGTGATGGTGGGGGGGACAAGAACTGTAAAAGGGCTATGGGGGGGGGACTTGGACTGGAAATGGGTTGTGAAGGGGGGGGGACCTGGACCGGAAAAGGGCTATGGGGGTGGGGGACTTGGACTGGAAAGAAATGGGCTGTGATGGGGGGGGACCTGAACTGTAAAAGGGCTATGGGGGGGACATGGACTGGAAATGGGTTGTGATGGGGAGGGGGACCTGGACCGGAAAAGGTCTATGGGGGGGGGACTTGGACTGGAAATGGGTTGTGATGGGGGGTTACCTGGACCGGAAAATGGCTATGGGGGGTGGGTAACTTGGACTGCAAATGGGCTGTGATGGTGGGGGGGGGAACTAGGACTGAAAATGGGCTGTGATGGTGCAGGGGGACTCGGACTGCAAATGGGATGTGATGGTGGGGGCTAGGACTGGAAATGGCCTGTGATGTGAAGGCTAGCACTGGAAATGGGCTGATGAAGAGCTAGAATAGGACTGGAAATGGGCTGATGTGGGGCATGGGAGAATGGGACTAGAAGGGAGTGGATGCTGGGTGGGTCTAGAACTATAAGGGAACTGATTTTGGGGGAGGACTAGAATGGATGGGGAATGAGAATGGAGAGGTGAAAAATATTTTGTGTGGAAGAAAAGTCTATGATGGGCTGGGTATTGGGAGAGTAAGAGGGGCTTGAAAATGGAAGGGTGAAATTTAAATGGATGATAAAGGAATAAGGAAAGAATTGGGGGAAAGAGCAAAAGGGAAACAATCAGTATGTTAAAGCAGAAATAGAGAGAGAATGGAAAACATCTAAAAGAGAAGAAAGGACAAATGGATAGCTAGCAGAAGACAAGAAGAAACCAGAAGAAAGTGACTGGAGCAATTGCAACTGAAAAAATGCCCAAACAGAAGGTAGAAAAATACTTTTTATTTTGAATTTATTAACTGGAATATGTCTTTTTTAATGTATTTCTTGAATTGCGATGCTGATTTTGTCCCTATTGCCTTTTTATGTCAGGCAGTTCTATACATCTATTGCCATTTCTGTTTTGGTAAGTTGATCTCGTTTTTATTTTTTCTGGGGGCCCACAATTTTTGTTGGCGTAGGGCCTCACTCAAGGTAAATCCGGCCCTGTGCTCACACACTTTCTTTGGAGATAAAAAGGACACTTCTAAGGCTTTTGCTGCTTGTTTTACCACAGACAGACAGTAGAACATCCGCTGGCCCTGGGCTCCCTCTTCTCATGTACCCTTAATTTCCCAACCCATAGAATCCCTGTAAGTAGACAGGACAGGTCAGGTCAGTTCAGACTTCATGTAGGTAAGAGTAGCTTCCTTCACCGAGCATTTTGAAAGAATGAATATTCATGTTTTAGCTGTCAGAGGATGGAGAGTACTGTCTGCTTTATGTATTTTCAAAATACACAGTACACAGGAATTCCGGCTCTTCTGTTCTCACTGATAGTAATTACATGATTGACTCTGCAATCTATTTGCTGTTCTACAGTATATTTATTTCTTCCCATGTGAATCTCACTGAAAAGGGCAAAGATTTCCACTGTTCTGTAGGTATTCTAGCTTTTCGGTATTGAGCAGGGATAATGGTAGCTTCAGAGTGGAGGAGTAGCCTAGTGGTTAGAGCACTGGCTTGGTAACCAAGCAACCAGGGTTCAAGTCCCACTAGCACTCCTTGTGGCCTTGGGCAAGTCACTTAACCCTCCATTGCCTCAGAAGAAAGGCCTGGCAATCTACTTCTGGTGACACTGCCAAGAAAACCCAGGAGCTTCTGGGTTACCAGGAGTCAGGACTGACTCAAAGGTACACATTGCATTTTTAATGGTAGCTTCAGTGTAGGCATGTGTGTATGTGAACGGGTCACAGTGCTGAAGTGTTTGGACTGTTTGGCAAATTATTCCAAAAGCTGTTTGAAAGACTTGTAAATGAGCATCTGCCGAACCAAAAACAATATTGTATTCACCAGGATTAGTAGCTTTCTTGGGTAAAATCAAAGGTTAGATAACCTCCTGTCCCCATAGACACCAATCCACTCTGCTTTTAAGGATATGCATATGTCTATGTGTATTCACACTGCATTAACTCCATGCAAATCTATCTCATCCATATTCATTGAGGATATTCTGAAAACCTGAGCAGTTTGGTTTTCAGGAAGACTGGAGGTAGCCTTCCCCTAGGTAAAATGTGTTAGAAATTTTGGGCAAAAGTGCTTCCTTATCCCGCTGGACCAGCCCAGTAGTAGGGGTTATGCTTCCTTGCCAGGGTGGAGGAAGAAGACCGCGCAACTTTCAGTGATGTCATCACTAGGTATATGTGCTGGTGCAGCACTGAGAGAAGCTAGTATTTGTCTGCCTCCAGTAGGTGGTAAGGTTTGTGAATGGGACAATAGTGCTGATAGGCCTGTCTCTCCTGGCCAAGACTACAGTCCTCTGGCCTATGTGGCGCAAAGGTTTCTCAGAGCTCTGGAAATGACAGCTTGCTCTCTGTCCAGTGGGCCAGAGAGCAAACTGGAGGGCTCCCTGGGGCCCTGTAGGAGGGTTAGTAAGTTGGGCCCAGGCCCCCCTTCTCTCTTGTTGTCTTCTGTCTACATGCTTTCTTTGCCTTTGCCTTTTCTCTGATTTTGTTTCTTAACGCTCATTGAATTCAGTTGGTTGTATTTGACTCTCACTGCTGGCAATAAAGCAACTCTAAATTTAAGCAGTTGGGTCTCCCTAGCCTGCATGGGCATCTGTGGCTTCTCTGCTGGTGCTGATATTCCCTTTTTACCACAACCCTTGCTTCTTTTCTTAGCAGGTTTGGGGATTTTTGTGGTCTTTTATTCCCCTTTGCTGCTGCAGTGCTCAGCTGTACCACCCAATGCAGCCTGCAACCCCCAGAGGTTTTTACCATGGTTACAGTTATTTACCCCAATTGTGATAGGAATGCCCGGGGCACTTTTTTTGCCATGTTGGGTCCCCCCCAGAGGAACCTGGGGCCTGATGCCATTTATGGCCCCTGACGTTCCTCCCTGGTTTTTGCCCTACCAGTGGGTACAATGGCCATTTGAGATGGCTGCTTGGTCCTTGTGGAGGGGGACCCTAGTGGAGTGGGATAGCCCAAGTCCATTGGACTCTAGAGGTCCTTTGGGACACCAGGACCCCCACCCCTTTCAAACAGTTTGAGTTGCAGCTCCTGAAACAGCTCACAGGCTGTTTTTTAAGTAGCTGCTTGACGACTACTACTAATCATTTGTATAGTAATACAACACATACGCAGCACCTTCCCAGGGGTACGAGGCCCAGACCTCCTCTAAAGGGCACCCAGGGCCTCTATTGCCATTTTCCTCATCCGTTCCTCTGGGAGCCCCTCTTTATCCCCTATGGGAGTTGGTTGGGAGGCTGCAGAGAAATCCATTTCTCCAGAAGGTACATCCCTAGAGGACAGGATGATCCCCCTAGAACAGTGCTTCTCATCCTTTTTTATTTTCTGGCACACTTTGAGTTTGTTTAATCCTTGCGGCCCACTGAGCCTAATCTTGCATGATCTTCACTCACTCACCCATTAGTAGAAGGAAAGTAGCACGTTTATGGGGCAGTGTCTCCAAATGGGTTAGTTTTGTGCATATGATGACAATAACAAACCTCACTCCCAAGCAAGGCATGTAGAATATGAGCACAGTCTTTCAAATTTACTGCCATTGCTTGCCATGATACTTACTCGGACATCAGACTGAAGCCGGTAAAAGGTACATATAGGGAAGGTGTCTCCTACCAGTGAGAGGGAAGGGGGGGGGGCGGTTAAGGCTACTAAGGCGCATGTTTACTAAAAGCCGCACAATTGCGTGCCGCACAATAGCGCACGGAAACGCAGCAGTCAAACGCTCAGAAACGCTCTTAAACGCCCCGCACAAGTGCGCATGGGCCCCGCACAATTGCGCGCCGCACTAACGCACCCCGCACAAGTACCCGGCCCGCAAATGTCCGATAAAGGCGTGGAAAGGCATTCTGAGGGCGGAGGAAGGCCCCCGAGGGACGGAGAGACGGGGTCAATGGGCGGGGAAGGGGAGGGGAGAGGCTCCCCGCACATGATCGGGGCCGAATTCACAGGTTAAAAATAGCGCGAGTGAAACACTCACGGTAGAGGGCATTTAAAGGGAAGAGAAACCATTTCGCGTCAGCAATGTACAGGGAAACCGGGGAAACCTGAAAAACGTGAGCAGTGTGATACATGTGCACAGAACAAAAGTGCAAATAAAGATAGAAAAAGACCCAAACAAAAATATTAAAAATAGGAAGGCAGCTGGGGAACCCCGATATTAATGGGCAAACATAAGAAACACACCCAGGAAAGCTCCAAAAAAATGAAATGAAGGTTGGAAGGGGCTACGGAGGGGAGACCCTTCCAAAAACCATTTCCTTTTTTCTGAGCCTTCCTGGGAGTGTTTGCTATGGTTGCCCATCAATATCACTGTTGCCCAGCTTGGTTATATTTATCCCCAGTTGTTCGTGGTCGGTTGAGGGGCGTATTTGCACTTATGTCACCAGACAAGGTGACGGAGCCCACAGTACAAATGTGCAGAACAGGGTTTTTGACTCTGTTGGTCAGGTTTCCCACCCCCAGGGACTGCACTATCACTGTGGCCACAATGTGGTGCAGCGGACAGAGGCAGTACCTCTAGAACCAGAGGGTCACAGGTTCAAATCCAAGCTGGGGCTCCTGCCAACCCAGTCCCCATATTTTACCCACCACTAAACAGAGATAGTAAAGACACTCCTTTATTGCAGAGAACATAAGCATGGTTCACACACCCATTTTGTACCCAACACCGCACACACACCATAACAATGGGCATTACCGACAGCCGAGTCCCCCAAATGCAGTCCTGGAGTGCCACAACTCAATCAGGTCATATGCTTTTCCAAGATACGGACATGCCAGCATGTTGGCGGTAGGGTACAGGTGGTGGAGGGGGCAGTGGCTGCTAGCCACAGAAGACAGTGGCTGAGCCATGTGCAGGCTGGCACGTCCACTGCAACATAGGCCCTGTCGGATGTACAGTCATGGACTGCCTAGGGAATTCAGCACATCTGTGGCAACACAGTGGTGCAGTGCACACAGAGAGTGTGTGCTGGAACAAAAGGTCACAGGTTCAAAGCCCAGCTGGGGCTACTGCCAATCCTGTCCACATATTTTCCCCACAACTAAACCATGTTAGTAAGGGCAATCCTTTATTGCTGGGGACATACGCATTGGTCATACGCCTATCTTTTACACCACCAAGCACAGACACCATGACCAGGGGCATTACCTAGAGCAGAGTCTCACAAATGCAGTCCTGGAGGACCACACACCATTCAGGTTCCATGCTGCCACACATACAAATAACTGTGCTGTATATCTATGCACCACCCCCATGGCATGTAGATGTAGCTCATGCATATTCATGAGGGACAGCAGGAAACCCCAACCAGTGTATTGCAAACCTGGACTGGATTTGGGAACCTCTGCCGTACAGCAGCAGCCAACAGGGGCAGACACACCCACACCCACAGGCCCCATTGGCCAATGCCTCCTGGAGAGGCAGGACATTGGGCCCTGCGTGCATCATCCAATACCAGCACTTGCATACCTTAGCAATGTCACCCTACACCTGGGTATATGGTACACAGCTCTCAAACGTTTGCTATGAGTACTGGCAGATAGATATCCCTACGTTACGCACAGTCTGCTCTTTGAGCTCCATCATAACAATCTATCTGATGTCTGCGGTGTGTGCGTCAGGTCTGGCCCCTGACAGTGTTTACCACCCTGGGGAGTGACCCCCAACCGTACTGCATACCATACCCATGCCTGTACTGTGCCCAGGACTGGTGTGGTGGGCAAGGATTCTGAACCCCTCTATAGTAGCACAATGCTGGCATACGTGTGGGAGTGTGTGTCTGTCTATACAGTGTGTGTTGGCTGCAAACACTGTCCACAGCCCACACTGCCAGCACTGTTGCCAGTTTTGGCCTGATGATGTGCATAATGAGCAGCAAGGTACCATGGGTATAGCTCAGACAGGGTGGGCTGGCCAGGATGCATCTGCACAGGGCATAGGGCACTGGCAGGGACATTGTAGTGGCCGTCCACCACCTCCACAGACAGGGTGACCTCTGTATGTGCTGCTGGGCTTTCACTCCACCCTGACTGTGCAGTGACGGCAGCATGGCTAGGCACCCCCATAGTGCTTCATAGCACTTCCCTCATGTGATATATATGGGTCATCTGTTGGGGCCTAGTCACTGATGTATCTGCTTGTGTGTGCTGCCATCCCAGTTGTGGGTGCATGCATTTCCAGCGGGACTAACCAGCAGACTGTTCACAGCTGGTATGTGCCCTGCTGGAGTGCCTTGCAGGGTGCAGTGGCTGATGGCTTGATGCAGGGGAATATCAGATAGTGGTGGGGTGCATCTTAGCATATCCAGGCCTACTGTCTGTCTGATATTGTGGTCTGGGTGTGTGTGGGGCTGCTTGGACTGCCCTGTAGGGTGTCTGTTCCCCAACAGGACTGGGGTTGATTGTCCACTCTACTGCCATCATTGCAGGTGGGGGTGGTGTATAATGGGGATCTGTTGATGGGAGACCCTGTTTGCCACCCTCGGCAGAGGGGGGGGGGGTTTGGTGGTGCATGGCCCACCTAGGGGTCCATGGGGGTTCCCCTGACTGAGACAGACAGAGATATCCAAGGTGTTCCTGCAGAAACTACCTATCTCACAGATTACGACTGTTTTGGAGTTCTGCCATGGCCTCTCTCAGCCATGGAGGGTGCTGTGGACCTGGTCCAGGGCGCCTCATCGCACACTCAGGGTGAGCACAGTTCCCGCACAATGTGACTGTGTGTAGCTACTCTGTGCCAGTTAAACACCCGGTCAGTACCTCCTACCTGGCCAAGGTGCTGTGTGGGTGCACACGGACACGTCCCCCTACCAGGCCGGGGAGCTGTTGGGGTGCGTTCCCCATCTTGTGTTCATCTGTGGACAGCTGATTTGCATGTGCAGTGCATCATGGGTATGGGTGGCCTAACCCTATCCTGGTTACCACAGCAGACTGTCTGTGTGGTGACATGCAGGCTCTCTGCAGCCAGCCAGGGGCTTGCTGGCAGCTATATAGCTGTAGCCCAATGGTTACTTCACTGCCTGTGGAGCCAGAGGTAATGGGTTCAAGCCCACAGTGGGGTTATTTGATAGGGTTGTCCAAAGCTTTTTTTAGATTTAATGTACATATGTTGCTGCCATCAAACACACCCTCAGTGTACTGTACCCATAAGGTGCCTCTGAGGGTGCTTTATAGGGCGCCCTATAGGGCACCTTATGGTTGCTGTCCATATAAGGTGCACTATACATTATCCTGTGACGCAACATATATGGTGCCCTATAGGGGACATTCTAGGGTGCCTTGGCGGACAGTGAACTTTAACATGTGCCTTATGGGCCGCCTTATGTTAACACGCTTTGTGAGTGCGTTTGCTAGTAGTGATAACTGAAATAAAAATAAATTGCCCCCTACAGCACTCATCCCCATAATATGCACTGCCTCCGTGAGCCTTCTTCATTGGGCACTGTGGGGGATTGAACCCCTGATCCCTGCACCATTGGTCAGTGTCTTAATCATTGTGCTGTGGCTCTGATCCTGTGCTTGGGCATCAGCGCACTGCCTTATGCCGCCCAAACTTAACAGTGCACCGCCTTATGCCACCCAAGATTAACAGTGCACTGCCCTATGCCGCCCAACAGTGCACTGCCTTATGCCGCCCAACAGTGCACCTCCTTATGCCGCCCAACAGTGCACTGCCTTATGCCGCCCAACAGTGCACCTCCTTATGCCGCCCAAAATTAATATGCCTCCTAAAGCACTTTTACCCATTAAAATTAATGCCTCAGCCAGCCCTTTTTGTTGCACACAATGGGGAATTGAACCCATGGCAGCTGCACCAGCTGTCAGTGTCTTAACCATTGTACTATGACTCTGTTCCTTTGTGTGTGCACATCAGGGCGCCACTTAGCCTTCCCACACACTATTGTGCACGGCGCACAATAGCGCGCCGCGCAAATGTGCAATCGCTTACTCCCGTTTTTTTCTTTTTTCTGCCTGACCCGCCCACTCCTTATATGGCACAGGCACACTAACGGGGCCCCGCACAATTTCGGAGTTTAGTAAACATACCCCTAAATTTCTTGTGGGTGAATAATGGAGCTGCCAGGATTTGATGCCCCCTGCAGCCAACAAATTGGTACCTTTCTTCACACTGCCACAGGAGGATGGAAAAGCAGAAGAGCACCTGCAGCAGCATTTTTGTACTCCCCAGTGTCAGCACCCCTCTCTCTCCTATGCTAACCTAGCACCGTGTTGCACCGGCTCTGTGGTGAATGTGGTACGCTTATTTTTTTAATGCCAGTACTAAGCAACCTGTTCAGTTTGTTGAGAGGACTGTCTCCATGAAAACGTGTAGTAATCTACTCTCAAACTATGCCTAAAAGTGTTTTTTAAGTTTTGTTGCAAAAGCTTCAGGACTGGTAGGTATCAGGACCAAAAATATTTTGTGGTATGTCCTGCATACAAGAGAATTATGCACCAGAAAAAATATCAACAGTCAACATGATCCAACAACTTCCAAAATGTAAATTCTGTGTAGGAGATATTCAAGCTAGAGATTTTAGCTATATTCTAGAGCAGAGGTTCCCAACTCCAGTCCTGGAGGGCCAAGCACCATTCAGGTTTTCAGGCTGTCCCTAATAAATATGCATGAGATGCATTTGCATGCACTGCCCCCATTGTATTCAAATGTACTTCATGCATATTCATTAGGGACAGCCTGAAAACCTGAATGGTGTTTGGCCCTCCTGGACTGGAGTTGGGAACCTCTGTTCTAGAGCATCCTGTTCACTCTAGGAACCGAACAGCCAATAAAATGCTGCATTATATATTCTATTTGCTGTGAAAGAAGAGAGGGACTAGAGCAGGGAGACTAGAGGTTAAATAGAATTTGTCACATGCCTCTTTGCTTCTCACCACCACCAAAATATTGTCTATTAGACAACTTTTTGGTGGTGGTGAGAATTGAGGAGACATGTGACACATTCTATCTACCATTTTGATGTCTAGGACATCTGCACCTTGCCCACTCACAATCTTAAATGACAGAGGTGTAAGGCAGGGGTCTCCAAATCCAGCCCTAGAGGGCCACAAACCAGTCAGGTTGGCAGTATATCTCTAATGCATATATATCTCATGCATATTCATTAGGGCTATCCTGAACACCCGACTGGCCTAGGGGTTCAAGGAGGACTGGTTCAGAACCACTGCCTTAGAGCAGGGGTGTCCAAACCTGTCCTGGAGGGCCGGAATCCTGGCAGGTTTTTGGGATAGCCCTAATGAATATGCATGAGATATATATGCATTAGAGATATCCTGCCAACCTGACTGGTTTGTGGCCCTCCAGGGCTGGATTTGGAGCCCCTGCCTTACACCTCTGTCATTTAAGATCGTGAGTGGACAAGGTGCAGATGTCCAAGACATCAAAAAGGTTAGATAGAATTTGTCACAGTCCTCCTCACTTCTCACCACCACCTAAAAATTGTCTATTAGCCACTTTTTTGGTGGTGGTGAGAATCGAGGAGGAATGTGACACATTCTATATACCCTTTCGATGTCTAGGACATCTGTACCTTGCCCACTCACGATCTTAAATGACAGAGGTGTAAGGCAGGGGTCTCCAAATCCAGCCCTGGAGGGCCACAAACCAGTCAGGTTGGCAGGATATCTCTAATGCATATATATCTCATGCATATTCATTAGGGCTATCCCAAAAACCTGCCAGGATTCCGGCCCTCCAGGACAGGTTTGGACACCCCTGTCTTAAAAAGTACCTTCCTATGTCCTTTTAGGATGCCATGGTGGCTCTACATATGGTAGAGCATGCTCTTGGGTGAGATTGGCAGGCAGGCCCTCTCCTGGAGTGTATCCGGCATCCTGCTACATCCCTTCATTCACCTGATCCTAAGTGGCAGCTCATTCTCTGTAAGGGAGAAGACCCCTGAGCTGAGCACCAGGGGCTTTGAGGTTCTGTTTGGGCTGTACCCTCTGCCCCATGGTGAGCTGGATCAGCCTTTTGGGCTCACTCAGATGGATGCCCTCATCATGGCAGTGTCACAGTGTGTCCTTTCTGGTGGATGGGAGACATTGTGCACCCAAGAAGTCTCACATCAGGAGGGTTGAAACCCTCCTTAGGTATGTCTTAGTGACCACTACCTTAGGCTCACCAGGGACCCTGTATGCAGGCCTTGTGACTCGAGCCCTCTTATGCTGGGTCCAGCATCTGCCAGATAGTCCAGAGGCTAAACAGCCAAGAAGTGGTCTAATGTTGGCATAATGGGCTGAGAACCAGGGAAGCCAGGTTCAAGTGATCTTGGGCAAGTCACTTAACCCTCCAGTGAGATTGGGGGCTGGAGCTGCTTGTGTGGCTGATGCTCTGTTTGACTTGATCAGCATCTTCCAGGGCTCTGGTTGTGTTAGTGCCTAAGTGGTAGCTTTGGGTGAATACTTTGGGAAGGCTTGCCCAGAGTCCCCCTGGAATTCAGTCCTAGGAGCATTAAGACTCCTCTTGCAGGGCCAAGCATGGAAATGGTCTCGGACTGCTAAGTGTCCAAATAGGGCCTTTACCTCCTGTGGGTCCCAACCCAAGCAGGGGCTGCTTTTTTAGAGCTCTTAGTGGTCTCGAGACTCAACTGTGGTTCCTTCTGGAATCAGTAAGGTCTAACAGTGAGATCCTGTGGGACCTTACTGACTCCAGAAGGGACCACAGTTGAGTCTCGAGAGACCACTAAGAACTCTAAAAAGGCTGTCCCTGCTTGGGTTGGGACCCACAGGAGGTATAGGCCCTATTTGGACAGCCAGTGGGGGATGGTTCCAGCTGTTTCTCTTAGAGTGCCCCAGAACACATCAGACCAGTGTGTCCTCAAGTCCTAAGTCAGAGCTACATGCTGGAGTTTGCAGAGCTTCAATGGATGTGCCTGCAGCTCCCCACTTAGGTGGGTAGGAGATAAGGAACCTCTACACTCCTCCTGCAGTTGCAAGTTATTCTACCCATCACCTATGCAGAGCTGATCCAGGGGACATATTCCATCTACTTTGTGGTGCCCAAGATAGGCGGATCCTTCCAGCCTTTTCTGGATCTGAAGGCAGTGAGTGCCAAGTGCAAAGTCACTCTTTCCTGCATGGAGACCATCAGGTCAGTCATTGCGTTGGTCCGGCAAGGGAAATTTAGCTGAGGTTTATTTTTCTATTCCCATCCTGAAGCAACACTGACAGTTTCTCTACTTCTGTGTCCTGGGCCTCCAGTTCCAGTTCTTGGCTCTACTCTTTGGCTTAGCCACAGCTCCTCACACCTTTTCAAAGGTCATGGTGGTAATAGCAGTGTTCTGCACAAGCATAGCCTCCCAATACCTGAATGACTGGCTAATTTAGTTACTTCCTGGAGAAGTCCAAGGCTGACACAGCCCTAGTGGTCTGCTGTCTAGAACAACTGAGTTTGGTGATCAACTATCCCAACAGCAGTCTGATTCCCTCTTAGGACTTAAAAGCCCGTGGGGCTCTGTTCAACCCTCTCCTGATTTGTTTCCTTAGGTTGGAGATATCTCTCAAGTGACAGAGCCAGCACAAGGAGTTTTGCACTCAGTTCCCCGAGCCTTGGACTACCTCCAATTCCTAGGGTCCATGATTCCAACCATGGAGTCTGTCCCCTAGGACCAGGGCATACTTATGCCCCCTTCAGAGATAACTGCTTCTCTCTGCTCTTCCTGTTCTCTGTTGTTCAACCAGCCTCTATCCTACCCCAGGGAGATCCAGGAGCAGCTAGCCTGATGGTTACAGTCCGATTGATGGGATACCTCAAGTAACACTAGATTGGGTGATAGTCACCTTGGATAACAGGCTGGGGAGTCCTTTGCTAGGCAATATGGTCCTCTTAATAGGCCTCCCAGCTGATAACCAATTGGAGGCCAGAGCATTTTATTTGGTTCTGGAAAGGTCTGTCCTCTTCTGGTGGGCAAGGCAATCCATGTCCTCGGGAAATGCCATCTCTATTGTCTGTCAGCCAGCAAGGTGGGACTTGAATTACAGGAGCGGCTCTCAAGGTGACAGCACTGTGTTGCTGGCATAGGAGCACTTCATTGCTCTGTCAGCAGCCCATATACAGCAAGCCGACTTGTGAGTCAGAATACTTTAGTTCCCAGAGAGGGGGCATTCATCCCTCCTTGTTTCAAGCTTCATCTCTAGCCCTTTTCAAATACAGGCTGAAAACTCACCTCTTTGAGTCTGCTTTTGGATCCTGATCCGCTTAGTCTCCTATGTGTTTTCTTACCATTCCCCTAGATGTATCCTTGTCCTCAGCTGTTGTGTTGTCTGTCTTGACTAGACTGTAAGCTCTGATGAGAAGAGATAGTCTTTTACATGTGTCTGTCAGCGCTGGATACACCTTGTAGCCTTATACAAATGATCAGTAGTAGTATATGTTTGACCTCATAGTCCAAGGTTGGGCCTTCCAGTTTTTGATTTGATGGCCAATAAGAGTGCCAAAGTGAAGAACATTTTCAGTCACAGGAAGGACCCATGAGTAATAGGCTAGGATGCCCTGCTTCAGGAAAGGTCCCAGGAGGGCACTCGGGGGGTGTCTTCCCCCTGTGGCTCTTGGTGAGCTGCCATCTGCACAAAATTCAGTAATTCCCAGGCTTGATCATTCCAGTAGCCCTGGTCTGGCCACACCAGCAATGGTATGTGGATCTCTTGAGTTTTTTGACAGGGTCTTCACTCTTGCTTCTCAGGAGAGGTGCCTTCTGCAACAAGAGCCTCTGAGGATGGACAATCTCATTCCCTTCTTGGGGGCCTGGCCCTTAAAAAAGTGTGGGCTGTCTAAGAATGGCTACTCTGGAGAGAGAGAGTGTGCACTTTTCTCAAGGCCTAGAGGGCTTCTGCTTCTTTAGCCTATGTGAGAGTCTGGAGAGTAATGATGTTCTTAGGCTCTGGAAGACAGGAAAGTGGACATAGTCACTGTATTTATCCTTCTTGCAGTCTGAACCAAGGGGGAGACCTGAACACACTCAAGGTTCAGGTGGTGACCCTGTGTGCTACCAGAGGTGCATTCAAGGGATGTCCTTGGCAGTGCACCCTGATAACATCTGCTTTCTCAAGGGAGTGAAGCAGATCCATCTGCAAGGGCAACTTGATGTTCTTCAGTGGAGTCTCTTTGGTGTTGAAGGCACTGAAAAGGCCCCTTTTGAGCCCATTCATAAGGCCCCTCTCACGAATTTGACCCTTAAGGTGGTTTTCCTGGTGGCTATTGCGACCTCCAGACAGATGTCTAAGCTATAGACCTTGTCCCGCAGGGAACCTTTTTTTAGTCTTCTTGATAACTTCTGTCACCTTGAAGACTGTGCTGTCCTTTCTCCCAAAGGTGCTGTCTCCCTTCATCTTAACCAGACCATCTTCAGAGGAAGATCTTTCAGATGGACTTTTCTCTGAATTTGATAGACATGTGGAAGTGTTGGTCAGATACCTGGACATAACTATTAATTCCATTGGTCAGATTGTCTCTTCTCTTCAGTGGTCTGGGAAAGGACAGGCAGTAACCAAGTCCTTGATCACCTTCTGGATTAAGGAGGCCTTTGTTTTAGCATACTTTCTGGCTAGTAAGTGTATGCTGGAGGCACAGACCTCTTCCCGGTCAAAGTCTTCCTCTGTGTCTCCAGAGGACATCCACAAGGCAACTATCTAGCCTTTTCTGAGCACCTTGGTGGAGCACTACAGGTTGCATGTGAGAGCTGGAGCAGATGGCACCTTTGGCATGTGGTAGCTGGAGCAGAATACCACCTTCCTCCCATCCTGGGTCCTGACTACTTGGGTACTTCTGGATTGGTAATAAGGAAGAAGAAATTTTACATACCTGACCATTATCTTGCCTTGAATCCTGCTAGACTAGTCCAGAACCCTCCCTGGAAAACTTCTATAGGTTTGGGAATCCAACTACAGCTGAGTGCATGGTCCATATCATGTTTTGACACAGATTTCATTGTGATAAGATAGCTAAATACTTGTTTTTAATTTGAGTTGTTTCTTCAGCTTTGCTTACTGCTGAGAAGTGTCATACTGGCTTCTGTCAGTGCTGCACCAACAGATATACCAAATGTTGATGTCTTTGCAAGTTATTCCTTTGCCTCCATCTGCTGGCAAGGGAGCATAACACATATATCAGGAATGGTCTTGCAGGATTCAAGGAATGAAAATTATGTATGTGAAATTTCTCCTTTCAATTTTAAGAAAAAAATATTTATATGCTTTGTTGAGTTCAAAAGAGCTAACTAGTTTGATGAACATCTGATTGTATATTTCCTGGAGAAAACAATGGTCTCTGGAAGTATTAATAGCACAAAAACGTCAAATAGCAACTCTCACAAAAGCAGATATGTTGGAGATATATATCAACACAAATATCTATCATGGTTTAAATAAATATTCCTGTACAATGTAAGGTGTTTTTATGTACTTTCTTTACATATTGTGATTTCACAGGAACAGACTGGATTCCTGAGTCCTACATAAAGAATATATTTCATATGTAGCACGAGGATACTGGGCTTGACCCAGTATGGGTCTAAGCAAATTCTACTGATATAAAACATTTCTTACTGTTGTCATTCTAATAAATGAATTCATAGACATCAGATTTATATTTTTCATTTAAGTCTGGATCATTTTCATTTGGCAGTTTATTTGTTTGTATTCTCTTATATACCATGCTATTCTGCATCAGTGTGGTTTACATTGAACAAACTGAAATTACATTGAACAGGGCATTATAACTTGGAGATAACTATTTTACAGGGAACATGGGCTATGGAGGGTTGAATGGCTTGCCTAAGGCCACAAGGAGAACCTGTGGGACTAGAAACCCCAGTCCTTCTGGCCCAAGGTTGCTGTCCTCTAGTGGGATTTGAACCCCTGACCTTCCAGCCTGAAGTACCTTGCCCCAACCACTAGGCCACTCCTCCACTCCACAGTTCTCTGGAAAATATATAAAACAGAATAAGAATATAAGAGGTGCCATGGGTCAGTATCCTGACTGACGGTGGCTAGTCTGGGTCACTTGAGATCCTAACAGAACAGCCCAATCCCTATTCCTCATTCCCAGAAGTATGATATGGAGATGTCCAGGTCTTTCTGGCTGCTGATTAGTTATGGTCCTGCCCTCTAGAAACTTATCTCAACCTTATTTAAACTCGACTATACTCTAGGTTTGACCACATTCTCTGGCAATTAACTCTAGAGCTTAATTGTTCTGTTACTGAAAAAAAAAAAAAATTAACACGTCATTCAAAACTGCTGCTAGCTAGTTTTGTGGCTTGTCCTCTATGATAAATAACTGTTCCCTAATAGGTCGATATCTTGTTTTCTATGCTGAAGGGCCTATTCTTTTTTCATAATGGGGCTGTTCCATCCCCTTTGTCATTTTATTGCCCTTTTTCTGTCCCTTTTCTACTGTGTGTGTTTTTTTCAGAGGGGCTGACTGGAACTGAATACCGTGCTCAAGATGTTGGTGCACCATAAATATATATTGATTGGGGTGGATTTATATGCTGTCTTTCTGCAGTTAGTCAAGATGGATTACAAAGTTGTTTGTGTAAATATTAGGATGATCTCAGTTTTATTCTGTGTTGTTTTCCAAATAGACCCTTAAATTCTCTTTTGGCTGCTTTTGCACAGAGAGTTAAGAATTTCAATATTCTCCACAATGGCTCCAAGATGCTTTTCCTGAGTGATAACTCCTAATGTGGAAGCCAGCATTGTATAAATATATATTGGGTTCTTTTTCCCTGTATCCATCATTTTGTACTGGTCTTGATTAGATTTCCTGACCCATTTCGATAACGCATTTTCTTAATTTTACATGGTATTTCTGCAACTTCTCGCAATTTGCTCATGATTTAACAGCTTTCAATAATTTTGTTTCATCTGCAGGTTTGTTTACTAAACCTGTTTCTCCTTTCCCATAGAATTAATGAATATTAGGCCATGTATATTTGTTGCTTATTGCTTTTCACCATTTAAAGACTTCAGTCAGTGTTTCATTTGGAGTATTGTGTGCAATTCTGGAGACCATGCCTTCAAAAGGATATGCGAGTTGCGATCAAACAGTATCGAGACTACAATAACACAAGAAGTATAACACTGACAGTTATCACACTCAGTCTCCTTCAAAGTAGTCCCCTTCCGATTAACCCCCCCCCCCCCGATTACCCCCCTCCCCCCCCAAAAAAAAACACTTCCTCTAGCATTCCTGCCACTGCTGGAAACAATTTTGAAATGCCTCTTTTGTTATGCTGTGCAGCTGCTGTGTCAAATTTTGCTTAACCCTTTCCAGGCCAAGCCCAAAACTCTTGGGATCCAAAATTCTGACTAAATATTCCTATCAAATGGTATATAATACATGACCATAGCAGAAGGAAAATCACTATTAGAACATATTGAATAAGATGGGTACAATTTTCCTGAAATATGCAAAAATTAACCCGGCTGCAGAATGTGGATTAAAAATTTAAAGTAGGCCTTCAAAGAGTTAATGGTCTCCAAGTCATCAAATCTCCTTCCTTTCAATGGTAATTTCAGTTTTGGAAACAGTCGTAGGATGCGAGGTCAGGTAAGTATGGAGGCTGACAAACTTGTTTGATTTGGTGTTTCACCAAGAACTACTGGACAAGATCTGATGTGTGAGCTGGATGAAGCAACCATTCACCATTCCTATGCAACTCTGGCCTCTTAACAAACTGCATCTCTCAAATGAGTCAGAACTTGGATGTAGTACTCCTTTTTGATGGTTTGGCCTTTTAGAGCATACTCTTAGTAACCTAGTAACATAGTATATGATGGCAGATAAAGAACTAGTCTTCCCAGCAAGGTGGCAAGAGTAGGTGCACCTGCCGCTCCGTGCAGGTCGCTCCTCCCCATGCCTTTGTTTAGGGGTGTACACACCGTTCCATGTAGGTCACCCCTATTTGTTGAGATATAAGAGATAGTGATGTTTATTTTGATTTTATCCTGTTGCTATAAAGGGATCCACTCTCTGTCCTATGCCATTTTGAATTCTGCAACTGTATTTGCGCCACCACTTCCATCGGGAGGGCATTCAAAGCATCCACCACCCTTTCAGTGAAAAAGTATTTCCTGACATTGCCTTTCAGTTTACCCCCTTGCAGCTTCATGTTATGCCCTTTGGTTTTACAGTTTCCCTGTCTTTGGAAGAGGTTGGTTTGTTCAATGTTTGTTCTTGATGAACAATACCCTGGTAATCAAAGAAAACTGTGAGCATGACCTTGACATTGCTCCTCACCTGATGGGTTTTCTTGGATCTGGGAGTTTGGAGTCTTCCATTGTGAAGATTGAGCCTTAGTTTCTGGGTCATAACCATAGATCCATGATTCATCACCAGTAATAATCTTTTTGAAGAAATATAAGTCATTTTTGATGCATTCCAATAACTACCTGGTTGCAGACAGTCAAGCTTCTTTTTGGTTAGGGGACAGGAATTTCGGAATTAATTTTGAAGACACGTATCTTATCCCCAAATCAAGAGTAAGAAAGGACTGTACCAACCCGAAACTGATGTCCATGTCCTCGGCAAGCTCCTTGATAGTCAGTCAAAGATTTGGATGTATTGTGGCATATACTGCTTCAACTTTGTCTTCATTCCTGCTTGTGGATGGCTTTCCAGAATGTTCGTCACTGTCAACACTTTGGCTGCCCTCTTGGAGACGTTTGTACCAGTCATAAACTCGTGTACGACTCATGCATTCATCGCCATACACTTGCTGTAACTTGTTATAAGTCTCTTTGCACAAATCGCCAAGTTTCTGGCAAAATTTAATGCAAATTCGCTGTTCAATATTTTCACTCATCATAAATCTGACGAACTGCTTTTACACTATATCAAACATCATGTAATTTTAAAAAAGTACATGTGTGCTGCAGGCACACCACACTCTGCAGATACAGAGCACATAATTAGGCCTCTTCATGCTTAATAGCATCGTGGTGTGACATATTGTTATATGGTTACAAAATAAATCTTGATACCTTTTGATCACGCCTCTTAAACAGGATGGAGTCACTACAGAGAGTAGCTACTAAAATGGTCAGTAGTCTTTGTTATAAACCATATGGGGACAGACTTAAAGATCTTAATATGTATACATTAGAGCAAAGGTGGGATAGAGGAGAATAAATGCACAAGAGGAGAGCCTCTTTCAATTGAAAATAAGCAACGAGGGGGCATAGGATGAGGGTGAAAGGGGATAGATTCAGGAATAATATGCGGAAATACTTCTTTGCGGAGAGTGGTAGATGTGTGGAATAGTCTCCCAGTGGAGATAATAGAGACAAGGATAGTATCTGAATTCAAGAAAGCATAGAACTAACAAAGAAAATATCTAATGGGGGGGGGGAGGGACTATAATATTTGATATGGAAGGGTAGACTAGATGAGCCATATGCTCTTTTTCTGCTGAGATGTTTGTTTCTTGGTTCAGAACAAACTCTGTACTGGAAAGTGAGATTTTCTGGAAAAAGAAATAAATAACAGAATGAGTGATCTCTGGGGCAAAGGCCTCCAAGAACTAGCTGGCCCCATCACAGAACCCTCTAAACCCAGAGCAGCAGATCTAAGCAGGAGAGTATGTACCCCAGTTCTCCCCATAGAGATGATAGAGCTCAGTGACAATCCACAAACCAGGGGGCTACACGCCTTCCTTGTGACTTTGCTTATCCAAAGCAACATGAGGGATGTGAGACAGGAGGTCAGACAACTCTGTTTTCCCCCTGAAGGTCTGCTTTGTAAACCTCTGCCTGCCTCAGCAGCTTCAGGCTTACCAATCTATCCCGTCCAACGAAAAGCAGGAAGCCACGTCAGAACAAGCACACAGTCAGAGAACGTGGTATAAAATTGAGGACAAGGATATAAATCAATAAATTTTAAAACAATAAATTTTATTAACAGTGCCAACAAATATTGCCAACCCGACACAGGCCGTGTTTCGTTAGTACATCTTCAGGGGTAAAGGCAACTAAAAACAAAAAAATCCAAATAATTAAAATGATAACATAAACACTTCACATCCATATTAAATAATCAACCAACAGTCAATACATTAATAAAACATTAAGAACATGCAAAACCAAATGAATATGGTATAATGAAACTAAAATGTTGGAACGCTACTTAAGAACAATACTTCAAAAAGGCCACAAAAACTCAAATGTACATAAAAAGAAACAAAGGCCCTTATAAATAACTAAAAAAGTAAAGAATAAATATGCAATTCCTTATCGTCACTCCAGTCCAGTCCCTTACTTCTGGGTTGCGTAACCCTTCCAGCAGCTTGGAGGCTGAGTCTATCCTTTTGAGGATGGGACGGGATAAATAGCACTGGCACCACCCACCGATCCCAGTATTCTCAGCCTCCAAGCAGCTGGAGGGTTCCGTAAGCCAAGGGCTTACTGGAGTCTTTGTGTTTTCTTCCTTTAATTCACTTTAATTAATTTTAATTTTAATATATAATTGTAGTGTATTTTACTTTAATTTACTTTAATTTATTTGATTTCCCTCTTAACTTTCTTTGGAGCTGCTCCTTTAATTCTCCGTTTCCCTCCCCCCCCCCTCCCGTTCAGAGGAGGAATCTGTTTCTCTACGGGGCAGAGGAGCTTCGGTTCGGTGCGGCATCTGGGCTTACCCACCAGAGGCTTCTCCGACAGCGGTGGAAGACAGAAAACCGCAAGCCGCATTCCCCGGCGGGGGCCTCAATCTCTCCGGAGTCCTGCCCTGCCTCGCGCCGAAGCCCCCTGGCGGCTGAGCGCTTGAGGCAGCAGCGCGACGCTATCCCACTCCTCCGGCTGGGCCTCGGCAGTCCAGGAGCGTCGGGATTGTTCGCCACCCCAGAAGCCTGTTCAGGAGCCCGGTCAGACTCTGCGGGCAAGAAAGGAGAGACTGGCAAAGACGCCGTCCGGGCAGCGCTCCACCTGGCCGTGGCCTACCACGTGTGAGCCCCCGGAGTGCAGCGTCCTTCCGCGGAGCAGCGCGCTGTCCTGTTTGCTTCTGAATCGCAAGTACTGGGGGAATAATTTGAACAGGGGAGAAATTTATCTGAAATTAAACAAACTTTAGTTTTGGTTTTTGCTGTATTTCAGTGTTCTCCATCGTTGGTAGTTACAGCCAGGGAGGGGATAAGGCGCCTTGGGGGGGTGGGCCCTCTTCAGATATTCCACATTTTAATTTATATATTTCATTTTAATTTTATTTCATTTTAATTAATTTTAATTAATTTTAATTTTAACAGAGAAGGGAAGTGCCTTGAGTAGCAAAGCCATATATTTGGCCCTGGTCCAAAACAGGACATGACTGGCAAAACGCGTTGCCCGTCTTGTGGCATTCGCAGGGGCACTACAACTGAGTCAGGAGACTGCAGGGGGTGTGCGGCAGAAACCGCCTCCGTGGAGCAAGATATTCAAGTAGCCATGTCTCAAACGGCTCAGGCATCAGGGGACCCTTTGGAAAGGGAACCCCATTCTCCTCCACCTTCTACCTCGGGATTGCCGGCCCCCTCCCCTCCCCTTCCCCTAATGGCAACAGAGGAGGGAAGGGCCAATGTCCTATTCTCCCCGGACTTCGTCCTCTTACTGCACAAGGCATACTGCATGCGCAAGAAAGGGATGGGAGCTGCGGAGTCAAGCACAGCTCTGGAAAGTCTGGGGACTAGGCCACTAAAGACTAGCCGCCAGTTCTCTGAGGCTCCTCCCAAGCGTGCAAGGTTGGTGAGTGAGGAGCTCCTCTCGTCCCTGTCCCATGATATGCCTGAGGAGGAGGTCTCGGACAAGGAGCTGGGAGAAGATGAAGAGGAACTCGAAGAGGGAGAGATTCCAGAAGAGGACCAATCCCGCATTGTGAGGGTTTTTCGGCGGGAGGAGCTCCCGGCGCTAATTAACGAGTCCATTAAGGTGCTCAATGTGACCTCCGACGTCCCAACAGTGGAGGAAGCGTTGGAAGATCCTTTGATCCAGGCGGTCAGGAGTTCCCAAAAGGTTTTTCTCGTTCACAGAGTAGTGCGTCAAATGATCCAGGAGGAGTGGGATCAGCCAGAATCTAGCTTGAGGGGCGTGCGCGCTATGTCAAGGCTTTACCCTTTGCCGGAACCGGACAAAGAACTGCTGAGATCACCCAGGGTGGACGCAGCGGTATCTGCGGTGACAAAGAAGACGACGATCCCGGTAGAGGGTAGCGCGGCCTTGAAGGATTCACAGGATAGAAGATTGGACATGCTGCTGAAGCAAGCCTTTGATATCAGCGCCCTCGCCTTGCAGGCCTCGGTTTCTGGGGCTTGGGTAGCCCGGGCCTGTTTGAGGTGGGCTCAGCAGCTCCAACTGGCAGAGGGCTCCCCCGGGGATGCTCAGTCAATTTCAGCTAAACTGGAATCCGGGGCTGCCTACCTAGCGGATAGCCAGTATGACCTCATCCGGAGCCTGGCGAAAAACATGGCATCAGTGGTAGCAGCTAGGCGATACTTATGGCTACGAAATTGGGCAGCCGATGCCTCTTCTAAGGCGCGCCTGAGTCGTCTACCATTCAAGGGGAAGTTGTTGTTTGGAGAAGACTTAGATAAATTAGTAAAGGACCTTGGCGATTCTAAAGGGGGCAGGCTGCCGGAGGACAGACCGAGGCAAGCTCGTGTACTAGCCCCGGGGCGGAGCCAGCCTAGGGATACCCGGAGGTTTCGTCCGGCCAGAGCGAATCCTTTTCCTAGGGGCCGTTTCTCCCCAAGGGGGCAAAGTTTCAGAGGGTTTCGGGGAGCAGGGAGAGGTTTTGGTGCCGCCTCCTCCGCTGGTCCTAGAAAACCACAATGAGAAAACGGGGGTCCAGGAGGGGGAACTGCCGGTGGGGGGTCGGTTAAAGCAGTTCCTTCCCGCCTGGTCCCGGGTCACGTCCGATCAATGAGTCCTAGAAGTGATCCGAGAGGGTTATGCTCTCGAATTTGCAAAGCAGATACGCCCGGCCTTTGTTCAGTCTCCATGCGGGTCCCCGGAAAAGAGAGCGGCGATAGAGGTCACACTTTCAAGACTCAGAGCGCTCGGAGCGGTGTCTCCCGTCCCTCCGCACCATTGCGGCTCAGGTCGATACTCAATTTATTTCGTAGTACCAAAGAAGGAAGGTTCGTTTCGCCCTATCCTAGATCTAAAGCAAGTCAATCGCTGTCTCAAAGTGCCTTATTTCCGGATGGAAACCCTAAAGTCGGTCATCGTGGCTGTAAGGAGCGGAGAGTTCCTGACGTCCTTAGATCTGACGGAAGCCTACCTGCATATCCCGGTCCGAAGCTCACATCAGCAGTTCCTGAGATTTGCAGTACCAGAAGATCATTTTCAATTCAGGGCACTGCCCTTCGGACTAGCGACGGCCCCTCGGACCTTCACCAAAATTATGGTAGTAGTGGCGGCGGCTCTCAGGAAAGAAGGAATCCTGGTGCACCCTTACCTGGACGATTGGCTGATCCGGGCGAAGTCAGAAGAGGAGAGTCGCTCAACTACTGCCAGAGTAGTGGAAGTCCTGGAGGAATTAGGATGGGTCATCAACCGGGCAAAGAGCAGGTTGGTGCCCTCTCAAGAGCTCGAGTACCTCGGGGCGAAATTCGACACCAGAATAGGAAGAGTTTTTCTGTCCAAAAAGAGGGCAAGGGACCTCAGGCTCCTGGTGGATCATTTCCTGGCCAGGCGGATTCCTACGGCGTGGCATTACCTCCAATTGCTGGGAACCATGGCGGCAACTATAGAGGTAGTCCCGTGGGCCAGAGCTCACATGCGCCCTCTGCAGAGGGCCTTGCTGCGGCGGTGGTCTCACCAACTTCACCCGTTGGCTATGCGGCTACCTTGTGCTCCTCGCACCAAGAGTGCACTGCAGTGGTGGCGGTGTCCCCGGAACCTGGAGCGCGGGATACCCCTCGAACCACCGCACTGGTTACTGCTGACAACAGATGCCAGTCTAGCGGGCTGGGGAGCTCATTGCGAGGACCAGTTCGTCCAGGGTCAGTGGACCTCAATGGAATCCCTCTGGTCCATCAACAGGCTGGAGCTGTGGGCAGTAGCCTTGGCGCTAAGGGCTCTCGAGCCCTTAGTCCATCAGAGGGCAGTTCGCGTCTTCTCAGACAACGTCACCGCGGTGGCTTACATCAACCGCCAGGGAGGCACAAGCAGTCCCTCCTTGGAGAAGGAAGCGCACACCCTGTTTCGGTGGGCCGAGGACAAGTTGATAGCTCTATCGGCACAGCACGTAGCCGGAACGGACAACGCTACGGCAGATTACCTCAGCAGGTTCAGGATCGACCACGGGGAGTGGGAGCTGAACCAGCAGGTCTTCGATCAGGTAGTAGCCCTGTGGGGTCCTCCGGTCATGGACCTCATGGCACGGTATGCTTCGGCCAAGGCAAGCAGATTTTTCGGCCGAAGGAAGGAAAGGATGTCCGAAGGCCTAGACGCCCTAGCCCAGAGGTGGCCTTCGGAGGGTCTTCTGTATGTATTCCCCCCTTGGGCCCTCATAGGAAGGCTTCTGCAGCGAGTGGAAGTCCACCGAGGTCTGGTAATCCTCATTGCCCCGGACTGGCCTCGGCGCCCTTGGTATGCGGACCTAGTGAGATTATCGGTCGACCGACCCTGGCGTCTCCCCTGCAGAAAGGACCTCTTGAGACAGGGACCGGTGCTGATGGCTCACGTAGATCGATTCTTGCTTACGGCCTGGCTATTGAAAGGGCGCGGCTCCGGAAGCGGGGGTACTCGGGTCCGGTAATTTCTACCTTATTGAACTCGCGAAAGCAATCTACCTGTCTCTCCTACATAAGAGTTTGGCGCATCTTTGAAGCCTGGTGTGGGGAGCGCCAGAAGAAACCTCTGTCGGCCTCAGTCCCGGAGGTTCTCGAATTTTTACAAGCAGGATTTGATAAAGGTCTAGCGCCCAGCTCCTTGCGGGTCCAGTTAGCTGCTATCTCTTGTTACAGCGGTAAGGTGCGCGGCAGGTCCTTAGGGGATCATGTGGACGTTGCCAGGTTCCTAAGAGCAGTCAGGCGTCTCCGCCCACAGCAAAGGTCGGTGGTTCCTCCTTGGGATCTCAATCTGGTGTTAAATGCCCTAACCAGAGAACCTTTCGAGCCGGCTAAGAGAGCATCCCTAAAGGATTTGACTCTCAAGACGGTCTTCCTCGTCGCCATCTGCTCCGCCAGACGCGTGTCTGAACTGCAAGCGCTGTCCTCGCAGCCCCCCTTTCTTTCGTTCTTCAGAGATAAGGTGGTTTTGCGAACAGTTCCGTCCTTCTTACCCAAGGTCATCTCGCCTTTCCACGTGAACCAGTCAGTGTCGCTCCCGGCCTTCCCGGCAGAGGAGAGAGAGGGTAATGCCGGAAAGCTACGACTCCTGGACGTACAGAGAGAGTTGAAGCTTTATCTCTCCCGTACGTCCCATTTCCGGAGGTCAGAACATCTGTTCATTATCTTTGGAGGGCCGCACAAGGGGGAGGCTGCGGCCAAGGCATCTATCTCCAGGTGGATCAAGGAAGCAATTGCGTCCGCCTATATCCTGAAGGGGAAGCAGGTCCCACGAGGTCTGCACGCACATTCGATGCGTTCGCAGGCTACCTCTTGGGCGGAGTATAGCTTAGTCCCGCCGCTGGACATCTGCAGAGCAGCGACCTGGTCTTCACTGCATACCTTCACCAAACACTACAGGCTGGATGTTCAGAGATCAGCGGATGCTTGTTTTGGTGAAGCAGTACTTCGGTCCGGGTTAGCAAAACCCACCCAAACGTGAACTGCTCTGTTACATCCCAGAAGTAAGGGACTGGACTGGAGTGACGATAAGGAAGAATTAATTAGACCTTACCTGCTAATTAGTGTTCCTGAAGGAACGACAGTCCAGTCCCTGTTCCCTCCCAGTATCGTATTGTATCTGAGTATCTCAGGGAGCACGGGTAGAGCGGTGGACCGAAGTCTGAGCCGGAGTGCAGCATAAGAGTCCTCGAAGCAGGCCAAGAAGATCATGGAGAAGGAAACTTCGGACAAGTCCTCCTCCGTCCCTTCCTCTCCCCCTCTTCCCCCTCCTCCCTCCCACTCTATCTTCTAAAGCGGGAAAAGGGAGGGTTGGGGGTATTATCCGGGGGTTTTAATAGTTTGCTGTGTTTCCTATTTGTTTGTTTGGGGTTGTTGGTGGTTTGGTTTCTGTTTAAAGCTACTTTGTCATTAGAATACTGGGATCGGTGGGTGGTGCCAGTGCTATTTATCCCGTCCCATCCTCAAAAGGATAGACTCAGCCTCCAAGCTGCTGGAAGGGTTACGCAACCCAGAAGTAAGGGACTGGACTGTCGTTCCTTCAGGAACACTAATTAGCAGGTAAGGTCTAATTAATTCATACAATCATATTAATAAAAACAAATGAACATAATGAGAAAACATGAGGCCCTCATACATAATTAAAAATACAAAGAATAAATATGCAAATACAATAGGGACAAGACCATATTAGTAAAAACAAAAGGAATCATAAAAAGTGACTACTCCATAAATAATTAAAAACAATTGGAAGAATAAATATAAAAAGGCAAACCTAAAAAAGTGAAAAAGCAGAAAAAGCAGAAGAAAAATAAAGCCTCCATTTAAAACAACGAATCAAGGAAAACAATCCAAAATGTTATCTAAATAAAGCATTTAACTCACTTTTGTGTAAACTACGAAAATCTTCTGCTTTTTCTGTTCTTTCCAGCGCATCGTATGCCGATAGGTATACCCGCTATCAGTGAGTAAAGAATTTTTGTTTCTTTTGTTTCTTTTGTCTTTTGTAGTGTTCAACACGGTGTTGATTGGAGGTGATATTGTTGGTATGATCCTGATATGGTTAAAATACCTTTACAATGCTAAACTTTGAAGAGTTTTTTTGTATTGATCGTCTCAATATCCGAGAGAGAATATTTCTCCCCTTTCCCCATACAGTTGACAACGAGTATATCCGTTTGGTGAAGCATGTACATATATTAAAAGATGGATTTTCAATATTGGTCCTTTCCAGACTCACTCCTTCTCTCTCTCTTTCTTTCTAACTTATAGATTTTAGTGAGAGGTGACCATTGTTTACTGGTAAGACATATGTGTAATTATGATTCACTTTTTTAGGTTTGCCTTTTTATATTTATTCTTCCAATTGTTTTTAATTATTTATGGAGTAGTCACTTTTTATGATTCCTTTTGTTTTTACTAATATGGTCTTGTCCCTATTGTATTTGCATATTTATTCTTTGTTTTTTAATTATGTATGAGGGCCTCATGTTTTCTCATTATGTTCACTTGTTTTTATTAATATGATTGTATTTGCATATTTATTCTTTGCTTTTTTAGTTATTTATAAGGGCCTTTGTTTCTTTTTATGTACATTTGAGTTTTTGTGGCCTTTTTGAAGTATTGTTCTTAAGTAGCGTTCCAACATTTTAGTTTCATTATACCATATTCATTTGGTTTTAGACTTTTGCATGTTCTTAATGTTTTATTAATGTATTGACTGTTGGTTGATTATTTAATATGGATGTGAAGTGTTTATGTTATCATTTTAATTATTTGGATTTTTTTGTTTTTAGTTGCCTTTACCCCTGAAGAAGTACTAACGAAACACGGCCTGTGTCGGGTTGGCAATATTTGTTGGCACTGTTAATAAAATTTATTGTTCTAAAATTTATTGTTACCAATCTATCCTTCAGAGACTGCGAGCTAACAGTTCTTTGCGCCAGGTGCACACACATGAGTTCCCCCAACAGACAAATAATTGTACATGGGATACTCTGTGCAAAACATGAATAGCTCCATCCTACTTCTGGGCTGCTGACGACTATTTTTTCAAAGGTATAAAAGGGAGTGGGGAATGCTTTGAGTTCTTTAAACTGCTAACTGTGTATGGCCTTCAGAGGTTAGATTAGGAATTTAATAGGGATTCAATACAACTAGGCTCTCAGAGGTTCACTGTTTTTTAGGTTTTATAGCCTAGTGTGTCTTCCCTGAATGTCCTTCTACTGTTGGCATAATTCTCTCTGCTAGCTTCTCAGTATGGTAGAAAGGCCTATCCAAAGGTTTCTGATGCATGGAGCAGAGCTTTAGCTATGCTCCTCCAACCCTCCCCAAGAGGCAGCTCAAAGCGATACCCTCTTATACACTAGCATTTGCCTTCCCTTCCCTGTCCCCACAGGTGACCAACATCTCTCCTTCCCTATGCTGCCCCAGGTAGACAGCCTCTCATCTTCTCTTTCCTACCCCCCAAGTGGACAACATCTCTCCTTTCCCTCCCTACCCCCTCCAAATGTTGCCAGCATCTCATCTCTTATTTCAATTGCTCTCCCCATGTCCAGCATCCTTTCCTCTTGTCTCGTCCCCCTGCCGGGCCTACCACGACCACCAACTTACCTCCACATGGGCCAGAAGAAGCAAATGAAAATCAGCGTGGCACAGAACCTTTCAGCAGAGGCCAAACCTCAAGTGCTTCTTCATCCTGCCTCTCCGAAGCCAATTTCCTGTCAAAGGGAGTGGGATGCAGCAGTGCTTGAGCATGGGCCTGTGCTTGGAAGGCTGTGTGCCACGCTGACAGCAGCTTTAGAGAGCTGCTCTCCTCCTGAGAAGGAACCACACTGCTGTTCCTCCTCCACCCTAAATTTTCTCCTGAGGTGAATAACTAGTCCACCTAGTGGTAGGGTTGACCCTATGCTAGAGGCTCTCTGCTCAAGCAGAATGTTATTGAAGAATATTTCAGTCTATACTATCAGCTAGGCCTCTGCCTACCCCCTCAGTCCTATTGTCAGCCGATTTAACCAGAAACATAGGCCATGTGGTCTTTTTCTGTCGTCATTTTTCTATCTAGTCTGTCCTTCCATATCAACAACTACAACAGTCCCCTTTTTTCCTTTAGAAATCCTCAGTGTTTGTCCCATGCTTTTATGAATTCAGATACTGTCCTCATCTCTACCACCTCCACTGGGAGACTATTCCACGGATCCCCCACTCTTTCCGTAAAGAAATATTTCCACATTTCACTCCTGAATCTATTCCCTTTCACCCTCATCCCATGTCCCCTCATAGCAGAACTTGCTTTCAATTGAAAGAGGCTCTCCCCCTGTGAATTTATGCCATAGAGGTATTTAAACGTCTCAATCATATCACCTCTATCCCGCCTTTCCTCTAAGGTGCACATATTAAGATCCTTCAGTCTGTCCTCATATGCTTTATAATGAAGACCACTAACCATTTTAGTAGCCACCCTCTGTACGGAATCCATCCTGTTTATATCCTTTTGAAGGTGCGGTCTCCAGAATTGCACACTATACTCCAAATGAGGTCGCACTAAAGATTTACAGAGGCACTATCACCTCCTTTTTTCTGCTACCCATTCCTCTCCATATACATCCAAGCATCCTTCTAGCTTTTGCTGTCGCCTTTTCTACCTTTTTAGCTACTTTATGATCATCAGACACAATCACGCCTAGGTCCCGCTCTTCTTTAGTGGACAAAACGAATCCTTTTCATTTGTATTGTTCAACTAATTTCTCACACACAATACCCAGTTGATTAAGTAACGCCTTTTTAAATCTCTAACCAAGGGTGAAGTATATTGATTAATTAATCAGTCCCACAGAGTAACCTGGGAAAAATTAAGCAGTTTGACCTCTCCTCCCAGTAATGCCGCTCTCAGCAATTTTGTCTGCTAGCGTCTCGCTCCACTGGAAGCTCTCGCTGTTCCAAGTGAAGAATGACAGCATTTAACAGTTCAAATATTTCAAAGTTGAATTTCCCTTTCCACTACTGATGTGCACGATCAAACAGTGTATTTTATTTGTGGACTTCTCAAATTTTTCGTAATTTTCATGTGAGGTTTTTAAATGTTTCTTCATACATTCATTTTAAATGAGCACCTTGTATGCACGTCAAGACTTTTTTTTCATGTAAATTGATTGTACATACAATTTCAGTGCACTTCAGCTTTGCCAATGAAGCAGCAGAGTGTGCTGGGACCTCCCATGGCTGCATCAATGACAAGTTTTGGCTTTCCTCCCTCCAGTCACCTGTTCCAGCACTGTGGCCTAATAGTTGCTGCCCCTTAAACTTTGAAGCCAGTCAGCTGTAAGTATAGCCTCAGCTCGGCTTCCCTCCCCACAGTGGCCCGGTGTGATGCATGCTCATGTTCTTGTGATCCTTCCTCCCACCATATAGCCATCTCTACTTCCATTAACAGATCACAAGGGTATTTTTAATAAAGCTACCAGGAGTCATTACCCTGCCCCCCTCGCACCTGCAAATACAGCAACATCACTTTCAAGCAGACAAAATCAACAGAGAAACAGAAACAATGCTGCATTTCCTCCAGACTCTGCAAAAGAAAATGGATGTAAATTCTAAAAACTAATATATTCAAATCACTAAATTGAAAATGTTTTTCTACCCCCTGTCCCCATTGCTGGAATCAGGGACAAGAGGCTGCCAAACAGGTTGGAGTCAGGGACACAGTTCTAAATTCAGGGACAGTGCCGGAAAATTGGGGACCTCTGGTAACCTTACTTTTTAGAGGGGTTGCTGATTCTGGACTCCAACCTCCATCGATCCTGCTCTAAGTGCTGGCTTTGAGCAACCATTCCTCTTATTCGGGTCACTGGTGAGCCTGGCAGGTGAGCTGATGGTTGGTGAGTCATATTTTTCTTTTACTCTAATTCCAGATTTCAGCGAAATTAAAAAAAATGTCATGTTTTGCTCTTTCTTTTTCCTTTTAAAGAAAATGTTCTGTGAACCATTCATGGTGGCATTTCATCATCTAGCAATATTCACTGTACCAATCAATAATGTGTTTGGAGCTTACTCTACTCATGAAGGAAGACAGGAGACCAGATAGGCCAGACTTAAAGTTGGGAGAAGAGGCAGTCTCCATCATTCAGATACTGCTCCCAGACAAGGCTAGCATAAACATTAGACAGACTAGGTGATTGCCTAATATGGCAGCTTTGGGAAGACAGCAAAGATCAGCTGCAGTCAAAGCAAATCAATAGGTCTTGACTGTCACACTAGCTCAAAGAACCATCAGCACATACTTTATCTGCACGGAGAGTAGGACGTTTTTTAAATAGCCCTTTTATGTGAAAAAGACATTTGCTTTGGAAAACTGCCCTCACTATGGGGCTGATTTTTATAACAGGGCACCTATCTGAAAAGTCCAAAAAGACACTTATTTTATGTCTATTTCACAAAGAGAAAGCACTAGAAAACTCTGTTCTTAGAAATCAAAGAAGAAAAATCCAATGCTATATCAACATCAAAACACATCTTCCTCTCAGTTGTAATGAGACCAACAGAACACTTGAGCCTTACTTGACAGCATGTCCATTGTCTGTGCTAAGCGCTCATTTCTTCAGTCATTGATCTCATACATAAATGTTCATTTTTTCCTAATGTACTTAAAATGAATTCTTATTGGTTACAGTACAACAAAATGGTCTACATGCTATTTAAACCCACCTTACATATTGTCACCAGCATTGTTGCTCCTGCCCGACTCGGCACCAAGTTTTGATAAATCTTCCTTAGGGCTTAAAATGACTCCTGTAACTATTTTGAATTTGGCCTCCTACTCCCAAAATGCAACATTTTGAGAGTGTTAAGTGTCATCAAGTCAATGTAAGCTCATGGTAACCTTAAACTGTGTTCGGTCTTCAGTCAGACGGCTCATTGTTGACAGAATGACATCCATAGCTGCTGTTATTGTATTGATCCACTGCATTGCTGGCCTTCCTCTTTTCTGCTGATGTCATTCTCTAATGATCTTTCTCTTTGCATGATGTGTCCAAAGTATGACAGTCAGTCTTGTCATTTGTGCTTCTAAAGAAATCTTAGGGTTAATCTCCAGTACGATCTAATTTATTCTTTGGGCAGTCCATGGTATACGAGTATACTTGGCCAGCATCATAATTCAAAGGCATCAATTTTCCTGTCTGTCTTCTTCACTATCCAACTTTCATATCTATATGAAAGATGCCAAATTTTAAATAACTTACAGCAGATTTAGCTCAACTTGTGTGCCAAGTCAGGTGCTAGGAGCAGTGGCACTGATAATATGCATGGTAGGATAAATAGATAAGTACTTGGTTATAATATAAAACTCAGTCTAAAATTAGCAAGTGGAAAATTTTGCCATTGCAACTTATAGATTTGTTTTGGGATCTGAAAGACGTAAGAAGAATTTGAATACATTTTAAGTGCATAAACAAAAAAAAATGAACATTTATGTATAAGGGACTGATGACTGAAACAAGGAGCATTTAACGCAGTTAATGGACATACTATCAAGTAAGACTCAATGTTCTGATGGTCTCATTATAACTAGGAGGAAGGTGTTCTTGTTTTTGATATTTTATAAAGGCAACATAGGCACCCATTTACCTTTATAAAATAGACTCCTCTGAACTATCTGTTAAGAATATGAGAAATGCCATACTGTATCAGACCAAGGTCCATCAAGCCCAGTATCCTGTTTCCAACAGTGGGCAAGCCAGGTCACAAGTACCTGGTAAGTTCCCAAAAGCACAGTTTCCACAATGCTTGTCCTGGGGCAAATAGTGGATTTCCCAAGTCCTCTTTAATAATGGTTTATGGACCTTTTCTCCGGAAATTGTCCAATCCTTTTTTAAACCAGCTACACTAACAACTTTTACTATATCCTTTGGTAATGAATTCCAGAGTTTGATTACACGTTGATTAAAAAATATTTTCCCTCATTAGTCTTAAATGGGTTACGTTGTAGCTTCATTGCCTGTCTCCTAGTCTTTCTACTTTTTGCTGCTGTAAACAACCGATCTACGTTTACCAGTTTCATTCCATTCATTAATTTATAGACCTCTATCATATATCCCCAATGCCATCTCTTTTCCAAGTTGAAGAGCCCTAAACCTTTCAGCCTTTCCTCATAGGGATATCCTTCCATCTCCTTTACCATTTTGGTGGCTCTTCTCTGTACCTTTTCTAATTCTGCCATATGTTTTTTAAGATATGATGACCAGAATTGCACACAATATTCAAGGTGCGGTCGTGCCATGGAAAGATACAGAGGCATTATAATATCCTTGGTTTTATTCACCATTCCTTTCCTTTCCTTATGATTCCTAACATTATAGTTGTTTTCTTGGCAGCTGCTGCACACTGGGTGGAGGGTTTCAAAATATTATCCATGGTACCTAAATCTTTTTCCTGGGTGGTAGTTCCCAATGTAGAACATTGCATCGTGTAACTGTAGTTTGGGTTGTTCTTTACTAGGTGCAGAATTGTGCACTTGTTTACATTAAATTTCATCTGCCATTTGAACATCCAGTCTTCCAATTTATCAAGGTCCTCTTGCAATTTTTCACAGTCCTCTTGTGTTTTAACAACTTTGAATAATTTTGTGTCATCTGCAAATTTGATCACCTCACTTGTTCCCGTTTTGAGGTCATTTACGACGATATTAAAAAGCAGCGGGCCCAGCAAAGATCCTTGGGGTACTCCACTGTTTACCTTTCCCTATTGAGAAAATTGGTCATTTAGCTCTATTCTCTGCTTTCTATCTTTTAACCAGTTCCTGATCCACAATAGTCCAATTGCACTGTCTCCAATTCCATTACATTTTAATTTGGCCAAGAGTCTCTCATGAGGGACCTTGTCAAAGGCTTTCTTAAAATCCAGGTACACTATATCAACTGGCTCACCTTGGTCTACCTGTTTATTCACACCTTCAAAAAAATATAGCAGATTAGTAAGACAAGATTTTCCTTAGCTAAATCCATGTTAGCTTTCTCCCAACAAACCATGACTATCTGTGTTCAGTAATTTTTTTGTTTATAATGGTTTCTACCATTTTTCCCAGTACCGATGTCTGGCTCACCGGCCTGTAGTTTCCCAGATCCCCCCTTAAAACATTTTTAAAAATTGGCGTTACATTGGCCATTCTCCAGTCTTCAGGTACTACAGATGATTTTAATGATACTTCATAGATTACTAATAGTAGGTCTGCAGTCTCATCATCCTGTTCTTTCAACATCTTTGTATATATACTATCCAGTCCAGCTGATTTACTACTCTTCAGTTTATCAAATACTTGTAATGTATCTTCCCAGTTTATTGATATTTCTTTGAATTCTTCTGATATATCACCTTTAAATATAATTTCAGGCATGGGTAACTTCCCTACATCATCTTCAGTAAAGACCAAAACAAAGAATTCATTCAATCTCTCCGCTATAGCCTGTTCCTCCCTTAGCGCCCTTTTTACCCCTCTATCATATAACTGCCCAACTGACTCTCTCACAGGTTTTTTTGCAATGAATGTACGTCGTTTTTATTCTGCATTTTTGCTTCCATGTCCAGATTTTTTTCAAATTCTCTCTTTGCCTGCCTTAACAATGCCTTGCATCTAACTTGCCAATGCTTGTACGAGGGCCGTTTTTTTTTCAACCTCCGATCGCTCCGTGCAGACGCTATGCGGGCAGCAGAAAGCGGGCATGCGCTGTAGGCGACTGCGCAGCTCTTGCACTACACACTCCGCCATTGTTGACATTCAGGCGTCAGTCGGCGTTGTGCTACAGCCACGTAAACATGTCCACCATGATTGATGCTCCCTCCAAGTGTGAATTGCGAAGTGTGATTCGTTTTCTACAGGCTGAAGGCCATAGTGCTGCAGAAATCCATCGGAGAATGAGTCGTGTGTATGGGGAAAACTTCATGAGTGATGGTATTGGGCCAAGGATGCAAATCTGTCATTTCAGATGACCTGGTGCAACGAGTTGACAGAATGGTTAAAGAAAACCGCAGATTCACCATTACTGCTTTGTCTACGGAATTTCCAGAGGTTTCAAGGTCTGTTTTGTACTCTATTGTTACTGAACGGTTAGGCTACAAAAAACTTTGTGCACGTTGGGTCCCAAAAATGTTGACGGACGGCCACAAAAGCGCTTTCAAACCAATGAGGACCTTCAAACCAACGTCAAGGACTACTTGAATTCATTGGCGGCAACTTTCTTTGCAGAGGGTATTGAAAAGCTTGTCCACAGATATGACAAATGTCTCAATCTCTTCGGTGATTATGTCGAAAAGTAACCATAAGTGTACCAATCTTTTGGTAATAAAATTATTGTTTTATATGAACTTGTCTTTTATTTATAGCCTATCGGAGGTTGAAAAAAAAACGGCCCTCGTATTTCCCGTTTTTGTCATTTGGCTCCTTTTTCCATTTCCCAAAAGAAGCTTTTTTGACTACAACAGGCTCTCTGATCTTGCCTTTGAACCATGCTGGCAGTTTTTTGCCCTTCATTCCACTTTTCTTAAAGCGTGGAATACAGCTGGTCTAGACTTCCAAGACTGTATTTTTAAACAATGCCCATGCTTGATGTAAATCTTTAACATTTGCAACTGCTCCTTTTCGTTTTTTCTTGACTATTTTCCTTGCTTTCATCCTTCCATTTATTAAATTAAATGTGTTCATGCTATGATCACTATTGCCAAGTGGCCCCAACACCCTTATCTCTTGCACCAGATCCTGTGTTCCAATAAGGACTAGGGTCAGAATAGCTTCCCTTCTTTTTGGTTCATGAGCCAGCTGCTCCAGGAAGCAGTCATTTATTTCATCTAGAAACTTTATCTCCCTAGCATGTCCTGTTGTGACATTGACCCAGTCGATACTGGGATCATTGAAATTACCCATTATTACTGTGCTGTACCTTTATTAGCTTCCCTGATTTCATTCAGCATTTCATTATATATCTGTTCATTCTGGCCAGGCGGTCGGTAGCAATGTTCCCTCTAATTTTCTGTAGGCTGTGTGCGCATAAAATATCAGCTGAGCAACTTTTGAAGGAAGGTTAAATTTTTGTGCGCCACATAACAACACTCGGAGTTATATACGTTAAAATTTGACTACACGTCAGAATACAGGATGTACACCACATTGATTGCACTAGAAAACATTGTAGAACTTGTGAAAACTGGAAATACACAACAACTTTTAAATTTTAAGATGTCTGTGTTGTTTTCTATCAGAATCAGAACCGTAATTTTTGTGCACTCTGTTGTAAAGTATGTGCGCTCGCTCGGCGAGGTGTGTGCGTGCGCACACGCGCACAGCTTAGAGGGAACAGTGGTCGGTAGTATACCCCCACTGCCATCGCCTTCCCCTCTTTACATGGGATTTCTATCCATAGAGATTCTACAGTGTATTTTGTTTCCCGCAAAAGTTGAATCCTGTGTGACTCAGTGCCCTCTCTAACATAGAGCGCAACCCTTTCACCAACTACCCTATTATTGCGATTTAGTTTGTACCCAGGCATCACAGTGTCCCATTGGTTGTCTTCCCTCCAGCAGGTTTCTGAGATGCCAATCATATCTAACCTTTCATTTAGTGCTATTGTATATATTCTAGCTCTCCCATCTTAATTTTTAGATTTCTAGCATTTGCATACAGGCATTTAAGAGGTTGTTTTTTATTCATATTAATCTGGTTATCGGTTGATAGGGGTAATTTGAAATCTTTCAGCTCTGTATTTAAGGGTATCTGGGTTACTTTTATCTTTACTGGAACCTCTTTCAGGATGCCCTAACTTCCCTCTTTTGCTAGTATCCTTCACGAATACATCCTTCTGAACCATGTGCTCTTGAGTGACTGTTGGCTTTCCTCTAGTTTAAAAGCTGTTCTATCTCCTTTTTAAAAGTTAATGCCAGCAACCTGTTACCATCTCAGTTAAGGTGGAGCCCATCCCTTCGGACAAGCCCTAACTTTTGGAAAAGCCCTTTCTTTCCCCAGAATGTTGCTCAGTTCCTAATGTAACCCTCTTTTTTGCACCATCGTCTCATCCGCGCATTGAGACTCCGGAGCTCTGCCTGCCTTTTGAGTCCTGCGTGTGGAATGGAAAGCATTTTGAAGAATGCCACCCTGGAAGTTCTGGATTTAAACTTCCTACCTAAAAGCCTACATTTGGCCTCCAGAACCTCCCTCCCACACTTTCCTATGTCATTGGTACCAACATGTACCAAGGCAGCAGGCTCCTCCCCAGCACTATCTAAAACCTGTCTAGGTGGCACATGAGGTCCACTATCATTGCACCAGGCAAGTATGTTACCAGGCGATCCTCACATCCACCAGCCACCCAGCTATCTACATGCCTAATGAATGAATCACCCACTATAACGACCATCCTAACCCTTCCCTCATGGACACATAGCCCTGGAGAAACCATCTCGGCGCAAGATGGTTTTACATCACTTGGAAGATAGGTACTAGCTACAGGATCACTTTCTGCCACACTAAGGTGATGCTCTCCTTTCATGCATCCTCTCTCCTCCATAGCATGGCTTGCAAATAGCAAAATGGATGAAGCAACCCCATACCAAGTATACAAAATGACTATTAAGCAGTTCTCTAATTAACAATTAGTGTATTTTCTGCCTAGGGAAGTACATATAGTCCTCTCTTTGTATTCAGCTTCCTTATTTAAATCTCACTGGTCCATGTTGTTGTTGTTAAGTGCCATCGAGTCGGAGTAGACTCATGGTGACCCTCTGGATAGCTATCCTAAATTGTGTTCGGTCTTCAGTCAAGTGGCTTATTGTTGACAGACTGGTACCCGTAGCTGCTGTTATTGTATCGATCCATCTCATTGCTGGCCTTCCTCTTTTGCGTTGACTTTCTATCTTGCCAAGCATGATGTCTTTCTCTAATGATCTCTCTCTTCACATGATGTGTCCAAAGTATGAAAGTCGAAGTCTTGTCATCTGAGCTTCTAAAGAAAGCTTAGGTTTGATCTCCTCTAGTACCGACTGGTTTGTTCTTCGGGCAGTCCATGGTATACACAGTATTCACCGCCAGCACCATAATTCAAAGGCATCAATTTTCTTCCTGTCTATCTTTTTCACTGTCCAGCTTTCACATCCATCTGATGTTATTGAAAATACCATGGCTTGAACAAGTTGAATCTTTGTATGGAGAGAGACATTTCTGCTCCCGTCCATAGCTTTACCTTTTATGGAGCTTCATCTGAAAAAGAGTCAAATATGATAATATAGATATGAATATCATTATTGTGGAGTGGAGGAGTAGCCTAGTGGTTAGAGCAACAGCCTAGTTCCCAAGAGATTAGAGTTCAGTTCCCACTGGCACTCCTTGTGACACTGGGCAAGTCACTTTACCCTCCATTGCTTCAGAAGAAAAGGCCTGGCAATATACTTCCAGTCATACCTTGCCAAGAAAACCCAGGGGCTGCTGGATCACCAGGAGTCAGCACTGACTCAATGGCACTTATTAAAAAAAAAAAAAAAAAAGGAATCAATAATCTAAAGCAGTTATGCTCTTAGGAACCAGTTTATGAAAATGCAGTACATTTTTGTCCATTAGGTGCAAAAATGAACTTGTAGTAAGTGTAAAGACCGTGCAGTAAATGTTGGGAGTGTGCCCAGCATCTGCCCTGCAGTTATAGCACAGTGCAGACATTTATTGCACAGTAAATGCCTTGGAGATAGCATCATTTGCACATCCATACTATCTGCCAATGCAATTACCATGACCCTATGTGTTTTAAAAAAATAAATAAATAAAAAATAACCCAAATGCCTGAGCATGACCCCGCCCACCCGATCCGCATCAGCATCACCTCCATATGCCCCTGATCCTCTCGCTAATCAGCATAGCCTTACTCTCTACTCTGATCTCCTCCCTAATCAGCAGCATCACCCCCCACCTCTGTCCTAAAGAGCATCACCCAACCCTCCCCCCACCCCAGTCCCTCCACTGGAGGTTTCCCTGGTGGGTTAGTGATGGGGCAGGAGTGATCCCTGGATGCTCAGCCCCACAAATGGCCTGGGTTCAAAATGGGGATTCTAACTCCTAGCAGTAATCTCACAGTACCACCACACGGGGACAAATAAGATAGAAAGGTTATACAGGTAATGTAAGGACAGTGATTTTTCTGACAAGATTTAACCCGTCACCTTTAATTGGATAGCACAGCGTTTTGGTGTTCTCTGGTAAACAGATAACTGTTCACTGGCATACCTCTCATTCTGCCTCCTTGAAACCAGTTATTTGCCTAGACAAAAGATAACTGGTCACTGAGGCAAGAAATTTAAAAGTGAAGATGTCTGGTTAATTCATGATTTCACATTGATTTTCTGATAGGATAAGGCAACCCAGAGCTAAGTCCTTGGGACACAGCAACCATTCTCATCTGTCTGATTGTATGTTCATGCATGCTAGGTAACGTCTGGTGGGAGGGGGAACTGACTTATTAAGAGCAGAGAAAATACAATTGACTTGGTATTATTTTTTTACTTCACTGTAGCTAAAAGCCACAGATATTTTATATGGCTTCCTTTTTCTGACTTGAGGCTTAAGAGATGTACTGAATTTCAGTGAGTATCACGTTTATCTTCTGTGAACAGTGAACCAAAATGGTTTCCTACAAAATTCACAGCTATAGCAAAAAGCCCTTTTGATTTTATACAGTTTTGGTAATGAGTTAATGAAAATCAGTATTTTGAATTAACCTGTCAGAAAAGTTCTGCCTTTTTTTTAATGGGTAGTTTTTAAGCATCTACTCCAGTTACTTAATTGGTTCCATTGCCCTCAGTATGAAAAACAGGCAAATAGCAAGTGTCAGGCACAGAGACAATCTTCTGTTTAAACTAAAAGAGAATAAAGGTGTTTTCAGTAGATGCTGCTGCTTCAGTTTAAGCCTCCCTTATCTGCTAAGAGTGCGAAAGGGACTAGCTCAGATTATTTTAGCTGTGCCCTTCAGAGCTTACTACCAAAATTATCGATTTAATTTGTATTTATTTAATTTGTATTTGTTTTTCAAGGCAAGTTGCATTCAGGTATGTAAACACCGAAGACCCAATATTCAAAAGGGCCAATATTCAGACATCGTGGCAATCTGCCGCAAATCAGCTTTCGTGAACTATTCTTTCTATTTCCGTTGTCTGTTAACCGCTATGGATACCTTAATCAAAGGGCAGTATATCAAATGCAGTAAACGATAATCGAATCGTCAAGACAGAAGGTGACTAGTGAGTGGATGACATTATGTCGAAACATAGCTATGTCGGGCAGACAATGTATGCCATCATACGAGGTAGCAAGCCTCCAGATATATTACCACTCTCGTAGATGCTGAACTGCATAAGGATGTAGGCCTCATGGAGCAATCTGGGGTATGTTGGCACAACATCAGTCATGTCACCCAGTGCCTGGCACAGTAGATGTATGGCTGCCCTATCACGCTGCCAACAATATATGATCTTATTAGAGTACCTTATGAAACACATTCCAGACAAAAGCACAAAAGGTTCTCCATAGCAAAATATCAAAGCATATCCCTTTTAATAAGAAGAGACGCTCAAAATAAGAGCATTTCAGTGCAACAGCACTAAAACATGCCAAAAGCACCATCTTCGGTCTCTACAAAAAGGGATATTTTGCTATGGAGAAGCTTTTGTGCCTTTGTCTGGAATATGTTTCATGGTACTCTAATAAGTTCATATATTGTTGGCAGTATGATAGGGAGACATGACTGATGTTGTGCCAACATACCCCAGATTGTTCCATGAGGCCTACATCCTTATGCAGTTCAGGGATCTATGAGAGCTACAAGAGTGGTGATATATCTGGAGGCTTGCTACTTCGTATGATGGCACAGGAATCTCCCCTTCCATGCCCACATAGGTCTGACCAGGGGAGCAGTACCACAAGCAGGCAGGGTTGCCCCACAGATAGCAGATGTGTGCAGACCAACATAAGCCAGGACAGAGTGTGGACATTCTATGGTACAGGTGTAGCCACATGTAGGGAGCTGCTGTGTGAAATGCCACTACCCAGATATGCGGGGAAAAAGATGCCATAGCCAGAGAGTCATAGGCACATTTATAGAGACCGATGATGGTGATTTTGGACATGTATTAGTGCTGCTTGCACTGTTGAATGCTCTTATTCTGAGCGTCTGTTGTTATTGAAAGGGATATGTTTTGACATTTAGCTATGGGGAAACTTTTGTGATTTTTTTTTTCTCCAGGAACTAGCAGGAAGTCAGCCCTGACATATGGGTGATGTCAACAGAGCCCTCAAGGAATCATCTCCCCAGCTTTCAAAGAAAGCCTTTGGGAGATGCTACCATGCATGCGTAGTCCCCTTTCTGCCCAAGGGTGCCATCTTGTTCAGTCTCCCTTTTTCCGTGGAGCTCTTTGGACATTCATCTAGTCCCCCCAGAAAAAAGTTGATTTTTCTGTACATCTCTACGCTTTCTTCGGCTTCTGCCGGCTCATTTTCCTCTTTCGAGACCCATTGCCCTGGTATCGGGCTCAGAAGTTAGTTTTATTCTCTATTTTTGTTGTTAGGATCCTCCAGCACTTTCGCACCCTTTTCCAAGTGCTGGCTGCATCGAGGGTCTTTGACCTCGCAGGGGTCCTTTTTGCCCCAATGGCCACCGGTTTCAAAAAATGTGATCGGTGTTCAAAAAACATGATTGTTGCCTCTGGTGTCTGGGAGACGACCATGACGCGCAGGAATGCTCCTTTTGTAAGAAAATGTCTGCAAAGGCCATCCAAAGGTGTCGGCTAAAGCAAGACAACCTCTTCCATCTCCGGTAGCCCCACATGCCAAGGCTCTGTACGGCTCCTCGGAGTCACAGAAGGCCCCCCACGGCCCTTGAGCAGGCTTGCAGGCATGCTGAGCAGGGGTCTCCAAAGCAAACATGTATGAAGTAAAAGAAGACTGAGAACCTCGTCCTGGGAATCAGACAAATCTGGGAAATCCCAGGCGCGGTCCCTCATCCCTCTGCGGGCTTCCGAAGACTCGGAGCAAGAGCGGCCTCAAAAGGTACCTCGAACTGAACCCAAGGCCTCTGGTGATGGCCCACGGTCCCCCAGGAGCCGTCCCATCAAGGACACCTTCTCCTCCTCGACACCAAACGTGGTGACCCTGGCGTCGGTGTCTACAGGAAGCCCACATTTTGGCCCTCAAATGCAGCGTTTCTGCATTCATCGCATCTTAGCAGGCGCTGATGCTCTGCTCCGCTGGTGCTCGTGCCAAGACCACAGGGACCTCAGCACCGAGGACTTCCCAGGCCACCAGTGCAATCCCTGAGAGCCAGATGCCTTGGGTAGATCCTCGGCGAGGGTCTCAATCCTGCTCCCATTCCTCGGAGATGAGGTCTTCACAGGCGAGTGCCTCTGGCTCTAGCCATGCCTCGGCCTCAAAGCTCTAAAGACCGGAGCCGGCAATGCTCATAGAGCCGCCAAACCTCAAGTCTTCTTTGAACTACTCAGATTGGGGGTCCAATGTCGAGACATCCCCGGAGTGTCGAGTCCACCGAGACCTCCCATTGGACCTGTCCCCACCGCCGACGAAATGCTGGTCCCCACCCAAGGATACCGCATTCCTCGAGTTTGTTCTGGACATGGCATGGGCCCTCTCCCTCATGACAGAGTCTGAGGAGGACCCCCATATGGAGGAATTAGATATTCTCCAGTACGAGGCACCACCTACATAAGAACATAAGAACATAAGATATGCCATACTGGGTCAGACCAAGGTCCATCAAGCCCAGTATCCTGTTTCCAACAGTGGCCAATCTAGGTCATACGTACCTAGCAGTTTCCCCAAAAGACACAGGTTCCACAATGCTTGTATTGGGTCAAGCATTGATATCCTGGGTCCCTTCTTAATAATGGTTTATAGACCTTTCCTCCAGGAACTTGTCCAAACCTTTTTTAAACCCGGCTACACTAGCAGCCTTTACTACATCTTCCGGTAACAAATTCTAGAGTTTGATTACACGTTGAGTGAAAAAATATTTTCTTTTATTACTCTTAAATAGTTTACCCTGTAGCTTCATTGCATGTCCCCTAGTCTTTCTATATTCTGATAATGTAAACAGTCGATCTACGTTTACCCGTTCCACTCCGTTCATTAATTTATAGACTTCTATCATATCTCCCCTCAGCCGTCTCTTTTCCAGGTTAAAGAGCCCTAACCTTTTTAGCCTTTCTTCATAGGAGTATCCTTCCATCCCCTTTACCATTTTGGTGGCTTGTCTCTGTACCTTTTCTAATAACGCTATATCCTTTTTAAGATACGGCGACCAGAATTGCACACAATATTCAAGGTGCGGTCTCACCATGGAACGATATAGAGGCATTATAATATCTTTTGTTTTATTTTCCATTCCTTTCCTTATCATACCTAGCATTCTATTTGCTCTCTTGGCTGCCACTGCACACTGGGCCGAGGGTTTTAACATGTTATCCACAATGATGCCTAAATCTTTTTCCTGGGTGGTGGTTCCAAATGTGGAACCTTGCATCGTGTAACCATAGTTTGGGTTGTTCTTCCCTAGGTGCATAACTTTGCACTTGTCCACATTAAATTTCATCTGCCATTTTGATGCCCAGTCTTCCAATTTATCAAGATCCTCTTGCAATTTTCCCCAATCTTCTTGGGTTTTAACAACTTTAAATAGTTTTGTGTCATCTGCAAATTTGATAACCTCACTCGTTGTTCCCTTTTCCAGGTTATTTATGAATATATCAAAAAGCAGCGGACCCAGGACAGATCCCTGGGGTACACCTTGATGGTCCTGGTCCCTTCCATCCTTAACCACATGTGGGAATGTGGGAGACCTCGGCGTCAGTACCCCTTGTTAGCTGCCACTTGGACACAATGTATCGGGTCCAAAGCGACCCAGGGTTCCAGAAGGTGCAACATCCTCACACCTCCATGGTGGTCGAGTTGGCGATGTGCTGACAGAAGAGCCCTAAGACGCACTTGTCAGTGCCCTCCTGGGCAGGGAGTCTTGAGTCCTTGATGCCCTTGGGCAGAAATGTTACCAGGGTTCAGTTCTGGCATGCCACATTCAGACATACCAACTCTATATTGGCATGTTCCTATGGGACCTTGCGAAGGAACTCAAGGGTTTCGTGACTGGCCTCGATGGAGACCACCTGCGACACTTTCAGACACTTACCAGGTCTGTTGGCAGTTGCTCTAAGTACTTGTCCCTAGCCAATTATAATGGCTTCGAGACCAACATGAGGGTGGCCGCCACGGGCATCGGCGCTTGACGCCTGGCCTGGCTCCAGACCTCCGTCCTCAAGCAATGGGTACAAGAGAAGTTCCTCGATGTCTCCTGTCATGGAACAGCTTTTCGGTAAGCCTATAAAGGCCAAGGCAGCCGAGATAGAGACAAGAGTATGTGATTCGGACTCAACTCTCGAGGGAGACCAACTCTTCCAAGGAAGAAGTCACAGAGAAAGAAGTCCCCTTTCCATAGAAAAAGTAATCCCTACTGAGGTTATCCTTCTTATCCAGCTGCCCAGACTCCCCAGCAGAGTCACCAGCCTAAGGGGGCAGGCCAGGGCCCTCGCAAGCCCAAGGGCACCAAACCTCAGGCACTGGCCCCAGCCCAGCCTGGGTTGGGGTTTTGATGCCCCCTGCATAACCTCTCTTCCACTGGAAGGTCAGCTGCCCACAGGGAGTTGCCTGGTCCTTTTCACCACAAGTGGGCTTCGATCACCACAGACTCATGGGCACTTCAGGTGGTAAGGGAGGGCTACCTCCTCCACCTAGACCAGCTGCCTTCTCCCTTCTTTCCTGGGGAGCCACTTCAGTCTCCCCTGCACCAGGCCCTGATGAAACAAGAACTGGCAATTCTCTTTAGGGACAGGGCTGTGGAGCCCATTCTCTGCACCTGAGAGGAAAGGGGTTTTACTCCAGGTACTTTCTGGTCCCAAAAAGAACAGAACTAAGGCCCATCCTGGATCTGAGAAACTTCAACAAATTCCTGGTGCGGGAGAAATTCAAGATCCTCTCCCTTGGAATATTACTGCCCTACCTCCAGCAGGGAGATTGGCTATGCTTTTTGGACCTAAAGGATGCTTATACCCACATCCTTATCCATCCCAGTCACAGACATTATCTCAGGTTTATGGTCGGGAGCGACCCACTACCAGTACAGGGTACTTTTCTTTGGCCTAGCCTCCGCGCCAAGGGTCTTCACCAAATGCCTAGCAATGGTGGCCGCACATCTTTGTTTCCAGGAAGCCTTCATCTTCCCTTACCTTGATGACTGGCTAATAAGAGGGGACATGTCCTCAAAGGCGCTGCAGGCCACAGGCCGAACCATCCAGGTCCTCGAATACCTGGGTTTCATGGTAAATTGCTCAAAATCCCACCTCAACTCAACACAGGACTTGGAGTTCATAGGGGCTCGCTTGGACACTCTCCAGGCCAGGGCTGTCCTGCCTTAGAATGGGGCAGATTGCCTCACGACCCTAGCAGCAGAAGTGCAATACCACCACACCATGTCTGTGCGGTCCATGTTTGCCTCCTCGGCCACATGGCCTCCACAGTCCATGTGGTCCCCAATGCCTGCCTCCACATGCGGGCGGCTCATTGGACCCAGGCCACCAGCTGACTCCAGGACAAAGTATCGGTGTCTCATCAACTGGTGGAGTCACTCAACTGGTGGCAGGATGCATGGCACCTGTGACAGGGCATGTCCTTCCAGCCCCCAAACCCCCAGAAGGTGCTCATGACAGATGCTTCCCTGTTGGGCTTAGGAGCCCACTGCGAGGAACTGTGCACACAGGGGCTCTAGTCCCCGACGAAAGCCTGCAGCAGATCAATCTGCTGGAGCTCAGGGCCATCTTCCTTGTACTGAAGGCCTTCCAGCACCGTCTGCAGCACCAGTTGTTGCTTGTCCAGATGGACAACCAGGTCACAGTGTTCTACCTGGGAGGCACAGGTTCCTACCGCTTGTGCCAGAAGGCAGTGGCCCTCTGCTCGTATGCAATTAGACAGGGCATGCTCCTCAGAGCAGTCTACGTTCTAGGCCAGGACAACGCTCTGGCAGACACACTGAGCAAGGCCCTCCAGCCACACAAGTGACACCTAGACCCCCAAGGTGGCGCAGCGGCTGTTCCAGCTGTGGGGCACCCCGAGCCTGGACCTCTTTGCCAGCCCAACCAGCGCTTAGCTTCCACATTTCTGCAGCCCTCACCTGCATCTGGCCCGGATAGCAGCAGATGCATTCCTGATCCCTTGGTCGGAGGGTCTGCTGTATGCTTTCCCTCCCACGCCATTGATTGCATGGACCCTGCTCAAAGTCCAGCGTGACGGGGCTTTCCTCATTCTGGTGGCCCCAAGATGACTAAGGCAGCCTTGGTTGCCTCTGCTACTCTGCCTCTCAATAGAGTCCCCAATCCCTCCGGGGAGCTCCCCGGGACTCTTGACCCAGGAGGAAGGCTCAGTCCCCCATCCCAACCTGGGCTACTTATCTCTCTCAGCGTGGCTGCTGAACGGGTCACCCTAGTGCCCCTCAACCTTCTGAGGGAGGTGGAAGAATTCCCCCTGGCCTCTCGCACAGCCTCCACAAGACGGGCCTACACCTTCAAGTGGGGCAGATTCTCTGTGTGGTGCACAGAGCAACAGGTGAACCCATTCTCTTACCTGGTGCCTGTGGTGCTCCAATACTTGCATCATCTCTTGCGATTTGGACTTAAATCAAACTACGTCAGGGTGCATTTGAGTACCCTCTCCACGAACCACCACTTGATAGAGGGCAAGCCTCTATCCATATAGCCACTTGTTATCTGTTTCATGTGGGGTCTACTGCTATCTAAGCCTCCCATCCATCCATCGCCATAGGAATGGGACCTCAACGTGCTTCTGGCACAGCTCACCAAGCCGCTCTTCGAGCCCTTGGTGACCTGCCACCTATGATACCTTTTTTGGAAGGTGGCCTTCCTGGTGGCATTCATCTCTGCCCACAGAGTCAGCGAGCTTCAGGCTCTGATGGCACAGCCACCCTATACCATATTCTACAAGAATAGGGTCATACTTCGCACTCACCCAAAATTTCTGCTGAAAGTAGTTTCCGAATTCCACTTCAACGAGGAGGTAGTACTTCCTACCTTATTCCCGCAGCCCCACGCTGATAGGGCATCAGCTGTCCTTCATACCCTGGACTGCAAGAGGGCCCTGTCCTACCTGTAGCACACATAGTGCCATCGCAAAGCTTCACAGATATTTGTCTCATATGACCCCAGTCATCTGGGGGATGCTGTCACCAAGCAGACTCTCTCCATCTGGGCGGTGGATTGCATCGCCTTCACACACAGTCAAGCCAAAGTTCCCCTGGAGCTCCAAGTCATGGCGCACAATATCAGGGCAATGGCGACCTTGGTTGTAAGCCTCCAGTCGGTGCCTATGGCCGACATCTGCCAGGCTGCCACCTGGTCTTCCGTCCACACTTTCGCAGCCCATTATTGTCTGGAGAGGGAGTCCCAACTGCGAAAGTGCCTTCAGCCAGGCCATACTCCGTAACCTCTTCGGGGTTTAGACAACTCCTGCCCTCCGACCCTTCTTGTTCAGGCTACCGGAGCCATGGTTCTCCCTGGACACTAGGGTCCTCTGAGTCTGTCCTCAGATTTGCTTGTGGCTGCTCATGGCTGGGCCATGATTTTCTACCAGTCCTAGGTAGCCTGGAGTTAGGGAGTCCCATCTGTAACAGGAGTTCTCCAGGGACAGCAGGAATCAGTCCTTAAAACCCTCCCTCCCCTGGGAGTTGCTGTTTATTTTTGCCATCTTCTTAGTTGGGCTCTAGCTATGGTACCTTACTGAGCAAGATGGCAGCCTTGGGCGGGAAGGGGACCACACATGCGTGGTAGCATCTTCCAAGGGCTTTCTTTGAAAGCTGGGGGAGATGCTTCTGCGAGGGTTCCTTCGACGTCACCTATATGTGAGAACTGATTCCTCCTGTCCCTGGAGAACACCTGTTACAGGTGAGTAACTACGCTTTCTGCTCTATCCACTGGCACCTGATGATGCTGTGGTTGTCCATACGGTCCAGGTACTGGCCAGGCATTCATATCCCCCTGAATTGCAGATGAGCACACCAGATCCTCCCATGCAATCCTCAAACCCCCCACACACACTCTTACTTTCAGTCACAAAAAATATACTTTCGCCAAAAAGATGCCCTGAACCTTAAAAATAACAGCTGCTGTAACATAATAGCATGGAATACAAGGACTAAAAATATGAACCCAGTTTCTCACCCATACAAGAATCCTTTCCATATTCACTCACATACTATTCCTACATCAACAGTCCCATTTTTCAGGACAGGAATGGTCAGGGTCCCCAATATTAGCTCCTTTAGCACAAACAGCAAATGTCAGCATGGCCAAAATAATCACCATTGCTCTTCTTAATATTTCTTTCAGGGTAGTTAATAATGCCTTTTTAGCTTACAAGATTCCCATACCTCTGATTTCTGTTCCTTATAAATGCTTCTTGTGGTGCTTTTCCATACTGCAGTCCACCAGTTTAGAACCAATTAGTCACCACCTTTATACAAACACAGCAGAATACTTTCTAAGTACTGATCTGCCATGTCACACAATTAGCATGATAAAATAAAAAAGGATATATGTCTAATTAATAAAATGATGTCCATTCCAAAGCATAAATGAGTCCTCTAGGTGTCACAGTATGCAATTTGTAGATTCAGTGTTCACATTACAATAATTTGTTATCCATGTCAACACCCTATATCATTGGCTAGAAGTGGTCAGCTGGGAAAAAAATCATGGTTCTACTCAAAACAATGTGACACAATCGGAGCCTCACAATTCTGTCTCAGTAGATGGCTCCTACGTTCGTTCAATCACATAGAAAACTTCCCAGTTATTTTACTAATAGATAAGATAGGACACGGACAAACAATAACATATAAAACTGCAGTTATAGACAATTATATATAAACATTAAAACTTGGGGGCACATGTGGGCAGTTAGATCATATTGTCAGTTATAACCGGAGGGCAAATAAAAACACCAGAAGCAAGGATGAAAAACCCGCTTGCTTTGGTCTGCATACCAACCAGATATGAAAGTATCAATATGTTCTACAAATTTTGTCTCCTCTTAAAATGAAAAAGAAGGAGGAATATGAAACTCTGAGTTTGTAAAATATGCCAATACTTTAAAATGATATGCTGAACTTTGAGCACATTCTTGAGCAAAGCACTTGTTAAAGGAGATAGTATATCTGAAGGGCAACGTGGAATTGATAAGCCTTGTCTATCAGCAAAATGTACCCTTTTGTATGCTGTCCAAATATAATCAAAAGGTTAGCCTCTTTTAAAAAAAAAAATCTGTGAGTTATATCTCAAGATTGCTGTTTAAAATCAATGCCTGAGGAACATATCGCCAAAGGTAAAAGACTTGTCTAACAGGCAAAGTCCACGAGATAGCAAAGATGTGCACTAGTATGGTACAATAAACCAATTCTATCAGTTTTTTGCTACTTTTGGATCCTGAAGCTGCTTTTGGATCCTGATGATCCTTGCTCTCTTGTTCACTACTTATGTGTGTCATACCATACTCTAGTCTCCAGTTCTGTGATGTTTTTTGTCTTGATTAGATTGTAAACTCTGAAGAGCAGGGACTGTCTCTTACATCTATATGTACAGTGCTGTGTAGGCCTTGCAATACTATACAAATGATTAGTAATAGTAGGTCATAGAAAAGAGGAAATTCAAAGCCTGTATTGGCATGTGTGATTCTTAAATCTAAAAATGCCATAGGTTCAGGATGCACAGAATAAGAGGGTGCAGATTAGTATCTCATCCATTCAACCAAACGGAGAAAGCATCCAGTATGGAACAATTGTCTAACCAGATTAACAGTCTGTTGCCAATGTAATTTTTCCAAAATAAAATAGGGTCTTTGCTGGAGCTGCATGTACATTACTTCCTTAGACCATGTGATAGATACGTTTAAGATTTAAAGCATATAATCCAGTTTTTACAGTTGCCGCAACTACATTAAACAGATATTTTATTTGGTAACTGCAGATATCTTTGTCATGTAGCAGTGTGCTGCAACAAATGGCCCTGGAAGTGATTAGGGGAGTCCTTAATGTTCACATATGACAACTGGTAGCTACTGGTTTCTTCAACTTTCATGCTTCTCTGAAAAAGAATTTAATTCTTGGTTAATGCTATTTTATTTTCAAGTTAAGGGTACAGCTATTGGTTCAATCATGGTCCCTGCTGTGGCCAACTTATATGTAGATCACTTTGAAAACATCTAGTTGTCCCAATCCCCCTTTATATTCCATATTTTGAAGACAATGAAGTAGATGTCATATAGCCAAGGATGTTCTGCTTTATTCTTCAATGTTAGATAAATACATTTATTTTTCATATGAGCACAGATATTATTTTTGCATGTACATATCAAGGGGGAGACACATGATTATGCATTGAGGTGGTGAATAAGCGCCAGCGGAACAGTAATTAGCAAATGCAGTCACATTATGAGGTCTCCTCTCTTCCCGTTTATTATTTTTATGGAGCTGTTATTTTGGAAAAGAGAAATAGGGAAGGGGGAGGTCGATATTCAAAAGCACTTATTTGGTTAAGTGCTGATGAAAGTACTATTCAGTGGCACTGTAGAGAGAGTGGCGCTGAATATTTTTTCTGATGATGACCTCAGCACCATCTGGATAGTAGACGGTGTGATTTGATTAGTGCATATTCTGTTCATTAGTGTGCCTTAAAAGTTCTAGTGCTTACTAAATTGTTTTAACACATGTTAACTGATATAAGAGTCCCTTGATTCGTCTGTTAGTTTGGGTCAAATCAATCGAACGTGCATTAAAAGTTCTCTATTAAAAGAATTCTGTGAAACTAACCCAAAAATTGGGAAAAATGAAAACTGATTTTCCTTGCTTGTGTACATCCCTATCTGATAGTGCTAGGGGGGATCAGATAGGGATGTACACAAGGGGTAGAGAGAGAGCAGGGCTTTAATTTATCCATATAGCGGTGATTTTCAGCTTAGAATAGCGAAAATGGCAGCTGCTACTTTTGTAGTCAGCATGGGTTCAAGAGGAGGCATTGAGTGAAGCTGCGCTAAGGAACTTTTCTGTGTGGTAATTGCAGGGGACATGTTGGCCATATCCTCAACAGCGCAAAGCCTTTGAACTTACCTCATGCTAATTTTTGCAATTAGCACGCAATAAATGTTAGAGACTGCTCAGTTTAGCAGTACCAAACTCAGCCTGAAGAACATGTTGCTTGACTTTAGGGCATATTTACTAAACTGCACTGCTAGCTTTGGGGTTTAGCGTATGGTAAGCACACCATGCTAAAGGTTTGGGGGCCTGTGCTGAAAATCCCACACTAACTGGGTAGCATACAATTGGGTGGAGAGAGGGTGGGTTTGGGGCAGAACTTGTACATTGATGGCAGGCTGTGGTTAGTGTCTGCTTATGGGTGCTCTAATTGTGAATGTTCCCGTTACTGGCACCTCTGTGGGTGGCATAACGTGCACCCACATGACAGTTTTCACAGTGCCATGCATTAGCAGTGCACCAACTGCAGGGGGGGCAGACTCACACGTTCTCAAAGTTGGCATTGGCCTCTCTGCTGGTTTTGCAGCCTAACTGCACACTGACGGCACGCTCTTTAGTTATCATGACCCTTTCTTGTTTTGCATTTTTTCTAAATAAAATACAGACAATCTGACATAAATAATTTCTCAATTAGGATAGGTTTTATGGTACCTTGGTCATTTCCCCCTGATTGTGTTCCCCATTGCCCTTCTCACCAGTTACTATCTGATCCTGAGGTTAATTCTGTAAAATAGTTATCTCCAAGTTATAATGTGTAATTTCAGTTTGTTCAGTGTAAACCACACTGATGCAGAATAGCGCGGTATATAAGAGAATGTAAATAAATAAATAAAATAAATAAATAAAATTCTTGTTTCTGTAAAAGTATTTGTTTATGTAACAAATATTTTAATTCATTCTGAGCATATGTATGTAGAAGAAAATGAGAAATCTAAATAAATCAATGTCAGGCTTAGAAAAGCATCCATGGTTTCTTACAGTTTGCAAACTCTATGATAATTCGGCATTCTGGAAATCATATAGGGGATAATTTTATAAGGAGGCACCTAATTTACATGTAAAGGTAGGCGCCTAAAATATTTAGCAATTTACATGGCCTCTTTTAAAATTGTGCATAGCATAAGTGTGTGCATTAATTTCATGGCGGGTATTTTCACCGTTGGCATGCACAGGGGAAGAGTTTGGGCAGAGCATAGTCGGAGTATAAGTATGTGGCTTGATTACATGAAAATGATAGTACTCTATATACTTGCAAAATATAGCCATGGTCATATACACCAGCTGTAGGGCTGGTGAAAATGGTCACACCTTAGTGTATTTTCAGCCACCTCTGCTAGTATTTTATAAAAAGAAATATAGGTGCCTACTTTATAAAATAGGCTTAAATAGGCGCATTTGGACTGCCTTAAACTAGGTACCCATTCAGGGGTGACCCAAAGAACATAAACATAAGAACATAAGATATGCCATACTGGGTCAGACCAAGGTCCATCAAGCTCAGTATTCTGTTTCCAACAGTGGCCAATCTAGGTCATATGTACCTAGCAGTTTCCCCAAGAGACACAAGTTCCACAATGCTTGTACTGGGTCAAGCATTGATATCTTCGGTCACTTTATTTATTTTATTTATTTATTTAACTATTTCTTTTATACCGCCCCTTCCAGAGATCAAGGGCGGTTTACATATAACAGGTTAACAGTCTTGTACACAGTTTGTATACATTTTACATAGGCGACTTCTATTGACATTAATTCTATGTCTAGTAAACTTAAATGGCTAACAGGTCTCAGATTATTCGGGCATTTATATGACCATTATGACTACGGTCAAGTAACCCTCCACACATCAACGACCTTCTCATAGCCACAGTTAACAGACCAAATTTATCTTTTTGTCTTTTTATCTTTTTATATCGTTTTTTTCTCTTTTAAATAAGTTTTTTATAAAAAATTGAATTTCTTGTAAACATTGAACTTAGCTTTCAAAAACAGCTTCAAAAACGTCCTTCTTCTTCTTCAAACAAGCGTTCCCGCTGGTAACATAAAATACCCAACATAAAATACCCAACGCTGAATGTGCGCTACAATGACGCGTTTCACCATGTATGGCTTCCTCAGGGGATGGCAGAAACACAGACGCTTCTTTTACTATAACACTAAAAACAAAAATGTCGAATTAGTGCATACTTTCAACAGGTGAATAAAAATATAACCAGGATACTGACACAAGGAAAACAACTGTACCCTTATTCAAGAGTTTAAAGAGCACTCTAAGGTTTTGAAGAATGATTTCGCGGCTCGTGGTTACCCTTCAACTATTATCCATCGTGCTTATAAGCGAGCTTTGTTTGTGAATCGTGAGTGGTTGCTGCATCCTCCCACACGACAGGAGGTAATGGAAGAAGATCAACAGATTAATTTCGTAACTACTTTTTCCCCTTATAGTTATGCATTAAAAAAGAGCTTACAACGTCATCAAAATGTGTTGCATACTGTGCCAGGTTTGGAAAAAGTTCACACTCGCTGTGTTTGGAAAAGGCAACAAAACTTTAAAGAATTGTTAAGTCCAGCAATGTTAAGACCTTTATCTTCCAACGGAGATTCCTCTCATAAAGGACATTTTAAATGTGGAGAGTGTAATGTTTGCACAATTACTCAAGAAACAACAGAATTCTCATATCATGATTTACAATATAAGCTTCAAAATTTTACCACATGTTCCTCAACGCATGTTGTATATTGCATTAAATGCCCGTGTGGCCTTCTCTATGTCGGCAAAAACTATCCGACAGTTTCGAGTCCGTATGAATGAACACAAGAGCAGGCTACATTGCATTCGACGAGAGGCACCAATAGTGGAGCATTGTATAAAGTTACAACACGGGTATGAGGATTTGAAATGTTTTTGCATTGATCAATTGTTAACATCATCACATGGAAGATCTCGAGAGAATGCTTTGTTATATAGAGAACAACAATGGATTCATAAACTCAATACCGTGGAGCCAGCAGGATTGAATGCCCGTATTGAATGGGAAGCCTGCATGTGATCATGACGTAAACACTGACGGACTGCTTTAAATCTATTTAGCTTACTCGCATGCGCGGCGTTTAACAGCGGTTTGAAATGTGAAGTACAAGAGTAACAGCTTTTGAGCGCATATTTGAGAAGCTTCAGGTTATTTCTCTATTCCATCTGGTCTTTTTGCTTCTGATAGTTTTCCTTGTGTCAGTATCCTGGTTATATTTTTATTCACCTGTTGAAAGTATGCACTAATTCGACATTTTTGTTTTTAGTGTTATAGTAAAAGAAGCGTCTGTGTTTCTGCCATCCCCTGAGGAAGCCATACATGGTGAAACGCGTCATTGTAGCGCACATTCAGCGTTGGGTATTTTATGTTGGGTATTTTATGTTACCAGCGGGAACGCTTGTTTGAAGAAGAAGAAGGACGTTTTTGAAGCTGTTTTTGAAAGCTAAGTTCAATGTTTACAAGAAATTCAATTTTTTATAAAAAACTTATTTAAAAGAGAAAAAAACGATATAAAAAGATAAAAAGACAAAAAGATAAATTTGGTCTGTTAACTGTGGCTATGAGAAGGTCGTTGATGTGTGGAGGGTTACTTGACCGTAGTCATAATGGTCATATAAATGCCCGAATAATCTGAGACCTGTTAGCCATTTAAGTTTACTAGACATAGAATTAATGTCAATAGAAGTCGCCTATAACTTTCATGTTACATTACAGAGTTTAATAAATTTGTAGTTTTAGCTCTGAATAAGAGGACCACAGTGATTGTTACATTTTACATAGAACAATAGAAATCAACTATTTACATTGAACATTGTACACAGTTTGTATACATTTTACATAGAACAATAGAAATCAACTATTTACATTGAACAGTAAATATAAACTTTGTAAGTATTAAAGAAAAACAATAAGCAGAGACATCTTTTAAGTATTAAAGCAAGAACTTTGTAGGTATTAAAGCAAACACATCAAACTTTTTACAAATGTATATTTACAGTGTGTGTTGTGTGGGGCAGATATTGGTGTAGGTGTTGGAATTTAGTTCCTTTTTTTTGTCGTCTTTGGGGCGTGTGAGTGGGGGGGGGGCAGGCTTGTGTTTACATTGTTTGGGTTAAGGGAGTTTGTGCATGTGTGACCAGGTTTGTTGTGGAGCTAGCTTTGGGGTAGTAGGGGACTTCGAAGTGTTCAGTGAACAGGTAGGTCTTTAATTCTTTTCTGAATTGGAAGAGGTCTCTTATGGTGCGAAGTTCAATAGGGAGGTCGTTCCAGAGTGTAGGAGCAGTTAATAATGGTTTATGGACCTTTCCTCCAGGAACTTGTCCAAACCTTTTTTAAACCCAGCTACATTAACAGCCTTTACTACATCCTCCGGTAACAAATTCCAGAGTTTGATTACACGTTGAGTGAAAAAATATTTTCTTTTATTAGTCTTAAATAGTTTACCCTGTAGCTTCATTGCATGTCCCCTAGTCTTTCTATATTCTGATAAGGTAAACAATCGATCTACGTTTACCCGTTCCACTCCGTTCATTAATTTATAGACTTCTATCATATCTCCCCTCAGCCGTCTCTTTTCCAGGTTAAAGAGCCCTAACCTTTTTAGCCTTTCTTCATAGGAGTATCCTTCCATCCCCTTTACCATTTTGGTGGCTCTTCTCTGTACCTTTTCTAAAATCGCTATATCCTTTTTAAGATACGGCGACCAGAATTGCACACAATATTCAAGGTGCGGTCTCACCATGGAACGATATAGAGGCATTATAATATCTTTTGTTTTATTTTCCATTCCTTTCCTTATCATACCTAGCATTCTATTTGCTCTCTTGGCCACCGCTGCACACTGGGCCAAGGGTTTTAACATGGTATCCACAATGACGCCTAAATCTTTTTCCTGGGTGGTGGTTCCTAATGTGGAACCTTGCATCGTGTAACCATAGTTTGGGTTGTTCTTCCCTAGGTGCATAACCTTGCACTTGTCCACATTAAATTTCATCTGCCATTTTGATGCCCAGTCTTCCAATTTATCAAGATCCTCTTGCAATTTTTCACAATCCTCTTGGGTTTTAACAACTTTAAATAGTTTTGTGTCATCTACAAATTTGATAACCTCACTCGTTATTCCACATTCCAGGTCATTTATGAATATGTCAAAAAGCAGCGGACCCAGCACAGATCCCTGGGGTACACCAGGTGTTGCGGAACCTCATTTGCATAAATATTTGCATATCCACTGGGTCTCATTTGTAGAACTCTAATTTATTTTATTTTAAATTGTATATGCTGCCCATCTAAAATTCTAAGCGCCTTTCAAAGGAGTCCTTCATAGGCCTTTCTTTTGTCCTCAAACACAAAAAAATCGCTGGATCTAGTGGAGCAAATAATCCAAACTATACAAAAAATTACTCCAATCCACACAATACAAACATTGTCATATTCAGGGAACAGGTCTCAGACTTAGGGGGGTGGAACCCAGAAGGTAAACCTTTGCTGTGGTTAACCAAACCCCCGTACTTTGCATCAAGGACCCTTCCGTTCCCCCTCACTCTGTAGTCTTAAGCATAATCCGCTTCCAATACTTTAAATTAATTCTGTAATGTCTTTTCCATACACAAAAAAGAAATATTCTTCAGTAAAGATGTAGCATAACTCTTCCATTCATACAAACACTAAAAAGTCAAATTTCTTATGCTCCATGGTACTATAATGTCCCATTTAATAGAAAGGCAAAATGACTTCTCTGTTCATGTAGACATTGGAGAACTGAAGAATATATTCTGTTATACTGGCTGCAATAGATTCAGTATGAATAACTTAACTTCAGTCCCGACGCTGATCCTGCGCGCTTAGGCGTTTCACCGCACAAGCGGTTTCCTCGGGGGATTCAACTTTCACACTGTGCCAGAATATGCGGCTCAAAAAATGTGCTTCCTTAGATGGCTTTTCTGCTCCTCTGAAATGAACAAAAAGGCATCTTAGTCAATTTTTAACTATACCATAAGGACATTGCAACAGAACGAACTCACTCCTACCGGTCACCGAGTTCGTCCAAGTTCTTCTCAATGAAAAAAACGCCGCGCATGCGTGAATCTGCACTCACACTCCTATTTAAAGGCAAACGTATCCATTGAACAAGGAGAAGGAGTGAATAACATCCAGGTTCTCGCACACAAGGGCACCACTCTTAAAAAAACATGAGCCTCAAATGAACCTCAGATACATACGGCCCAGTCAATCTGAGCATTTAGTCCTCCTGGATAGACGGTTCCCAGAGTGTAAATCCACCGCTGCTCCACATAAATTAAACTTTGATCTCGTGATCGATTAGCAAACCCCCTGCAGTACTTGGTCAATACAAAAAACCTGCAATTGCTCAAAATCATGTGAAAATTCCAATGTCTCTAATGTCTACATGAACAGAGAAGTCATTTTGCCTTTCTATTAAATGGGACATTATAGTACCATGGAGCATAAGAAATTTGACTTTTTAGTGTTTGTATGAATGGAAGAGTTATGCTACATCTTTACTGAAGAATATTTCTTTTTTGTGTATGGAAAAGACATTACAGAATTAATTTAAAGTATTGGAAGCGGATTATGCTTAAGATTACAGAGTGAGGGGGAACGGAAGGGTCCTTGATGCAAAGTACGGGGGTTTGGTTAACCACAGCAAAGGTTTACCTTCTGGGTTCCACCCCACTAAGTCTTTCTTTTGTCCTAACAATGACTTAACGCACATTAATGTTTAGTAAACATGCCCCTAAGGGCCACTGTGCCAAATAGAAATAAATGGGTGTTACTGCGCTTAGCATACATTCAAATTTATGAATGCACGTTAACCTTTAGTAAATATGCCTCTTAATGCGTATGTGAAAATCATTTGCATGTATAGTGAGGATACAGAAAGGCTACCATATTTCTGCATTACTGTCTTCTAGTGACAACTGCCAGGTGCACTGCTACACAACCCTGCTCATTTAGGAGGAGCGCTTGTAGTGATGGATTCTCAGGCTTATATTCAACAATTGTATGCTCATATTCAAGATTCTTCTGTTTATAAATTATTGGATACTGACCCAACTGTGGCTTTAAAACAACATATTCAATCTCTTGTGGACGATGCATTCCAACTAGGTTGGATAACTTTAAAGGAGAAAAAATTTTTGTTCACAACTCACCCTAAAATTCCTACATTATATCTTGTACCTAAAATCCATAAATCTTTAGTATCTCCCCAGGAAGGCCGATTGTCTCTTCTCGTAACTCAATTTTGGAACCACTTTCCATCTTTTGTGACACATTTTTGAAAAAAGAGGCGAGAGCGGTACCGTCATTTTTGAAAGATTCGACACATTTGTTACAGATCATTTCTGACTTTACGATCCCAGAAGGAGCCCTCTTGGTGACTTTGGATGTCACCGCACTCTATACCAATATAGATCAGATAGAAGCGTTGAAATTGCTGAGCGCTCATTCCTTTTCGCTCCTACTCGGCTTCCAAGATCTTTTTTATTGGATTTGGCACGTCTGGTATTGACTCAAAATTATTTTTTGGTCGATGGGAATTTTTATCAACAGATATCTGGAATTGCAATGGGGGCCACAATGGCCCCATCTATAGCTACTCTCTATATGGGAGAAATGGAGGAGGCTCTTATTAAAAATTCTCCTTTATATCAACATGTGACACTTTGGAAGATATTTTTGGATGACATTTTCTTTATTTTGAAGTCTGATAGATCTACTCTTCAATGTTTCGTTAGTTGGCTGAACCAGTTGAAAACTAACATTATATTTACGGAACATATTGCAATAAAGATCGAATTTTTGGATATTTTGATATCAGTGGAAGGAGGCAGATTGGTGTCCTCACTCTATTGAAAACCGGTCCAGCGGAATAGTTTACTTCATTATCATAGTTACCATCCAAGTCCCCTTAACCGTGGCCTCCCTTTTGGTCAATTTTTAAGACTTCGACGTCTATGTCATTCTACATGGGAGTTTAAAATGCATGCAACGGTTGTTAGATCGGGGGTACCCTTTGAAGATTGTCTCCCAGGCTTATCATCGAGCAAGATACACTCATCGAGAATGGTTGCTGGATCCTCAATATTCATCAGCAAGATCATCGGTAGAAGATCCGATAGTTGGAGTACTGCCGTTTACGGAACGTAGTTCCGATATTGCTAATATTCTACGGTCCCATTGGCAGATGTTGACCTTACATGATTGTTTTAAACAACCTCTACGGCTGGCATTTTCGCGGGGCGCAAATTTAAATAACCAATTGGTAAAGACAACTCTGTCTCGCGATAGACCTATTCCATCAGGTCATGATGGCAGCCATTACCCCTGTAATAATTGTAATTATTGTCAAATGACAGTTTCTGGTCCTGTTTGGCGACATCCTTCCACCCATCGGGATTACATACGTCGATGGAAAACCATGTGTCTTACTCCCTTTGTGGTGTATGTATTGAGATGCCCTTGTGGGCTTCTTTATGTGGGGCGTACTATTTGCTCTGTGCGTAAACGCCTCGCAGAACATGCTTCGAGGATTAGAAATAACGTTATGACGGCTCCACTTGTGGAACATTGTGTAACATTGTTCCATGGTTTTGAAGAGTTGACATGGACGGTCATCGATCATGTTCCTTCAGATCCGCGGGGAGGAGAACGCGAATTAAAATTACAGCGCTTAGAACAACGTTGGATCTTTGAATTGCATTCCATTCATCCCTATGGTCTAAATCGGGAAATCGATTGCATCACTATTTTATGACGTCATCATTGGAGGTTCCAGTCTTATCCAGGCTTTGACCAATGGCGGTGTGGATACCTCTGACAGTGGGGTCATTCCCACTTCTGATTGGTTCTCCCCTGTTTAAAGTTTTGGTTTCATTATGCCATTGAATGATGAATGCCCATGGCCGCAGTGACGGCGTTTTTCTGTTGCACATTTGAACTGACTAGAGCACTTGAAACAGGGTTCTTACCCGAAACGTGCACGTCGTGCAACTTCGAGACTAGCAACTTGGATGAAAATGAGATGAGTTGGTTTTTACCTTTAAAGATAAGTGACTGTTTAATACACTGGGGTGTACAATAAAATAAAAGTAGTCTATCGTCTGGAGAGGGTTAGGTATACTGTTCTAGCCCTCCCCCGATAGGCTCCGACAAAAACAAAACTGTGATTAGATAATGGGTTTATTTATATGATGGTTATGCATTAGACATTTAGAACCCATAGCAAACCTGCCATATTATAACAGCACTACCAGGACTCACACAGCACCTAACCCTGTTTATCAAAAGGTAGCACTACAAATATTAAGCCAGCACATCTCTTACTGGGAAAAGAACAAGTGGGTCTACTACACAGAAACAAGACAACAGAATAGCACTGTTCTTGTTTTCTTTTATTTGGTTATCAATATATTTTACAATCCAAAAAGAGCAAAAGTAAAACAGGAAATTAAGAAAATCCAATAGGCTAACCAAGTATCAAAATTAGACACAGTAACCAAAAATAACCACATTATGGAGAAAGCTGTCAATCAGGCAAAAAAGCACCAACAACTCTTAGAGATCCCATATACATAGTTACACTGTATATAATCAAATAAACATAGCAAATAATTAAGATGTCAGAAATCTTTCCCCCTCAAAAACTCCTCCAAATGCAACAGATCAAAGAAAACATACTTAACTCCCTGATAATTCAATAAACATTTACAGGGGTATTTTAAAAAAAAAGGAAGTCCCCAAGGCCAAAACTCTAGACTTTAGCCTTAAAAAGGACTTCCGTCGAACCCAAGTGGCTCGACTAACATCAGGAAAAACGTTGAGACACTGCCCACAAAAAGGACATGTTTCTTGGAAAAGAATAACTTCAAACTTCTATTCTTGTCTGCCTCTAGGGAAAATTTCACAAGCAAAGTACCTCGATTAGATATGTTGTCAACAAATGATTCAAGAAATGCAGACAGATCAGTAGCGTCTACAAGAAACAGCTGATCCATCTCGCCCGTATTCCCAGGGACAACGAAAGCCCTTGGCAGACAACAATATGGACTTGGGTTGAACAAAAAGCAACACTTCTTTAAGATATTTATGGCGACAAATACCTAGTGTGAGCCCCGTCCCTGTGCCAAATAGCTTGACCAGCAGGAGGCGCTGCACCTTAACCTTGAGGTTGTATAAGAATTTGTAGTTGAGCCGTTGGTTAAAGATCACAGATTTTTATTTGGGTTCTCAGAGACTCACAACAGGTAATGTCCATAGGAAAACAAAAGTAGGGATACTCCTCCCAAAGAAAATATATGCAAACTTTGCCAGGTCAAAATAAAGTCTTTTAAACAAGCTTTTCTTCTTAGCTCTTACAAAAGGTATTTTCCCTCTTAACAGTTATTCACATACAGTGCAACAATCACATTCCATGTCAGTGACTGAAGGATCTGAATCCCCTTTGAAAGAGTCAATTTCCATGCTCTCTGGAGGACTCTCAGGTAGTGGTTCTGGACTCTTAACTGGAATGGTATTAGTTCCATACATTAACAGTTTCTTCAGTCTTGGCCACCTAATAGGTTTCTCCCCTTTAAGTAAAAGCTCATGGGGTTTCAAAAGCCGTGGTTTAAAAGTTCCTTTCGTATCATGTAAATGTCTACAGGTAATCTCCTCCTCATCTGAAGAACTATCCCTGTGTTCAGTTTTGGGCCTAGGCTTTCTCCTGGTTTGATGCTTAACTTGCACAGTTTTACATACAGGCCTTCTATCAATAAAACCCTCTTCTGTGCTGTAATCAGAGGACCGGTCAGACCTCCTTCGGGCTCTATAAAAAGTTCTTGCTTTGGAAGCTTCCCTAGCAGAGCAATGCCTGCATCTAGGTTCCAGCAAGGGTTTTGCCTGGGTAAAAGTTCTGCCTTCTTGTGGCTTCTTTAAGCTTCTTTCAAACACAGGGTTTAGCTTGCCGACTAACCTGAATTGTGGTTTCACTGCACTAGCAGTGTATCTCTGGACCTCGCAACAGCAGCTGCCTGGCCTGTGAGTATTTCTTCCTGGAGAGCAGCAGTATTTCCCTTTCTCCTGGGGAGCGAATCTGGCTTCAGGTCTTCCCTTCCTCTCAGCATAGAGCCTGGGAGCCTTGTTCCAGTCAGGTTCAGAATCCTCGTGCTGGTAAGACAGGTGATTCTCTCCCTCTGCTCTTCTCTCTCTCTCCCTTCTCCCTTCCGTTTCTGTCTGCCCTTTTTTACAAGCAGCTACGTGACAAGGGCACTCCCTTGCAGGCTCCTCCCCCGAGTACCTGCTTCTCTGATTCCTATCTGGTGTGTAACGTGGGAATGACTCAACACTAGTTTTGGCCCACTGACTATCAACCCTGGGGTTTTTCTGCTGTGAACTTCTAACCCTGGGTTTTCTCTGACAAGTGTTTTCTAATGTGCCCATCCCCCCAGCCAAGGTAAAACCTTCAATGTTTCCTGCTTTTCTAGGTGGCACTACTCTCTCCTTGCCACACTAGTAACAGGAAAATTTAAGATATGAAGATTAATAATCCTGGCAGAGTTCTCAGTATGCTCCAATTTCTGTGAAACAGTGAATCTTTCAATGAAGTAGCTGCGACAGACTGGAGTGCCAAATAAGAATCCATTCCGTCACAGTATTTTTCAACAGCTGATAACCTTATGTCCTGCTCAGAGAGTTTCACTGTAGTATCAACAGAAAAAGTTGAGAACTGTTAAAAGGCACTATTTAATGTGGTTTCCATTCGGGATACAACATCCCAAATGTCCTTAAGGGATACGTCCTTTGATGCTTTGGCAGGCTCAATATAATCTTGTGAAGGAAATGCGATGGCAGTAGAAAGAGAAAGACAAACATCCCCTTGAGAAGAAATACTTGAACCAGCAGCGAGGGGCGAGGAGGCCAAAACCAGGATAGGCCCTCCAATACTGGAAGCGGCCAAATCAGAATTGGGAAGAGCCACAGTACAACTGGGCAGGGTCAAACCCGACACGGGTGAGTCAAAAGGAGAGTCACTACCCTTGGAGAATGCCGTCTCCAATATTTTAGAGACAATCTTCAAATGTTGGTCCATAGGCCCAGTCACTGATTTCTTCCCCGACATTCCTCCTCTCCGTTTCCTCTTTGGCCCCATATACACTGCACTGAAACTCCTTCAGAACTTCAAAAGCTCCCACAGGCTTCTCCATTCTCTGAAGGGGCTCCAAAGGGGCAGATCTTGCCCATTTGGATACACCTCTTCAGAGCACGAGCCCAGAGACATGTACCTGTGACCCCGTCCTGCAGGGGTGGGGTTACCAGCTCTTACAGGCCCCCTCCTGACATCACCACTGCAGGTCTCCCAGATGTCGGAACAGCTGATGTTCGCCTGATCTAGCAACAGTCTCCAGAATAGCACAGTCCTGCCATACACGCAAAACAGACAGACCATCACCAAGTACAGAACCAGGGGATCACAATTTAGAAATATGAAGGCAATAATTGAACTGGGAACCCCAGAAGCCAAACTTGGAATGCACCACAGCACTAGAAAAATAAAACTATGAAATTAATTTCCTCCAGTACTGAACAAAGCACAAAGACATCAGTGATGCACATTTCCCAGAGCTGACATATTCCAGTTAATAAATGCAAAATAAAAAATCTCCTACCTTTTGTGTGGGCAAATTTACTTTTCAGTTGCAATTGCCCCAGTCTCTCACCGGCATTCATTGTGTCTCCTGCTAACTCTTTGTCTGCTATCCATTTGTCCTTTCTCCTTTCTTCTCCTATTTATTTTCCATTTTCTGTCTACATCCAATTCTGACATACTGATATTTCACTTTTTGTTTGTTTCTCTGTTTCTTTCTTTACTCATTCATCCACTCGGATTTCCTCCATCCTCAATCCCCTTTTGACTTTTCACCTAAGAACTTTCCATCTACTCTTCTAAACTCTAGCCCAGCTCCCCCATTTCTCATCTCACTCCTTTGCTAGCCTCTTATTCCCCTCTTTCACTCATTCCCCATTACCACATTTCAACCTTCTGTAATCATCATCCTCCTCTGACTTATCTCCTTGCCAGCTTCCCATGGCCTCCCTCACATCGTTCCATCATGCCCACCACCCCCCCCCCCCCACACCCCAATTCAGCATCTCCCAATTCCCTCACCCTTCTGCTTTACCCCCAAAGTCCAACATCTCATGCTTTCTCTTCCACATCCCCAGCCCTTTTTTCCTTCCCCCACCCATAAACCATCAGCTTTTTATCCCCTTCTCCTTTTCCATCCTCTCCCCCTGCAGTGGCCTGGCATCTCTCCTATCTCCCCTCCTAGTCCAGCATCTTCTCTCTATCCCCTATTCCTCCCCATCACAGGCCAATATATCGGAAAAGGGAGGGACCAGACCAGCCATTCAAACACGGATCTTTGCAACTCCAAGCTTGAATGGCTGGCCTGGTCCCTCCCTCCTCTGGCACAACCTATATCTGAGAAGGGAGGGAGGGACCAGACCTGCCTACAAGCACGGATTCGAAGGACTGCATGGGTTGTTGTTTTTTATTTTAATTTGTTGATTAATTTGAAGTCAGGTCTGCCTCACTGCTGCCGCCACCGCCACCTCTGAAAGACCCACTTGTTGTTTTTTTTTTTGTTTTTTTTTAATTTGAGGCCAGGTCTGCTCTGCTGTTGCTGTTGCTGAGAAAACAAAAAGTGGCGGTGGCAGGGCAACAGCAGGCAGCATGGGGGGGGGGAAGCGAGGCCAACAGCCCAAAATGCACCCCTATATCCTTTGCGTCCATTTGTAGGTTTGTGTAGGCCTAGGACAGATTATGTAGGGGGAAGACATGTAATTGCTACCGTGGGTTGCAGACTTTGTGGGTAATTTTTGCCAGTTGGGTTTGCATCAATAATGAAAGCAAAATTATGTGGATATTTTGATTATTCTCTCTGGAAAAAGTTACTGCAGAGATCTGAATCTGCATTTTGTGCTGTAATTTTTCTGGGCAGAAGACTGGATACAGTTTTGAAAATCCAATTTTTGAAGCCAACATTTGCATCTATGTGCCTTTTCTAAAATTGCTTCTCCATCAGCTTCCATATAGAATTAAACCTGTTCAGTGGCAGTCAATAAATGTGTTCTTGCATGTGCCAGTAAGAATTGGCATCTATGAATGTATTTTATTATCAATTTATTAAGATTTATTATTGCCTTTATGAAGCAGTTCACCCAAGACAGTGTACTGCAGGTGTAATTGGACATACTTAACTTAAATTAGTAACAATATAACTATTATAAATGACCAATTCACTAGACAACAAATTTGTTCAAAAGTTTTGCTTCCTGGAAATGTTTTGGTTATTATGATAGAGAGCTTCAAGCTGAACACAAATATAATTTCAGATTGACTGTATCATGTAGGAATTTGGAGAAAAATGAAATTAAATTTTGACTGAATTTAGTTAAGTTTTATCGCACAATGATGCTGACATATTGTACTAGTTTGCCTGAGGGAAAAATGTTTTGCGCCTGATTTTCGTTTGTACTCAACATCTTTGTCTCAGTGTCCAACAATAGCAGCCAGCATTGATTGGTTCCAGTTGCCCTGATCGTTGCAATGTCCTGGTGAAGCCTTTCACCATGTTCGTCGCTGACTGCACCAACATTAGCAGGAAAGAAGTCCAAGTGTGAATGCAGAAAATGAATTCAGCGACATTTTTATTTATTAGCTTTTTTTTATACTGCCCCTTCCAAGGTTATTGATCATAACACAATTGCATTATAATATAGAACACACTTTTAACATCTTAACCGCTGTTTAGCAAATTATAGATAGTTAACATATTATAATCAACTTATGTACAAATAGTTAGGAATTTTTGATATTCCATATCAGAGGTTGTACAAAGGTGGTTAATATCCTGGTAGGTAAGTCTATGTAGTGTAGGTGGCTAAGAAGACTGTGAGAAAGATGATATCTATGTCGGTTGTGTTTGAGGGTCAGTCAGGTTTCCAAAATATTCAAAGAACAGGTATGTTTTGAGCTCCTTGTGGAATAATTGGAAGTCTTTTATGGCTCTTAATTTATCCAGAAGCGTATTTCAAAGTGTTGGGGCAATATAGGTGAAAGCCCCATTACTTGTAGAGTTATTGGTGTTGCAGATGTTATCGGGGATATCAATCATGTTGCACTTCCTGGTTTTTGTATGGTTGAAGCATGTTGTCAACCAGCTGCACATAGTTTGGTGCCCTGTAATTGACAAGAAAATTCTCAACAACATCCCTGAATGCCTTCCATGTGATTTTCTCAGGCCCCACTATCAAATCTTCGAATCACTTGTCATTGATGACATGTCTGACTTGTGGACCCACAAAAATGCCTTCCTTAATCTTGGCATCAATTATTCTTGGAAACATCTGTCTCAAATATCAAATCCTTCACATTCCTTATTTATGATTTTCACAAAAATTTTCATCAGTCCGAGTTTTATATGAAGAGGAGGCAAAAATATGTTTTATCAACAAGCGGTTCATGTGCCACATTTTTCCGTCCTGTAACCAAATGCTTACAGAGCGGCCAGTTCTTTTTAATGTATGAGACTCTAACACGGGAGTCCCATTCGCAAATGAAACGGTACTTGGTATACCCGAGCTGCATTCCTAGTAGCAGTGCCACTACTTTTAGATCACCACAGATGTTCCAATTGTTGTTGTTGTACTGTGTGTTTCAACAACATTTCCATGTTTTTCGTAGGTTTCTTTCATGTGTGCTGCATAGGCAATAGGATTTGAAGACATTACCATTGTGTAACAAGACAGCTTTCAGGCTTAACAGTGACGAAGCAATTGTTGTGGGGTCATGCTCACATCCCAAAGCCGTGAACAACCCATCAATGTCAATGCAGAAACAGAGGTTGTCAACCTGTGCAAAGAAATTTCTCATATCATCTCAGTGGGTCCAAAAGACTGAAATTTTCATACCTGGTGACTGCAAACCCCATCCTTGCAGTCTTGAACCAAGTAATTCAACTTTTATTTTTGACAAACTTAGGTCCCTCACCAGGTCGTTCAATTCTGACTCTTATCAGATGAGGCACACCAGATATAAATGGTTCAAAATCAGGATCCATGTCGTTTTCCATATCTGGCCCGTGTATTGTGGCATCTTCATCTGCCTCATCTAGGCTCCATGTCTGGTGGCTTCGGTACTGGCATACTGCCGTCATGCAGCACTGGTTTCATGGCTGAAAGCAGACTGGGGCATTCAATAGATTTCTTAATTTTAAGAGAAGCTGGATACATTGGTCACCTCCACTACTACTACTACTGAGCATTTCTATAGCGCTACAAGTCACACGCAATCTAGTCAAGACAGACAACACAGACTGTGTAGACAGGGATAAAACAAGCGGGGAAGGTAAAGAAACAAGGAGATCAGGTGAGTCAAGATCCAAAAGCAGCAGCGAAGAGGTGAGTTTTCAGCCTGGATTTGAAAAGGGTCAGAGAAGGTGCCTGGCAGACAGAAGTAACAGTCTGTCACATGATCCTTCTGTTCTTGCCATATCATTGGGACTGCAAACAGCATTGACTTCAGAGTACCTCTGAGCCAAGCTCTGAGATGGACAGCACATGTTGCACAGCAAATGCGAGGAGCCCAGGATTTGTCTTGATCACCAACTTTACAACCAAAGTACAACTTATACCTTTCTTAATAAGGACAGTCATGCTGCGTCTTTGAGGCATAAGCTTATACTCACCACATATGTAACAGAATGTATCGCAGCTGCTGCGACATTGACGAGTCATTTCTGCTGCAATGAATCCTCATTTAGACAAGAAGCTTACATGCAAATGCTATTGTTAAGTACATAAACGGATATCAACATCATGCATAGCATCCGTGTATGAAAACTGCTCTTATAACCTGTACTGCATCATCCATCCTGACCAAGCATGCCTTCTTGCTGTGGAACATGCAAGTCTAAATCTATTACAGGCTTTGCTGCTAACTTCTGGCTCCTCCTTCCCCACGGCCCACTCATCTCCTGGATTATAGTCCCCGTGCTCCTTACTACATTCTTATTTATTTTATTTATTTAGAAGGATTTATATACCGCTTTAACCTGAAATCAAAGCGGTTTACACATCAATCAAATCAAGAGGCAATGAGAGTAGGGATGGACATGCAGTGGTTGTAACGCAAGAGAGTAAGTGTGTATGTCATGTATAAATGATTTCATAGTGAGCTAGTTACATGGTGAGCTATATACAGGGAAATATTTACAAGGGGGGTGAGGGAGGGGATTGGGGGCTGAGTAGGGTCACTCACAGGTGCACCTTATCCCCTACAGTTTCTACCACCTGTCCTTTTTATTTCTTCTGACTTCTGTGCTCCTCTCCATCTCTCTTTTTTGTCTCCCCTCCTATCAACACCTTCAAGTCCCTCTCCCTTATCTCCCCTTTACCATCTTCATTTCCCCCACCATTTTTTCATCTACCCTATCAGCAGCTCTTGAGCTTTACCACTTTCTCCCTTTCATTCAGCCATCCCCTCTCTCTCTCTATCTCCAGGAACAAGCAGGAATGTAGTCTTCACATATGGGTATCATCGGTACCGATGGAGCCTGCGCGGGAACGCTCCCCAGCATCCAATAGGAAAGCTTTTGGGAGCATCCCACAGCGCCTGCGTGCTGCCTTCCCATCTTTCCCAACTGTCCCTCTCCAGTTCTTTGTTTTCCGCGGAGCCGCACACATCCTGTCACCGCAGAAAAAAATCCCTTCTATTCTTCTTTTTTGTGGTCGCGTCTGCCTTCCCTCGATGCTACACCGGTACCGCCGGTTCTTCTTTCTTTTCTTTAAAAAAAAAAAAACCTTTCTTCTGGAGTTTTTCCAATAATTTTTCTCTTCAGGTGCCACGCGCCATTTTGGGCACTAGGCCCAACTTTTTCTTCAGAATGGAAAAACCCGCTTCGGGTTTTAAAAAGTGTTCTAAGTGTGGCGGTACCATCTCCATCACCGACACCCATGAGTGGTGCCTCAAATGTTTAGGTCCTGACCACTCTATCTCAGAGCGTGTTGCCTGTGGGATGATGTTGAAAAGGGGCTGGCAGAACCGAGCTGCTAAGCTTAGCACCCTTTTTCCCTCCGCTGCAGCCTCCATGGCATCGATGTCTTCCAGGGCTTTGTCTTCCTCCCATGGATCTCAGATAACTAAACATAAATCTAGCCAGTTCTCAAAGGGTAAATCTCCTTCTAGACAGTGAGATGCCTCTGGCTTTGCCCTTGAGGGACTTTCACCGGCAAAATTTCCCCGGCGGGAGGGTTTGGCTTCCAAAGCACTAACAGGGCTCCAGGATGTTCTCGAGGCTTCGACCTCAGCAGAACTACTGGTGCCATGCTCTGGGGTTCCGGCCGCTTCATCCGGTACCGATACGCAACCATCGACAGCATTGATAGACCAGAGATTTTTGGCTATTGAATGCAGTCTGGTGGCTCTTCTCATGGCCTCGATGCCTCTGAAACCGCTTCAGACAATTCAACCAGTACCGGCACCAACTCCGGTACCAGCACCGACTGCATCGACATCAGCCGGTATTCTACTGGGAACGAGTCATGCATATACATCCGGTATCGACAAGTCAGTACCGGTCCACTCTTATGCCAACTTTGATCGGTACTGGTACCGTGCCTTGCACGATCACCCAGATCGGAGATACTTCGAATCCTCAGATGAGTCTGAAGACTCTGAAAGCTCTGCCGATACCAGAGTACTTCTTCCTGAGGATTCCTCTTTTCAGCGTAGGATGTCTCCACCAGAGGATATGTCCTTTCAGGATTTTATCCAAGATGTGGCTCGAGGTCTTTCCATCACAGTGGCTCCTGAAAAAGAGCCTAGGGCAAAGGAATTAGAAATCCTGCAATACCCTAAAGCTCCCAAGGAGGCAGCTACCTTACCTATTCATGAGATCTTGCATAACCTCATGTTAAGGATGTGAGAAACACCTCTAACCACATCTCCTCACTCAAGAAGACTCAACACCATGTATTGAGTTCCTCCTTGTCCTGGGTTTCAGAAGACTCAGTTACCACACCATTCCATGGTGGTGGAATCAGCTATGAGAAGGATAAAGAGTGCAAAGAGGCATGCATCTAATCCTCTAGGACGTGAGTGTAGGACACTTGACGCCTTTGGACGTCGAACCTTCCAGGCTTCCATGCTTTCTGCTAGGATCAGTTCCTATATCTTATATATGGGAATGTTCCTTAAGGAGGTCACAGGAGATTTAGAGCTTATGAGCCCTCTCCTTCCTGATGATAAGAGGCAAGATTACCTCGCCCTTGTCAAACATGCTCAGGATGTTTCCAAGTTTGTGAATCGTGCAGCCTTTGACTGCTTTGAGTGCATAAGCAGAACCTCTGCTATTGCCATAGGTGCACGTAGGATTGCCTGGCTCCAGGCATCTGACTTGGAAATTTGAGTACAGGATAAACAAGGGAATATTCCTTGCACAGGAGGGAATCTCTTTGGCAAGAATTGGCAGGAAAAAGCTAATGAGATAGATGCTGACAATATCACTCTGGATAGATTGTCTAAATATACAGCTGATCCTGCGAGGAAAAAATCCTCTAAGAAACCGTTCTTCAGTAAGAAGAAGAAGTTTTATCCCTCCTATACCCAACAGGGGCATCGCTTAGGTCAGTCTGCCCAAAAGGGACAGCAGCAACAACCTAGGCAAAGAAAGACAAAAGCAGCTAAGCCTCAACCAGCTCAGCAGACTCAGCCTCCACAGGGGTTTTGACTCCTATCTGAGGACTTTGCCTTCCTGGCCCTGAACAGCCCAGAACCCTCCACCATCCCAGGAAGGTTATGTCATTTTGCCCCCAGATGGGGTCAGATAACAGCAGAAAATTGGACTCTGTAAGAGAGGGGTACAAGCTTCATTTCCTCAGCATGCCCCCTCCTACAATGGTTAGACAGTTCAATTCTCAGAACTCTCTCAACGACCAGTTAGGTCAAGAGGTCACTGTGCTTCTTGCCCAAGGAGCAATAGAAGAGGTACCCATTCCCCAATGGGGTACAGGGTTTTACTCCCCTATTTCCTTATTCCAAAGAAAACAGGAGGACATAGACCCATCTTAGACCTCAGAGAATTGAACAAATTCCTGTTCAAAGAGAAGTTCAAAATGATTTCTCTAGGAACTCTGCTGCCATACCTTCAGAGTCAGAATTAGCTTTGTTCTCTAGATCTCAAGGATGCGTACACTCATGTTCTCATCCATCCAACTCACCGAAAGTTCCTTCACTTTCTGTGTCAAGGGAAGCACTACCAATACAGGGTTCTTCCTTTTGGCCTGGCCTCTGCACCAAGGGTGTTCATAAAATGCATGGCTGTGGTGGCAGCATTTCTCCGCACCCTAGGAATATTTATCTTCCCTTACTTAGACGACTGGCTCATTCGAGCCCCTTCAGAGCCAGAGGCCAGGGTTGCTCTCTCTTGCACAATGCGCATCCTTCAGTATTTGGAAGTTGTCATAAACTTCCCAAAATCCAACCTTGCTCCCACTCAGTCTCTAGAATTTATAGGAGTCTGCTGGATACCAGACAGACAGGGGCCTACCTTCCATAGCCCCACTGCCTTCGCATTGTGCAGTTAGCATCCCAAGCAGTGCTAAAACCTCACCTTACTGATCGGGAAATGTTAAAATTGCTAGGCCACATGGCATCCACCGTGCATGTGGTTCCTTATGCTTGCCTCCATATGAGGGCAGCCCAGTGGACTTTATCCACTCAGTGGACACAGGCGTCAGGTTGCCTGTCAGACAAAATAGCAAACTCAGATCGCCTTATTTTGTCCTTCCAATGGTGGCAGTCACCCCAAAACCTTTTGGTGGGGTCTCCTTTTCAGCAACTCCCACCCCAAGCCACTCTAACAACAGATGCTTCACAGGTGGGTTGGGAAGCCCACCTGCAAGGCCTCTCTACCCAGGGTACCTGGACTCCACAGGAGGCCTATCTCCACATCAGTCTCCTGGAACTCAGAGCAATCTTCCTTGCTCTTCGAGTATTCCACACCCAGCTCAGCTACAAGACAGTCCTAGTTCAAATGGACAATCAAGTAGCCATGTTCTATGTGAACAAGCAGGGCAGAACAGTCTCTCTGTCGCTCTGAAACGAAGCTTTGCGACTATGGGCCCTCGCCAGAGAGCATCAGATTCATCTCCTTGCGGTGTATCTTCCAGGCATTCAAAACTCTTGGGCAGACAGACTCAGTCGAGTTCTGTTTACACACGAATGGTCTCTCCATGCAGACCAGGTGGCCAGAATTTTTCAAATTTGTGAAACCCCGGACATAAACCTGTTTTCAAGTCCGCTGAATGCAAAACTTCCCCAGTTCTGTTCCAGAATTCTGGCACAGGGTTGTCAGGCCAGGGATGCTTTCCTCCTCCATTGGGGTCAGGACTTCCTGTATGCCTTTCCACCATTCCCATAATTCCCAAAACCCTGTTCAAGTCTCAGAGGGACAGAGGTCATATGATTCTCATAGCTCCACATTGGCCATGGCAAATGTGGTACCCTCTGACAATTTCCAATCTGTAATCAAACCGCTGCTGATCGCTGGAAGTAGCGGTATACAAATGTATACTAAATAAATAAATAAATAAATAAATACATCTCTCTCAAGCTCCGCCTCTGGAGTTAGGATCTACTCCAAATCTCCTTTCTCAAGAGGATGGGATGCTATGGCATCCCAATCCCCAGTCTCTGCATCTCAGGGCCTGGTTGATGAAAGCCTAGAACTTCACGGTCTTAACCTTTCCCAACAGGTAAAGGATATCCTTTATGCTTCCAGGAAGCCTTCCACAAGACGCTCTTATGTATTTAAGTGGAAAAGGTTTACCATATGGTGCTCGCAAAAGGGTCTTAACCCTCTTGCAATACCTCTGGAATCATTACTGGAGTATCTCCTTCATTTATCAAATGCAAGGCTTAAGACCAATTCAGTGAGAGTTCATTTGAGTGCTATTGCAGCTTCTTTCAAGCCTCTAAATGGACAACCTATTTCCTCTCATCCTCTCATAGCGAGATTTATAGAGGCCTTCTTTTAACTAAGCCTCCCATTAAGCCACCACCGGTGGCATGGGATTTAAATCTGGTTCTTGGGCAGCTCATGAAACCGCCCTTTGAACCATTAGGCACTACCTCTTTGAAATTCCTTCCTGGAAGGTCATTTTTCTTATTGCATCACATCAGCACGTCGTATCAGTGAACTGCAAGCGTTGGTGGCTGATCCTCCTTATACAAGGTTCCATCATGATAAGGTAGTCCTTAGGACTCATCCACTCCCGCCGGGATGCCCTGTTTGGTCAGGCTGTTCTACAACACCTGTTCCATACTTAATCAACTCCTACCCACTATCCCTGGTAGGATGCCAGAGATCCATGGGGGGAAGTGGAGCCCTTTCACAGGGACACACAACTTCTGGTTCCTTCTCCCTGGCATCTGCAGCTAGGGAGTCCCCATATGTCAAGACTACATTACTGCTTGTTCCTGGAGATAGCATAGTTACTCACCTGTAACATGTGATCTCCGGGAACAGCAGGACTTTAGTCTTCACAACCCACCCACCTCCCCTAGGAATTGTATCTCTCTATCTCTCTCTCTTTCTCTCTTTCCCTCTCTCTTTTGTCTCTGCTTTTAACTCAAGTGGAGAGGGACAGTTTGGAAAGGCGGGAAGGCAGCACGCAGGCGCTGTGGGATGCTCCCAAAAGCTTCAGTCCCAGAAGATACCTTCCAAAAACAAAAATATTTGCAAGGCCTCTCCATCAGAGGTGAAGGGACTTTCAGGTATTTAAATGTTTGTCATATCCTCCCTTTCTCTCTTCTCTAGGGCAGACATATTTACAGAGGCAGCGGAAGATCTTTGAGTTTGAAGGGCCAAACAAGCCAATCTCCAGCCCCATCCTCAAGTTCTGTATTTATTTATTTATTTTTAAAATTTGTATTATCAACATTTCTGTATCATAACCAAACACATACATCAATTATTCACCATATACTACTATACAAAGGTATCTAGCCCCCTCTTCGTCCTTTTACCTTATTTTGATACCCCCCTGCCCACACCCACCCCCCTCTTATGCAATAAACTCTCAACCCTCCATTTCCCCCCCTATTCACCTGATACCCATTGGCCTCCTTAGCTTAGATAGGAAACCACCATCCCCCTTCCCCCTCTCCCTGCTGCAGTGAGCCGGACAGCCAGAACCCCCATAAAATCGTAACCCCCCCCCCCCGTACGACTTACCCCCTACCCCCCCTGCCCCCCCTACCCCTCCATCCCCTGTCCCTGCCCCCCCAACCCCAGAACACGTCCCAGTACACCACACCTTTCTTCAAACCAGGCTAATCTCTGCCAAGTTCTGTATTTATTAATGTTCTTTTGGGTAAAATATTGGTGGGGCCATGACCCCTGTAGCCCACCCCATTCCACTGTCTGTGTATTTACATGCTTCAGTCTGTCTCTTCCTAGATGTTTGTTAGAGACATTCATACTTCAAATTTCATTTTATATTACAGTTGTTTGGGTTGGAGGTTGAGTTTTCCCACTCCCAGGCTCTTCACTGCTTTTCTGGTTCTTCTTTAGAACATAGCCTTCAGTAAATCTGACTTTCTCATTCGTGAGAAATGACAGTATTGAAAACTCCATTACAGGGAAGAACTGACGCTTGTGCTGGGCTTACCCTGTGTCGGGCATTTTTACGATTCAATAAGGAACATCAGCGGTGAATGCAAGCCGCTTCAGGCACTGCTCGGGCTGACCTCACTGATGTCATCGGCCAGAGGACCTGAGGGGGCTTATAAATCGTCCCAGAGGGGCAGGACACGCCTCTTCTGTGCACCGAAGCACCCGCGGGAGATTAGTAGTTTCATCAATCAGGTACTTTTTGACATTTTCATCTGTATTGGTGGATATTATTTCGATGGAGAAGAGGAAAGCGAAAAACCTGCCCAAGTCTGTACCAGCTGCTCACCCTTCTGGGAAAGTTGTGGGCCCGTTTGATAGGCACCTTGCAGTAGATGGTGGCTTGCAACTCTCCCCTGAAGAGCAACCCTAAGCTTCATTGAAAGAATGCCTCCTCCTCTGCCAAAGCCACAATTGTCTTCTACCTTGGGTTTGGATGTTCCCTTGGGGACAGTGACTCCCTTCCTCACTTTGTCTGCTCCTTAAGCCGGTTGTGCTTCAATAAAGTCCCCAAATGGTTTTGGAGCAGCCTCAAGACATTATGATTAGCTATATCACATATTGATTCTAAATTATCTGGTACTGTAGCTTCCTTGTATATATTTACTCAGGAGGCAGTTAATAAGATTCAGGAAGTAGACAATAGGATTACTGAAACTAATGGTTTTGTTTCTTAACAGTCAGGATTGTGTAAATATGTATATAAATACTTTGTATGAAGTCTTAACATCAATCAGCTGTAAATCTGTAACCCTTTTTGCTGTGTGCTACCTCCCCCCCTAATCGCTTTGTACATACCCCTAATTACTGGCCGGTACAACCAACCTTACCATGTATAGCAACCGCTGCTGATCACTGGAAGCAGCGGAATACAAATTGTACGCAAATAAATAAATAAATAAATTTGCAGTCTTTGCAACAGAGCAATGCTACCTTTATTAAGGATTCACTTCCTTTGCCTTATAAATTGAAGACCCTAGAGAATGTATCTAAGGTTATAATTTGTGTTTCCTTAATTTCCCAGTAACCCATCTATTGTCTGCTGAGATTTTGTTGGAAAAATATTTTAAAGAGATTTTGCTATTGACTGATAATGTTTTCTTCAGAAATGTTACTATAGGCTTGCCAAGCTTCATGGGGGTGAAAAAATAGGTGAGGGAGTAGATGTGCTGACTCCTAATGTTAGTCAGGATCTGACTAAATTTCTAGAGGACTCCTTGGATTTAATACCCAAGCAAGCTATACTCTGTTACTTTTCTTTCGGTTGTGGACAAACTCAAGGTTTTGAAACGGTTCTTTAAGTATAAGGATGCAAGTTTTTGTGGAGCTAAGTTGAACATGATAAAGGGGTATATATAAAACCTGTTAAAAAAAAACATGATCCCTGATATTTCCAGGAACAGCCAACTTCACAGGAATTTCTTGCTTTAAAATCCAAGGTTTTGGCCATTGGTGCTACTTTTTTTCTGTGGTTTCTATGCAAGTGCATTGTTACTTGGCATGAAACACTTATTTCTTTTATGATTCATCTCAATTTAAGTTTTTTTTGACAGATAAAGAAGTTATGGAATAACTAGAGTCAGAATAATAATATGCCCAGGTATGGTGTGTGTGTGGGGGGGGGGGATTTCCTCCTGACCCCTCTTAATTTCTCTTTTCTGATTTTAATTTCTTTGATTGCTTCTATTTTTCCCGTAATGTGGGTGGGTTATCTAATTTCCTTTTGTGGATTATATTCTAATTTTTATCTTGATGTGTTTTACTTTGCCAATCCTTATGTTTATTATTGGTATTGTAATAAGCTGTAAAGATCTCAATAAAACTTAAAAGAAAAGAAAAAAGAAAACTCCATTAAAGATATAGTTTCTTGTGGCTCTTTGTTTAGACCTCCTAGGAGCTTCTGCAGTTCTCCCAAATCTAGGAGCCTGATAACAAATTGTATCTTCCATGGTGACGTGCAAGCTTAAGGGGGCTAATTTTGTAAAATCATTTTAGCGCACATGTGGCAATGGGGGTCATTTTAGAAGTGCTTGTTGTAGCCTTAAAACATCCATGCCCCATTCTCTGATCTAAAAAAACAATGTGAAATGAGTTTGTTTAGTATTCTAATTAGAAAATTTTCAAGCAAAAATAGATAAGTTCCAAATTTGGATGTATCAGGCCTTATATGATTTATCTCCTTAATATTTCTTGAAATTTTAGTGTGAGGAAATATGGATCGAATGAAGGTCCTCTGTTTATTTATAGAATAGGATCAGTCCAACCAGCATCAGAGCTTGCTTTTTTTTTTTTTTTACTGCTCTGGATTGCTTTAACCCCAGGACAGAAGAGCCACCTCCTGGGATAAGAGAGGGGCCAGTTCAATCCAAAGCAGTGTCTGTATAGTATGCAACTACAGTATGCACGAACATCCACAAACTGTGTTTGTAATTTTAGCAGTTGTTCTGGAACTCAGTTCACATGACAGATATTGGTCAGATGGTACTCTTAGTGATGGTTAGGTTACTGATGCAAGCTGACTTTTTTATGAGATGCAAAGTTCTCTGAAATTTGGAAACCAAAGAAAAAACTTGAAGCACATGCAATACTTGAATGCTAACAGGATTAAAAGTATTATACTGTCATAGGCATAGAAAGGAGCAATTTTCCAAACAGCAGGGGTACCTTAACCAGTGGAGTTTTGAACCAGCTCTCTGTAGGAAGACATGCAGAATTTCCCTTTAGGAAATGCCTAGGGGAAAATACCCCCAGAGATCGGCATTGGTTTTACTCCAGATGCTTTTACATACATTTAGGAAATTCAGAGCTACCGTGTTTCCCCGAAAATAAGACCTACCCCGAAAATAAGCCCTAGCACGTTTTTCTGTGATTTTCGTAATAATAAGCCCTACCCCGAAAATAAGCCCTAGTGAAGATCATCGACGGACTGACAGATTCGGTACCTGGGGGGGGGGGGTCCAACCAGGGAGGAGCTTTCCTCCTGCTCCACTCCCCGACGCCGATTGGCTGCCGGTGCTGTGCTGCGCTGCGGGCTTCTTCTCTCCAAGGGGCTGTCTTTCAGTTGTTGCTGCTGTTGTGCTGATTGGCTTCGGCGGGAGGACCAGGGAGGAGCTTTCCTCCTGCTCCACTCCCTGACGCCGATCGGCTGCCGGTGCTGTGCTGTGCTGTGGGCTTCTTCTCTCCAAGGGGCTGTCTTTCAGTTGTTGCTGCTGTTGTGCTGATTGGCTTCGGCTTTGTTGTTCATGAATAAATGTGGATTGTTGTATATGAAAAAAAAAAATAAGCCCTACCCCTAAAATAAGCCCTAGTGCATCTTTTGGAGCAAAAATAAATATAAGACCCGGTCTTATTTTCGGGGAAACACGGTATGTATTTTGTACCTTTCCTTGTCTTAATCCTCTTTCTGGTAACACCCTCACTCAGTATCAGGTAAAAATACATGCGACTTTCCACAATGCACCCATGTACAGGGTAGGTAATTTTTCAGAGACCTGATTTACCCACAGATTTGTATTTTGAAAATGTGCCTTGAACATGTTTGGCATATGGATGAAATTTAAAAGTATAGAAACCATAGTTTTATGCAAATGATCATAAAAATTCGGAATTACTGTTTGAATAAAATAAAGACATTTGGGTTAACATAGAAACATAGAAATATGACGACAGAAAAAGACCACATGGCCTATCTAGTCTGTCCTTCCATATCAACAAATACAACAGTCCCCTTTTTTCCTTTAGAGATCCTCTGTTTGTCCCATGCTTTTTTGAATTCAGATACTGTCCTCATCTCTACCACCTCCACTGGGAGACTATTCCACGGATCCACTACTCTTTCCGTAAAGAAATATTTCCACATATCACTCCTGAATCTATCCCCCTTCACCCTCATCTCATGTCCCCTCATAGCAGAACTTGCTTTCAATTGAAAGAGGCTCTCCTCCTGTACACTTATACCACGGAGGTATTTAAACATCTCAATCATATCACCTCTATCCCCCCTTTCCTCTAAAGTGTACATATTAAGATCCTTAAGTCTGTCCTCATATGCTTTATAATGAAGACCACTAACCATTTTAGTAACCACCCTCTGTACAGACTCCATCCTGTTTATATCCTTTTGAAGGTGTGGTCTCCAGAATTGCACACTATACTCCAAGTGAGGTCGCACCAAAGACTTATATAGAGGCACTATCACCTCTTTTTTTCTGCTAGCCATTCCTCTCCGTATGCACCCAAGCATCCTTCTAGCTTTTGCCATCGCCTTTTCTACCTGTTTAGCTACTTTAAGATCATCAGACACAACCACCCCTAGGTCCCGCTATTCTTTAGTGGACAAAAGTACTTCACCCCCTATGCTATATTGCTCCCTTGGATTGCTGCAGCCCAAATGCATGACCTTACATTGTTTAACATTAAATCCCAGTTGCCAAATTCTAGACCATTCTTCAAGCTTAGCTAGATCCCTACTCATGTTATCTACACCTTCCTGGGTGTCTACTCTATTTCAGATTTTGGTATCATCCGAAAAGAGGTAAACCTTACCCGACAGCCCTTCTGCTATATCACTAACAAAGATATTAAAAATAATCGGACCAAGGACAGATCCCTGGGGCACACCACTGGTCTCCTCAGAGTAAGCCCCATTTACCTGTACTCTTTGTCACCTCCCACCCAACCAATTTCTAATCCAAGCAGTAACTTTAGGGTCCATCCCTAGGGTGCTCAGTTTGTTTATAAGTTGCCTGTGAGGAACAGTGTCAAAGGCTTTACTGAAATCTAAATACACCAGATGGCTCTCCCTTGGTTCAGCTCCCTGGTCACCCAGTCAAAGAAATCAGATTTGTCTGACAAGACCTGCCTCTGGTGAATCCATGCTGCCTCGGATTCTGTAATCCGCTGGACTCCTGAAACCTCACTATTTTCTCTTTCAGCGGTGTTTCCAATAATTTACTCACCACCGAAATTAAACTAACCGACCTGTAGTTTTCGACCACATCCTTACTTCCACTTTTGTGTAAAGGCACCACATGAGCCTCTCTCCAGTCCTTTGGCACCACTCCCGACTCCAACGAGGCATTGATATTCAGCCTGCAACGGTCAGCGGTTCTTTAACTGCAGCAGCCACGGGTATTCTGCAGCAATATCTCAATAATATTTTCTGCTGAACATCCATTTTCTTTGCCCAGTGGCAGCCTTTCTGTCTTCACGCACATTTGAGCCACAGAAATCTGAACAGTTGAATATCACTGCTATTGGAAAATCTCTGGCTCCTCCCCTGTTACCTGCTACTGCATCCTAAGGCATTCAAGTCTGAATTCATGTTTGTCAGGTTATGAAAGAGAAAACCAAACAGGCTGGATTTACTAAAATACTCTATCACGTTAGCACAAGCAAATGCTGTTTAATGTGCATTATTAGTAAACTTTGTTAAAGCCCCAGGGGTTTTCATCCTATTCCTCGGGGAACCCTAGGCAAGTCAGGTTTTCAGGATTCCCACAATGAATATGCATAAGATAGATTAACATACTGTGAAGGCAGAACATGCAGATCTATTCATGCATATTCGTTGTGGGAATCCTGAAAACCCGAATGGCCTAGGGTTCGCCAAGGACTGGAGTTGGGAATGGCATGGAGATAACCTGCATAAAGTGGCACTTCCAAGTTTAAACACCTTGTTAGACAGAGTGGACAGGGTCATAATTTTCTATCATTTTCTGTCTTACTATGTTAGAAACCATCAGCTGTTTTTCAGAGTTGTTTTTTGTCCCAATATTGCAAGTTGGTCAAACAGTTTTTGAAGGTTTTTGAAGCAACATAAAAACCTGCAAAATATGTTTACTAGAGGTAAAAGTGGGAGGAGTGTGCAGCTACACACAAGCAGCAATCACTATTTCAAACTGCCTTCAACTTTTTAAAGAGCTACACTCTCTAAGTATCACTGCATAATTATGACTAGGAGGCCTTTTTACTAAAGAGCAGTAGGGTTTATCAACTATCCCGTGTTTAGCGCTAAAAATAGCATGCAGCAATTGCAGCTCCCGTGTGCTTACTACTGGGGGTGTGGCCAACATGTTCCCGGCAGTTATCACACAGAATAGCCCTCCAACGTGCCGGGCAGTGTGCACTATTATTGCAGGTGCTCTGAATGCCACCTATGAGGTGGTGTTATGTGCACCAGCGCTAATCACGTGAGATGCAGATAGCACGCACTGTTTACGTCTGCGCTACTTGTGTTGTGCACACTCAACCCCCTCTCTGCCCCTTCAGCAACCCAACGCGCTGTTAACACTGTAATCGGCGCACCCTCGCTGTCATGGCTCCACATTCTGTCGCGGCATGCCAAAACCCACACTGACTGCACAGCGCACTTTAGAACTTATGCTGGATCAAATTCACTACTTGAAACTAATCAACGATATCTTTTGAAGCTATGAACATAACAAATTTTGGTCCCATCAGACATAACAGTACTATCTGATTCTCAATCTTCCTTTTTTGTTTTCTTCCTGGATCGCTAGACACTGAAGGTTTGCATGGATTGAAAGAAGCTTCTTTATTCGTTTATATCTTTATTTCAAGATTTGCAATCATGGACCAGTTTCTTTCACATGCTTTAGATGATGGAGGAATCTGAAGCAGGCGAGAAAAAGCAGTCTGTCCTGTTGAAGGACCTTCTCATCATGATAAATGTTCCAATATGTTCTAAAAGAAAATATTCATGAATTGTTTCCAGTTTTTCCCAAAGATTTTTCATTTTTCTGTCAATAATACAAAGGTATAATATTTTTCGCCATTTTTTTCTTTTTCCCCAGGTTTTCACATTGGTTTGTAGGTGGATGTTTCTATAACCGTGCTCTCTCAACGTGTGTCAAGTTACTTTGTTGAATTTCTTTCAGGACTACTTCACAGACTTGATCACTAATGGCAGCATTAATTATTTCAAAATGTCGAAGCGAATGTACCCCCATAGGCCTATAATGATGGTTATCAGTCATGCTGCACCCCATGGGCCAGAGGATTCGGCTCCGCAATATTCAGAGCTCTTTCCAAATGCTTCTCAACACATGTAAGTAATACCCAGAATGCCTTCAGTGTTACAGTTCTGTAAAGTCTGACGCTTTTCTGAAGTGACAAATTTTAATGCAAAATTAAGCAGAGTTCCATATGGCTGAGGTCAGAAGGTGAGGAGATATGAAGGTACATATGAGAGAGGTTGTTTAGGTGAAATCTGAGACATCCATATCTGTGGGAGGAACAGCAGTGAGGATGGGCACATGTAAGTGCATTGAAAAATAGATACGTCTCCACCCCAAAAAGATAAATGTGTCCGTCCGCAATATAAGGATAACAGGGACGTGTGGGAAAACTGGCTGATTTTAGGCACATGGGCATGAGATCTGGATGTGCGTGGTACCGGCTACATAGATGTGCCAGCGCATATACCACCACATACACCTCACAGCTTGCTATTTTGGAAGCAGTGCGGCAGTAGACAAAAAGGCTCAATATTTACCTGCTAGGTGTTTCTGGATTTGGCAAAAAATATTAAGCAAATGAGTACCATTTGTTAGCTGGCTGAAACAAACACACTTCAAATGTCTATTCTTGCCCAGAGGCAGGAAGAGACATGGATATGTCTGTCAGCATATTTAGATGTGCAGCGGCATTTTAAAATGGATTGCACATATGTATCTCTTTTGGAACACCGCAGACACACCTCTGATGCGCCCCTGACACAGACATGATTGTTCCAGACATGAGTACACTCGGGGCATTCAAAATTGCCCCTTGGGACGTGGATGTGATTGGGACACCCCAATCAGAAATAGAGCTTCAAAATGACCCGCATATTCATGTTATAACTTAATAATATTGGTAGTAGACTTAATAGTACATAAGAGATTCTTGCTTGTTATCCAAGGAGAACTAGGTGCACATGGGGAAAAGCTTTATTTGACAAAACACTTAACTGTGAGAAGCTGCTGCCTTAACATTTTATATACTAAATGGTTGTAAAACTGTCCTTAAATATAGAAATAAATGTGATGGCCAAGAATGAAGGGCATTGCTGTTTGAAGTACTTTGAAAAGTACAGTAAGCATTTCAAGTATTTAACGCACTGAAATGAGAATTACTGAGAGGTTAAGATGAACAGATGTGACATCTAATTTTTTTTTTTGTGTTCTTCAGAAATGCTTTTCCTGGATCTGGTTATTTTGATGTTTTTTTGGAAGCTGCGTTTCAACTCAGTGCAGATGTGCATAACTGATCATTTCATATACATCGAGTGCAGTGTGCCTCCTCTAGCCTTTTATTTTCGAGCATATTTCCTTATGATTTTTTAAATCTTTCCTCATACTCCTATGTCGAACATAGAAGAATATAATATGAAATATTAATATATCTCCTAATGACTGAAGTACACTGGAGGGATATTCAGCAACTGTGGCAACTTATAAAGCACATAGCCATTGCCGCTGAATTCTAACCTTGCATATTCAATGCCAGGGCCATCTTTGGCCACCGGCATTGAATGTCTGGGTCGCCACAGAACCCGGAAGCTAACCAGGCAGCAGCAATATTGATCTGCTGCCCAGTTAGCTCCCAAGGGAAAAGATGGGCCAGCCTTTGCCGCACCTGACTTTACCTGTATGTTTCTAACCAGGCAGCAGTTCAATATCTGGACTGCCATGAAGCTAACCTGGTAGTCAGCCGCTGCCTAGTTAGCTTCAGCAGTGAGAGTTAAACCAGCATTTACTGTGCCTAACTTTTGCCACTTGGTAATAATTGGGCAGCGGCTCAATATCGCCACCGCCCCGGAACACCCTAATGCTCCCATGGATATCCAGCAGTATTAAGCGAATTAGTGTCGCTGAATATCCTGGCCAGGGAGATTAACAGGTTAGCAGATCTTCTTACTGTTAATCCCTTTGAAAATCGGGCACTTAAATAAAGTAGTGAGGTTGCTGCAGTTTGTTTTTTTGTTAACTTTTATTTATGTGGTGATATGGCAACAAGTAATGATCATATGTAAATTATCGTGGTGAGAATGGTGCTTGGCCAAAAATATTTTTTGTGAGCATTTCATTTACAGATGCAAGGAACAGTCATGAGGTCCAGTGTAGCACCATCATGTAATGCTAAATGTATGTGGAGTCATATGGAAGAAAATACGTTGCTTGCCACCCAGTCTGTTAGCCTATTTTCCTTCTGTAGTGGAGACTTGGGAGGCAGCCATCATTTTCATTACCATTATGCTCAATCCGTGATCAAACAGCACGTCTAGACTTCAGAGGTCCAACCCTCTACTCTAAATGTATTCGTCCTATGAAGCCTAAAACTAAAGCACACTGATATTTTCAACAAACACATTTTTAAATTTTCAGCCCATTGAAAGATACTTAATTTGGGCACAAACATTTTAATCCACAGTAAGCTGGGAATAGTATCATAGTAACTGATGGCAGATAAAGACCAGTATGATCCATCTAGTCTGCCCAGTAAGATGGCAAGAGTAGGTGCACCTGCCGCTCCGTGCAGGCCACCCCTCCCCATGTCTTTGTTTTAGGGGTGAACCCACTGCTCCATGTAGGACACCCCTGTATGTTGAGAAATTAGATAGTTAAGTTTATTTTGATTTTATCCTGTTGCTGTAAAGGGATCCACTGTGTCTGTCCCATGCCATTTTGAATTCCGTCACTATATTTGCCCTGACCACTTCCATCGGGAGGGCATTCCAAGCATCCACCACCCTTTCAGTGAAAAAGTATTTCCTGACATTGCCTTTCAATTTACCCCCTTGCAGCTTCATGTTATGCCATCTAGTTTTACAGCTTCCCCGTCTTTGGAAGAGGTTTGTTTGTTCATTATTTCTCTTCAAGTATTTAAAGGTCTGAATCATATCTCCCCTGTCCCTCCTCTCCTCCAGAGTGTACATATTTAGATCTTCTGGCGTGTTTAAAAGAACCTGGCAAGTAATATAAGCTGCACGCCACTTGTATAGATCTTAATGGAAAACTTACAACACATCATGGTAAATTAGCTAGACATGCTATGCTACTGAGCTATTCTTACCTAGTGAAATGAGGTGTGGCTCCTCCCCACCTGTCTTGGTGGCCTCAAATTACTGGCGTCCTTGTTGCAGAGGGTTCGTTGCAGCCACGGGATGGACCTGGATGCTTTGTTTTGTTCCACGTTGCACTGAATGACTGCTCAGATTAAGAGTTCCGACTGCATATAGTACATTGAGATGAACTGCTGACAAACTCTAGGTTTGTTAGCATCAAGCTACTGAATACCCAGTTTCTGCAGCAAAACCCATTAATGATGAGTTGAGATTTCAAGATATTAAGTATTCAGCATAATACAGGAAGCTTCCAGTAAAAACAATATCTATATAAATAACTCTTTCCACCTCCAAACTTGGTTAATGTAATCTGAGCGCTTCCTTCTTGGGATTGCTATCCAGGTGGTCAAACGTCCTTTGGATCATTTTTAACTAACTTTCAGTTGCATCTTCCTGACCTCAGGTTGCAGTCCAAAAATAGTGTTATGATTTCATTGTAATGTTTATCCCTAACTGTAAAGGATCCCTGGTTCAACAGTCACCAACAGCTATATAGGCTGTCATGGAAGCTTATAGGATAAATCTCTTAGTTCTGCTTGACCACATACAAACTCTGCCCCTTTTGAACTAAGAGGCCTACTGATACTCCAGTTAAAAATTTTCAGCCTTCAGATAAATGGCTTTGCTAATAGGTTTGCAATTTGGTTTAAAGAACTTAGAGATGTTTAGAAAGACTTTCTTGGAAGTTGTGTGGAAAGAGAATGGCGAGCTAAATATGTTTTTATGTCAATAAGCTCTGTAAAAGAAATGCAACCTATTTTTGTTTAGGAATGTTCCGGGTAAGCCAATATGTACTTTTTAGTGTTCTTCAGAGCCTACCAAAAAAAGGTTCAGCTTCTAACCAGATGCTGTCACTGTGAAATGAAAGAGAAAACCATATGTAACCCCCCTCCCCCCCTCATCCTGAGGGTTGGGGGAAGCTGACTGATCCTGCAAGGTCCAGGTCACAGAACAGTTTTATCCAGGCTCTCTCCCTCTCCTTCTCCCTGCTACACAGACACTTGTCACAGGGGAGGGGGAAATCCTTTCAAGGACCTTGACACACAAATTAAAAAGGCTCTCTTGACTCTGAATTGGGTACTCAAATTCTCTTTGCAGAAAAACCAAATGTCCAGTTCAAATAATAAGTCTGTAATGTTTAATATGACAAAGTACACAGTCTTTGGTAACACAGGTTGTGTTCCTTTGAATTATTTGTCTGTGATTCCAATTTAAATATTTGAGTTCTGCTGCTGACAGAAGGATCCTGAGTTAGGGCACCTTTGCACTTAGCAAACTGCAATGTCCTTTCTCCCTCCTCCCTGGGATCCCTTTCCTCTAATCCTCTCTGTATACCTTGTAAGCAGTCACCCCACTGTACCACTGCCAGCATACAAACTCCTCTTGTACAGCAAACGTCTGCATTAGTCTTGAGAAACTAGTCAGCTCCTCAGTCTCTCTCTTTTGGCTAGGCAATATGCAAGCCAGTTCTTCAGTCTTTCTCCACACTATGGTTGCCAACCAACCGGTTTTAGGCTGCCTGGCCAATTGGTGGCTGGCAGAATGGTAAAACCGGCCAATGAAGGGTCAGTTTTCTGCCGACCCTTCATTGACAGGTTTCTCCCTTCTCTAAAAATAAAAAATTAATTGTTTTTAAAAATTCTGGCTGCTGATGCCATGACTGCTTCTGTTGGGTCTGTAGCAAGAGCGGCGGCACTGCCTCCCCTCCCATTGCTACTGCAGCCGCCACCGACTCAGACACAGTGAGAAGCAGGCGGAAGCAGCGGCAACAAGCTTGCCAAACCGCCCCCCCCACCCCAAGCAAAAGCACCGGGTCTTTGCGACTCTGGTGCATTTAAGAAGCCCTGCTGGTCCTGCTCCCTTCTACCCTTCTAATGTATGCTCGTGCCAGAAGGCACGAGAGTCATCTGTCCAAGGGAGAGGGAGGGTTGAGATAGAGGGGGCAGCAGAGGAGGATGGAGTAATGATGAGATCAAGGATGTGCTCTGCAATGTGGGTAGGGCAGCGGACAAATTGACAGAGGGAGAGGTCAGACAAATGAGAAATTAAAAGTTTTTCTCTGCGTCTGGAAGGGGAATCAACGTAGATGATGAAATCACCCATTATCGTCAAATGCATATAAGAAAGGAAGACCTCCGAAAGGGTAAGCAGAAGAGAGTCCCAGAGATCAGGATATAAAGATGGAGGGATGTAGAGAAGGGAGTAGCTAGGAGGGATGGAGTCTAGGCATAGTAGTAATGCCTCCAGATAACGGACGGCTGGGGAGGACACCTCCTGAAGAAGCAGGGAAGAGTGGTGGAGGACAGAAACCGTTCCCCCCCCCCCCCCCCCCAGACTGACCTAGTCAGGGCACAGAAAGCCGAGTAGCCAGGAGGGAGTCAGTGATTGAGGAGATGGTCTTCACCATTTTGCAGCCAAGTTTAACTTTCCTAATAGGTTTATTGATGTTTTAGGACCCACTGCAATATTTATGGTACTGCCTTTTTCTAGGTAGGATCCTTATGTGTTTTGGAAGTTAGTATTAACATGGAAGAAGGAGAAACAAAATGGTTTAAAATCAGCAAAGGTGGGGGTCCACGTGATGCATGAGTGAGTGAGGACGTGCCTTTCTTGCTCTGGGGCTGCCTCGGTGATTAATCTGCTTTTTTAGTATTCCTGAGTGCACAAGAGATAAAAATTTTGGAAGGAGGAGATTGGAGAGTTGAACTTGGTTTATTGAAGGTCCGATCGGGACAGTAAGAATGCCGATGCCGACTAAGAAAGAGCGGTTAACCAAGTTGGGGCCTGCAGTCTCTGCGATGGTGCAGCCAACATCGCCCGGAGCCGAAAGTACCGACTCTACACCAGAGGAACTGGCCAAAGAGGTGGTGAAGCTCTTAGATCCTAAGTTTGACATCATTGGAAGGAGAGTCGATGAATTGGAACACCGCGTGGCAAGCATGGAAGACAGTGAGGGACGGCAAGAGAGAGAGAGCAGGGAACAAAAGCAGCTGTTGGAGGCCTTGCAACAGAAAATAGACTATCTAGAGAACAGATTGCGGCGAAATAACTTACGGATTGTGGGGCTTCGTTCATTTTTGGAAAAATGGCTGCCGGAGGAGTTAAGCCTAGATGGGCTGAGAGACCACTTCCAGATTGAAAGAGCGCATAGACTGGGAGCCTGGAGGGAAAACGGCAGGAGGCCATGAGTGGTGATTTTGAGAGTCTTCAACTTTCAGCATAAAGTACAACTTCTTCAAGCTTACCGAAAGAAAGGGGAGCTAAAGTTGGGAAATCAGAGAATTTTACTGTTCCAAGACTATTCGGCGCTCGTGGCGGCAAAGAGAAAGGAGTTCTCCCCAGTATGTACAGAGTTATTTAAGCGTAAGATGTGCTTTGTGTTGGCTTTTCCAGCGATATTGAGGCTGTCGAGTCAGGGGAAGAACTTTACGTTTGAATTGGCGGTGCAAGCAAAACAATTGTTGGATGTCCGTTGCTGAAATGCTTCAGGAAGAAATGGGTCTTTTAAGTTGTCTGTGAAAGTCCGTGGATGACTTGATACCTCGAATTGCAGGGGGTAGTGAATTCCAGAGTGTGGGGGTGTATAGAGTGAATGCTCTGTCTTGTTGCTTGCTTGCAAATTCCGGGTCTGTCATGGGAGACCGAGGAGGTTTTGGGTGCTTTTTCTTCTTGGTCCGTCTTGAGTTTGAGGTGTGAATTAATGTATGGAGCTGCTTTGAGGATTGGTTGTCTAGAATTTTGTGGATGATGATTAGGACTTTGTATTGTATTTTTAAGCTAATGGGAAGCCAGTGGGGGTGTTTGAGGATAGGAGTGATATGGGTTTGCCGGGTTTGCCTTGAGGCTTCGAAGATGGTTCTAGCAACAGTATTTTGGGTGATTTGTAGTGGTAAGAGTGCATACTTAGGTAGTTCTTGATAAATGGAATTACAGTAGTCGAATAGGGGAGTGATGGTAGCCTGACAGACTGAGCGGAATGTATCTGTGGATAGGAGGGGGCATTGGTTTCGGAGAGTTTTAAGTTTGTAGTATGCTGCTTTGATGATGCTGTGAATTTGTGCTTTAAAGGTCAGTTGCTGATCAAGTATGATTCTGAGGTACTTTATTTGTGAGCTGACTCAGATATCATTGTTGCCGAGTCTGATAGAAACTGGGGGGATGATGTAGGAGCTCTTTCTTACTGAGGTTGATGGATAGATTATGAAGGTGGAAATTGAGAGTGTGGCTTAATCTGGAGCAGAAGTGGAGAATGGTGTGAAGATCATTATGTCTTTAGCATATATCAAGAACTCTACTCTGAACTGCTGGAGGTTATCACATAGTGGTTGAATATATATGTTGAACAATAGAGAGGAGAGAGTTGACCTTGTGGCATGCCCTGGTTGAAGGTGAAAGGAGTTGAGATTCATGTTTGGAACCTTATTTGCTGGTTACAGTTGGAGAGATATGAATGGAACCACTTGAAGGGGGTACCACGGACTTCAATGTGGTGGAGTTTGTTGAGGAGGAGCTGGTGGGATACGGTGTCAAAGGTAGCAGCAATGTCTAGACAGAGCAGGATGAAGCCTTGAGTGAGTGTTTTAATGCCTGTGATGAGTGAGTTTAGGAGTGATGTCATAAGGATTTCCGTGCCGTGGTTGCGTCTGAATCCACGTTGATGTATGTTTAGAAGTGCATGGTGGTCTATGTGATCTTGGAGTGGGATTGCACAGCTTTTTCAATGATTTTGGAGATAAATGATATGCTGGTTATGGGTCTGTAGGAGGATGGAGAGTGTGGATCAAGGTTTGGTTTCTTCAGGAGTGGTCTGATTGATGCGTGTTTAAGGGAGGGAAGAAGGAGCCCTTATTCCCATCCAATTCATTGTCCAGTTCATGCTCCCCAAAAGGGGCAGCAATCTAGACAACAAAGGAAGCCACAAGCTCAAAGAGCTCAGCCGGCTCAGCAGGTACAGCCTCCGCAGGGGCTTTGACTTCTACCTAAAGAACTTAACCATTTTGCCTCAGAAGGGTCCAGAGCCCTTGACCATTCCGGGCAGATTATGCCATTTTGCCAAAAGATGGCAACAAATAACATCAGAAAACTGGACTCTGTCCATTGTAGGACAGGGGTACACACTTCACTTTCTCAGCATGTCCCCGCCTACAGTCATAAAACAATTCAATTCTCAAGGCCCGGTCACCGACATTCTGTGTCAGGAGGGCTCTTCACTCCTTGCTCAAGGAGCAATAGAAGAGAGGTACCCATATCCCAACAGGGAAGGGGGTTCTACTCCCTCTATTTTCTTATCCCAAAGAAGACAGGGGGATACAGACCTATCCTGGACCTCAAAGAATTGAACAATTATCTGTTCCGAGACAAGTTCAAGATGATCTCCCTCGGAACACTTTTACCATACCTTCATAATCAGGATTGGTTATGTTCTCTAGATCTAAGAGATGTGTACATGCATATCCTTATCCATGTAAATCACAGGAAGTACCTTTAATTTCTCTTTCAAGGGAACCACTTCCAATACAGAGTCCTTCCATTCGGGCTGGTCTCTGCCCCAAGAGTCTTCACAAAATGCATGGCTGTAGTAGCAGCATTCCTGAGAACTCTGGGGATATTCGTCTTCCCCTGCTTAGACGACTGGCTCATCAGAGCACCAACAGCTCCAGAAACAGAACGGGCAGTTTCTCATGCCATGAGAATTCTCCAATATTTGGGTCTGGTAATCAACCACCCAAAGTCCCACCTCACCCCTTCTCAATCCCTAGAGTTCATAGGGGCTCGCTTAGACATGGTGCAATCAAGGGCATTCCTGCCACAGCCGCGCTGTCTACAAATAATAGATTTGGCCTCCCAAGCAGTAAAGAAAACACTCCTAACTGCTCGGGAAATGCTTTAACTGCTGGGGCATATGGCATCCACTGTACATGTGGTCCCTTATGCCTGCCTACATATGCGAGCGGCTCAGTGGACCCTCTCTTCTCAAATCACCCTGACAACAGATGCGTCCAAGCTGGGTTGGGGAGCCCACTTATTCGATCTTTCCACTCAGGGTCTCTGGACCTCACAAGAAGCCTCTCTTCAAATAAATCTCTTAGAGCTAAGAGCCATCTACAATGCTATAATAGCATTTTAGGCCCAGCTCAGTCAAAGGACAGTTCTGGTCCAAACCGACAAATCAGGTTGCCATGTTTTACATAAAGAAACAAGGTGGAATGGGCTCTCTGTCGCTATGCAACGAAGCTTTGCGACTATGGGCCCTCGCCAGGGAGCTCCAAATTCACCTTCTAGCGGTATACCTTCCAGGCATTCAAAACTTGTGGGCAGACAAGCTTAGTCGAATATTGCTGCCACACGAGTGGTCTCTCCAGTCAGACCAACTGGCTCAAGTGTTCCAAACCTGGGGAACACCAGATATAGACCTCTTTGCAAGTCCACAGAATGCCAAACTTCCCCGGTTCTGTTCCAGAATTCCGGTTCAATACTGTCTAGCAAACGATGCTTTCCAGCTCCATTGGGGTCAGGACTTCCTCTATGCCTTCCCACCCTTTCCCCTAATTCCCAAAACTCTTTTCAAGCTTCAAAGAGACAGGGGTTATATGATTCTCATAGCTCCATGTTGGCCAAGACAATCGTGGTGCCATCTGCTTCTGCGTCTCTCTCAAGCAACTCCTCTAGAGTTGGGATATGCTCTAGATCTCCTTTCTCAGGAGAACAGGAAGCTGCTACATCCCAATCCTCAATCCCTGCACCTCTGGGCTTGGCTGCTGAGGGCATAGAATTTTTAGATATCCACCTCTCTCAGCAAGTGAAGGATATCCTTCAAGCTTCGAGAAAACCGTCCACAAGACATTCCCGCACTTTCAAATGGAAAAGGTTTTCTATATGGTGTTCAAAAAGGGGGCTTAACCCCCTTTCTGTGCCCATGGAGTTGCTTTTGGAGTATCTCCTCCTCCTTTCAAATTCTGGTCTTAAGACAAATTCAGTGCGAGTCCATCTCAGTGCTATTGCGGCTTTTCACAGGCCCCAAGATGGACAATCAATCTCTTCTCATGCACTTGTGTCAAGATTCATGAGGTGTCTACTATTGACAAAGCCCCCCATAAAGCAACCACCAGTGGCATGGGACCTGAATCTTGTTCTTGGGCAGCTTATGAAGCTGCCTTTTGAACCTTTAGCCACTACAACTTTAAATTCCTTTCCTAGAAGGCCATTTTCCTAATTGCAATAACTTCTGCTAGGCGCATTAGTGAACTGCAAGCTTTAGTGGCTGGCCCTCCTTATACAAGGTTCCACCATGATAAAGTAGTCCTCAGGACTCATCCACACTTTATGCCAAAGGTGGTTTCATCTTTCCATTTAAACCAGTCAGTTTACCTTCCTGGATTCTTCCCTAGGCCTCATGCCTCCAGTGCAGAAAGGAACCTTCATACCCTAGATTGTAAAAGAGCTTTAGCCTTTTACCTTCAAAGAACTAAACAACATAGGAAGTCTTCTCAACTCCTTGTTGCTTTTGATTCTAGCCATTTGGGACTTCCAGTTTCCAAATTAACCCTATCTAGGTGGATTTCAAACTGCATATCCTTCACTTACGATAGTAAAGGTCTTTCCTTTGAGGGCCAGGTTACAGCTCATAATGTCAGAGCAATGGCAGCCTCGGTTGCTAACCTCCACTCTGTGTCTATAGGTGATATCTGTAGAGCGGCTACTTGGGCTTCGGTACATACCTTCACAGCCCACTACTGTCTGGACAAGGACTCCCGTCGGGATGTCTTGTTTGGTCAGGCTGTCCTACAACATCTCTTTCAGACTTAATGCAACTCCTACCCTCCATCCCGGTAGGATTCCAGGGATCCATGGGAGGAAGTATGATCCTGTTCACACGGGTTCACAGCTCGCTGGGGTCATTCCTCTGGCATCTTTCAGCTGGGGAGTCCTCATATGTGAAGACTACATTCCTGCTTGTTCCTGGAGATAGCGTAGTTACTCACCTGTAACAGGTGATCTCCGGGAACAGCAGGAATGAAGTCTTCACACCCACCCACCTCCCCTAGGAGTTGTCTCTCTCTCTCTCTATCTCTCTTTCTGTCTCTCTCCTTGGCTCAGCTTTAAACTCAACTGATGTGAGAGAGGTACAGAGGCGGGAAGGCAGCACGCATGTGCTGTGGGATGCTCCCAAAAGCGTTCCTATTGGACGCTGGGGAGCGTTTCCGTGCAGGCTCCGTCGGTACCGACGATACCCATATGTGAAGACTTAATTCCTGCTGTTCCCGGAGGTCACCTGTTACAGGTGAGTAACTATGCTTTATTTGCATGTGAGCAGTTTAGCTGGAAAGGAAGTTTTGTACTTGTATAAATGCTTAGACGTTCAATTATGTTACCCTGGCAATTGCCACTGTTTAATATGGATGGGTACAGATTCTAATTTGGACTGGCTGTCTTTGTCTTAGACCCGCAGTTCTATCTTTTTCTCTGAAAGGAAAGTTTGGGGTTTTTTTGTTGGTTTCATCTTGTACCTTGCAAGCATATTTAGAGAGGGGAGGGGCGCTTTCTCTGATTCAATATCATCAGGGTGTCTTCAAGAATAATGTGGTTCCTCTTGTAGATTTTTCACATAAGCAGTAGTACTCATCTACTGACCTTATACATAAATGGTATATCTCACCCTATCAAAAGGAAATTTATTATGAATTATTTTTAAAAAAAATGGGCAGTAGATATAGTCTTATTAAAGGAGATCCATTTAAACTCCAATGAGAGCCAGAAATGGGAGAAGCTTGATATGAGGTAATTTTTGCCCCATCTGCATAAAAAAAAAAAGAATAGAGTAGCTATTCTGCTCAAGTCTGCATCACAATATACCATTATCGAATATGAATTTGATCACACGATTGATGGATTTGGATACTTCTAGAGAGGCAAAGACAACAATTTTCATATGTAATGTGTATGCCCCCGTTATAGGTGATCTGGTCTTTATTTTTTTTACTCACTCTTACCGATGGGCTCAGCACATGGTAGAATACTAGTGATTTTAGCTAGAGACTTTAATTTAGTTCAGGCTTTAGTGCTGGATAGATGCTCCCAGGCGAGAGCCACCATACATGAAGCTATGCAAGCACTTCAAGCTTTAATACAAGGAGAAGGCCTGGTTGACCCATGGCAAATACTTAATCCTACTAGTAGAAATTACACTTTTTCTTGTTTTATCATGAATCATATTCCCATTTAGATTATTTTTTAATCTCTAGGACACTAAGGTCAGATACGGTAGATGTTATCATCTTCCTCAGATCCATATCTGATCATTCTGCAGAGGGTTGCGACATACATCCTCTGGGTGAATAACAAACCATCACCGTGCAGACCAAACACCACCTTACTTGAAGATTCCAAATTTAAAGCTAAAATTGAAGCTTCCACTGAAGAATTTTTCCAAAATAACTAATGGGATGCCCCTCTCCAATTTCTGGAGCATTTGCAAGGGGAGTACTCATAGTTTATCAAGCCGAGATAAAAGGAGAAAGAAACAAACCAATAGATGATCTGGAGAAAATCTCTCTCTTGCTGGAGAATTTCTATCTAATAACTCCAACAGCTGCTGCCTTCAACGGACTTCAGAAAATAAGGATGGAGTATCATAAATTTACAAGTAGATTGCCGTTAGTGAAGTCTTCCTGCACAAGATTTCTTACTATATGAATAATGATAAAGTTGGTCGGCTACTGGCTCCAAAATTGAAAACTGATAAGATCAGAAAAAGGATCATTGATCTTAGGGATTTAGGTTCATAAACAGCTTTTATGGACTCCCATATAGCGTGAAAGTTTAAAGCATTTTATCAAGTATCATCTGGAGTCTTCAGCTGTCCTGAATGAACCTGCTTTCAGCTGATTTTTGAAGCTAAGCAGGGTCAGGCCTGTCTAGTACTTGGATGGGAGATCACTTTGTAATACCAGAGGCTGTAAATTCACTGTGCAGAAGAAAGGCCTAACAATCTACTTATGGTTGTACCTTGCTAAGAAAACCCAGGGGTTGGGTAGCCAGGAGTCAGCATTGACTTGACAACACACATTGCATTACATTTATATACATCTGAACATCCTAAAGGGGAAATGAACTATGAGAGTTTCCTGACTAACCGAACTCATCACTCTCTGAGGCTGATAGGGCTTCACTAGATAAACCTCTTACTTGTGAGGAAATAGAGGTGACTGAAATCCATCCCATTGTGCTAAGCTCCAGGGCCTGATGGATACCCTTTTCAGTTTTATCGTAATTTCTTCCCCATTAGGTCCTTTTCTTTTACAGCTTTATAATTCATATGAACTCAGACATTAGTGAAAGTGGATTTGGAGAGTCTGTCATTACTGTTGTTGCTAAACCAGGGTGGGATGATAGCAAGGTTGAAAATTATCGACTTATTTCTTTATTAAACATAGATGGCAAACTATATGTTAAGATCCTTGCATTCAATTTGAGAGAAATTCTGGACAAAATATTTCAGGCTGATCAGCTTAGATTTATGAAAGGCAAATACATTGGGGATAATCCATAGTTGCTCATGGACCTTATTGCTGTAGCTCAGAAGCAGGATGCCCCCTTAGCTGCCTTCTCTATTGACACTGAGAGGGCATTTGATAGAGTTAAATGGGGTGTGTGGAGTGGTTGACTATGGAGCTCAATTCATTAAATCCACACAGGCCCTATATGCCAACTCTGCATCTCAAGTAAGGGGGAATAGGACTCTTTCTGGTCAATTTCTACTATCCAGAGGCACTCAACAGGGCTGTCCCCTTTCATCACTTTTATTTAAGATAGCATTAGAGCTGTTTCTGATCGCTATTAGGGAGAATATCAACATACAAGGGCTATTAGTTGGTGAGAAAAAATATAAGGTATTGGCTTATGCAGATGTTGATCTGATCCTTTTGTCCTCACCTAGATCATCCCTTCTGGCCTTTCTATACATCACTGTGGAATACACTAAACTGGCAGGATACAAAATTAACTTATCTAAATCTGAGCTGATGTCACTTAATGCAGATTGCACAGAGCTGCTGCTTGGGATTCATGATCTCAAATGGGCTCCAGCAGCCTTTAAATATTTTGGTATCCATATCAAAGATCTAGAGGTAGTCATGAATACCAACGTTTTGTGGTAGGGTAGAATATAATCCATTAAGATGGCAATAGCACCCCAGGTTAAATTGTTTTTTCACTCCTTCCAGCTAAGTGCCCTGCTAAGTTTTTCCAACACTTGGATACCATGGGGGTATATTCAAAGATATTTATATAGTTTGCAGACCTGCAAACCACATAAATGCCCCTCACTAGGATATTCGGTGGCATTTACCTGGTTAGTGCTGCTGAATATCCCCTCCTAGCCCATCTAATCACCCTGATGCTAACTGGCTAGCATCGGGGCCTTGTATGGATGGGGCAGGGTGGCATGCAAAGATAAGCGGATATCTAAATTGCTCACCAGGCAACCCAGATAGTCAATGCTAGTGGCCGGATGTGACTCCAGCATTGAATACAGGTTTAAGTTAAAATGGTGATGGCTAGCCACTTTAAAAGCACTGGCCGCTGCTGTTGAATATTGACCCAAATATTACTAAAATATCTTTGGAAAGAGAAACTCCCTAAAATTTCCTTTAAGAAGTGAGGGTTCAAAAAGAGCAAGGCGGTGTAGGCTTGCCTGACTTTGTTTATATCAAAGAGCTTTCTTACTGTGATATGGTTTATGATGGATGGCTACTGAACTGGTTGATATTGAAAATCCGAGGTGGCTTAACCTAGAAAAGGATCTAGTTGTACCTTTTCCTTTATCTCTGGTTATGGGAATCTCACCATAACACAACTTATTCCTCATATCCAGCACCAAACAAGCTGCTTTTTTTTAAATTAAGATTTTAACCACAATACATACACAATGTATATAAGAAAAGCATAACCTGCTACCATTAGAAATGACGAAAATATGCAAAACAAAAACAATAGCAAGGGAAGCTCTAGCCCCCATCAGAGAGAGAAGCAGAAGAGAGCAAATGTATTAATACCTAGAACTACCCCAGTCAAAAAAACAGGACGAGTCAAGAGTATACACAAATCCCCAAGTACCCATACTAACCAACTGATTTGTCCTGAAGAAAATTTTCCAAATGGGAAACATCTGTGAAAACAAACTTATTTCCAGCATAGGTAACCGCACACTTACAGGGGAAATGGAGATAGAATGTGGCTCCGATAGCCAAGACTTTAGACCACATCTGCAAGAAAGCCTTCCTACACATTTGCGTAGGCCTGGCAACATCAGGAAAAATGTTTATCGGCTAGCCACAAAAGGGAAGAGACTTTTTAGAAAAGTATGATTTAAAATCAGCAATCTTATCAACCTCCGATCCAAAAGTGACCAGCAGACTCACCCTCTGAGACAATGTCCTGAGAGGTCTCAAGCGGTCAAATCAAGGCTGTCGGAGAGGCGATGGAATCCAATCCCTCTCCTTCAGACACTTCTACCCAAGTCCCCTTGGAAACATTAAATATATCTTGTTATTTAGTAATGTTGATGCACTAGTTATTTCTAAGTTCTTTCAAATAATTTTTCAGCAGCTCGAGGGGGGACCGAAGCCGCATCACAGGAAAATTCAGGAATCGCAAATTCATTGCCCTTAACTGATTCTCCATTGTCTGTAGTTTGGTATGAATAACCAAACTATCCTTAACTGCTGCCCCTGCTAGAGACTGCAGTGAGGGCTGAGAGCCCTCAAGTTTCATTACACGAGACTCTAAAGAGGAAATTAAAGAGTCCTGCTATTTAAATTTGTCCAGACTCCTCAGAAAACTTGCACAATTGACTCATAGACCCAGTCAATATCGATTCCACTCTCGACTGCTTACCTCAAACAACATCCCTCAAGGTAACCTCAGTAGAGAGGGTCCAATGGCACAACCAAACTTGAAGATGGTGACGCAAGAGAAACTGCCTTGGGTGCCAAACACCAGCTGGGGGGCCCGAGAGGGAGGGGAATCACAGAGAGTGCTCGCTTGCAGGCGGAGAAGAAGTGGCTCTCTGAGAACCACTACTATGTCCGGAGCAAACAAAGCCTATCAGAGAAGAAGGCTGGGGTGGCGGTGTAGGGCAACCAGAACTCAAGGAAGTTTCAATATCCAAAGTATTATTCATGGTTGTAGAAAGAGGCAAAGCAACAGGGTGCACATGGAGGTCCATAGGCCCTTGAGCGGGCCTGCTCCTCCAGCACCTCCCGATGCCTTGTTCTTCACCTTCCGCTTACCCATAACAATTCAGAGCTTCTTCCAGTGCTCCTTCATACTCCGAAGGACCTTCACAAGGGGTGGAATGTGCCCTTTTGGTCACATCCTTTCGGTCACGTACAGGCAGTCACACCCATGGCCTTTCAAAAGGGAGACTATGATAAAATTAGGAAAACAGTTAAAAAAACTAAAAGGAGCAGTTGCAAAGGTTAAAGACGTACATCAGGCTTGGCTGTTGTTGAAAAATACTATCTTGGAAGCCCAGACCAGCTGTATTCCACGCTTTAAGAAAAGTGGAAGGAAGTCCAAAAAACTGCCAGCATAGTTTAAAGGTGAGGTCAGAGAGGCTGTTGCCAAAAAAGCATCTTTCAGGATATGGAAAAAAAAGCCAAACGACAAAACCTGGAAACAGCACAAGCACTGGCAAGTCAAATGCAAGGCATTGATAAGGCAGGCAAAGGGAGAAATTGAGAAGAAGCTTGCTGCGGAAGCAAAAACGCGAAGTAAAGACCTTTTCAAGTACATTCGTAGCAAAAAACCTGTGAGAGAGTCAGTTGATCCATTAGATGATAAAGGGATTAAAGGAGCACTAAGAGGCGACAAGGCAATAGCGGAGAGAATGAATGAATTCTTTGCTTCAGTCTTTACTGAGGAAGATGTAGGGATGTTACCCATGACTGAAGTGGTATTTAAAGGTGCGGAAGAATTGAAGGAAATATCGATACATCGAGAAGATGTATTACAACTATTAGATAAACTGAAGAGTAGCAAATCACCTGGGCCGGATGGTATATATCCAAGGGTGTTGAAAGAACTGAAATATGAGATTGCAGACCTGCTATTAGTAATCTGTGAACTATCATTAAAATCATCTCTAATACCTGAAGATTGGAGGATCGCCAATGTAACACCAATTTTTAAAAAGGGTTCCAGGGGTGATCCGGGAAACTACAGACCGGTGAGCCTGACATCAGTACCGGGAAAAATGGTAGAAACCATCATAAAGAATAAAATTACTCAGCATGTAGATAGTCATGACCTAATGGGAGACAGCCTACATGGCTTTAGACAAGGAAGATCTTGTCTTACTAATCTGTTATGGTTTTTTTGAAGGAGTGAATAATCAGGTGGACAAAGGTGAGTCGGTTGATATTGTGTATCTGGACTTTCAGAAAGCCTTTGACAAGGTCCCTCATCAGAGACTTTTGGCAAAACTAAAGAGTCATGGGATAGGAGGCAGTGTACTATTGCGGATCAGGAACTGGTTAAAAGATAGAAAGCAAGAGGGTAGAGCTAAATGGCCAATTTTCCCAATGGAGAAAGGTGAATAGTGGTGTACCCCAGGGATCTGTGCTGGGTCCGCTGTTTTTTGACATATTCATAAATGACCTGGAAAGTGGAATAACGAGTGAGGTTATCAAATTTGCAGATGACACAAAACTATTTAAAGTTGTTAAAACCCAAGAGGATTGTGGGAAACTACAAGAGGATCTTGAAAAATTGGAAGAATGGGCATCAAAATGGCAGATGAAATTTAATGTGGACAAGTGCAAGGTTATGCACCTAGGGAAGAACAACCCAAACTATGGTTACACGATGCAAGGTTCCACATTAGGAACCACCACCCAGGAAAAAGATTTAGGCGTCATTGTGGATGCCATGTTAAAACCCTCGACCCAGTGTGCAGCAGCGCCCAGAGAGCAAATAGAATGCTAGGTATGATAAGGAAAGGAATGGAAAATAAAACAAAAGATATTATAATGCCTCTATATCGTTCCATGGTGAGACCGCACCTTGAATATTGTGTGCAATTCTGGTCGCCGTATCTTAAAAAGGATATAGCGTTATTAGAAAGGTTCAGAGAAGAGCCACCAAAATGGTAAAGGGGATGGAAGGATACTCCTATGAAGAAAGGCTAAAAAGGTTAGGGCTCTTTAACCTGGAAAAGAGACAGCTGAGGGGAGATATGATAGAAGTCTATAAATTAATGAACGGAGTGGAACGGGTAAACGTAGATCGATTGTTTACCTTATCAGAATATAGAAAGACTAGGGGACATGCAATGAAGCTACAGGGTAAACTATTTAAGACTAATAAAAGAAAATATTTTTTCACTCAACGTGTAGTCAAACTCTGGAATTTGTTACCGGAGGATGTAGTAAAGGCTGTTAGTGTAGCTGGGTTTAAAAAAGGTTTGGACAAGTTCCTGGAGGAAAGGTCCATAAACCATTATTAAGAAGGGACCCAGGATATCAATGCTTGAACCAATACAAGCATTGTGGAACCTGTGTCCCTTGGGGAAACTGCTAGGTACATATGACCTGGATTGGCCACTGTTGGAAACAGAATACTGGGCTTGATGGACCTTGGTCTGACCCAGTATGGCATATCTTATGTTCTTATGTTCTAACAAGAAACGGGCTTGGGGCAAGATGATGTGACATGGTCAGCCTTCTTGATGTTCGCAATTCGATCATTAGCCTTCATAAATCGCCCTTCTTTCTTGCCCATCGCACCCAGTGGATGCTCGTTAAAATGTATAGAGCCAGTCTAATAAATACCAACTTGTAATGGCACTGTCGGGGTCAAATAGGGACACATGCCCATATAATTTATGAATGTCTAGTTTTGACTGGAAGTGGGACATACCTTATCCAGATCTTTAGTTACAAAATAATGCTATCCTATAAAGAAGTTGTGTTGCATTTTATAGCCTTAGCCTATGGGCTTACAAAAGTGAACTACAGTTTTATGATATTTGTGTTATAAACACACTCCAAGCGATACTAAGTTGCTTAACCCTTTCCAGGCCGAGCCCAAAACTCTTGGGATCCAAAATTCTGACTAAATATTCCTATCAAATGGTATATAATACATGATTATAGCAGAAGGAAGATCACTATTAGAACATATTGAATAAGACGGGTACAATTTTCCTGAAATATGCAAGAATTAACCCGGCTGCAGAATGTGGATTAAAAATTTAAAGGAGGCCTTCAAAGGGTTAATATACACTGCTAATGGAACTCCATTTTGATGTACTATAAAACGGAAAAAATTGTAGCTGAAAAGTCTGGTAGGTCAACTCATGTGGAAAAACTATGGAAACCACTAGAAGAACACCTTAATTAGTAAGATTTCTGGGACTGAGTCAGAAGGAGAGCCTGGGAGAGGGTAATTTGGGAGGGGCTTGGAGTTTCTTTCTATTCTCTTCTTATGTTCTGTCTTTTTTTCATTCTGTTGCTTGTGCCTCTTTTGGATTTCTTCTTTTCTCTTTGTTTCTTAAACTCCGAAACGTTATGATGTTGCTACTATTTTTATCTCTGTAATACCCGGCTCTAAGATATACTATGTGCATTGGTTTCAATTTGAGGTATATCATCACTGCTGTTCACAGCATTTTTGTGATTTCTGCACACACATGGCCACTTACACGAGTAATGTAGTGGGTCGCTATTCTGAAAGTACGAGCGTTGAATTGATGGTGCGTACTTTCACTGCATGTATGAAGCGAAACATGGGAAGAACACGGGCAGAGTGCAAGTTCATGTGTGTAAATTATAAAATACTATAACTTATGCACATACTTGGAAAGTCTAGGTGTGGGCATTTACATCTGTCATGGAGCATGCCTTACTGTCATAAAATAGCCTTGAAATATACGCATGGAAATGAGCGTAAATCTAGGCAACCTTTATAAAATAACCCTCTATATGCGGGTTTCTAGAATTAGCATAAGAGGCAGCGAGATCATGCTTAAATGTGCCGGACCACAGCGTTTCTAAAGGTAAGCACAAGCATTTCCTGTTTCTCACAAGAAATAAAGTGCATGTTACTGCCTTTAGAAAAACCATGGTCCGGCAGCTTGTAAGGCAGCACAGACACAGGAGCAAACAAATATGATTGGCAGCAAGAGGAGGTTACAGAACCAATGCTGGGACCGCAGCTGATGCAGGGGGAGGAGGGGACTGGAAGGGAGCTGACACATGGGGATGGGGAGGGGACTGGGAGTGCGACTGGACAGTGGGCAGAGAACTGGAAGGCAGCTGACACTGGAGGGGGGCTGGGGGCTGGGATTACAAGGGTCTGACACTGGGAAGGTACTGAAAGGTGATTGACATGATAAATTACTGGGTCTGGAAGGGAGCTGACACTGGAGGGGGGCTGGGGGCTGGAAATGCAAGGGTCTGACACTGGGAAGGTACTGAAAGGTGATTGACATGATAAATTACTGGGTCTGGAAGGGAGATGACACTGAGGGAGGTACTGGACAGGGAGGGATTGGAAAGGGGCTGGGACTGTAAGGGAACTGATGGTGGTAGATTCTGGGGTCAAAGTGGGAAAAGAAGCAAAAACTAGGGGAGTAAAAAGGGAGAGGGGGCAGATATTTTAGGCCTGATTCAGTCCCAGATGTACAAGCCCTCTGTACGCCTGGTCTGAACCGGACGAACAGAAGTTGTTGCGATTCTGATCCCGCGGGGCACATCTAGCCCCACAGGATCAGAATCATGAACAGGCCTGTATGTGCAGGTCGAGATTGCATTTCAGCCCAGCCTGCATGCACAGGTCATGCCCAACTAACTCAAGTTTGGGCTTTAAAATGGAGCCACAGCACCATGGCGTCTAGTTGCCATGGCACCGTGGCTCCATTGTAAAGCTGCGATCCTGGCTGCCAGCTCCTGCAATGCTTTCTCAGCAGCCCGATCTGACCTCCCAAGGCCAGGTCAGGCTGCGGAGAATACTCACTGCCTCCGCCTGCCAACCCCTAGCAACTAGGGAAGTCATTCCACCTCAGAGGTGGAATAACTTCCCCATGCAGGTCGCTGGCCCCGGACATACAGGGCCGAATTTAGAATCGTCTCTGTACATCCAGGGCTGGTGACCGCACACCACCCGCCCTAACTCTGCCCCTTCTCTGCCCCCATATAACTTCCCCATACAACCAGCTGGGAAGCTAAACACCGGCAGGAAGGGGTATGAATAGCGGGGATGGATGTCCTGTTGGGACGTTCTACCCGGTGTTCGTGGCTTGGAATGACCCGCTTTGTGTTTGGGGAAGAAATGGGGGCATATATGTGGGAAGATTGAGAGGAAGCGGTATATTGAAGAAGGAAGTAGATGGATGAGTACTGGAAAAGGGATTAGGAAGGAGGAGGGGTAGGCATTGGGGACATGGGGATACAGGAAACCAGGAACTCAGATTAAGCGGAGACTCTAAAACTGGGAGAACAGAAGAAGACAGACTCTAAGATTTGCTGGGTATTGGGAGTGTAAGTGGGGACTGAGGGGACTGGGTAATGTGGAAGGGCATGGACTTGACTATAAATGGGAGAAAATTGGGGACTAAGAAATTGACCAGAGATTAGGAGGACAATGAGGACTAGGTAGTGTTGGTATGAGTAAGGCTATGAGAAATATGGGGAGGGGAGAGTTTTTAAAGGAGCTGGCAGCAGGACCATACCAAGCTAGAAATGCACCCTGTGTGACTAACAGATCTGGAGCTCCCCCTCCACTCAATCACATCCAGTAACTCACTCTTTTTGAGCTTCCTGGAAGCGCAGTGATGATATCAGCGCCCTTGTGTGCTTGCGCACTGTGCGGCCATACCACTTGGAGGGTTCAGGGAGGAGGGTATAGAAGCAGTTGAAAAAGGGTGAGAGACAAAGGAAGGGAAAGGTCTTTGAATGTGAGAGAGGATAGAAATGGGGGAGGTTAAAGGAGAAATGGAAGCCTAGATAGGGGGGAAGATGTAAGAAAGGGATTGAAGGTGGAGAGGGGATGAGCGATAGGAAAGGGACTGGAGCTTACTGGGGGATAAGAAACAGGAAAAAATTAAGACTCGAAGGGATGAGAGATGAAATGAGGGAATAGAAAGTGAGTGAAAGATGGGAGAGTGAGGCTGGGGAACAGGGCTGTCCCAAGTGTTTCTGACACCCTAGGCAGAAACCCTGGCCTCGCTGCCCCCACTGCTGCTTCCCCACCCCCACAGCAGCTTCCGATTCTGTCTTGGGAGGGGAAGGCGGTCAGCGGCAGCATTTGCCACCGCTTTTAGAAATACTGCCACTGCCTGCCTCCCCCCTCCAAATGGAATCAGCGGTAGCTGGGGGGTGGCACGGCTGCCCATGTGTGCTGACGCTGCCTGCCCAGCCGTGCCATTGCCCACTCGGCTGAATGCCTTAGGTGGCTGCCTAGCTTGCCTAGTGGACAAGCTGGCCCTGCTGGGAAAGGAATGAGACTGTGATGGGTAATGGGAGGACTGAGGAGGCAAGACTAGGAAGTGGAAAGCTGCTAAGTGGTAATTAAAGGGCAGAGACGAGGGGGAATCAAATCTAGCTGTAATTTACTGTAGGTAAAAAGGCAGATGAGAGAAAAAAAAAGCCAGAAGGATAAACGTCTCAGAGTGAGATATAGGACAAGAAGAAACACAGAATGAAAAAAACAGGAAATGGAAATGAGATACTGAAAAAGGATGTAGGAGGCAATCAAGAAAGAGGCAGCAGTAAAGATAGACTAGAGGCAGTCCAGCTAGAAAAATAAAATGATTGGATAACAAAAGTACAAAAGAATGTCCGTCATTAGAGAGAGAACTATATCAGCATTTCCTATAGCTCACTACAGGAGGACATGAATTTCTGTTTCTTCAGTGTTCCACTGCTCAGAGTCTGGTTTTTGGAGTTTTTATTTCATTCTTTTTGTCTGCATTTTTATTTATTTATTTATTTATTTATTTACATTCTCTTATATACCGCTCTATTCTGCATCAGTGCGGTTTACATTGAACAAACTGAAATTACATTGAACAGGGCATTATAACTTGGAGATAACTATTTTACAGGGAACATGGGCTATGGAGGGTTAAGTGGCTTGCCCAAGACCACAGTGGTTTATCCTTTACAACATAGGTGTCAAACTCTGGCCCGCGGGCCAAATTTGGCCCGTAGTGTAATTATATTTGGCCCGCGAGGCTATACCAAATGACTACTAGAGCTAGCCCGCCGGTATTATACAGCGCATTCATTCATCGCTAATACTACAAATCCCATAATGCCTTGCTGTTGTTTTGGCGCGTCAATCAGGACAGGTCCCAGAAACGCCCTCTCCTGTGTGACAGAAGTCATAGCGATCTCAAGCTACAACTGTCACTGTGGAACCCCTTCCCAAAAATGGCAAAAAGAAAGGCAGACAACAGGAACTTTCTGGACAGGTGGGAGACAGAATATTTGTTTACATATGTAAAAGACAGACCTGTTTGTCTGATTTGTGGAGTCAACGTGGCTATAACTAAGGAGTATAACATTCGACGACACTATGAAACAAAACACCATGACAAGTACAAGGACCTGGACATGACTCAAAGGAGCCAGAAAGTGGAGGAGATGAAAAGAAGTTTGGTTTCACAACAGAATATGTTCAAAAAAGCCACATCACAAAGTGAGGCTGCTGTAAAGGCTAGTTATATTGTGGCAGCAGAGATCGCAAAATCAGCCCGGCCCTTTAATGAGGGAGAGTTTGTGAAAAAGTACATGTTGAAAGTTTGTGACATCGTGTGCCCAGAGAAAAAGCAAGCCTTTTCAAACGTGAGCCTGAGCAGAAACACAGTAGCTGATCGCACATGTGATCTTGCCACCAATCTGTATGACCAGCTTTTGGAAAAGGGAAAAGATTTCATTGCATTCTCCCTTGCTGTGGATGAGAGCAGCGACGCATCTGATACTGCTCAGCTGTCAGTCTTCATCCGTGGAGTGGACTCAAATATGTGTGTTACGGAGGAGCTATTGGGATTCAAATCAATGCATGGCACAACCACAGGAAAGGAAATTTTTGAGGAGGTTTCCAAATGCGTAACTGAAATAAAGCTGCCGTGGGATAAACTCGTGGGATTAACGACAGATGGTGCGCCAGCGATGTGCGGTAAAACAAGTGGACTGGTGGGCAGGGTCCGGGAGAAGATGCAGGAAGAGAACTGTGCAGGTGAACTAACTGTTTATCACTGCATCATACATCAGGAATCATTGTGTGGCAAAGCCCTAAAGATGGAACATGTTATGACCACAGTAACACAAGTAGTTAACTTTATAAGAGCCAAAGGTCTGAATCACCGCCAGTTTAAGTCTTTTCTGGAGGAGTGTGGTTCGGAATACGCAGACGTGCCGTATCACACAGAGGTGAGATGGTTAAGCCGAGGAAAAGTACTGAATAGATGTTTTGAGCTGCATGAGGAAATATGTCAGTTTCTGGAAAGCAAAGGGAAGGACACAGCAGAGCTTCGGGAGAAAAGGTTTCTGTGTGAGCTGGCCTTTCTGTGTGACATCTCGAGCCATCTCGATGCGCTGAACCTGCAGCTTCAGGGGCGGGGGCGCATCATCACAGACATGTACGCTGCAGTGAGGGCTTTTAAAACTAAACTGTGCCTGTGGGAGAATCAGATGCTGCAAGGAAACCTTGGCCATTTTCCCTGCTGCCAAACCATGAAAACGCAGTTCTTTACCAACTTGTTCCCATGCGCACAGTTTGCTGAAAAACTCAGTGTACTCGGCGCTGAGTTTAGCCGGCGATTTGCCGACTTTGATGTCCAGAAATGTAGGTTTGAACTGCTCAGTAATCCCTTTGCAGTTAATGTGGAAAACGCACCAACCAACCTCCAAATGGAGCTAATTGAACTCCAGTGTAATGACACGCTGAAGTCAAAGTATGATGCTGTGGGCGCCGCCCAGTTTCCACAGTTCATCCCTGACACAATGCCTCAGCTCCGCACCCAAGCTGCTCAGATGCTCTCCATGTTCGGCAGCACTTATCTATGTGAGCAACTTTTCTCCTCGATGAAGATGACCAAAACATCTCACAGGAGACGTCTGACTGATGAACACCTTCGCTCGATACTGAGGATTTCCTCAGCTCAAAGCCTGAGCCCAGACATTGATGAACTATCATCCAAGAAGAGATGCCAGGTATCTGGCTTGGGCACATCAGATTAGATCAGTGTGCAGCAAACTGAGCAATAATTAACGTTTTCTTTATGCACTTTTTCTTGCTACTCCAAGACATGGGCTTGAATGGTTGATTAATTTTATTATTGTTATTTTATTTTAAAAATTATTATTTATTATTATTTAAATCTTATTTAATAAATGAATGTCATTGATGTTTATTTTTATTTGAAATTGGTTTTTGCATATCTGAACTATTAAGTTATAAATTGTATAGTAATAAGTGTTGCTTCATATTCAATGTTAAAGCAAATCTTGTTTGGGTCCATATTAAAAGGTTCATTTGTTCAATGCTGGCCCGCGACTTTGTTCAAGTTTTACATTTTGGCCCACTGTGTATTTGAGTTTGACACCCCTGCTTTACAAGATGATAGTTTGTTTTCCATGTGCAGCTGAAGTGAGGGATTCTTGTTAACATGTTGGTTCTGGGTAGGAATCTGTAGCAGTCTTGTTCTTCTTTCCCAACTGGAGGTGTTCTGATGTAGTAGGATAATTTGCACTACTGATTTTTCATAGGTAGGGTTTGTGCAGTTTGAGCTTTTGGGCTTGGTGCTGGTGTGATGTGGGCAGCCTTTGAGTGTTCATTTGTAGGGTTTTGTGTTACAACAGTACGCACAGCCTTGCAGTGGAGGGAGTTTGTGTGTCACTGATGTGACACCAGAATTTGGATAGAGTCTATACTGAGCTGTAAAATCCCCTTCTGCTCTGCATGTGTCATTGGGAGTTTTATTGGTTAGTCTGGGAATGATCCACATGAATGATTAATTATACTCTTTTGGACTGATGGTAATCATGTGTTCGCTTTTCCATGCATTTTCAAAAAATATATATGGATAATATCAGGCAATTTAAAATAGCTAAGCAGATATTATCTGTATATTTGAAGGCCATGGTAGGGGAGAAGTGAGGACAGGCTTGAAAATTATCCAGATAATGGTAATCTTTAGCCATTATTCAGTTAGTTTATACGTTTTGTTTAGGCTTGCCAAATAGTAGATGTAAAATAAACAGAGTGCCAGCAGTTATCATACTATCCGTATAATCATCACTGTTGCCTATATGGATAATGGCACTGAATATACAAATTAAGTTAAATGGCAGCACACTGACAGCACTAGCTGTAAATTTATCCTTATTTGTGCAGCTCAGACCACAAGATTGGTTCCATGAGGGGGAGGTGCAAAAGCTAGAGTTGACTCAGGGAGCCACAACCCCTTGAGCCAACCCTGATTGGCAGCACATACTTGATGCATGCATACCTCCAGGCAATTTTTAAGCACCTATTTCTGCATGCAAGACATAGTTCTACATGCAAAAACAAATCATATAAAGTTACTTCCTTTCAATCTTATTTATATACTGGCACCAGAGATCATCCTCCCAGTTTTCATGGTGCCTTGACTACATCACTTCTGCGATATATCAGCCCACCTGCTCTGATGGGCAGGAGTAAGGCACTACAGTACCTGTAAATATTGTACTTTATTAATCCAATTTCTCCCTTTTGTCTTTTATCAGTACTCCTAGCTATAATTATGCTCCCAACATGGACAAGCACTGGATCATGCAATACACTGGGCCCATGCTGCCTATCCACATGGAGTTCACCAATATTTTGCAGCGCAAAAGGCTACAGACGTTGATGTCTGTGGACGACTCTGTAGAAAAGGTAAAATCTCTAAAGGTTTGTTTAAAATTGGTTTTGGTAGCTTGTATTCATATTCTGTGAGTGCTACCTGTAACATGTATGTCTATCTTAAACATAGAGTGTTGCAATTCATTTTCTGACCTATTACATTCAAATCTCGTTTCTTCAGATTTCAAGTATTTGTATGCATTCTGATTACATTATATAAAAACTATGACCTGTTTGCTTCAAAAGCCCACACGATGCCCCAGGGAGAAATCAGGGTGTGGGCTATAACTATTTATTTCTATAGTGCTTCTAGGCATACACAGCTCTGTACATACATAAGAGCCAGTCCTGGCCAACAGAACTTATAAACAGAGCATATAAGGGATTAGGGCATTTCAGTATAAGGAATAATTCAAAACATGCATGGGTATAAACAGGAGAATAGGGATTTAGGGTGTAAAACAACCTTGAAAAGATTGGTTTTAAGCCTGAATTTCAATAGGACCAGAAACAGAGCCTGATATACTGATTCAGGAAGTCTATTTTGGGCAATTCAGCATCTTTCCAGTCCCTCCGTATTGCTTGGCATAGCAAGGTGGAAGGAATGGAGTTTGGAATTGGCAGTGGGGGGACAGGGAACCACATTTATTTATTTATTTATTGATTGATTGATTGATTGATTGATTTAAGATTTATTTTATACCGCGCTATTTGTCATCAGTGCGGTTTACATTGAAACAATATAACACTGGTCAGATATATCAGACCTATTTTACAAATAACAGGAGTATTAACATGAAAGTGATTTACCCGATGAACGAAGTTCCCAAAGAAGGGTATAGGGTGGAGTGGTAATGAGGATCTGCTGAATGAATGAATGTCGGTCAGTAAGAGAAGTTTGAACTATATGCGGAATCAGATGGGGATCCAATGAAATGACTTGAGCAGAAGGGTTATGTGAGTATAGCGATACTGGTGGAAGGGAGACAGATGGTTCAGTGGGAGACCAGTGAGGAGTGTAACAGGAGTGGATGAGGGTTTGAGTAGTGTGTTCAGAAAGGAAGGGATGAATTTTGCTGACGTTATAGAGAAAAAACCAATAGGTTTTAGTGTCTGTCGGATAGTAAGATAGTAACATGGTATATGACGGCAGATAAAGACCCTCATGGTCCATCTATTCTGCCCTGCTCCGTGCAGGTCACCCCTCCCCATGCCTTTGTTTAGGGATATACCCACCGCTCCGTGCAGGTCACCCCTATTTGTTGAGGTAGCAGAAACAGTTAAGGTTATTTTCATTTTTTCCTGTTGCTGTAAAGAGATCACTGTCTGTCCCATGCCATTTTGAATTCTGTCACTGTATTTGCCCCCACCACTTCCATTGGGAGGGCATTCCAAGCAGCCACCACTCTTTCAGTGAAAACGTATTTCCTGACATTGCCTTTCAGTTTACCCCCTTGAAGCTTCATGTTATGTCCTCTAATTTTGCAGCTTCACCATCTTTGAAAAAGGTTTGTTTGTTCATTAATACCCTTTAAGTATTTAAAGGTCTGTATCATATCTCCCTTGTCTCTCCTCTCTTCTAGAGTATACATATTTAGGTCTTCAAGTCTCTTCTCATATGTCTTCTGGCACAGGCACTAAATCATTTTGGTCACCTTCCTCTGAACCGTTTCCAGTCTTTTTATATCCTTTGCAAGATATGGTCTCCAAAACTGAACACAATATTCCAAGTGAGGCCTTACAAGCAACTTGTACAATGGCATTAGTACCTCCTCCTTTCTGCTGGTAATTCCTCTTTGTATGCAACCCAGCATCCTTCTTCCTTTGGCCACCGCCTTGTCACACTGTTTCACCATCTTGAGATCCTCAGAAACAATCACTCCAAGGACCTGCACACTCCTGGTCCATGCACACCAACCTCTCAACCCCTATCGCATACAATTTCCTTGGATTTCTGCATCCTACGTGCATGACACTGCACTTCTTCACATTAAATCTTAATTTATTTATTTATTTATTTATTTAGCTGTATTTATATACCGCTTTTCACCGGGTCAAAGCGGTGTTACATAGGGGTGAGGGAATTAAGTACAGGGGTAGGGCCATCACCGGGGAGGCAACATTGATGATTTTGACATAGGAAAGACTTTGGACATAGGACAGACGTTGGACATAGACAGGTTAGTGTAGCTTTAAGTTAGAGGTTCATTGTGGGTGAGATCAGAGGTTTGTGGGTTTTTCGGTGGGGTTCGAGTTGAAGTATTCCTGGAAAAGGATGGTTTTTAGCTGTTTTCTGAAAGATAGTAGGTCGGCATTGTTTCTGAGATAGCTCGGTAGAGAGTTCCATAAGGATGGAGCATAAAGTTCAAAGGCTCGATTGCCAAGCATTTGACCATTCTTCCAGCTTTTGTAGATCTTTCCTCATATAATCCACTCCCTCAGGGGAGTCCACTCTGTTGCAAATTTTCGTGTCATCTGCAAAAAGCAGACTTCCATTCAGTCCTTCAGCAGTTGTTGTTAAGTGCCGCCGAGTCGGTGTCGACTCATGGCAACCCTCTGGATAGTTGTCCTAAAATGTGTTCGGTCTTCAGTCAGGCAGCTCATTGTTGACAGACTGGTACCTGTAGCTGCTGCTATTGTATTGATCCATCTCATTGTTGGCCTTCCTCTTTTGCATTGACCTTCTATCTTGCCAAGCATGATGTCTTTCTCTAATGATCTCTCTCTTCGCATGATGTGTCCAAAGTATGAAAGTCGAAGTCTTGTCATCTGAGCTTCTAAAGAAAGCTTAGGTTTGATCTCCTCTAGTACTGACTGGCTTGTTCTTCTATTCGCAGCCAGCACCATAATTCAAAAGCATCAATTTTCTTCCTGTCTATCTTTTTCACTCTCCAGCTTTCACATCCATATGAAGTTATTGAAAATACCATGGCTTGAACAAGTCAAATCTTTGTATGGAGAGAGACATCTCTGCTCTTGATAATCTTGTCTAAGTCTTTCATAGCCATTCTGCCAAGGGCAATGTGTCGTTGGATTTCTTGACTGCTTTTTGCTTCTTTATTTATTTATTTATTTACAATCTCTTATATACCGCACTATTCATCATCAGTGCGGTTTACATATAACAAAATGCTCAGTACAGTTGTCCACGATTTCATTTTCTTTTCCTTCAACGATTAACTTGTTGATTTTGCTAGTTGTCATTATCTTTATCTTCATTACATTAAGGTGCAGGCCCATTTTGAGACTATGTTCTTTGATCGTGGGAAGCAAATGTTTCAGATCATCTTCACTTTCAGCCAGTAATGTGGTATCATCAGCATAGCAAAGGTTGTTGATGAGCCTTTCACCAATCTTCACACATCTGTTGTCTTCATACAATCCTGCTTCTCTGATGATTTGTTCTGCATATAAATTAAACAGGTAGGGAGAAAGTATGCAGCCTTGTCTTACACATGCCAGCAAGATTCTACTGAAGATTATTCAACAGAGACTACAAACATACCTGGAACAATAACTATCTGAAGTGCAAGTAGGGTTCAGGAAAGGGTGAGGAACGAGAGACATCATCACGGATGTGAGATGGATCCTTGAAAAGACTAAAGAATACCTTCAGTAGTATCACTCAGTACCGGTCCCAGTAGTATTGATCAGTACCGGTCCCAGGACCGATCCCTGGGGCACTCCATTAATCACCTTTCTTTCATCTGAATGAGTTCCATTTACTATCACCTTCTGTCGTCTGTCAATCAACCAATTTCTGATCCAGTTCTTCACCACTTTGGGACCCATCCCCAGGCTGTTCAGTTTATTGATAAGCCTCCAGTGAGGAACAGTATCAAATGCTTTGCTGAAATCTAGGTAGATCACATCCATCGCATGCCCTTGATCTAGTTCTCTGGACACCCAGCAAAGAACTCTATCAGATTTGTTTGGCATGACCATCCTTAGGGAAAAACCATGTTGCCTCTGATCATGCAACCTGTTGGTTTCGAGAAAGCCCACTATTCTCTCTTTCAGGAGTGCCTCCATTACTTTACCCATCACCAAGGCAAAGCTTACTGGCCTGTGGTTTGCCATTTCTTCCCTATTGCCACTTTTGTGAAGAGGTACTACATCAGCCTTTCTCCAGTCCTGTGGAACTTCTGTCTCCAAGGATCTATTAAAAACATTTTTTAAAGGCCCTGCCAGAACCTCTCTGAGCTCTTTCAGTATCCTAGGATGTATCCCATCTGTTCCCATGGCTTTGTTCACTTTCAGTTTTACAAGCTGTTCAAACACATCATCTTCTCTGAATAGTGTTTTATCTACACCAGTCCCATTTGTATATTTGTCAGTCACAGGTGGTCCTTCTTCAGGATTTTCTTTAGTAAAAACAGAACAGAAGTATTTGTTTAGCATTTTCACTTTTTCAATGTCACTTTCCACAAATCCGTTCTCAGCACTTTTGAGTCTTGCAGTTCCACTTCTGATCTTTTTCTTCTTCTCCTGAATATACCTGAAAAAAGTTTTGTCATCACACTTTAGATCTTTAGCCATCTTCTCTTCTGCCTTTGATTTTGCTATCCTTATTTCTCTTTTTGCCTCTTTTAGCTTTATCCTGTATTCTTTTCTATGTTCCTCTGTTTGCAAACTTCTGAATTTTGTGAAAGCACTCTTTTTTGCCTTTATTTGTGCAGCCACATCTTTGGAGAACCAAATAGGTTTCCTTTTCCGCTTGTTTTTATTTACTTTCCTTACATATATATCTGTTGCCCCTTTTATTGCCTCCTTTAGTTTAGCCCACTGCAATTCCGCTTCCCTTATCCCCTCCCACCCTGCCAACTCCTCCTTCAGGCACTTGGCCATTTTACTGAAGTTAGCGTTTTTGAAGTCTAGGACTTTGACCTTGCTGTGATTGGATTCCGCCTTAGTTTTTATCTCGAACCACACCGTGTGATGATCGCTGCTGCTCACATGGGCACCTACCCGGACATTCGACACGCTATCTCTATTGTTGAGTACTAAATCCAGCGCCGAACTTTACCTGTTCTGTTCTATCACCATTTGTCTAAGCAATGCATCTTGGAAGGCATCCACAATTTTTTTACTTCTTTCCAGATTTGCAGAAGGAATACTCCAATCCACATCAGGTATATTACAGTCACCCATTATGATCACTTCCCCCTTCATGGCTACCTTTGTAATATCAATAATCAAGTCTCTATCAATTTCTTTGTTTGAGTTGGAGGCCTGTAGACTACACCAGTATGGATAATAGTGCCAACCACAGCGCTGTTTCTTTTCCCCATGTCCCCTGCATTTCAGCAGCTTTAATAATGCTTTTGACATATAGGGATACTCCTCCTCCTCTTCTGCTTTCTCTATCTCTCCTAAATAAATTATAACCAACTATGGCTATATCCCATTCATGTGACTGAGGCACGTGAATGGAATATAGCCTTAGCTGGCTATAATTTATTTAGGAGAGATATGTGCCAAGGGGGCAGATGACTCCAAGGTTATACCTGCTGAGGAAACAGGAAAAAATGACAGCGTTATCCACAGAATTAGATAGTTGGAAGGGGAGAGATGGGTTAAGAGAGAGAGAAAATAAGCTCCATCTTGGCCATGTTCAGTTTCAAATGATGGTGGGACATCTAGGCAGCAACGTCAGACCAACAGACTGAACTATAAGCATTCACGTTACAAATTTTAGAATATGTCCACCGAGCTATGATAGCTATGAAAGGTTTTGCTTATAATGGTCTTTGCATGTCTTGTTGGCCATGCCCCATTGGCTTTGGAATGCTTTGTCTTCATTTTCCTTTCTTCTCCCTTGATCAGCTGTGTATTTTTCCAGATGTTGTTGTGAATATCCGGAACAGGGGTAGGGGGAGCTCATGAAGCATGCTTCAACTGATCAAATTACCAGAATGTGAGCACCATGCCAAAAACACTTGTCTATACTTTAAAACAAAAATGACTGATTTTTTGTTGTTGTTGTTGTTCTGACGGTATCAAGAAAAGAAAAATAACTGAATAACTGGAGACAACACATCAATTTAGTGTAACTGAAAAAGGACATAAACGCTTCCATGATACCTGCACTGTTTTGGCTTTTATTATCAATTAGAAGTATCATTTATTTAGTTGTTTATTTAAATTTGTATACCATTCATCATTCCTCCATGGTTTACATAAAAAATAGGAAATAATAAAATATCGTCAATATTGCTAGACAATACAAATTACAATAAAACAACAAACCTATCGTATAGAGGCCAATTCAAAGATGTGTGCCCCGGGCCGTCCAAACATCTGAATGGCACAGGGATACACCCGATTCTGCTCCCACGGGGGCTAGTCAGCCCCATGGGAGCAGAATCGCAGCATAAGGCCAGGACGTCCAGGATGTGCCCCGATTCGGGCACCCCGGATGTCCCGACACTTACCCAGCTAGCCCAGCCAGACTCCTGCATGGAGCCACGGTGGCACAATGTCCTGTTGCCATGCCACCGCGGCTCCATGCAGGAGCCGTGATCACCAGTGGAACATCAAATTCATCTTTTCACACAGCCTGACCCCTAATTGGGCCTACCCTGGCACGGTCAGGCCACGGGGATCCCCCTGCACCTCCTCACCTTTGTTTCCGGGCCTGGATCCCGCATATTGCACCATCCAGGGTTGGAATAAATGCCCCGTTCAAATGGCCAATCTCAGACATACAGGGCCGACCTTGGAGTTGGCCCTGTATGTCCGGGGTAGGCATCATGCCTCTAGCCCGCCTTCATGCCTCCCTCGGCCTGCCCCCATACAGAGCTCAACGCATATCTCTGCTATATGTGCGAGGAGCTCTGTGGATGGAATCGTCACCCATGCGTTTAGCGAGGATGGATGTCCTAACCGCACATCCATACCCACTACACGCTGTTCAGAATCTACCCCATAGCAAACATTCATCATGCATAAAAATGGAAAAGTTACCTTTTAATCTAATTTAACCTAGGGGCCCTTTTACAAAGTTTTTGCACTTACCACACATTTTTAGCAATACTTAACATCCAGTAAATGCAAAAGTCGTGCACTGTCAGGGTCCTGCCCAGCATGTTCCCAGCCGTTATCACACTGAAAAGTACCCTAATATGCAGCAGCAGCAGCATTTGCAATTAATCGGGGTGCATTTCATCCACCCACTGAGGTGACTTTAAATGCACCCATGCTTATTGCAAAATTGACAGTGCACGGTATGTACCCACTGTGCCATCCATATTGTGTAGTCTATGTCCACTCTCCACCCCTAACCCACTTAGTCACTGCCTGTCATGCGATGTGTAGTTAATGCGGGAATTAGCATGCAATAACTGTCATGCCAGCACAGTAAAATTGTCATGGACCCACATCAACCATTAATGCGCACCAATTCTTGCGTTTTCCAGTTAGCACTCTTTAGTAAAAGGATCCCTTATACCTTTAACGCATAGTTCTCAAAGCTTTAGTTTTCTTCAAGCAGATGACTTCATGCGAAATTTTTTCTGGCATCCAATTATTTTTCAGTGTATACTGTATTTCACGCCCCTTTTTATTTTTGAATGTGTATTTCGCAATCCTTTGCTGCCAGTTCATGTGCGTGTGCCATTGAGTTGAAGCTGACTCCTGGTGACCCAGCCCTTGGGTTTTCTTGGCAAGGTGTGACTGTAAGTAGATTGACAGGCCTTTCTTCCACGCATTAAGTATTCCAAAGTGCTGTCAGTTGCTGTAAAGAATTCCCTTCAGCACATCAGTCATGTAAGAACATAAGAATAGGCAAAACACATCGTAACTTGTTGCACACACACACGTGGATATATGGAAAATTGAAGAATAATGTGCACATAGAAAATAAACATGAAAACCTTTTTCTACCTAGCATTTATTTTCAAGTAGTTTCAAACATGGAGGTGTTATAACAACATTGTTTGGCTGCGGTGGACGCAAAAACCCAGTCGAGTCCCTCATGGTTGCTTCTGTTCTGTCTCATCGTTCAAAACAGGTCCCCAAATTGTACTCTTACATTATACTTCCCTTGGGGCAAAGGCATCCATCACTAGATTGAAAAGATGTCTGTTCTCTGTAGTCTTTGATAGAAACAGTCTATATGTCCATATGGAAATGCACGTAAGGCTAGATAAAACAAGGTCGCCGTCTACTGCACGTACAAACACAATACTTAAGATGACATCCATCATCTCACTTGGCCTTTCTTAGGCAGCAGACCTGTCTGCACTTAAACCTCAGGGGCTCACAGAGCATTGATGGATTTCCTCTACCTCGCCGCTGCCAACACCTTAGATCTCTCAACTTTGTTCCATTGCTAATATATTAAAAAATACCTAAATAAAGCTGGAATTTATTACGGTGCAAAAAATGGAGGAAAAAGACTTCAAAACTTACACCAATGTATATACTGTTTGTATAGTATATTACCATCTCAGACCATGGCGTGATTTCTCATTCATTGGTCATAAAAAAAACTCCATTTAATAACATCAATTTTTATAAATCTAAATTGTTTAAAATCATATGAATTTTTTCTCAGCATATCATGCCAGAAAGGCTTTACTTTTCTTTAAGAAGACATATGCAAATTCCACCCGTCAGAGACCTTCATTTAGCTGTCTATAGCGTCCTCGGGACTATTTCATTACATGTACTTTTTTTTTATAGCTTTCACTTCAAACGTTTCTGCCAAACCTCTTCAGCGTGTATGTATTTTATAAAACAGGTGCAAAATACTGTCCCTTATTAAAATCTAAAATTGCCCTCAAAGGGTAATTTTAAGTTACAAGAACACACGCAATTTTATTAGTCATTTACACGGATAAATGAGCGTGCTCGTGCTGCACCCCATTCTGTAAGTACATGCATAAACGCAATGCTGCATACTATTTGTGTAGGCGTGCACAGGGGCAGGATTTGGGCGTAGTGTGGGCAGAACACAAAGTTATTCATGCAAATTGGAAAACACTTATAATTTTATGTATGTTGTTTTTTTTTAAAAAAAAATCCGTGTGGGCATTTACACCAGTTCTAGGGCTGGTATAAACAATCGTGCCTTAAATTAACATATGTTTTTGACCACTTCCATTAGTATTTTATGAAGAGAAGAAACTGCATACTTTTCTTTAGAAATGGTGTGTAAGTAGGCACCTACTTTCAGGTGTCAAGTAGGGGCTTCCTTATAAAATTACCCTCAGAGGCTTTTAACTCTAATTGACTGGAGGCTCCCAAGATTTTGGTGGAATAGCAGACTTTTCCATGTCAGGACAGCCACAGAGGTGTCTAAAATGAAAATGCTTACTCCAGTGCATAACCCAGGGCATGCCAGACTGGCTTCGACCCTCCTCTGTTCCCCGCCCCCCCTCCCCGCCCCTCCTTTCCCCCCAAACCCGCATGCAACAAAATGGCCAGATCCATTACTTTGAAACTGCTTTTATTAGTGGATCTTAAAGGCCACAGCTTGCGGATACACAGATATTGCATTGTTAACAATCATAACATTAACAATTGTAACCTCTGTACAACAGTTATATAAGCACTGAATAACCAATAGGTAAGCAATAGCTAAAACTATTTATTTATTTATTTAACAGGGTTTTTTAATACCGCTTTATCATTCAGTCAAAGCAGTTTACATTGTAACTTAAACTTGGTAATGTACATTAAACAGGGACACTGATAACATTGATTTTTCTGAGGCAATGGAGGGTTAAGTGCCCAAAGCCACAAGGAGTACTAGTGGGAATCGACCCTGGTCTCTTAGTTCCAAAGCCAGTGCTCTAACAATTAGGCTACTCCTCCACAATGACCCTGGGCTGAGGTTAACATGGAAGAGTACCACCATTCCTGTTGCCTGGTCAGAGGCAGTGGTCTGCCCCATAGCCAGAGCCCTTGCCCCTTTGCCTCTCATCACCAACTGCTCCGTGTTGGCACCCAGGTATCCCCTTTCATTCTATGCTCCTGGTAACAGAGGCTAAGCACCCCTGGGCCCTGGTACCAGGCCCCCCTGTTACCGGGCCCCAGAACCCCCCCCCCGGCTTGATATCCAGGTCTCCCCTTTTCCATGCTACTCCCCCCTCCTCCTGTTCTTTGGTGAGGTCCCGCCACCAGGAGGGCCTGTGGCCTGACTCACCCCATAGTGAGTACTGAACTGATGGCCTGTCACAAGCCCTTGATGAACAGCTTCAACCCCATGTCATTTAGGTGGACCCCATCTCCCGAGTACACTGTCTCCCCCTCCCCCACAACCCCCCTGCAATTATGCCCTGGTGTTCCACTATGACCCTGCCTAAAGTCTGCATGAAAGTCCCAACTTCTTTGTTCAGCTTCTTCCTTCTCTTCTCAATGCCCTTAGGTCATTCCACCTCCTCCACTTTTGCTGCAGGATGATGTGGGACCAGATGACCCCCACCTCCAGCTCAGTGCGAATCCAGGTCATGTCTGCCTTTATCCTGATAAGATCTATGCCCTGTGTGGACACCAGATAGTTACCCCCTAGGTGCAGGACCACCAAGTCCAGCGGGCGGTCAACCCGTCTCCTGCCAGCGAGGGTGAGCCTCAACTAGTCCCACTGCATCCTCCTTTCACCCATCCAGCATATCCAGATGCTGTCGGAGTGGAAGCTGAGTTGCCTGCCAAAGTGTTGCCCCACTGCCCATCGTCCCGCCCAGTAGACATTTGAATGCCCCCTATAATCCAGACGGACAACGCTCCAGGACCTAGTAAGCAAGAGAAAAGCAGCATCAGCAAACAAACTTATGCAGCATGAGCCCACTGGTGTTGAACCCCGCCTCTCTTACCACCCACAGCATCTTAAACTGATACTTGGAGGGGCAAGACCCATCTGTGTGTTACAGCAGGGGCCCTTCCAACAGCGGGCACACCTGCAAATACTCCCTCATGTCTTCCACTGGACAAAGCTCCCGGACCGTTGTAGCATTTAGCCATATTGTCCTCCCTTTTCCACTCCAGTCTGCATTAGACCAGGCCAGGAATATGCGCACTCTGTCCCTTTCCACTGAGGCGTCCCTAGTGCGTATGGCGGTGCTGGCTGTGTCTGCAGTGGATTGGGTCAGGGCCTCACTCATGCGGAAGGCCCCAAAGAACATCAGCAGAGCCTCTAGCCTGAATAGCTTGATCTTGAACCCATCCTTGGTAATCATTGCCGCTTGCTGCATGGCCCCGTACAGCATGGGTAGGGTGACCGGCTGGCGACCATCCAGCCAGCAGCGTGACCTTCCTGGCCCAGCCCTCCATCACCTTCCTTACCACAAACTCCCTCGTCACATCTCTATTACCTCCCAACTTGAGGGAAGAAGGCCACCCTCACCAGAATCAGCTTGGCTTGCTTAAATGAGGTTCCCCCGGCCTATATGTGCATCAAGAATTCAAGCAGGAAGCCTGTTGACACCCCTCACCCTGGGCTGGCCTCCTGCTCTGTGACAAAGCTCTGCAGCTGACCCCAGGATCTCCCGTAGGCCTTCCAGATATTGGCTGACAATGATGCCATCAGCAGTCTGCCCACACTCCGCATCCAAAAGTCCACCTCTCTGTGGGCATGCGAGCTGCCATCGGTGCCGCGTTCGGGGCGAGCTGTTGGAAGTGCTGGAGCTGAAAGCTAGAAAGCAACTATTTCATTGCACTACCCCAGGACAAGCCTGGCCGTAATGAATACATTGTTCCATGCTCAGCAGCACTAGCCTCCTGACCAATCTCATAACCCTCCCTGCCTTCACTGTTTTGCTTTTTGATGGTGAACACTACCGCTGCATTGTCCAAGCAGAAAACTATTCTCCTCAAAGCAAACTGGTGTCCCCAGAGGACCATGGCCATCACAATCGGGAACATTTTCAGGAAGGTAATGTCCCTGGTCACACCAGTCTGGTGCCACTCTACTGGCAAGCGCTCCTGGCACTATTGAAAGTAAATACTGAAGCCCACTCCCCCTGCGGCATCTGTAAATAGTTCCAGGTCCCTGTTGCAAATGGCTGGCACCCTTCATATGTTCCTGCCATTGCATATAACAGAAACTGCTGCCACACTGCCAGGTCCTCCCGCATGGGGGTGTTGACCCCAATGAAATGGTGCCACTTGTGGATCCCCTTAGTGGCATTTGCCAGATGCAGTACGAAAGCCCACCCCATGGTAACACCCAACATGCGAAGTTCTGATGCCCTGTCAGAGATGAACTCCCTGAGCATGACTTTCCTTGCGGCTGCTGCCACTTGAACTGCGGCCTTCAAGGCCGACAGCTTCCCTGCTGGGAGGCATGTCACCATTTCCATGGTGTCAATTTCTATTCCCAGAAATGACAGGCACTGCACCAGCTCCTCTGCCTTTTTTGCTGCCAGCAGTACCCCTAGTTCATTGTCCTTCCTTTAGAACATCCTCAGGTTACACTGGCAACCCTGCATGTCCCCCGCCAGGAGCAGAAAATTATCCAGGTAGTGTATGATTCTGCCTTGGCCCATCTCCCTCTCAACCATCCCTTGGAGAGCAGAGCTGAAATCCTCAAAATAGACGCATGATATAGAGCACCCCATCAGGAGGCATTTGTCCACATAATACTGTCTCCCCCCCCTACCACCAAAATGTATCCTCAGCATTTGGAAGCTATCCAAATGTATTGGAGGCAACCAAAAGATGAATTCCACATCCATCTTTGCTAACCATGCCCCTGCCCACAGGTCCCAGAACAACTCCAGGGCCTAGTCTATTGAGGCATATTTCACCGAGCAAGCCGCTGGGTCCAGGTGGCTTTTACTGACGTGCCATTGGGATAGGACAGGTGGTATATGAGCTGGAACTTCCTGGGCTCCTTCTTGGGGACCAGGCCCCACGGAGACTCAATCAGGTTGGGCAGGGGCCTGCTCTCAAAGGGACCCGTGATTCTGCTGAGTTCCCTTTCCTTGCAGAGCTTCATCTTGACCAGCTCCTTCTGGTCCAGAGCAGATTTCAAATTCACCGCCATCTGCGGGCCCGGAGGGCCATTGTATGGAGTAGTAAAACCCTGTGTAAAACTGTTAATTAACCATTCCACTTTCTTATGATCATAACCCTGCAAATTCATCGCCAGCACCCCGACCTTTATGGGTGTCGAGACCCGCCTCAGCCAGGCAGCCTTAACGCATGTGCTGGAGGTCTCCTCCCTGCTTCTTCCCGCATTAGACCTGCAGGTGTCCCTCGCCACATGTGGCACATGCATGCCTATATTTGCAGGTGGTATTAAATCTGCAGCTTCCCCTGTTAAACAACCTGCATACTCCCCCGTGCATGGGATAGCTGGGCGGCAAGGAGTGGGCGCCGCCATTGACGTCCCCCATACCAAAGAATCTGCTCATTGTACTCCAGCCAGGCATTACCCCTGTACACCCGGCAGGCCTTTAAAATGCTATCTTGGTACTTGAGGAGCCCCCAGCACTGCTCTGGGTGTTTGTTGCCAACCACGCTGGCAAGCACCCGAAAGGCCACACACCAGTTTACAATCGTCCGTGGGACGGAGTCGGCCTTCTTGGAAACCAGCTTGCACCGGTTGCAGAAGCCTAAGCATTCACAATTCTTGTCATTCCTCTGTATGAGCAGAGCGAAAATGTCCAAGTTTTCACCCCCCAGATTTTTTTCCTTCTGAGCGGCCGGCACGTAACTGTCCAGGGCACTAGTAGTACATACGTACTCCACCGGCCTAAGCTCGGATACCAACACCCACTCCCCGGCTTGTGCTTCCCAAGTGCCTCCTCCCTGCACTCACGGGGAGGGGGGTGTAGGGGGGCGAGGGCCCCCCCCCCTCCCGCTGGCTGCCCACTTCAAGCCCTGCGCAGTTTGGGGTCCTGCCTGTCACCATGCTGGTACCGGCTATGATCCACACAAGAGCCTGCAGCAGCCCCTCAATGGCCCGCTGGTTGCCTTTGGCCAAACCCCCAATCCCCCACACTTGGGTTGCCGCTGCCAATGCCTCACCTTCCCCCACTCAGGCTCCCCCGCCCCACCAACCCTGTCTCCTCCCAACCCATTGCATCATTAGATAACGAAATAGATTCTGCATACTCACCCCTCAGTCGTGTTTCTCCAGGTGTAGCCACATAGCTCACACCCGTCTCTGCTGTGGTTGCACTTCTCAGGCCTGGTACTCTTTCAAGTGAGTCCAGGAGGTCATGCTCACATCCCGCTCCATGGACCGTGGCCATGGACCTGATTTGGTTCACGAGGTCATGCACAACTGGGGTCGGTTGCCTGCCCATCATCGCTACACAGCGGGGGCAGGTTGCTCGTTGCTAATCCCAACACCGTCCTTCCTGGCCCCACTGCAGGCTCCGTGCGCCGCTGAGTGCCACATCGTCCTGCCCTTCCATGGCTGGTTTGCTTGACACCATCATTAGTTTCTTGCCATTTCCTTTGCGCCCATTCTCTTTGCTCTTCTTGGCCGTCCTCTTTTGTCCATCGCTCTTCCTCATCTTTTTCTTTGCTGGTCTGCCATACCCAGCTCTGGTCACTGCTGTTTGGCCATGCTGTCAACCACATGCCGAATCATCACTACGCTGCCGTCAGCGCTGCCGCTGCACCTCGCTCCTGCAAATAGACACCCTCAGTGGCTCGAAAACGAAGTCCCGATTTCCAGCATCGCCCCCCAACCAAGGTCCTTGTTTGTCCTCGAAGAAACCTGTTGAATGCATCCCTCTGCAGTACCAGCAACTGACAGCAGGTGGCAAGCCAGCCCTTTAGTAGACTGCCTCCTGCACTGCTGTCTTTCCACGTGACTTGGCTGGCCGAGCGGTCCATGCCAACCTCCCCTCCTCCTGCTGTGGCTTTATTCCAGCTCCCCCGGCCTCGCTCCTATCAATGCCTACAGCAAAGGAAGACCAACTGCAGGCAGGCCGTTCGATGAAATCCAGCCCGCACATGTGGAGCCAATGCTGCCACTATGCCAGGCCTTTCAGATGCTGGAAGGAGCAACTGCTGCAACCACTGCTTCCGGCCTTCTCTCCTACCGCGACTCGCTGGATGAAGGTAGCTGCAGTGTCCCGGTCTACTCCAGAGTGGGGGGGGGGGGTGTCCGATGTAGGCTATGGCCGCATCACCATTGAAAGAGGAAGGGGTGGCTCTAGCCCCCTTCTCTTTATCTCCAACTTGCTCCCCCTCCCCCCCTGTCTATCCTTGCTGCCCCTTTTTGGGTCCTCCCCCATTCGGGCACCCTGTTAAGGGGCCAGCACCCGATCAGTGCCGGCCCACTATTATCCTTGTTCCCATTTTTTTTTTTTTACCACATGGCCCTTCACCTCTGAATGTCTTCCCCTCTTTACTTGCTGGTCTATCTCGTCCAGCACTATCATTTTGCCTATCTTTTCCATCTCTCTTTTTGACTCCCTTCTCCTTGCGTGCCCTCCCCATCTTGCTGTCTGTCTTGTTTTCCCACCTTTTTCTGTCCTCTTTACATGCCTTCTTACAACTAAAGCACCGAAACATCAGTCCAACAATGCAGCATCACAAACTTTTTCCACCCACATATCTTAATCCATAAATCCTCCTTCATATTTATCTCATTTTAGTTAGTACCCAGCAAATCCTACATAGCAAGTTAATACTGACATAAAGTGGTATGTTTACTAAACTGAGCTGTCAGTACGGGGCCCTATGGTAAAAATCCCCTGCTAACCAGTTAGCGCTAAATTGGGTGGGGGCTGGACAGGTTAGGGGCATGATGCGGGCATTGATGGTGCATTGTGGTTAGTGTGGGTGTTATGGGCATGTGCTAAGCACAAATGCTACCATTAGCACGGATGCCCTTAATGCCACCTGGGCTAGCAGTCAGTTCATCCATGTGCCAGTTAGCACACAGGCTCATTACCAACATGCTAAGGGCAGGTGGATGGGCACCCACAACCCCAAAGGTGCGCCCTTTAATAAATATGCCCCAAAACCCCCAATCCAGAGCCCAAGCATTCGAATATACCCACTCCCATTTTATGTCTATGCATTCTGCTCACTCTCTCAACATACACTGGCTCTACAGTTCTATTCCATCTTCCTCACTTATTTAATTTTTAAAAAATATATTTATTCCACCAATCTGAAAAACTCATTTTTGCTGAATTCCAATATAGTAACATAAGCATGATGTACAAAAAAGAAATAAAAGGAGACAACTGAAATTAATTATTTTGAATGGTTAGACAGATATAATGCACAGTATGTCTGTCAGGTCTGAAGGCCTGTGAAAATAAGCTTTGACTTTTTTCCAAAAAATGTTTCTATTTTGGTGAGCCAGCAGCTCTGGAACGAGGTGGAGGAAAAGAGCCAGCAGCCTGGGAGGCCTGCTAAAGCCAGAATTGAATCTAAATGATGATTGTGATTCTTAATCGCCAGTAACTAGTCATTTGGTAGAGAGCAGTAACTCACTGAGTAATATTCTGTTTAAACGGCAGCACAGAGAGCCAAAGTAAAGAAATTGACACACATCAATATTTAAAGCAAAACAGCTAATTGACCTATTTTCTGGATGTTTTAAAAATGAGAAACACACATTTTATTTTAAACTGTGACATAACGATTGAGTTAGGAGATCTAGTGCACTAAGTATAAGCTATTACAACAGGACCTGCAATGGAAATAACGCTAGCATCTTGTCAAAATATGCAGTTTTGGCAAAGGAACAGACAGAAAAGGTTTGCTTAATCAACATACTGATATACTATAGATGTAAGTGTATCACCTTGTAATTCCTTTTAAGATTTATCAGTTCTGATAAATATTACAGTCTAGCAACGATTACCACTACACCTTCTTCATCGGCAGCTCTAATCACTAAAGACTCCTTAGCTAATTGTTGTATAGCCTCGCGTTCCTCTTAGATGTCTTATAGTGAAATTTAAAGCCTCGTTGCTCTATTTGTGCCAAGTCTCTCAAAATCAATTAAGTGGACAACACCCTATCAATGCATAGGGCTTATTAAAGAGCCATCTGCTTGGAACAATATAGTACAATTGTCAATGTTTGAAAAAATCAATATAAAGCAATTCTCATCTCAAATGCAGAATATCTAATTGTGGGTATAAAAGATAACCCGAGATTCAACACCCGAGACTGAGCTAGAATTCGTCGGAAGGAGGAAAGATTACTGCTGCTGTTGGTGAGATTGGAACCGAGTGATTACCATCTGTCCTGACTGTGGTATTTTGTTCCTGCGTCGGTTTACCTCTGCCTTTCATTGTTAATTGTAATACATGGGGTAAGCTAAAAAAAAAACCTCTCAAAGAAGTACCAATTTATCTTCAAAATCATCTTCACGTTCACCATATCAGTATGTTGATTAAACAAACTGTAGAATCTGCCTTCCAACAGGGGTGGATTACTGTTAAGGAATATCAATTTTTAATTAATCGCACTCCCCAAACTCCAGTTATCTATTTGGTTCCGAAGATTCATAAATCGTTAGTCTCTACTGGTTCGACAATTGTTTCCAGTAGGAATTCTGTACTGGAACCATTGGCTAAATTTGTGGCTCTTATTTTGGATCCTTTGGTGCAACAATATAAGAGCATATTATCCTTAATATAAGGATACTATGCAGTTTCTAAATGAGTTACAATTTGTGGATTTAAATTATCAGGGCAATATTTTGATTATACTGGATGTATCTGCGTGTTTTACTAATATAGATCAAAATCAAGTTATTGATATTACGCAGCTGGATTTTCATGCAACATTACTTGTATTCCTACATTTTTTGTAATCTCATTATTGACGATCGTCTTAGATAACTATTTTTTATACCAGGATACATTTTTTTCAACAAGTTTTTGGCATAGCCGTGGGAGCCTCGGTTGCCCCTTCAGTGGCCACATTATATATGGATTGGTTTGAGCAAACATACATATATCCATCAGAGGACTTTAAACCAATTTCTTTTTGGGGCCGCTACCTGGTTGATATATCTTTTATATGGCAGGGCATGGAAATACATCTACAGGGGTTTGTATGAAGATTGAATATCCTTTGAACTAAATATCTCTTTTTCTATGAGTTGTCATATCGATACCATTGATTTTTTTGGATGTAGGGATATGGATAGAAATTAGTGACGACATTATATCAAAAGTCAGTGGAACATAACAATTTACTCCAGTTTCACAGTTGACATCCTCCTGGTTTAATGAGGAGCTTGCCGGTGGGGCGATTTCTTAGAATTCGACATATTTGTTTTATGATTCATAACTAGCTTTTTGAAATCGTAAGGACCGTCACCAAGGAACAAAGAACTGAGAACGAAGTACAAGTAGAACCCCAACATTCGCAGACCACATCAAAGAAAAATTCTACTCAACACCACAACAGAAAACAAACACAAGCATCAAAGCAGCCTCCCCCCCAGGAAAGACATGGGACAAATTCAGCACCCCTTCCACAGAGCAACTCTCACATATCATCTCCACCCTCAATACAAGCACCGCCCCAACAGACCCATGCCCAGTGACCTGGATTAAGGCAACAAAGTCAAACTTCATCCCAACCATAAACAACATAGTGCAAGGTGCACTAACGCAAGGAATAATGCCGGAACAGCTAAAACTCGCCACAATAAGACCTATACCAAAGAAATCCCCTCTCGACAAGGGCAACCCAGCAGCATAAAGACCGATTTCAAACATCCCCCTCCTCACAAAGATAATTGAAAAGGCAGTACAGCATCAGCTCCAAGAACACATAGACAACCACGCTCAGCTAGACATCAATCAACATGGCTTCCGCCCTAACCACGGAGTCGAAACGCTCCTACTTAATGACATACTACACACCATAGACAACAGAAAGCATGGAGTTCTCATGATATTCATCGACATTTCATCAGCATTCGACACAGTGGACCACAGAACCCTACTAGCAAGACTACAGAACATCGGACTGCATGGAACCACACTCAGGTGGTTCCAATCCTATCTAACAAACAGACAGATACAGGTTAAGATCGGAACCAACACATCCCAACCAATAAAGGTCACACAAGGAGTACTACAAGGATCTGCCCTATCGGCTCTCTTATTCAACATCTACATCCAGCCTATATGCAGCATCATAAGAGACCACAAGATAAAATACACCATATATGCTGATGATATAATGATCTATACCCCATTCACGCTTGACAACCCAGACCACACAAAGATAACAGAATGCCTCCGTCACATGAACAAAGACAACAACATGACCATAAACTACAACAAGACCGAGGCCCTAATCATCACATGAAATGACAACTTCATCCCTCCAATCAACATCAAGATAGACAACACAACCATACCCATACAACCAGAAGTGAAATACCTCGGAGTGATGCTAGACAAAGAGGTGAATCTGCAGGCGCACATCAGCAGAACCACCAAAAACGCATATCACGGGATGAGCCTAGTACAACGCCTCAAGCCCTTACTATCACAGGAGCACTTCCGCACAGTATGCCAGGCTCTAGTAACCCCAATACTAGACTTCTGCAACCCAATATATCTCGGCCTAACAAAGCAGACCCTAAGACCACTACAGCTAGCACAAAACACAGCAGCACGCATAATAGTGGCACCACAAGAAACGAACAAATCACACCCACTCTAAAAGATCTCCACTGGTTACCAATCAGATCACACATCAAATACAAAACAGTCATTAACATGTTCAAAATCAAACACCAATTATCAGCATTCAGCCTACATCCACTCATCCAACCAGACAACAACGCAAGACCGAGGAGGAGGGGTACAGCCAACCACGTTAACACACCAAAAGACATAAACAAGATACACAAAGACACTGAGAAATGAGCCATATCAATGGCAGCACCTTCAATCTGGAACTCACTCCCCGATGAACTTCGCTCAACAAAGGACATTAAAGACTTTAGGAAGCTGCTCAAGACTACCCTCTTCAGGGAGCACTACGGGGATGTCACCTAAGCAACCCAATGGACAACAACAGAATCAAACTCCCATCCCCCCCCCCCAACTCACACAAATTTGAATGCAAATTTATGTTGTAAATTTATGTTGTACATAGTATTGTATATAGCGCACACTGTAAATAGACCCACAAGAATCAACGACACACCACAACTACACACACGCACCGAACATTGCATGCCCACACTTAACACATTGTCTGTCGATTGTTTGCTGTGCAGGCCGCCTTGATTGAAGGACAAGGCGAAATAGAAATCAATTTAAATAAATAAATAAATAAAATACGTGGCCGGGAGTTATGTGTTTATTCCAGAGAGGCTCATCGTGAATGGTTATTAGTACCTCGGTCTCATCAGCAAGATAACCCCAATGCATATGTGCTTCCATATACTGTGCAAACTTGCCAGGTAGTAGCCATCATTAAGAAATATTGGCATATATTAGGGGTCCATGAATGTTTCACTCGGGAATTAACATTTGCATACTCTCGTGGAAGAAACATTCGAGACATGGTAGTTCATTCTATGATGTTGATCAGAGGGATCGATACTACATCTCAATCCTCAGGACACACTATCAATGTGGCTATTGTGATTTGTGCCAAGGTTCAATACAGGGACCTTATTGGCAGCATCTTATTACAATAAAAAATTTTGAGGCATGCTGGCGGACTACATATTGTTAGTACATTTATTGTCTAAATGATCTATGTGAGAAGAACAAAACGCCCGTTCAAAGTAAGGCTGGCTGAATATAGATTTTGTTTACATACACAAAATGCGTCTGCTCCTATGGTGCAACATCTACACCATCACCATGACTTTGCACAATTTTGCTGGCATGTTATGGATTTTGTTCTACCCAATATTTGGGGAAGGGGGTAATAGAATATCCTTAGTAACATAGTAACATAGTAAATGACAGCAGATAAAGACCAGTATGGTCCATCTAGTCTGTACAGCACAATGTCAAGAGTAGGTACACCTGCCGCTCCGTTCAGGCCACTCCTCCCCATGTCTTTGCCCAGGGGTGAACCCACCACTCCATGTAGGACACCCCAATTTGTTGAGGAATTTGATGGTTCCGTTTATTTTGATATTTTCTTGTTGCTGTAAAGGGATCCACTGTCTCTGTCCCATGCCCTTTTGAACTCCATCATTGTGTTTGCCCCCACCACTTCCATTGGGAGGGCATTCCAAGCATCCACCACCCTTTCAGTGAAAAAATATTTCCTGACATTGCCTTTCAATTTTCCCCCTTGTAGCTTCATGTTATGCCCTCTAGTTTTGCAGCTTCTCCGTCTTTGGAAGAGGTTTGTTTGTTCATTATTTTACTTTAAGTATTTAAAGATCTGAATCATATCTCCCCTGTCCCTCCTCTCCTCCAAAGTATACATATTTAGGTCTTCAAGTCTCTTCTCATAAGGCTTCTGACGCAGGCTCCAAATCATTTTGGTCTCCTTCCTCTGGACAGTTTCCAGTCTTTTTACATCCTTTGCAAGATATGGTCTCTAAAACTGAACACAGTATTCCAAGAGAGGCCTCACCAGTGACCTATACAGTGGAAAAGTACCTCTTCCTTTCTGCTGGTAATTCCTCTTCATATGCAGCCCAACATCCTCCTGGCTTTTGCCACCGCCTTGTTGCACTGTTTTGCCACCTTGAGATCTTCAAAAATAATCACTCCAAGGTCTTTCTCCTGATCCGTGCACACCAATCTCTTGCCCCCTATCGCATACGTTTCCCTTGGATTTCTGCTACCCAAGTGCATGACTCTACACTTCTTCGCATTAAATCTTAACTGCCAAGTATCAGACCATTCTTCCAGCTTTTGTAGATCATTCCTCATGTTAACCACTCCCTTGGGGGAGTCCACTCTGTTGCAAATTTTCATGTCATCTGCAAAAAGACAGACTTTTCCATTCAGTCTTTCAGCAATATCACTCACAAATACATTGAACAGTGCCGGGCCCAGGACTGACCCCTGGGGCACCCGCTAATCACCTTCCTTTCATCCGAGTGAGTTCTATGTACCATCACCTTCTGTCGTCTGTCAGTCAACCAATTTCTGATCCAATTTACCATCTTGGGATCTATTCCCAAGCTACTGAGTTTATTGATAAGCCTCCTATGAGGAACAGTATCAAAGTCTTTGCTGAAATCCAGGTAGATGACATCCATCGCATGCCCCTGATCTAGTTCCCTGGTCACCCAATCAAAGAACTCAATCAGATTTGTTTGGCAAGATCATTCTTCGGTGAAACCATGTTGCCTCCGATCTTGCAACCTGTTGACTTTGAGAAAGTTCACTATTCGCTCTTTCAGGAGCGCCTCCATTACTTTTTCCGCCACTGAGGTAAGGCTCACAGGCCTGTAGTTTGATACTTCTTCACTGTCACCACTTTTGCGTAGAGGTACGACATCAGCCATTCTCCAGTCCTGAGGAACCTCTCCTGTTTCCAATGATCTGTTGAAAACATCCTTTAACGGCCCTGCAAGAACCTCTCTGAGCTCTTTCAGTATCCTGGGATGTATCTCATCCGGTCCCATAGCCTTGTCCACTTTCAGTTTTGCAAGTTGTTCTAACACTTCATCTTCTGTGAATGGTGTGGTATCTACTTCATTCCCATTTTTATATTTGGGAGTCACAGGTGGTCCTTCTACAGTACTTTCTTTAGTAAAAACAGAGCAGAAATATTTGTTTAGCAATTTCGCTTTTTCAATGTCACTTTTCACGAGTGCGTTCCCAGCACTTCTGAGTCCTGCATATTCACCTCTGATCTTCTTCCTTTCCCCAATATACCTGAAGAAAGTTTTGTCGCCACATTTCACATCTTTAGCCATCTTTTCCTCTGCCTTTGATTTTGCTATCCTTATTTCTATACAATTTCAGAAGGACCAGAGCAACGACAAGTGATAGAGCCTTCTCCTTTGCTGCCCCTACCCTCTGGAACGAAATCCCATTAACCCTCCGCAAAATAAAGGACCTTCACCAATTCAAAAAAGAACTAAAAACATACCTTTTCACAAAACAATTTGAGATCCCCTACCAACAAAAAACCTCTCCGATACAATCACAGAAACACATTCACAGTTCTCAAGACAGAACAAATGATTAAACATAAGAAAGACATTTACTCTACTCTGCCTTACCCTACAGACAAAGATTTACACAAACAAATGGCTATATCACTATTGTAAATAAATACCGGTAACTCAATTATGTTTTGATGACCTGTACATAGTTTGAATAGTGTTATTCTAGTTAATGTTCAAAACATGTTCAATGTAACTAAACGTGTACATAGTTGACACAAGTTCCATGTAAAATATACAGAAGTATATTGATTTTTGTTCGATGTGAACCGCCCCTGATCTCTGGAAGGGGCGGTATATAAGAAACTGTTAAATAAATAAATAAAAAATAAATTTCTCTCTTTGTCTCTTTGAGTTTGATCCTGTATTCATTTCTATGTTCCTCTGTTTGCAAGCTTTTGAATTTTGCGAAAGCTGTGTTTTTTGCCTGTATTTGAGCAGCCACTTCTTTGGAAAACCAAATAGGTTTTCTTATCCTCTTGTTTTTGTTTACTTTTTTTACGTATTTATCCGTTGCCCCTTTTATTGCCACCTTTAGTTTAGCCCATTGCAATTCCACTTCCCTTATCTCCTTCCACCCTGTCAGCTCCTCCTTTAGGTACTCGGCCATTTTATTGAAGTTGGTGTTTTTGAAGTTTAGGACTTTGAGCCTGCTATGATTGGCCTGTAGCATGGCTTTTATCTCAAACCACACTGTGTGATGATCGCTGCTGCTCATAGGGGCACTCACACAGACTTTCGACACGCTATCACCGTTGGTGAGCACTAAATCCAGCGTTGAGCTTTCCCTGGTTGGTTCCATCACCACTTGTCTAAGTAATGCGTCTTGGAGAGCATCCACAATTTTTTTGCTTCTTTCCAGATTTGCAGAAGGAGTTATCCAATCCACATTAGGTAGATTAAAGTCACCCAATATGATCGCTTCTCCCTTTGTGGCTATCTTGGCAATATCTATAATCAATTTGTTTTCTATCTCTTCAATTTGTGTCAGAGGTCTGTATACTACGGCAGTATGGATAACAGTGCCATCTCCTCTTTCCAACACAATCCAGAGCGCTGCTTCTTTTCCCCATGCCCCCTGCATTTCAGTAGCTTTAATATTGCTTTTGACATACAAGGGTACGCCTCCTCCTCTTCCATTTTCTCTGTCTCTTCCGAATAGATTATAACCAGCTATGGCTGTATCCCAATCATGTGATTCATTAAGCCAAGTTTCTGTAATAGCCACAATGTCCAAATCCATTTCTACCATTAGGGCTTCCAGGTCCGGAACTTTGTTGGCTAAGCTTCGAGCATTTGTGCTCATTGCTTTCCAGGATTTAACTGGCTTGTGTGTATTTTGCATTGCTTTTGTTCTGTCCACATCTTCCCACTTGTTTTTGATGTGTGGTTTAAAAGTGTGGCTGCTTCTGATGTTGTTCTGCTTTTGCAGGGGGTGATGTCCAGAGCTTGACCTCCCACATCTGTATTCACTTTCTGCTGTAAGTACTTCAACATCTTGGTTTGTATTCCTGCTGGCTGAAGAGTCTGGGATGCACTTGACTATCTTCTCTCCATTGAACTGTGCCCCACAAGTTGGTGCCTCTGAAGATGGAATCCCCAAGTATTAGCAGTTTGCCGCTTGGTGAGGTTTTCTTCGTATTTGGTCCTTTAGCAGGAGATTGGGCATTGTCTGTCTCATTTAAGGGCCCTTCATTTTCTTTGGATTGAGCATCCTCATTAGCCAAGGCAGAGAAGGCATTATGCAGGGATACCTCCTGATGCATAGGATGTCTTTGTGTCACAGGTCGCAATCTACCAGAACCCACTGTGATCCATTTATTTCTGGGGTGTTTGATTCTTGTTGGAGCGGTGGTGGACTTTATTCAGTTTGTATCTTAGAAGAGGTGTGTTTCATTGCAGTCAATTCCTCTCTGTTCCTTGTCCTCATTAGGCAAGGCAGAGGAGGCATCATGCAGGGATCTCTGTTGATGCATAGGATGTCTGTTTGTTACAGGTCGCAATCTACCAGAACCCACTCTGATCCATTTGTCCCTGTGGTGTTTGATTCTTTGTGAGAGCGGTGGTAGACGTTGTTCAGTTTGTATCCTTTAAGAGGTGTGCTTCATTGCAGCCAGTTCCTCCCTCAGTAGGGTCACTTCTTTATGCATGGCAGCTGACCTGAAGTACAGAGGACAAGCTCTTAGGTTCCAAATGAATGTACCGCAGTTATTGCACTGAATACACAACATGCTGAATAAGCAGTCCTAGAAGAAGGAGAAAGGAGAAGAAAGGAAGAAGAGTTGGGCTGTAACCCAAGTTAAAGGGATAGGTGGCAACGTATGTGACCACTATATAGGCAATGCAGCCCCTGGGGTGGGTGGGGTGAGGGGTAGGGTGGGCGGGAACCTAAGTGTCTCTGGCCAGTAGGTTGTTCCTAAACTGGGGCACCCACAGATATCTGCTCCAAGGCTACACAGGAAAGCAGTCAGCCAGAATATTCCCATACTTAATGTATAACCATAGTTAAACCTTATATTAGCGATATCCCCAAAAACCAAACAGTTAAACCCTATATTGGTAGCAAGAAACCAGCAGAGAGAAGAAAGAAAATTCTAATCTTAGCTTTTGGCTTTGTAAGCACTCCACAGCTTCTGCAGACTGTCTTAGACCGGTATGTGTCCAAATTGTTCCCTCTTGTTAAGTTCAGCTTCTCTATCTTCTCTATCTTAATGAAGTTAATTTGGAAATCGAGTGGTGTTCATTGATGTGAAACAAGGGTTTTTTGAATTGATGATGTATGAATACTTGGACTGCTTTAAATGACATGAAGATCGCATATCTAGCAAGATGGCTGCCATAACAGAAATTGCTATATAGTTTGGTGGATGATTAAGTTATATTTAAGGATGGATTAATATTTGAAAATAAAGGAGCAGCATTTAGCATGGATACTTGAGAGCACTGATGCAGAGCTGAATTATTTAGTTTGAAACACTGAGTTGGCGAATATGCAAGTTATCTATATATTTGGAAAGCTGCTGCACAATGAGATAAGTTTGGACTTTTATATATACTAAAATAAAAAGGATCTATTGGCGATACTGGCTAAGCTTGTATAATAAGCTAGGTATAACGTGGTCCAACAAAAAAATATTTTTGTATACTGTGTGGGTATCTATATATATTTTTTTTTGACTAGCAATTATTGGTGGGGGTTAGCAGTGTTTGGTATTATGACATTTATTGATGGCATGTGACTTTATGTGGCTTATCATAAAAGTATCTCCTTTATGTCCTGCTGCACTGAGAGTTATTATCACCCATGATAGCTGAAGAAGAGCGTTTTCAGAATGTTCCAGAAAGCCAGGAAATGAGTATTGGGAGTACCTGATTATTTAAGTGGATCAGGAAGTTGGTAGAAAAGAGTCCCAAATGTTTTACTGTTATCATCATCATCCTTTGTACCCACTGTGATCTGGGGTTTGTGTGTCTGTATTTCAGATATATCAGATGCTTCAGGAGACTGGAGAATTGGACAACACGTACATCATCTACACTGCTGACCATGGTTACCATATAGGCCAGTTTGGGCTGGTGAAAGGGAAGTCCATGCCATATGACTTTGATATTCGGGTTCCTTTCTTCGTCCGTGGCCCAAATATAGAGCCGGGATCTATGTATGTTCTCTATAAAGTTATACCATCTGTAAAATATTTCTAAAGGCATTTGTGTTTCTAATGTACATTACTAGAACAGGCTTATCCTGCAAAATGTCCTGACTTAAAACGGGATAGCTCTTCCTTTCTAAATGTTTTTAAATTAAACACCTCCTGCTTCTATGACCTCTGAAGAAAATAAAGGATTCATTTGAAGTTTCAAAGTTCAGCACAAGCCGAGCTGATACTTGTTTAAATTAAACAATGTGATTGTAATTTTTCTAGAGCAGACAGTGCAGAGAGTTGAATATGATGAGAAGAGAGGTTTTCAGGATATCCACAGCAAAAATACTTGAGAGCAGCTAAACTTTCTCCCAGTTGCGACTACCCATTACCAAAAACATGGAAGCCCAATTCCTGCAGATCATTTCTGATGGTTTAGCAGGTAGCAAAAGCAAACAGCATCCTTTAGATCATGCTTTCTTGTTCTGATTTATTTAATTCCTAGAGATATTTCTGTTTGAAGGTCATGAACGTTTTTTATTTGAGTCATCAGTCTACACTGGAAATGCTGTGCTAATATTTATCAGGCCAATCACACTGATAATATGTAAAGCAGAAATGCAGCATTGAATGGCTCAAATGTTGGTTTGGTGAAGAGATTTTTTGAAAGTCAGATGTCCAGACATAATAAAAAAATCCATCCCCTTTTATCTCTCCAAAAAGGTAAATGTTTAAAGAGCAAAATAGCTGTTTTTTTTTCATGAAAAACATATAAGATCAAAAAGATATCTGGACAGTTGATACTTTTATGAATCTACTTGCTGCTGATGTTTTCAATGAGAAATACTGCTGGATTCCTCAAAATCTGAACCTAGCTGTTACTTATCTTCATGATGCCTCTCTTTGTCCTGTTGCTATATGTCCTTTCTTTTCTAGCTTAATGTTTTATTTATTCATCTGTTTGCTATGCTCTATGCACTGCTCTGAAAAATCTCCTTCCCTGATGTGAGTACTCACTTTGCATACATCCCTGGAGTAACTGTCTAAGGTTTGACTTGGCAGCGCCCCCTGTGTATTTATATTTTCTATGATCTTCAGAGTGACTATAATCATCACTTTTCTCCCTGGGAATTAAATAAGCATCAAAACACAAAGGGGGGGGGGGGTGATCATGATTTTCTGTAAGTGCCAGCTAAACCTTCTGATAAGAATGTCTTTATTCCTGCTGATTTAATGCCCCAGACAACAGCCTGCTGGATGTTTCCAGGAACAAATGCCAAAATGAAAGCTATGGGACATGGATCTGCATGTACTGACTGTGCTCGGCATATAATTATAATTATAGCTGTCTTACCCATGCTACAGTAAAGATAGCTGAACAGGTTTTCTGTGTGCTTTCAATCACAGTGCTTCTCAAGCTGGTCCTGGAGTACCTCTAAACCAATTTGGCTTTCAGGATATCCATAGCAAAAATACTTGAGAATCTATTTGCATGAAGGCAATGTATGTAAATCAATTTCATGCATATTCATTGTGCATATCCTGAAAACACTGTTGGCTAAGGGATACTCTAAGACCAGTGTGAGAAACATTGCTCTATCATAACCGAAACAACAACTGTTACATATATTTTCAAAAAATATATTCAGTGATATGGGAAAAAATGGAATCTCTGTTAAAATGTATTGTGGTTAAAAATCAAAAGAAAGCTCCTCTTTTCATTGACTATACAAAATGCTTCTCTGACTGCTTGATTATATGCCCTTTGTTTATTGGTCAAAAATCACCTATTTTACATAGGGGCATGTTGACTAAGATGCATTAAGGTTTTGCTCCCATCATGCAGTAGGGTAAATGCAGGGAGTATAACCAGCATCTGCCCTGCATTTACTGTACAGGGCAAAAATTTACCGCATGGGCTCACGTTCCCTACCACGGCAGGTAGCATGGGAGCACTTATGCTTCTGCTGAAGCAGGGAACGTGGGCAGGGACAAGTGGCTGGAGCCGCAATGTCTCTTTCCCCACTGCTGATTCAACTTTCTCCCACCCAAATCTGCCCTTTCCTCAACTTAGGCCCCCCCTCAGTGATCTTTCATCCCTCAACTTCAGTACCCATGACCCATGGCACCCAAGCATTACCATCTGATCTAAGCACCCCCCCTACCCAATGCCAAGGATGCAGGCCTGCCCTACCCCCACCCTACCCAACACCCTCTTGGGGCTTACTGGGAGCTCCCTGGTGGTCCAGTGGTGATCGGGGCAGGAACGGCTCCCTTCTGCTCCTGCCCTGTCTCCAGTGGATATTCAGAATGGCAACAGTCTCAGTACTGACCCCTGGTGGTAGTATGTACTACCTTTAAGATTCAGTATCATGAGACTGGTGCCAGTTTGAATGCCACTGGAGACAGGGAAGGAGAAGGAGAGAATCGTTCCGGCCCTGATTTCCACTGGACCACCATTGAGCTACCAATAAGCCGTGGGGGAGGGGTTGGTGATAGGTAGGGCATGGGCAGGGGTGTGTTCTGGTATCTGGGTGGGGGGGAGGGGTGGTGCTTGATAGATGGGGTGAGACCAGATGGTAATACGTTGGGTGTTTTCCAGAAGTGGGATACTGAAGTGGAGTGGGGATCATGCAGAAGGGAGGGTGTCTTCCTCTGGGCCTTGGACTTTGATCTGTGGAGGTGGGTAGTAAACCAGAGTTGGGGCTGGATCTGGGGGAAGGGCTGGGACAGGTGGGATGTGCAGCGGGGGGAGGGGCCATGGCCACGACCTGTTTAGATGTCCTCCTCTCATCAGCAATGGCCAGATGACTGGGCCACCGGTAGTATGGCTGCACTTAATGCCCCCTCTGCACTCCGATCCCACCCCATGACATGCTAGGCAGACAGCGAAGATTTAACCCCTTAGTGACTGTGGTAACTGCTAACATGTGTTGCTGCATGCTGTACATTGTGCAATGGAACCTGCGTTGACAGTCGCTGCACCTTCATAGGCATGCCCCATAGTATTCCTGTTTTTAAAAAATTGAAAAATTAAGGTGATTCCTTCAGGATCTGATATCATTAAATACTGAACCAAAAATAATGATTGAGCCAAAAATTCACACAATTAGTGTGATTTTTTTATAATTTTGTAGATGTGTTAAATTTTTGTTGGCCTTTTAAAATGCTATGCAAGCAGAGTGTGCCTGAACAACCGATTTTCAGTCCATTTTACTTTCAGTACTTTGGTGCATGTTTACTAAGGGGTGTGCTGTTAGCACATGCAGGGGGGGGAGGCATGGAGGCTCATGTGTACTTCAGAGGGCTTGTGAATCTCTCCGCCTGACATTGGCTCATTGATAATGCGCGGCACCATGCATGCAGGTGAACGTAGCGTCCCCCTTTGAGGTACCATTAAGTGCCCCTGTGCTAATGGCAACAATCATGGCGAGTACGTGCCCATAACTCCCACAGTAACCGCAATGCGCTGTCATTTCCCCGTTCCACCCCAACCTGTCCAATCACACTTTAACCTATTAGTGTGGAATATTTAATGTGCGGCCCATGCTGCCTTTTAGCACAATGTGTGAGACACCCTGCACGAATGGTTAGTAAACATGCCCCTTTTTCTCTTGGCATCTCTTCAAATGTTATAGCGAGTCACAACCATTTTAAAATATCCTTTCATTAAAATTACCAAAACTCACCCCGTGCTAACTGTAGGTGGCATGCCCAGCATTTTCCTAGTAGTTACCATGCTAAAAAGTCCTTTATTGCACGTTAAGGTCATTCACAATTACCGTGGGTGCACTTAATGCCACGTATTGAGGTGGCATTAAGTACACCTATGCTACACTGGCAATTAGCGCACGGTACTTACCACGCACTAAGTGCAATGTGCAATCCATGCCCACTCTGCCCATTCCTCACCCCGTTGCACAGAGAAGTTAATGTGGGAATTAGCACGGAGTAGCTATCATGCCAGAGCAGTAACAGTCCCTGCAACCCCACGCTAACCTCTTACCACACATTAAAGCGCATGCTAACCATTAGCACACGTCAATAAAAAGGGTCCCTAAGTCAGTTCTGCATCAGGGACTGAAAACTGGTTGTTCAGGCACATTGATTGTTTTTTGATCAGCGAGTGAATTTGGCTCAGTCATTATTTTTGCCTCATTATATGGTTGATCCCAGGTGTGGATAGAGTGCATTTTTGTGGCAGCCATTCAACAAATGGTCTCTTACACTCTGTGGATACTACCTCCCGCGGGACTGAGCCTGCACATTGCATTCCACTGGTTACTGTTTTTTGCTGCGAGATATCTGAGCTGAAATATGCCTAGATTCAAACAACATGCAAGTTAAACATTGGTAAAAAAAAATGTAGCCATCTTTTCTGAAAATGGTAGCGCAAAGGAAAGGAGGACTGGAGGAAGGAGACTGCTATAGTTACATGTGCTGATGCCATTAATATGCATTATTAGTAACTGTGATAAAATATGTGTTAACAGCCTTAGTGTGCACTAATGCCATAGCACGTATTAATAACTCCATACTGGCACTTTCAGTGCTGTATTTGGGTGGGTAACCTGCACAGAGCGGCAGGTACAACTACTCTAACCACCATACTGGTGTCTATGTGCCGTTATATACTATGTTACTATTAACAAGAGGTACCGCAGAAAGGAAATCTCTTCCAAGGAACATGTTAGTTACTAGACCTCTCACTGGTACTAAGTTTGCCATTAATTCAGCCCCTTCTGAAGCAATAATTATTTACTTTTAGTGAAGAAAATAATCTTTTGCAAATTGATCATGATGACTGGGCTACAAGCCCAGTTGAGGATGCGTTTGATTTGACTGGAATGTGTATGAAAGAGCCCCTGGTATTAACTGCTATGCATTCAGGCCTAAGATGTTTGATTTTTCTGCAGGGTGCCTCAGATTGTGCTGAACATTGATCTTGCTCCAACAATTCTGGACATTGCTGGGCTTGAGACACCACCTGATATGGATGGCAAATCTGTTTTAAAACTATTGGATTTGGACAAGCCAGGAAACAGGTCTGTCTTTGCCTATGTTTATTATTGTTAATTTGGAGAAAGGGAGGCTAACAAACAGTTGCTATACAAGGGAAGGGAATTAAGTATCAGCAGAGATCTAATATATGGGGAACTCCTATGCAAAAACTTTCATGTTGGTTGTACCCATGTTAATGTTACTCGGGTTTACTCAATACTAAGTACATATGGAAGCAGGCTGAATAGCTGTGTTTTTTCTACTGGTTCTCCTACCTTAAACTATGATCTAAAGTTTGAGTTAAAATTAGAGTTTCTCAGTTTTAAAGCTTCTAGAAAATCTTGATGAGCTTTTGATTTAAGTATCTCTGTGCTGCTTAGATCTACTCCTGGCTTTAGCAGGACTCCAAGGCTGCTGGCCCCCATCTCCTTCCAGAACTCCAGTAGTATCAAACTGTGCCCTGGGGACACCACTAGAAAGAGCATTTGCAGTTTCTTATGTTGACCCTCCCTCCCTTCCAGGAAAACATGTTTCCAGTTTAGGAAAGGGTCAAGTGTTCTGTAAGAAGGTGATAGGGAAGGAACAGTGGGGACTGGGATTTAGATCTTGCTGCTTGCCTTTCCAAACATGAACACAAAGTGACAAATTCAAGTACAACAAATATTTCTTTGTCCTGGGAGGCTCACGATCTAAGAATGTACCTTAGGCAGTGGAGGATGACGTGACTTATCTAAGGCCACAAAGAGTATCAGTGGGAGAAGCAAGATTTGAACCCCGGCTGCCCTAGTTCTTAGGCCGCTTTTCTAACCACTTTCCTATGCCTCCTCCTTGCAGTGTCTCAGCAGAGGCTGTTGGTGCCATTCATGAGATTTAATGGGGAAGCTAAGAGAGAGGCAAGTTGAGGAGTAGAACCTGAAGAGGAATAAGAGAGAGAGATGGAAACTCAGATGTGTTCCGCTGGGAGAGAGTAAGACACCAAGTGGGAAGTTGGAGACTAAAGACGTCTGAACTCTGAGAGTTTTTTTATTATTGGGGGCGGGAGGCCATTTTAGAAGCACTCATTGTGCTTAGGATGTCTGAAAACGGGTTTAGAGACATCAAAAGGAATGATTTATCTCCAGAGCCATTTTAAAAGCCGGCTCTAGGGAGGCCCCCAGCGTAAGGAATTCCAAGTCTGAATGGAGATGTGAAGGAGGCTTGGCCGGGGCATTCCTAGGAGCCTGGATGCCGCCGCCTGATCTCATAGCTGTCATAGACAGTTAAACATGCTCCAGGCACAGACAAGCATCTGAAAAGTGCTTGTTTAGCTGAAAAACATCCAGAGGGTGTAGAGAAGAAAGCACTCTCTCATCCCTAATACACAATATCAAGAAAAGCAGTTGTGGAATTTGAATCCTTGTTGCCGTGTTCATAGCCCACTACGCTGCTGCAGCATTTGAGATGGTGTCATTCCAGTTTTTGATTATATTGTCCACGTCCATTGTATTTTGGTCTAGTCTTGGTAGGACTTCTTGTAAGAAGAGTTGTTTGAACCGTTTGAATCTTCTGTATTCCAGTTGTTCTTCTGTGGGAACGATCAGGTTGATGTATAATGTTATCATATAATGGTCTGACCAGGGTATTGGTGTTGTGGGGTGAGATGTAGTATTGTGTTCTGGGAGTGGGTTGGGGATAAAGATGAGGTTGAGTGTCGTCACTTGTCGGTGTGTTGGGTTCTTTATGATTTGTGTACATTTGAGTGATTCTATGAAGGAGTTAGTTTCCTTAATGGGCGTTGATGCTAAGTTTAGATCTCCAAGTGTAATTAGAGGTTTATGTGGAGTGATGTATGTGCATATTGATTCTAGCAGTGTCGATAGTTCATTCACCTTGGAGTTTGGGGTTCTATTCGTGAGGCATATGATAAAATATTTGTTACTCGTAATGTTGCTTTCTGCTGTGCTAGTTTGTTGAGATTATTTTAACTTGAAGTGACTTTTTGCCAATATTAGTACCCCTTCTGTTCTTCTGTGTGTTTGAGGGCATTTGTATGCAGAGTATGATGGTGCTGTGATTTGATTCAGGATAATGCTATCTGTGTCCAAAAGCCAGGATTCTGTTATACATAGTATGTTAGTTTGTTGGTCGTGTAAGTAGTCTGTGATGGTGTTTATTTTATTCTGCACTGAGCAGGCATTGACTAGTGCACAATTTAAGGGTACATACAGTAAAGCGTTTACTGTGTTTGGTGTATGGTTGTTTTTATTTGGATGAGTCCCGGTGGCCTTGTGTTTGAAGGCTTATGGGTGTTATGCCATGGTGGGGGTAATGCATTTCCTTTAGGATGGATGCCATTAATGTGGTGGCTTGTGGTGGAGTAGCCCTTATATAGAGCAGAAGGAGCTGCAGCAGCAGTAGTATTAGTAGGGGTTTGCTGGGGAGAATCATGTTGCTCTTGTGGTTGAGATTTCTGCAGATCTGTTGACTTTGATTTCACTGTTGTCTTTTGCTTTGATAAGTGGCTGTTCTGTGAGTGCTAATTCCTGTAATTTGTAAGCTTGCTGGGGGGGGGGGTTTGGGGGGGAGTTTTGGCGCATTGCCATGCTTGCGAGCGGTTGAGAGTTTGAGTTAGCTTGGATGCTAGTGTGCTTCAGTCGCATGTATCATTGGCTGGATATGGCTTTGGGCAGTCCTCCTCACTTGATGGACTCCCAAACCGGTCTAAGGACCACGTCTAAGGGCCCTTTGGCATGGCTCGTCAGGCACGGGTGCACCTCGGGTGTTTCCTCTTTAAATAATTGGCACTAAGTAGTGATGCAACAGAGAGGGGAGGAGCTTACCTCACTCTGTGTTGGTACCATCATCCTTGCTGGAATGGCTCCCTTTTCTAGCATGGCGTTGGGGTGCAAGGGGTAGGCCCTGTAATGACTACAGCATTCGGAGGACAGCACGGTGGTGGAGAGTGTCATTGGTGGGTCTCGCAACATGTGAAAGTGCACCTTGGATGCGTCCTACTTAAATAATCGGTGTCAGGTAGTGATGCGGCAGAGAGGGGAGGAGCTCTCTCTCTGCATTGGTCCCTTCGTCCTTGCTGGAATGGTTCGATTTTTAGTGTGGAGGTGAGGGGGAGGCCCTGGAATGACTGCAGCGATTGGAGGAAGGTACGGTGGTGGAGAGTGTCATCGGGTCTCTGTAGTGATATATTATGTTTATGTTTATTAGGCTTGATATACCGCAGTTCCAATTAGAGCACGACGATTTACAAAAAACTCAAAAAAATATACAGAGGGGCCAATAGGCCTGAACAGGAAAAGAAATTACAATGGAGACAGGAGAGCACTCAAGACACCAAACTAGACATGAATGAGGAGAGAGAAAGACAAGGGAAAGGAGGGGAGAGGAGTCACACAAAGGGGGAGGGGAGGTCAAAGGCGGTGGAGAAGAGATGTGTCTTCAGGTCTTTCTTGAAAGTGGGATAGTGTTGCTCAAGTCTGAGGGAAAGGGGGAGGGAGTTCCAATAGGCAGAGGATAAGGATTGCAATAGGAGGATTAGAGGATAAGAGGATAAGGATTGCAATAGGAGGATTAGAGGATAAGGATTGCAATAGGAATAATAGACTATCAGCTTAATAAAAGATTTGTCAGTTAAGAGGAACTACCATCTTATAGGCCCAACTTACATTTTTGGAATAATTACAAGTAATTCTGAGTAGGAATTGTAAAGGACATCGGTACTTAATATATAATAAAATGTAATCTCCAGGAACAAGCAGGAATGTAGTCTTCACACATGTGTATCGTCGGTACCAACAGAGCCCGTGCAGGAACGCTCCCCAGCGTCCAATAGGAAAACCCCTGGGAGCATCCCACTGCGTCTGCGTCACTGCCTTCCCACCTTTCCAACTCTCCCTCTTCAGTTTTTCGCTTTCCGCGGAGCCGACAGGCAGCATACCCTGTCACCGCAGAAAATTTCCTTTTTGTAGTCGCGTCTGCCTTCACCGTCGACACCTGTACCGATATCACCAGTCTTTTCTTCATTTTCTTCCTTCTTTTCTTAAAAAGAAAAAGAAAAAAGAATCCTTATTTTTGAGGGTCTGTCCCCTCTATGTGCCAGGCACCATTTTGGGCACTAGGCCCTCTTTTTTTCTAAAATGGAGAAACCAACTAGTGGTTTCAAAAAATGTTCAAAGTGTAGTGGTATCATTTCTGCTACCGACACCCATGATTGGTGTCTTAAATGTTTAGGGCCTGACCATTTACCATCAGAGTATCTCCTCTGTAGAAAGATGACCAAGAGCTCTGCAGAACAGAGCTGCAAAACTCGGCACCCTCTTTGCTGCAGATGCAATATCCTTGCCCCGGATCACTTCCGCACAGTCTGCCAGGCACTTATAACCCCACTCCTAGACTTCTGCAACCCGATTTATCTTGGCCTCCCAAAACAAACCCTCAGACCACTGCAACTGGCACAGAACACGGCAGCACGCATAATAGCCGGAACTTCAAGACAGGACCACATCACACCCATCCTGAAAGACCTACACTGGCTTCCAATCACCTCACGCATCAAATATAGGACAATCATAAACATATTCAAAATTAAACAACAATCATCAGCCCTTAGCTTACAGACCCTCATACAACCTGACAACAGTACATGACCGAGGAGAAGGGGCACTTCCAACCGTGTCAGCACACCAAAGGAGATCACCAAGGTCCGGAAAGACACCTCAGAACGAGCCCTTTCCCTGGCTGCACCGACAATTTGGAACATGCTAACAGATGAACTTCAACTAACTACAGACATCAAAGACTTCCGGAAGCAACTAAAGACAACCCTTTTCATTGAACACTATGGGGATGTCACATGATAGACACACCATTCAGATATCTTGACACTGCATGTATAATAGCGCACAATGTAAATAGCGCATCATTAATCGAATTTACCCCGACACACTCACACACACTCTGGAACACTGCATGACCCTCCCCTAAAAAACACTATTGTGATTGTTTGCTGTGAAAACCGCCTTGATTCAATGAAAAGGCGGGATAGAAATCCGTTTAAATAAATAAATAAAAATATCCATTGCATCGGTGTCTTCCAGGGCTTCATCTTCCTCCCATGGATCTCAGGTAACTAAACCCAGGTCTTCCAAGACCGGCCGATCCTCAAAGGTTTGATCTCCTTCAAAGCACCGAGATGCTATTAGCGTTGCCCTCAAGGAAAACATACTGGCAAAACAGCCCCAGCGGGAGGCCCTGGTCTCCAAAGCACTAACGGGGCTCCAGGATGTTCCAGAGGCTTCCACCTCGGGAGAACTCCTGCTGCCATGTTCTGCTGTTGTAGCCACTTCCTCCGGTACCGACTTCCAGGCATCGGCAGGGGCTATGGATCAATGAATCCTAGCCATCGAATGCAGTCTAGCGGCTCTCGTAGCAGCTTCGGTACTGCTAAGACTGCTTCAGACAGTTCCGCAGTCATCGGTACCAGTACCGGTACCGACCACACCTACTTTAACCGATATGCTTCCCCCCCATGCCAGCTCTCGAATCAATATCTGGCATCGAGGGCCCAGTATCGAGACAGTCAGACGCCAACTTCAATCTATACCGGCTTCGAGCAATGCAGGAACACCCGGCGCGCAGATATTTAGAGTCCTCCGATTCTGATGACTCTACCGGTACCGGGGTGATTCTACCAGAGGATCCATCTCCTTCTTCTCAACGCAGGATGTCTCCTCCAGAGGACATGTCATTTCAGGATTTCATACATGATGTAGCCCGAGGACTTTCAATCACGGTGACTCCTGAGAAGGAACTGAGAGCAGAAGAATTAGAAATTCTTCAGTACCCGGAAGCTCCTAAAGAAGCAGCTACCCTTCCCATTCACCGAATCTTGCATGATCTCATGCTAAGGATGTGGGAAGCTCCTTTAACGGTGTCTCCACACTCTCAGAGACTCGATACCATGTACCGAGTTCCACAATGCCCTAGTTTTCAGAAGACACAATTACCACACCATTCAATGGTTGTGGAATCGGCGATGCGTAGGATCAAGAGCGCTGAAACACATTCTTCCAATCCTCCAGGCTGGGAATCGAGGACACTCGATGCCTTTGGGCGCCGATGCTTTTACTCCTCGATGTTATCAGCCAGGGTCAGCTCTTACATTTTCTACATGGGAATGTTTCTCAAAGAGGTTACAAGGGATCTAGAGCTTATGGCTCCACTTCTCCATGATGATAAAAGGACAGACTTCCTCAGCCTGGTCAGACATGCCCAGAATGTGTCTAAGTTCATGAATCATGCAAACTTTGATTGCTTTGAATGCATTAGCAGAACCTCTGCTATTTCCATCAGTGTATGTCGCATTGCCTGGCTTCAGGCATCAGATTTAGAGCAATGGGTGCAAGATAAGCTGGGGAACATTCGTTGCACAGGAGAAAATCTCTTTGGCAAGGATTGGCAAAACAAGGATAATCAGATTGAATCTGAAAATACAACCTTGAACAGATTATCAAGGGTTACAGCCAACCCAGCAAAGAAAAAGACAACTAAAAACCCATTTTTCAACAAGAAAAAGAAATTCTACCCATCTTACACCCAAGCTGTCCACTGTCCAGTTCATGCTCCCCAGAAGGGGCAACAACAACCCAGACAGCAAAGGAAGGCACAAGTCCCAAGAGCTCAACCAGCTGAACAGACTCAGCCTCCTCTAGGGCTTTGACTCCTTCCTAGAGAACTTAGTCATCCTGCCCCTGAAAGGTCCAGAGCCTCTCACCATCCCCGGCAGACTTTATAATTTTGCCAGAAGTTGGCAGCAAATAACATCAGAAAACTGGACTCATTCCATTGTACGAGAGGGGTACAAACTCCATTTTCACAGTATGCCCCCTCCCACCATCACAAGACAGTTCACTTCTCAGGGCCCTACCATCACTCTCTTGTGTCTAGAGGGTCACCTCACTACTTGCTGAAGGGGCAATAGAAGAGGTACCCATATCCCAACAGGGCATGGGTTTCTATGCCCCCTACTTCCTCATCCCAAAGAAAACAGGGGGATACAGGCCCATACTGGACCTCAGAGAGTTGAACAAGTATCTGTTCCGAGAAAAGTTCAAGATGATCTCACTCGGAACACTTCTTCCCTATATTCAGAGTCAGGATTGGCTATGTTCTCTGGATCTAAAGGATGCGTACATGCATATTCTCATCCATACAGACCACAGGAGGTTTCTTCGATTCCTTTTTCAAGGAAGACATTACCAGTACAGGGTTCTACCCTTCGGAATGGCTTCTGCCCCAAGAGTCTTCACAAAATGCATGGCAGTGGTAGCAGAATTCTTGAGAACTCTAGGGAATTCGTCTTCCCCCTACTTAGATGACTGGCTCATCCGAGCATCAACAGCTCCAGAAGCCAGTTTCGCTCTCTCCCACATGATGCAAATCCTGCAGTACTTGGGACCCTCCCAAAATCTCATCTCATTCTGTCTCAGTCCTTGGAGTTCATAGGGGCTCATCTCGACACAAGGCAGTCAAAGGCTTTCCTGCCACAGCCACGTTGTCGTCAAATAATCCAGCTGGCTTCTCAAGCAGCTATGAAAAGTTTGCTAACTGCTCGAGAAATGCTTCAGCTGCTGGGGCATATGGCATCCATAGTCCATGTGGTTCCTTATGCTCGCCTTCACATACCCTTGTGTTGCCCTTGTGGTTTAGCCTATATCGGACGGACAATTCGCTCCTTTAGAGTTCGGTTGTCCGAACATGCTTCTCGGGTGCGTACCCGTACTACTTCTGCTCCACTTGTTCAACATATGATTGATTGTGGCCATAACTTTGAGGACTTGCGGTGGAGGGCCATTGATTACATTCCACCGAACCGGACCGGTGGCGATCGTGTTCAGAAATTGCAATTTGTGGAACAACGCTGGATATTTCGCCTTCAGACTGTGACTCCACATGGTTTGAACTTGGAATTGGACTGGCTTAGTTTACTATGAGACTTCATCTTTTTCCACTCCCTCTTTTTTTTGGATTGGTTAATTGCATGGGATGACGTCAGACGCCGTGTTTTAAAAGATTTCTCATTCGAAGTTTTCTTTTCCTTCGTACTGACGGCTATTTGATTGGTGATGACAATGTTGGCCTGAAGCAGGGCGGATTAAAATATGAGCCCGAAACACAGGACTGTGTCGTGTCTTTCACCTTGATGATTTTTTGCCGTGGCAGTTAAGTATTACTGGTTATGATTTACTGCTGGTTTGAATAAAAGGGACTGTTACCTACCGCTGTCTGGGAGTCTGTTGTGGTGACCCCGGTACTGGGTATTATACAGTCCGACAAAAAACTATACCGGTGTTTAAACCTTTATTGATTCTTTCTTTAAGGAAAATTGAGAAGACTGCATGTTTTTTCCTCACTCTTTTGTGGGTCTATCATTAGGAGCTGGGTGAGGTTTGGCTCCTGGACTTGGTGTTGTTTGCCTTTTGTGTTTGGATCGCCTTCACATACAGGCAGCCTGGTGGACCCTATCCTCTCAGTGGACACAGGCTTTGGGGCGCCTATCGGACAAAATCAGGAACTCGACACGTCTCATTTTGTCCCTACAGTGGTGGCAATCTCTGGAAAACCTTCTCATAGGTTTACCACTTCCTTTGGAGGCGGGACAATGCTGCATGGAGCCCGTTGAGAGACGGGAAGGCTCCGCAACAGTTTCACAGGCATAGCCGCGGTTCCCTAAGATACAGGGAGCCGCGGCTGCAGAAGAACAGGGCAGTAGCAGGCAGACAGGGAGAGGGGAGGAGGGGGCAGGGAACCTGCAACGGGGCTGACATGAGGGAGGGAGGGAGGGAGAGAGGGGGCTGACATGGAGGGAGGGAGGGAGGGGGGGCTGACATGGACAAGGGGGTGCTGACATGGAGGTTAGGAGGACTGACATGGAGGGAGGGAGGGAGGGGAGGGCTGACATTGATGGATAGATGGAGGGAGGGGGGCTGACATGGAGGGAGGGGGGCTGACATGGAGGGATGGATGGATGGAGGGAGGGAGGGGGGCTGACATGGAGAGAGGGGGGCTGACATTGATGGATGGGGGGGCTGACATGGAGGGATGGATGGAGGGAGGGAGGGGGGCTGACATGGAGGGAGGGAGGGCTGACATGGATGGATGGAGGGAGGGAGGGGAAGGCTGACATGGACGGAGGGGGGCTGACATGGAGGGAGGGAGGGGGGCTGACATGGATGGAGGGAGGGGGGCTGACATGTACAAAGGGAAGAGATGGGACATACTGGACAGACGGGGATAAATGCTGGACAGAGGGGAGAGACAGTGCGGGTTAGGATTATAATGGGCAGATGGGGGGGGGACTAGGACTGGTAATGGACTGATGGGGGGCTAGCATTGGAAATGAGCTGATCGGGGAGGTTAGGACTGGTAATGGGGTGATTAGGGGAGCCTAGCACTGGTAATGGGGTTGAGGAGGGACTAGCACTGGAAATGAGCTGATTAGGGGAAGCTAGGACTGGTAATGAGCTGATGGGGGGTAGGACTGGTATTGGGCTGATTAGGGGAAGCTAGCACTGGTAATGGGGTTGAGGGGGGACTAGCACTGGAAGCGAGCTGATTGGGGGGCTTCGACTGGGAATGGGCTGATTGCGGGGAGGGGCGGATAGAGCTGCTGGCCCTGGAAGAAAACTGGGGGCTAAGGATACAAATGGGCTGATACGAGGGGATGGGAAAATGGAACTGGAAGGGAGTGGATCTGAGAGGGGCTGCCATGGTATTTGTACTAGAAGGGACTGGTTAGTGGGGAACGAGAGGGACTGGAAGGGAATGGACACCAGTGGCAGTCTTGGGAATGCAAGTTGACATTGGAAGGTACTGAGAGTGAGGGCTGGAAAGGGGCTGATACTGGGGAGGGTTACTGGGACTGGAAATAGGCTGATGGAAAGAAGTGAAGAAAACGAAAGAAGAGATAAGAAATGGCAGATGGACCATAGACCATAGAAAGAGAGCTAAGAGAAGACAGGAAAGCAGAAGCCTCAGATTGGGACCAGCATGATCAGAGAATAAATTGGTCAGACAACAAAGGTAGAAAAAATAATTTTATTTCATATTAGTGATTTGACTACAAAATCTTCATAATTTTGAAATCAAATATTGTTACTTGTTATTATGATTAATTATTGTGGTTTAAATAAGTAAATTTTATAAATAAAAACATATTGCAAAGGCCTATAATATATTAATAATTCAACAAATGATTACAACGACAATGCGTTAACGGTAAAGGAAAAGAGACGCATTTGATTTTATCATTGGGGGTCACCACAAGTTGACCAATGGTAAAAGGGGTCACAGTACAAAAAAGGTTGAGAACCACTGCTCTATGCCTTCCCAACACTGTTCCCTCTAAGCTGTGCGCATGTGCACATGCACACACCTCGCCAAGCGAGCACACATACTTTACAACAGAGCGCACAAAAATTACGGCTCTGATAGAAAACAACACAGAGGTCTTAAAATTTAAAAGTTGTGTGTTTACGGTTTTCACAAGTTCTACAATATTTTCTAGTGCAATCTTATAGACCTTGTAACTTGTAACTGCGCCTATAGTGCCCCCAGCAAAAGCATGTAGGGCTTAAGCGACCTGTTATCCTTCCTGAACAGCTACTTGACTTTTTCATGAGGCAAAGCCCCCTGGGAAATGTAGTTTTTCACTGTCCAATGAAGAGTAGTGTGAACTCAAAGTGGTTTTCAGCAAACAGGATTTATTTCCCTTCCGGGCGGATTTCAGCGTGGAAAACAAAGGTAACAAAACCATATACTTCTGGCAAAGGACAAAATAAAAGTCTCCAACAGAAATAGCTTACTTCAGCAACAAACATTTGCTTCCCAGCAATTAGAGTAAAACAGTTCTGTTCCTCACAGCTCTGTGCCTTTTTATCTTAAACTTCTGCAATTTTCTGCAATGCTTAAATTCAGCGCAGGGAATATATTTCATCTGACCTTGTAATCGTACAATCCATCAATTCCTCGGATACATTTCCTAGCCCTGGCTCCGTTTCCATTAGCTCCTCATGGGAATTAGGTAAGAATGTTTGTAACGTTGTTTCTGGGGCCACGCCCCTCCTCTCTGTCTTGGGCTTTATATCATATTCCTGAATCAGGTATTGCTACAAATGGTTATTATCAGTACAGGTATTATAAACACAGTCCCAACCTTCTGGATAATTAATATCACACTGGTTGTCAACAGCCCTATTTAAAACCCAGTCTTTGGGCTTACCTCTTTGCCTGCTTGCAAACTGTTTTCTCTGAACTTTTGAAACAGCTGTGGGTTCAAAACCTGGTTTGTGAAATGAGTGTTGGAATTGCCTTCCTGGCTTTCTCTTCTCCTGGTTATTCTTACAATACTGCAGACAGTCGGGCCTGCTTCTGCTATCTTCTCTGGAATAAAGCTTTATAAATGGCTCTCTCTCTGCCCTTAAACTTGGCTCTGGTTCTGGGCTTTTTCTCTGCCTTACTGAGCGTTCCGTTAGGCGTGCCACGGTTTCTCTCCCCCGGTTCTGGACTGGGACTCTGCCTGTAGCTCTGCCTTGGCCTGGAACTCGGACTCCTCCCTGGTCCTCCTCTTGGTCTGTTAGCTGATCTGCTAACTGCTCACTTGGTTGGCCTCTTACCGGAACCCTTGGCTGGCCTTGTAGCTGAACTCCCAGCTGAGCTTGTGATGGAGCTTTTTGTGGAGCTCCTAATGACCACCCCTTCCTCTCTACTGAGGCTTCTTTATGTGTCTGACTTCTAGGGCAGTGCCTGACTCCTCCTCCTAGCAGGTGCTCTAATTCAGCTCGTGACTCTTGAGCTAACTGGCAGCAAGGGCGTGTTTCTCCCCCTTGTGTCTGGTTTCCGTGGTGACTACAAGCCATGTGCTTTTGTTTACCACCCAGCACTGCTTCTAGTTCTTCCTTTTTGGCTCTTTCTAAAGGGCTGGAGGGACCCACCATGTCACAACCTTCAGAATATAAGATCTTTGGTCTTAAACTTTAATTGGCGCATTGAGAAACTTCCGCTTCCGTACTTTGGCTTGCGACATGCGTGAGTAGTCCAATTGTAATCTGTAATTCAAATTGCATTATTACATTTTTTTATTACATTGAAAACTGAAAGAAGTTAATTTTTAAAATGTCAAAACCGATAGCGATGAAAGGTACAAAACGTGAGAGAACGGCCGGAGCTTGTAAGCCTGAATGGCTTGAAGAAATTGTTGAAACAGAGACACCGAAATCTTGGGATAAAACGTGAGTTCAACTGCGTGAAATATTCGCTTACGAAGAGGATGACGGAGTAGTCTGTTTATACTGCCGAGATGCAAAAATCATCGGAGAGTTTTCGAGTGGCAGATTTTGGGATGATGTGTGGAAACTGGACTTTTTGAAATGACATCTGTCTAGTAAATCTCATACTGAAAGTGTTAAGAAACTTAGAGCTAAAAATCCAAATTTAAGAGGAGGATTATTTAACTTGCTGCTTGAGAGCACTGCTGAAAAAGAGAAAAGGCAAATTAGTAATGAACAGAAGCGTTCTACACCAGAAGAAATTAAAATTCTAATTGATAGTGTTTTGCTGGCTGTTCGAATGAATATTTCCATGCTCTCTGTTCAAGATATTAATGAACACATGTCCAAGTACATAACCATACCTGAAAGCTGGAGAAGCAAAAGCTATTCGTTTGAATTTCTTGAAATTATAAACATCAGTGTCCAAGATAAGCTCATAGCAGATGTTGCATCATCAGCGTATCATACATTAACTATTGATGAAAGCACAGACATTTCTGTCAACAAATACATAATACTGTGCTTCAAATATCGGCCAGTAAATTCATGTCTGTATAAAACTTCATTTGGTGGGATGCTACAGTTGGAAGCATGTGATGCTGCATCAATAGTCAGTGCACTCCGGGAATTCTAAGGGAAATACAAGCTTGACCTTAACAAAATGGTCATGTTTAATTTGGATGGTGCCTCTGTCATGTCAGGCAGAATAAATGGTGTTGCTGCGCAGCTAAAAAAAAACCTTTTCGCATTTAGTGCAGCAGCATTGTGTTGCCCATCGTGAATATTTGGGGATCTCTGAATCATGGAAGGAAGTAAAGTTGATGAAAGAAGTTGAAACTTTCATGAGAACTGTTTACACAACCTTTTGTCGATCTACTGAAAGGTCACAATTTAATGAATTAGCAGATGCTTCTGAATGCAAGTCAGTTGCTTTTAGACCTCTGAATGAATTGCGGTGGTTATCTAGACATTTTGCTCTTCAAGCAATTATTCGAAATTATGATCCGTTATTAAAATACTTTGAAGAAGAGAAGGATAATGATCCCATTTGCAAAGTACTGTTATAAAAAGCTAAACAGCCATCAATTCCATATAACACTGAAAATTTTGAATGATGTTTTATCTGAACTAGCTTCATTAACAATGGCATTTCAAAAACGTGGGTTTTCCGGTGACTTTGGCGTTTAAAGAATGCTCACTTTGCAGATTTAGCAAAATTGATGGATATTGGTGGAACATTTTTGGCTTCTAGTGCAGATTGTGAGTGTGGTTTCAGCTTGATGAACAGTTTAAAAAACAAAATAAGGAATCACTTACAGTTAGAACATTCGGAAATGCTGATGTGTGTTGAGTCATCTTCAAGATGGCGGATCAGTAGACCTTGATAACATTTATTCAGACTGGTTAAATTTGAAAGATCAAAGAGAAAAATTTTGAGAATAAACTGTTAATAGTAAGTTTATTTTCTTCTTCCGTACATAAATTATTTACATGAAATAACAATGACTTTCAATAAAAATTAACTGAAATAATATCGCATTTGTGATTGTAATTACTAGGAATTTTTCACTTCATTTAGTAATCATCTATTTTCATTTAATTTGATTAAAATCAATGTGGTGTACATACTGTATTCTGACGTGTAGTCAAATTTTAAAGTATATAACTCCGAGTGTCGTTATGTAGCGCACAAAAATTTAACCTTCCTTCAAAAGCTGCACAGCTGATATTTTATGCGCACACAGCCTACAGAAAATTAGAGGGAACATTGCTCCCCACCCATTCCCCTCATTCCCAAAACACTTTTCAAGCTTTAGAGAGACAGGGGACATATGATCCTCATAGCCCCACACTGGCACGGAAACCGTGGTATCCTCTGCTTCTGCGTCTCTCTCGAGCCAGACCTCTGGAGTTGGGATGTGCTCCAGATCTTCTTTCCCAGGAGAATTGGACGCTATTGCACCTGAATCCTCAGTCTCTACACCTCAGGGCGTGGCTCCTGAGATCCTAGAATTCCAGGATATCAACCTTTCTCAAAAGGTAAAAGATATCCTTCTGGCTTCAAGAAAACCTTCCACAATGCGAGCCTATGCCTTTAAGTGGAAAAGGTTCTCTATTTGGTGTTCAAAAAAGGAACTCAATCCTTTTTCAGTACCAGTGGAGGCGTTGCTGGAATATCTCCTCCACTTGTCATCCTCTGGTCTTAAGATCAATTCACTAAGAGTCCATCTTAGTGCCATTGCAGCTTTCCACAAGCCCTTTGATGGACAAACGGTTTCCTCTCAACCACTTGTATCAAGATTTATGAGAGGTCTACTCTTAACAAAACCTCCCATTAAGCCACCGCCAGTGGCATGGGATTTAAATCTCGTCCTTGGACAGCTCATGAAACCGCCCATCGAACCCTTAGCCACTGCATCCCTGAAATTTCTTTCTTGGAAAGTAATCTTCTTGATTGCCCTCATTTCTGCAAGACATATCAGTGAGCTACAGGCTTTAGTGGCTGATCCTCCTTATACAAGATTCCACCATGATAAAGTAGTTCTTAGGACTCATCCTCACTTTATGCCAAAGGTGGTTTCGCCTTTTCATTTAAACCAATCGGTTTACCTTCCTGTATTCTTTCCTAGGCCTCATGCCTCAAATGCAGAAAGGAATTTACACACTCTAGATTGTAAAAGAGCCTTAGCCTTTTACCTTCAGAGAACTAAGCAACATAGAAAATCTTCCCAGCTTTTTGTTGCTTTTGAACCTAGTCATCTTGGTCTACCAGTTTCCAAGAGAACTTTGTCTAAATGGATTGCAAATTACATATCCTTTGCATATGAGAGTAAGGGACTTTCTCTCGAAGGTCATGTCACAGCTCACAATGTGAGAACAATGGCAGCCTCCATAGCTAACCTTCGCTCAGTGTCCATGGACTACATTTGCAGAGCAGCAACTTGGGCTTCAGTGCATACCTTTACAGCCCACTACTGCCTAGACAAGGACTCCCGTCGGGATGTCTCGTTTGGTCAAGCTGTTCTCCAGCATCTTTTTCACTTTTAGGACAACTCCTACCCGCCGTTCCGGGTTTCGATGCCAGAGATCCATGGGAGGAAGCATGACCCGTCTCAACCTGGTTTTTCCAGTTTTCTGGGGTCATTTCCCTGGCATCTTTCAGCTGGGGAGTCCCCATGTGTGAAGACTACATTCCTGCTTGTTCCTGGAGATAGTGTAGTTACTCACCTGTAACAGGTGATCTCCGGAAACAGCAGGAATTTAGTGTTCACAACCCACCCACCTCCCCTGGGAGTTCTCTCTCTCTCTATCTCTCCTTCTCTCCTTTGTCTCAGCTATAAACTCAACTGAAGAGGGAGAGTTGGAAAGGCGGGAAGGCAGTGATGCAGGCACAGTGGGATGCTCCCAAGGGCTTTCCTATTGGATGCTGGGGAGTGTTCCCGCGCGGGCTCCATTGGTACCGATGATACCCATGTGTGAAGACTAAATTCCTGCTGTTCCCAGAGATCACCTGTTACAGGTGAGTAACTACGCTTTTCTACAAATTGGTTAGTTTTGCGCATACTAGTCATGAACCTCACTCCTAAGCCTGGGTATGTGGAGTATGTTCTCAGACTCTAAAATTTACAGCTATGCTCACCATAGTACTCTCATTGTGCCAAAGAGAGCTTCCTTCTGGAGTTCATAAGACGTAACACGTATGGGTAGTTTTTCAAGATTTGATTGGAAGTTCTTCTTTATCAGGCCTGTGGCTCCCCAATATGATGGGAAATATTTCTATATCTTTCTGCCACATTGTCTTGGTCTCTGACTGTATTCTTGATACTTCAGGATCTTCTCCCTCCCCACGCGATTCACAGACTAATCACTTGGAACAGAAACCTCTATTATCAGTGCCGTTCTGATGTTTTTCTCCTTTACCACTATGTCTAGTTTCCTCGCATCCAGTTTCTTATCCATCAGAATGGATGATCATAACCTCTTTATTTCTCTGTAATTCTCATAGAGTCATGATTCCAGTGCTTTTCAGGGACAGTGATGTAGTATTAAGAGTTTTCAATATATGAGGCATGCTACTTTGTTATGCCTTTCTGTATAAAAATGTCCTACCATCAGAACTTCACAGCCAGCAATTAGGTGAGCACTGTTTCCATCTCTTTCTTACAGAATCAACATATTTATTTATTTATTTATTTATAGTCTCTTCTATACCGCACTATTCAGCATCAGCGCGGTTTACAGTGAACAAAGAATTTACACATTTCCGATGGTACTTTGTGTTTACAGTTGAACAGGCATAAACAACTTGGATAACAGGGGTAACTATTTACAATTTATAACATATGCCTATTCTGCCAGTTTAAACGCTGGCTGTAAACCCTCCCATCCATAATCTTCTGTCCTGTGCTATATCTATCAATCTCTCATCCTTCAATTTCAGTTCACCTCTCCTTAACTATTCATGTGTCCATTCTTGATTGACAAAGAGTTCCTGGAATAAAACTTTGTATTTCCCCACTGTATTTGTGCATTTGCTACTTGTTTTTTCCTTGTTTGCTGATCTAATTCTTTGAAGCATTTTTTCTCTTGTTTTGCAAATTTTGTTGCTGCCTTTCCTCTGTGGGCTTGTGAATTCTCATTCATTCCTTCTAGTCATCTGAACACTTGTCCAAATTTGATGGAGACAGATTCTGGATGTTTATTTTAATATTTCAGCACTGAAGGTCTATGACAGTAGCTTTATATTGGTAATCAATCTCTGAGGCCTACAGTCTTGGCATACACTGATTCTTATAAATTACCTCATGGGCATGGAGAAGTTTTCTTGTTTGCACATCCAGTTTTTCAAGATCTTTAACAGGCCAGTCTACAATCCCAAAGCTATATGAGAGTATAGGAATTGCCAACTGATTGATGGCTTGTATATTATTCGGTGGTGATAAAGCACTTTTCAATAATGATTTTAATCTTCTATTATAATTGCTGATCTTTTCTCTCAGTAATTTCTGCTTGAGTGTTGTTCCTCCCTTTATTCTGAGATATTTATATACGTCTTCCTGTTAAAGTACCTTGATGTCACAGCCCTCAGCTAGGGAGATATTTTTTGTTTTGCTCAATTTTACTCTTAAAAAAAATTGCCTTAGCACATTTGTCAAGGCCAGAAGTCACCGTGATGTCAACAGAAAAGCTTTCCACTACATGGAGTTGCTCTGCTAATTGTTGGTTGCTGGAACTGTAGAGCTTCAGGTCATCTACAAATAGTAAAGGTGATGTTACCTCTGGGTTGTTACTCTCTTTCAAAATAACCATAAGAGAACTGCCCTGCTCTTCAATTGTAATTCATGTGAGTTCAGTGATTTGTGTGACACTTGCCACGACCACTAACTAGTAGAAATACAGCTTTTATTCGCATTTTAGAAAACATTCAGGCATGCAAGAGTGAACAATGCACAGAAGTACAGAACCCATGTTAAAAAATGTCTTTGCATAATTCTAATATCAAATGTGGTGATTGCGGATACATAATTCAACTCTATAACCACAGATGACCTTTTATAAGTCTTAGTGGTTCATTTGTGCTCTTGTAGTTCTTTAAATGGGTCCTCGCTACATTTAAATTTATTTTTTTGTACAGTCATTGCAACCAATTGTTTGCTTTTTGTTCTACTTGTTTTTGTATGCTGATGATCCCTCTGAGCCCGACTTGGAATTAATCATAAGTAAACTTAATGGCTGCCTTAGTGAGCTAGGGCTAGGGCTGATAAGTAGTAGGCTTATCAATATGCGAAAGACTGAAGTCTTATTTTTTGAAGATGTGGATTGGCTAGTAATCCAGAACCGTCCTTTATTAGATGACAAACCTATTCCTTTAAAGAGAGAAGAAATGTGCATTTGGGTGTAAAACTTGATGTGATGGGCACATTAAATAACAAGTGGTTTCTGCTTCTGAAAAGGTGTATTATAAATTGCATTTGATCAGCTATAGCCCTGCTGTCTGCAGTGCAACCCCTTCTCGCTCAGAATTATTGTAATGCCTTATTACCTATTGGTCTACTTAAAAGGGAATCAAAAATTGCAGATTATGCAAAATGCAGCAGCCAGGGTGATTGCAGGTGTAAAAAGTGCAAAGCAGTGACTTCCAATTCAACATAGGATACAATTTAAGATTTTGGTATTAGTATTTAAGATGCTTCTGTTTAATATACCGACTCATTTGTTTCAGTTCTTGGACCGGTATGTTCCATCAGAACTGTAAGATTCAGTAAAGAGCACTGTTAGTAGCTTCCTCCAAGCAGATAAGGAGTGTTGGAGAGCTAGGCCTTTTTTCAGCTGGAGTGGATTACTTGTGGAGCTCAGACAGGAGACAAATATTTGGATCTTCAAGAAGTCAAAAGCTCTGTTTTTCTAACTTGAGCTTAAGATATATAATTCTGAGGATGGTAGAAGTAGGTCTGTGTTTTATTTTGAAACAATTATTTGTTTTGTTTGTAATGAAAGTATAGTTGATTTTTTTTAAATTGTATATATATCGCTTTGATTGACATTTGTATAGAAAGGCAGTATTGATGTTTTTATAAATAAATTTATCAGTAACTCCTGGAAACAAATATGAATCTTTAGTTTGTCCTGTGACTGTCCTACATTATTTCTGTCTGTCTGTTCATTGGCTATCTGGTCATTGGTCTTCCTTATAAGCCATATGGGGACAGACTTAAAGATCTTAATATGTATATGTTAAAGGAAAGGCAGGATAGAGGAGATATGATAGAGACGTTTAAATACCTCCATGGCATAAATGCACAAGAGGCGAGCCTCATTCAATTGAAAGTAAGCTCTGTAATGAGGGGGCATAGGATTAAGGTGAAAGGGGATAGACTCAGGAGTAATATGCAGAAATATTTCTTTACAGAAAGAGTGGTAGATGCGTGGAAAAGTCTCCCGATGGAGGTAGTAGAGACGAGGACAGTATCTGAATTCAAGAGAACATGGGACAAACACAGAAAATCTCTAATGGAAAAAAAGGAACTATAGTATTTGATATAGAATGGCTGACTAGATAGGCCATATGGTCTTTTTCTGCTGACATGTTTCTATAAAGACAACTCACTGGGAAGACACAACATTGAAGCCATTGTTCATTCATCCACTACCCTATACTGAGGAGATGGTAGAGACAAGGGTGGTATCAAAGTTCAAAAATGCTTTGGGTAAGCAGTGAGGATCTCTAAGGAGCAAGAAGGGATTGTAGAGACTAGGCTGTTAGTTTGGATAGGCAGAATGGATAGATAGTATGGTCGGTCTTTGTCATCATGTTCTGTGTTTCTATGTTGTGGTATGTGGGTGGGTGGAATATTGTCACAAAACATATGATGCTCAGTAACATTACTATTGGAATGCCCTCCCGATGGCAGTGGTGGGGGCAAACACAGTGACAGAATTCAAAATGGCATGGGACAGACACAGTGGATCCCTTTATAGCCACAGGATAAAATCAAAATAAGCATAACTCTCTTATATCTGATGGAGGAGTGGCCTAGTGGTTGGGGCACGTTACCTCAGGCCAGAAGGTCAGAGGTTCAAATCCCACTAGAGGACAGCAACCTTGGGCTGGAAGGACTGGGGTTTCTAGTCCCACAGGTGCTCCTTGTGGTCTTGGGCAAGCCACTTAACCCTCCATTGCCCACGTTCCCTATAAGTATTAGTGTATGTGTCTCATATCCCCTTGTGTTAAATGTATCCCCCCAATTGTGTTGTGACCACTTTGATTGAAGGATAAGGTGGTATACAAAACTGTCTAAATAAATAAATATCTGAACAAACAGGGGTGACCTACACAGAGTGGTGGGTATACCCCTAAACAAAGACATGGGGAGGGGTGACCTGCACAGAGCAGCAAGTGTACCTACTCTTGCCGCCTTGCTGGGCAGACTAGATGGACCATACCGGTCTTTATCTGCCATCATATACTATGTTATTATTCATTTTAAATTCCTAAACCATTTGAAATAACATCTTTAATAAAAGTATAGCTACATTATTGATTAGGAAAAAGAGAAAAAAATTGCAGGATGACTATTTCACCATTGCTATTGCTATTTTGATTTTAGGTTTCGAACAAACAAGAAAGCTAGACTATGGCGCGATACGTTCCTCGTGGAAAGAGGGTAATTATATTTCAGTCTTTTGTTCAAATACCAAGAAGTTCAAGTTTTGAAGATCACACTTGGTGGCTTTTAATGTAAAACAGTATTGGAAAAGGGGCCATGATGGGGCAAAAGAGATCTTAAGATTGTGAAATAAAATTAAACTTAGAAATACAGCCAGCCATGATCTGTCTCCCAACCTTTCTATGGCTAGGTTAATGGTGTTCTCTCAAAACTTGTGTTTTTCCAAACAGAATCATCTACTCCTAGATATGTGATAAATTGGATTTTACTTCCTGTTCACTATTATTCTGATAAGAAATAGCAGATTCTTGTTTTGTTTGAGTCATCAAAATTATGTTCTCATTTGCCAAATGTAATGGGATTCTAGGGAGGATTATTTTGAGAAAAACTCATGGGAAAATGAATGTAAATGTCATCTCATCTTTGGGAAATTTTCCTGTGAGATATGTGTTCTTAGATCATATTTCAGAATGTTTAGTTTCTATAAAAGCACAGAATTAAGGATCATAAACTCTGTCTGCTCTTGAAGTTCTGGAGGGTGGTAACTAGGGTAGGCGAGGGGGTGGCTCAGCTGTCTGTGATGCAAAGCCCTTTGGGAGCAGAGAAATGACTGTAATGCAAGAGTGGGCTGACAGATGAAAAGATAGGAGGAGTGCAACTTGCCTCTTATCCTCTGGGCTGAGGGAGCTAGAGATTGAGACAGGAAAAAAACCTTATTGTACAGTCTGAGTTGGAGGGGTGTAGAGGGAGAGAGGAGCAAGGAGCAGAGATTAGGGTGTCCTGAGTGCTAAAATGCCTCGTTATAGCTCTGAACACCTGCTGTTCCTTGGCTTTCCTCTGTTTTTATTGTATGCAGACTCAGCTACAGGAGTCCAGCAGCAGGCAAAATCTGTCTTTTCCATCTTGTGTTATTCCTCTTATCCAGCATGCGCACGCGTTCACCCAATTCTACAAAAACTGCTTCTGAAAACAGAATGCTACCACTTTTCTCCTTTTTAAAAACCTTGGAAAATGTGTGGATCAAAGCCAAGGTGAAAACAATATCAATCCTGTATGGTAAGGAAAACTAAAGCACGTATAGGCGCACTGTTTCCTGCCAGTAGATGTCTTGATGCACAGATGCAAATGTAGCAATTTCTCAGGTATTCTTTTCCTTAATTATAGACTGCAATAAAAGCCATGATAGACCTGGCTGTTATGTTGTGCTTAAAAAACTAATTAAAATGCAGTATATTGAAGAGAAATCAAATGCGGTCTTAAGCGCCAAACCTAAGGTGCGGGAAGTGGAAAGCCTGTGTGGTAAAAGCAGAAGGTGTGGTGAGCATTTCCTCTGCATTTACCGCACAGGGCAGAGACTTGCATGTATCCGCAGATTAACACAGGTGCACTTGCAGTACCTGCCCAGGCGTGGACGCAAGCCCTTGTGCAAAATATTTTTAAAAAAGCAACAGCCATGGCAGTGCAACTCAGTCCCCCAACTAAATCCCTCCCCTCCCAGGACAGTCCCCCCACTCCCCAATCAAGGCACCCCTGAACAGCATCTTTCCTTCCCTTCCCTGCTCCATATTTATTTACTTACTTATTTATTTATTTATTTATTTATATTCTCTTATATACCGCGCTATTCTGCATCAGTGCGGTTTACATTGAGCAAACTAAAATTACATTGAACAGGGCATTATAACTTGGAGATAACTATTTTACAGGGAACATGGGCTATGGAGGGTTAAGTGGCTTGCCCAAGACCACAAGAAGCACCTGTGGGACTAGAAACCCCAGTCCTTCCGGCCCAAGGTTGCTGTCCTCCAGTGGGATTTGAACCCCCGACCTTCCGGCCTGAAGTACCTGGTAATGATCCCTTGCAGCAGCTCTGGGGTAGGAGTGGAGGAGGATCTGCCCAGTAAGTTAAATAAATGGGTGAATCCCAGAAGTGGGAGGAGGTCAGAGTATGTCATTGACAGGGGCTTTCATAGGGGGTTTCTGTTCTTGGGTGTGCTGCTCTTCAGAGGGCTTATTTTGGGAAGGCTTTTCTTTGAGTAGGGGGTCTTGATGCTGTCCATGGGGGGTGTGCTGACCCAAATGGGGTGCCTTGATCGGGAGAAACGTCTGGGGTAGCTTCTGTTGGGGGGGAGGGGAGGGAACTAGGTTGCATTGCTGCAGTTGCTTTTTCTTTTAAAGGTATGGCCATGCCACACGACTGGACTGCCGGCCGCGCAGTTGCAGTTAACACCACCTTTTGAGGTGATGTTAAGTGTACCCGTGTTAGCAGTAGTCATGACAGCTAGCAGATAACATCCCATGCTGGCTGTCTATGGACCCACCCAAATCCCTCCCCAGCCCGCAAAAAGCAGAGCGAGATTTTTATCAAGTGGCTGATTTTACCTCATGACAGCATGTGCTGTGGCCCCATGCTAATGGTTGGTGCACGTTAAACCTGAGCTACAGTTTAGTAAACATGCCTCTATGCCTCTTTCGCAGTATCCAAACTAGATTGGAGCTGTCTGTGCAAAGCAGCATTTTAAGCTTACTAATACAGTAACAAGGACAATGTTACTGCAGACATGCTACTTTCTTTGGGCAGCAATACACAGCAACAAAACAGTACAACCTGCATCATCGCAAGAAAAACAGTTCCCTGACTCGTATTTGAACGTCTTTAACTCTCTGCAGTATTTGCATACCACTAGTCGCAATGCCAGTGTCTGTGTCTGAGGCACCCTTTTCTTCCTCATTGTCGTGGCAAAACTGCAAAACAGAACCATTTTTTTCTAAAACAGTGCAAGCGTTTCCTTTTTTTTGTTGTTGTTGTTTTGTGCTTTCTGCACATAAAATGGGAATTGTACTACTCCCATTCTGACAACAGTAAAACACTAGTGTGCAAATAAAAATGTTCAGTTTAGGTGACCTTGTTTTGAACTGTTTACTAAAGGTTAATGTGTGTTAACTGCTGCAGCCCCCATAGAAATAAAAGGGCTTTTGCTGGTACCTAATGTGCTTTAGCATTTGTTAGCCTTTAGTACCATGCACCATCGTGTATTATCTAGAATTTAATATTAAAATGTCCCTGTTCATGACACTTGTACCAGGAATCTAAAAAATATGTTACTGAATAGAAATGCAGGAGGTTTTTAGAGTGTTACCTGATCCACTTTTCATGCCAATAACTCAAGCTAAATTCCCTCAGTGCCAAATGTATTTATATAGTAATTTCTTTTGAATTAGATCCACTTAATAAATAAGCTGCAGAACACAAGTAACTGACAGGGAACTATGCAGACACAAATCTGCTGTAGTACTGTAGTTCAGAATTAGCCTGCAATACCCCTATGGTACTAGTCCTCTGAGGACCATGCTGAGTAGACTGCCATCTGGGTATTGTGACATTGGTTTTGTCTTTCTCAGCACCTTATAAAACTTCTTGACCTGTTTTATATTGAGATCCCAAGATGGAACTCCTAAATGAGGCAACACAGCAAGTCAAATGCGACCAAAATAACTCGTTGCAGTTCCCTGCAACTCAAGGAATGGCTCAGGGATCGGCCCTGTCATCTATGCTCTTCAATATTTACATCCAACCCATATGCAACATCATCAGACAACACAAACTCCTCTATCACATATATGCTGACGACATCATGGTGTATGCTCCAATCAACCTACTAGAACTTAACACCACAACAATGACTAAATGCCTTGAGGACATGAATATATGGCTCACAGACAATAACCTGACGGTCAACTACGATAAGACTGAGGCAGTGTTCGTCACCAGGAACCCTACCTTCATTCCACCACAGAATATCAGTATTCTAAACAAACTCATAATAGTCAAAGATGAAGTTAGATACTTGATCATAACAATGAATAGAGCTCTGAACCTGAAATCTCATATCGCCAAAACCGCAAACAAGGCCTATCAACGTTTGAGGTCCATATGCAAGATCAAGCCACTACTCCGCCAGGATCACTTCCGCACAGTGTGCCAAGCGCTCATTATACCTCTGCTTGATTATGGAAATTCTCTATATCAAGGCCCAGGGACGGCCCAAGGGGGTGCGGGGCCATGTGCGGAGACTCGGTGCGGGGCCTCATTTGCATAAGTGGCCTTATTTGCATAAATATTTGCATAATGTTACCATACACTAACTTTTAGTAAACATGTCTCTTAATGAGTGTATGGATAAAGAAAGACTAAAAGATTTCTACATTACTATAATCCAGTGCCAACCGCCAGGCACATTAGGAACTACTACAAACACTGCCCATTTAGAACCCATAGCAAACCCGCCGTATCCTGACAGCATTACCAGGACTCACAAAGCACCATACTCTACCTATCAAAAGGCAACACTGCAAATATTAAACCAATACATTTCAGAGAATACTGGGGAAAGAGAACAAGTGGCAATGTCAAATAGGAATTACATAAACAGAATACCTCAGCTCAGTTACACATGCAGAACATAGACCATCACCAAACAAGGAATCACAATTTAGAAACAGGAAGGCAATAATTAAACTGGGAACCCCAAAGCCAAACTTGGAATGTACAACAACACTGTAGAAATAAAACTATAAATTAATTTCCTCTTGTACCAAACAAAGCACAGACGTTAATGATGCACATTTCCAAGAGCCTTCATATTCCAGTTAATAAATTCAAAATAAAGAGATATCTTTCTACCTTTTGTGCATTTTTTTTCAGTTGCAATTGGTCCAGCCACTTTCTTCTGGTTTCTTCATGTTTTCTGCTAACTCTCCGTCATCTGCTGTCCATTTATCCTTTCTTCTCTCTTCTAGTTTTTTTTCCATTCTCTCTCTCTACATCTGCTTTAACATACTAATCTTTCTCCTTTTGCTCTTTCCTCATTCCTATTTCATCCTCACAAATTTTACCCCTCCATCCTCAATCCCCACTTACTCTCCCAATACCCGGCCAATTATAGATTTTTCATCCCTCCCACACAAAATATTTTTCCCCTCTCCATTTTACTCTCCCAGCCCCATCCCATTCTAATCCTCCCCAACATCAGCTCCCTTCTAGTTCCAGTCTCACCCAGCATCCATTCCCTTCTAGTCCCTGCATCAGCCCATTTCCAGTCCTAGCCCCCCATCAGCCCATTTCCAGTCCTAGCTCCCCCATCCATTTCCAGTCTGAGTCCCTTCATCAGCTCATTTCCAATCTTAGCCCCCACATCAGCCCATTTCTAGTCATTTCCTAGCCCCATCATCAGCCCATGTCAAGTCATAGCTCCCCTCCACTCAGCCCAATTCCAATCCAAGCCCCCCCATGAGCCTACTTCCAGTTCTAGCCCCTCCATGAGTCCATTTCAATTCAAGCCCCCACCACAGCCCATTTCCAATCTTAGCTCCCTCCAACAGCCCATTTCCAGTCCTATCCTAGCTGCTCCATCAGCCCATTTTCAGTCCTAGCTCCTTTCCCTCACAGCCCATTTCCATTCCAAGCCCCCTCCCCATCAGCTATTTGCAGTTCAAGCCTCCCCTTCCACCCCCCATAGCCCATTATCAGTCCTAACCCCCCCCCATAGCCCATTACCAGTCCTAACCCCCCATCACCCCATTTCCAGACAGCCCCCATCAGATTGCCAGTCTTAACCCCCCCCCCATAGCCCATTACCAGTCCTAACCCCCCATCAGTCCACAGCCCATTACCAGTCAACCCCCCCATAGCCCATTACCAGTCCTAACCCCCCATCACCCCATTTCTTAATTACTGTAGTCAGTATACTGTTACCAATTGCTTATCTACCTCATAATTGTCTACCTCTCAATTACTGTAGTCAGTATACTGTTACCAATTGCTAAGAACTTTACTGCTTGTCTACCTCATAATTACCATAGTCAGTAACCTGTTATCAGTAGCCATACTGCTTGCCTACCTCTCAATTACTGTAGTCAGTAACTTGCCACCAACTGCCCACACTAAAGGCTCAACCTGACCCTCTACGATCTACTGACAACACGGCATCCTACGCCATGGCCGCACTATCACTTGCATTGCCACACCACAACATCATGTTTCTAAGAATATCATACACTTGTATACTTTTAGCAATATTAATAATTAATCTATCACTAAGCCTAAACATCAAAAATTACATGACCATTCCCATAATACACACCCAACCTCGATATGACAACCATATTGGACACAATCACCCAAATAACTATCCAAAAATAAACTATCATAGACTAATACACATAAAACAAACAAACTCATCCCAAATTTACAAGGAAACCTGCTCAAACACATCCTCACTGTCATGCATACTTATTAATGCTCGCTCAATGAAAAACAAACTCCCTATATTTAATGATCTAATAACAGACTCTAAACCAGACATATTATGTGTCACAGAGACTTGGCTTTCTGAAACGGACACAGTCTACCTAAACCAACTTGATAATGAAAACTACGACCTCTTTTACAAACATAGATCCAACAAAAAAGGTGGAGGAGTCTTAATGATGACAAAAAAGATACTAAAAGCCAAATCAATTCAATCAAATATCTCTAATAACATAGACACATTATTGATAAAAATTGGCCTCATGAAAATTTGTTTAATTTATAGACCTCCAGACCAAAGTGCAGATTGTCTGGACTCATTTATTGATCTCCTTAGCTCATCTACCGAACAAAACCCTATAATCATGCTAGGCGACTTCAACCTACCATCACTATCAACACAAAACTCCAAATTATTTATGGATGCCTTATCAGATATAGATTATCATCAAATAATAAATACCGCAACACACATAAAAGGAGGAACACTAGACCTGATCTTTCTTCCCGATTCACTCTTCAAACTAATGAATCTAAATTCCATAGTACTCACAGAGACACCATGGTCTGATCATTATATAATCAAAACAAACTTCACATATCATACTACTAATGTCAAAAGCTATACATTAAGTGGCCCCACATCAAAATTTAAAAAATTTAATGAAACGGAATTCCTCGATTTAACAATTCCCCACCTTCTACCATCCACATCAGACCTAGATGATGCTGTTAAAAATTGGTATGATACCATCAATAATGCAGCCAAAATCAATCACATAAATAAACAAAGGATACACCCCAAAACCAACAACACACCATGGTTCAATAACACATTAAAACAAATGAAAAAAGAACTAAGAAAACACGAAAGTAAATGGCGAAAATCTAAGTTGACTATACATAAGGAAATATACAATAACCATCTCATAAAATATAAAGAAACACTCGATAGTACAAAGAAAAACCACTATGCTGCAACCTTATCAAAATCATATAACAGACCTAGAGAACTATTCTCTATTGTCAGAAACCTTACCAATAACGCTCAAAATTCTAGCAACGAAATCACCGACATCTCAGTACAAATACTAGCTAATCACTACCAAGATAAATCAAAAAAACCTCAAATGCCTTTTGATACAATCAACAACTCTCACCAATCTGTTGACCAATGGTCAGACTTTTACCCCATTTCAAGAACAACATTAAAAACTATCATATCAGGACTCAATACCACCACCTCTTATTTAGACCCATGCCCAGTGTCATGGATAAAAAACACTCTGCCTACCTTACTATCCTTCATTCTCCCAATAGTCAACCTCTCATTATCCCAAGGTTACCTTCCTCAATCACTCAAACATGCACAAATACGCCCAATCCTAAAGAATGGCAAACTAGATAAAACATGCCCAGCATCATACAGGCCCATTTCTAGCATCCCATTTTTGGCCAAAATAATAGAAAAAGTAGTGCAATTACAGACACAAGAATACATAGACACTTCTTACCCACTTGACGAACAACAATATGGATTTCGGCCCCGCCACGGAGTAGAAACACTACTAACAGTATTAATTGATACTCTCCTAAGAGGAATCGATAATCATAAACAAGCATTCATCCTCCTCTTTATCGACATATCAGCAGCCTTTGATAGTGTTCATCATTCAATAATGCTCAGCAACCTAAGACAGATAGGCATAAACTCCACAGTACATAATTGGTTCACTTCCTATTTAAACAAGAGAACACAAAATGTACGAATAGGTAATCAAACTTCAACTACATATAACCAAGAAATAGGTTTACCACAAGGATCTGCTCTTTCAGCCCTACTCTTTAACATTTACATAAAGCCGGTTTGCAATATCTTTAAAAAATTTGGAGTACATTATCACCTCTATGCAGACGATATTATGATGTACATTCCATTTACAATCCCTAACATACCATTACAACTCCTCTCAGACTGCTATAATGAAATCACAATTTGGCTAAAAACTCAAAACCTTCACATAAACCATGCCAAAACTGAAGTCCTAATCGTAACAAAAAATCAATCATTTATCCATCCTACTCATATAACACTACAAGAGCAAGAAATTAAAATAAAAAATGAAATAAGATATCTAGGTGTTATCCTAGATACACACCTTACAATGGAAACCCATATTAGAAACACTTTAAAGAAAATCTATTTCAAGCTTAAAATTCTCAAACAACTATGTCCGCTTGTATTTGTACAAGATTTCATTAATATAACACAAGCTATCATAACCCCTCACTTTGATTTCGCCAACCTAATACTTATAGGCATTTCAAAACAGAACATTAAAAGAATTCAATTAGCCCAAAATGCAACAGCTAGAATTATACTAAAAATAAACTCTCTCCAACACATAACACCTATACTTGCATCACTTCACTGGTTACCAATACAAAGCAGGATAATATACAAAACAATAATAACCTCATTTAAAGCATTAAACGACATGGCGCCGATTACCCTATGTAATCTAATATGCAAAGAAACACCTAAGCCTACTAATAGAAAAGAACAGTTAAATAAACTAAAGACCCCGAAGGACTTCATAAAAGCACATAAATTGACCAACAACAGAGCCTTCTCACACATAGCCCCAACTATCTGGAATTCCCTACCAGAGGATCTACGTTCACTAACAGAGATCTTGGAATTCCGCAAAAAATTAAAAACTTATCTATTCACTAAACACTACAATACCATGGAAAACCTTGCATTCAACATAGACAAAGGATAATCAGGTAAATGACCACTTAAAGCACAAACCTCCCACCTAAACGGACAACACTCAGCTCTAACGAATTGACGATCCTATCTCTTATGCCCTAATACCTACGCATGTATATAGTTGTATCAGTTATGTACTGTCTTACGTATATAGATACTCCACTTTGTTAGTTAACTGTTTTTACACGGTCCCAGTTCAAAAACTCACCTTGTTTATTTTTGATATGTTAAGATGTTCTATGTAAAATTAAGATGTTCTATGTAAAACAAACTTAGCTTTGTTAAATGTTGTTGTTTGTACACCGCAACTGATCTCTGGAAGATGCGGTATAAAAATGAGTGTTAAATAAATAAATAAATAAATAAATAAATAAATAAAATTTCCAGACAGCCCCCATCAGCCCACAGCCCATTGCCAGTCTTAACCCCCCCTCCATAGCCCATTACCAGTCCTAACCCCCCCCCCATCAGCCCACAGCCCATTGCCAGTCCTAACCCCCCCCCCCCCATCGGCTCATGGAAATTAAAATTTAAAAAAAAGCTGTCCGCTCTGCCCGGGTGAACTCTCCCGGCGCGGCTGAAGCCCTCTGCTCCGGCTTGCAGATACGCAAAGGGAGAGTGTCTCCCTCGCGTCTCTGTTAAGCCCGCAGGGGCTGATGGGAAGCAGGGGCTGATGGGAAATTTCACATCTGCCCCTGCGGGCTTAACAGAGACGCGAGGGAGACACTCTCCCTTCGCGTATCTGCAAGCCGGAGCAGAGGGCTTCAGCCGCGCCGGGCCGTTTTTTTTTTTTTTTATTTCATTTTTTAAAAAAGCAGAATGTTCTTTGCACGGGGGGCCCTGTGCAAAAAACATTCTTGCTCAATGGACGGGCCGGCCCTGTCAAGGCCTCCCCCACCAAACCTTACACCCACTCCAAATGGTGCAGAACACTTCAGCACGCATCATCACTGACACGCCAAGATCAGAACACATCACCTCTATCTTACAGCAACTACACTGGCTCCCAATGGTGGCCAGAGCAAAATTTAAAACAATCTTGATCATTTTCAAAATCATCCACCATCTTTCAGCAGATGCACTGCAAGAAATCGTAACAAGAAACATTAGTAATAGACCAAGAAGGAACAACAATACCAACATGATCACCACACCTTCAGGATATCACAAGACTAAACAAAATACGTCAAGAAGAGCTCCATCATTAATGGCATCCACACTATGGAATTCCCTCCCAACGTACCTAAGGGAATTAGAGGACATCACAGACTTCCACAAGGCCCTTAAAACCCTGCTCTTCACAGAAACATACGAGCAGATTGACAACAGTTCCCACCAGACACGCAACAGCCCACACCCGAGCGGAATAGCAATGTAAACACCCCTGAAAAATCAATACCTAATCAACACAGCTAAACCCACGACAATATAATGATAAATGTAACCCTCAAATTGTGTTGTCTTAACGTTTTGTCTTAATGTTGTTAAATACCCTCATGTTAAATGTTGTAAAGCACCCAAATGTTAAATGTAACCCAATTGTGATGTGATGTAACCACTTTGATTGTAGGATAAGGTGGTCAATAAGTCTGTCTAAATAAATAAGTAAATAAATCATGTACCATTGGCTCCCAGTAGTGCCAAATAATGTTTTGTGGTGATGAAAGAATCTCACTAAAATCCAGATCCAGGGTGAGAGTCACCTGTGACCTAACCTGGTATTTTGTGTTGAAGTGTCTGAAGGTGAAAAGTAGATGCTTTAATTCATGGTGCTGTCTGGCTCACACATGCAGATTTCTCTGGTCAGTACAGCTTACAGCCTCACAATTTTTAATTGGATCCTTAGTTACTGAGTTCATGTTATATGTCGTAGAAATATGGGTTCCCCATAAATACCGTAATTTTATTCCTTTTCAAAGAAAATTCCTACGGAAGAAAGAGGAACCCAGCAAAAGTTTCCAACAATCTAATCACTTACCAAAATACGAGAGGGTAAAAGAGTTATGTCAGCAAGCAAGATACCAGACTGCCTGTGAACAGCCGGGACAGGTGAGCAGTAAATACCACAATTATGTACATATTAGTCTACAGTTATAATGGATGATGAAGAGATTAGCAAAAGTATTTTCAAAAGAATAGACTTGCTGCATTACCTGTGTCCTGACTTGGATTTCAATCTGGTTGACAGTGTTCCAGTTTCAATTTAGTTTTGGCTTTCAGATCGGAGGAAGATAGAATATACATTAGGGTGCATGAATTGCGCACAGACACTAGAAACATAGAAACATGATGGCAGAAAAAGACCACATGGCTTATCTAGTCTGTCCTTCCATATCAACAACTACAACAGTCCCCTTTTTACCTTTAGAGATCCTCTGTGTTTGTCCCATGCTTTTTTGAATTCAGGTACTGTCCTCATCGCTACCACCTCCTTTCAAAGGCCCACCTGGACAGATGATGCTTCCTCCCTCCACTAGTCTTTAACCTGAAGAAGCCCTTCTGATTTTGGCATGCCGAGAATTTTATTTATTTATTTATTTGGAAACTTTTATATACCGCCCCTTCCCAAGATCAGGGGCGGTTTACATGGAACAAAGGAAACATACATAGAACATTATGCAAAATTGCAACTATTTACAAAAAACAGTATATTTATTTATTTAACAGTATTTCTATACCGACTTCTCCTTCAATCAAGGTGGTCTCCACAGCAAACAATCATAAAAGTGTTCATGTGTTCTCATGCAGTGATGCGTGTTGTGTGTTTGAGGTGGTGTGCATTTGATTTAATTTGATCTTTCTACAATGTGCGCTATTATACATTCTTATATACAAGGGTCAGGGTGTGGGTAGGTCCGTTGTTCTAGCTTGATTAGTATGTTATGGACGTGTCCATAGTGTTCAATGAATAGAGTTGTCTTCAGCTGTTTGCGAAAGTCTTTGAAGTCTGTTGTTAGTCTCAGCTCGTCTGGGAGGGTGTTCCAGATTGTTGGGGCGGCCAGGGAGAGTGCTCGTTCCATGGTGTCCTTGCGGGTCTTGGTGAAGTCTTTTTGGGTGTTTACTCGGTTGGAGGTGCCTCTTCTCCTTGGTCGTGTGCTTGTGTCAGGTTGTATGAGTGTGTGTAGGCTGATGGCTGAGGAGTGTTGTTTGATCTTGAATATGTTTATGATTGTTTTGTATTTGATGCGTGAGCTGATTGGGAGCCAGTGTAGCTCTTTCAGTATGGGTGTGATGTGTTCTTGTCTTGTTGTGCCAGCTATTATGCGGGCCGCTGTGTTTTGTACCAATTGCAGCGGTTTGAGTGTTTGTTTTGTTAGACCCAGGTAGATTGGATTGCAGAAGTCTAGTAATGGGGTTATTAGTGGCTGGCAGACTGTGCGGAAGTGCTCAGGGAGGAGGAGGGGCTTCAGTCGTCTGAGTCTCATTCTGTGATATGCGCTTTTGGTGGTTCTGCTTATGTGTGATTGGAGGTTCAGCTCCTTGTCCAGGGTCACTCCGAGGTACTTTACTTCCAATTTTATAGGTATGGTTGTGTCTTTTATCTTGATGTCTGGTTGGAGAACAAAGTCCGAGTTTCGAGTGATTATTAGTGCCTCGGTCTTGTTATAGTTTATAGAGATGTTGTTGTTTTGAAACCAGCTTGTCATTTGTATGAGACAGTTTTTTTATTTTGGAGTAGTCCGGGTTGTCAACTGATATAGGTGTGTATATCATGATGTCATCTGCGTAGATTGTATATTGTATGTTGTGCTCTTTCATGATGTCACATATTGGCTGGATGTAGATGTTGAATAGGAGTGATGATAAGGCCGATCCTTGTGGTACTCCTTGAAGTACTTTTATGGGACGGGAGGTGTTGTGGCCTACCTTGACCTGTATCTGTCTGTCGGTGAGGTATGAGTGGAACCATTGCAGGGTGGGACCATGTAACCCGATGTTTTGTAGTCTGTTCAGTAGAGTTTTGTGATCTACTGTGTCAAATGCTGATGAGATGTCTATGAAGATCATTATGATTCCTTTCTTGGTGTTGTCTATGAGGTGGAGAATGCTGTCGAAGAGGTATAGCAGAAGTGTTTCCACCCCATGGTTGGGGCGAAAACCGTGTTGGTTGTTGTCCAGTGGAGCATGGTTGTCGATGTGCTCTTGTAGTGGTGCTGTACTGTTTTTTCAATTATTTTTGCCAGTAGGGGTATGCTGGTGATAGGTCTGTATGCTGCTGGGTTGTTCTTGTCGAGTGTGGATTTCTTCGGGATAAGTCTTATTGTGGCGAGTTTTAGTTGATTTGACATGAGCCCTTGTGTTAGGGAGCTGTGCACCATGTTGTGTATGGTGTGGATGAAGCTTGATTTGGTGGCTTTGATCCAAGTCACTGGGCAGGGGTCTGTAGGAGCTGTGCTTGTGTTGATTGCTGTGATGATTTGGGAGAGCTGCTCTGTGGATGGGGTGCTGAATGTGCCCCAAGTTTTCGGGGGTGCGTTATGCTTTGTGGCTGGACTGGGTCTTATTTGTTCTGCTGAGTGGAATTTTTCTTGGATGTGGTCAGCAAATTTTTGAGGGTCTATTTGCACTTTGTCTTCTTTTTTCTGCTCCTTGGTGAGGGTTTTCATGATTTCGAATAACTCTCTAGGTTTGTTGTTGGAGTTGCATATGATGTTTGTGTGGTATTCTCTCTTAGTTTGGTTGATGCGTTCGTTGTATTGTTTTTGCTTTGTTAGGTATAATTCCTGGGTCTCGGGTGACTTGTTCTGTCTCCATCTCCGTTCTAATTTTCTGAGTTCCCTCTTTTCGCTTCGTATGGTTTTTGAGTACCATGGTTTGTGCTGTAATTTGTTGCAGCGACGTTTCCTGGGTCTATGATCTGTTGCTTTGGCGGCATTGTAGATGGTGTTTCAGTTGGTGATTTGGGCTTCTAGGCCATCTTTTTCTGTTGTTAGGAGTTGTATCGTGTCCTGTAGGAACTGGTCCCTGTCGAAGCTCTTGAATCTTATTTGTGTGGGTGTGTTGTCCGGGTATTTGTCTGGTTTATCTTCTTGTGGTACAATTTTTATTTTAACTATGTGGTGGTCGGACCATGGTACTGGTGTTATGGTGGGTGTTGATATTAGCCCTCTCGTGGTTAGGTAGTTGGGTGTGAAGATGAGGTCTGGTGATGCTCCGTGTCTGTGTGTCGGGGTGTTGATTATTTGGGTGAATTGAAGGGAACTCATCGCTTGTAGGAAAGATTCTGCATCTTTGGCATTGATGGACTTGAGGTTGAAGTCTCCTAGCAGAAGTGTAGGTTTGAGTTGATTGCGCAGACTGCTTCGATGGTTGAGGCTAGTTCATCAGGTGGTGCACGGGGCGCTCTGTAGGTGAGGCATATGGCCATGTTTTTGTTCTCGATAGTGATGGTATTACATTGTTGGGTGTCTGTGGCACTTCGTGATTTGAACTTTAGGCTGTTCTTTGCAATTATCAGGACTCCTCCTCCTCACCTGTGCGCGCGTGGGCAGTTGTATGCCATATATGTGTCCGGCACCAATTGATTGAGTAGTACGTTGTAGGTGGGGCTGAGTCATGTTTCTGTGATGCAAAATACGTCAGGTTGTTGGTCATCTATGTGGTCTGCTAGGGTGTGAATCTTGTTGCGTATGGATCTGGCGTTTATTAGCTCTATTGCTATTGACCTTGTGGTGATTGATGTTCCGTGTGCTTCCTTTGGGTTAGCGTGGGTGTTGGACTTGTGCCTGCGTTGTCTTTTTGTCATGGGTGTTCTGTTTGTGGCCTTGTGGAAGTACTGTGGGTTTCAGTATGTCCATGCTGTTGGTGGTGGCCATGGTGTGACTGTGTGTGGGTGGTGGAATTGTGCATGTGTTGGAAGGAGTTGTGTGAGGAGGAGGGTGACGGGGAGAATCATTGTGGTGTGCATGTTGTCTTTGTATGGTCCTGTTGTCTTCACTTACGTTTTGCTGCTTTCCCTCTGGCTGCTTCCTGGTAATTTCTGAGCGCCTTCTGAATGGCTTGTCAGTGGGCCTGCTCCCTCTTTTCTTTCCTCTCTTTCTCGCCCTCGTGCCTCACCTAAGGACCATGCCAAAGGGCCCTCTGGTGAGGCCCTCAGGCGCGGGCCCGCCCTGCAAGGACGCCGCTTTTAAGGTGCACGGGCTGCTGCTGTGTTGCTCCCACTGCCCTGATTGGGTAGGAGCTTCTGAGTGGGAGGATTTCCCGCTCAGGCGCTCTTCCCCGATTGGGGGAGCTGCGGAGGACTGCTGTGTGGAGGAGGCTGCAGCGGCTCCCTGTATGCAGGGACGCCACTTTTAAGGTGTCCGGGCTGCTGCTGTGTTGCTCCCACTGTCTCGATTGGGCAGGAGCTTCTGAGAGGGAGGATTTCCCACTCAGGCGCTCTGCCCCGATCGGGGGAGCTGCGGAGGACTGCTGTGTGGAGGAGGCTGCAGCGGCTCCCTGTATGCAGGGACGCCACTTTTAAGGTGTCCGGGCTGCTGCTGTGTTGCTCCCACTGTCCCGATTGGGCAGGAGCTTCTGAGCGGGAGGATTTCCCGCTCAGGCGCTCTTCCCCGATCGGGGGAGCTGTGGAGGACTGCTGTGTGGAGGAGGCTGCAGCGGCTCCCTTTATGCAGGGACGCCACTTTTAAGGTGTCCGGGCTGCTGCTGTGTTGCTCCCACTGTCCCGATTGGGCAGGAGCTTCTGAGAGGGAGGATTTCCCACTCAGGCGCTCTGCCCCGATCGGGGGAGCTGCGGAGGACTGCTGTGTGGAGGAGGCTGCAGCAGCTCCGTGTATGCAGGGACACTGCTTTTAAGGTGTCCGGGCTGCTGCTGTGTTGCTCCCACTGCCCCGAATGGGCAGGAGCTTCTGAACGGGAGGATTTCCTGCTCAGGCGCTCTACCCCGATCGGGGGGACTGCGGAGGACTGCTGTGTGGAGGAGGCTGCAGCAGCTCCCTGTATGCAGGGACACCACTTTTAAGGTGTCCGGGCTGCTGCTGTGTTGCTCCCACTGCCCCGATTGGGCAGGAGCTTCTGAGCGGGAGGATTTCCCGCTCTTGCGCTCTACCCTGATCGGGGGAGCTGCGGAGGACTGCTGTGTGGAGGAGGCTGCAGCATAGAGTATAAGCATAGAAACTATCTACAACTTACAACATAACTTGCACCATTTACAACTTGCAACATAATTTTGCATCATTTACAACTTGCATCATAACTTTAGGGTTCAGGATTGGACATAGTTAAATATTTTTTGTGTAAGGTGAAACAATGTTTGTCAGCAATTCAGTGGGTGAGTTGTACTTGTATGGGATGGGTAGTTAGGTAGGCTTGTCAGATCACGTTGGGGGGGAGGGGCTAGATCCGAGCAATGATCTAAGTTATAATAATGTTGAGTGAATAAATATGTTTTTCGTTCCTTTCGGAACATTTGGAGTTCTTTTATCTCCCTTAATTGGGCAGGGAGATTATTCCATTGAATAGGTGCTACAAATGAGAAAGCTATGTTGCTTGTTATTTGTTTGGTCCTTCTTATTGAATCTGGTACTAGAATGGTATTGAGGTTCCTTCTTCTCACTCTGTTTTCAGGGGGGCTATGGATCAATGTAGATAGATATGATGGGGCAATCTTGTTAATTAACTTAAAGGTAGTCAGTATGGTTTTATATTAGATCCTGCTGGCAACGGGAAGCCAATGAAGAGTGTATAGGATGGGAGAAATGTGGTCAGATAGCCTGGCCTTGGAAATTATTTGAGCGGTAACAATCTGAGCCATTTGGAGAATGTTTTGGTTCTTCATTGTTATGCCTTGGAGTATCCTGTTGCAATAATCCAGGTGGGGTGTTATTAGAGCTTGGGTAATGGTTCTGAAATCATCCTTTTCTATAAGTGGTCTTAGTTGTTGAATGGTCCTAAGCTTGAAGAAAATTTGTTCTGGCTATTTGCTTAATGTGAGAAGTGAAGCTACGAGTCCTGTCAAGGGTGACTCCTAAATATTTTATCTCATGCTTCACTAGGAGGGTGAAGTTCTGGAGCTTGATGTCTGATGGAGGGGTGAAGTTGGGGTTTCTTGAAGTAAATAGTACTTCAGTCTTTTTGAAATTGATGTACATATTCTTTGAGCGGAGCCATAGTTATTTATTTATTTTATTTATATTCTCTTATATACCGCGCTATTCTGCATCAGTGCGGTTTACATTGAACAAACTGAAATTACATTGAACAGGGCATTATAACTTGGAAATAACTATTTTACAGGGAACATTGGCTATGGAGGGTTAACTGGCTTGCTCAAGACCACAAGGAGCACCTGTGGGACTAGAAACCCCAGTCCTTCCGGCCCAAGGTTGCTGTCCTCTAGTTCCGCTTCAGAGAGGCAGGCTGCTAGGTTGTCATAATTGGGGTCAGATATGTTAATTGGGGAGAACAATATGATGTCGTCCGCATAAATGTGATTGTTTATATTATGTCTTTTGAATATGGTGCATATCGGTTGAAGGTATAGGTTAAAAAGGAGGGCAGAGAGTGCAGAGGCTTGTGGAATTCCCTGTTCTTGTGGAAAAGGTGATGATGCAACTTGATCGATTTGTACTTATTGTGCACGGTCAGATATATATGATTTAAACCAATCAAGAGCTACTTCCTTTATACCTAATTGACTGAGTATAGAAATGAGGATGTTATGATTTACACTGTCAAAAGCAGCAGATATGTCAAGGAATACCAATATGAAGGCTTGTTTGATGTTGTCCATGCCCCTGATGAGGGAGTCAAAAAGGGCAAGGAGTAGAGTTTCCACACCATGGAAAGGGCAAAACCCATATTGATGTTCGTCAAGGGGAGGAGAGGTATCTATAAAGTCCTAAAGCTGGAGCTGGACAACCTTTTCAGTGATTTTAGTCAGGAAGGGAATACTGGTGATAGGCCGATATGAGGATGGGTCATTGTTTAGAGATTTGTTTTTCAGCAATGGGCGAATTGCAGAGAGTTTGAGTTCATTTGGTAGTAAGCCTTGGTGTAAGGATTTGTTTACTATGTTTAAGATGTAAGGGGTAAGTTCTAGTTTTGTTGTCTTGATCCAGGCTACTGGGCACGGATCCAAGAGAGATGCGGTTGTATTAAGTTTTGTAATTCTATTGAGTAATTGCTTTCTATCAATAAGGTGGAAAGATTTCCATTCATTGGTGTTATTCATTATTGGGGGAAGGGGGTCAGGTACTGAAGGGATGCTTTGTTTTAGTTTGCCAGCAAAATAGTTTGCTAGTGTTTGGGGATTAATAGGAATCTTCTGAGTGCTAGTTGGGGGAGCTTTAGATAAGGAGTTAACAATCTCGAATAATTACCTTGGGCGGTTGATGGCTTTAGATAGGATTGTAGAATTTCCAGTTTCCTCCTCAATGACACTGTCTCACAGATGGTCAACTGCATCCTTCAAGGTTCATAGTGAATAATGAAGTGGCGTATGCTATGCCTCAGGGCTCTGCTAAATTAGTATGGTTTTGGTAATCATGAGAATCAGATCTGTTTGAGTCCTGGAGATTCTTAATAGTCACAGTAGGGTGGAGGTTCTGGGCTCCTTCAGTTGATCCAAGAGTGATTAGGGTAGCTGTAAGAATAAGCTATGAAAGAGTGGAAATCTGATTATGTTAAATATTACTTAAAGTTTAATTTCAAGGGGATGAAATCTTCAGAGGCCAACACAGAGTTTTAGTAGTTGTGTGTGCTGTCTAGTCAATGCTGACTCCTGATGACTCAGCCCCTGGGTTTCCTTGGGAAGGTGCAACTGGAAGTAGATTGCCAGGCCTTTCTTCTGTACAGTAAGTCTACAGCACCTGGTATTTGAAGATGGTCTCCCATCCAGGTGCTACTAGACCAGACCCTGCTTAGCTTCAGAAATCAGCCAAGTTCAGGCAATTTAGGGTGGTGAAGCTGTTGCTATAGTAGCTATACCAATAAGGTGGAAAGTAGGAGGCTTTCTTAACCAGGGCTCCACACATCAAACAGTAAGTAAGGATTTGAGGGTTTCTTTGTTTGGTTTTTCTTTTGTTACATTGCTAGCTCTCTGACTGGGAGCTCTTAAAAGGGTTTTGTGTATATTTTTTAAAGCAAGGTTAATTTCATTTTTGCTGTTTTAGGGGAACATTATTTGAGCACAGTAGGTTGCTGAACTCTGTAACCTCCTCAGGTTCAGGAACTGCTAACACCTAATCAGGAGTTAGTGGGCCTGTTTCCTGAGTGCAGTTGAAGCCTGCATAAAAAGGCTCCTTTACCCAGCCCTTTTGAGGCTTTCTTAACCAGGGCTCCACACATCAAACAGTAAGTAAGGATTTGAGGGTTTCTTTGTTTGGTTTTTCTTTTGTTACATTGCTAGCTCTCTGACTGGGAGCTCTTAAAAGGGTTTTGTGTATATTTTTTAAAGCAAGGTTAATTTCATTTTTGCTGTTTTAGGGGAACATTACTTGAGCACAGTAGGTTGCTGAACTCTGTAACCTCCTCAGGTTCAGGAACTGCTAACACCTAATCAGGAGTTAGTGGGCCTGTTTCCTGAGTGCAGTTGAAGCCTGCATAAAAAGGCTCCTTTGCCCAGCCCTTTTGAGGCTTTCTTAACCAGGGCTCCACACATCAAACAGTAAGTAAGGATTTGAGGGTTTCTTTGTTTGGTTTTTCTTTTGTTACATTGCTAGCTCTCTGACTGGGAGCTCTTAAAAGGGTTTTGTGTATATTTTTTAAAGCAAGGTTAATTTCCTTTTTGCTGTTTTAGGGGAACATTACTTGAGCACAGTAGGTTGCTGAACTCTGTAACCTCCTCAGGTTCAGGAACTGCTAACACCTAATCAGGTGTTAGTTCCCTCCCTACCCACCCCAACTCCCACCCACCCCTAGTGAGCAGTCTTGCTTTATAGGGCACCTCCCCCTTTAACAAATCACAGTGAATTGGACCAGCACATTTTGAATATAATTAAAGAGATTTAACTGCTTTTTCTCTGAAAGGACAGCTGCAAAACCAGCTGGTACTTGGTAGATCTCTCTCTTTTGCTTTAACAGATACCTAAGCTCCACAAACAGAACAATGGCTGGGAAAAATCGTATTGCTAAAGCTGTTGCCCCCGTTACAGCTTCTGCCTCGGTCCAGACAGAGGTCCTATTGCCAGTTGAAGAACCGGTTCCATGTGCAGGGTGCCTGCATGCTGAAGCTCTGAGGAAACAAGTGGAGGAACTCAGAGAGGAGGTGACGAGGCTGAGGAGCATTCAAGACAGTGAGAAGTACATTGATGAGATGCTTCTTTCAGCAACCAGGCTCTCCAGCACAGGAGAAGATGGGTGCCAACAGAATGTCGATGGTTGGACAAAAGTCACCAGAGCCTGCAAAATCACCAATCCAACTTCTCCAGCCCTTGAATTGAAGAACCATTATGCAGCCCTGGAAGTGGAGGAGGTGAAAGCATCCCTGGAAAGGGAAGAACCAGAGTTCAAGTACCCCATAGTTGCGGAATCAGTGACCAGAAGGAAACGGAGGGTAGTGGTGGTTGGAGACTCTCTTCTGAGGGGTACTGAGGCATCCATCTGCCGACCAGACTTGATGTCCAGAGAGGTATGCTGTCTGCCTGGTGCCAAGATCCAAAATGTTACGGAGAGTTTGCCGAGACTCATCAAGCCCACTGACTATTACCCAATGTTGCTAATCCATGTTGGAACAAATGATACTGCCAGGTATACCTCGGAACGTATCAAAAGTGACTTCATGGCTCTGGGACAGAGGGTGAAGCAGGTAGGTGCACAGGTGGTGTTCTCTTCAATCCTCCCTGTTGAGGGTAAAGGCCAAGGCAGAGAGGCTCGCATCCTGGAGATTAATGCATGGCTGCGTGGATGGTGTCTTCGAGAGCGTTTTGGTTTCCTAGACCATGGGATGCTGTTCCAAGGGTTGCAGAGCAGAGATGGCATCCATCTGTCCAAGAAAGGTCAACGCATCTTTGGTAGTAGACTGGCTAATCTACTGAATAGGGCTTTAAACTAGATTCGTTGGGGATGGGTGAAGAAAGCCCCCAGGTAAGTGAAAGCCCCCAGGTAAGTGATACATTAAATACCTTTATGGAAATGGGTAACAGGGGTAACATATGGAAAGCAGTGTGTATTAATGCCCGTAGCATGGGAAATAAGATCTCTGAAGTTGAAGCTTTGGTGGGAGTGGCTGACTTGGATTTAGTGGCAGTTACAGAAACATGGTTCACAGAAAACCATGACTGGGATGTAACTATACCTGGCTATACTTTATTCAGAAAGGACAGGGTAGGAAGAAGGGGAGGAGGAGTGGCACTATATGTAAAAACTACTATTAAAGCTTTGGAATTACAGAGCTTAAAAGGGAGAGAGGAGGCATTGTGGGTTAAACTAGAAAGAGGGAAAGAGAAATCTATTTGCATTGGTGTGCTATAAAGACCTCCCTCACAAGAGGAAGAGGTGGACAGAGAGTTAATTGAAGACATACGCAGCATTGCTAGGAAAGGGGAAGTGCTACTGATAGGAGATTTCAATATGCCAGATGTTGATTGGCACATTCCTGCTGCAGTACCATCTAGGAGTAAGGAGATCCTGGATTCTCTACAGGGAGAACTATTCAGGCAATTGGTAACAGACCCCACACGTGAAGGGGCCATACTGGACTTGTTGCTTACCAATGGAGAAAGTGTTTCTGATGTTGTAGTGGGAGATCATTTTGCATCCAGTGATCACCAGATGGTGTGGTTCAGTATTAGGACTAGGGCTGTTAGAATCCATTCCAAGGTGAAGATCTTAGACTTTAGGAAGACTAACTTTGCAAAGATGGGCCAATACCTCAGGGAGTCGTTAGTGGGATGGGAACAGCTGGGGGATGTAGAAAAACAGTGGGCAAAACTGAAAGGGGGTATTTTAAAGGCAACCAACCTTTTTGTTAAAATGGTAAATAAAGGCAAAAGGAACAGGAGACCGCTATGGTTTTCGAAGGAAGTAGCTGAAAAAGTGAAGAAAAAGAGGGAGGCCTTCATGAAATACAAGAGATCACAGAGAGAGGAAGACAGGCATCTGTATTTGGAAAAACTTAGAGAAGCTAGCAAAGTAGTCAAGAAGGCAAAGATTCAAAAGGAGGAGGAAATAGCCAATGCAATAAAATGGGGGATAAGACATTTTTCAGATATATTAGTGAGAAGAGGAAGGGCAAAAGTGGTATTGTCAGACTCAAGGGTGCAGGGGGGGAATATGTAGAAGCTGATAAGGATAAAGCGGAATTGCTTAACAAATATTTTTGTTCTGTGTTCACAGATGAAGAACCAGGAGCAGGACCTCAGAAAACACCCACAAATAAGAACAGAAGCGAGGGACATCTTGAACAATTTTCAGAAGACTGTGTTCGTGAGAAACTAGCTCAACTTAAAGTAGACAAAGCGATGGGACCGGATGGGATACACCCTAGAATACTGAGGGAACTTGGGGACGTTCTAGCAACTCCACTGACTGACCTTTTCAATGCCTCGTTGGAGTCGGGAGTGGTGCCAAAGGACTGGAGAGAGGCTCATGTGGTGCCTTTACACAAAAGCGGTAGTAAGGATGTGGTTGAAAACTACAGGCCGGTTAGTTTAACTTCAGTGGTGAGTAAATTAATGGAAACGCTGTTGAAAGAGAAAATAGTGATGTTTCTGGAGTCCAGCGGATTACAGGATCCGAGGCAGCATGGATTCACCAGAGGCAGGTCTTGTCAGACAAATCTGATTGATTTCTTTGACTGGGTGACCAGGGAGTTGGACCGCGGGAGAGCTCTAGATGTGGTGTATTTAGATTTCAGTAAAGCCTTTGACACTGTTCCTCACAGGCGACTTATAAACAAACTGAGCACCCTAGGGATAGACCCTAAAGTTACTGCTTGGGTTAGAAATTGGTTGGGTGGGAGGCGACAAAGAGTACAAGTAAATGGAGCTCACTCTGAGGAGAAGGATGTTACCAGTGGTGTGCCCCAGGGATCTGTCCTTGGTCCGATTCTTTTTAACATCTTTGTTAGTGATATAGCGGAAGGGCTGTCGGGTAAGGTTTGCCTCTTTGCGGATGATACCAAAATCTGCAATAGAGTAGACACCCAGGAAGGTGTAGATAACATGAGGAGGGATCTAGCTAAGCTTGAAGAATGGTCTAGAATTTGGCAACTGGGATTTAATGTTAAAAAATGTAAGGTCATGCATTTGGGCTGCAGCAATCCAAGGGAGCAATACAGTATAGGAGGTGAAGTACTTTTGTCCACTAAAGAAGAGCGGGACCTAGGCGTAGTTGTGTCCGATGATCTTAAAGTAGCTAAACAGGTAGAAAAGGCGACGGCAAAAGCTAGAAGGATGCTTGGGTGCATACGGAGAGGAATGGCTAGCAGAAAAAAGGAGGTGATAATGCCTCTGTATACGTCTTTGGTGCGACCTCATTTGGAGTATGGTGTGCAATTCTGGAGACCGCACCTTCAAAAGGATGTGAACAGGATGGAGTCGGTGTAGAGGGTTGCTACTAAGATGATTAGTGGTCTTCATTATAAAGCATATGAGGACAGACTTAAGGATCTTAATATGTACACCTTAGAGGAAAGGCGGGATAGAGGTGATATGATTGAGATGTTTAAATACCTCCGTGGCATAAATGTTCAGGGAGAGAGCCTCTTTCAATTGAAAGCAAGTTCTGCTACGAGGGGACATGGGATGCGGGTGAAGGGAGATAGATTCAGGAGTGATATGCGGAAATATTTCTTTACGGAAAGAGTAGTGGATCCGTGGAATAGTCTCCCAGTGGAGGTGGTAGAGATGAGGACAGTAACTGAATTCAAAAAAGCATGGGACCAACACAGAGGATCTCTAAAGGTAAAAAGTGGACTGTTGTAGTTGTTGTTATGGAAGGACAGACTAGATGGGCCTTGTGGTCTTTTTCTGTCATCATGTTTCTATGTTTCTATGTTTCTATATAGATCCTAAGAAAAAGATGACGTCCAGAGAAGGATTGTGTGTGGTTTTGAAAGCTCACGCACATTCTCATATTTGGATAATTCTTGTGTTGTTGCAAACAAAGGTAATACAACACACAAAGAATCTGGACTAAATGTAGTTTCGTTCAGAATGTTTCCATTCTGCTTAAGAATTATGTGTATTTCAATATGTTACTCATGTTTTCCCCCTGTAAAATCTTGCACAAGCTAATGCTTTATCATAAAATTACATGAAGAAGAGTTGCCATGAAAGCAGTTTTTGCATGCACTTGATGAACACAGTAAAGTACTACAGTCATTTGCATGAGACACAGACAATTTCTGAATGTTCTTTGCAAACATTGCGCTTGCAGGAGGTGCAAACTGTGTTGCTTTTCTTGTCTTTTTCTCTGGAACAGCAGTGACACCTTGCCCTTTTCTTAGGGGTCCCGACATTGCAAACAGCATCAGTGGCTTCTTCAATGCTGGAAGAAGTCTCGCTGCAATTACTCTGAAGCAGCTGCTTTCCTAATTCCAAAAGGAATAGACAACGTCTGTGCTTTGACTTGGACTGCCATTCTGGATTTAGTGACATCCAAACAATGAAGGCGTTCAAAGCACTGATGTCCAACATGTTGTAGAAGATTGTCAATGGCCAGCGTCTTGTCATTTGTTTTGTGGTATACGTGCGCAACATTTGATCGGCCATATCTACTCCACCTTTACTAGACTTATAGTCCAAGATCATGCGTGTTTTTTATCTGGACGTGTGTTATCTACTTCTTCTTGATCATGCAAACTGCTCAGAAGAACAACCACTTTTCCTTTCTTCGGGCAATAGGAAACCAGAGTGGCGTCATCACGAAAGGCAAACAGTGAAGTGAATACCTCTCGGCCCTTTGCTGTTATAAATTCTGGAGGTAATTCTTTTCTGTTCTTTCGAATTGTCCCCAAAAGTGTCATTTGCTTTTCTATCAATTTCCATGACAGGGATAAACTGCAGAAGAAATTGTCAACTGTAACATTTCTGCCAGATCATGTCAATCCTTCAGTGAGTTGCAGCACAATCCTTTCTCCCTGATTCTGTTCCCTGTTTTGTCCGAGTTCCCTTCCTGTATATACTTGAAGACGCAGAACATATGACGTTGCACTGTCACACAACATCCATAGCTTTATGCCATATTTCCCAGGTTTGCTGGGAATATATTGTCTGAACGGAACACAGCCACGAAATGTAAGCAGTTGTTCATCCACGGTAACATTTTCACCAGGAACAAAGGTGTCACTTAGAGTTGCTTCCCAGGTATCAAAAACGTGTCTGATTGGAGCAAGCTTATCCACGTCTCGTTGTTCACGTCTGTTGGTTGCATCATCAAATCTGAGAGCACAAGAAATTTGCTGAAAACGGTTATGGGCCATATTTTTGCCGAAAACAGAATGACCATCTTCAAGGTTCCACAACTGAACTATGGATTCATTTCGTGACTTGTACACGCCTGAGAGGATCAGAAGTCGAAGAAAACGTTGAAATTCTCCATTTGTCAAATCTTTCCAGGTAGCATCATAAATGTGTCTTCCTTGTTTGCTCGTCCACATAATGATTTCATTCAATAAGTTCTTCCTCATGAACAAGTGGAATGCTGCGAGAGGGCCATCAACATTTCGTACAGCATACCTTGTAGGACCTTGTTGTACGGGCATGACATTAGCTCTGGAGTATCTTCCAGCAGCTTGCTTTATAGGTTTCCTGTTCCATGATGTGGCATCCTTAGATACATAGACTTCAATGGCAACATTTGTGCTTATAGTTGATGACCTCTTAGCTCCTCTATGACCACAACTAAGATTCCTCACAGATGATACTGACATTGAGGACTCCTGCCTTCTTCCCCGTCCAGCACAGCCTCGACCTTTGTCTCGACCTGTAACTTGACTCTTTGCTGCAGGCGATGTTACCAGCTCAACATGAGTCTCACATTCACTTGGCGACCAACTGCTGTCACCATCTGAATCATGACTGTCATCATCAGATTTATCGCCCGAACTTGGCTGATATGCTTCTTCGCTTGCTGAATATGCTGCATCATCAGACGACTCAGAGCCGTCACTGTCAGCATCTCATTGCAATATTTCTCTTACTTGGGCGGCTGAATACTTTCGTTTGACATCATAAACAATAACCTAAAATAAATAAACAATGATAAAGTTGAATAAAACGCAAAGCAGTTTTACTATATTTATTTTATTTATTTATTTTATTTTATTTACAATTCTTATATACCGCACTATTTGCAATCAGCGCGGTTTACATAGAACAAAAACATAGGTGTACAATAATCGTGATGAACGAGCTGAAAGCCTTTAGAGTTCATCGGAAATAATGAGAGAACGTATGATATCAATTACAGAAAATGTGTAATTTTCATAAAATAAGAGTACAAAAAATAAATGATATGTAATTAATGATAAATATCTTTGTCAGATCAAAAAATTCACAAAACTGCAAATTGTATCACGATCCAAACCGGACGTAAGCAACTGGGGTCAAAAATGACCCCACTAGTACTCTGTGCTGCAATTCATCACTAGCGTCACCTAGCGGATGAAAATTATTCCTCTCATGGCGCAATATAAAGAGAATATTGACATGTGAAAAGTCATAAAAGATTGCAATCTTGAACAACTAGTTTCCGAGATACGCGTTGTGAAACTTGCAATGGGGTCACTTTTGACCCCATCGGTACTCCCAGGGTTAAGTAGCTGACTGGGTTAGAAATTGGTTGAGTGGGAGTGCGACAGGGTACAGGTAAATGGAGCTCACTCTGAGTAGAAAGATGTTAGCCAGTGGTGTGTCGTAGGGATCTTTCTTTGGTCCGATTCTTTTTAATACCTTTGTTAGTGATATAGTGGAAGGGCTGTCGGATAAGGTTTGCCTCTTTGTGGATGACACCAAATCTGCAATAGAGTAGACGTGCAGGAAGGAGTAGATAACATGAGGAGGGATCTAGCTAAGCTTGAAGAATGGTTGAGAATCTGGCAGCTGAGATTTAATGCTAAAAAATGCAGGATCATGCATTTGGACTTCAAAAATCCAAGGCAGAAGTACAGTGTAGAGGGTGAAGTACTTTGGTCTTTGAAAGAAGAGCGGGATCTAGGGATGATTATTTCTGATGATCTTAAGGTGGCTAAACAGGTAGAAAAGGCACTGGCAAAATTCAGAAGGATACTTGAGTAAATAGGGAGAAAAATGGCCAGCAGGAAGAAGGAGGTGATAGTGCCTCTGTGAAAGTCTTTGGTGAGACATCACCAGATGGTGTGGTTCAGTATTAGGACTAGGGCTGTTAGAATCCATTCCAAGGTGAGGATCTTAGACTTTAGGAAGACTAACTTTGCGAAGATGGGCCAATACCTCAGGGAGTCGTTAGTGGGATGGGAACAGCTGGGGGATGTAGAAAAACAGTGGGCAAAACTGAAAGGGGGTATTTTAAGGCAACCAACCTTTTGTTAAAAAAGGTAAATAAAGGCAAAAGGAACAGGAGACCGCTATGGTTTTCGAAGGAAGTAGCTGAAAAAGTGAAGAAAAAGAGGGAGGCCTTCATGAAATACAAGAGATCACAGAGAGAGGAAGACAGGCATCTGTATTTGGAAAAAACTTAGAGAAGCTAGCAAAGTAGTCAAGAAGGCAAAGATTCAAAAGGAGGAGGAAATAGCCAATGCAATAAAATGGGGGGATAAGACATTTTTCAGATATATTAGTGAGAAGAGGAAGAGCAAAAGTGGTATTGTCAGACTCAAGGGTGCAGGGGGGGAATATGTAGAAGCTGATAAGGATAAAGCGGAATTGCTTAACAAATATTTTTGTTCTGTGTTCACAGATGAAGAACCAGGAGCAGGACCTCAGAAAACACCCACAAATAAGAACAGAAGCGAGGGGACATCTTGAACTATTTTCAGAAGACTGTGTTCGTGAGAAACTAGCTCAACTTAAAGTAGACAAAGCGATGGGACCGGATGGGATACACCCTAGAATACTGAGGGAACTTGGGGACGTTCTAGCAGCTCCACTGACTGACCTTTTCAATGCCTCATTGGAGTCAGGAGTGGTGCCAAAGGACTGGAGAGAGGCTCATGTGGTGCCTTTACACAAAAGCGGAAGTAAGGATGTGGTTGAAAACTACAGGCCGGTTAGTTTAACTTCGGTGGTGAGTAAATTATTGGAAACGCTGCTGAAAGAGAAAATAGTGAGGTTTCTGGAGTCCAGCGGATTACAGGATCCGAGGCAGCATGGATTCACCAGAGGCAGGTCTTGTCAGACAAATCTGATTGATTTTTTTGACTGGGTGACCAGGGAGTTGGACCGAGGGAGAGCTCTAGATGTGGTGTATTTAGATTTCCGTAAAGCCTTTGACACTGTTCCTCACAGGCGACTTATAAACAAACTGAGCACCCTAGGGATGGACCCTAAAGTTACTGCTTGGGTTAGAAATTGGTTGGGTGGGAGGCGACAAAGAGTACAAGTAAATGGAGCTCACTCTGAGGAGAAGGATGTTACCAGTGGTGTGCCCCAGGGATCTGTCCTTGGTCCAATTCTTTTTAACATCTTTGTTAGTGATATAGCGGAAGGGCTGTCGGGTAAGGTTTGCCTCTTTGCGGATGATACCAAAATCTGCAATAGAGTAGACACCCAGGAAGGGGTAGATAACATGAGGAGGGATCTAGCTAAGCTTGAAGAATGGTCTAGAATTTGGCAGCTGGGATTTAATGTTAAAAAATGTAAGGTCATGCATTTGGGCTGCAGCAATCCAAGGGAGCAATACAGTATAGGAGGTGAAGTACTTTTGTCCACTAAAGAAGAGCGGGACCTAGGCGTGGTTGTGTCTGATGATCTTAAAGTAGCTAAACAGGTGGAAAAGGCGACAGCAAAAGCTAGAAGGATGCTTGGGTGCATACGGAGAGGAATGGCTAGCAGAAAAAAGGAGGTGATAATGCCTCTGTATAAGTCTTTGGTGCGACCTCATTTGGAGTATGGTGTGCAATTCTGGAGACCGCACCTTCAAAAGGATGTGAACAGGATGGAGTCGGTGCAGAGGGTTGCTACCAAAATGATTAATGGGCTTCATTATAAAGCATATGAGGACAGACTTAAGGATCTTAATATGTACACCTTAGAGGAAAGGCGGGATAGAGGTGATATGATTGAGATGTTTAAATACCTCCGTGGCATAAATGTTCAGGGAGAGAGCCTCTTTCAATTGAAAGCAAGTTCTGCTACGAGGGGACATGGGATGAGGGTGAAGGGAGATAGATTCAGGAGTGATATGTGGAAATATTTCTTTACGGAAAGAGTAGTGGATCCGTGGAATAGTCTCCCAGTGGAGGTGGTAGAGATGAGGACAGTAACTGAATTCAAGAAAGCATGGGACCAACACAGAGGATCTCTAAAGGCAAAAAGTGGACTGTTGTAGTTGTTATGGAAGGACAGACTAGATAGGCCATGTGGTCTTTTTCTGTCGTCATATTTCTATGTTTCTATGTTTCTATCATTTAGAGAGTGTTGTGTGCAGTTCTGGATACCACACCTTCAAAAGGACATAAACAGGATAGAGTCTGTGCAGAGGGTGGCTACTAAAATGGTCAGTGGGCTTCGTCATAAGCCATATTTTGTAAGAAAGATGGGAGAGGGGAGATATGATAGAGACATTTAAATACCTCCGTGACATAAATCCACAGGAGGAGAGCCTCCTTCAGTTGAAAGAAAGCTCTGCAACAAGGGAGTATAGGATGAAGATGAAAGGAGATAGACTCAGTCTCTCAGTGAAGGTAGTAGACAAAGACTGTATCTGAATTCAAGAAAGCATAGGACAAAAACAGAAGATCTCTAAAGGAAAAAAAAAGACTGTAGAGCCTACTAATTGGTATGGAAGGGTAGACTGGCTAGGCAAATATGGTCTTTATCTGCCATCATGTTTCTGTGTTTACGAAGCCATGCACCAGTAACACGAGAGTGGGCTGTGTTACTTGCATGAAGGATCAGTGCTGACTTCAGGGGACATGTGCTTCCACCCCCCTGCAATTAGCGTAGGCCCAAGATGTGGCAACATGCAAGCCGGCACATGGGCACACATAATACTACCCATTGAGGTGCTGTTAAGTGCACATATGGTGAAGGCATCAAGTGCAGTAACCGGGTAGCCAGACCCGGCGCTCCCCCTTTCTTATAGCCATACTTTCCCCCCACCCAGCACCCTTTTCTAAATGCTTCCCATTTTAGATTTCACACAAATTGAACAGAAGCCAAGTATGGTGACAACTGGTCGCAGCTTTATTTTCAACAATTTTCAAACAATAACAGGAACAATGATCTCAAACCCCCCCCCCCCCCAGCGGAGCGTTGTGTCACCAGCCATGCTAATAGCAAAGCGACCTCGCTTCCGCTCCAGCCAAGTTCACACCACCGGCAACGTTACGACTACCCCTATCCGACTTCCCCATATTACTAGCAAAATCCCGCCTCACACCCCCCCCCCCCCCCTGCGACACCCCGACTCCAGCCCCCATCACAAAGGCTGGGTGGGCGGGAGGGCTGCCGGGCCTCCCGCCACACTGCCTGTGCTCTGGCCAGATCACGCACACCAGAGCACATGTCAGCATGCCCCTTGATTGGCTCCGCTGCCTCGCCTTCCCGAGCGGAGGCAATCAATTTAAACAATGTGCCTTGTGCACGGCTCAACGTGGCACCCGCGATGCTGCTGTGCACAAGCAGGGTCCCGCGCCGGGCAGAGCACCCGGTTACGGGCAGGCGCCGGGACCCTGCCTGCGCCTTTTTACTTAGTGTGTGCCACTCATTCCCACACTAGCCGCGATGCACCAGCAACACCTGCATTCTGCCCTAGTCCTGCCTAGCCCCCGCCCCAATGCACGCTACCAGGGTAGTGCAAGATTTTTGGTGCTGGGTGCACAGCGCCCATATCACACGCTAAACATGCACCATTAATTGGTGAACACACATTAATAAATAGGCTCTTGGACTGAAAACCCCTCTCCGGACAGGAAATATCTATTGCTAAACTAAATCTAATTAAATATATTCTCAAAAATATTCAATATCTGTACACTGTAGAACAATATTAAAGCTAGACTTTGGGTTTTTTTGGGGGGGGGAGGGGGGTTGTACCCCTAATTAAAACAAACCATGGATAGAGAAGCTAGGAAGGAGAACGATCACTTTTATGGTTTTTCTGAGTGAGGCACACAAGGGAATTTCAGCAGGACCATCACAGTGGTTTACAAAATCAAGTAACAAAGCCAAAAGCTGAACAACTGAGACAATAAAATGAAGACACAATAGGTTAGGGAAAGAGTATCACAACACTAATACCTAAAATAACTGCAAATAAGGGAATAGTTATTAACAACATACACCAAAATATAGGAAATTTAGAAAAAAAGCAATAATAGGCTATACATATATCATCAGCAACTTGAAAAAGAAAAGTCCACATCATGGGAAGGAGAATACCCAATAGAGCTGTCAAAAGAGACTATACCAGCTAAATATCCATGTGAGGACTTAGCCTAGTAAATGGAGAACAGAGAAAATTCAATGAAACTAAAAATCATTTTTGCCAGCAAGAAAATTGTCTAACCGATTAGGATCTAGGAAAATATATAAATCAGCTTTATATGTAATCATTCAAGGAAATTTAAGAAAGAAGGTTGCCCCTGCTGCCAAGGCCCATAGCTTCAGCTGCAGGAACAACCTCCTCTGTGCCTGAGTTATCTTAGAAACATCTGGAAAAATATTGATCCTTTGACCACAAAAAGAAACATTCTTTTTCTTAAAGAAAACCGAACAACTTCAAAACAGAATTTTTATCCTTGTAAGACTGAATAGTAACTAGTAATTTAGTGCCAGTGGGTATATTCTCTTCAGAGGCTTCCAAAAATGCAGCCAAGTCCAGACAATCTAGAACTGTTTGTCTTGTATTAATGTGTAACGGATTAGTCTGAGCTATTGCAAAGAGTGTCGAGTTATTTAGCCATGATGAACATGTTGATTTATATTTTGTGGAGCTATTCAATGCGATTAGCCTCATTAATTGTGATCATCAGGATATTCAGTGGCCCTAACACATTTAGGGCCACAGAATATCCGTTGGTGCTGTGCTGAAGACCCTGATGCTATCCGGCTAGCATTGGGCTGTTCCAGGGGTGGAAGCGGGATTGGAGGCAGTACCCGGTGATAACTGGTGATATTCAGCTGCTGCCCGGTTATCCTTAAGCGGAAAAGGTTAGGCACCTGAAAGAGTGGCCTAACGTTTGCCGCAGAAGCTAACCACAAAAACAGGTTCCACTGACGGAATGAAGCAAGATCACAGATCAAAAGATGAAAACATCATTCCACTATGACAACATAATGTCCATCTGATCATTCCACTTATGCAAGGGAGAAAACGATCTCAGTAACTCCAAAACACCAAAACGGCATACAAGGTTGTTGCCTACAGTACAAAGACAAGGCAGAACTTATCAAGCCTTAGGTGTACTGTACTGTAGGCAGCAACTTTGGTAAGCCGTTTTGGTGTTTTTGAGCTAACTGAGATCCTTTACCCCTTGCATAAGTGGAAAGATCAGATGGGCAGAAGCTAACGAGGCAGCAACTGAATATCGCCGCTATCCGGCTGATCTGGATATTCAGAGCTGGTGTCCAGATATGGCCGAGGCATTAAATATCCGGGTCTTTAGTTTAGTGGTGACGACTGGCCGCTTTATCAGTGCTAGCTGCCACCGCTGAATATTGGGCCGTTTGTTTTTTCATCAGTACAATGCGATGTCTGCTTCTCTGTTTTAAGGTTTCTCATTTGATTTTGCAATCCACTTAGCTCATGGATTTGTGGAATATAAATATTCTAAATGCATAAGCAGGTTCCTCAGATTATCAGTTCAATTGTTTTTTACTTTAATCTTAAGTTTCTTTCACCAAAGAATCCTTTGCATTTTGCATTAATATGTTCTTTTTTTTCCTAAATGAAAACGCACCTGACCACACTGTTTAAATTAAAAATTCCTTATCTCAGCCTTGCTATATTTATTTGAATTTAGCTCACACCGTTTAATTTGTAGTTCAAGGCACATTACATGCAGGCCTAGTAGGTATTTCTCTGCACCAGAGGGCTTATATTCTAAGGGCCTCGTTTTCTAAAATGCATCAACACACTAACATGAGTTTTGCACTTTGGGGTCATTTGCTAGTGCTTAATAAGTGCTGTGGATCCTGCAGCAGATATGTGCTAACCATTAATAAATGATCCCCTTAGTAAATAGTTCACATTGAAAATAATGGGGCTTTTGTTAAATAATGTGTGGTAAATTTCATGAACGCATATTAATATTTATGAATGCACATTAGAACAGATTAATAAATGAGGCACTAAATTTGAAACTGAGATGACAGAGGGGGAAAGCAACTTATCCACAGTCAAAAGGAAAATCAGCAAAATTTGCACCCCGACTTCCCTGGCTGTCTAAAGCGCTAACCATTAGCCTATTCCTCCAGTCCATGTGTGTGAGTGTGATGCCTGCATGATAAAAAGCAGCACAGTAGCACCCTCAGTTGTCTGTAGGTAAGAGAAGTATTTGTTATGATAACATTATGCAGGGATTTCCACAGGCCCTGTTCTGATTGATTACAGCAGCTTCTTCTGCTTTGAAAGAGAGCTGGTGTAAGGAGAAGGTGGGGGGTTATTTTTCCTGTGGCCAGATAAGATTGTCTTTGTCTGTACAATAACACTACCACAGGACCCCTCTGTTCACAAGACCTAGCATAATAACACCAGTCATACCTGCCTAAAGACATCCCTACTGATCGTATTTAGGTTTAGGTGATTATGAGGGGAGGTGGTAGCTAATGAGTTCTTTTGCCTGAATAAAAAAATTGTGAGTGCTGATAAGACTGAAGTGGAGTTTTGCTTAGAAGGCTATTCATAGTTCATTTTTGACTGTGCAAACTGAAAACAGCCACCATAATTATGATCACAGCACCCAAAATCATTGGATAGCAGATTTACCTCCCTCCAGTTTCTGGGGGAACAGCCTGCAATGCAGTGGTGCTTCTTCTCAGATTCCAGAGCAGCAAGGGTGTTTTGCTGCAGCCCCTCCCTCCCTGGTAGCCTGGAGCAGAGCAGAAACAGCCACTCTGGTTCCTATTTAAGCTCCTTTCCTCCTGTTGCTCCTGGTCCTGGTTTCCTGCCTGCACTGTGGACTCCAGTGTTTCACTTCCTTTTGTCTACAAATGAAGTCCTACCCTTCCTCTCAAGGGAGGTCCTGTGGGCTGGGTCTACAAGCTGTGATTACCCTGAGCTCTTTTCACAAAAGATTTTTGTACTACATAAAGGGTGGGGGGCAGAAGGAACGAGGTGTTAAATTGTATTCACCAGGTACTGCAACTTACATACAACTGCACAAAAAAAAAAAAAAACGCTTTCAAGAAACAAAAAGAAGGGGGATGAATAATTTGCTTCAATGTAATTAAAATGAACTGCTTCTGTGCTGTTGAATTCTTCACCTTGGTAGAATTAGCAAGCGAGGTGACGCTCTCTTTGAAGTCAGATTTGTAGTCCTGCAGTCTTAGATTCTGTACAGCTTCTGGGTGGCAAACCCTATGAAGAGATCATTTGCTCTGCACATCAACAGCCACAAACCTGTCCTCACCCCACCAAAAGCTTCCTTTTGACACCTGTGATGTGCGACATGAGCACTTCTCATGTTCAAACCATTTCAGTGGACAGAAAACAGATGGCTCACGTATATAGAGTATGAGCTAAATTCACACAAATAGGGATCAAAACCACATGTGCAAGAGAAACAAAAAGAAAAAAGAGCACTGTGTGATTTCAAACTATTTAAATACATATTATGATTTTAGTAACCGATATTCATGAATTCACTGATTTCTACATTAAAGGACAGAAAGATAAAAACATCTTTACTATAAATTCTGGACAAGCATAGATGACTCTGAACACTCGGAAAACAAAGATAACTCAGAACTCACTGGGGTCTTCAGCATTGCAGCAGATAAGGGAAAGGGTTGGAGTGGATTATTTCTGAAGGTCTTTTGGGAGGTAATGTGCCATCAATGCGCGTAATGTAGTTTCAGTGACTTACACGTGCAGATGAGCCTTTATGCGTGTATGTTAGCTGGTCGGCATTCTATAAGTGTGTGTGACGGGCTGATAGCGCAGACTATCACTGCGCAGGCAGAGGGCTAGCGCATAGCTGAAGCACAAATCTACATGTATAAGTTATAAAATACAATAACTTATGCGTGTTCTTTAAAAATATAGTCTGTGCCTAGATTTGCGGTGTATATCACACCACTTTTTTTTATTAAGCTTTTGCAAAATATTACAAATCAAATAAATAGCACAAGAAATACATCAGATACAGCACAGTAAAGGCGCTATATATTCCAAAATACAGAAAAAAGAAAATAGCTCACATTGGGCCCGATTCTGAGCCATGAATAGCGGGGTTGGATGTCAAAACCCCCCCCCCCCCCCCCTTTAGGCCCGGGACCATATTCTGCACATTATGCTCCCCGCATGTACAGGGCCAGTGTGCAAAGAACACTGGATGGGGGCGGGATGGAGCCAGAGTGGGGGCACTCCCAAGCACCCAGACGTACAGGGCTTATTCAGGTAAGGGCCCTATACATCCACCGGCAGCCACTTGGACTCCCGGCTTATACCACCTCAAAGGTAGAATAAGTGCCAGGCATCCCACCGTTGGCGGCCCGCTGCCCCCACAACCCCATCATGCTGCTGCGTCAGAGCTGTCCAATCCTGGCCATAGGGGCCCACGGCGGGGGGTTGGGCGGCGGGTTTAAGTGCCAGCTCGGGGTCCAGGGATTCCATTCCCCTGGCTAAACATGCTGGTGCCATGGCGATGAGATGCCACGGCACCGGCACATCAGCTGGCGTGTTGGGCAGCCTGATTGGGTAAGTCCCTAGACATGTCCCCACCAGAATAGGCTGCACACTGGGTCGTCCAAGTGCCCTGATTCTTCAACCACAGGAACATATAGCTCCTGCGGTTACAGAATCAGGTACAAATGTGCCCCATCCATTTTCTGGGCATCTAGACAGCCCAGACATACAGATCTCTGAATCGGCCTCATTATGGGAAAAACATACGCATTAAAGGAAATACTGCCAAAAAAAAAACAGTAAGAGAGGTCAGAAGGATGAAACACCCCCTCCCCTAAATAAACATCCATGGGATAAAAAAAGATTTTTTTACTCCAATTAACACATAAGTTTTTTATCTGCCAAAAATGTTTCAAACTGAGAAGAATCATAAAAGAAATAAGTATTACCATGCCAATTGACAATGCAATTGTTTGTTTATTCAATTTCTCGATATACCGCCCAGAGCGATTTACATTTACTACAAACAGGTACTGGATACATGGAAAGTGCAGAAAAAAAGTTGCACCTGTACCCAAAACCCTCACTTTCAAGGCAAGAAATTGCTTCCTGCAAAGCTGAGTGGTTTTTTCCACATCTGGAAACACATTCAACTTATCACCACAAAAACCTACGTCCTTATACTTAAAGAAAAGCTTTAAAACCTTGATTTTGTCCACTATCAAGAGAAAGGTAACAATTAGAGTAGCCCGCTTGGGTATTATATCCGAGGAGTCCTCTAAAAATTTAGTCAGATTCTGACTTACATTTGGGGTCAAAACCTCTATTCCCTCGGCAAGTAATAACATTTTTGAAGCAGATAGCTACAATACCTCCTAGCAGACAATATGTGTGTTACAGGAAAATTGAGAAAGCGTAAATTATAATCCCGAGAAATATTTTCAAGGGTTCCTAATTTCTAATACAAAGAGAGAGAATCCTTAATGAAGGAACCATTGGTCTGTTGCAGAGACTGCAGCTGACCATCAGTTCGGGAAACAGTCCCACCAATATCAGAAAACCTGTTGTCAACTTCCTGCAGTTTCTTGGTTGTTTCCTGAGTGAATACACACAAAGAAGCAACAGTACTAGATAACTTTAAATCAATATTAGCAATAGCTAACCATATGTCCTTCATTCTAATGTCCTGAAATGGTTCCAAAGTAGACTGACCACCTCCTTGCAGCACAACCGGCTGAGGAAGGGGACATAGTGTGGGGGAGGAGATCATTGGCCTCAAACATCCATAACCAAAGTGTAGAAGACAACTGTGGCTTGACAGAGGCGGAGGAGTTCTTTCTGTGGAGCTGAGAGGCGCTCTTCCTTCAGAGGAGAGTTGCAAACCAGCCCCAACTGCAAAGTGTGTGTCCAATGGCCCCACTACCTTCCTCGAAGGTTGGGCAACAAAAACAGATTTGGGAAGATTCTTAGCTTTTCTTTTCCCAGTTTTATCAGGTCCCCTGAAACAAATTGATAGCAATTACAAAACATAACAAAAGTATTCAAATATAGGAAGGGAATTCCAGTTTCTGCTCATAGGTGCTCCATTGTTGCACCGAAGGGGCACAAAAGGGTCGTGTACAGCCCCTTTGAACAGGCCCCTTAGGGCCACGGCCCAGAGGGTCCCTGGGCCGAATTTAAAGCTCCCTCGGGTCCTCCAAACAGTGACATCACAGATCACAGAGGGCAATCCTTCAGGTGCCTGGTGCCGCGTACTCTCTCTGCTGATGTTCTTCCTTCTATTGAGCAGGTTTCTGATGACGAGAGAAGCCCATCGTGCAAGCCTCCGGTTTTCCCATATCCATCCCTTATAAAATTAAATATGTGTGTACTTGGCTATATTAAATAAGCGTGATAGATGCATGGCAATCTACGCGTTCACTAGGCAAAATTTTATAAAATTAGCCACCACAGGTCATTGCTTTCTCAGTTTCCCATGATATCATGCGCATGATAACATTAGAGATTCTTCTAGCTATCACATCTAGGAATGCAGGGGACCAGTTAGGAGGCAGTTTAAAGAAATATAAAAATAACACTTAAGAAAATATATAGCTGATACAGGGCAATTAGCTGCCATATGTACATTATGAAATATTGTATATAAACCTGTGTATGATTTTCTTTTAAGTCCACAAAGCCAGGTAATGTAGTTTGTATTTAATTTCTTGAGTAAATGTACATGGGCTTCCTGTTTATACTCGGGACAAGCAAGACGATTCATACCAATTAAACCCCTGTAGACCTGCAAAATGGCTGAGAGATTAATAGCCTAAATGTTAGCTGCCCTGAATCTGTGTGACCTGGCTTGATTAAATTCTTAAAAGCTGAATGTGTACAAAAATCCCTCTTAGAATGAAAAAAAAGTCCATAAAGTTATAAAACAAACTCTACATTGTTTAGTCACAAATCAAAATTAGATACATTTATAATGGCATCATATAAAGAGACATGCAGACATGGCCTCATACAAGCTCTACGTCGCAAGATAGAATAATTTACCATAAATAGCCAACCTAAGGGTCTAGGTATTAAGATGTGCTAATGTTAAAGCAAGTCCCATGTCATTCAGTGGGTCCTAGTTACTAATAACATGCGTTAATGCTGAATTAATATTTCTTAATGTTTCTAACATACCTTAGTGACTAGACCCCCTAGTCTAATAGTCATTATATAAAACATTCAATAAAAAATAACAATTCTAAATGCCTAAGAGTGCACAACTCACAAAACAACTTTTATAAAAAGATAATAGCTGAAAAATGCCTATTAGCATCACCAATCTCTCAACACATGGAGGTAATTTTATAATAGGGTGCCCAGGTTAATATCTGATTTATATTGGGTATCCTGAGAACCAGACCTGTTTTGTGATTCTCAAAGTCTTAAGTTGGCTATAAGAAATCGTTATGCCTACTCTCGCATCCATTTAGCAGTCTAGCCAAATCCAAGGGGCCCTTTTACTAAAGTGCAGTAAGATGTTGCACTTAAAGCACGTTCAGCGCTGAAACCAACGTGCATTAAGTGCAGAGCCTCCATGATAATTGTCAGGGGCATGGCCAGCATGTTCCTAGCAGTTAACGCAGGGACGCATGCCCTAATACATGGAGCAGTTACTGTGAGTGCATCTATCGCCACTCATTGAGATGGTGTCGGGTGCAATCGCAGCTAATTGCAACATTTAGCATGCAATATGTTCCCTCGTGCTAGCTCTAGTGCACTCTCCATACCCACTTTCCGCCCCTAACTTGCCCATTCTCTTTCTCAACACATGATTTACAGTTAATGAAGGAAATGGTGCGTGGTAGCTACCATGCCCCCATATTAGCAGTTACCACAGGCCGAGTGCACAGTCATTACACATGAAAACATGCACTAACTGCTTAGGGCACTTTAGTAAAAGGGTCCCTACGTTGCCTTTCATTGAAATGTTAGATTAGCCAGGTTTGGGATAAGCCAAATAAACTGACTAAGTCAGACATAATATATTAGATTTTCATTTAAACAAGGCTTCGATCAAAATCCTGAAATCAAGACAGATCCATCCAAGTTGGAATAGAAATCAGGACACAGCTGCAATGTGTTGCTGTATCTCTGCCCTATGATGGGTTTTGTTTGTTCATATCTTATGACTCACTTCAGCTAGCCAAATTAATTTTCAGAATGGATTTTCTATTGTATAAACTTGCAAACAGTTTCCTAAATGACTTCTTAAAATATTTCGCCCCCCCTCCATAAACCTATTTAAAATTGTGCCATTTACTCCCCCCCCCCCCATAAAACTATTTAAAATTGTGCCATTTATTCAAGAATTCCAACAGATTGGGCGTGGACAACTTTTTCTTCAATATTAGACTTTATGGGGTAAATTTTATAAGGGCCATGCAGAACGTTATATGCTATTTACATGAGTAAGCCTCTATTTTAAAGGACTTCTGTGTGTGAATGGGATGTGCGCGCTTTGAGCTATTGCTATTCTGTAAGCATGTGCATTTAAGTCCCATCACATGTACATTCAAGTGGGGTGATGACGGAGGCAGAGTTTGGGTGACGTGCAGGCGGGTCTGCAATATTGGGACCTATGTGCATGTTTGCACCAATCTAGGCTTGCATAGCTGTGTCTTCTTGTGTAGGCATGACTGGCTGTGTCGTCTTGTGTAGGCGTTGCTGCTATGCCTTGGTTGAGATGCGTCCATACACCTGTATTTTATAAAATAAAGTAAGCACGTGCTTCCCTTCATAAAATAAGTTCCCCCCATAAGCACGGGGAAATATGTGTGGCCTGCATGGGTGTTTATAAAATTATCCTCCATGGGAGACCACGTGATGTGGTGAGCTTGGGTGGACGCTCTCTGCTTGAGCTCCGGGCTCCCGATTCCATACCGGTCAATTGAGCCGTTTTTCGGAGGTGCTGATACCTGCAGAATTACCCCCCCCCCCTCAAAATAAAGCCTCCATCAGCGGATCTGTCTCGGCAGTGCGGGAGTAGGGCAGCAGCGGCCAAAACTGGTCGACGGGACAAAGAGCGGGGCCTGGGGCAGCAGAAAATGGCCGACTCACCCCCGAAGAACCCCCCATCATCCTCAGCGGCCTTAGGGTCATCATCGGAGTAGATTTCGGCGGCGGTTTCCGCGGCGCTTGCAACACAGTTTGAGGTGCTGAGGGGAAAGCTGGATGCAGTGCAGACCTCAGTCGATGCTATTGGAACCTGCATGCAACAGGCTGAGGAGCGGATCGCACAGACGGAGGAGGAGGTGGTGAGCTTAAAACAAGAGCTGGCTCAGGCAAAGACCATGCTTAAAGCCCAGGAAGGCAAGATTGATGATCTTGAGAATCGCTCGCGAAGAAGTAACCTTCGGTTGCTGGGGCTTCCTGAATCAGTAGGAGATAAAGACTTATTATCTTATGTGTCGGCCCTGTGTACTAAGCTGCTTGGGGAGGAAGGAGAGAAGACCCAGGTCGTTCTTGAAAGAGCGCACAGAGTGGGCCCCAAGAACACGCGGGACATGAGACCTAGGATTGTTTTGGTAAAATTTTTGCAATTCCAACAAAAGGAAGCCATTTTGAGAGAGGCACGGAGAGTTGGCGTCATGGAGGTAGACAATGCAAAGATCCGAATTACCCAGGACTATTCGGCAGCTTTGAGTCAACGTCGTAAGGCTTATGCACAAGTCTGCCAAAAGCTGATCTCGGCCCACATTAAATTCACCATGCAATACCCAGCGCGACTACACGTGGTACATCAGGGAAGACACAGAGTTTTCGACTCTCCAGATGCCGCGATGGAATATGCGCTACAATTGGAAAAATCGGATCAAGCTTTGTCTGCGGAGTCTTCGGGACTGCCATGAGCCCTTAGGGGACCTGTGGGAGTTTATAATGTTTGTGTGCAGTGGAGGATCTGTGTGTCCGGCTCACAGGTTTCTAGTTGGGCTGTTGTGCCACAAGGGTTTTCCTTTCTCCTTCTTACATTCTTTCATATTCTGTCATGCTCTGACAGCCTGTTGCTTCTTATATCGTTTATAGTGATGATGATCAATTTAACTTGTGGTGCTGAATACATTGTACTATATGGAAGAGTGGATAGTAAATGTAGGGTTTTTTGTTAATGCCCTCTTGAAGTTAGTTGGGGGGCAACTTGGGAACACTAACCTGTCTTGGCCCATATGGAATTGCCTAAATTTTGTGGCGGCTATTTGGCAGGAGGGGGGTAGTATCTGTCCAGGGAATGGGAAGCCCGGACACATCTAGCGGGGTTGGGTGGTAGAGGAGGGATTATGTGTGGGGAGGAGGTGGAAGATAGGGGGCGGTGGGAGGGTGTTGGAAAGAGGGGATGGGACAAGGGGAGGATGGGAGGGGGGAGGGAGGGGGGTAGGGGGGTAATGGGGGGGCAGGGATTATGGGGAAGGGGTCGTCGCAATCTAAAACTTATACACCTATAAAGTGTAATCTGTCTAGGAGCGAAGAGGAGGGGACTCCAGGCTGGGGGGGTTTCCTCTAACACGATGTGCTGGCAGTTTGGGCCTAGGAGAATGGTAATCCTCTGAGGGTAATATCTTGGAATGTATGTGGACTGGGTAGCCCGATAAAGAGATATAAAGTATTGAAAGCGCTGGCTAGACAGAAGTGTGATATTGCGCTACTGCAAGAAACCCACCAGACGGTTGAGGAGCATGCCAAACTATGTCGAGATTGGTTGGGGCAAGTATGGGGAGCGCCTGCACTAGGGAAAAAAGGTGGGGTGGTCATTTTAATTCATAAGTGGGTCTGCTTCACGATGCAACGACAGGTTGCTGATCCTACTGGGAGATTTCTGCTGTTGCATGGCTCACTGGAAGACCGGGAGATAATTCTGGGAGACCTGTATGGTCCCAACTTGCTAGATCAGGATTTTTTCAATCGAATTGCAGCTAAAGTGGAACAACTGCCAGATGTGCCCCTGCTCTTAGGCGGGGATTTTAATGGGGTCTTTGAGGTGGGTCTTGACACCTCGAGTGGCAGTGGAACTCGAGAACGAACGCTTACATCTCAGGTGCTGCAAAGATTTAGAACCAGATTAGGCTTGGTGGATCCCTGGAGAGTATTATACCCTTCTGAGAAGGAGTTTACCCATGTATCGAGGGCATATGGCACTAGTTCACGAATCAATTACCTTTTAGTTTCCACGACTCTTTTTACATATATTGGAGAAGCCCAGATAGGTCCCCTAGAGATCTCTGATCATGCAATGGTCTGGATGGAGTTGCAATGGGGGGGAGGAACCGGGCAGTCCCGTATATGGCGGTTCCCCATTTATCTGTATCATGATAACCAGTTTCAACAATTCCTGTGTCAACGTTGGCGGGACTTTGAACTAAATCACCAGGTGCACGGGGATGACCCGGAGCTGGTTTGGGAAACTGCCAAAGTGGTGTTGAGAGGTGATATAATTGGGTTTGTGGCCAGGAAAAGGAGATTGCTAGCGGAACAAATTGTTAGGCTGGAGCAGCAGGTGACTCAGGCGTGGGTGCTTAGCGGGCGCGCTCCTACAATGTCCAATAAGAAGCGGTTGTGGGAGTTACAGGTGGCCTTAAACAAATTACTCCACCAGCGAGCCAAGAAATCCATAATGTATTATAAATATCGGCTACATTGTTTTGGTAATAAACCGGGCAAACTGCTGGGGAGATGTCTGAAGGGTCAGAGAGGGGCGAGGCTAGTAGCGGCTTTTCGGGATGAGCAAGGGAAACTCCAACAAAATAGAGAGGCGATTAGTGCAGTATTTAAAGGCTTTTTTCAAAAATTGTATACGGCGGAGGAGAATGACCCATCTACTATGGAGAAATATTTGCAAGGTCTGAATATGCCGAGGGTGACTGCGGAGCAACGGGCCCAATTGGGACAACCGATTACCTTGCGAGAGGTGCAGCACGTAATTTCGACTGCTAGCTGTTATAAGACTCCCGGACCAGACGGATATGGGGCTGAATTTTACAAACTGTTGTCGAACTGGGTGAGCCCTCTTTTAGTAGATATCTACCGTCAAAGAATAGAGGGGGGTGGGAGGCGCTGGGGAGACAATCAGGCCTATATTATGTTAATACCTAAGCCGGGTAAGGACCCACTACAGGCGGCTTCTTACAGGCCGATTTCCCTATTGAACTTTGATATGAAGCTGTTGGCGAAAATCTTGGCGGAGCGACTGGCGGAAATCTTAGGGGATGTAGTCCATGAGTCACAGGTGGGATTTGTGCGGGGGCGCTATGCGGTACGTAACTTACGTAGAATATTGGCGTCTCTGGAGTGGGTGCACAATCAGCAGTTGCAGTCACTTTTGGTGAGTTTTGACGCTGAAAAAGTGTTCGATAGGGTGAATTGGGAGTATTTACGATATTTGTTACCATTATACGGCTTGGGGCAATCCTTTTGTGACATGGTGCAGAGTCTTTATGTTACTCCGACGGCTCGAGTGCTTTGTAATGGGGTCTTATCAGACCCCTTTCCTTTGCACAGGGGTACTAGACAGGGCTGTCCACTATCCCCCTTACTGATTGTTTTGTCTTTGGATCCTTTAATACGAAGCATAGAATTGGACAGGAAGATTTGTGGGGTGGAGATTGGCAGACAGGGGTTTAAGGTGTCGGCCTTTGCTGATGACATGTTGGTGCACCTGCCAGCTCCTAGGGAGTCCCTTCCCCGATTGATGGAAGAGTTCCGGGTGTTTGGTAGTTTCGCAGGCCTTCGGATAAATGAAGACAAATCGGAGGCCTTAGATGTGTCGGGGCAACTGCGGGGACGATGGGGGGGGAATTTCCTTTGAAATGGACAGAGCAAAAGTTTAAATATCTGGGTATTGTATTGACGAGATTACCGCAAGATTTGTACCATACTAATGTTGAGAAGGTATTGGCTGAGTTGCGGACTCAGCTGAGAGCTTGGAATCCTCTACCATTGTCACTTCTGGGGAGAGTTGCAGCAGTCAAGATGGTGGTTCTGCCGCAAATCCTCTACTGGATGCAGACATTACCAGTGTGGTTGTTACGCCGGGATCTGCACAGCTTAGAAAAGGAGATTCAGGGGTTTTTGTGGAAGGGGGCCAAGGCGCGTATCCCTATGTCCCGTATGATTGGTAGATGGAGCAGTGGAGGCCTTGGACTTCCTGATTTAGGAATTTATGCTTTAGCATATCAAGCTCGGCATCTTGGAGACTGGCTGGGGGGGACCGACACCTATACGCCTAGGGATTTAGAGGCGGCATTAGTAGCCCCGTTTTCGCTGTTGGGGGTTTTACATGTGGAGAGTGCTCAATTGCCAAATCGAATTGCGCGTAGTGGTATGTTAAATTCTATGAGACGCACTTGGCGACAGTTGAATAAATTTTGGCAACGGAATTGGCAGGTGTCGAGTTGGCTGCCCATACGCGGCAATGCGCATTTCCTACCGGGTTCTGAATCCCGGGCGTTTCAGTGTTGGCAAGAACAGGGCCTGAGGTATTTGGGACATGTGGTGGACCTTACTGGTAAATGCAAACCGTTTACTGAGCTGTGTGCGGAGTTCAAGTTGCATTCCTCTCAGTACTTTGCGTACATGCAACTTTCTCACTATGTGGCTACGTTGCCCAGAGAGGAGCTGGGTGTGGAAAGGTCAGCGCAGATTCTTGAATTTTTCGAAATTGGGGGTGACACTCCCCCAACGGTAGCCGGGCTGAAGGCTAGGTTGGAGTGTTTTGGAGTTAGGCCAGACTACGGAAGGGCAGAGATGGCCTGGGCGGAGGAACTGGGATGAGCGGTACTGCCGGGCACTATTCGACTGGCGTTGGGGCGGATAGTAGAACTGGTGGAGGGAGCCCGATGGAGGGAAATACAATATAAAGCTTTAACTCGAGTGCATTTCTCACCTCGACGAGCTTTGAGGAGTCATATCACGCAAGATGGGTCATGCCCTCGATGTTCTGAGCCACTGGCTACTCTATCTCACATGTGGTGGCAGTGCCGGCGCATTCTCCCTTATTGGTCTCATATCAGTAGATGCATTACGGGGATGTTGCAGCAGAGGTTTCCTTGGACCGGAGCTTTGGTCATACTTGATCAGTTGCATCGGGCTCTTCCCACTGGGAGGTGGGAGCAGTTACTGGTGCACAAGGCATGTTTGGTGGGGAAGGGTCCGATCCTGCATAGATGGCGAGATCCGGACCCGCCAACGTTCTTGGAGTGGCGCAATAGTTTTCATCAGCTGATGTTGGCAGAGCGCTGGAGAGCTAAGGGTAATGTAAAGAGGTGGTCCACTTTCATGTTGATATGGGAGCCCTATATTCAGAGTCTGGGGTCCCGCTGTAGGAATGAAATAGTTAATGTAGGATATTAAGCCTCAAGGGTATGAGGAGTGGGTGGTGATGGGGGGAATTGGGAAGGATTACTGGTGAGTACATATGATGGAGTTAAATGGTTGCGACGACGGGGGGGTGGGTGGGGGGTTTTCTATACAAACAAATTAAAAAATTGCAAAATAGTGTGACTTGCTTTCTGTTGTTGTTACATAACTGTACATGGGGTTTGCCTCAAAGCGGGGATCAGAGTACACCCTGCTGAAGCTTATTGTTTTGAACTGTAATGGTGGTTATGTTACTGATGGTTAATAAATAAAGTATTTAAAAAAAAAGACACATTCAGATACCGACGATGAAAGTGAAGATGCCAATAGCAGTGACAATGACATCACTTCAGAAATCACAGAAGAGCATCTACAGTTGGCTCTTAGTTATTTCAGTGATGGAGGGAATGAACGTTAAAGGGTTTGAGGAGTCAGATGATGATGATATTGGTCGAACTGGAATTGGCCTAGTCTCATTTAGTTTCATTTACTTGCATTTAGTCTTGTTGAAATTCAACATTTCAAAAATAAAGAAGTTATTCAAAAGTTTAAAAAAAAAAAATTATCCTCCATGGGAATAATTTATAAAGGGACTGCGTAGATTTAGGCTCAAAAATGCACTCAAATCTGAGTATTTTAGTCCTTTAGTGGCTTTTGTTATGCTGGGCGCTATTTCATCTATGTGCATGTAGCTCTAACGGCACGTACTTTTACTGTGGGCATGAGCATGGGTGAAGTTTGGATGGAGCATTGGTAGAACCCACAAGTACGCGCTGCAGCAAATGATCACACCTTAAATTAAGGCACATGTCTGGCAATTTACACTCTTACGGCATAAAGAAAAGCAGATGCCTCATTTTCTTTATAAAATAGATGTCTTTTGGCTCCCTTAATTTAGGCATCTGGTTGTAAAATTACCCTCTTCAAGGATAATTTTGTAAGGTGGCACCTAGTTAGTGTGTTTTAAGGCTCCTATGTTTAGCCTATTTTGTAAGGACAAATAAGCACCTTCTGTACTTGTCTTTATGAAATACTAGTGTAAGTGACCTAATGAATGCCTCATTACAAGTGCAGAGTTTCACACCAGTCCTAAAGCCAATGTAAATGCCCACTCCTACATTTTAAGTATGAGTGTAAATTATACAGTGTGCCCTGTGCCCACACTCCACGCCTGTGCACAGCACACCAGCAAAGTGTGTTCAGGTGCTTTTACATTGCTCAGTATTTTATAAGATTCATATGCGCAGTAAGTGGCCATAAGAGGGCAAATTGCCAGACATGCGCCTTAATTTAAGATGTGATCATTCATTGCAGCGCGTACTTGTGTTTTGCCACCTTCAACTCCTCCAAACCAAGGCAGCACGGATCCTTACACTTTCTTCTCACCATGATCACATCATGCCCACTCTTGTTCGCCTTCACTGGCTTCACATAAAATTCCGCATCGACTATAGAATTCTCATCTCGGCACACCAGGCAATCCGACGGATAAGAAACTGGATGCCAGGAAACCTGACATAGTGGTAAAGGAGAAGAACACCAGAACGGCATTGATAATAGAAGTGTCGGTACCGAGTGATTATTCTGTGAATCACGTGGAGAGGGAGAAGATCTTGAAGTATCAAGAAATGCAATCCGAGACCAAGAAATGTGGCAGAAAGATACAGAAATATTTCCCATTGTACTGGGAGCCACAGGCCTGATAAAAAAGAATTTCCAAGCACATCTTGAAAACTACCCATCCATGTTACATCTTATGAACTCCAGCAGGAGGCTCTCTTTGGCACAATGCAAGTATTATGCCAAACATTAGCAGTAAATTTGAGAGACTAAGATCATATTCCACATACCCTGGCTTAGAAGTGAGGTTCACGACTGCCATGGTATGCGCAAAACTAACCCATTAAAAGAAATTGCACGAATAAAACCATATTCATGTATCCACAATACCTAGCTGACCTTCTCCAATTCCACTCCCCCCATCGTCTTCTCAGGTCCCTGCACACCCAAGGCTTAGCTCTTCCCTCAGTCTCAGGACGGACTGCCTAGAACAGACATGGCAGTCTGCTTTCTTTTTCCTTGCCCCTGCCCACTGGAGAGCCCTCACCCCTCCGGTTCAAGTCCCTTCTCAAAACACATCTGTTCCAGCTTGCCTATGATCTGCCTCTCTCTCCTTCCTAATTATCTTTCACCACCCCTCCCATTTCTTTTCTGTCTTATCTTCTGTCCTCTCAATGGCATTTCTTTCCTTTCGCTCTGATGTTTTTTGAAAATTGTAAACTGCTCTGATGCCTTGCTGCCTCGGGTGGTATATAAAATGTTTATACATGCATGTCTTTATCTTTATTAACGGCTACGATATCTCCAAAGTAGGTGCATACTTTATTGCTTAGAATACGCGCCACTTGTAAAATGTTATAACCGTGCTGCATGGGTAGGCATCTACTTGTCTTTATGAAATACTCATGAATGTGGCAGAGAATGCCCCTTGAAGGTAGGCGCAATCCCTTACACCCGCTAACCTGCAGATGTCAACGTTGGGGCATACGCCATGCATATGTGCACACAGATTAAGGTATTTTATAATCTATGTGCGTACATGCAAACTCTGCCCACATCCTGCCTCCATCTATGCCAACCAGCATAGTGCTTGCCTTCATGCCGTAGCACATACTTTTACACCAGTTGGTATACGAGGTTATTTATGTAGTATGTGGCCACAGATGCATGCATGGGACTGACTTTATAAAATTACCTCCTCTCTTACAGAGAATCCCGACCAGTGTAGGAAGCATGTGCATTGATATGAACATGTGTAGTTTGCTGGTGGGCGTAGCCAGGAGCATAACTGGGTGGAGCAAAGGCAGAGCTCACAAGTAAGCCTGTTGCTTATAAAGTGCCATAATTTATGTGCATATTTAGCACATGTTCATTTCCATTGGCTGCTATTAAGGTGCAATCCCTGCCACTCACGCTAGTATTTTATAAAGAGAAACAGGTGCCTATGTGTCTTTGCAGTATAGGCTTAAAATAGGTACCTGCTTACCCTCTTATCAAGGCTCAATGTTAAAAAATTATCCTGTTTGAACCTCCTGCTTTTTTGACCTCAACAGAATATTAAGCTCCATATTTCACTTCTACATGAGGCATGTATATACCCTTTTAAGTGACACCACATCAGTGCTGTTGACTGATACTGTATGTCGTAACTGGCCTAATATGAGCATGGGTTTGGGATTGTTTAAAATGTGCTTGAGGCCTGTAAGTGGGAGCATGGCAGATTAATTCACTTAAATCTTTGTTAAGAACCGAGAGAAAGAGAGAGCAGTCAACATCAATGGATCAGACCTGTGAGATTTTCTTGCTGCCCTGTAACTAAAAAAGCTTTTATTTTTATTTATATATTTTTTACTGAATATCATTATCACCACATTTATTTCTGAAGGATATATTTTTTCATAAGGTTTACTTCATTGCCTCCTTTAATTACCCTCTTAGAATTCAGATTGTGGTGTTTTTTTTAATTATTATAATTCTAAACTATTCTGAACTACCATTCAAGCTACAGATCATATTGTGAATGAAATTGGAACACTGCCTGGTAGGTGCAGCCGGGTTTGGCTCAGGTATCTTAAATTCTCATAAAATAAATAATTTTAACATTTGCATTTATAAAGTGCAGCATTATGGCCAGCAGCAGACTCTGGATAAAAGCACAAGACTAACGAGGACTGGACAGGTGCCAGGTGCCCGGCAGAAACTGCCAGCCATATCTCAAACACCTATTAAAGTTGAGCTCAAAGTTATGATAGAATACGCAGATGTTTCACACCAAATGATTTCCGAACAGCCCTACCAAAAACAAAAAAACACTAATAACAGTAGTTCAAGCATGAACTATGAAAGTGGTGCGCGTTTCATGCATCTGACAGTGTCAACAGTTAGTTCCAAGTCGGCCTGCAACCCAGCATGTAAGCACAATATTGCTGTTGGATGCTCTACCCAACTGTTGCAGTTCGAAGTGAAAATTCTTCTATACGGATAAGGCGATGGGCACCTAGAACCAGGGCCGGCCCCAGAGTTGCTTCAAGGTGTTGGCACCCTAGGCAAACCTTAAGGTGTACAGCCTCCCACGGACTGTGAAAATCTATAACTTAGCTTTGGATGCCTTGCTGTTTGCTGTCGCCCCCTCCCCCCCCACCCCCCACCCCCCCGACGTTTTTGTCTAGTTTGCCTTATTGTTGGTCCAGCCCTGCCTGGAACAGTCACCCAGTAGAGAGAGCAGGAGTCGAGAGAGAAACAGAATTCAACAGGTATGAGATCAACACTAAATGGCAGCGAAAGGGAGGGAGAAGGTATCGTGCAGGATCTATGGTAGCATAGTAGACAGGCACAAATGGCATCCTGGTGGAGCAAGAGTTCTTTATCTGCCAACATTTTCCATGCGTATAACTTGGTCAAATTGGTAAATTATTCATGTGAAGGTTTTTACAGTTGAACAGCTTTTAGAAAAATGTCAATACTAGATCACATGTTGTTAAGATGGGCAGAACTTCATTTTTGGGGCCTGGCATGTCCCCCCTGCTTATTTCGGCTTCCCACTCGATTAGAATCAGTCTGCACTAAGGCTACACACCATGAGCCTTCATTTGCAATTAGCTGGTGATGTTTTCCTCCTCCATTCTAGCCGAGTCATTTTTAGTAATCTCTTCTGGCCACATGCAGCATCTCCCTCCAGAATCCAGTAATATTTTTTTGAAGAGTGTTTTGGAGTTTTCCCCTGAAGCAGGCAGTTTTCAATTTGGGATCTTTTTCATTCCAATTTCTATTTATCATCCCTAATGAAATACCGGGGGAGCCTGCATGGTATTTCAGCCCTTAAAATGGTGATAGGACTGAAACTATGATCCTAGACATCGAACACTGGGGGTAACTTGTGCAGAGGTGCAATTAAAACCCTAAACAGTAATGGTATGATTGAATCAGGCCTCTAAGAAAGCACTCGGGTAAGTCTACATGGACCAAAAGTTGCAACCATAAATAGTGGTGGTACAACAGCTCTGAGCTTCCAGGAATGTTGGAGTGATCTGCTTGGAGAAACCATGATCAAAACCCAAACTTAGTGAGCATGGGGAGGTTGGATCTTTTTTTATTCCAAAACTTGGTAATAAGAGAGAAAGAGGCCTGGGGTGTAGACTAAGCAACGTTGAAGATACAAGTCCTGAAATGGCCTACTAGTGGAAGTCATCGCTTTGGCAGATTTTGGGCATGCTTGGGACAGATATGGAGGACAATGCTGCAAAAGAGGATTGATCAAAAACATGGGGAGGGAGGAGAGTGTGTTGTCTAAGAAATTTTTATGTGAATTTATCCAAACTGGATGCATCTCCATTGAGCAGACTCGATAGATGATTTTGATTATCTGTCACCATTTACTAATGTTACTAGTGTAACATAGTAAGCCACAGGAATACTTATTCCCCAATACAAAAGATTGATGTCCTTTCAAGGAGCTTGCAAAACGCTTGTAGAATTCAATACAGTCTCAGCCATACATGTAAAACATAGAGAAGAGTAATAATCTTCCCTTCTACTAAGATGGTGCCATACATCTGTGCCATTGACTCGGCCATTAGAATATATAGACTATCAGGCTTCTATCTTTGCAAATAGTACATCACAAAATAGTACATAAAACATGTCTTTCAGAATATTAAACATACAGAGAAACATACATCAAGGAATTTGAACCTTCTGTCCCAGCGATGTTCCTGATTTTTGAGTAAGAACTACAATTTCAATTTAGAGTATTTTTAACTGAAGCTTTGATTTTACACTATCACACTTAGACTCCGCGCTGATGACGAATAGTGCGGTATATAAAAGCTGTTAAATAAATAAAATATATTTTTCCTCACAAACATAGAATGACAGAGAAGCTATGAAAGCCCATTTTAGATGGTTGCTGAGAGTGGAATTGAGATGTCCAGGTCAGGACATGCTCAGTTCCTTCTGTATTTTACAAAAAGCTCTACTAAACACGCAGCCTTTTGTAAAATATGTAGGTTTCTGACAAATCTATGGGTATTTGCCAACACGTCTAGTGGGAAGAGTGATTTTAAAGTGCTGCAGTAATTCCGATAGACAACTCTTTAAGAGGCCATGGGGAAAAAAACTGCCACAATCTCACCCTCTGCCCCAACACACAAAATCTCTCTCCAGATCCCATCCAGTACACCTGACTTCCCCCCACCTTTTGATCCAGTCTCCCTGATGCCTGGAGAGGTGGAGAAGAAGTGAGCCATAGACACTTCTGCTCCTTCGGCATCTGGGTTCAAAATGGTGCCTCTTACCCCATCATAGTCTCATAGTACTACAGCTAGTGGTCACGGTGCCAAATATGGGTGTATAGCGAGAGGAGTACCTTAATGATAAATTTTCCTTAGAAAAATATATGAGGTCAACATTCCAAAGGATTTGTGGTTTGCGGGACCTGCAAACTGCATAGAGCCTGGTGATCCCAATATTCAGTGGCACTAACCGGTTCCTGCCTCTTAAAATCCCCACAGACCGCACTAAAAACATCCGGTTAATTTCGGGGTGGTCCCAACGACTATTTGATTAACGATGATAATATTCAACTGTTAATCAAGTAGGCAAACCACATAAAGTTAGGATCAGTCAGTAGCTATCCTAACTTGTGGTTGTGTTATCCGGATAGTAGGTTGACATTGCTGCTAACGAGATAGCCATCACATTTGGTGGCAGGACCGGATATTCAGCACCGGATGCTGTATAGGTTCTAGCTCTGAATATCCAGTTTCATTTTTGGCCATGGCGGTCAGATCAGAGTAGATATTAGCAATCCTTAATTAACTATTGAGCACTACCAAAGAGAAACGCTAGACCTCTATCAAAGGACTCTCATCAGCTTTGCTGTACAATGTAAGAAACTCTTTGGGGCCCTTTAGTAAAGTGCACTAAGCAGTTAATATGTGTTTTACCATGTGGTTACTGTTAATTTTGGCCTGCAGTAATGTTTACCATGCGGTAAAAGTAGCCATTCTGGTAAAAATTCTGCATTAACTGCTAAATGCATAAAGAGGTGAGGCCTGGGTAGGTTATGGGGGAGAGTAGATGTGGGCTGCTCATTACAATTAACAAATGGTAATTTTTATGCAGTGAGTGCAGGGGACATGCTGGATATGCCCTGCACATTTACCTCATGGCTTTTGCACTTAGCATACATTGGGTTTTGCTCCTAATGCACAGTAAATGCAAAAGCTTACTGCAATTTAATAAAAGGGCCCCTTTATCTTCGTAAAACAATTAGGAACCTCAATAAAATAAGAAGTGGCTCCTGGGAGCACCTTCGCTAGATTCAAAAAGGAGAGTACGCTCAGGCCCCAACACCATCCAGTCGGCCGATCGGAACTGCAGAAAGGAGCGGGAAAGGTGAGCTTCTCCCCACTCCCCACATCTGGACCAATCAGCCTGCCGCCACCCCCAAATTCTAAAGGGCACGCTCAGGCATGCCCTCACCTTGCCAGAGGCCCTTTGGTGTGGCCCTTAGGCATGGTACAACTCTACATATCTGAAACAAGGATCTTCCAGCCACCATAGAGGACTATTACAGTGACTATCATGCCCAAAACACCACCACTGTGGGCTCAATAACCAAGGACCCCAGACTCCTCCAATCACCAACATAGATCTGCAACAGGCATGGCACGATCAATGCTGATAAGCTCATAAATTCACCACAGCCACATCAACTACCACATCATCCTATAGCCACTCTTAACATCATGCATTGAGAACTTCCCTACCAGCCACCTTAAGAAGAAAGCACTACAAGCTCAACTTACAACCCTCTCCACGCTCAATCAACTAAACTTGATCCACCCTAACATACAAACCACAGGAATCCCCAAGACAGCCTTACCTACACTCTCACCAACATGCCAAGGCTCCTTGCACACCTTGGCATCCTTATCCTTACCCTACATATACTAACACACACTTTTGCTTTCACTACTCCTTCCCTCATTCCCATCATACACCATTCTTACCACAGCAGACTTCAGTCCCTCTTCCCCTACACGAGAAGCAGAAACACCTATAGCCTAATTAACATCCAGCCAGTTCCCATCCATACCATCCCTCCCGACCTCAACCACATATCCTCCACTCAACCACTCAAATGTGCCCTCATCCACACACGCTCTATCCGCAACAAAATCCACATCCTGGTTGACTACATTAAGGAAAGCTGCCCTGGCATATTGTGTATCACAAAATCGTGGCTAGACAAATGCAATACAATCCTCCTTAACCAACTGTCCCTCCCATCTTACCAACTATTCAACCACCCTAGGGTATCCAGAAGAGGTGGAGGCATACTCATGATTGCCAAGCAAGACCTCCAGTTCAAAACCATCAACTTCAATGATCTCGACCTCATCACCATCTCCAACAACCACCGGTCAATCTGCCTCAGTTACACATCCCCAGCAGTACATACCTGCGACCTCTCCCCTATCATTGAAGAGGCTTGCTCAAACAACCACAAAACAAATGGTTCATCCTTCTTGGTGACATCAACCTACCCTCCTTACCCAGCAAATTCTCCTCACCTTTCTACAAGCACTCTAACTCAAGCAAATAATATCACAATCAACCCACTCCAGAGGAGGAACCCTTGACTTAATCTTCACCCTAACCATGTTGCCACACCAACACGTAGCCTCTATGACACAAAACACACCAGTGCCCTGCTCTGATCATAATCTGCTCACCTTTTTCTTACCAAACCTCCCCAATTCAAATACTCAACACATCTCCTCATCACACTCACGTAGGTTTCGAACCTATGACACAGATACCTTCATCTCTTTCGTCCTACCTATTCTCCATAATGATCCTAACAAGATTGACTCCTTAATAGCTGAATGGAACCACTGCATTTCCTCATATGCCACCACAACTAACAGTACAGCTATGAGTCAAAGATCCAACTTCGTCCCATGGTTCACCCCCCGAACTCAAGGCTCTCAAACACAAGCTCAGACATCTGGAACATAAGTGGAAGTAGCACAAGGACTCGCGTACCCACTCTGCATACTCCTCTGCCCAAGCTGAGTATTGCTCACTTACCCTCGGGTGAAGAAACACCACACCATACCCAGAGAAGTCTTCAACATAGCATTACAGCTTCTTAAAGACTCCAGCACAACCAAATTGGATGCCATCCTTTCACCAGTTGACATAGTGCAATTTCTCCAGTCAAAACAATCTTCTACTGCAGCAATTCCTGGATTCCCACCGGTACATCCAATGATGCAAGCACCCACACCTGGTTCTCATTCAGCCTGCTCTCCCAAGTGGAAGACATCATGAACTTCAACTGCACCACTTCCCTGCTTGACCCCTGCCCCTTCTTCTGGATCAAAATATCCAAAAAAGAACTTTCCCCAACCATCCTAGGCATTGTTCAAATGTCCTTATCCTTGGGTTACATGCCAACTACCCTCAAGCACACTTCAATCAGACCCCTTCTATAAAACCCTACAGCTGACCCATTTGCATCATCCTCTTATAGACCTATCTCCAGCATCCCCTCTCTTGCCAAAATCATTGAAAAAGCAGCGCAGCTACAGATTCAAGACTTCATAGATCTCCACATTCCCCTGGACAAACATCAGCATTGCTTCAAGCCCCACCACAGCACAGAAACCCTCCTTACCTCACTTCTAGATGCACTAGTCAAGGGCATAGAAAAAACATCACAAGGCTTCATCCTTATTTTCATTGACATCTCTGCAGCTTTCGACTCTATCATCCATGATCAGCTTCTTTCATGGCTCCAATCAATTGGCCTCAGAGATACAACAATTCAATGGTTCCATTCCTACCTCACCGACCAACACCAGCAAGTCTGAGTTGGAACTGAAACCTCACATACTTTCAGACTTCTCCACGGCTTACCCAGGACTTAACTTTATTCTCTCTCCTCTTTAACATTTTTTTCAACCGCTCTGCACAATACTTTAAAACCACAACATCCTCTACCATCTCTATGCTGCTGATATTTTAATCTACCCCCCACTCATCATCCTCAACCCTGACTACTCTTCAGTTGGACTATGCCTCTCCGCAGTCACCTAATGGCTCAACCTCCATAACATGCACATCAGTCCCAACAAGTCAGAAGTCCTCTTCATAACTCAAAACCTTTCATTCTCCCCACCACCCACAATCAACCTAGCCAACCTACCCTTACAAGTAAAGGAGCAAGTCAAATACCTCAGCATAGTCCTAGGTCAGGATCTTAACTTCCAAGCATACATCAAGCAAGTCACCAAAGCAGTGTACTTCCGTATGAGGACAGTCCAAATGTTTTGTCATCTTTCAGGCCATCATCACCCCAGTTTTTGACTATGCCAACATCATATATCAGGGGTTCCCAACATCATCCTTACTCCAGAACACAGCCACCAGAATCATCACAAGTACCAGTCATTGAGCACACATCACTCTAGTCTTGAAGAAACTACATGGCTCCCTGTCTACTGGAGAATCAAATATAAAGTTACCCTCACCATCTTCAAGACCCTTCACGACCTCTCTGCAAACATCTTACAGTACTTCATCCTCGAACCGCCAAACAACAGATCCAGAAGAAAGCCCAGCCATAATCTCCTAGCTGTCCCAACCGCATTCTCTCAGTCTAACCTATCTACCTCCAGCAGAGCCTTTTCATTCTACGCTCCCATCATTTGGAACTCCCTCACACCAGAAATACACTCTTTGACATGAAAGAGTTTTGGTGCAAACTAAAGACTCACCTATTCCTGGATCATTTTGGACCTGTAACCTAGTCTCATACCCTAGCTACCCTATGTTCTGCCCCACCCTGTACTTTACAATGTTAATTATCACACGTGTTCTATTATTTAAAATAATTTAACCTGTTCTCAAATAATGTACATTTGAGAACAGGTTATGTAAATTCTAAACCGTTTTCAGCCATGTTCCATGTAAAGTTCTTAATGTTCTTGTTCTATGTACACCACTGTGACTTGTAGATACAGCAGTATAAAAATATTGCTAAATAAAATAAATAATACATCTATAGTATTCTTTTTTCATAAATGGCTATATTCATCCATATTTATTGACCAAGAGGGTAGGTTCTTTTCCAGGTATTTTAGAGGCGAAGCTTTGGTTCTACTACCCGCATGTTCCACTCCCACTTATAATCTTGCAATGAAATGTGTGCCGTCACATTAGTATTGACTCCTGGAGATCCAGTCCCTGGCAAGGTGTGACCAGAAGTAGATTGCCAAGCCTTTCTTCCACCAAGTGTGTTTACAGCCTCTTATATTCCAAGGAGGTCTGATGTCTTCTGGGAGAGAGTTCCATAGCGCAAGCACAGCGAGGGAGAAGGCTCTCTTGCAGGTGGTTTGATTAGGTTTTGTATGGGTCTTGGGTGTGAGAATCATGTTCTTGTTGCTGATTTATCTGGGTCATGTTTCAGGGTCTCTTATGAGTGTTTGTAGGGCATCTTCTGAGGTGTGTTGTAGTATCTTAAAGATGGTGAGTATTGACTTGAACTTGGTGAGTGAGTGTATTGGGAACCAGTGTAGTTGATTCAGGAGGGGTGTTATGTGATTGTCTTGCTGGTCCTATGATCATGCATGTTGCTGTCTTTTGTGCCAGTTGCAGTGAGTGGATGGTATGCTTTGGGAGTGAGATTGCAATAGTTGAGCTATGGGTGGCTTGGAAAATGGTCCAGAATTCATTTTGATTGAGTAGTGGTTTGAGCTTTTGTATAATTTTCATCTTGGAATATGCGTTCTTCGTGGTTTTGTTTATTTGTGACTGTAGGTTGAGGTGACTCCCAGATATTTGATCTCAGTCTTGACTGTTATGTCGCCATGTGGTAGTTTTATAGTAGAAGGTGGGATAAATTGGGTTTCTGGTAATGTGAAGTGCCTCTGCTTTTTTGTAGTTTGTCTTTAGGTTGTTTGCATTGAGCCAGGTAGCCACTGCTTCCAAGCATTTGGTTATGGAAGAGTAGTCTGGTTTGTCAGTGACGAATGGGGTGAATACCATGACAACTGTTGTCAGCATAGATTCAATACTGGATGTTGTGTTTTGTTATAATGCTGCAGATGGGCTGGATGTATAGATTGAATAGCAATAAGGAAAGAGATGAGCCTTGTGGGATGCCCTAATTTGTTGTGAAAGGTGTGGATTTGTTTTGTCCATACTCGACTTGCATCTGTCAGTTGTGCAAATGAGACTGCTGACTCCTGGAGACCCAGTCTCTGGCAAGGTGCAACCGGAAGTATATTGCCAAGCCTTTCTTCTGCCAAGCGTGTTTACAGCCCCTGATATTCCAAGGTGCTCTCCAAACCAAGCACTAGCCAAACCCGACCCTGCTTAGCTTCAGACCTGCCAAAAGCAGTCTCGTTCAGGATGTCTGGTATTCTCAGCAGCCAAGAAATTGTCCTGCTTTATTTAAAACACCTCTCTAGAAGACTTTATATTGATGGTTGACCATTCCAGAGCCTTATTGTTCAGATTACAAAGAAAATATTTACTTGACTTTAAATTTGCTTTATACTTTATCTTCTTCGGTCTTGCCCACTTCGGTCTGCTTTAAACAATCTACAGTGTTCATATTATTTCTTTAACATCTGTTTTCACATAGTAAAGATCGCTAGTATTTCTAGTATTTCTGGTTATGAAAATTGATTTATTAATTTGAATCCTTTGATCTCAATAATATGCTTCTGGTCCTAAGGTGTCCAAAACTTTCCTCCATATTATATATAGGAACTTAACAAGGTCTACACAACATTCCCATCAAGCTGCACAGGAGTCCTCTATTCATGCTGCTGTCAGTAGGGGGAGGTACTGCCATATCATGTTTTTAGTTGTGAGGAGCAAGGCAGTTGCTGTTCTGTTCAGCTTATTGTTAGATGCTTGACTATTGTCGAGGCTCCATTCCTCTGTTGGTTGGTTGTTTTGTCTGTATGCATAAAGTTCCTTGCTCAAAGAATCCTATGGATTTGGATTAAGACAGGCAAGCAGCAGAATGAAGAAACCTTGGGTAGAAGAGGAAATCAAGGTGGTGAAGACTCTGCAGTGTGTCCACGGGAACAGCATCTCCCATGGGTGGAGTTGGGCACCAGAGGGAAGGCAGGAAAAATTTAAGGGGGCAGTGGATTTGGGAAAGGAAGAATGGGGAGGGATAGGGACAGAAGGTAAGAGTGTAAAGAGGAGGAAGAAAGGGAGAGAGTCTGGGAAGGGAAACAGAGTGGGGGGGGACAACAGGAGAGGGGCTGGAGGGAGGGAGGGAAGCATGCAGGGAGTTGGAGATTGAAGAAATTAATGTATGGGGAGAAAAGACCACAGTGAGGGGAATTTTAGAAGGGACGTCCAAGTGCAATCTGAGATGTTTAAGCCAGAACATCTGGAAAAAAAAGCACGTCCAAGTGCAGATACTAGATACTATTTCACAAACGTGAAGATACCCAATATGGACATCTGCAGGGGCATCAACATAGATGTGTCCAGAAATGCATTTCAGAGCCTGGAAGTCTAGGATAGCCTAATGGTTAGAGGAATGGGATAGGAATAAGGCAGCCAGAGTTCAGATCCCATCGCTACTATCATTGACATTGTGCTAAGTACTGGGGATGATGGAGTGCTATCTTCTCTCCACCCTCTGGATGTTTTTCAGCCAAAAAGAGCACTTTTCAAGTGCTTGGAGTAGGTTTAAATGTAGACGCGATGCTGGACTCCATGACATTTCTGAGATTAGATTGGAGCATCTAGATTCCTGGCAATGCCCCAGCCACGTCTCCACCATGCCCCCATTCAGACTTGGAATTCAGATATGGAGCGAGGTGAAAATGGCCACAGAAGACAGTCTAGAGGTCATATAACCTTTATAGGCATCTGGAAAAATCCTCTGCAGAGAATCAAGGGCAAGAGACGTCCTGCAGTTTGGGAGACCAGGGGAAGGGTAGAGGGAAGTCTCCTGCCCTTGATTCTCTGCAGAGGATTTTTTTCTGCCTACAAGGAACTGCAGCTACTGGCTTTCCATCAATCTGGGGTCTCCCCTAGCTGCAGGGTTCCTACCCCTCTGACAAAGGCTGCTTCCGAAACATGTAGGGTAGGACCACCAGATGCCAATAAAAGTTATATGACCTCTAGACTGTCTTCTGTAGATGTTTTCACCTCGCTCCATATCTGACTTCTATATAGTTGCGAGTGTATGTGCGTTTTCTTTTGGATCTCATTCAGACTTGGACATCTTCATACTGAAGACGTCCCTAGAGCTGGCTTCTAAAATGACTTGGAGACGGCTCTGTTCTTTAGACATCTCTATGCCTGTTTTCGGGCATCCAAAGTACAAATAGGGTTTCCAAAATGACCCCCAATGTGTATATGCCAAAAGGTACACACAAGCACCCCAACCCCTGCATCACACGCGCAGATAAATACAGGCACTCCAACCACGCTTCACACAGGCACACACACACATGTCGTCCACCCCTGCAGCACACACAAACACTCTGTCCCTACATCATGCACATGTGCTCAGGCACCCTACCCCACACAGATGCATGTGGGCACGTATGCATACACACAGGCACCCAACCCCCCACAGTGCACACATTGTCTGAAGATGGACAGAAATATATAGAAAACATCAGCTATAAAGATGCCCCATATAGCTCTTGCCCTCTTAAATGAGAGACACTTTTTTTTATCTCTCTTCAGTCTCCCCACCCCCCAAACATGTATGAGTTTTACAAATGAAGGAATGGGAAACACACTATTTTGCACATTAAGATGTATGTTCTTTTTTTAAACTTATTTTTAGCTTGCCTCTCAAAATGGAGTGGAGGAGTAGCCTAGTGGTTGGGGCAAGGTACTTCAGGCCAGAAGGTTGGGGGTTCAAATCCCACTGGAGGACAGCAACCTTGGGCCAGAAGAACTGGGGTTTCTAGTCCCACAGGTGCTCCTTGTGGTCTTGGGCAAGCCCCTTAACCCTCCATAGCCCATGTTCCCTGTAAAATAGTTCTCTGTGTGCTGTGCTTTCCTGTCTAATCAATGTGTTTATACCTCAAAAATTTCCTGTCATGATTTGACAATTTCCAATCTGTAATCAAAAAACACTGCTGATTGCTGGAAGTAGCAGTATACTAAATAAATAAAATGTCCAAATCTTTTTCTGAACAGCATATTTCTCTTTTTTCTATCCAATTTATACATTTCTTGTCTGTTTTTGTTCTGCAAGTTCATGAACTTATTCTATAAAGAATCAAGTCTGACATTTACAAGACTTTCTCCTACCTTATCCTTAGCCCTCTGTATTTTTGCATTCTTATTCACTTCTGCAGTAATTTTAGTGTCGTCTGTATCATCTTTCACCTCTCTAAATAAAAATGATACAGAGGCTGGTGGCATCTCATAGACAGAGATTTATTGAGGCGTAAATGTTTGAGGCATTCAGTTCATGAAATACATTCTTTACTTATCTAATGAAAAGCAGGGTTCCCAGTACAGATCCCTCAGGCATTACGCATTTCATCCTACACCCATCAGAAAGTGGACTATTAATCACTGTTATATGCCTCATATCATTCATCTGGTTTCTTAGCCACCTGCATATCTTTGATCCGTCTCCCAAGCATGTGACTCTCGGGGCTGGCTGCTTAAACGTGACATCATGCGTGAACAGAAAGTGTGTGCAGTATACAGAGTGTTAATTACCTCAATGAAGAACAAAAGTGTAGACATGTTTTGTTCCAATGACCCATTGTTGCACTCCTGTGGCATTCCAGTTGGTCTGTAAATTGTCTAGTTTTCCTTAATGGTAATTTGTAATCCTGCCCCTTATGTTCAGAGGGTAACTTTTAATTCCCCATCTGAGATCTTTGTCTCAGGGGTAGCAGAATATTTTTTTTAGTTGGGAGGGTGGGGGGACCAAAAAAAAATCTCCAGTTTGTTCCCAAGAGCTAAAGTTGCTGATACTGTGTTAGGCAAAATCTTGGTCAAGCCATGGTCCCCAGTGGCCCACCCCACTCCACTCTCTGTGCTTCATCTCTTTATCTCCAGGAACAAGCAGGAATGTAGTCTTCACATAATGGATATTGTCGGTACCGACGGAGCCTGTGCGGGAACGCTCCCCAGCGTCCAATAGGAAAGCTTTTGGGAGCATCCCACAGTGCCTGTGAGCTGCCTTCCTGCCTTTCCAACTCTCCTTCGTCAGTTCTTCGTTTTCCGCGGAGCCAACAGAACATATGCCCTGTCACCGCAGAAAAATTCTTCTTTTTCTTCTTTTGTTTTTTTGTGGTCGCGTCTGCCTTCACTCGACACCTACCGGTACTGCCGGTTCTCTTTTTTTTTTTTTTTTAAACTATCTTCTAAAAATCTTTTCTTTAGGAGCCTTTCCCCTCTCGGGGTTAGGCGCCATTTTGGGCACTAGGCCCATTTTTTCTTCAAACATGGAAAAACCAGCTAGTGGTTTTAAGAAATGTTCTAAATGTGGCGATACCATATCTGTCACCGACACCCATGAGTGGTATCTTAAATGTTTAGGTCCTGACCATTCTCCATCGGAGTGTCTCTCCTGCAGAAAGATGACTAAGAGGGGCCTGCAGAATACAGCTGCAAAACTCGGTACCCTTTTTGCTGCTGATACAATGTCTGTTGCATCGACGTCTTCCAGGGCTTCATCTTCCTCCCATGGATCTCAGGTAGCTAAACCCATGTCTTCTAAGACTGGCCGGTCCTCAAAGGGTAGATCTCCTAAGTATCGAGATGCCACTGGCGTTGCCCTCGAGGAAAGTTCACCGGCAAAACAGCCCTGGCGGGAGGCCTCGGTCTCCAAAGCATTAATGGGGCTCCAGAATGTTCCAGAGGCTTCAACCTCTGCAGAACTACTGATGCCATGTTCTGGGGTCGTGGCCTCTTCCATCAGTACCGACATCCAGACATTGGCAGGAGCAATAGATCAGAGAATCCTCGCAATCGAACATAGTCTAGCGGCTCTCTTAGCAGCTTTGGTACCGCTAAGACCGCTACAGACGGTTCCACAGGTATCAGTACCGACATCGGTGCCGGTACCAAGTGCACCGGCTTCAGCAGGTATGCTTCCCCCCATGCCGAGCCTTGAGTCTATCTCAGGTATCGAGGGGCCGGTACCGAGACACCCTGATACCGACTTCGAGCGGTACCGGTACTGAGCGTTGCAGGAACACCTGGCACAGAGATATTTTGAATCCTCCGATTCTGATGACTCTGCCGGTACTAGAGCAATCCTTCCAGAGGATCCATCTCCTTCTCCTCAATGCAGAATGTCTCCTCCAGAGGACATGTCCTTCCAGGATTTCATACGTGATGTAGCTCGAGGTCTTGCAATCACGGTGACTCCAGAAAAGGAGCCCAGAGCAGAAGAATTAGAAATTCTTCAAAACCCTAAGGCTCTTAAAGTGGCAGCTACTCTGCCATTCATCGGATCTTGCAAGATCTTATGTTAAGAATGTGGGGAAACCCCTTTAACGGTGTCTCCACACTCCCGACGACTCGATACCATGTACAGAGTTTCAAGCTGTCCCGGGTTTCAAAAGACTCAGTTACCACACCATTCAATGGTAATGGAATCAGCAATACGTAGGATTAAGAGTGCTAAAACGCATTCTTCCAATCCTCCAGGCCGTGAGTCGAGGACGCTCTATGCCTTTGGGCATCGATACTTCAAGCCTCCATGTTGGCAGCCAGGATCAGCTCTTACATCCTCTATCTGGGAATGTTCCTCAAAGAAGTTACAGGAGACTTGGAGCTCATGAGCCCTCTTTTTCCTGAAGACAAAAGAGGGGATTTTCTTACTTTAGTCAAACATGCCCAAGATGTCTCTAAGTTTGTGAACTGTGCAACCTTTGATTGCTTTGAATGTTTTAGCAGAATCTCTGCTATTTCCATCGGTGCCTGGTGGCTCCAGGCATCGGACTTAGAACAATGGGTGCAAGAGAAACTGGGAAATATTCCTTGCACAGGAGAAAATCTATTTGGCAAGGACTGGCAAGACAAGGCAAATCAGCTTGAATCTGAAAATACTACCTTGAACAGACTATCAAAGTCTACAGCCAACCCAGCAAAGAAAAAATAAGCCAAGAAGCCCTTTTTCAATAAGAAAAAGAGGTTTTACCCATCTTACACCCATCATGCTCACTGTCCAGTTCATGTTCCCCAAAGGGGAAACCAAAGAACAGACAGCAGCGAAAGCCACAAGTTCCAAGAACTCAATCGGCTGTACAAGCTCAGCTTCCTCAGGGGCTTTGACTCTTTCCTAGAGAACTTAGGCTTTCTACCCCTGAAAGGTCTAGAACCCCTCACCATTCCAGGAAGGTTATGCCATTTTGCCAGCAGATGGCAACAAATAACATCAGAAAACTGGACTCTGTCCATTGTACGAGAGGGGTACAGACTTCACTTCCACAGCATGCCCCCTCCTACAATTATAAAGCAGTTCAATTCTCAGGTCCCTGTCACCAGTCTCTTGGATCAGGAGGTTGCATCACTTCTTGAAGTACCCATACCACAACAGGGGATGGGATTCTACTCCCCGTATTTTCTCATTCCCAAGAAAACAGGGGGACACGGGCCTATTCTGGACCTCAGAGAATTAAACAAATATCTGTTCCAAGAAAAATTCAAAATGATCTCCCTTGGAACACTCCTACCATACCTTCAGAGTCAGGACTGGCTATGTTCTCTAGATCTAAAGGATGCATATACTCATATTCTCATCCATACAGATCACAGAAGATTCCTTTTCCAGGGAAGACACTTCCAATACAAGGTTCTTCCTTTCAATCTGGCTTCTGCCCCAAGAGTCTTCACAAAATGCATGGTAGTAGTAGCAGCATTTCTGAGAACTCTAGGAATATTTGTCTTCCCCTACTTAGACGACTGGCTCATTCGAGCATCTACTGCTCCAGAAACCAGCTTCGCTCTTTCTCACACGATCCAAATTCTTCGCTACTTGGGACTGGTCATAAACCTCCCAAAATCCCAGCTCACCCCTTCTCAGTCCCTGGAGTTCATAGGGGCTCGACTGGATACCAGACGGTTAAGGGCTTTCCTACCATAGCCCCTCTGTCTTCATATAGTGCAGCTGGCATCCCAAGCAGCTATGGAAGTCTTCCTAACTGCTCGAGAAAGGCTTCAGCTTCTGTGGCATATGGCATCCACTGTCCATATGGTTCCCTATGCTCGCCTTCACATGTGAGCAGCCCAGTGGACCCTCTCCTCTCGGTGGACACAGGCCTCAGGTCACCTATCAGACAAAATCAGAAACTCCACACGTCTCATTTCGTCCCTTCAATGGTGGCAATCGATGGAAAACCTTCTAGTAGGCTCTCCTTTCCAGCAGCCTCTATTCCAGGCCACCCTAACAACGGATGTGTCCAGGTTGGGTTGGGGTGCTCACTTGCACGATCTCTTGACTCATGGTCTTTGGACCCCACAGCAGGCTTGTCTTCACATAAACCTCCTAGAGCTCAGAGCCATTTTCCATGCTCTTTGAGTATTCCAGGCCTAGCTCAGCTACAAGACAGTTCGGGTCCAGACCGACAATCAGGTAACCATGTTCTATGTGAACAAGCAGGGCGGAACAGGCTCTCTGTCGTTATGCAACGAAGCTTTGCGACTGTGGGCCCTCGCCAGAGAGCATCAAATCTACCTCCTAGTGGTATATCTTCTGGGCATTCAAAATCTTTGGGCAGACAAACTCAGTCAAATACTGCTGCCACACGAATGGTCTCTTCACTCAGACCGGATTGCTCGAGTGTTTCGAATCTGGGGGACCCCAGATATAGACCTCTTTGCAAGTCCACAGAATGCCAAACTTCCCCAATTCTGTTCCAGAATTCCGGCTCAAAACTGTCAGGCAAGAGATGCTGTCCTCCTCCACTGGGGGCAAGACTTCCTCTATGTTTTCCCACCCATTCCCCTCATTAAAAAAGCACTGTTCAAACTTCAGAGAGACAGAGGATGTATGATACTCATAGCTCCACGTTGGCCATGGCAAACGTGGTATCCTCTGCTTCTACGTCTCTCTCAAGCCACGCCATTGGAATTGGGACATGCTCCAGATCATCTGTCCCAGGAGGATGGGACGCTATTGCACCCGAATCCCCAGTCCCTGCATCTCAGGGCCTGGTTGCTGAGGGCGTAGAGCTTCCAGATATCAACCTTTCTCAGCAAGTAAGGGATAGCCTGGTGGCCTCCAGAAAACCTTCCACAAGACGATCCTACGCCTTTGTGGAAAAGGTTCTCTGTATGGTGTTTTCAAAAGGGGCTTACCCCCTTTTCGGTGCCTGTGGAATTGCTGCTGGAGTATCTTCTCCACTTATCAAATTCTGGTCTTAAAACCAATTCAATAAGGGTTCATCTTAGTGCCAATGCTGCTTCCCGCAGACCACTAGATGGACAACCTATCTCCTCTCATCCACTCGTAGCAAGATTTATGAGAGGTCTACTCTTAACAAAACCTCCCATTAAGCCATTGCCGGTGGCATGGGATCTTAATCTTGTTCTCGGGAAGCTTATGAAACCACCCTTTGAGCCCTTAGCCACTACAGACCTGAAGTTTATTTCCTGGAAAGTCATCTTCCTAGCTGCTCTCACTTCTGCAAGACGCATCAGTGAGTTGCAGGCCTTAGTGGCTGATCCTTCTTATACAAGATTTCACCATGATAAGGTAGTTTTTAGGACTCATCCTCAGTACACACCTTTACAGCCCATTATTGTTTAGACAAGGACTCCCGTCGGGATGCCTCGTTTGGACAGGCTGTTCTACAGCATCTCTTTCAGACTTAGTACAACTCCTACCCACCGTTCCCGGTTTTCGATGCCAGAGATCCAGGGGAGGAAGAATGACCCATCTCACCAGAGGTTCGCAGCTTGCTAGGGTCATCCACCTGGCATCTTTCAGCTGGGGAGTCCCCATATGTGAAGACTACATTCCTGCTTGTTCCTGGAGATAGCGTAGTTACTCACCTGTAACAGGTGATCTCCGGGAACAGCAGGAATTAAGTCTTCACAACCCGCTCACCTCCCCTAGGCGTTGTCTCTCTCTCTCTTTCTCTCCTTCTCTCCTTTTGTCTCAGCTATAAACTCAACTGATGAAGGAGAGTTGGAAAGGCAGGAAGGCAGCACGCAGGCACTGTGGGATGCTCTCAAAAGCTTTCCTATTGGACGCTGAGGAGCGTTCCCGCGCAGGCTCCATCGGTACCGATGATACCCATATGTGAAGACTTAATTCCTGCTGTTCCCGGAGATCACCTGTTACAGGTGAGTAGCTGCGCTTTATGAAGCAATGTATCATTTGCTATCAATCTTCCAATACTATGCTCATTAGAATTCTTTGAGAATAAGTTTCAAAGTTTATTTCCTTGAGTAACACAGCATTAAACCAGCAGAAATGAAATGTTTCCAAATTGTCCCTCTCATAGTGGGATGGAAGAGGGATGATGGACACAAGGTGGGGCACATAAGGAGATGGAAGGGAGATGTGGGTCAAGGGGTTATAGGGAGATGGAAGGGAGACACAGGACAAGGGGAGGAAAAAGGAGATGGAAGGGAGGTGCTAGACAAGGAGGGGAATAAGGAGATGGAAGGGAGGTGCTGGACAACGGGGGTGGGAAATAAGGAGATGGAAAGAAGATGTTAGACAAGGTACCACTGCTATACACCCCAATTCTGTATTTTATTTTAGTTGTTTAGAAATTTGTTAAATAAAAAAATGTTTTGATTTTAATATAATTTGATATTCCATGAGCCACTGTGAAAATAATCAAGACATTTGATAGGAATGTAGAAGGCAGAAAGGTCTTTGGGAAGCAATAGGCAAATGATGGGTTTGTTTTACCCACAGGGTTTGCCCCAGCAATGAAGGTAAAAGTAGTTGCACTTTGTAAATCACTATGAGTCATTGGAAATGCCTTTGCTAAGGGCCTCTTTTACTAAGACCCGTTAGCTGGTTAAGGTGCATTTTAGAGCATGGCGACTGGCAGTCAGGAACACTAATGCATGAACAAGTCTGCTACTGCATGCTAAAATGCACATTAATCTACAATCACAGGAAGGGGTGGGGAATGGGTGTAATGTGGGCGTGGAGAGCACATTACCACTAGCACTAGGGCAATTGCTGCATGCTCGGTGACAATGCAGCTCTAACGTGAGTTCACCTAATGACTCTATGGAAGTCGTTAAGTGAATATGCCTTGGAAGAGCGTACGTTGTCAGGCGCATGCTGGTCACACCCCTGACTGCTAATGTTGAGGCTTTGCAATTAATGTGCATTTATTTGGTGCTGTAATAGCAAATCCTTAGCAGCCTTCAGCAAAATATAATAAAATAAACTTAGAAAGTCCAAGAGAGGCACAGGCACCCGCAAAAAACAAGGAAACTGTAGGAGCAGGGCAAGAAGAGATCCACCTCTTATATGTCCAAACAACCTTATTCAATACTCCCCTATACTGGCAGTGTTTCGGCTGCTCTGCCTTCCTCAGGGGGTAAACAAAACCTAGCTGTATCTGGAACTACAGATAATCTTGGAAATCACTCAGTCTCATCAGTGAAACTCAATGCATCTAAATTAGATGCAATTAAGTTTCACTAGTGAGACTGAGTGATTTCCAAGATTGTCTGTAGTTCCAGATACAGCTAGGTTTTGATATAGCTTCCGGCACTGAACTTTAAACCTGGATATTCAATGCTGGGACCATATCCGGACCTTGGCATTGAATATCCAGGCTGCCTGGATTGCCGCAAAGCTAACTGAGCAGTGGCAAGATTTAGCTGCTGCCTAATTAGCTTCTGTGGTGAAAGATAGGCCAGGGTTTCCTGTGCCGGACTTTTTCCATGTGTCAATATCACTGCTGCCCGGTTAGCAATGGATGCTGCCCCAGAATTCCTCTGAAAATGCCCCAGTACTAACCGGTTAGCATCAGGGTGTTTAGCAGTGGCACCGTCAGATATTCAGGTCTGCAAATCTCTGTGTCAAAGCAGTGTACAGATGAACTAGAACGTTGCAGAGCAGTGCACAGGTGCATTACATTCTAGAGTTTTTATATAGCAGTAAAGCACTGTTCACATCTGGATTACTTACAGAGTACAGCGCTACTTCCATCTAGGTGATATGGGCAATGGCTAATAATAATGGTTAATAAAACATGTCAAATGCAGACAGCCATTGCCCTCTGAAAGGATGCTGAAAAGTTTCATCCAAATCTTTCCCTATTCAAGATCTCTGCTCCATTACTCCATTAACAAGCATCAGTGAAATTTTCAGCCCCATATTTCTATCACAACAAATGCTTGGCTAAGCAGCCAAGATTTATCATCTGTAGATTTGTTTTCTGTTTATTAGGATACATGAAGCATATTTCATACAGAGCCTATATGCAGAAAATGGGACATCCAAATCGGAATATTTACAATTTCTCTGGTATCTTACAAAAGGTTCTTGATGTCATCCATAACTCTCCTGGAGCTCTGTCATTTGTATCTAAAGCAGCAAATCAGTTTTTCAGGCAGTCTTTAAATTCTGTTGCTATATTCTGAAGGTCATATTTTGCTACTTTCATGAGTAGCTTGCTCTTTTTCAACTTAAGCTTGAGTTTGCATACTAATAGTTGGTGATCTGTACCACTGTCAGTTCCAGCTTTTGTCTGTGTTGATGTTAGAGAGCTTTTCCATCGTTGACTTCCACGGATGTAGTCAATTTGATTTTTGTACAATCCATTGGGTGAAGTCTATATATACAGCTGCTGGAAGAAGGTGTTTGAGATGAATAGATTGTTGGTCTTGCAGAATTCTATCAGTTTTTCTCCAGCTTCAATTCTGTTGCCAAGTCTATATTTTCCAACCACTTTGCCACCTTCTTTGTTGCCTACTTTTGCGTTCCAGTCACCCATGCCAATCAGGATATCCTGTTTGCATGTTATGTTAATTTCAGCTTGTACGTGTTTGTAGAACTCATCAACTTCATCCTCTTCGGTAGCTGTTGTTGGGGCATATATTTGAATTATAGTTGTGTTGATAGGCATTCCTCATAGACGATTAGAAATTAAGCGTTCACTGATTGCATTGTATTTCATTACAGTTCTTGCAAGTTTCTTCTTATTTATAAACACAACACCATTTCTTCTTTGTCTTTCATTTCCAGCATAGTAGACAATGGGAGGGAGGAGTAGTCTAGTGGTTGGGGCAAGGTACTTCAGGCTGGAAGGTCAGGGGTTCAAATCCCACTAGAGGACAGCAACCTTGGGCCAGAAGGACTGGGGTTTCTAGTCCCACAGATGCTCCTTGTGGTCTTGGGCAAGCCACTTAGCCCTCCATTGCCCATGTTCCCTGTAAGTATTAGTGTATGTGTCTCATATCCCTGCATGTTAAATGTATCCCCCAATTGTGTTGTGACCACTTTGATTGAAGGATAAGGCGGTATACAAAGCTGTCTAAATAAAAATAAAATAAATGTGATCGTCAGATGCAAAGTGCCTGATGCCAGTCCATTTCAGTTCACTGACACCAAGCAGATCAAGTTGTACACATTCCATTTCATTCTTGACCACCTCCAACTTCCTTTGGTTCATGCTTCGTATGCTCCATGTCCCAAAATGTAAGACATCTTTGCAGCTTCTGACTCATTTCATATGCACCTACATCAGCAGTCAAACGTCCCGCGAGCTTTGATCCAACCACATCATAAATGCTGACTTTCCTCTGTAAAGTCTTCAACTCCTTCCCAGTAGCCAGTTGAGTACCTTCCAACCTGGGGGTCTCACCTTCCAGCACTATAGTGCAATCTGTTTTCTTGTTGTTGTCCATTGGGTTTTCATGGTAAGATACGGAAGTAGATTGCCAGGCCTTTCTTTTGCACAGTTTAATTCTAGTGTTGTTGCCACTTTAACAGTAATGTGATCCTCCGCCACCAACACTGTCCCATTCTGCTGCTGCCCAGATGGGTGGTTTTCTTGGTCTGGCACCTCAGCTGAGACCTGTCCATCTTGGGAGACCCTGCCAGTAGTTAAGCTACTGATAGCTTAGCTCTCAGCATCACTGATGCACACAAGCCCTCACAGCACAACAAGGTGCTGTACTTTAGAATGGTAACCACCATTGGTCCCTCAGTGTATGGTGTGAAACCCAGATCCAAGCAAGTGTAAATGTTGACATTCAACTTTGTTTTAAGTATACATTATTCCCATTGTGAGCTAGGGGAATATAATTTCTTCTCACTCAAACCTTGCCATGCCATCTGAAGCAGTTTTCTAAAATCGTGATTTATGTGTGTTGGCCATTTACACATGTAAATGCCACTAACAACACATGTAAAGACTGTGCAAGGCTTCAAAAATGACCTCCTTCATATACCACCTAAAAGAAAATGCCCCTAAGTGTTATACAACAATAATATATAAAGCAATAATAAAAAAAGATTACTCAGAGCATGTAAAACAAATAAAAGTAACATTTAAAAAAATAATAAAACATAGTAAATGACAGCAGATAAAGACCAGCATGGTCCATCTAGTCTGCCTAGTTAGGCGCTAGAATTGTGTATATGCAACTCCAGGCAGGTTACTTCTCTCCATTTAGAAGTTATTTACGTTTGTTTTGATTACATCCTCTTGCTATGTAGTGATCCTCTGTATCTGCCCTGTGCCTTTTTGAATTCTGTCACTGTTTTTGCTCCCACCACCTTTCGGGAGGGCATTCCAGGCATCCACCACCCTTCCTGAGAAAAAGTATTTCCTGATGTTTTTTAATTTATCTCCTTGCAGCTTCATTTCATGTCCCCTAGTTCTACAGACTCCCCATCTTTGAAAAAGGTTTGTTTGTTCATTAATGCCATTTAAATATTTAAACATCTGCATCATATTCCCCGTCTCTCCTCTCTTGTAGGGTATACATATTTAGGTCTTCAAGTTGTAGCCTAGTGGATAGAGCAACAGCCTAGTACCCAAGATTCCCACTGGTGCTCCTTGTGACCTTCGGCAAGTCACTTAACTCTCCATTCTCCAGGAACAAGCAGGAAGTCAGTCCTCACTTATAGGTGACGTTGGCACCGACGGAGCCCACACGGAGCAATTCCCCAGCTTTCAAAGCAAGCCTTTGGGATTGCTGCCATGCATGCATGGTCCTCTACCCTCCCAAAGGTGCCATCTTTCTTAGTCTTCCTTTTTCCGCGGAGCCCTTCAGACACATGTCCTCGTCTCTTGGAAAAAAGTGTTTCTTTTTCAGCCTCTAGCCCTCTCTTTTCCGGTAGCACCAGTCCTCTTCTGTCCTTCTCTTCACTCCCTTTTCCCCAGACGAAGGGACGTCCTTATTCAAGTTTTTTATTTGGAAAATGTTTTCTTCCAGGCCTTTTTGCGCCCTTTTCAACTGCTGGCCTCGAGGGTCTTCGACCTAGCAGGAGCCCTTTTTACCCTAATGGCCACCTGTTTTAAAACATGTGACAGATGCTCCAAGAACATGTCGCTCACAGACACCAATAACTGCTGTCTCCGGTGTCTGGGGGCTGACCATAACCTGGAGCTCTGCTCTCTCTGTAAGAAAATGTCCGCCAAGGCCCTGCTAAGTCGTAAGCAGAAGTCCGACGACATTTTCCGTAAGGCAGCCCCGTAATCCCCGGGGGCATCCTCTGTCATCCCGCTTGCGGGATCCTCTGCTATGGCTCTGCTTTCCAGGCGGCACTCCGATCAGGGGTTTCCTGAGATGGAGAGATGCAAACAGAAGACCTCAAAATCGCTGTCGGGGGCTCCGGATAAGCGCGAACGTTCCTGTGCTCAGTCGCTCAGCCCTCCCCGGTGTTCCCGAGTGTCGGACAAGGAGCGGCCTTGAAAGGTACCTCGTACAGACATGGAGGCCTCCAATAATGGCGCCCGGTCTCCTGAGGGTCGTCCCGGCGAGGATCTCCTCTCCTCTTCCACACCAGACCCAGTGACAGCGTCGCAGGGACCCATGTCCATGTGGGAATCCCGAATGTTGGCACTAGATTGCAGTGTTTCGACCTTCTTAGCTGCCCAGCAGGCACGTCTGCCCAGCACGACTGGCTCGCACCTCAAGATCGAGGTTCCACTGAAGGGGGGACACCTAAACCCACCCTCGAAACCCCTGAGAGCCGTGGGCCTCGTGAGGGTCCTCGGCACCAGTCTCGTTCGCCGTCCCGCTCCTCGGGGGCGAGGTCTTCCAAGGCCTCCGACTCCAAGCGGGCCTCGGCTTCTGGACAGGGCGACCAGCCTGACTCAGACTCCTTTTTGGATCTCTCGGGCTGGGAGGTGGACGGGGATACCTCCCCGGAGACCCACACTCACAGGGACCTTCCCTCGGACCCATCCCCACCCACCTCCCAGAGGCATTCGCCTCCTGAGGACACATTTTTTCTGGTATTTGCGCGGGACATGGCGCAGGCCCTCAAGCTGGCCACAGTATGAGTCCCTGCCCTGAGAGTCTCTTATGGTCCCGGTACCTCCCATTCTGTCCCTCCTGCTCCTCCGCATGTGGGAGTTGCCAGCCTCAGGCCCCATCGTGAGCAAACGCCTCAATGCCATGTATAGGGTCCAGCGCGGCCCAGGATTCTGAAAAATACAGCTACCGCACACCTCCATGGTAGTGGAATCGGCGATGCAGAAGCAAAAGAGTCCGAAATCACATTCTTCGGTCCCCCCTGGCAGGGAATCCAGAGCCCTCGACACCCTGGGGTGCAAGGCCTATCAGGGGTCCATGCTGACATGCCATATTCAGGCCTATCAACTGTACATGGGCATGTTCCTGTGCGACCTTGCCAAAGAGCTCGGTGGATTTTCTGCAGGTCTTGGGGGGGAACACCACCTCAGCTTCCAGATCCTCCTGAGGTTGGTCGTGGAGTGCTCGAAGTACCTCTCCCACACTGCGTATGATGGGTTTGAATCCTCTGCACGAGTAGCAGCATCGGGACTCTGCGCCAGGCATGGTTCCAGTCCTCGGACCTGGAGCAATGGGTCCAGGAGAAACTCCTGGATTTCCCCTGCCTAGGTGAACAACTATTCGGCAAGCCCATGGAGGATAAGACCGCTGAAATTGAAACTGAGTTCGTAACTCGAACCCGCCTCTCACATAAGGCCTCCTCTCTCACGGAAGAAGCTGCTGGTGAAAAAGTCGTTCTTCGAGAGAAAGGGGCTCTCCTATCGGGGATATCCGCCCTACCTATCCACCCCCACACCACCCATTGCCCCACAGGGTAAAAGGGGTACGCGACAGCCATCACAAGCCTAAAGGGCCTAAAGCCCAACCACCAGCGCCACCTCAACCCACACAGGATTTTGACACCGATGGCAAAGCCTCTCGCCCCCCGCCGGGGCTTCCACTTGGGGGGGGGGACTCCTGTCCTTTTTTTACGCCCCAATGGGCATCGATCACATCGGACACCTGGGTCCTCAGAGTGGTCCGGGACGGTTACCGTCTTCATCTGGACAGGTTCCCTCCTCCCTTCTCCCCAGCGGAGCCTTCTAGGCTTCCCTTGCACCAGGCTTGTTTGCAACAGGAGCTGACCAACCTCCTCAGCCAGCAGGCGGTCGAAAGGGTACCGCCGCACCTCCGAGATCGAGGGTTCTACTCCCGATACTTCCTCATTCCAAGGAAGACAGGGGGCCTATGCTCCATCCTCGATCTCAGGAACCTAAACAAGTTTCTGGTGCGGGAGAAGTTCAAAATGCTATCGCTTGGTGTCCTGCTGCCCTTCCTCCAGCAGGACAATTGGCTATCCTCCTTGGACCTCAAGGATGCTTACGCCCACATTCTGGTCCACCCTCAGCACAGGCAGTACCTGCGCTTCAGAGTGCAAGGAGAGCACTACCAGTACAGGGTGCTCCCCTTAGGGGTCACGTCTGCCCCGCCAATCTTCACCAAGTGTCTGTCCTTCCATGGCTTCCGCCTATCTCCAACGGCAGGGCATACCTGTTTTTCCTTACCTTGATGACTGGTTCGTCATGGGGACATCGACCGAGGAAGCCCGACTTGCGGCTTCATGCATGATCTTCCTCCTCGAATGCCTCTGCTTATTGGTCAATTACTCCAAGTCCCACCTCAAACCGGTGCAGTCCCTTGAGTTCATCGGCGCATTCCTCGGCATGGAGCGGGTGACCGCCTTCCCATCCCGGGATTGTGTGGACTGTCTCCGCACCCTGGCGGCCAAGGTCCAAGGCCGGGCTCAGATTCCGGCGCAAGCCATGTTGCGCCTCCTGAGGCACATGGCCTCCATGGTTCTCATTGTCCTTCACGCCTGCATGCACTAACGCAGGAGGAGGGACGGGTGCTCCACCCGAACCTGGCCTTGTTGTCCCTTATAGCTTGGTGGCTGAACGGGTCTCCTTAGTCCCGCTGTATCTCCCGGGGGAGGTCGAGGAGGTCTTCCTCACATTGAGGAAGGACTCGACGAGGCAAGCCTATGCCTTTAAGTGGCGGCGTTTCTTGATCTGGGACTCCGAGTTCCAGATCGACTCGTTCTCCTGCTCTCTCCAGGATGTTTTTCAGTACCTGCTCCACCTCTCGAAGGAGGGGCTGAAATCCAACTCGGTCAGGGTACATCTGAGCGCCATCTCGGCTAACCATCTCCCCATCGAGGGTAAACCCTTCTCGGGGCAGCCCCTGGTCTCCCGCTTCATGCGGGGCCTCTTACTTTCCAAGTCTCCCATCCGGCCTCCTCCGGCGGAGTGGGGCCTGAATGTCATGCTCATGCAGCTTACGCAGCCGCCCTTCGAAATGATGGCAACGTGCTTGCTTCGGCACCTCTCCTGGAAGGTAGTCTTCCTGGTGGTTCTGACATCAGCTCGGCGAGTCAACAAACTCTAAGCCCTCATGGCTGAGTCTCCCTACACCAGGTTTGATGGGAACAGGGTGGTTCTCCACACCCACCCCAAGTTCCTATCAAAGGTTGTCTCGGGCTTCCATCTCAATCAGGAGATAGTCTTGCTGACCTCCTTCCCGAGACCTCATGCCGACTGGGCATCAGCGGTCTTACATACACTCGACTGTAAGAGGGCTCTTGCCTTCTACCTGCAGCGCACACAGGTTCATCGCAAGTCTGATTGGCTCTTTGCTATCTATGATCCCAACCGCCTGGGGCAGGCAGTCACCAAGTATACCCTGTCCATCTGGGTGGCAGACTGCATCACCTTTGCCCAAGCAAAGGCAGGCGCCCCGCTGGATCAACGGGTCACCGCACACGGCGTCCAGGCCAGGGCGGCTTCGGTGGCCTCGCTGTGCCTCAGTGCTTCTAATGGACATCTGCCAGGCTGCGACCTGGTCTTCAGTGAACACTTTCGCTTCACACTACTGCCTGGAGAGGGAGTCCTGCCAGGACAGCATCTTCGGCCAGGCTGTACTCCAAAATCTGTTAGAGGTATAAGCAACTCCTGCCCTCCGACCCTTCTTCGATGGCTACTGAGAGCTTCGCCCCGGGGACCCGAAGACTCGGGCTCCTTCGGGCATCATCTTCTGCTCATGGCCTCGCGGCATTTTTGGGTTACAGGTTCGGTAGCCTGTAGCTGGGGAGTCCCATAAGTGATGACTGACTTCCTGCTTGTTCCTGGAGAAAGCGTAGTCACTCTCCAGGGAAGCAGGAATCAGTCCTCACTACCTTCCCACCTCCCCTGAAGAGTTGCTATTTTTATCCTTCCCTTGCCATCTGTTTAGTAGGGCTCTAGCTATGGGACCTGACTGAGCAACATGGCACTTTTGGGTGGGAAGAGGACCACGCATGTGTGGCAGCAATCCCAAAGGCTGTGCAAAATGCTGCCACTTGCATGCATATAGCCACAATTTTGGAAGGAGGCGTGTTCTGGCCATACATAGTTTGGTGAGGCCTAAAAATGTGCATGTATGTCCTGTTTTGCATTTATGCCTGCTGCAAGTCTTGTATGTCAGCTAACTGCTCCTATGAACTTAGGCTTTGGAGATGTCATTTAAAAGCACCTCAAAAAGCTAAAAATTAGAGTTTTTATAGCTCGGATCCTCAGATGGCACCCATTGGGCATCTAGTTTTGTAAACATGGGCAGAGTGCACAAGTATGCATGTAGATTATAAATTACAGTTATGGTCACAGTGAAACATTGTGGTGGCTATTTTAGAATCATACTTTGGACATCTGAAGATGGACTTAGAAATGTCCAAACCACAGAGATATCCCTGGAGCCATTTTAGAAGCTGGTTCCATTGTTTGAGGATGTCCATGGTGTAGGCATGATTGGGTGTTCCCGAGAATTTGGACATCCTTGCCCAATCTCAACAATGTCATAAGAACATAAGATATGCCGAACTGGGTCAGACCAAGGGTCCATCAAGCCCAGTATCCTGTTACAAAAGGTGGCCAATCCAGGTTACATATACTTGTCAGGTTCACAAAGGGTATACAGATTCCATGCTGCTCGTCCCAGGGGTAAGCAGTGGATTTGCCCTGTCCACTTTAATAATGGTTTATGGACTTTTCCTCCAGGAACTTGTCCAAACTTCTATTAAACCCAGCTACACTAACAGCTTTTACTGTATCTTCTGGTAACATATTCAGGAGTTTGATTACATGGAATTTGTATACCTCTTGATTACATATTGAGCGAAAAAATATTTTTTCTGATTTGTCTTAAATGTGCTACATTGCAACTTCATTGCGTGTCCCCTAGTCTTTCTACTTGTTGAAGGAATAAACAACTGATCTACATTTATTCGTTCCACTCCATTTGTTATTTTCGCCATAGGTGGTATATCAAATAAACTTTAATTGTATTTTATAGACCTCTATCATATTTCTCCTCAGCCATCTCATTTCGAAGTTAAAAAGCCCTAACCTTTTAAGCCTTTCCTCATAGGGATATCCTTTCATCCTCTTTACCATACTGGTCGCTCTTCTCTGTATGTTTTCCAATTCTGCTATATTCTTTTTAAGATATGGTGACCAGAATTGCACACAATATTCAAGGTGTGGTCCCACCATGGAGCAATACAGAGGCTCAAGGAAGGAATGGCTTAGTGGCTGGGGCAAGTTACCTCAGGCCAGGGGTTCAAATCCTGCTAGAGGACAGCAACCTTGGACTAGAAGGGCTGGGGTTTCTAGTCCCACAGGTGCTTCTTGTGGCCTCGGGCAAGCCACATAACCCTCCATTGCCTCAGGTACAAAAACATAGATTGTGAGCCCTTTAGAGACAAGGGAAAAAAAAGATATATACAGTACCTGAATGTACGCTGCTTTAACTGGTAGAAAGGCAGAATATAAGCCTAGTTAAATAATAATATCCTTGTTTTTATGCTCCATTCCTTTCCTTATGATTCTTAGCATTCTGTTTGCTTTCTTAGCCATGGCTGCACGCTGGACAGATGGTTTCAATGTACTATCCATGATGCTGAGATCCTTTGCCTCTGTGGTGATGCCTAATGTGGAACCCTGCATCATGTAACTGTAGTTTGGGTTCTTCTTCCATAAGTGCATAACTTTGCATTTGTCCACATTAAATTTTATCTGCCATTTGGGTGACTAGTCTCCCTATTTTTCAAGGTCCTCTTGCAATTTTTCACAATCCTCTTGTGTTTTAACAACTTTGAATAATTTTGTCTCATCTGCAAATTTGATCACCTCACTTGTTCCTATTTCCAGGTCATTGATAAATAGATTAAAAAGCAACAGACCCAGCACAGATCCCTGGGGTACTGCACTATTCACCTTTCTCCTTTGACAAAATTGGCCATTTAGCCCTACTCTCTGCTTCATATCTTTTAACCAGTTCCTGATCTACAAGAGTACACTGCCTCCTATCCCATGACTAATTTTGCCAAGAGTTTCATGAGGGACCTTGTCAAAGCCTTTCTGAAAATCCAGATACACTATGAGACTGATCCCGGAAGGGGCATGTCCGGGCTGTCTGGATGTCCCTGAACAGAATGGACCCATTAAGACCTGATTCTGTACCGTGGGAGCCAGACTTTCCCATGTATTCAGGATCGGGTCCTGAGATGGCTGGCGTACCTATTCAGCAGCTGCGGAAGATGTCTAGGTGGCAGGATGGCCAGGCCCCCTCTGCTCCTGCAGGCCGGACACCCCTCTGACCAAGTTTCCCGCCACCCGACCCTTGCAGGGGTCCCTTGGGGCTGGATCGGGTGGCGGGGACTCACCCTTGACAGCACCATTGTTCCTGAGGGGGCCGCTGGGTGGAGGGAAGGGGCGCCCCACGCTTATTCCACCAGGCAAAAATCAGTAGGTGTGGTGAAGATACACATATAGCCCTTTTATCTTACAAGTACAGAACAAACACTGATGGGGAATGAGGGCTCGTGTTTTTCTTTTGCCAACCGCTGGACATTCCCTTGCCTGAGATGGAGTCCTCCCCTCACGCCTTCCTAAGGGGAATGTCTGTTACTAAAATCAAGCGGGGATATAGACGTCCCTGGCACTTCTTGGAAAATTCTGCCCTGGTTGTCCCCATTTTGACTTGGGCATCCTTTCTAAAATTCCGCCTCACAGGTGCACGTATTTACACTCGTCCCAGGGCAGGTGTCAGTGGCCACTTAATGCCAGTATTCTAGAAAGGACCATGGGCGCTAATGTATCTGTATAAAATTGTGCCTTTATAAAATATTGTGCTTATTTTTATTCTTATAAAAATTATCCTCTTCTGTTTTTGAATCGCCAATAATGACTTTCTTCTAAATGACAATTTGTTGTAGTCTCTCTCAACGCTAACTAATTCTTTGCTCTAATTTCATACAGGTTTACTGAGGTATGTGTAGATAGATGGGTCCTATTTTTGCAACAGAAGCATTCTTCAGTTTTCTCAGTTAACACATTTAGAAACGAGTTACATGTCAGATTAGAAATGCGAAATGGGACCGTCATTGATCATTTGGTCCTATAACGTTTCACATGCTTTCAGAAGTTCTCTTCCCGATGTGCTTTTATTAAAACTGTATATGTGTGTTTGCGGCTATTTGGAAATGTTATACCCTCCTTTGTCCCTGTAGAAATGGCACTGCATCGAAGACCCTTCAGGCAAGCTGAGAATTCATAAGTGTAAAGGGCTTACGGATGTCCTCACAGTCAGGAAGAGACCACGGAGCATCAGCTCTCGGGGCTATGACGGAAAAGAGAGAGACTGCGATTGTGCTGATATGGATTACCAGTCGAGCAGAGTTCAGAGAAAAAAACAAAGACATTTCCTGAGATCCGCCCATTCCAAAAGTAAGTCGCTGGCTTTGAGGCATATTAACGGGTATCGTAGTGGGACATTATTGAAAGACAGTACCAGGGAAGAGTAGTAAAGAAGTGTGGGTGAAGCATGTACTTTACAGCTAAAGTTACTAAGTTGCTGCATTATTTTACTGCAGGCCTCATTTTATGCAAAGGGTCCTAGTTGGAGCTTTAATATATATAGGGTATGATTATTGAAGAATTTTATTTTGTATGGGTGAGGAAAATACTGACCCAGGTGTACAATTAATATCTAAACTTCTTAAAAAAGTAAGTCTGAGCATGCTATAAAATATTTTATTTGGAGTTTTTATTCTTCTTGTCTGCAGATCCATGGCATGATTCATTTTTTATACTGGAGCAACGCTCTGCATGATGGTTCTACACCCGTATTCTGATGCGTTCGCCCTGTGGTGCACCAGTAGAGCTAGGAATGTACATTATAGTTTATTCCAGTTTAGCTGGGGCTATTTTATGTAGCTTGTGCTAATTCAGTACATGCCAATGCAAAACAGTGTACACTAACACAATAATTTAGCAGGTACAATTGCATTTTAGCAGGTGCAAAAAAGAATGCAAACTAAACCTAAACAAAATAAAATAAAATGACATGACATGAAAAAAGCACTTCCTCCCCCTGCTTCATGTAAGAAAGCGGAGAGCACTCCCTTGAGAAAGAACCACCCTCCTGGCTAGAACTGCCGTAGCTTTGGTAAAGGAGTATTCTGGGACAATCCCAAGACAATAGAGGATAAGAGGATAGCTGCCTGTTTGCTGTAGTGGTACTGAAAACATATTTTTTTTAGCTGTGATTGACTACAATATTTTACAGGCTATATAAAAAGATTAAGGGGCCTATTTACTAAAGTGAGCTAGATGCATAAAGGAATCCAAAGGACGAACACGCACTTACAGAACCAGACAGACAGATAGAAGGAAGAGCAAGGTGAAAGATGACACAACCCTTCTTTTGTAGAACCAGCTTTTATTAAATACCCCTACGCTGACAATGTTTCGGCTCACAAACCTTCATCAGGGGGATTGTTCACAATTTCCAACCGATACAAACATAAAAATGTTAAAATATAAAAGTATAAAACCATAAATTAACACAAGCTTTAAAATAAAATAAAGATAGCCATAATATAGCACATACTAAATAACTTTAAAATAATAACCAAGAGATGACACGGTGTATTAACATTTTTTCTGTTTGTATCTGTTCTGGCTCTACAAACGAAGGGTTGAGTCGTCTTTCACATGTGGAGGCTTCAAGGTCGGGATGTGTTTATTTCTGGCAGTATTTTAAAAACTGCTTTGCTAAACATGGGGCTGTTTCTAAAATACCGAGGGAGGAAACGCAGGAGCGCCTGAGGCTTTATATGCATGTGCAGTGGGAGAGCCATTTAAAATTAAAATTATTTTGGTTGGAGGGGCCAAATGAACCAATCTCCAGCCCTGTAGTTGCTGATGCTGTGTGCAAAATATTGGTGGGGCCATGGCCCCACCCTGTTCCTCTGCCAGTGCAGGGGAAACATCAAGGGAGGAAACCTGGCAGCTTATACATGTAAGTTACCAGCATGTAAATGTCGGCACTTACACACGCATGAGAGCCATTATGCAAATTTCAATGTATAGCTGCAACCACTTAATCCACAGAGGACACTATAGGGCGCTTTTACTAAAGTACGTTGTGGCTTTGCACCTAACATGCCAATAGCGTGCAAAACCATAGGGCGTTAGGTGCAACACCATCACATCAACTGTCAGGAACATGGACAGCATGTTCTCATCAGTTAATGCTATGTACTATGCCTTACCGTGCGACAAAATTAGTGCAAGTGCACTTGCCTCTATCTGCTGAAGTGGTGGTAACTGCATATGTGCTAACTGAGAGCCTTGCATGGGCGCACTCACAACAAGGCATTCAGAATGTCCACTCTCTGCCTCTAGCCCATCTACTTATCACCCCAACATGTAAAGCACAGTTAGCGTGGAAATCGGGCCACGCTAACTGTGCTGTCCTCACTCTAACCGGTTACCATGTGCTGCAACCCGTGCTAGCGCACTTTATTAAAAGGGGCTCTATATTTAACTAATTTCAGTTTGTAGTTGGAAATAAGCTAGGAGCGATTAAAGAACATAACCCCCTTAATCTCTGTCTGGCTGCAGCGCAGCCTTTTTCTGTTTTAGAATCATACATGTGCCAGGGAGCAGCAGTAAATTACGATATGGAGAATTTGGGGTTTACATATGCACTCCCTTTATGAAATGGGGAATACACGTGTAGATTCTTGTTCCGCCCAGGCCATGGCCAGATCATGCCCCCAGTACACCCCCTCGTACGTCAATGTACTAAGGATATGCACATGTAAATTGGACCTTTCTAAAATGACCATTTATACATGGATGTGATTTACAAGTGTACATTATATGCCTGATTATACATGTGTAAATCACGAATCAGGCTTCTAAAATAACCCCCTTAACATAGGTTTAAACACACGTTTTTCAGAGCTTACTACTACTATTACTGAGCATTTGTATAGCGCTACAAGACATATGCAGTGCTACACAGACATGTAAGACACAGTCCCTGCTCATCAGAGCTTACGATCTAGTCAAGATAGACAACACAGAAGGTATAGACAGGATAAAATAAGGAGGAATGGTAAAGAAACAGGGAGATCAGGTGAGTCAAGATCCAAAAGCAGCAGTGAAGAGGTGAATTTTCAGCCTGTATTTGAAAAGGGTCAGAGAAGGCACCTGGCGTACAGACCTAGGTAGTTTGTTCTAGGCCTAAGGTGCAGCAAAGTGAAAGGAGCGAAGTCTAGAGTTAGCAATAGAAGAGAAGGGCACAGATAGAAGGGATCTGCCAGAAGAGCAGCTTCTAAAATGACCCTCAAATTTTATTACTGTGGAAGTTTTGTCTGCAACATGTGCTAAATGTTGGTGGAAGCGTGCATTAACAGTGATGATATTTTGGATTTAATGAATTTTGACATACAGGCTCCAAAAAATGTTTGACAGTAATACACATTAAAATTTATTTTAAAGCAAATAACTGTTTCTCAGATCAACAAGCACTATGTTGATAATATGCTCCAGGGTGTGGCTTACCCATTTGAGAATTCCAAAATATGACCTATGTGAATACAAGCTAAACAAATTAAAACTTTTAAGCCTTGTGCCAATTAGAAAATTGAGTTAGGATCTACTGCCCTCTGGTGGATTGGGACTAGAATTAAGACTAAGGAAATCGATATGGTTTGATATTTACTAGTAGAGAACTATCTATAAAAATTTTACACTTATTGATCCGTCCGTCATAAGAGTTTATAAATTCTTAATTCATATTCATTTTCTTATGTAATGTTTTCCTTTGGGAATAACAATTAATCAGTCCTATTTTATAGCACTCACTAAGCAAAACTACTATGTCCATCTAACCCCACACTCAACTCTCTCCTCAAGGCACCTCCACCACCGACCCTTTCTTGTCCCCCCCCCCACACCTTCTCTTTCTGCCCAAACCCTTGCTGACTATTTTCATGACAAAGTCCACAAGATTACACTCCAATTACCCTCAAGATCAGCTTCATCCCCTCTTCAATACCAACTTTTCCCCTCAATCTCTGTTATCATCTCTTCCTTTTCTAAGATCCCGAAGAGGAAACCTCTCTTCTTCTTTCCTTCTCTAAACTTACTACTTGTTCCTCTGATCCTGTCCCCACCCGTCTCCTTAACTCCATCTCCTGCTCTGCCATCCTTCCATCACACACATTCTCAACCTATCATTCTCCACTGCAACTTTCCCTGCAGCCTTCAAGCATGCTCTAGTCACACCTCTCAGGAAACCTTCACTTGACCCTACATGTCCCAGTTATTGACTTATCTCCCTTCTTCCCTTCATTTCCAAAATTCTTAAACATGCGGTTCTCCGCCGTTGCCTTGATTTTTCTGTCCTCTCAAGCCCTCCTCGATCCATTTCAATCTGGCTTTCGTCATTTGCACTCTACTGAAACAGCTCTTGCTAAAGTCTCCAGTGACTTGTTCCTGGCTAAATCCAAAGGCCTTTACTCAGCCTTCATTCTTCTTGACTTTTCTGCTGCTTTTGACACTGTTGACCACCATCTTCTCCTTGATACATTGTCCTCACTTGGTTTTAGGGTCTCTATAATGTCCTGGTTCTCAAGAAGATCTATCTCCTCGCTCCATCAGTGTCTGTTCTGGCGGTTCCTCCTCTACTGCTATCCCACTCTAAGTTGGTGTACCCAGGGGTGGCTGAAGGCAATCTGCTGCCTGAGGCGAAGAATGAAATGGTGCCGCCCCCCCCCCCCCATCTTAGAGGGGGGCGTCAGGGCTTTTGCAGAAATACAATCAGAGACTGAACCAAACCAAAAAGCAGATTAGATTATATGGAGGAAATGCAAGATGTTTGCACACAGGGCCTTAGCGAGCTGCAATCGCATCCTGTGCGACTTGCAGCTCGGGCGCATGCCCCCCCCCCCCCTCTGTCCCCATACCTCTGTCCAGCACTGCCTGCTCTTTCCATGCTGCTGCCGCCCTCTGGACTGGATGGAGGTATGGGGAGGAGGAGGGGGCCTGCGCCCGATCTGAAAGGCGCCGGCACTTTAACCAAGCTCCTTTGTGTATTTTACTGTGTAATGCTAATTACCTAGCACATTTCCTAGACTTAAACTAAATTTCTCTTGAAAAATATTCTAAATGCCTCATTATTTGTTTAGAAAAATCTAATTACTTTGGAGCCATAGTGAGACATTTTTATTTGAGTGTGATTTATCTTTAAGGATTTTCTTTCGTTTTTTGGTTTGTTTGTTTTTTTCCACAGGCAGTTGAATCCTTTTAGTTTGGCAAGGGTCTAAAGAGTTTTGCATTCCTAGTGAGGTCAGGTGGTAGTTTATTAGCTCTCCCCATGTTACATAAGTTCTTAAATCCTGCCAAAAGTCAATGATAGGAACCATCCCAAGTTTGTGATTCAAACTTCGTTTGATCTAAGCAAGAATGGCCAGATACTGTACATGTGAGACGGATTTTATGACAGGGTGCGTATTTGAAAAGTCCAAAAAGAGGCATATTTTATGCCTCTTTTATAAAGGCTAATAAAGTAGAATCTCACAAAATAACTAAGGTGGTAATATATAATGTACATCACTTAGGAGGCATAATCACAGATGGCGGTTGCTTTAATTTATGCCCCAATATTCAGTGCTGGGGCCAAGCAGACTCACTTGCACACCCAACATAAACACACCATGAACTCGATACATCCTGTGTACCTGCTAACAGCACTGTAGATATCTGCCATTAACCTCATTGTAAACAGTCATTAAATATTAAGAACCGCTACTAGTTACACTGTACATAGTTAATTACTGTTCTGATGTACAAAGTTAACCCTGTTACGATGTAAATGTTTAAGTTTTGTTCCTTGTAAACCGCTTTGATGGCCTGATAAGGCGGTATAAAATACTTTTAAATAAATAAATGAATATCTGGCCAGCATCACTGGATATCTGGTTTGGCCAGTTAGCATTTTAACTATGCAGTCAGTGGGTGATATTCAACCCTGGCCGGATAGCTAAACCCTTTTCCTGACCTAACTTTAGGTAGTTTATCTAGCCGGTTAGTAGCTTAGTATCACTGCTGACCAGCTAACTAATGCTGCTCCCCTTACTCTTAACCTAGAACACCCCAACGCTAGCTGTTTAGTGTTAGGGCGTTTAGATGGCCTGGGAGGGGATATTCTGTAATACGTACTGGAAAAGTGCCATGGAATATCCTGGTGAGCAACATTTACACGGTTTGCATGTCAGCAAATCATGTAAACGGCTTTGAATATGCCCCTTTTAGCTCTTAATGTTTTACTATTTTTTTTAAAGGGACCTCAAATATTCAATAGAGAGTTGAGAAGACTTGCTAGCTCTCAAGATTTCATCATCGGCCTAATTTTAAACAGCTCATAATTAATTACTATATTGCTTTATATGCAGCATCAATAGTCAAAATAATTCATAGAAAAATCATTCAGCAAAATCAAAAACACCTGTATCCAAGAAGCACTTATCTGTATCCAACGTGTTGAAGAAGAAAAAAAACCTTCTGTATCAGGAAATACTGACAGCTCCTCAGTCCCCTCAACAATATTGCTGCAAAAACATTTCACGCTGTCTGCTGCATCACTATCAGCCTTCAGTCACCATCTTTCTGGAAAATCATGGTGCCAGTATTCAAAAGCCATTCATCACATGATCTCCACAGCCAAAAAAGAGACCACCACTCAAAGTCCAGATTCAACTTCCTAGGAATAACAGTGTCTAATTTAAAGATCCAAAGCTGTTCATAATAGTAAAATTGAGGTTCCCTATCACCTCCCCAACAAGAGAATTCACACTTCTTAATTAGTCGCCGTTGTAAGTCCTCAATGCAATGGTTTGTAGCAAGCTAGTGATCACCAAGAGATGCTCCCAAACTTCTACATAGAAACATAGGCCATATGGTCTTTTTCTGCCATCATATTTCTTTCTAGTCTGCCCTTCCATATCAGCTACTATAGTCCCTTTTGTATTTAGCCAGGAACAAGTCGCTGGAGACTTTCCCAAGGGTAATTTCAGTAGCATGTAAGGGACAAAAGCCAGACTGAAGTGGATCAAGGAGGGATTGGGAGGAGAGAAATTCAAGACAGCAGAGAACTGCATGTTCAAGAATTTTGGAAATGAAGGGAAGAAGGAAGATGGGTCGATTAATTAGAGGGACAAGTAGGGTCAAGTGAAGGTTTCTTGAGGAGAGGTGTGACCAAAGCATGTTTGAAGGCTCCAGGGAAAGTAGCAGTGGAGAACGATAGGTTGAGAATGTGTGTGATGGAAGGGACGACAGAGGAGGAGATGGAATTAAGGAGACGGGAGGGGATAGGATCAGAGGAACAGGTAACAAGTTTAGAGGAGGAAAGAAGAGGAGAGGTTTTCTCTTTGGCGATCTTAGAAAAGGAAGAAAAGGTAACAGAGATTGAAGGAAAACATTAGTATTGAAGAGAGGAAAGAGGGAATGAAGCTCATCTTGAGGGGAATTGGAGTGTAATCTTGTGGACTTTGTCATGGAAATAGCCAGCTAGGGTTTGGACAGAAATAGGAGGAGGGGACAGAGGTGGAGGAACCTTGAGGAGAGAGTTGAGAGTAGAGAAGAGATGATGGGGGTCAGAGACAAGAGAGAGAGTTAGATGGACAAAATAGTTTTGCATGGCAAGAGCTATGGTGGATTGGAAAGAAGCAAGCATGAATTTGAAGTGAAGAAAGTCAGAAAGGGAGTGGAATTAAACCAAATGCACTCAGCTGAGCGGGCACAGGAGTGAAGGTTGCGGATAGTTGAAGACAGCCAGGGCTGAGTTATAGTGCGCCTCATAAGACGGAGGATAGGTGGAGCAAGGGTATCCAGAGCAGAGGCAAGAGCAGTGTTATAAGAAACTATAGCTTTATCAACTGAGGTAGGAGACAGAGGAGGAGAGGTGATGAGACAATAGTGGAGCGAGCCAATGGCTTGATAGCATGAAGATTCCTAAAAAGGTAGTAGGAGACTGGGTGAGAAAGAGGTGGGGAATAATGAAGAGTGAAACTAAGCAGGTGATGGTCAGAAAAGGGAAGAACTGAGATAAGGAAATTAGAGGGTAAACAATTAGAGAAGAAAACAAGATCACGGCAATGGCCGTGCTGATGCGTGGGGGCAGAAGAAAAAAGCTGGAGGTTAAATGAGGAAGTAAGAGAAAGGAGTTTGGAAGCATAGGGGTCAGAAGAGTTATCAACATGAATATTAAAATCACCAAGAATAAGGGAGGGGGAAGAAGAATCGAGAGAAAAGGAAAGCCATGAGTCAAAGTCAGTGAGAAAGGTAGAAGTGGACTTGGGTGGTCTATAGATAGCAGCTATCCAGAGAGGTAAGGGATTAAAAAAAACAGATGGAGTGGACTTCGAAGGAGGAAAAAAAAGTGAGACTGAGGTAGAGAGAGGGGTTGAAATTGGCAGGAAGGAGAAAGCAGAAACCCCACACCACCACCACGGCCAGTGGCAAAAGGAGTGTGCGAGAATTGGTAGCCCCCATGAGAGAGGGCAGCAACCAAAGTAGCGTCATCAGGGAGGAGCCAGGTTTCAGTTAGAGTTAGAAGTTGAAAAAAGTTAGAAATGAAGAGGCCCTGAGTAAAGAGGAGTTTATTAACTATGGAGTGAGCATCCCATAGGACACCAAAGAAAGGAGGGGGAAGGTGAGGAATATGGATTAGATTAGAGTGGTTGAGTGAGGAGCAGGAGTGAGAGAAGTCTAGGGGGAGGGGGGCCAGGGTTAGGATTAATGTCACCAGATGAAAGAAGGAGGAGGAGAAGAGTACGAGGCAGAGAGGAGATGGAACGGCAGAAATGAGGATGAGGTTGTTTGAGAGAAGGGAGAGGGTTGAATGAGAGGAAAAAGAATTTGAAGTTCAAGAGCAGAGGAAAGGGAGGAAGACAAGATAGCAGGAGAAATGGAAAAGGTAGAGAGAGGGTGATAAGGTGGGGGGTTGAGCTGAAAGTGAAGGGAGAGAAGGTTTGGGAGTATCAGAAAAAGAAAGAAAAAGTGGTAAAGAGACATAGGAAATAGAGATGTAAGTTAAATCTAAGATGGGGATGATGATGGGGGATGGGGAAAAAGGAGAGGGATGATGGTAAAAAATTAATCTAGAATGTAAAAGCAAATAGTATCTAGTCAAAACAGTTGAAAATGTTTAGTTTATAAGATAATAACTTTAAGTAAATAAGTTTCTGTACAATTTATGGGCAATCTATTCTGCTTTTGAGTCAGAAAGTTGCCAGGTACATATAAAATGGTGGCCAAAGTCGTGTAAGATACTACCTGGCCTCAGGGCAGGAGGAAGAAAAGGCCAGAGCTGCCTTGGAAGTGAAGGCGAAACTGCTATCATAGACTACAGGATTTGCTGTGGGTTATAAGACTGGTGTGGATCCACAACAGGGCAGCAGATGGAGAGGTAGGCAGGTAGTTGAGGCCTACCATGTAGTGATGGCCCAGCGCAGCAAGCTGATAACATCCTTCAACAGGGTATTAAGGGTTGATACCTCTGCAAATCATTGGGGACTCCCGTTCCTGTCCCACAACTCCCAGACAGTACCTTTTCTTCCAAATGTCCCAGATTTCCCCTTCAAATATCTGGTAACCTTACTGGACAGCATAAACCAGGTAACTCTCAGAAAACATATACACTGGCTGCAACCCTCTGCTACATGTAAGTACTGTGGCAATGCACTAAACGAGTGAAAGAACACTGTCCAGCATATGGGAAACTTGTTGGCTATGTGGCAGCCCAAATCATTTTGCAAGGGTTTGCCTGGAACGAGAACTGCCTGAAGTGCACCCAGAGTCCAGAAAACGGCGAGGAACAAGACACACCATCACGGACGTGAGATGGGTCTTTTTTCTTGAAGGTTCTGGCAGGGAAGCAGCTCTTCACAGTTGAAGTCACTCCCTAAGACCACCCTGGACGACTCCTGCCTGTCTCCTGACACTCAGTCCAACACACTGTGCAGACCAGGTCCCGGCTCCATTGTAAACTTCAGAGTCAAGGTTGCCCCCAGTTGCCAAGTGCCAGATGATAGAATTGCTCAGAGAAAGGCACTACTTGTGAATGACCGTCTACTAGGAGCTATAGAGACCCCAGAGCATCAGCAGCCATAAGCAGTATCCTCCATCCTGGAGTGCCTGATAGGCAGGTGTCCCAAGAGGGCCAGCACTGCAGCACAAGTTAATGTTGCCCTTTTATTTCTATGGCGGTATTTTTACAAAGGGATGCAAAGGTGTTGCAGCTAATGTGCCATTGTTTTTGAACTATTGGCAGGTTAGGTGCAACACAACCACGTTAATGTGAGGGTGTGGACAGCATTTCCCCAGCAGTTAACACAGAACCCTGTCTTCTAACATATGCCACCTTAGCGCGGGTACCCTTAAATCCATCTATTGAAGTGGCATTGGTGAATCCATGCTAATCGTGTGGGACACAGTTAGTGTGTGATGTGTACCCTGCACTAAATGCACAGAGCTCACTACGCCTGCTCTCTGCCCCCTAACCTACCCACTCGTGTCCCTAATATGGGATGCACAGTTAGCATGGGAATTGGCCTTTGTTAACTATAATGGCTCCATGCAAGTTGGCAATGTGTGTCCAAGGTGTGCTTTTAGCGTGCGCCAGACATGCATTACCAACTAGCGTATTTTAGTAAAAGACCCACTAGGGGTGCAATGGCACTTAATGCACATTAACATCATAAATGGGCCCCCTTAGGGGGTTATTCTGAAATACGAATAGTGGGGATGGATGTCTCAATGGGATGTCCATCCCCGCCATTTGTGCTGGCTGTATACCCCGACTAACTTCCCTGCCGGTTGTGCAGGGAAGTTAGTTGGGGGCGGGGAAGAGGCAGCCCGGGGGCAGAGAGTGGGCGGCCCTGTACGTCCAGGGCCGGCGAAATGGCCAGGGAAGTTATTCTATCCCCGTGATGGAATAACTTCCCTGGACATTTTTTTTCCTCAAGCCACCTGGAGCGCAGAAGGGGCTGGTTGGGGCGGAGTTAATACCCTGCAGCCTGATTCTGGCCTTAGGAGACCGGATCGGGGGTCGGGCTGCGGGGAATTAATTTTTTAGCAGCGACCGGCATCACAGCTTTTAAATGGAGCCGCGGTGCCATGGCAACAGGACGCCATGGTGCCGCGGCTCCATTTAAAAGCCCTAGCTGAGTTAGCCGGACTATGGCTGTACGTGCAGGCCGGGACTGAATCGCAGCCCCGACCTGCACCTTCAGGCCTGTTCGCGATTCTGATCCCGTGGGGCTAGACATGCCCCTCGAGATCAGAATCGCAATCTCCTTTGTACAAAGGAGATGTATGTCAGGATCAGAATCGGGCCCTTAGTGTTTGACCACAGAGGAGGTGAATACTAGTTAGTGAGGGTGAAGAACTAAATTCATGGATTTACAGATCTTCAGAATTTATGATGCAGAAATTAGACAGTACTCAGTCTGCCTACTATATATCTGTGTGTGTGTGTGTGTGTGTGTGTGTGTGTCTGGGAAGTGAAAAGTTAATGTCACCAGGCTTCTATTTCCAGATTAGAAATATATGAACGTTTACAAATAGACACTGTGCTTTTTTTATACTGTAACAATGGAACAGGTGGTCCAACACAGCAAGAACTTCCAGGCATGAGCTGACATTTGGCCCTCAGATTTTGTATGAGATGATGCTCCTTTCTCTGTTTTTGTTATATAATATGGAAAAAGAGTTTGCTTTACTCTAGATGAGGTGCTATAAATGGGAGCATTCTGCAGAAAAACAAAATAAAATCCAATAGGGAAAGCAAGCATTTATTCAATATGAAATGCCAAACTTTTACCTAATCATATTACAGCCTTTGGCGATCAAAAGTTCTATAAAACATTTTTGCCCAAGCGCTTAGTTAAACACACAATTTCTTTAGGGGATTCCTTCCCCCTCCCACCAATCTAGAAACAATAAAAAATGAAAGACTTGAGCAAAAAACTGTGTTTCAGATTTATGCAACTGAAAACATGCTTCCCAATTTTTGGCACTTCTTGGCCTAATCCTTTAAGCAGATCCACATATCGAACTAGGCAAAACCATTAGTCTAATTTCCTATTCTATATTACCACAGATGAAATGTCTCCTTTGGAAAGAGACAGAAGATCATACTAGAAACATCTGTGGTATACACGTTTAGATTTGGTTATACTTGTAAATTTTTTTTTTTATTATTTCCATCAAGTCAGTGCTGACTCCTGGCGACCCAGCTGCCTCTGGGCTTTCTTGGCAATGTATTATCAGATATAGATTGGCAGGCCTTTTATTCCAAGGCAATAGAGGTTAAAGTGACTTGCCCAAGGTCACAATGAGTGCCAGAGGGAAATGAACCCTTTATGTACAGTGTACTAAGCAGTCGCTCTGACCACTAGGCTACTACGAGAGGTGTCCAATATTAAAGGTATAGGCCAAAATTATACTAACATTTATTTATTTATTTTATTTATTTAGTATACATTTGTATACCGCTACTTCCAGCGATCAGCAGCGGTTTGATTACAGATTGGAAATTGTCAAATCATGATAGGACATTTTTGAGGTATAAACACATTGATTAGACAGGAAAGCACAGCACACAGAGAACTATTTTACAGGGAACATGGGCTATGGAGGGTTAAGTGGCTTGCCCAAGACCACCAATAACTACATACTTTTGTTTACTTCTCCACATAATCGCCGTAAACATTGAGACATTTATCCCAGCATGACACTAGTTTGAACATCCCTTCACAGTACAGTTGCATGTCAAGTTGCTTGAAGTAGTCCATAACTGTGTCTTGCAATTCCTCCTGATCCGCAAAGCGTTTCCCTGCCAAGAATTTCTTCAAAAGTCCGAATAAATGAAAATCCGAAGGGGCTAAGTCATTTCAGCAATTTCAGGAACTTTAATGCGATGATCCTCCCTAATCAGACGTTGGACAATAGCGCAGTTGTCATCCTTGTGTGAGGTCCTTGGTCTGCCTCTTTTCTTTTCCGGATCATCATTCAACTCCGTTCGGCCATCTTTAAACTTGTTACACCAGACGCTGACTTTTTAGGCTTAAAACGTTCGGGCCATACACGCCCTTTTATCTGCGATGAATTTCGCTCTGATTAACTCCTTCGGCTTGCAAAAATCTGATAACTCCATGCACCTCAAACTTTGAATACTCTGCGATTACACATGCCATGTTTGTTTGCTTCCCAAAAACTACTCGTAATTTGAGTGTTTAACAAAACAACGCTACAGACTCTCCTACTACGAGTACAAGTAGTCCTGCATATGACGGCACTATTGCGCATGCGGAGGCGGTATGATTGCCACCTGTACCTTTAATATCGGACACCCCTCATATTTACACTTGTAGGTGGCTGGGACATGGAGATTACAAGATGGGCAGAAAAAGTATCCATGTATTTCCCACTTTACCATGGGAATACATGTATATTTAAACAAATTCCCTGTCAGCTTTCGCCCCAGCTCTGAGGCATGCATAGCTTTCATAAAAGTGCTGGTTTCAGCCAGATGTAGACATGAGTGATAGAGGCGATAACAGCGATTCACCTCCTGGAATTTCTTTTGAGTTCAGAATGTTACATTTTACATTTTGGGGCTTCACTCCTTAGCTGGTGCCACCTCTGACTATTTTTCTGAACTGGGGCCCTTATAGGATATGTATACTTGCTGTCACTTTTACATATAGAGATATCTAAAATTGGCACTTCCACATATAATCACCGGCAGCTGCATGTGGAAGATGCCGAGTGATGTTGCTCTCTTTGCAAAATGGCTGCTCCCAGCATACCTACCAGCATTTATACATATATTTGTGGAGGTCCTTATAGGTATTTTGCAAAAGGATCTACAATTGGCAGAGCCTTTTATAAAATACATGGGGAACTGTGAATGCCCTGACCTTACCTTGATTTGCTATGCAAAATGGAACTTGTATTCTCCTATTTCTAAAGTTAGTCCTTCTGTTACCAACTCTTATATAATTTCTCTCTATTTTCTACTCGCTTCCCTAGAATAGCATTCCTTTTATTTTATTTAAAGTTGTTAAATGTTTCTACAAGAAATTTCAAAGTCTATTTACATTAAAACAACCAAAACAATTAAAATCCCTTGCTTTACTAATATTTTTCCATGAAAACATATTTCCCAAGTCTGCCTCTTCATTAACAAGCATTCCAAATCCAGGCCATTTTTGACCCTTTTGTCGCTATTTTATTTTGAGCAGCACAGGAATTGATCGTATCTCTATTTTTGTCTTTGGTTTTGTAGAGTTTAAGCCCCGATTTGTTCATACTCGTCAAGTTCGATCATTGGCTGTTGAATTTGAAGGAGAGATCTATGATATAAACCTGGAGGAAAAAGAGCTGCAGGTTTTACCACCCAGAAGCATTCCTACAAGTCAATATGATTCTGATGAGGGAGAAGAGGCCAACGATGATGATGGCACTCTTGGAAATGAGGATGAGGACGAAATGTTGGCTGATGATACCAATGCAGTAAGCCAGCCTGACTCCGTTAAAGTAACACACAAGTAAGAATACATGTTTAAATGTTCTCTTAGGCTTCTGCAGTTAGTATCATGATCTTTGCAATTTTTTGGGTCATGCCCCGTCTTCGTAAGTGGAATCAAAGTTTCAGCCAACATTCTATGGCTTTCTTCAGGGTGAAGTGTTTATGCAGTAAATGTCTGTTTTTATATACAGCCATTCCTCGCTTAACGACCGAGTTCCGTTACAACGACCCGGTCGTTAAGCGAATTGGTCGTTAAGCGAGGAAAGGCATACTAAAGCTAAAGGAGAAAAATACAGTACGATATGCTGAAACTTGACTTGTTTTAAGGCATATGAAGGGATGGAGCAGGCTCGTAATTTTTTAAAAATCGTTCCCAGTATGGTATGGGGAGGCAACACATAGCTCAGTGGAGGCCGGACTAGAAGAACTACAGAAATATGACGGCAGAAAAAGCAAGTGCAGACATACCAAGCAGGAATGAATCTGAGAGCTCGCACTTGCGACCATCGCTTCGCCGTTACGACCGCTCACCGTCGGTGATATGGTCGTAAGTGTGAGCGGTCGTAACGGCGAAGCGATGGTCGCAAGTGCGAGCGGTCGCTAAACAGGTAGGTCGTTAAGTGAGGACTACCTGTACAGTGGTTCTCAAACTAGATTGGTGATTTTGAAGCAGGAAATTTGAAATTTTGGCAGAACATCCCGTTGAAGAAATAGAAAGCACCCTCATAGGATTAGTGGAAGATCAAGCAGATCACATCTGTAGAGAAACCACCAGGATAGTGCTTCAAGCTAAAGCACCTCGCCACAACGACTAAAGAACGACTAGCACTCCGATCCCTATAAGAATGTCATGACTGTTTAATTCTGCCTGCAGACAAAGGTAACATGACTGTAGTGATGGCCATAGAAGATCATCTTCCAAAAATATCCAGCCTCCTAGCAGAGGATACCTACAGGTCGCTACCTAACAATACTCTCCAGAAAATCTGCAGAGAAGTAGCAAACCGGATAAACCAGGTTATTTCCACTGAGTCAGAAATAAAACAGAGTCTGAACGAGGCAACCAATGGACCCCAAGATTCGATGGCCTGCCCAAGATACATAAACTGCACATCCCACTAAGGCCCATCGTCAGTACAGTCAATTCCTCAACCCATCCTCTGGCACATTACCTGTCCAGGAACCAGAGAACTCTTAACAGATGAAATTGCCTCACATGTCAGTGACTCTACCCACTTTGCTGAAATAATCAGCAACCTGAGACTAAGCAACACAGACGACATGGTTGGTTTTGATGTCATCTCTCTCTTCACCAAAGTCCCAGTGGAAGAAGCAGTCCAGGCCATATACCACAAGCTAGAAACACGTGGACTTCCAACAGAATGGGCTGACGTAACAGCATTTTGTCTAAAAACTACTTTCTTCCAGTACCAGAAACAGTATTATGCTCAAAGAGAAGGCACAGCAATGGGTTTCACTCTCTCCCCAGTGGTAGCCATCATTTTCATGGATCTCTTTAATCCACCCTACTTGACTGTGCTAAGCTAAAACTGAAATTCTAGGTGTGCTATGTAGATGACACACATCATTTGGCCCCATGGATGGGAAAATCTTGAAGACTTTCTGAACCATCTGATTAGCAGCCACCCCAACATAAAAATTCACTATGGAGACCAAGATCAATGGATGGTTCTCCCCTTTCTTGATGTAATGATCAAAAAAATGGACAAATGGAAGCCTGAGCACACCATATACAGGAAACCCACCCACATCAGCCGTTATCAAAATGCCAGTCATACCACCATCTACTCACAAAGAGGCATCCTGCGCACATTAGTAAACAGGACACAAAGTCTGTGGCCTGGACAGTCTCCAGGAAGAAAGAAATTCTCTCTGGGACATGTTCTCAGTCAGTGGCTAAAAACAAAATGGCTGTCCCCAAGCCTTAAAGCCTTTGGACAGACCAATCCACAAGAATAGCAACCACCAACAACCACTGGATAACAATCCCATGATAGAACAAAGATTTGTGGTTCTCCTCTATGTCCAAGGAGTAACAGACTGCATAGGTAAACTGCTTAAAAAGAATATTATCAGAACAGCATAGAGCGCCCCACAGAAACTGGCATCCTCACTCACACAAGTGAAGGATGCCAAACCCCACTCCAAACCACTAGTCTATGAAATGCCATGCAGCTGCTGCCTACTATATATAGGTGAAACCAGCCGCACCATAGAAAGACTACACGCGATGGAAACTGGCCATACAATCAAATTCAATAACACAAGAGTCCTGGAAAAAAGAAGAACCCTGGTGGCTGAGGAGGATCAAAGAGGCGGTGAAGATAGCAAAACACACACGAAACATCAGTGGAGACAAATGGCGAAACATCAACAAAGCATTGCCAAAACCCTCTTTCACAGAGGGTTTAGGGCTACAAGGTCCGGGGCTGAAGACAAAGGATTTTTTCTACTTTCTATAATCTGAGATTGTCATAACAGTCTTCTGGCTAAAATCAAATCCCCTCCCTCCCCCTTCCAGAATTCCTACTTGCACTGTTTCTTCCTTTTCTCCAAAGAACCTTCCCGCCAAAATTCAGATTTCAAAATTCCCGCCTTTTTCTAATGAACTTTCCCTCCAAAATCAAATTCAAATTTCTTGCCTTTTCTTCAATGGGCTTTTCTGCCAAAAATTCAAATTTCCTACTTCAAACCTGCCAATCTGGTTTGAGAACCATTGTATATAAGAACAGACATTCACTGCATAACCACTTCGCCCTGAGGAAAGCCCCAGAATGATGGCTGAAATGTCTGTTCCCCTTACCAAGAAGCGGCATGACCTGGAAAACTGCAAAGATCAAGAATACATGTTCATGTTGATTTTCTTAAACACCTTTTTCTCTTTTCTGTTCCAATTCATTTTTTTTAGTAAAACTATTTACTCTAGGGCAGGGATCTCCAACTCCAGTACTGGAAGGCCGCAAACCAGCCAGATTTTCAGGATGTCCCTAATGAATATGTATGAGATAAATTAGAATACAGTGGGGGCAGTACATGCCAATATATCACATGCGTATTCATTAGGGACATTCTGAAAACCTGACTGGTTTGCGGCCCTCCGGGATTGGCGTTTGGGATCCATGCTCTAGGGTAAATGGGGAAAAGCAGCCTTTAAAAGAGACTAAAGTTGGATCTGGCATCAGCTTTTTCTGCTTGGGAAAACTGATCTTCCACTATAGAACGGTCCAGAAAACCAAGCCTTACATCAGCTTTTGTCAGTGATATTCACATAAAAGAATAAAACAGGTGCAGATGTGAAAATTGACTTGTAAGTGATCAGAGACAATTTGGGCCAGTTTTGTTTTTCAAAATGTGGTGGAATGGCTTACCCATTGAGATAGGGTTTGGGAAAGGTATTTGTCATTTAGAAAGAAATTTACGATATTTTTGTTTGCACAAATATTCATGGGAAGGAAGAATTGATTGATTTGGTGCATGGCTGAGACTTCTGATTTCTAGTTAGGTTTTTTTAGAGTAATTTTATAACAGGTCACATAGGTTTGGAGGTTGAAATGTCTATTTTTAGCCTAATTTATAAAGTCACATAGGGGTATGTTTACTAAGCCAAGCTAACAGTTAACATGTGCTATTTGTAACTAGGTCCCATGTTATCAGGGCTGACCCAACCATCAGGCGCACTAGGCGATAGCCTAGGGTGTAAATTTCAAGGGGGAGTCGCGGCAAAAAAACAGAACTTTCAAAGTTAAACAATAGATTTGGATGGCCAGGGAGTATAAATCTTAAGGTTTGCCTAGGGTGCCAACACCTTGAACCAACTCTGCGTCTGGCCCTGCATGCTATTCAATGGGACCTAGTTACAAATAGCACATGTTTTTAATTTTTTTTTTTATAATTATTTATTTATGAATAATTTTACAATATTACACAGTAAAATTTGTAACAGAAGAAAACATAATTTAACATAGGTAATAGATTTAGCAAAATCCTTAATACAGAGTTGCAACCCACATCATTGGGGAGACTTGTCTAAATATCCAAAACCAAAAACATTACAAAAGATAAACAAAGCTAAGCAGAATTCTAAAAGAACCTGCAGCCAACATATGCAGCCGGGGGAGAACCCTCCCTCACCAATCTCACGAGTTACCCTTGGACTTCTCCCTATCCAAAATCCACTTTTCCAATTCGGAAGAAGACAAGAAGATAAATTTATCATGATTTAAAGAAATACAACATTTACAGGGGTATTTTAAAAAGAAAGTAGCCCCTAAGGCAAGAACTCTGGGCTTTAGTACAAGAAAAGCTTTCCTACGTGACTGCGTAGAGTAGGAAACATCAGGAAATATTTGTATCCTGTCACCACAAAACTTCACCTCTTTCCTCCTAAAATAAGCTTTAAGAATATTGACCTTCTCCTCCTCTGAGGAAAAGGTCACTAGTAATGTAGCCCGAGAGGTGATAGTATCCTGGGACTCTTCTAAAAAAGCCGTCAAATTAAAGTTCTTGGAAACAAGAGGGGGAGCCTCTTCCTGTTCCGCAGAACTGCGAGGCAAATCTTTTACGGCTAAATAATAACACTTAATAATTAAGGAAATATCAGCCTGCGGAAGAAGAAGGGCTTCTTTCAAATATTTCCGAAATAAAATTAAGGGGGATAACAATGAACAAATAGGAAAATTTAATATCCTCAAATTTTTAGCGCGAGACACATTCTCCAGATGCTCAAGTTTCTGATGCAAAATAAGGCTGTCCTTTGCGTGAGCTGCTGAAAAATCAGAAACAGCCAACGCTTGAGACTCCAATTTTGCCACCGCGGAGCTCAAAGCTCCTACTTGAGAATCTAGAGATTGAAATTGTTCTACAGCATCCCTAGTAAACTGACACAACATAGGAACAGTCGCAGCAAGAGTCTTTTCTGTACGAGTGACCACTTGCCAAACATCCGAAAGGGTAATTACAGAAGTTGAAGATTCAGTGGGAGGGAGGGAAGAAGGAGGACTTCAAGAGACCGCCTTCAGAACCACACCACGCTGAGATGATACAGCACTAGGAGAGAGTCCACCGGACAACTCGAGAAAACCAGGGGGGAGCGGAGGGGTACGCTCAACAGAGCTTAAACTCACTCCCCCAATAGAGGGGTCGAGAGGCACAGTACCTGAAGTAGCAGCTCGGGGTGTAGAAATCAAATGTTTTTCAATAGCACCAACTTGAGAAGCCTCAACCGGAGGTTTCTTCTTTCGTTTTCCGCCCGGCATTTTCAGCACTCCAGGACCGGCTGAGCTCCTAATGTGCTCCTAAGGGGCTCACAAGGGGCGTGGCTATACCCCTTTGGATACGCCCCTTAGGAGACGCGCCGACGGCTGGCGCCGTAGCGATGTTCTTAATATTAGGGCCCCGAAGGTGACGTCAGCTGGGCTGCCCGCTCCAATCGCCAGACTCCAAACCGGCACCTCTCACCCCCAAAGGGAACCAGACTGTAGAATAGACGCTCCCAAGGAAGATGCAGCAGAGGGATCTTATATCGGGCCCCAATGGTGACATCAGCTGGGCTGCCCGCTCCAATCGCCAGACTCCAAACCGGCACCTCTCACCCCCGAAGGGAACCAGACTGCAGAATAGACGCTCCCCACAAATAGCACATGTTAACTGTTAGCCCAGCTTAGTTAATATACCCCATAAGCTCCTAGTTATCTTTATAAAATACTAGGGGTGAACTTGTAGAAATTGTGGCAAAATTGAAGCCACAGATATTTGTCTGCTTGGGCTCAGGCTTAAATTTTAGCATGTAAAGTGTGCACATACTCGTAAATTCCAACTGTGCCCTCACTGCGCCCCAAATCATTCCTACGGAGCTGCAGTTACAACCCCAACCACCTTACTGGGCAGACTAGATGAACCACTTTATTCCTTATCTGCTTTCGTTGTCTTAGTACATCCCATGTTTTATCATCCTTTATATCCTTATAGATGTTATATTCTTCCAAACGACACCGTGCACTGTGAACGGGAACTGTACCAGTCATCCAGAGCATGGAAGGACCACAAGGTTTACATTGATAAAGAGGTTAGTTGATATTGTAGACTGATTTCCAGCAAAGATGTCAGATCGCTTGTAATTGAATATGAGATGCATTTTGTTAATATAATTACAGATTGAGGTTCTCCAAGATCGAATTAAGACTTTAAGGGAAGTGAGGGGACATCTGAAGAGAAGAAAGCCTGATGAATGTGACTGCAGTAAACAAGGGTAACTACTTGTCATGATCATTATGTTTTGTGTAGTTCTTGTGCAGTTCAAGGTCATTACTTCTCGACATTTTCAAAGCACAGCTATACAGGTTGCTTATGTGGTGATCCTGAAATCTTCACAATGATATTCGGTTGGAGTTGTACTCATCAGAGAATATATGCCAGTTTTTGTCCACAGGAAAGATCATTTTCAAGCCATTTCCATTGCAAAACAGTGTTTTTACCCATGGAAACAGGCTCTTGGAGAATTGCAAGCCTCTGTGCATGTAAACGCAAATGCATAGTGCCACCCCCACAATAGTGGGGGGGCAAGAAACATTAGATCAGTGTTTCATTTTTTTCCAATAATTTTTCCTGATTTTCAGTGTGATTCTTTGGTTATTTTCTCCACACACATTTTAATAGGCAATTTTAAGTGTGCACTAAATTGATTTTAACACGCACTAACAGACAAATTAAGGCACACTAAGTTAATTAAAGGCAAATTTTACAAATCGTGTCCAAGTGCAATCTCAGATATCCAAGCCAGAATGTCTGGGGGGAAAGCCAAGCAGGCATGTCAAAATTCAGGCACAATTTCACAAACGTGGACGTCTGCGAGAGTGTTTACATAGCCATCCCCAGAAGAGTACTCTATGCCAAGGACATCTAGGACTAGCGTAATGGTTAGAGTGGTGGTCTAGGACCATGGAAGCCAGGAATCTTTCTGCTGCTGCTATTGTGATAGTGCAGGAGTGCTGGGGATGTTTTATGGTCAAAACAAGCACTTTCCTGATGCTTGTTCATGCCTAGCGCAGGTCTAAATTTGGACAGAGCCTCAGATGTCATCGACATTTCTGAAATCTAACAGACAACTAAGTCCATTGCAAGCCCCAGACACACCACCACCATGTCCCTTCTTCCTTGTACATCCCTACAATGGAAACATCTTTAACAGCCATTTGTAAAATGGCTCTGGGGATATCTCTGTGATTTGGACATCTGAATGTATGTTTTCGGATGTCCAAATCACGACTAAAGCATTTAAAGTGGCCCCCATAATGTTCATTAAATCAGTTTCAAATAAATAACCCCCTGCTCAAGGTAAACAAACAGAAAACAAAAATAAACCCTAGCAGACAAAAAGGAAGAACTCCTCCAACTATTCATACAAATAATATCTTAATTTTTTATCGTTTGTTTTTTGTCGGAACAGTCATTCAAAAGGGGGAGGAACAAAAACCTTCACCTCGCCGTGACTGCTCCTTTTAATCATTAGAAAGTTATATTAACTGTATTGCACTTAGCTTATCATTTTTCTGGAGCTTGCAAAAACCACAAAGATCAAGATGAACGACGTGGCCCCGTTTCGGATCAGATAAATTTATGACCCTGCATCAGGTGAAATAAATCTTGCAGTTGCATAAGCTTTATCTTTCAAGCAATTAGAACTCCAATGTTTTAAAGAATCACTTTCTCTAGCACACTATTGCTTTCTACTCTCTCTCATCCCTCTTTAGGTCTTTATACCATTTTTTACCCTCTCCCCACACTTTAGCATCCTTACCTCACATCCCTAGCTCTGTCTCATAAACTCCACTAACAACCCCATCCCAATTCACATTCTTTCACTCGTATTTCCTTTCCCCATGTCAGATCCCTTCTTTATATATGAACTGTCTGCCCTACCCATTCCCACTCATGCCCATGAGCTGCCAGTCTCACAGCCATCAGCCTCATTATTCATCCAGTCTCCCTCCCCTCAGTTTCACGTTTGCCAGTTCCCATATCATTCCTGCCTGTCCATACTCTCTAACCATTTACCTGTAGGCATTTCTGGTGATTGAAGCAGCATGCGGGTCGGGAATGGAAAGTTCACGCATGCTGACTGTAAATGTCTTTCTCCCCACGGTGCCTCTACTCCCATTCCCATGAAACTGTGCCCTTCAGAGGCTGGAAGCAGTGCAGCAGGATCAGTGGGCCCGCAATTGGGAAGGGATGGCAGGGGGCAGAGGGCATTCCCCACAGCCGGACCCTGGCCCTGGAAGGCCAGATCAAGGGTCGGGCTGCGAGGAAAGCAATTTGGAGGCTGGCGGCCTGGGATCGCGGCTTTTAAATGGAACCATGGTGCCATGGCATCATGGCTCCATTTAAAAGCCCTGACTGAGTTAGTCGGGCAAGGTCTGTATGTGCAGGCCGGGCTGAATCGCGGTCCCGGTCTGCACATACAGGGCTATTCGCAATTCTGATCTCGTGGGGCTAGACATGCCCCATGTGATCAGAGTTGCGACTCCCTCTGTGCATCCGGTTCCAGCTGGATGCACAGGCGCACAATTTCTCAGCACGCTCCTTCAAACCCCAGCAACAGCATCAGATCTCCCCATCTGCAAGACCCAGTAACAATAACAGACTCACCTTCTCCAAGTCCTACCAACAGCATCTGCACCCCTTTCTCCAAGCCTCAGCAATAGGTCCCACACCTCACCCTCATCTTGTCCCAATACTAATCCCCTCCTCTTACCTTGCATAAAGATGTACCTTCACTCCCACATCTCTGTGCTGCTATGTCAGCGCCCTCTGGAGGTTTTGAAACAGGCTCTTCCTGTAAGAAACAGGTGCTTTAGTGAAGTTGTACAGAATTGCAGGAGAGCAAACACAAGCTGTCACCACCGCAACAGCACGCTCACTCTGATATCGTTATTTAGCCACAATAACATCATCAGATCCAGCAGGGGAGAGCAAATTTTGGAGGGTTTTGGTTATATCCAGGTACAGAAACCTCAAGTTCACCATCGGAGGAGGGTTTATCGGAATTTTCTGATTATAACTGAAAATCACAAACCCTACTTATAATACACTACATACAAGTGGAGGATTTTATAAACCGGTATTTCTGTGAGGAGCTGATTAAAGAACCAGGCTCCGAAACTCAAACCTTGGAAAAGAGAGGTGCTTGTTTTTCAGTGTCTCCCAATCCCAGGTCAAAACAATGCTTTAGCCAAGGACTATGTTTGACGTGGTGCAGGTGTAAATGTTCCTGGGGAAATAACCGAAGTACATGTGAACTGTCCTAAAATAGAGACTACACACATAAGGGTTTCTAACCAGACCTAGAACTTACCTCCTTTAAATCTCAGTGTGCTGCTGCATATAGATGTAAGTAGTACCTTTTTCATAACTGCTATTTATAGAAATAGCCTAATGTACACACATAATTCTGCCATTTACAATGGAAAGGATGCCTAAACCCTCTAAAATTGATTCCTAAATCTCAAAATCTGACTTCTGCTAATTTGGAGAGAGTTGTTCGATCTCCATGTGCCTTACTTTTCCTAATTAAATTACAAATATTTATTCTCCCCTTTACATTTTGGAAACCATCTAATCGGCACATAGAACCACTAAGTGATGCAAGTCCATCCAACTTTGACTGCCGCATGTTGCTATAAAACATTACTCGTCTTTAGGCACCGATGTTATTGTCGTGATCAAAGTTAATTCTGATGTTTTTAATACAATTATATATTAACTTCAGTTAGCCACACCCAATCCTTGTTGGTGAATGTGACAAATAATTTCAGAGCTGCAAAAGCTTTCTTTCATTTGAACTGGCAGAAAATGAATTAAGTTTGAACAGGTGGCCACGTTATGAAAAGCTTAAATTTTCGTTATTATCCGCAGCTTTTACAATAAAGAGAAAGGTGTGAAGGCCCAGGAAAAACTGAAGAGTCAACTTCATCCATTTAAGTGAGTAGAGTTTTTGGCCTTCTGTCAATAGTTTTCTTGCTTTTAGGAAGTGATTGTGGTCGGCAGAGTCTCGAGGTGCTTTCCAGCTAAGCCGCCAGTCACCAAAACAAAACTGGCCAATGTTCAGTGCATATGACCCATGCACCAAAAACTAACATTATAGGGTAATTTTATAAGGAGCTGCCTAGGTTTACATGCAAATAATGCACGTATATTCTGGTATTTTAGTCATTATGCACATGTGGTGATTTAACGCATATAAATGACCTCATAAAATACCAGTTAGTGGGAAAGTGCACCCATAAGGGGGAATATTCAATGGAGATGGCCAGTGCTTTTAAAGCAGCTGGTTATTGATGCTTTAAATTATGCCTTAGTATTCAATTTATGTGCGTAATTACAGAAATAGGCTCAGTCATTTACACCAATTCTACGGCTGGAGTAAGTGACCAAACATTAATATATGCATGTACTTTTGCATTTATGCTGTTTTATAAAGCGAAGTTTGTACATACTTGGCTTTATAAAATAGGCATAAAGTACATGCGTGAAAACACGCGTTAAATAGGCGCCTGTTCATAAAATTACTCTCTAGGTGTGTGGAATGCAACCCGTACACCTGCAAATCTTGCAAGAAAAGCAATTTATATAGGAGGTGCATACTAAAAGAAGTACTTCAAACTAGGCTTCTGAAATGGTAGATGATAAATTATATTATACATCCTTCACAGGAGGACAGAATTACAGAGAATGAAGTTGTGATCACTTGGGACATTCCCATACCAACCGATAAAAAGCTTGATGCTAAAACACCATGTAGTGTGATAAAAGGAAAATGCAAAAAATGGCATTAATAGAAATATCAATACTTAGAGAGGGGAAAGATCACCAAGTATCAAGAGATGGAATCGGAGACTTGGGAAAAGTGGCAGAAATAAATAGGAAGAGTCCTAATGTGTTCTTGGAAAAAGAATTTCCAAGAACACATTTTTAAGTTGCTTGAAGATACTACATCAGGGTTTTCCAGACCTGTCCTGGTGACTCCACAGCCACTGCTCTTCAGGGTCATGAGAGGCTTCAAGGAGGTCGACTTAGAAGCAACATCAGAAAATATTTTTTCACTAAAAAGGTAGTTGATGGATGGAACAGTCTTCCACTGGAAGGGATTGAGACAAAACCAGTAAGAGTTCAAAGAGCATGCACTCAACACAGAGGAGTAGTAGTAGTAGAGGTGAAGAAATGAGGGGATCGGTGGCCCTGCACCAGGAATGAAGCTTAGCAGACTAGATGGACCTATATCTTTACCGCCTGTCAGATTCTAGTGGCCCAACATTTAATAAGACTTGTTCGGGTTGCAGCCTCTGCTAATCAGATAAGTCCCACTAAGAGAGAGATTCAGTGGCGCTATCTGAGTACTGCTACTGAATATTTCCTCTGACCACCTCAACACTACCCAGATATTGTCAGGGCAGTCAGGAAGCAGAACTAGGGCGGAGACGGCGTTTATTTGGATAGTGTCATGATCAGCTTCACTATCCAGGTTATTTACATAACAAAGGACAGCAGAAAAGTTGTCTTAAGTGGTATGTAGATAGTCGGATGCTATCCAGCTAGGCTATCACTACTATCCGGATACTGGCACCGACTATCCGGATTCCAGTTAGCCATGATGGTCTGTGTTTTTACAAAATGCTGACTGCGGTGGTTAAAAATTGGGTGTCGAGTTTTTAGTAAATCCTGAACACAGAAATTTGTAAGCAGAATGGAGGCTTTATGGTGACTTCCCCTGTTGTGTGCTCTGAATTTTTTTATTTTCACTTATTACTGCCAGAATGTTTTCACAATAATTGTTATTCCGTTTTCTTTACTATTCATCCTCCAGAGCTCAAAACTATTTTAAGTGTATTTAAGCCCATTCACAAGTCATCCTAATGAATGATTTTTGCCCAGGGAAGCAGCACAAGAAGTGGACAGTAAATTTCGACTGTTTAAAGAAAGTCGCAGAAGAAAAAAAGAGAGAAAAGAGAAAAAGCGCCAGAAGAAGGGGGATGAATGCAGCCTTCCCGGACTCACCTGCTTTACACATGACAACAACCACTGGCAGACGGCACCTTTCTGGACCTGTAAGATCTGTGCATTAACTGTACTAACTATACATTCAGAAGGCAAACAGCAGCAACATTCAATGTCAGCGCAACTCAGGCTCCCAATTAATTATAATATTGATCAGTATTCTCAGTTATGAAGGGAATTTTTTTGTTATAGAAATTCTGTATAAAATGAGCAAAGATCTAAATTTTTGAAAGTAATGAAAATTCCTTAATCCCTTTGTCATCCAGGGGCTGCTTTTTCTGGCCTGCAGTTGCTTACAAGCTGCAGGAGATGAGCCCTGAGACACCTTCAGGAAGCTGGAGATTTTTAGTGCTTAATTAGATATGTGCTCCAGCTACTGGAAAATTTACTTGGATTCAAAGGACTTGTTTTAGATATAGTGAGATTGGTTAACTCTAAATGAAATAAAGGGTACTGAGCCCTGTTTTATAATGTACTATGTTCAGAATAAAGGTAGACAAAAAATACTTGAACCAAACCTTTTCTTTTACTTTCATAAAAAAGAAACAGCTCCCAAATAAAAAATACAGATATTTACCAAAACAAACCAAAAACAGAAATAGAATAATTAAATAACAATATCTTCCAAAATGAAATCATCAATTAAGGTAAACTGGTAGAATATTTATTTATTTATTTATTTTTTGAGGATTTTATATACTACTTTATCACATAATCAAGGCGGTTTACAAAGAACACAAATCATACTGTGCTGGGCAGTTTACATAGAACAAGTATCGATTAACATAGAACAGGTAAATATGTAAATTGAAAGTTTGCACTATTGGCTGACAACAGAAATAAAGGCAGTTTTTTATTTAACCCAGCCAAAGTCAATTTGGTAATTGAAATCCAATGATTTTTAAGAATGTTGCACAAGTACTATAAATTCTTTTTGGATCCGGATATAAGCCATGTCCCATGTACATTCTTGGTACCTTTTCCTACTAGGAAAAAAAATTGGCTTTCTTTAGTTTTCATATGATCTCTGGCAGTTGCAAGACTCAGCCTTTTATAAGAGAACCTTAAATTTGCAGGGTTGTCAGGAAATGCAGAATCTTTTCTTTCTGAACTCTGACCCATAGCTGGGGCAGAATAAATCCTTGTGTTTTTTTGTTTTTTGTTTTTTTAAGTCTGAGTCCAAGGCTTGGAAGTCCATCTCCCAGACCTTTTCTCTCTTAAAGCCATGTTCAGCTCTTGATGCTTCTTAGCCAGAAGCTGGCCAGCAACCAACTCCTCAATTAAAAAAAATAATCAGTAAGTTTCAACCAATCACAGATGGTTGCAGTCTGTTGCAAGAGCCAAACCCTGTGTTGCTGACTAAAAAGTCTGTATACTCAAATTTTGTAATTCCTAAAGCTTGTAATAAGCATCTGTGCCAGGATTTGTGTCTTTAAAGGCAGAAACCTCTGAAAGGGGATATATCTTTATCAGTACATTTTAAGTATACATGAGGGCTGGAGCCTCTCTTTTAGTAATTCCTCACACCCTTATTAAATATATTGACGTTTATCTCTGGTGACAGTGGGGAGGAGAAAAGAGCAGAATTAATTCCTTGCAAGCAGGTTTCCAACCAGCTATTCACAGAGTCAGCCCTTTCGTTAGCGAATTAGGCAGTCATCTAAAGTGCCAAAATTCTGGGTGGGCAAAAGGGCAGGCCCTTTCAGGACTTGGTTTTTATTCCCTCAGCACCTGGAAGGCATATCCTTATTGCATATCTTCATGCTCCCCTCTCCTACCATGGCCAGCAGCCGAAACGGCATTTAATATTGCATCAGCTCCCTTTGTATGAGATTGAGATTTCATGGCTAATACAATGAGGCTTTCCCCATGTGGCAGAGGGAACTGGCATACTGTTATGTGCTGTTTTTCCTGTCATTCATGGTGGAAAAGAGATTTGCTAGGGAGATCACCACCAGCGGGTCCAGCCCCAGAGTTGGTTCAAGGTGTTGGTACCCTAGGCAAACTGTAAGCTTTACACCTCCCCTGGATGTCAAAATATATTTATCTTTGAATGCTCTGCTGTTTGACATCCCCTGGAAGTTGCTGCCCTAGGCAAATACCTAGTTTTCGTAATGGTTGAGTCGGCCCTGAACACCAGACAAACTAGGCAGATGCCCAGTTTGCCTAATGGTTGGGCCGGTCCTGACCACCAGGTGATGTCAAGGGAAGGAGAAAGAAACAATTAAAGTACCAGACATTAGGAGGAGGGACCAGCAGGGAGAGAGAGGCCTATATAAGATAGGATGGGGTGGGAAGGAAAGGGGAGGGACCATGAATGTGAAACGTAAATGAGGCAGGGGGGAAAGGAAAAGGAAGACCTATATGGAGGAGCCCATTGAGGAGACCTCCATAAGATGTGATGGGAAGGGAACACAAGACTGAGACCTACATGAGATGGTAGAGAGGTTAGAGAGAGGAAGACTTACATCAAATGGCATGGGAGTGCATGATGAAAGAGGCTACATGAGGTGCAGAAGGAAAAGGGAGGAGTAGACTTCAGTGGGATGATGGGGGAACAGAGAGAGAGAGACTTACATGGGGCTTGAAGTGAGGTGAGTGAGACCAGGATGGCGGAATGAATTGGAAAAGAGGACCCAGGATAGCAGAAAACTGGTCTAGATCCAGAGGAGAGGGTGAGCTGCAGGGAATGAACTTGAACTGGTGGGGAAATGGCAGGTAGAAGGAAGTAGATAAGAGCTGGGAAGTGGGTGAGTATAGAGGGTGGAAATGGGAATCTAGGGAGTGGGTGAAAGATAGAGATATGGGGAAATAAGGAAGAAGTGAATGGGGAATGGAAGGACTGGAGAGATTCCATTTGGTCTTCCTTTTACCTTGCATAACCAATAATAGGCTAACTCTCAGGATTTTCCCTAATATTTGGAAGCACAGCCATATACGTCCACTTATTAAACAACCCTCCCATGATCAGACTATTACAGAGATTTACTAGTCAATATTGCATCTTCTCTTTCCCTTAAAAGTCTTTCTGGCCAATGCAGAAAGCCAGCTCTGAAATTCCTCACTATCAGCTCTGTACACCTCTGTGCAGTGCAACAATAGCGTGCGATCTCAGCGCCGGCATGCAGAAAGGAGTACATATGCAAATTAGCGATGTGTTAAACTGTGGCGCAAATGGCAGCGTTAAACCGGGAGAGCAAGTCAACACATGCGCACAGAAGTCAGTGCAAGTTTGGTATGCGCTCTCAGAGAAAAAGGGCACCATGTGGCTAATTTGCATATGCACCAAACAGTATTTTGATGGTATCGGGGGCTTTCCACGATGCCTGGATCATCTGAGGTGAAGTGTCAAACTTCTGCTCAGATAATCCAGGCATCAGGGAAAGTCCACGATGCCATCAAAATACTGTCAGGGGGCTGGTGCCCCTGACAGAAAACAAATCCCTATTGGCCCAACGGCCCTGATTTCCCCCCAACCCCATCCTGGTTCCTTTACAAATGAATGGGAGCGTTGCCCTTGCACTTCCTCTCCTGCACCGCCATCTTGAAAAATAGCGACGCCTGGCCCTGGGCAGTGCATTTGCTCTCTTATATGGCAGTCTGACCCCACCCGGTGCATCCCAGGACACCGCATGGGGCCAGGCACCGCTATTTTTCAAGATGGTGGCACAGGATTGGGAGTGCATGGGCAATGCTCCTGCTTCTTTGTAAAGGTACTGGGAGGGGAGTGGGGGGTTAGGGCTGCTGGGCCACCAGGGATTTGTTTTCTGTTGGGGGCACTGGGCTTAGGGGCTTTCCCTGATGCCTGGATCTTCCGAGGGGAAGTTTGACACTTCACTTCAGATGATCCAGGCATCGGAAAAAGCCCCCAATGCATCCAAATACTGACGGGGCAAGGACAAGACGTTTAAGCCACCTCAGACCCAGGCATAGAGATACTGGCGCTTCGGCTGGTTATGAAATTCTCTACGCGTTTCTTTGCATCGGGCACAGACAATATTAGCATGGCATTTTAATACACACAGCTCATTTGCCTATAATTAAATACACTTGATGTTCTGTGCGCGCTTGGATTTCCTTTATTGTATACGTGCGCGACGGCCTCTTTTCTGCATTTGACCTGGTGAAACTTGTGCTTTTGAGTTGCATTATCTTTGCACAAAAGGTGCGTTGGTCTTTCTGTATCGGCTCGTTATGAGTAGTGCATATCCAGCTGGTTTCTTTCCCAGATAAACGAAATGCTTTACACCTACTGTATATATTTGCTTCTCAAGATCAAGGAACGTAGTCTTAAAATGGGCCTGCACCTTAACGTTAAGAAGACAAAGATCCTGACAACTGGCAAAATCAATAAGTTCATCATTGATATAGAAGAAATTGAAATAGTTGACAACTTTAACCTATTTGGATCAATAAAGAAAGGACAAGCAATCATGAAATCTGATGATGCATTGCTCTTGGCAGAATGGCTATGAAGACCTCAGACAAGATTCTCAAGAGCAGAGATGTCTCTCTCCATACAAAGATTTGACTTCTTCAGGTCATGGTGTTTCAGTAACATCATATGGATGTGAAAGTTAGGTTACATACCGTAACGGAGGTTCTCCATGGACAGCCGTATGAGTCAGCCACGCGTAGGTGTGGCACCCTCTGGGACCAGAGTAATTCTCCTATAGCTCAGAGGAATTCAAATTCTTTGTTTGTTTTTTTTCAATTCCTCTGAGTTTCCTGTTCTTCTCCTTCCTGTTCCGGGTCCCAGCCCTTCCTGCTTCAGTAGTTTCCCTGCTGAGCAGGCTTGACCCAGGGGAGGAGGGTGGGATGACATGGCTGACTCATATGGCTGTCCACAAAGAACCCCCGTTATGTTAAGTAACCTCACTTTCTCCATGGATAAGCAATCTGAGTCAGCCATGCGTAGATGACTCCCAAGCCTGGGTGTGGTGGGGAGGCAGTAGATGTGCTGCTATGAGTAGAGGCTCCTCGCCACATCTGAGGGTGCTGTGGAGGGAGAGCCTGCGAAAGGAGAGGATTCAAGGCAGAAAGCCCTTAAAAGTCCAGGCATGGAGTAACGGAGCCTGAAACTGCAACTAAAACCAAGAAATTTATTCAAGAATGTAACTGTGCAACAGAGTGCAAAGAAAGCAACTTGGCCAACCCCAAGGGGCAGCCATCAGTGATGAGCAGTCTTCTAAGAGGGCTACCAGCAACGTGATAACAGAGCAAGTCAATAGTGCAAATTAGCACTATGATAGCAGTGCGGATCAATAATACAAATCAACATTAGTGCAAGTCAGCAACAATGCAAGTCAAAAGTGTCTAGTCAATGGCAATGATTGAGCATCAAGGGTCGAGCTCTGAGGTAGTGATGGTCCCCCCCCCGGGGGGGGGGGGGGGTGACTGATCCCACCAGTGGAGCCTGTCTGGCATTCTGCCGCGTGCAGGACTGCCTGGCCAAAAGCCGTGGAGATGCCCAGGGGGCCATCGAGGCAGTAATGCTTGCTGAAGGTATGGATGGAGGCTCAAGTGGCTGTGTTACAGCTGTCCACTGGTGTTACAGAGTGCAGGTGCACTAGGGAGGCCACCACTACCCGCAGTTGGTGCACGTGCATCTTTTCCTCCGGATGGGTGTTTGCACAAATGTGGCAGTATGCAATGCAGTTGGAAAGCCACCTGGACAGGGTGTGTTTTGTCACTGGCATTCCTGGTCTGTTTGGGTCATAGGCAATGAACAGTTGCGATGCCTTACAGGTGTCCTTTGTTCTGTAGAGGTAGATCTGGAGGGCATGGGTACAGTCCAGTGTGTGGAGGCGGCGTCCCTCCTGAGTGTCTTGTGGTTCCAGGTGGAAGCTGGGTAGAACAATGCCCAGGTTAAGGTGGAAGGCCGAGGCCAACTTGGTTAGGAACTTGGGGTGGGTCCAGAGGATGGCCTGGTCGTGGTAGATCTGCATGTAGGGAGGGTAGTCGACCAGGGCTTGCAGCTTGCTGATGCGTCATGCCAAGGTGATGGCCACCAGGAAAAGGTTTTCTATGTGAGGAACATGAGGGTTGCCTGCTTGAGGGCCTCGAACGGGTGTCCTATCAGTTGTTGCAGGACGATGTTGAGGTCCCATCTTGGCATTGGAGGCTTCACAGGGGGTATGGGTGGTTGAGGCCATGCATAAAATGAGTTACCAACAGGTGATCTGAGATTAGCTTTTCGTCGACCTTGTTGTGGTATGTTGCTATGGCGCTTAGGTGAGTCCTGGCTGAGGATGGCTTCAATCCTTCTCGGGAGAGGGAAAGAAAATATCACAGGAGCATTGGGTGGGGCAGGAGAATGTGTCTTGCTACTCATTCTCACACCACGCGCTGAATATGTCCCATTTGGCGGCGTAGAATCTCTGTGTTACGGGGCATCTGGCCACCAGGAGGACCTCCATGATGTCTTGTGGTAGCTGGTGAGGTCTTAGGGCTGCCCGTTCAATATCCAGGCGGTGAGTGCCAGCGATTTCAAGTTGGGATGAAGCGTCTGTCCCTGTCCTGTGTGATTAGGTCTGGGTGGGCTGCTAGTCGCAGGTGCCCGCAGGATAGTTGCAGAGGCAGCAAGAACCATGGTTGCCTGGGCCAGAAGGGGGCTATGAAGATGACTTTCGCCTTGTCTAGTATAATCTTTTGGAGTGCTTTGGTGATTAGTGGAGTCGGCAGGTAGGCGTAGCAGGTCTGCGATCCCCAGTTGACTGAGAAGACGCCCACCGCTGTTCTGTGTTTGGACGGCTGCCTGGCGCAGAAGGCGTGACACTTGGAATTATCCTCACTGGCAAAAAGGTTCATTGTTGGGTGCCAGAGGCGGAAGAGGTGCGATGTAATGGAGGGTTTTAGAGACCATTCGTACGGTGCAAACTGTTGGTTGAAGTTGTCCGCCCGCGTGTTGTCATCTCTGGGCAGGTAGGAGGCCTGGAGGTGTGCCCCTATGGAGAAAGCAAAGGTCCAGATCTTGTAGGCCTCCCTACATAGGTGGCGTGAGCCTGTGCCACCTTGCTTGTTGATGTAGAACATGGCCAACTGGTTGTCCGTTTGAATCAGGATGAGCTGGAGAGTTGGGTCCGGCTCTATGGCTTCTATCTGTAGGAGGTGCTGAGTCTCCCTGATAAGGTGAGGAAGTTGCTGTTCTGGTGCTACCCTCCTGGGTGGTGCAGAGGGTGGGTGTTTTTGGAAGCGGATGTGAATTCCTTTGCGGATTATCTGGAGCACCCAGCGGTCATTTGAGATGTCTGCCCAGGCCTTCGTGAACAGGTTAGCCTGCCCCCCCTCCTCCCCCCCTCCCCACAGCGATTGCCTTTTTGCTCAAATGGTCAAAAACCCGGGGTAACCTTGGAAGCAGATGAGGATTGAGGCTTCTGCTGCTTTTTCTCCCTTTGCCGTGATTTGTTTGTGTAGGAGGTTTAGTAATGCTGGGGGTTTTTTGGTAGCTGTTGTGGTTGCGGTAGGAATTGTACTTCTGAGCTGGGTGGTACTGTTTTTGTGAGTTGTGCCACTTTGGAGGGCGCTGGCAGGTGAGTCCCTCATTGGACAGGGTCTGCAGGGTCATGCAATCTTCCTTTAGACCGTCCACCATCTCCTTGACCTTGCTGCCAAAGAGGCTGTCCCCTGATCAGGGGGTGTTCGCTATGTGTTCATGTGTGTCCTCGCGGAGATCCGATGCACTAAGCCACGCCACCCACCTAGCAGCGATCGCTGCGGTCCTGGAGGCAGTTTCGAAGACATCAAAAGAAGATCTGATGAGATGCTTCCCGCAGTCTCCGAGGTCATGGAGGATGGGACCCAGGGTGTCGCAGGCATCTGGGGACAGGGAGGCCATGGCTTTTCTGACTTTGGTGAGGAGGGCATCGTGGTACATCACAATCTGAAATTGAGGGGCGGCGATTCTTGCATTGAGCATGGCACCCTGGTATACTCTTTTCCCCACCCCATCCAGTGTGCAGGGGTCCTTTCCCGGTGGTGCGTTAGTTTGAGTGCGGGGATTCCTGTTAACGCTTCAGAGTGGATTCGACCACAATGGACCGATGGGGTAGCTGTGGTTTGTCAAAGCTGGGTACAGATCGGACTTGGTACTTCAGGTCGAGTCGCTTGGTGGTTGCTGGTGTCGCAGTGGGTGTCTGCCAGAGGTGTTCTCTGCAGTCCAGGAGGACCTGATGAACAGCGACTGCCACCATCGCCTTTGGGGCCTCCAGATATTTGAGGATCTCCAGGACTTGTTCTTGGGTTAGGGGTGTCTTCTCGTGATAGCCCCAGGTGCGCTGCTATCTTTTGTAGAAATTTTACATATGTCAAGTCCTCTGGGGGGGAGACCGGCATGGTAGGAGGCGTGGGTGCATACAGAAGTGGCCTAGGAGAGGGTGGGGAGGGGGGTGATACTCACCCTCTGATTCCAAAGCAGTGTCCATGATCTCGCCCTCCTCCTATGACTGCATCTCTTCCGGGGGGAGCAGATGGGTAAAGGAGATTGTGAGTCTCTGTCAAGCTGCTGAGGTTGTGCTCTGGTGGACTGGAGTGCAGGGGGGGGGGGGATCCTTAGGGTCCTGTGATCCAAGGAGTTGCTTTGCCATGGATCTGCCTCACAACTCCATCAGTTCTGGGTCCTGAATGGCATTTCTGGGCTTGCAGTTGCTGCTGCCTAGTGTTTGAGCAGAGGGTGGTGTAGTCCTCGTAGTCGCCTGCAGGTGGCATGAGGGAGCAGAACTCGGGACAGCAGGGTTAAAGCGCTGCAGTGGAGCCTCCTAGCCAGAGAGGGCAGCAGAGGGACTGCAGGATCTGTAATGCTGGCGATGCTTGGCACTCTGGGAGCGATGGTACGTTAGAAAGGGCCTGTTGTGCCGATTGGAACTGCTGCGAGGATGCTGCCTGCTCCTGCAATGGCAGCGCAAGTCCAGAGAGCTGAGACTGCTGCCACATGAGCTACTGGAGCTGCGGTGTCTTTCTGCTCGAGGAGGGCTTCTGCTTTTGCGGAGATAATGGTGGCCTGAGGCCTGAGAAGGAGTTGCAGGCATGGGAGTAGGAATAAGAGAGAGGGGCTCCGAGCTTCCTGGAGGGTGGGGGCAGTGCTGGAGGCATCCACGGAGGCTCTAAAGCTGGAGGAGGGATCAGAGGCATGTGTGAGAGGCAGTAAGGAGAGGGTGCCAGTGCGGCTTACCTCAAAGGCCTTGGAACATATAGGAGAGATCACGGGGGGTTCTGTCTGTTCCCCGACTTTGCGATTGGGCGGCTCGCTCCTCCGGGAGTCTGCGGGAGCAGCTGTGGCCCGATTCTCTTTCCTTTTCCCTTCTTTCCGTCTGAGCATGTATGATTCCAGACACTTGGGCAGCGATCCTGGATAGTGCTGGAGCTGATTTTGCATTTGCAGTTGCTGCACTTCCTTGCCTGACCCATCTTGCTTGCTGTGCTGGTAGAGGTGTGATTCTTTTTTTTTTTTTTTATGTGCATTTAGAGGGAGAACATTGTTATCTGTCTGTCCCAAATGGCGGATGAAAAAAACTGAGGCAGGAAGGGCTGGGACCAAGAAGGGGAAGGGCGGGAAGCTCAGAGGAATTTATAAAAAACAAAGAATTTGAATTCCTCTGAGCTATTGGAGAGCTACTCCGGTCCCAGAGGGTGACACACCTATGCGTGGCTGACTCAGACTGCTTGACCATGGAGAAGGACAGTGAAAATAATAGACAGGAAGAAAATTGATGCCTTTGAATTATGGTGCTGGTGACGAATACTGTGTGTATCATAGACTGCCCAAAGAACAAGCCAGTCAGTACTAGAGGATATCAAACCTAAGCTTTCTTTAGAAACTCAGATGACAAGACTTCGACTTTCATGTGAAGAGAGAGATCATTGGAGAAAGAGACAATGCTTGGCAAGGTAGAAGGTCAACATAAAAGAGGAAGGCCGGCAATGAGATGGACTGATACAATAACAACAGCTATGGGTGCCACTCTATCAATAATGAGCCACCTGACTGAAGATCGAACACAGTTTAGGTCAACTATCCAGAGGGTCATCATGAGTTGACACCGACTTGACGGCACTAAGCAACAACAACAACATCTATATCACTCTGGTTTTCGTTCTGGTCATTCTACCAAAACACTTCTGCTATGTTTTTTAAAGGACCTGAAATGCAAAACATGAACATCACATAGCTATCACTATCTTGCTAGATTGAAGGGCAACCTTTGACTTGGTGGATCACATCTTACTGCTACTGCAAATGCAAGAACTCTGAATTGCAGGCACTGTGCTCTCTTTGTTTTCTTCATATTTGCACAATTGCATATTGACCGTTTCTTGGCAGGGCTCTCAGTCTACACCTCAAATGTTTTCCTTTCCCCCCAGGGCACAATTCTTGCCTCTACTTTGTTTAATCTTTCTTGCTCTCTTAATTAGTCATTCAGCGTTAGGTCTTTCTTCTTATATATTTGCAGATCACATTCAGCTTGTTTATTTCACTGACCCTCATGTTCCTGATCTTACTCTATTAAATTCAGCGTTGCAAAAAATTGTCCACTAGTTAGCGGATCATGACATGAAACTGAATCCATCTAAATCTAAAGCCATGTGGGTGACACACCATCATCTCTGTCCCTCAGTTTCCCCTTTAATTTATCAACAGTCTATCCTGCTTCATGATTATATCACTATTTTGGGGTATAAATTTGATTCTTCTTTAACATTCGCGAAGCAAATTTCTTTGGTTCTCAAGCCCGGATATTTTTTTCTGCGGAAGATTAGATCTGTTAGACTCTTTTTGGATACCAACCTTCTTAAAATACCCATTTATGTTCTTATACTGAACCACATAGATTACTGTAAGTCTCTCAATCAAGGACAACTTCATACTGCATTAAACAGTTTTCAGATACTCCAGAATTCTACTATTGGACTTATAACCCACACTTGGAAATATGATCACATTACTCCTTCTTTGAAAACCTCCATTGATGTCCCATCCATTATCACATTAAGTTTAAGGTGTGCCGTCTTATTCATATGGTTTCATTCCAGGGAAGTTTCACCAAACGGGTGAGTTTTGCATATACCATGACAGCTATGACCCTCAATCCTTAACCCAGGGTACGTGGAGTATGATCTCAGTCTCTTAAATTTACTAATGCGCGGCGTAGTACTTGCATCGTGCCAAAGAGAGCCTCCTTCTGGAGTTCGTAAATGTAACATGTATGAGTAATTTATCAAGATGTGCCTGGAAAGTCCTCTTAATTAAGCCTGTGGTACCCAACATGAGGGATATAACTCTGTATCTTTCTGCCATTTTTTCTTGCTCTCCGACTGCATTTCCTGGTACTTGAAGATTTTCTCCCTCTCAACGTAATTCACAGAATAGTCGCTTAGAACACCTCTATATTCAAAGCCATTCTGGTGGTGTTCTCCTTTACCCCTATATCTGGCTTCCTTGCATCCAGCTTTTTATAGGTCAGAATGGGAGTATCCCAGGTGATCGTAACCTCTTCATTCTCTGTAATTCTTTTAGGATCATGATCCCAGTGCTTTTCAGGTACAGTGATGTAGTGTTAACAGAGTTTCCAGTGGATGAGGTGTGATACTTTATTGTGCCTTTCTGTATAGACATTTTCTGCCATCAGAACTTCACAGCCAGCTATGAGGTGAATCATTGTTTCCAACTCTTTCCCACGGAATCGGCATAAGTCTATTTTGCCAGTTTTTTCAATGCTCGCTGTAAGCCATCTCATCCATAAGCCGCTATTGTGGGCTGCAATTATAAACCTCTCATCCTTCGGTTTCAGTTCACTTTTCCTTAACCATTTATGTGTCTGTTCTTGATAGACAAAGGGTTCCTGGAGTAACACACTGCATTTCCCACTGTATTTGTGCATTTGCCGCTTGTTTTTTCTTGTTTGTTTATCTAATTCTTTGAAGAGTATTTTTTTCTTGTTTTGCAAATTTTTACTTCCTTCCCTGTGTATGCTTGTGGATTCTCATTCATTCCTTCCAGTCATCTGGACAGTTGTCCAAGTTTGATGATGGAGACAGATTCTGGACGTTTACGTTCATATTTCAGCACTTTTTGTGTATTTGGATCTGATGATGCAATTAGGTAGGCCTTGACGCCTATGATAGTAGCTCTGTATGTGTAATCAATCTCTATGAAGCCTAGCTCTCCTTCAGCTCTAGGAATGTGTTCTTGGCATACACTGATTCTTGTAAATTACTTCATGGGTTTGGAGGAGATTTTTTGTTCACACATTCAGTTTTTTAGGATCATTAAGAGGCCAGTCCATAATCCCAAAGCTGTAAAAGAATTGTCAGCTGATTGATGGCTTGTATCTTATTCTGTGATATTAAAGTACATTTCAATAATGATTTTAATCTCCTGTAGTATCCTTTACTGATCTTTTCTCTCAGAAATTTCTGCATGAGTGACGTTTCAGAGTTTGATTACACGTTGCGTGAAAAAATATTTTCTCTTATTAGTCTTAAACGGATTACACTGTAGCTTCATTGCATGTCCCCTTTTCTTAATACTTTTTAATGGCGTAAACAATTGAGCAAAGTTTACCCATTCCACTCCATTCATTAATTTATTGACCTCTATCATATCTTCCCTCAGCCGTCTCTTTTCCAGGTTAAAAAGTCCTAACCTTTTAAGGCTCTCCTCATAGGGGGTATCCTTCCTTTCCCTTTACCATTTTGGTGGCTCTGCTCTGTACCTTTTCCAGTTTTGCTGTATCTTTTTTTAAGATACAGCGACCAGAATTGCATACAATATTCAAGGTGCGGTTGCACCATGGAATGATACAGAGGCATTATAATATCCTTTGTTTTATTCTCCATTCCATTCCTTATGATGCCTAGCATTCTATTTGCCCTCTTGGCCGCCACTGCACACTGGGCAGAGGGTTTCAACGTGTTATCCACGATGACTCCTAAATCTTTTTCCTGGGTGGTGGTTCCTAATATGGAACCTTGCATCGTGTAACCATAGTTTGGCTTGTTCTTTCCTAGGTGCATAACGTTGCACTGGTCCACATTAAATTCCATCTGCCATTTGAACATCCATCTTTCCAGTTTGTCAAGGTCCTCTTGCAATTTTTCACAATCCTCTTGGGTTTAAAGAACTTTGAATAATTTTGTGTCATCTGCAAATTTGACTACCTCACTCATTATTCCCATTTCCAGGTAATTTACGAATATGTTAAAAAGCAGCGGACCCAGCACAGATCCCAGGAGTACTTCACTATTCACCTTTCTCCATTGATAAAATTGGCCATTTAGCCCTACCCTCTGATTTCTGTCTTTTATAAGTTCCTGATCCACAATACTACACTGCCTCCTATCCCATGACTTTTTCACTTTGTCATGAGTCTCTCATGAGGGATCTTGTCAAAGGCTTTCTGAAAATTCAGATGCACTATATCAACCGGCTCACCTATGTCTACCTGTTTGTTCACACCTTCAAAAAAATATAACAGATTAGTAAGACAAGACCTTCCTTGGGTAAAGCCATGTTGGCTTTCTCCCATTAAACCATGACTGTCTACATGATCAGTAATTTTGTTCTTTTATAATGGTTTCTACTATTTTGCCTGGTACTGATGTCAGGCTCACTGGCCTGTAGTTTCCCGGATTACCCCTGGAACCCTTTTTAAAAATTGGCGTTACATTGGCCATTCGCCAATCTTCAGGTACTACAAATGATTTGATCTCCCTGCTGCTTAGTTCTGTTATCAATCATCTTGACTACTGCAACTCCATGTATGCTAGGCTAGCCCTCTCCTCACTAATGCACCTCCAAGCAGCCCAGAATACCGTCATACACATGTTATCAAATGCAGGAAAATTTGACCATGTTACAGCGCTCCTGAAATCCCACCACTAGTTGCCAATCTCAGCTTGGGTTCAATATAAACTGCTGACTCTAGCACACAAGGTCCTCTATACTGGTTCCCCTGCTTACTTGTTTTCTTATCTCACATTCTATATCCCGTCTCGGGCCTTATTGCACTCCCTTCAGATCACAGACTTCATATCCCACCCCCTAATAAAGCTCAGCTCGAGTCTATCCATCATTCAGCCTTCTTTTTGGAACTTCCTACCCTGTTCACTCCATCTTGAACCTTCTTATACTTCATTCAAAACACAGTTTTAAACACATCTCTCCTTGTGGGCCTTCGAAGCCTAGGCTGCCTGGGACTTGGAATAAGCCTTCTTCCTTTTCTTTGTGTCACTCCCCCTCCCCCTACAACCTTAGTTCCACTCTCTCTTTCTCCTCTGTCCTATTAGCTGATGGCATTCTTTTCTATTTTTAATGATTTTTTTTTATTGTAAACCATCTTTCCTCTAAACAGAAAGGCTGTATATAAAGTATAAATAAACATAAACTGCTATGTATTATCTGCTGCGTTAACAGTTAATGCGCAGTAGGTTATCATGCATTAACGGAAAGATGCAGTCCATGCCTATGCCCTGCCCTATTGCATGCTGAGGGTAGTTTTATAACAGGATGCCTAGGGTAAGAAGTCTAGTAGGCAGCTATTTTATAAAAACTCCTAGGCGCTCATATGTCTTTATAAAATATTGGTATAAGTGGCAGAAAATGTATCTTGAATGCAGATGTGGGTATTTACACCTGCTTGTGAGCAAGGTTAAGTATTTGCGCATAAAGGGGCATGCTCTCTTGGGCGTCCAGAGCTAGTATGATGATCTTTGCAGTTTTCTGGGTTATGCTGCTTCTTAGTAACTGGAACCGACATTTCAACCCCATGTTGTGCAGCATGACCCAGGAACTGCAAAGATCATCATATTAGCTACAGAAACCCAAGGGACAATTTAAAGCAATTCTACAGGGAGAACATCTTTAAACTCCCCAGAGAACCTTCCAGTCTTTGGGAAAAGAGGAATCTCCAACCTTTCTCCAATGAGCTTTCCCACCAAAATTCAAATTTGCCACCTCAATCCTAACAATCGGGTTTGAGAACTTCTGTATAAAAGAACAGACATCCACTGCATAATTCCTTCACTTTGAAGAAAGCCACAGCATGTTGGCTGAAATGTTGCTTTCAGTTACTAAGATGCAGCATGACCAAGAAAACAGCAAAGATCATAAAGGGGCATGTTCACTAAAATGCACATCTTTAGCGCGCATTTGAACCCAAAAAGTAGTAGGAGCCTGTCCACATTAGCGCCAAACCTCACCATTCTAACAGCGCACAGATGCACTTACCGACACCTCTTGAGGAGACAGTAAATGCAGCCACACTAACCACGATATGCCATCAACATCCACGTTCCATCCCTAGTCCATCAACTCGTCATCCCATCACATGGAGTGGAGGAGTGGCCTAGTGGTTGGGGCAAGGTACCTCAGGCCAGAAGGTCAGGAGTTCAAATCCCACTAGAGGACAGCAACCTTGGGCCAAAAGGACTGGGGTTTCTAGTCCCACAGGTGCTCCTTGTGGTCTTGGGCAAGCCACTTAACCCTCCATTGCCCATGTTCCCTGTAAAATAGTTATCTCCAAGTTATAATGCCCTGTTCAATGTAATTTCAGTTTGTTCAATGTAAACCACCTTGATATCACAAAAGGTGGTATATAATAAATAAATGCTAACAGCATAATAAATCCTGTGCTAACAGTTAGCATGGCTTAGTAAACATGCCCTAAAGTTTCCACATGTGTGTAAATTAAGGACTTTTATAATCTATACACATACTTGCAACCTTTGCCGTTGCATCACCTAGAACATGGCAACACCTACAGGCAAAGTATGCTTCGTCCTGTCCCTTAGCTACACCTACTTATAAAGTATGCTCCATCCTGTCAATGTGCATACTTTAATGCCTGTTGGAATTTTTTAACAGGCCTTTAACATGCAAGTTTTGCCATATAAGTGCAAAAAAAGACTTCATATAAACAGGTCAGAGTCGGTACAGAGGGTCGCTACTAAGATGGTAGTGGTCTTCGTTATAAAACATATGAGGACAGACTTAAGGATCTTAATGTATATACTTTAGAGGAAAGGCAGGATAGAGGATATGAATGAGACTTTTAAATACCTCCGTGGTATAAATGCACAGGAGGAGAGCCTCTTTCGATTGAAAGCAAGCTCTGCTATGAGGGGACATAGGATGAGGGTGAAAGGGGATAGACTCAGGCGTAATATGCGGAAATATTTCTTTACGGAAAGAGTGGTGGATCCGTGGAATAGTTTCCCAGTGGAGGTGGTAGAGATGAGGACAGTATCTGAATTCTAAAAAGCATGGGACAAACACAGAGGATCTCTAAAGGAAAAAAGGAGACTGTTGTAGTGGTTGATTTGGAAGGGCAGACTAGATAGGCCATGTGGTCTTTTTCTGCTGTCATGTTTCTATGTTTCTACCCCCTTAATGCAGGAATTAGCAGGCACAAAGTATCAAGCATACATTAACAGTTAGTATGCATTATGTCCCAGATTAACCGCTTAACATACTTTAGTTAAAAGGCCCTTTAATCTCTTAAACATTATGAGTGAATACCTGTTTTTTTTCTGACAGTACAGTGACAGTTGGCGCACCGAATAACACAGTAGGAAGCACTTAGAACAGTGGTGTAAATTCCATGGAAGGGCCCTCGAGCAGAATTTTGCTCAGGACGCCTCATTTTAGTGGTGGCATGCCCCCCATTGTGGGACCCCCTCATGTGGCAGCCCCCTCAGCATGTGGGCCCCCCATGTGGTGGCAGTAGTAAACTTATGTTCTCATCTTGCCTCACTGCCTCCGTTCTTGTAAGTTTGGTGGCTGTTAATGCGAGACTTCGGCCAGGCAGGGAACAACCACCGGGTGTGTGCCAAGCTTACAAGAGCAGAGGCAGCATGGCAAGACGAAAAAGTATGTTTGCTGCCCTGCCTTATCACTGCCATGTGGGCCCCCCTTTCGCCTGCTTCCCCTCTGCATTGGGAGGGCTGCTTGGGCGGAATCTACTAGAATGGTCAGTGAACACACAGCAGTGGGCAGCCATTTTTCTGACAAACTGACTATGTGTATGGATGGTGTTAAGCTACTGGTAAAGGCCTATAATGCACCAGCTTCTGGTCTTCTCCTGTAAAGGTTTTGCCCAAAATAGGTGTTAGGTAGCGCAGTGTATTCTGGATGTGGTCCTTGACTCTTCCCTGTCCTTTTGTGAATACCTTTCTGCCATTATCCACCGCTCCTTTTATTCCCTTCATTAGATTCAAGCTGTCCCGACTGTTTCTTTCTGTCCCTTCCTGACTACCTTGCTTCTAATCCTTCTAATGTCCCGCTTAGATTACTGTAATATTGTTCTTGCCCGACTTCCTTCCTACCAATTACAAAGCCTACAACTCATACAGAACACCGATGTTAGGATCCTTTGATCATGTCATTCCCCTTTTTATCCGATAGCACTGGCTCCCGATCCATTATTGTGTTCAATTGAAAATCCTCACTAAGGTCCTTCACATCAGCACCTCTCTTTACCTCTATAACCTTATTCACCTACACTCTCCCCACCGAGTATTATGCTCCATCCACACAAACTGCCTTCATCTACCCCCTGCCTCCCGTGCTAGACTAGAAATGACCCGCCACTCCGCCTTCTACTACCTTGGCCCCTCCCTTTGGAATGCCTTACCTCCCAACCTTCACCTCAAGCCATCACACTCCAGATTCAGGTCACTCCTCAAGACACTCCTTTTCCAGAAAGCATTCGATCTCTGACTTCTTATATCCCCAACCCATCCTGGTCGCCCTCCTCTCTACCTCTGTTCCTTTCCTGAATGAATGGCCATTCTTTCCTATCAAGACTATAGCATTCCTTTTCCTTTTCTTTAAGGGCAGTTAAATAAAATAAACATAAACATCAAAGGTTCAATAAGGCTAAATAACCGACAAGATCAATAGTCAGTAAGAACTGGACGAATTTGAAAAAAATGTTGAATCCAGACTTTACAGTGGCATGAAACCATACCACTAGAGGTAAACAGCTCTAGGTTTTCTGTGAAATCCTAGAGAGAAGCAGCATGGTGTTTTTTGGAAATAGCTATATGTGTATGTTCTTTCTGTGTGCCTCCCTTCGCTTCTCATGTCTGTGAGGCATGCAGCTCCAGGGATCAGACTTCCCAACAAGCTCTCACCTCTCTCCCAACTGGCTCAGAGTCATGAGGCTGAGTATTTGCATCTGGGGCAATGTGTCAGACTTTATACTTGCAACCTTAGGATTCTAGGAAAGCTGATAAATAAACAATATTCTTATTTTCATAACTAATCCTCTTATGATTAGATTGGTCATTGTTGTTGTGTAAAGACTTAATAAAGATTTTTTTTTTGGGGGGGGGGCTACTTAGTATTTTTGTAGAGCAATCTTTATTAATAGACATTTTTTTCTTTCCAGTGGGATCCTTTTGTGCTTGCACAAGTTCTAATAATAACACTTACTGGTGTCTGCGAACAGTAAATGAGACGCACAATTTCATCTTCTGTGAGTTTGCTACGGGGTTCTTGGAGTATTTCGATATGAGCATTGATCCTTTTCAGGTAAACTAGTGATACTGTTAGAAATTGAGTATTCATAGAAAAAAAAATCTGTGTTACAATAACACAGGCCCTTGAGAACATTTCTTTGTATGTAAAAACCAGCCTAAAAGCTTAAGGTCCATATTTAAACCTAGTGGTGAGTGTGGTTTTTAAATGCCCACCGCAGTGTCTAAATATATTCAGTACAGCTATCCAGATAAGTGGCCGTGCTGAATATGTGAAGCGCGCTCACTTCCGGCAACAAGCAGGGATATCGGCCACTGTATCTATAGCTGAGTGGTTTATAAGATATGTCATACTGAGTCAGACCAAGGGTCCATCAGGCCCATTATCCTGTTTCCAACCAACAGTGACCAATTCAACCCTTTTTTTGGGCTAAATTAAAATGCTCAGCGGATAGCAGCTGAATATTGCTGTGTAGATGGTAATTTTATAAATTTGCTTATTTTATAAAGAAATAGGGCTGGTGTAGGTGCTCACGCCTAGATTTAATGCACATCTTCAACCCCCTATGCCCTATTTTATTAAATATGCACATACTAGTCTTTATAAAAATAAAAAGGTACCATGTACATTTATTTTATTTATTTATTTAAAGTTTTTTTTTCTATACCGTGCTCTTTAAAATCAGCTCGGTTTACAATTACAACAAATTTGTACAGTCCCGGTCGAGCCGGTATTGTACTTACATTGAACAGGATTTGCAACTTGGGTTAACTGGGGTAACTATGTAGGCTACACAGCTAGGCGGTGTGGCTGCTCCTTTAGGTAACTATATACAGGTTATGCAGTCGGGCCACTGAGGAGCGGTGGCGACCGGGGCTGCTTGGCCACTATTTACACAATTAGGTGACTATTTAAAAGTACATACCCGGAGGGTGTCCGTTAGTTCTGCTTTGCCGGGCTGGGTCTGTGTATTGTGGGTGTATTTGGGGGGTTGTCCTGGTGGTTGAGTGTGCCTGGTTGTGGCATGTCCCCTTTGTGGGAATAGTGCTGGAGGAAGAGGTAGTATTTCAGGGCCTTCTTGAATTGGGTGATGTCAGTGATGGTCCGGATAGTGGGCGGGAGGGCATTCCAGCATGTGGGTGCATAGTACATGAAGGCTCTGTTTCTTGTTGCTTGAGAGCACTTTGTGATTTTGCTGGGGATTCTCAGTGTGTTGACAGCGGCTGACCTTCTGACTCTGTTTGGGGGAGTGGGGAGGACGAGGTTGGTGATGGAGGAGGCGGTGAGGCCGTTGATGGCCTTGAAGGTTAGCAGTAGAATTTTAAAAGAGAGTCTGCAGTGTACCGGCAGCCAGTGAAGGTGTTTCAGTATTGGAGTTATATGGTCTCTCCTGGCTGCTCCATGTAGTATTCTGGCGGCTGCATTCATTGCGAGCTGAAGTGGGTTCAGCGTGTTTTTTGGAAGTCCTTGTAGGATTGCATTGGCATAATCAAAGTGGGGGATTATTAAGGCTTGATAGATTGTGCGGAAGTCGTCTGGCTCGAGTAAGGGTCGTAGATGCCGGACTGTCCATATTTTGTGGTATACTGCCTTGACAGTGTTCTTTATGTGGGCTTTCATATCCACCCGTTGGTCTAGTGCAGCGTTTTTCAACCACTGTGCCGCGGCACACTAGTGTGCCGTGAGATATTGTCTGGTGTGCCGTGGGAAAAATTCCAATTTCATCCGTAACATGTGGCCTCGGCTCACAAATTAGGGTTGCCAACCAGCCGGTTTTCAGCCGGCCTGGCCGGTTTTTCCATGGCCAGGCCGGCTGCCAGCACAGTTGTAAAACCGGCTTTTGTGCCGAAGTCCGCGGCGCGAATGCGATCGCGATTCCCTATAGCAGTGCAGCCGCTGGTTCTGCTTTGTACAGAGCAGCGGCTGCACTACACTTACATTGAAAAGTAAAGAGAAACTGTGTCAGGAGCCCTCCGATCATGCAGAGCCCGAGGAAGTGATGTCATGGGGGCGGGCTCCTCACAGGCTGTCTTTCCTTTTCAAATTAACTTTAGCTGCAATAAAGTTAATTTGAAAAGGAAAGACAGCCTGTGAGGAGCCCGCCCCCATGACATCACTTCCTCGGGCTCTGCGATGACCGGAGGGCTCCTGACACAGTTTCTCTTTACTTTTCAATGTAAGTGTAGTGCAGCCGCTGCTCTGTACAAAGCAGAAGCAGCGGCTTGGGCAGAGGGGGGGGGTGTGTGTGAGTGAACCAGCAAGGGGGGGGGAGTGTGAGTGAACCAGCAAGGGGGGGGGGAGTGTGAGTGAACCAGCAGTGGAGGGGGGGGGTGGTGTGAGTGAACCAGCAAGGGGGGGGGGCGATGGTGTGAGTGAACCAGCAGGGGAGGGGGGGTAAGTGAGTGAGTGACCCAGCAGGAGGGGTGAGTAAGTGACAGGGGGGTGGGTGAGTGAACCAGCAGTGGAGGGGGGGGGTGGTGTGAGTGAACCAGCAGGGGAGGGGGGTTGGTGTGAACCAGCAGGGGAGGGGGGTTGGTGTGAGTGTTTGATTCCTATTCAAGAGAATTACTTTATATATAGTCAATATAGGCACAGAGGTAAATTTTTTTAACATTTTCTAATGGTGGTGTGCCTCGTGATTTTTTTCATGAAAAAAGTGTGCCTTTGCGCAAAAAAGGTTGAAAAACACTGGTCTAGTGTGACCCCTAGGTAACGGATCGCAGGCTTGCTTTGGAGCTCAGCGCACCTTACTTTCAGTGATACGGGGGGGGGGGTTGTAACCTTGGTTCCTGGTAATGAATAGTGCCTCCATTTTCTTGAAGTTTATTCAGAGGTTTTGGGTGTGGAGCCATTCCGTGATAGCATCGAAGCAGGTTGTTAGTGGTGAGAAGTACGGCTGGTCAGTTGAGAATGGCATGTGAAATACCAGGCATGCGACGTTGAAGGAGCGGGTGATTTCACAGATGGGCTGCATATATATGTTGAAGAACAGGGCTGAGAGTGAAGATCCTTGTGGTACGCCCTGTCCTGTTGGGGCGGTTTGGAAGTCGTGGTGCCGGTCCATACCTGTTGCCATCTATGATTTGCACCAACTTAAGCCTGTGCCCTGGATCCCTTTTTCTGCGATGCATGCCAGGGGCAGTTCGTGGTGAACAGAGTCGAATGCCGCGGCGATATCCAGGAAGATTAGGGCATATCCTTGACTGATGTTGTCCAATCCGGTAATTAATGTGCTGAAGAGGGTGGTCAGGAGCGTCTCGACTCCGTGTGACTCCCTGAATCCATGTTGGCATGGGTCGAAAGGAGCGGTGGTGTTGGATCTGGTGTTGGATGATCTTTTCAAGTATTTTGGCCATTAGCGGAATGCTTGAAATTGGTCTGTATGAGTCTACCTTCTGGGGGTCGAGTTTGCTGTTTTTTAGGAGTGGTCTAATGGAGGTTTGCTTCAAATTGCTTGGGAAAGACCCTGCTGAGAAGGATCAATCCATGAGTTTGATCAGGAATGGGCTATTCTCCAGGACCAAGCAGGAAGTCAGTCCTCACATATGGGTGACATCGGCGCCGACGGAGCACTCGTGTGGAGCATTTCCCCAGCTTTCAAGGAAAGCCTTTGGGAATGCAGCACGCATGCGCGGTCCCCTTCCCGCCCAAGGGTGCCATCTTGCTCAGTCTTTCTTCTTCCGCTGAGCCCAACGGACATGAGTTTATGTCACCCGGGAAAAGTAGATTTTTTTCCTCCGATTTTCGCTTTTTTGCTTATCCGGTTCGACGCCAGTCCCTTTCCTGCCTGGGCTCGGTACACTGGTATCGAGTCCATAATTTCTTTTTTCAGTTTTTGTCCTTCGTGACTAGCGTTCACGCCTTTTTTTGTTATTTTCACTGTCAGCCTGGTCTTTTGACCTTGCAGGGGCCCTTTTTCCCCTGATGGCTGCCAGCGGGTTCAAAAAGAGTGATCGGTGCAAGAAACTTATGTCTCTCACCGACACACATGACTGCTGCCTCCGATGCCTCAGGCCCGACCATGACCCGCTGGTCTGCGGCCCGTGTGCCAAAATGTTGTTGAAGGCACTTCGGAGTCGTCAGCATCAACGTGAGAGAATTTTCTCTGAGTCCGCATCCGGCCGGGCCCGGACTTCGTCAGAGGCCTTGACATCTCGGGAGTCTGACCCCGAGCGCTGTCGTGGTTCCTCTGAGAGGGGTTCTCCCACCTGGGAAAACAAAAGGAAGAAGAAGCTCATGAGGGCGGCGTCGGTGGAGGCCCCTGGGTCCTCGAGGGCCAGATCACGTAGCCCTGACCACCGCCCCGGGCTCTCGGAGTCAGAGAGACCATCCAAACTACCTTGCATGGAGCTGGAGTCCCCAAGTCATGTAAGTTCTGTTGTCCTCATAGACTCTCCTCCGGGCGAGCTGACGTCGGGCCCGACGCCATCGGGGCCCGAGTCGGGGGCTGCTAAGTCTCCTGAGCTTGGACTCAGGCTGACAGCCTTGGACAGCAGCTTGGCTGCCTTCATGGAACAGCAGCGGGTGCTGATCGCTGGTCTGACCGGTGCATCTGCCCCGACCACCGGGACCTCGATATCTAAGTCGACCCTGGAGACCGAGCCGATCTTCGAGTCCATCAAGTCTCAAGTCGATCCTTGGTCAAGGTCCCCCTCGACCTCCTGTATGGGGCCGAGGTCATCAACGCCGGTGCCCTCGGCATCAGGGCGGGTGGCACCGAGGCCCACATGGCTGGAGCCGCTCGACGACTCCTCAGAGGAGTCGGAGTGGGAGACGGAGGACGAGACGTCTCCGGACACCTTCCAGACCCGGTGCGTCCCTTCGGATTCCCCGGAGTCTGAGCCTCAGAGAAGGTCCCCCCCTCCCCCCCCCCCCCCCCCGGAGGATACCCAGTTCTCGGACTTCGTGAGGGACATGGCCAAAGCGTTGGCATTCCCTGCGGACACCGAGGAGGAGCCTCGAGCCGAAGAGCTCGATGCCTTCCAGTATGATTTTCCTCTGAAGGAAGCCTTTACTGTACCAGTTCCTCCGATGCTGAAATGGCTGCTCTTCCGTATGTGGGAGGCACTGGCCTCGGCGCCGGTTCTTAGCAAACGTGTCAATTCCGTTTATCGAGTCCGTAAGAGCCCTGGGTTCCAAAAGGCACAGCTACCGCACAATTCCATGGTTGTGGAATCGGCCATGCACCGCCTGAAGAGTCAGAAGATGCACTCCTCGGTGCCCCTAGCCGGGAGGCTCGGAACCTGGGTGCCCTCAGTAGAAAGTGCTTCCAGGGCTCTATGCTATCTTGCTGTGTCCAGACTTACCAGCTGTACATGGGCATGTACTTACGGGACCTGGCAAAGGAGATTGCCGGGTTCTCAGCTGGCCTCTCCGAGGAACCCTTGCAGAGGTTCAAAGCCCTGTCTACAGGGATTCGAGAGTGCTCGAAATGTATCTCTCGAGCAGCCTATGATGGCTTCAAGGCTTCGGCCCGGGTAGCTGCAGCCGGCATCGGTGCACGCTGCCAGGCCTGACTACAGTCATTGAACCTGGAGTCATGGGTGCAGGACAAGTTGGTCGATGTCCCCTGCCGAGGTGACTACATATTCGGTAAGCCCATGACTGAAAAGGCTGCAGAAATTGAGACTGAGACTCTCACCATGACAAGTCTGTCCAGGAAGACTTCTGCCCCTTCTCAAAAAAAGAAGGGCTCGGGAAAGAAGCCCTTTTTCCTGAGGAAGGGTGCTGCCTACAAATCCTACCCTCAATATCAGGCCTCTCCAGCTCCCCAACAGGGCCAGCAGGCCAAGGGGCAGGGGCGTGGGCCCCGTAGACAGAAGACCCCCAAACCGCCAGCTCCGGCTCCTGCACAGCAGGGAGCGGGGTTTTGACTCCCACAGCATAGCCTCTTCTCCGCTGGTGGGTCCACTCAGCACAGGAGGTCGGCTGACCCTGTATGCTTGCAGGTGGCCAGCCATCACAGGGGATACCTGGGTACTGAGCATAGTCCAAAAGGGCTACATGCTCCACTTCCAGCAGCTACCCCCTCCCCCTACTTTCCAGGGGAGCCTCCCAGACTCCCTCTACACAGGAACCTCCTCCTTCAGGAGTTGGCAAGTCTTCTAAAGGAACAGGCAGTGGAACCAGTGCCTCACCACCTGGAAGGGCAAGGCTTCTACTCCAGGTACTTCCTGGTACCAAAAAGGACATGAGGCCTCCGGCCTATCCTAGACTTGCGAAACCTAAACAAGTTTCTGGAGAGGGAAAAGTTCAAGATGCTTACCCTTGGGATACTGCTGCCTTACCTCCAGCAGGGAGACTGGCTATGCTCCTTAGACCTAAAGGATGCTTATACTCACATCCTCTTTCATCCAGACCACAGACAATATCTCAGATTTGTGGTGGGAGGAAACCATTTTCAGTACAGGGTACTTCCCTTTGGCCTAACTTCTGCCCCCAGGGTTTTCACCAAATGCCTGGCGGTGGTGGCGGCTTATCTCAGGAATCGGGGAATTTTCGTCTTCCCATACCTGGACGACTGGCTCATCAAGGGTCAGTCTCTCCAGGAGGCTTGACAAGCCACTCTTCGCACTGTCTCTCTTCTTCAGCATCTGAGCTTTGTCATAAACTACGCAAAGTCCACTTTGCTCCCCTCTCAGAACCTAGAGTTTATAGGGGCAAGATTAGACACCCTTCAGGCAAGAGCCTACTTGCCCGAGGACAGGGCCCACAGACTGATGGACTTGGCCAACCAGTTCCAAAGCAGTTATCAGGTTTCCGCCAGGCACTACCTGCGGCTCCTGGGCCACATGGCATCCACTGTGCATGTGACTCCTAACGCCCGCCTGCACATGCGAGCTGCTCAATGGTGCCTCAGAGCTTGGTGGACATAGGCCACAGGCGACCTCCGAGAAAGAGTAGAGGTGTCCAAACCACTTTTGGACTCCTTACAGTGGTGGCTATATCTCCCAAACCTTCTCAGGGGGCTACCTTTTCAAGCTCCAACACACACAAGGGTGCTGACGACCGATGCTTCCTCAAAGGGCTGGGGTGCACATTGCCAGGGCATGTGCACTCAAGACCTGTGATCTCCTCAGGAGGCCACGTAGCAAATCAATCTTTTGGAGCTGCAAGCAATCCGCTTAGCTCTGCAAACATTTTCTCATGCCCTATCTCACCAGTCTGTCCTAGTTCAGACGGACAATCAAGTGGCAATGTTCTACGTGAACAAAGAAGGGGGCACGGGGTCCAGGCTCCTATGTCAGGAGGCACTGGCCCTTTGCTTCTTTTCAGTCAAACAAGGCATGTTTCTCAAAGCAGTTTATCTACCTGGTCAGGAGAATTTCCTAGCAGACAAGCTAAGCAGGATTCTCCAGCCTCACGAATGGCAGTTGAATCCATTGATGGTCCAGCAGATCTTCCTCCGCTGGGGACTTCCATCCATTGATCTCATTGCAAGTCCACAGAATCGTCAGCTGCCCAGGTTCTACTCCAGACAGCCGCATCCCCTGCGGATAGCAGCAGATGCTTTTCTGATTTCTTGGTCTACGGGCCTTCTGTATGCGTTTCCTACAACGCCCCTGGTGGCCTGAACTCTGTTCAAGGTTCTCCGGGACAAGGCCTTGGTGATTCTGGTGGCTCCAAGATGGCTGAGGCAGCCATGATGTCCACTTCTGCTGCAGTTGGCAGTAGAAACTCCGTTCCCTCTAGGGTTGCAACACAATCTCCTGTCTCAGGAGCAAGGTTCCCTTCTGCACCCCAATCTCAGGTCCCTCAATTTGATGGCCTGGCTGCTGAAAGGATAGTGCTAGCTCCCTTATGTCTACCTAAGCAGGTTGAAGAGGTGGTCTTGGCCTCCTGGAGGCAGTCCACCAGAAAGTCTTATGCCCTCAAGTGGCATAGGTTTATGGTATGGTGTGCTAAGCGCAATGAAGATCCTTTCTCTTTCCCTGTGCCAGTAGTTCTGCAGTATCTACTTCACCTGTCAGACCTAGGCCTTAAGTCTAACTCTGTTCGGGTCCACCTCAGCGCTTTGTCAGCGCACCACTCCTCGGTGGAAGGACAGCCTCTGTCAGTGCACCCCTTGGTGTCCCAATTTCTCAGAGGTCTGCTTCTACTCAAGCCTCCGGTTCGTCCACCGGCGACTGAGTGGAATTTGAACATGATCTTGCAGCAACTTACTCGCCCACCGTTTGAGCCAATGGCTACTTGCCATTTGCGCTTCCTCTCTTGGAAAGCGCTCTTCCTGGTGGCTCTTACCTCAGCCAAACGTGTGAGTGAACTACAAGCTCTGGTTTCTGATAGGCTGTACATACGGTTCTGTAGGAACAGGGTGGTCCTACGGACCCATCCCAAGTTCCTTCCAAAAGTGGTCTCCTCTTTCCACCTCAACCAGGAGGTGGTTCTTCCGACCTTTTTTCCCAGGCCGCATACCAGCCAGGCTGAAACAGTGTTGCATACCCTGGACTGTAAGAGGGCGTTATCTTTTTACATAGAACGTATGCGGGGGCCTCAAAGGGCTATTCTGCTCTTCGTCTCCTTTGACCTTAATAAGATGGGGTTACCTGTCTCCAAGCGTACGTTGTCTACTTGGGTAGCAGATTGTATCGCCTGGGCGTACAAGGCAGCCGACCTCCCCTTGCAGGGTCGAGTCACGGCCCACCGTGTCAGAGCGAAAGCTCATCTCTGCTCTGTTCCGTTGGCAGACATCTGCCGGGCCGCAGCTTGGTCTTCAAGCCAGACTTTTGCAGCCCATTACTGCCTGGAGGGAGCGTCCTGAAGGGACAGTGCTTTCGGATAGTCAGTACTCCGTAATCTCTTTGAGGTTTAGGCAACTCCTACCCTCCGGCCCTTGTGCTGGGCTACCGTACGGGGGCGTTCTCAGAGGATATTCTTTTCACGAATGCTGAGGCTCTTGAGAGGGAGCCATTTTTTTCAGTTTAGGGTTCCCGGTAGCCTAGAGCTGGGGAGTCCCATATGTGAGGACTGACTTCCTGCTTGGTCCTGGAGAAAGAGTAGTTACTCACCTGTAACAGGTGTTCTCCAGGAGTAGTAGGAATCAGTCCTCATGACCCTCCCTCCTCCCCTGGAGTTACAGTCATATACTTCATTTTTATTTTTTTGCTGTCTTTTAGCTATGTCATCAGATTGAGCAAGATGGCACCCTTGGGCAGGAAGGGGACCACGCATGTGCACTGCATTCCCAAAGGCTTTACTTGAAAGCTGGGGAAATGCTCCGCACGAGGGCTCTGTCAGCGCTGACATCACCCATATGTGAGGACTGATTCCTGCTGCTCCTGGAGAACATCTGTTACAGGTGAGTAACTACTCTAGTGACTTTATCCAGAACGCTGGGCAGGGATTGTTTGGGGCAGTGGTGGTGTTGATAGCCGCGATGGTGTCCTCAACGCTTCTCTCTGATGGGCCCTTGGAAGAGGGGAGGGGTCGGGCTCCCCGATCTTGGGGCCTACGCCTTAGCTTGTCAGGCCAGACACATTGGAGATTGGCTGGGGGGGACGGATATGTATACGCCTTTGGCCCTTGAAGAGGCCTGGGCTAGTCCACATACGCTGCTCGCAGTGCTTCATATGGCAAATAGTAGGTTGCCGGATCGCCTAAAAAGGAGCGGGTTGGTTAATTCCATGCGTCGTACGTGGCGGCAAATTAATGTGTATTGGGAACGGAACTGGATGGTGTCGAGCTGGCTGCCGCTGCAAGGTAATGTGTGCTTCCCCCCGGGTTCTGAGACAAGGATGTTTCGCACCTGGCAGGGACAGGGTATCACAAACGTAGGACACGTGGTGGATTTATATGGGAAATGTAAAACGCTGGCAGTGCTAAAGAGAGAGTATGATCTGCGGCCCAACCATTATTTTGCATACCTGCAACTGGCTCACTATGTGGCGGGACTACCGCCGGGAGAACTCTCGGTTGAGCGCTCTGCCCAGATTATTGAATTTTTTGACCTGGGAGGTGAAGAACCCCCATCGATAGCAAAGTTGAGGGGCCGCCTAGAGTGCTATCGGCCTCAGCTGGACTACAGGAGAGTGGAGAGGGCGTGGGCGGGGGAATTAGGACGGGAGGTGCCCAACGGCACCATTCTGGAAGCCCTGGGGGGGATTGCTGACCTGGCAGAAGGAGCTCGCTGGCGTGAAATCCAACTTAAATGTATTCTTAGAGCTCATTTCTCACCCCGAAAAGCCTTGCGCAGCCACCTTACCACGGATGGGAGTTGCCCTAGATGTGCGGAGCCGCTGGCTGGCTTAGTCCACATGTGGTGGGATTGCAAACATCTTCGTACATATTGGGCCCGTATCAGGGGGTGGATGATGGCGCGGATCCAACAGCGATTTCCCTGGTCAAGCTCCCTGGTGGTTTTTGATCAACTACACAAGGATTTCCCCAGGGGGCGATGGACCAGGCTGTGGGTACGAAAGGCTTGTCTGGTGGGTAAGGGCCCCATACTTCGTAGATGGAGGGAACAACAACCGCCAACTTTTTGTGAATGGCGTAATAGCTTCCATCAGCTTATGCTGGCAGAGAGATGGAGAGCGAGGGGTAATGTGAAGAAATGGTCTACCTTCCTGTTACAATGGGACCCTTATATACAAAGCTTGGGCCCAAGATGCCGTAATGATATTTTAAATGTCGGTCATTAGTGATGATTGGGATAGGGCTATAAGATGGGGGGAGGAGTAGTGGGAGGAGCTTAACATAAGGGCAGAGCTGTAGATTTTGCGACTGGGGGTGGGCGGGGGGGGTGGGATTATTGTGTTGTTTTAACTGGTATAAACTCTTTATTACTGTATGTAATTAATGGTTCATATCTATGTCACCTTGAGGCTGTTTGCTGTCCTCTGGACGGGGATAAGAGTCTACCCGGTCTGGAGGCCTGCTATTGTTGATGTGGGGCTGTTGGTGACTTGTACTTTTGTTATAAATAAAATGATTAAAAAAAAGGAGTTAATTTTATAAAGTCGTTTTACATGCATAAAATGATTCTTATAAAACTGTGGCAGGCAAAGGAGTATGCAAAATGGCATGCATTCTCATATTTTTCCTGTAGGCGTTGCTGGGGGTGTGGTCTGGGCAGACATAGGCAGAGTTGCAAAGTACATGCGTTGATAAAATATGTTAATCTGTGCGCATACTTACCTAATCTATGCACAGATGTAATGTTGGCACCTTCAACCTAGGCATAGTTGCTGCAGGAGTTTTCTTTATAAAATAGGCTAAAATTAGGTGCCACCTTATTCTCTTTACCTAGGTGCCTGCTTATAAAATTACCCTCTACACATATGCCTTTGACCATTGGACCCATTAAGAATTAGTGACTGAGAGCCCCCTCTCACCGTTCCAGTCATCTCCACTGAAGTTAAAGATCAGAGACTTTGGATCACCTCCAACAATGGGATCCCACTGTGGGATCCGTTGCAGCTCCTTTAGGATCTGATGTATTAAAGCTGATTTCCCATTCTCTGTCTTTGGGGAAAAATAGCTTGGTAAATCAAGCCCTTAATCAAGTCCTTAATGCATCACTTATTACTATATCATGGATCCTCCCCACTGATCTTCCTCTCACCCTACCCCTCCTCAGAAGTCTTCCTCCCCCTCCTGTTTTCCCAATGTTCTTACCCAATCTCTCAGCCCTTTACGCTTGTCCCTACTCTTGAAGTTTTGTCTCAATCCATCACTCTTATCTTTACCATTTCAACTCCACAGCTAGCCATCTGGCTGTTTTCCCAATCCCAAGCCAGTTAGACAGCCATATACCTCCCTGCTAATAGACATAGGAATAGGCAATAATAATTCTGCTAGTTTTCCCCTTTTTTTCACAGATTTTTCCAGATTTGTGGGTGTTTTTTGTTTCACATGCTTATTTTAATACAGAATTTTTAGTGCATGCTAAATTGACTTAAGAGAGAATAGGAATTAGTTAGCATTTAGGAAAATAGTTAAGAAATGCATTTCCCATGGAGGAATAAATTGTATTGAAGAATTGTTGATTTATTATGATTTTATGATTAATTTAATAGGAGTAAAGGGTGAGTAGTGGGTAGATTTTTGTTTCAATGTTTTTCTTGGATTTCTATTCCTCTATCTGTTGTACTTATTTGACTTTGCAAACCATTTTGAATGTCACTAAGATAGCATAAACATTTTATAAATAAATACAAAACACTAACTTTATAGTCTCAGATTTCATGAGACAATGAGACTGGTATTTTTATTTATTTAGCAATGCTTATATACTGCTTTTCACCAGATCAAAACAGGGTACATTCAAGTACGATATATATTTCCCTTGTCCCCGAAGGGCTCACAATCTGTTTTGTACTTGAGGCAATGAAGGGTTAAGTGACTTGCCCAAGGCCACAAGGAGCGCCTGTAGGACTAGAAACTCCAGTCCCTCCAGCCTGAGGTTGCTGTTCTCCAGCAGGATTCAAACCCCCAGCCCTCCAACCTGAGACAGCTTGCCCCAACCACTAGGCCACTCCTCCCTCACTCAGGTGCCATGTGGCTCAAATCGATTCAGAACCCCACAGAGCCAAACTGGAAGAGAACAGTAAAATTTGTAGGCAACACGGTGAACTGGCATCCATGTTTTGTCAAGCTCTTCATTAACAAAGTTGACTGTGCTGTGTGGACAGGATCAGCCCAGGGGTGGTATATGACTCCTTAGTGGATCTTCAGCCGTGCACCCTCTCCTATAGTCCAGCATTTACCCTTCTCTTCACCCTCGAGGTGTCCAGCATGTTTCCTTTTCTTCCCACCCTCCATAGTCCAGCATCCTTCCTTCCCTTCTGTGCCCTCCCATAGTCTAGCATCTCTCCTTCTCTCCCCTCACCCTCTCCCCTGCCATGTCCACCGTAAACCTCCCTTCCCTCTGCTGCTCTTCCTCTGTCCTCTGCTCTTCCCAAGCCTAAATCAACATGGCAGTGGACCTTTGAGTACCAATGCATCCATGATTAAGGCATATCGAGTTCCATCACCTTCGATGTAAACTACTTGTCAGAGGGGGTGAAACATGGCAGGTCTAGAAAGCAGCTGCACAGAAACGCAAAGGCCCACCACCAAATTGACAGCAGCTTTCAAATGCTGCTGTCAGCCTCATCACTGCCCCATGAATTCTGCCACCCTAAGCGAATTCTGCCCCATGAATTCTCATCACTGCCCCATGAATTCTGCCACCTGTCTGTCTATTGGCAGGATCAGCCCTGTGTGTAGATGCAATCTTTTGACATTATTTCTATCCCTACATATTCAGTTCAGAGGTCTTTCAAAAGAGAAAAATGCCATAGTTTTATCAAAAAATCATATTTTTTGACCAAACTGAAAGGTTTAAGAAGTTAAGGTGTTTTGGTAGCTAATACTCTAAAAATAATACTGTTCTGCATGGACAGTAACATCGCATGAGCAAGAGAACCCAAGAGCGAGGTGGAAAGTCTTTGACAACACACCAGTTGTGAATACAACAGGAGTAGGTTTATTAATGAATGCCAATTGCACACAATATTCCTGTTGTATCCACAATTGGTGTGTTGTTGAAGACTTTCCACCTCGCTCTTGGGTTCTCTTTCACATGCTATGAATGTGCTTGATGCTTAGTTGGAACAGTAACATCGCATGGTCATGCAAAAGTTCCCTGAAAGAGGAGCAGAAACTAGTGAATCAACCTGGGTATTCCCTTCCTAAATGGGAGCATGGAATCCTGGCAGAGAGGAAAGAGATGCAGGTGTTGGTATAGAATCATGCAGCTCTCTCCCACAACAAAAAGTCAACGTGGATCAGAGGTACCCCCTATGACAGGTAGATGAGAGAAGGAGATGTAGGCCTGAGCCTGTAGATTCCCTCTCCTTGTCCTGAGAACCAGCAGCTGTGTGAGCCCAAGAATACTCCACCCCAGTGGTTATCAACCCTGTTCTGGTGTACCCTCTAGCCAGTAGAATTTTCAGGATATCCACAATGAATATGCATGAGACAGACTTGCATGCATTGCCTCGGTTGCGTGCAAATTTCTCTCATGTATATTCATTGTGGATATTTTGAAAAGCTGATTGGCTAGGGAGTACACCAGGACAAAGTTGAGAGCCACTCTCCTACACTAAGCCCAAGAGAAATGAGGAGAAAATAGAGGAGTCAGCCTAGGCTAGAGATCTCCTCTCTACTGGAAAAGAATGGTCATGATTCAGGGGAAGGATTCTCTGCATAAATCTTTACGGCTTACCATTGATAAGTGTTGTATTGGTGCTATCTTTACAACAGTGCATTGAGGATGATAGCCTTACTAAAACACCTTCTCATCTGTGGAACTTCTAGGTTTTTTAAGCTTTTCTATATGATTTGTATTATTCATTAATTTCCTGATACACGATATATGTAAATTATGCATAGGGTATATTTTGTGTGTGCTACCTATTCATAGGGATGACAATCTGACAAAGGTTTGAGTATCTTAAACATAGAAACATGACTGCAAAAAAGGACCCTTCCATACCAACTACTGTAATCTTCCTTTAGAGATATTCTGTGTTTGTCCCATGCTTTCTTGAATTCATATACAGTACTTGTCTGCACTTCCTCTACTGGGAGACTGTTCCATGCATCTACCACTCTTTCCATAAAGAAATATTGCCATATATTTCTCCTTTCACCTTCATCCAATGCCCCTCGTTGCAAAGCTTTCTTTCAGTTGAAAGAGCCTCTCCTTTTGTGCATTTATTCCACTGAGTTATTTAAAATTCTATCATATCTCATCTCTCCCACCTTTTCTCCAAAGTATACATATTGAGATCTTTAAATCGGTCCCCATATGCCTTATGATAAAGCCCACTGCCAACTCCATCCTGTTTATATCCTTTTGAAGATGCGGTATCCAGAATTGCACACAATACTCCAAATGAGGTCACACCAGAGACTTATACAGAGGCACTATCACCTCCTTCTTGCTAGATATCCTTCTCCCTATGTACAAAAGCATCCTCCTGGCTTTCACCGTCACTTTTTTTTTACCTGTTTAGCCACCTTAAGATCATCAGAAACAATCTTAGTAATATTTGGTATGGACTCATATGTTGATGGTTGATACTGGAATGTTTATACCTAAAAATCCAATAAAAAGCAAATTTACAAAAAAATATACACTTTTTCCTCCTTTGGGTTATGTGATCAGCTGACCAATGCAGTCCATACAGTAGAACGAGGTATTTTGAATCAGTTACATCTACAGCTAATGGAAATGAGAAGTTGCCAAGGCTATAAGCAGTGCAATCCAAGACCAAAAGGACTGGAAGCAGGTAACTACATCAAAATAACTGTTTTAACTCCCCTGTGTACTTTCACTATATTCAGGTGGAGCCATTTAGCTCTTTCCTTCTTTTGAACTCTTTGTATTTATAGTGCTTTGCAAAGGTCATCACACACATGTACATTTTTCATATTCTGCAGTCTAAAAATACAAATCAAAATGCATTAAAGGAAAAGATGCGTCACCAATCTCTGCAATGTGAAAGAACAATTACAGAAATATTCAAGAAGCAAGCAAGCATATGAAACCTCAAAAGTCTTGATTACATATATTTTCATGCCCATTGTCACAGGAAAATCCAACTTAGCTCAGTTTCCAAAAATTGTCTTATGATGGGCCTATAAAAGTTAAGTAGAACCCATGTGTGTACAGTCACAAAAGATGAGCAGATTTGAATATTCCTGGATGAAGTATCAAACTGTTTCTGTTGTACGACATGAATTTGAAGCAAAGATCTAAATATGCCTAACACAAAACTGCCAAAAAAGCCCAGAAAAGTTATTCAAAGGTTCAGATTAGGGGGAGGCTATAAGAAAATTTGAATATACTTGAATATTCCTTACGACATCATAAAATGTAAACAGTATGGCACAACCAAGACACTGCCTTGATCAGACTCTCTCTCCAAAGTCATTAACCATAGGTTAAGGGAACCACTAAGGACAATCATTGTGTGATCTAAGATTGCTTTAAAGAATTTACAGAGGTCTTTGGCTAAGACTGGGGAAAATGTTGACTGTCCAACAATTTCAAGATTATTCCACAAATATGGCCAATATGGGAGGATGGCAAGAAGGAAACCACTACTGAAGTAAAGACAAATAATATACCACATAAAGTTTGCAGGGGACACTGAATGCATGTGGGAGAAGCCTTAACCTCGGCATTTGCATCCATTCACACTAGTTACTAAGATTACCAGATGTCCTCGATTTTTTGGGACGGTCTCCGACTCCATGGACTATAACCACCTCCTGTCCCCAATGAAATTGGGGTCAGAGGCAAAGGACATTGCTTCTATTGCATACTTCCCTGATGCAGTCTTCTCAATCCTGGTTGGCAAAGATGTAAAATTAACCTTTTTTTAATGAAAAAGGAGGAATTTATAGTGAATATTTATCTGTATGTATAAAATAAAGTTTAAACATATATGTATGTGTATGTGCTTATACAGTAATTCGAGAAGGGCTGCTACTGTCTTTTTTTTAGACTTTGGAAATTACTGAATGCTACTTAGACTGCTCATTTCAAAATATATGGGGAAAAGATGCCCAAGGAGGGAGGACCCCAGTCTCATCCAGCCCAGCCCAGCTCAGCTTTGCCCAGGTGTCCCACATTTGCTCTCCAAAAATCTGGTAACCCTACAGTTAATCTCCCCACCTTAACTCTGGTGTGTTCTACAATGAACATCAACTGACCCAGGGTACTGGCAAAACTTGGCCACAGCTTTTGTTAACTCATCACAATTTATACAACTTCCTGCAACTTCGTTAAACAGCACATAGATGTTGCATATTGGCTTTGATGATCTCATTTCCATTCCCTAGCCTGCAGTGACGCTGGGCTAAGGCTTTCTCAAAATAACAGAGCTTTTGCCAGCCTTCTCAATACATAGTGGTGATGCTCATATATCATGAGTCTAAGGTCTCTGCTCCATTCCTTCTCTCTCCCCAATCCACTCAAGGAGCTAAAGGCCTCATGGGAGATTAGCTCCTCCCCTAAATACCATCTCTGGCAGAGACTGTTATATGCATATCCCCGCCGCCCCACTTCTGAGCTGTTACGGAGGATGTAGTAAAGTCTGTTAGTGTAGCTGGGTTTAAAAAAGGTTTGGACAAGTTCCTGGAGGAAAGGTCCATAAACCATTATTAAGAAGGGACCCAGGATATCAATGCTTGAAGCAATACAAGCATTGTGGAACCTGTGTCCCTTGGGGAAACTGCTAGGTACGTATGACCTAGATTGGCCACTGTTGGAAACAGAATACTGGGCTTGATGGACCTTGGTCTGACCCAGTATGGCATATCTTATGTTCTTATATTCTTATGAGCTTCAGCCCTAAAAGCTTAGCCACTTCCTTTTAATAAATCTCATACGGTGCTTAAAAATATGTCTTCACTGATATCCGACAAATCAACAATTTCCGGGCAATAGAACTTGGAAATATCAGCTGAGTTCAAGTCATGTGACAGCACTAATCCTACCAAAAGCAGTAGGAATTTTGAAATTTTTGCATTCACCTGCTTTTGTAGTCTTTCAACTGCTTTGGGCATAATGACATCTTGCCATCCCATCCTTGCAGTCATCTGAGACCAGATGAGGTTAACAGAGGGAAGAGAGCAATGAATCAGAAAGAAATCACACTTCATTTGACAGATCAGCTTTACACCCTTTATCGAACAAATGACACCCCCCATCCCCCCAAATGGATGAATATACATTGAGAATTGGATGAACGGCAAGTTTCCAGAAGAAGAGGCAGGAGCTGGTCCCCCATCACATGCCTCACTGGCCCAGCCACTGCAGCCTCATTCCTCTCGCAACCAGTAGTTAATTAGATCAGAAATGCACCAGAGGGGACCACATTTCCATAAATTCTTTGACTTTCCCTCTTGGAGACCATGTACGTTTTTCATTTCCTATCATCTCCGTCCTGTCTTTGCCCATTCATACAATAAATGGCCTGCCCTCTCCTTCCATTTATTTTCTGTTTCATTTTAGTTGCCATCAGAAGCTGCTCGACCAAATTAATTTGTTTCTTGGGTATTGCTGAGAACTTAGCATTCATCCCAATCTTCAGTCCCACAATTTGAGACTTCACCTGTCTTGGAGGATGACTTGTTCCAGACTGCCAGGGATCGGGGACTAGAGAGAAGGTTCACATTTCAGCAGGACAATGATCCTATGCCAAAGTAAAAGCAACCATAGACTGGCTCAGCGAGAAGAAAGTGAACATTCTTGAGTGACCCAAAGCTCAGAACTGAATCCAATAGAAAATCTGTGACAACACTTGAAGACTGTAACCCAGCCAGTTTGAAAGACCTGGTGTTATTCTGCCAAGAAACATGAACAAAAATGGCACTATCCACTGTGCAAAGTTGACTCATTATCGTTTTTGACTCATGGCTGTTATTGATTCAAAAGACGTTTCCACCAAGTATTGAGTCAAGAGGCGTGAAGACTTATGTACTCAAGAATTTTTTTTGCTTTCTTATTCCTAATGTTTTTTTGAATATTGTCATTATTCTTTCACACCGAAAGCACAGAGTACATTGTGTAGCTCAAAAATTCCCACTTTAATGCATTTTGAAATGTATTTTTTTAGACACAGAATGTGAAAAATGTGCACAAATGTGAAGAATTTTGCAAGACACTCTATAGTGGAATGACATTTTGCTAGAGGATACATGCATGCAGCTATGGAAATGCACCTTAAGGGGCAAGTCTTAAACATGCTGCAAGTCTTAAAAGCTTCAGAGTTTAAATCATATATTTACAGTGCAAAGCAAAAAGGAGAAGAGCTTCTGGAGATTCAAATGCATGAGTAAGAGTCAAATTGACTCCTTTATGGTCATCAGTAAAACCGGTTTTGCAGGATTTCCATTCACTCAGTCCTACATGTTTAATCTCATTTGTAAATGTTCAGTTTAACAATAGTGTTCCATGCTGAAAGGGCAGAATCTAAGCTAATAGGTGGGTTTCTTGTAGTTTACCCACTTGTCATCAGATTACTGCTGTGCTGGATGATCTCAGTAGTTGAAAGTAATTTGCAACTGAGCTCCTAACCTTTAGTCTATTGCATCTGCTCTTCAAAAGAAGTCTCTTCTCTTTACGGAATTTAAAAACTTACTATTCAGACTTTCCAAATGTAAAAGTGTGTTTTGGCTTTTTTTTTTTAGTTTTTGTCATAATGCATTTGTCTTGTAAGGGTTTATATTTTTGGAGCTAAAAGCATACAGCCATACAGTTATTCCTGCTGGTGTCCTTCCTTTGGTCTTCTCTTCACGTGTTCATGCTATAGCTGAGCTTTTGCGGTCACTCTTCCTGGGCTTCTGATGCCGACTCACACAGCAGCACCTGATGTACTTTGTATCACGTCACTCAGACAGGAAACGTGCTCATATCTCTCCAGGGTTCAAATATAAATAAGAGGAAAGATAAACCTGATTTCATTTTGATTGCCCTCTCCAATCTAAATGTTTTGCTGATATTGCTATTTGAAAGCAGATCCGACAGTGAGAAAAACCATAAGTGAAAACATAATTACTTTTAGTCATTTAGTTTTCTTTATATGTTGTGGGTTTTACTTCACAAATTTGTGTTTAAAAAAATTGATAAATATTACATATGCCCTTAGTTTCTCCTTCTGTTGCCGTCTTTAAGCATCATAAGTCTTTAAAAAGCTTCAGCTAGGCTTTTACTACAGTTACTATTTTTTTTCCTTTTTAGGACTTTAGATGCTGTACATAGTGGAAACTAATTTGTGGTTAGTCTTTATACGTTATAAATATTAACAAAAGTTGCTCTTATATTTTCCTATATCAGGAAGTAAAGAGGGAGGAAGCTATGACCTACACAGGTATCCGTACTTTTTTATTCTCCTCAGCAGCTTCTTTCCAAATAATTGCATGATCCAGATCATTATGACTAATGTTTCTGCCCCCTCATTTTACCCACAGCTTAGCTTTTGCTGCATGCAAACTCTAACCACCTCCTCCTTGCTTGTCCTTGGTTACTGAGCTGCCAGTTTGCATTTAACTCCGCTCATCTTCACTGCAAGTCTTCATGCAGCTTCTGTGGCGGTTTAATGTTCAGGGTGAATGAGGCTGCCCTGTCCCTTGAAGGGCCGGTGTAACGAAGTCACTAAATATACCCGTCAATTAATCTGTTGTCCAAAAATGCTAGGACTCGCAGGCTATCAAATTCAGTACTGGGAAAGTCTTTGCTCTGCTCCTTGTTGTTTTGCCTGTTGCCAACACTGACTGGCAAACAGGCATTGATTAATGTTGCTAGTTTCTGCTTAGTTCCAGGTAGCTGTGTAATGTGATAGTAGCCCCTTTAAAAGAGAGAGCATAGTACAGTAACTATGAAATCTTTACAGCAGTGGCTAACTGTAAAATAACACCGCTCTGTGTACTTTTTATTTTATTTTATGAATTTGTCAGATTCTCATCAAGTACTTAGTCAAAGGCTGGTGGATTCCTGTTTGCTATCTTCCACAACACTACAAGCAGTCACATGACTATTAGAAGCTACCCAAAATGTTAACATCTGATGATGTGCTAATATTATCCTAATAATTTTTTAGCATCATTTCTTTTAGGTACAAATGCTTTTTTTTCTCTTAAGGCCCACTGCAAACACTTCCAGCTGTTATTTTTATTGCATTAGACCTTTCAATAGGGATTTTAGCATTGTATTCTTCTATAATTTCATTTTGAAAACTGCTATTGTTTTGAAAGCACATTTGCAGCAGTCATGCAATATGACAGTATTAGATAAGTGTGTGTTTCTTCATAAGAATAAGGGGCATGTTTACTAAAGTGTGGTAAGTGCTTTTGCAGCTACCAAGCGGCATATGTGAAAATACCATGTGGTAGCTGCAAAACCTGTGTGATATCTGTAGGGGAAGTGACCAGCACTAGCCCTGTAAATATCACCTGGGCTAGCACATACCACGGTGACCCGCTATCCCTGCATTGGCAGGTAATGTGGGTATTCCTGCACTATCTGCCGATGCAGGGATCACTGGATCCAGAGCAGGAACAAAGGGAGGATAGAGCAAGTAATTGCTCTATCCCCTCCCCACCCTCGATCGCATTGGGAACTGACATGATCCCTCCCCTCCCCAAAGGCACACTTCCTTTTGCTCAAAGTGGCAGATTCAAGTTGCTGGCAAATCTGGAGCACCTGCACCAATAAACTGCCTCCTCTCAGCACCTCCCCCCGACAGCCCCTGACCTGTTAGTGTTGCTGTCTTGGCGGGTTCTTAGGGAACCGCCCCCCCCCCCTTGCCCTTCAGCAGTTAAAAACATATTCCTGGCTAGCCAGTCAGGATACCGCCGCCCTCCCCCAACTGTTTAAGAAAAAAATCCTGGCTAGCCAGTCTGGAACCCTCCCCCCTCAACTGTTTGCAGAAAATCCCAGCTAGCCAGTTGGGATAGCAGCCAAAAGGCCCCTCTCCCCCGTCATCTCTTACCTCGCAAATCGCTGGTGGTCTAGCAGCAAGGGGGCAGGAGCAGTCCCCTCCTGCTCCCTTTTCCAATGGCTTACAAAATGGCACTGGTCTTGCGGTGCTGCCCAAAATCTGGCCCTGAAAACACCTGTATCTAGAAAGGCGGTATAAGAAATTCCAAAAAACATAAACATAAGGGCCATCTAGGGTACCTGATACCCTTGCACCAGCCCTGAGTTCCACCACTTCGACTCAGAGAAGGTTCCGCCAATGTGTACTCTGCAGGTGTCAAGCAGGCATCATTTTTAAGAGTACAGTTTTTTTCACTCATGAAGTTTCTAAAGGCTAGCAGAGCCCATTCCTCCTTCCACCAAAGAGAAAAGGAGGGCTCTGGCTGCTGACTCCAGGCGGGCCCGTCCTCTTTTATTCTTTCCTCTGCCTCTACGGCACAGACTGCTGCTACGTTTGTTACGGCACTGTGTGCTAATGCCTGTAGCACGTGCTCTTGAGTGCTCTGTGACCGAACAGCTCTCTCTCCAGTACCAACAGCATCGCTGATCTCTCCCGTAGCAGATTCGATTGCAGTTTTCTTCACCAGCCTTGGCAGTGTGGACCGGTAAGCTGGTGATGCGAAATATCATATAGCATTAACCTCTTCAGCTAACAACTTAACTGATGTCTGAGAGACTTAACCTTTAAAACTCATGACCAGATGCCTCTATTATCTTAAGCTGCTATTAAGTTACACGATCCAGCGATGAGCCATGTGCTACTGACCTCAACGGCCACAGTTCTCTCCAGAAAGTGACTGCTCGGTCAGACCTTAGAGCTGAAATAGCAACTTATGACTTAGACTCATCTTCAATATCATTAGCATTGGCTATTACACTTAATATATGAATATATTTTATTTATTTATTTATTTGGTATACATTTGTATGCCGCCACTTCCAGCGATCAGCAGCGGTCTAATGGTGAAGAAAACAAGGGCGTATGTACATAACAATTTAAGAATACAGTCTGATTTGAGGGAGGGGTGCACCACACACACATGAATTACAATTATACAATTGAGTAACCAGATAAATTACAGTTTGATCACCCAGTTTGAGCAACCAGATAAATTACAGTTTGATCAGCAACATAAATTACAGTTATACAATACATCGCAAAATATGCAATTTTATTAACAGTGGATATATACATGGGTCCTACTATTGTTTAACAATTTGTAAGCAAGAACAGTCTCTTACAAGTATCAGTACAGCACTGCTTGGCCTTATTGTGCTCTATGATTTATCATTGTATGATTTACCATTGTTAGCCCTACTATTATTAATTATTCTGTCAAAATATCTCTTCTTCTAACTCATCTGCTTTGCTCTCTATTTCTTCTCTTCATTTGGCTCATCATTTCTTCTTCCTATTTTTGACACTCCCTAACCTTCTCCCCTCACCCCAACATCTTTCATATTTCCCATTTTTATCACCTTCTCTCTACCTTTCCCGTTTCCTCAGCTCTTGAACTTCATCTTTTTCTTCCTTCATTCATCCCTCTCCCTTCTCTCTTAAAAAAATGTAATTCTTGTTTCCGCCATTCTGTCTCCTGTCTGCCTCGCACTCCTCCTTCTCCTTTCTTCTGGTGACATCGATCCGAATCCTGCCCCCTAGACTATTCTGTCACTCCCACTCCTCTCTCAACCATGCTAATCTCATCCATATTCCTCTTCTTCTCCCCCTCTCCTTTCCTCTTGTGCATTATGGAATGCTCATTCCATTTCCCATAAACTCCCCTTTACTAAAAATTTCTAACTCTTTCCATCTATTAGCTCTTACTGAAACCTGGCTCCTCACTGATGACACTGCTTCGGTTGCCACCCTCTGTCACCAGTTTTCTCCCTCCTGTAAATTCCAACCCCTCCTTCTATCTCCATCTCACTCCTTTTCCTATGAAGTCTATTCAATCCGCCTTTTTAATTCCTTACCTCTCCATATAGCTGCAGTCTGTAGACCCCCTGATAAATCCACCTCTACCTTTCTCATTGACATGACTCCTGGCTTTCCCTATTTCTGAATTCTTCTTCCCCTGCCCTTATTCTTGGTGATTCTAATATTCATGTTGATAACCCTTCTTATCCCTATTCTTCTAAACTCCTTTCCTTAACCTCTTCATTCAACCTCTAACTTTGCTCTTCTGCTTCCACTTATCAGCATAGTCACTGCCTTGATCTGGTTTTCTTCTCTGTTTACCTTCCAATTTCCGTACCTGTTTTTCCTATCTCCAGGAACAAGCAGGAATGTAGTCTTCACATATGGGTATCGTTGGTACTGACAGAGCCTGCGCGGGAACGCTACCCAACGTCCAATAGGAAAGCATTGGGAGCATCCCACAGCACCTGCGTGCTGCATTCCCACCTTTCCAACTGTCCCTCTCCAGTTCTTCGCTTTCCGCGGAGTCGACAGGTCCCATACCCTGTCACCGCAGAAAAATTTCTTCTTTAATCTTTGTTTTTTGTGGTCGCGTCTGCCTTCCCTCGACGCTATACCGGTACCGCCAGTTCATTCTTCTTTCTTCTTAAAAAAAACCAAAAAAACCTATAGTTTCTGAGCTATTTTACTTCAGAAACTTTTTTCCTTGGTGCTAGGCGCCATTTTGGGCACTAGACCCAATTTTTCCTTAAAAATGGAAAAACCAACATCTGGTTTTAAAAAATGTTCTAAGTGTGGCGGTACCATCTCCGTCACTGGCACCCATGATTGGTGTCTCAAATGTTTAGGTCCTGACCACTCTACTTCGGAGTGCCTCTCCTGTGGAATGGTGTCAAAAAGGGGTCGGCAGAATCGAGCTGCAAAGCTTAGCACCCTTTTCCCTCAGACGCAGTGTCTGTTGCATCAACATCCTCCAGGGCATCATCTTCCTCCCATGGATCTCAGGTAACTAAACATAAATCTAGCCGGTCCTCAAGGGGTAGATCTCCTAAATATCGAGATGCCCCTGGCGTTGCCCTTGAGGAATTTTCACCAGCAAAACTGCCCCGGCGGGAGGCTTCGGCTTCCAAAGCATCAATGGGGCTCCAAGATGTTCTCGAGGCCTCAACCTCGGCAGAACTACTGGTGCCATGCTCTGGGGTTCAGGCCGCTTCTACCGGTACCGACACCCAAGCATCGACAGCGTCGATAGACCAGAGATTTCTTGCTATCAAACGCAGTCTAGCGGCTCTTCTTATGGCTTCGGTACCATTAAAACCGTTTCAGACACCTCAACCGATACCAGTACTGACACAGGTACCAGTACCGACGACATCGACGTCGATGGGTATGCCACCCATACCGAGTCATGCGTCTCTCTCCGGCATCGACAGATCGGTACCGGAGCAACCCGATATCGACGTCGATCAATGCCGGTACAGTGCGCTGCAGGATCACCAGGATCGGAGGTATTTTGAATCCTCTGAGTCTGATGACTCCGAAGACTCTGCCGATACAAGAGTACTTCTACCAGAGGATTCCTCTTCTCCTCAGCGCAGAATGTCTCCATCAGAGGATATGTCCTTTCAGGATTTTATCCATGATGTGACCAGAGGCCTTTCCATCACAGTAGCTCCTGAAAAAGAGCCTAGGGCAAAGGAGTTGGAGATTCTCCAATATTCTAAGGCTCCCAAAGAGGCAGCTACTCTGCCTGTTCATGAGATCTTACATGATCTTATGTTAAGAATGTGGGAAACACCTCTAACCACATCTCCTCATTCTCAGAGACTCGATACTATGGGAGACAGCCAACATGGCTTTAGACAAGGAAGGTCTTGTCTTACTAATCTGTTATGTTTTTTTGAAGGAGTGAATAAACTGGTGGACAAAGGTGAGTCAGTTGATATTGTGTATCTGGACTTTCAGAAAGCCTTTGACAAGGTCCCTCATCAGAGACTTTTGGCAAAAGTAAAGAGTCATGGGATAGGAGGCAGTGTACTATTGTGGATCAGGAACTGGTTAAAAGATAGAAAGCAGAGGGTAGGGCTAAATGGCCAATTTTCCCAATGGAGAAAGGTGAATAGTGGTGTACCCCAGGGATCCGTGCTGGGTCCGCTGCTTTTTGACATATTCATAAATGACCTGGAAAGTGGAATAACGAGTGAGGTTATAAAATTTGCAGATGACACAAAACTATTTAAAGTTGTTAAAACCCAAGAGGATTGTGAAAAATTACAAGAGGATCTTGATAAATTGGAAGACTGGGCATCAAAATGGCAGATGAAATTTAATGTGGACAAGTGCAAGGTTATGCACCTAGGGAAGAACAACCCAAACTATGGTTACACGATGCAAGGTTCCACATGAGGAACCACCACCCAGGAAAAAGATTTAGGCGTCATTAAAACCCTCTGCCCAGTGTGCAGCGGCGGCCAAGAGAGCAAATAGAATGCTAGGTATGATAAGGAAAGGAATGGAAAATAAAACAAAAGATATCATAATGCCTCTATATCGTTCCATGGTGAGACCGCACCTTGAATATTGTGTGCAATTCTGGTCGCCGTATCTTAAAAAGGATATAGCGATTTTAGAAAAGGTACAGAGAAGAGCCACCAAAATGGTAAAGGGGATGGAAGGATACTCCTATGAAGAAAGGCTAAAAAGGTTAGGGCTCTTTAACCTGGAAAAGAGACGGCTGAGGGGAGATATGATAGAAGTCTATAAATTAATGAACGGAGTGGAACGGGTAAACGTAGATCGATTGTTTACCTTATCAGAATATAGAAAGACTAGGGGACATGCAATGAAGCTACAGGGTAAACTATTTAAGACTAATAAAAGAAAATATTTTTTCACTCAACGTGTAATCAAACTCTGGAATTTGTTACTGGAGGATGTAGTAAAGGCTGTTAGTGTAGCTGGGTTTAAAAAAGGTTTGGACAAGTTCCTGGAGGAAAGGTCCATAAACCATTATTAAGAAGTGACCGAAGATATCAATGCTTGACCGAGTACAAGCATTGTGGAACTTGTGTCTCTTGGGGAAACTGCTAGGTACATGTGACCTAGATTGGCCACTGTTGGAAACAGAATACTGGGCTTGATGGACCTTGGTCTGACCCAGTATGGCATATCTTATGTTCTTATGTTCTTATTTATGTATCGAGTTCCACTTTATCCTGGCTTTCAAAAAACTCAATTGCCACACCATTCAATGGTAGTGGAATCAGCCATGCGTAGGATGAAAAGTGCAGCGAGACATGCATCCAATCCTCCAGGTCATGAATGCAGGACTCTCGATGCCTTTGGGCGTCGATGCTTTCAAGCTTCCATGCTCTCAGCTAGAATCAGTTTCTATATCTTGTATATGGGAATGTTCCTTAAAGAGGTCACAGGAGACTTGGAGCTTATGAGCCCCCTTCTTCCTGATGACAAAAGACATGACTATCTTACTCTTGTCAAACATGCCCAGGATGTTTCCAAGTTTGTAAATCGTGCAGCCTTTGACTGTTTTGAGTGCATAAGCAGAACCTCTGCTTTTGCCATTGGTGCACGTCGGATTGCCTGGCTTCAGACATCCGACTTGGGAATTGGGTAAGGATAAATTAGGAAACATTCCTTGCACAGGAGAAAATCTCTTTAGCAAGAATTGGCAGGAGAAGGCTAATGAGATAGATGCAGACAATATCACTTTGGATAGATTGTCCAAATCTACAGCCGATCCTGCAAGGAAAAGACAACCTAGACAACAAAAGAAGCCAAAAGCGGTAAAATATCAGCCAGCTCAGCAGGCTCAGCCTCCTCAGGGGCTTTGACTCCTCTCTAGAGAACTTTGCCTTCCTGCCCCTGAAGGGTCCAGAACCCTTGGACATCCCAGGCAGGTTATGTCATTTTGCCCACAGATGGTACCAAATAACAGCAGAAAATTGGACTCTGTCCATTGTACGAGAGGGGTACAAGCTTCATTTTCACAGCATGCCCCCTCCTACAATGATAAGACAGTTCAATTCTCAGACCTCTCTCGACAATCTCTTAGGTCAAAAAGTCACAGCACTCCTTGCGCAAGGAGAAATAGAGGAAGTACCCATTCCGCAACAGGGTACAGGGTTCTACTCCCCCTATTTTCTTATTCCAAAGAAAACAGGAGGATACAGGCCCATTTTAGACCTCAGAGAATTGAACAAATATCTGTTCCGAGAGAAGTTTAAAATGGTCTCTCTAGGAACTCTGCTGCCATACCTTCAAAGTCAGGATTGGCTTTGTTCTCTAGATCTCAAGGATGCGTATACTCATATTTTCATCCATCCAAATCACAGAAGATTTCTCCGATTCCTGTTTCAAGGAAAGCACTTCCAGTACAGGGTTCTTCCCTATGCCCTGGCTTCTGCATGGCTGTGGTAGCTGCATTTCTCCGCACTCTGGGAATATTCGTCTTCCCCTACTTAGACGACTGGCTCATTCGAGCCCCTACAGTGCCAGAAGCCAGCTCTGCTTTGTTTCGCACAATGCAAATCCTGTAGTATTTGGGACTAGTCATAAACCTCCCAAAATCCAATCTTGCTCCCACTCAATCCCTAGAGTTCATAGGAGCTCATCTGGATACCAGACAGACAAGGGCTTTCCTTCCGCAGCCCCGCTGTCTTCACATAATACAGCTAGCTTCCCAAGCAATGCTCAAACCTTATCTCACTGCTCGAGAAATGCTACAACTGCTGGACCACATGGCATCCACCGTGCATGTGGTTCCTTATGCTCTCTTCCACATGCAAGCAGACCAGTGGACTTTATCCACTCAGTGGACACAGGCCTCAGGTTGCCTGTCGGACAAAATAACAAACTCAGACCGTCTTATTTCATCCCTCCAATTTAATTTAATTTAATTTAATTAACAGATTATTTATATACCGCTCCTTCCATTGATCAGGTGCGGTTTCCATATAACAACAATAAACAGAGTGGTCTGTTTTTACATATAACATTTGTAGCTAGATAAATACAGTTAACAATTAACAATTAACAATTAGTAAACTATGTACAGTTGAACATAATTAAACTATATACAATGTTTTGTTTTTCATTTACTTATTCGCTTTGTTTTTGGGTGTATCACTTCGTTCTTTTGATGAGTTGTGTATTACTCGGGGTGGCAATCACACAAAAATCTTCTCGTGGGGTCTCCTTTCCAGCAACCCCTATTCCAAGCCACCCTAACAGATGCATCTCAGGTGGGATGGGGAGCCCACCTGCACGATCTCTCTACCCAGGGTACCTGGACTCCACAGGAGGCCTGTCTTCACATCAACTTCCTGGAACTCAGAGCAATCTTCCTTGCTCTTCTAGTATTTCACGCCCAGCTCAGATACAAGACAGTCCTAGTTCAAACGGACAATCAGGTAGCCATGTTCTATGTGCACAAGCAGGGTGGAATAGGCTCTCTGTCGCTATGCAACGAAGCTTTGCGACTATGGGCCCTCGCCAGAGAGCATCAGATTCATCCCCTTGCGGTGTATCTTCCAGGCATGAAAAACTCTTGGGCAGACAAATTCAGTCGAGTTCTGATACCACGCGAATGGACTCTAACATGCAGACCAGCTTGCCCAAATATTTCAGATTTGGGGAACCCTGGACATAGACCTCTTTGCAAATCCACTGAATGCCAAACTTCCCCGGTTCTGTTCCAGAATCCCAGCTCGACATTGTCAGGCAAGGGACGCCTTCCTCCTTCACTGGGGTCAGGACTTCCTATATGCCTTTCCACCCATTCCCCTCATCCCCAAAACACTACTCAAGCTTCAGAGAGACAGAGGTCATATGATTCTCATAGCTCCATGTTGGCCATGGCAAACGTGGTACCCTCTGCTTCTACATCTCTCTCAAGCTCCACCTCTGGAGTTGGGATCTGCTCCAGATCTTCTCTCCCAAGAGAACGGGATGCTGTGGCATCCCAATCCCCAGTCTCTGCATCTAAGGGCTTGGTTGCTGAAGGCCTAGAGCTTCAGGATATCAACCTTTCTCAACAGGTAAAGGATATCCTTTATGCTTCTAGGAAACCCTCCACAAGACGCTCATACTCCTTTAAGTGGAAAAGGTTTACCATATGGTGCTCGCAGAAGGGTCTTAACCCTCTTGCGATACCTGTGGAATCAATACTGGAGTATCTCCTTCATTTGTCAAATGCGGGTCTTAAGACAAATTCAGTAAGAGTCCATCTTAGTGCTATTGCAGTTTCTTACAAGCCTCTAAGTGAACAACCTATTTCCTCTCATCCTCTCATAGCGAGATTTATGAGAGGTCTTCTTTTAACAAAGCCTCCCATTAGGCCACCACCGGTGGCATGGGACTTGAATCTGGTGCTCGGGCAGCTCATGAAACCGCCCTTTGAACCATTAGCCACTACACCTCTGAAATTCCTTTCCTACAAAGTCATCTTCCTCATTGCAATCACATCAGCACATCGCATCAGTGAATTGCAAGCATTAGTGGCTGATCCTCTTTACACAAGGTTCCACCATGATAAGGTAGTTCTTAGGACTCATCCACACTTTATGCCAAAGGTGGTTTCGCCTTTCCATTTAAACCAAGCGGTTTACCTTCCTGTATTCTTTCCGAGGCCTCATGCCTCCAGTGCAGAAAGGAACCTTCATACTTTGGACTGTAAAAGAGCTTTAGCCTTTTACTTGCAGAGGACACAGCAACATTGAAAATCTTCTCAACTCTTTGTTGCTTTTGATCCTAGTCATTTGGGACTTATATTGTCCAAAAGAACTCTATTTAACTGGATTGCACAATGCATATCCTTTGCCTATGAGAGTAAGAACCTTCCTCTTGAAGGCCATGTCACAGCTCACAATGTGAGAGCCATGGCAGCCTCAATGGCTCATCTTCACTCTGTGTCTATCGCCGACATCTGTCGAGCAGCTATTTGAGCTTCGGTACATACCTTCACGGCCCACTATTGCTTACACAAGGACTCCCGCCGGGATGCCTTGTTTGGTCAGGCTGTTCTTCAACATCTTTTTCAGACTTAGTCAACTCCTACCCACCCAGAGATCCATGGGGGGAAGCATAGCCCTTTCACAAGGGCTGACAACTTCCTGGGGCCATCTCCCTGGCATCTGCAGCTAGGGAGTCCCCATATGTGAAGACTACATTCCTGCTTGTTCCTGGAGATAGTGTAGTTACTCACCTGTAACAGGTGATCTCCGGGAACAGCAGGAATTTCGTCTTCACAACCCGCCCACCTCCCCTAGGAGTTATATCTCTCTCTCTCTCTCCCTCTCTCTTTGGTCTCAGCTATAAACTCAACTGGAGAGGGACAGTTGGAAAGGCGGGAAGGCAGCACGCAGGCACTGTGTGATGCTCCCAAAAGCTTTCCTATTGGACGCTGGGGAGCGTACCCGCGCAGGCTCCGTCGGTACCGACGATACCCATATGTGAAGACTAAATTCCTGCTGTTCCCGGAGATCACCTGTTACAGGTGAGTAACTACACTTTATCTGATCATCACCTTCTAACCTTCACCCTTCATCACTCCCCACCTCAATTTTGCCAAGTCTCCTCCTATCTTTTTAGGAATCTTCACGCTATCGATCCCTTGGCTCTCTCCAGTATTGTCTCATCTGTTTCTTCTACCATGTCTTCTAAAGATGTCTATGAGGCTATCATTTCTTATAATAGTGCCCTCTCCTCTGCTCTAGAGATTCTTGCTCCACCTATTCCACATCCTGTAAGACGTGCTATACCTCAGCCCTGGTTGTCTTCAGCTATCTGCTGTCTACGCTCCTATGCCCGCTCAGCTGAGTGCATTTGGCACAAATCCCATTTCCTTTCAGACTTTCTTCACTTCAAATTCATGCTTACATCTTTCCAATCAGCCTTAGCTCTTGTCAAACAAAACTACTATGTCCATCTGACTAACTCTCTTGCCACTGACCCCCGCCATCCTCAAGTCTTAATGCTCTCCTCAAGGCGCCCACTGACTCCTCCTTCTTTCTCTGCCCAAACCTTAGCCAACTATTTCCATGATAAAATCCACAAGATCACACTCCAATTCTCCATTAGTTCAGCTTCATCCCCTCTTCCCCCACCTCAATACCAACTTTTCCTCACAATCTCTGTTATCCTTTCATCCTTTTCTAAGATCTCTGATGAGGAAACCTCTCCTCTTTCCTCCTCTAAACTTGCTACTTGTTCTTCTGATCCTATCCCCACTCATCTCCTTATCTCTTTCCTCCTCTATCATCCCTTCTATTTCATATATTCTCAACCTTTCGCTCTCGACTGCCACGGTCCTTGCAACCTTCAAGCATGCTGTGGTCACACCTCTCCTTAAGAAACCTTCTCTTGACCCCAGTTGTCCTTCAAATTATCAACCCATCTCCCTTCTTCCCTTCATTTTCAAACTTCTTGAATGTGCAGTCCTTCGCCATTGTCTTGATTTTCTTTCCTTTCAAGTCCTGTAGGATCCACTTCAATCTGACTTTCGTCCCTTACACTCTACTGAGACGGCACTTGCCAAAGTCTCTAGAGACTTTGCATGGCTAAATCCAAGAGCCTTTACTCTATCCTTATTTACCTTTCTGCAGCTTTTGACACTGTTGATCATCACTACCTCCTTGACACATTGTCCTCACTTGGTTTTAGGGACTCTGATCTGTCCTGATTCTCTTCTTCTCTTCCATTGCTCATTCAGTGTTTCTTCTGGTGGTTCCTCCTCTACTACTATCCCACTCTCAATTGGTGTACCCCAGGGATCTGTTCCGGGCCCTCTCCTTTTCTCTCTACACCCAATCCCTTGGTGCTCTTATCTCCTCCCATGGATTTCAGTATCATTTTTATGCTGATGATTCTCAGATCTTTCTACACCTGATATCTCTTCGACACTCCAGGCCTTACAACTCTGCCTGCCTGTCTGACATTGCCACTTGGATCCTGATCCCTTGTCTTCCTTGAGTCTCCTTACCCTTCCCTTTTTTGCCCTTTTCTTATCTTTTATCTTATCTGTCTTGATTAGATTCTAAGTGCTAATGATCAGAGACCATCTTTATATATGTCTGTACAACGCTGTGAATGCCTCGTAGTGCTATATAAATGATTAATAGTAGTAGTAGTAGAGGTGGCTTATTTGAGCTCATTCTGCAGCCATGGAAGTCAGGATGGTTGGTTGGAGGAAACTCTTTTACTGTGTAGCTACAGGGCACCACTTCCACCCCTTCCTCTACAACATATCTTTGTGTGGGGATAGAAGAGCACATCGTAAAGGCAGGGTCAGCCCATCCACTAGGCAAGCTAGGTGCTGCCAAGGGTGGCCAACCTTGGTGAATGGCCTTGTGTCGTTGCTGTGGCAGGCCATGTGCTTCATCAGACATGACCTGCTGCTTCTGATCCCTGTGTGACACAACTTACTGTTGGAGGAGGGTCAGAAGCGGCAGGCCATGTCTGCTGAAGCCTGCCGCAGGCAACAAAGCAGCAACACAAAGCCGCTGATTTTAAAATACTGTCCCCACCTACCTCCCCCTCCCAAGACTGAATCAGCGACAGTGGGGGTTGGCGGTATGGCTCGGTGAGGGCGGCTTGGCATGTGGGGGACAGCGCGACATGGCAGAAACCCTTGTGCCGGCCCTGGGTAAAGGAGAGAATAAAAAGTAGCTAAGCAGTTTAATTTAGGTCAGATAAAAAAACTGTTCCATATTAAATCATTCATTTATACGTATAGCAGCCGAATATCACCACTGTGATAGTCCAGATTCCAGCAGCAAGCACTCTCCACATATTTCCAGTGTCATCACCTATATGTATTGGTGTATATTTTTAAATGTTAAAGCCAGCATTAAAATAATGCTTGCCACTAATTTTGAATATTAACCTATTAGATTTTTTTAGGCTGGGAAGTTTTCTGGTCCTCTAGGATTCCCATTCAGTTCAGTAATTTTCTTCTTTATAATGTTTTCTACCAAAAATGTCAGGCTCACCAGTCTGTTGTTTCCCGGATCACCTCTGGAACCCTTTTTAAAAATTGGCATTATGTTGACACTTCTCTAATCTTCAGGTACTAATAGAAAATTTTAATGATAGTTTACAAATTACTAATAGTAGGTTTGCCATTTCATTTTTGAGATCTATCAGCACTTTGGAATTTATAGTGTCTGGTCCAGGTGATTTCCTACTCTTTATTTTATCACATTGTTGCATTACATCCTCCCAGTTTATCAAGATTTGTTTCAATTCCTCCAATAAGTTACCGGCTTCCCTCTCTTCCTCCTCCTACACATTGTACATAACCCCCTTCCCCACCTGAAAATGTTATAGTTACACATTATAGTTAAATGTAGATGATTACTCCATTTTCTCAAAGTTCAGAATCCTGGTTCCATGTATCAGTTTGTTTATTACCAACTCTCTGTAAACCACTTTGATAGTAACATAGTAAATAATGGCAGATAAAGACCAGCATGGTCCATCTAGTCTGCCCAGCAAGATGACAAGAGTAGGCGCACCTGTTGCTCTGTGCAGGCCACCCCTCCCCATGTCTTTGTTTAGGGGTGAACCCACCACTCCATGTAGGACACCCCTATTTGTTGAGACGTTAGATGGTTCAGAAGTTAGATGGTACCGTTTATTTTATTTTTATCCTGTTGCTGTAAAGGAATCCTTTGTGTTTGTCCCATGCCGTTTTGAATTTCGTCACCGTGTTTGCCCCCACCACTTCCATCAGGAGGGCATTCAAAGCATCCACCACCCTTTCAGTGAAAAAATATTTCCTGACATTGCCTTTCAATTTACCACCTTGCAGCTTCATGTTATGCCCTCTAGTTTTACAGCTTCCCCGTCTTTGGAAGAGGTTTGTTTGTTCATATTTCTCTTTAAGTATTTAAAGGTCTGAATCATATCTCCCCTGTCCCTCCTCTCCTCCAAAGTGTACATATTTAGGTCTTCAGGTCTCTTCTCATAAGGCTTCTGACGCAGGCTCCAAATCATTTTGGTCACCTTCCAATGAACAGTTTCCAGTCTTTCTACATCTTTTGCAAGATATGGTCTCCAAAACTGAACACAGTATTCCAAGTGAGGCCTCACCAGTGACTTGTACAGTGGCATAAGTACCTCTTCCTTTCTGCTGGTAATCCCTCTTTGTATGCAGCCCAACATCCTCCTGGCTTTTGCCACCGCCTTGTTGCACTGTTTTGCCACCTTGAGATCATCAGAGATAATCACACCAAGGTCTTTCTCTTGAACCGTGCACACCAACCTCTCGCCCCCTATCGCGTACATTTCCCTTGGATTTCTGCTACCCAAGTGCATGACACTGCACTTTTTCGTATTAAATCGTAGTTGCCAAGCATTGGACCCTTCTTCCAGCTTTTGTAGATCTTTCCTCATGTTAATCACTCCCTCGGGGGAGTCCACTCTGTTGCAAATTGTTGTGTCATCTGCAAAAAGACAGACTTTTCCATTCAGTCCTTCAGCAATATCACTCACAAATATATTGAACAGTGCCGGGCCCAGGACTGAACCCTGGGGCACCCCGCTAATCACCTTTCTTTCATCCGAGTGAGCTCCATGTACCATCACCTTCTGTTGTCTGTCAGTCAATCAATTTCTAATCCAGTTTACCATCTTTGGACCCATCCCCAAGCTACTGAGTTTGACAAGCCTCCTATGAGGAACAGTATCAAAGGCTTTGCTGAAATCCAGGTAGATGACATCCATTTCATGCCCCTGATCTAGTTCCTTGGTCACCCAGTCAAAGAACTCAATCAGATTTGTTTGGCAAGACAGTCCTTCGGTAAAACCATGTTGCCTCGGATCTTGCAACCTGTTGGTTTTGAGAAAGTTCACTATTCGCTCTTTTAGGAGCGCCTCCATTACTTTTCCCGCCACCGAGGTAAGGCTCACGGGCCTGTAGTTTGACACTTCTTCCCTGTCACCACTTTTGTGTAGAGGTACGACATCAGCCATTCTCCAGTCCTGAGGAACCTCTCCTGTTTCCAAGGATCTGTTGAAGACAGCCTTTAACGGTCCTGCAAGAACCTCTCTGAGCTCTTTCAGTATCCTGGGATGTATCCCATCCAGTCCCACGACTTTGTCCACTTTCAGTTTAGCAAGTTGTTCTAACACCTCATCTTCTGTGAATGGTGTGGTATCTACTTCATTCCCATTTTTATATTTGGGAGTCACAGCTGGTCCATTTCCAGGATTTTCTTTAGTAAAAACAGAGCAGAAATATTTGTTTAGCAATTTTGCTTTTTCAATGTCACTTTCCACGAGTCCTTTCCCAGCACTTCTGAGTCCTGCAATTCCAACTCTGATCTTCTTCCTTTCCTAAATATACCTGAAGAAATATTTGTCGCCACCCTTAACATCTTTAGCCATCTTTTCCTCTGCCTTTGATTTTGCTATCCTTATTTCTCTTTTAGACTCTTTGAGCTTGATCATGTATTCATTTCTGTGTTCTTCTGTTTGCAAGCTTTTGAATTTTGCGAAAGCTGTGTTTTTTGCCTTTGAGCAGCCACTTCTTTGGAAAACCAAATAGGTTTCCTTTTCCTCTTGTTTTTATTTACTTTTCTTACATATTTATCTGTTGCCCCTTTTATTGCCACCTTTATAGTTTAGCCCATTGCAATTCCACTTCTCTTATCTCCTTCCACCCCGTCATTTCCTCCTTTAAGTACTCCGCTATTTTATTGAAGTCAGTGTTTTTGAAGTTTAGGACTTTGAGATTGCTATGATTGGCCTGTACCATTGCTTTTATCTCAAACCACACTGTGCGATGATCACTGTTGCTCACATGGACACTCACGCAGACATTAGACATGCTATCACCCTTGGTGAGCACTAAATCCAACGTTGAGCTTTCCCTGGTTGGCTCCATCACCATTTGTCTAAGTAATGCAGCTTGGAGAGCATCCACAATTTTTTTTCTTCTTTCCAGATGTGCAGAAGGAGTAATCCAATCCATATCAGGTAGATTAAAGTCACCCAATATGATTGCTTCCCTCTTTGTTGCTATCTTGGCAATATCTATAATCAATTCGTTATCTCTCTCTTCAATTTGAGTCAGAGGTCTGTAGACTACAACAATATGGATGACAGTGCCATCTCCTCTTTCCAACGCAATCCAGAGCGCGTCTTCTTTTCCCCATGTCCCCTGCATTTCAGTAGCTTTAATATTGCTTTTGACATACAAGGCTACTCCCCCTCCTTTTCCATTTTCTCTGTCTCTTCTGAATAGATTATAGCCAGCTATGGCTATATCCCAATCATCCGATTCATTAAACCATGTTTCTGTAATGGCCACAATGTCCAAATCCGTTTCCACCATTAGGGCTTCCAGGTCTGGAATTTTGTTGGCTAAGCTTCGAGCATTTGTGCTCATTGCTTTCCAGCATTTACCTGGCTTGTGTGTATTTTGCACTGATTTTGTTCTGCCCACTTCTTCCCACTTGTTTTTGATGTGTGGTTTAAAAGTGTGGCTGTTTCTGATGATGATCTTCTTTTTGCAGGGGGTGGCATGCAGATCTTGACCTTCCACATCCGTCACCCCCTTTTCCTAGTTTAAATGCATATCCACATACTTCCTGAATTTTTCACTTAGGATTCTTTTCCCTGTGACAGAGAGATGTAGTCAATCGGCACAGTATAGTCTCTTGTTGGTCCATCTGTTGCCCCAGTCGCCAATAAATCTGAATCCTTCTTGTTTGCACCAGGTCTGGAGCCATGTATTAAAGCTGTTAATGCGATGCAGCCTTTTTGTCCCCTTACCAAGAACAGGTAGAACTTCTGAGAATGCAACAGTGTTAACAATGGGCTTGAGTTTCTCTCCCAGAGATTGGAAGTCCTTTTGAACTGTAGAGGCACTGTTTCTAGCCAGGTCATTTGTGCCCAAGTGGATAACAACATCAAGTTTAGAGTGTTCACTTTTTGCGCTAAGTATTTCAGCAACTTGGTTTGTATTCCTGCTGGCTGAAGAGCCTGGTAGGCACATGACTATCTTCTCTCCTTTGAACTGTGTTCCCAAGTTGGTGCCTCTGATGATGGAATCTCCAAGTAGTAGTAGTTTTCTGTTTGATGAGGTTTTCTTCATATTTGGTGCTTTAGCAGGAGATTGGGCATTGTCTGACTCATTTAAGGGCCCTTCAGTTTCTTTGGATTGGGCATCCTCATTAGTGAAGGCAGAGAAGGCATTGTGCAGGGATATCTCTTGATGTATAGGATGTCTCTGTGTTACAGGTCACAATCTACCAGAACCCACTGTGATCCATTTGTTCCTGAGGTGTTTGATTCTTTGTGGGAGTGGTGGACTTTGTTCAGTTTGTATCCTGGAAGAGGTGCGCTTCATTGCAGCCAGTTCCTTAGTAGAGTTACTTCTTTATGCATGACAGCTAGGTCTTTCCTTAGTAGAGTCAGTTCTTCATGCATGGCAGCTGACTTGAGGCACATAGGACAAGCTCTTAGGCTCCAAATGATTCATCTTGGAATGAAAGTACCACAGTTATTGCACGGAATACATGACATGTTGATTAAGCAGTCGCAGAAGAAGAAGAAGAAAAGATGAAGAAGGTGTGGACTTTAACACAAGTTAGGAAGGATAGATGGCACGTATTGTCAGACGGCTGCCTGGGTGAGAATCTTCACAGTCTTGACAATGCATATATTTATATGATTTTTGCAAGGTATTGTGGGTAATGTAGTTCATTCACACCAGACACAGCTGCTGACAATAATTTAGTTGTGCACAAGTGTTAAAGCCAATAAGATACTTCTTTATTTATGGGGTTATTTCTCCCAGCACAGATATGCTTGGTAGCACATAAATTAGGTTACTTGCTTGCAGTGATTAACTTGGTAAAACAAAGTCAAAAATCAAAATCAGGAAAACAACCTTCAAACTTGTCAGGCAATTAGCTAATGTTTTCTTAGCATATCTCTAACAAACGAAAAGCCACAAAGTAAGAAATAAACTGTTCTTGTAAGGTTAACTTCTGATTACTTTCCACACAGATCCAGAAGTAATTCTCTCCTAGCTCACAAGCAATTAGGTGCAGCTCAATTGCTATCAGTTATCCAGCTGAAACCCTTTAGCAGGCTGGCTTTCTACTGTGTGAGTCAAATCCTGCTTCAGGAGCTTTTCTTAGTGGAATAAAGAACAAATTTATATTTTCTTTGTGATGGCTGCTGTGCTTTATCACAGAAAGTTACTAACAGAGTTTGGATAGAGAGCAGTCCATATAAACAATATCTTGATTTGCTATTATTTCCCCTTCATCAATAAGCATAGGGCCCCTATCATGAATTGGCACAGATGAATCTTTCAATGGAGCACTTTCAGGAGAACACTTATTTCCCTGCTGTCTTTCAAGGTTATAGCTAGGGCATAGATCAATGTTCATACCTGAGCTTCCATTGTTGCTATAGTTCCTCTCTATATAGCCTGGCCAGTATGTAGTCCAGTTCTTATGTCCAGCCTTCCAGTCCTGATCCCTGGACACTGGATCTCTCTTCACATACCTTCTGGCATAGGTCTTAGAGTCCCTTCCACGTGCAGCCGTCTCCCTCACAGGTAGCCTCTGGTGATTCCTTGTTCTGCAGCACCATTCCTCTGGCTTTCCCCAGTCCAATGGTCTATGCTGGCCCTTGGAATACCTCCCAGTATACGTACTGCCTTGGACTCTTCTAGACCTCTCAAAGGCTTTTCTCCTCTTCCTTCCAGAGGGTTTCTTTCCTTCTCTATCCGACCGGTTTGGCTTCTGCTTCTGCTGATTCTTCAGATGAAACTGATGATCCTTTTCTGCATATCCAAGGTGATCATGAAGATCATGATCATGGAGCTGATGCTTGTCATCTGTAGAACAAACTCTATTCTTATTCTGCCTTGATGAGTGCTCCTCCCTAATACAGCGCAGCTGTGCTGAATCAGGCCCTGCCCTTTGAGATGAGTGCTTAGGGATTACCTCATAGCCCTCCTGATTGAACACACGTTTCCCCACTTCAGCTCCTCTAATGGCTGCTGGAAACCTGGTGCATTCTGGGACTGGTAGTCTTTTGTAAGAAAATTCTGTTTTCTTATTTCTACCAGAACTGACAGGTTGCTTGTTCAGAGTCACATCATCTTTTCTATAGCTCCTTCCTGAGCTATGATAAGCTTCCTTATCACATACCCCCCTGCTTAAGTTATTACGGACTGGTTTTTCTGGTGAAACTTCTTCTCTACAGTCCGTAATACGGGAAAGTGCATCCGCATTCTTGTGTAACTTCCCAGCACAATGTTCAACTTGAAAATCAAACGCCTGTAAGGCCATGTACCAGCGTGTCAACCTGGCATTGTGGTTCTTCATTTGCTGCAACCACTTAAGTGGGGCATGGTCCGTGACCAACTGGAACTTTCTCCCTGTAAGGTAAAACCTTAACGCCTCCACTGACCACTTGATAGCTAAACACTCTTTTTCTATTGTGGAATACTTTTGTTCAGCCGGTGACAACTTCCTGCTCAGGTACATCACAGGATGCTCCTCCCCATCATGGCACTGGGATAGGACCGCTCCTAGCCCTACATCCGATGCATCCGTTTGAACCAGAAAGGGTTTCTTGAAGTCCACCCCTTTCAGTACCGGTCCTGTACACAATTTTTATTTTAAGACTGAAAACGCTTTTTCAGCTTCAGGTGTCCACTTTAGCTGGTTTGGACAATTCTTCCGCAGCATATCCGTGAAAATGGCACTTTTCTCTGCGAATTGCGGTATAAACCTGCGGTAGTATCCAATAAGTCCTAAGACACTTCTTAGTTGTTTCTTTGTTGTTGGAGGAGGAAAATTCCTGATGCTATCTATTTTACTTATTAGAGGTTTAATTTTTCCTCTTCCCACTAGGTGGCCCAGGTATTTTACCTCCCTATTTGCAAAGGCACACTTCTTCGGGTTTAAAGTGATTCCCGCTTGCTTCATGGAGCATAAGACTGCCCTGATCCTCTTCAGATGCTCCGCCCAGGTGTTACTATGGATTATGACATCATCCATATATCCAAAAGCATAATTTTGGTGGGGTCGAAGTACCTGATCCACTAACCTTTGGCAGGTAGCCGCTGCTCCATGCAGTCCGAAAGGCATCCTCTTGAACTGGAAAAGGCCAACGGGGGTGCTGAACGCAGTCTTCGGCTTCGACTCCCTGGTGAGAGGGATTTGCCAATATCCTTTTGTCATATCAAGGGTGGTTAAGTATTGAGCCTGTCCCAGCTGGTCCAACAGCTCTTCAATTCTTGGCATTGGATATGCATCAAAAATTGATATGGCGTTTACCTGCCGGAAGTCAATACAAAATCTTAAAGATCCATCAGGCTTCGGCACCAGGACTATGGGGCTATTCCAGGGACTCTTTGACTCCTCTATTACTCCCATGTCCAACATCTCCTGGACTTGTGCCACTACTTCCTGTCTCTTGGCTTCAGGCAAGCGGTATGGCCTTTGACGAACTAATTTCCCAGGTGGAGTTATTATTTCATGGGCAACCAAATGTGTCTCCCCAGGTATGGGTGTCAACACATCTGGGAATTCTTTGAGCAATTTCCTAATTTCTTCCTGTTGTACCACTGTCAGGTCCTCACGTATTTGGGGCTCTGATTTTTCTTTACAATCAGATACCTGGGGTCCCAAATCTTCCTCTTCATTCACCTCCCTTTCTGGGGCACAGGTGGCAGCTAGGCTTTTAACCCCTTTGACGTCAGTAGAACCAAAGCCTTTGGTTCCACGTTCAGAATTTTCCAGGGATGTGACCTCCTCCACAGGTGGAAAACCCAGCCTCTCACAGATCAATTGGGCAATTTTGTCTCCTGTCATCACGTGATAATCATTCTGTCCAAAGTTAAATAACAGAACTTTAATATTGCCCCTGTAATTGGGATCAATTACTCCCGCACCCACATCGATGAAATATTTAAGGGCTAATCCGGACCTTGGGGCTACTCTCCCATAACATCCAATAGGTATTTCCACTTGGAGACCGGTGTCAACCAGGGCTCTCCCTTGGCTAGGTACCGTCACATTTTCTATGCTGCACAGGTCAAACCCAGCAGCTTGAGGGGTTGCCCGCTTAGGAGCTTGGGCCTTCTCTGTGACCCTATGGTACTTTAGGACAAATATCTGCTTTGGGGTAGCTTGGTCTTCTGGACGCTTAACCATCTTTTTAGCTGGGGTCTGAGGACTTCCAAATAAAGGCCCGGGAGCTATTACCATTAAACCTTCTCCCTCCTTCTTTCCTAGTCCTTCCACTAGACCCTGCTTAAATCTTGGCCAGTCTCTTCCTAGAACCAAATCAACGGGTAGCCTAGGCACCACTGCTAACAGGACTTCCTCTTGTCCCCCCAGCACTTAACCTTTAGCCTATAGGTGGGATATGATGTTGCAGCACCATGAATGCATCTGATGTGAACTTGGCTTTCAGGGGTTCTAGGCACAAATCCTTCTTGGGCCTCTATCCTCTTCCAAAGCCTTTTTGACATCATACTCTGGTCTGCCCCAGAGTCTAATAAAGCATTTGTGGTAATTCCTTGCACATCAACCATCAAAAGAAATCCTTCTTTGGGCTGTTTTAAATCCAGACCCATTAAGCTAGTGTGTGTCTGGCATCTTTTTTCTAAATGTCCCCATTTTCCACACTTGAAACATTTCTTTCTATTCCACTGTGTCATCTGGTTTGATACAGTACATTCATTTTCAGAAACATTTTTAATTATTTTCTTTTCTGATACAGCACATCTAGCCTCCGCATCCATCTTTAGAGGGCCACCCATTCTATGGCAAGCCTGTGTGGCTTCCAAGAATCTCTCTGCTAGCATGGTTGCCTCTCCAAGATTTTGGCAATTTTGCTGTATAAGGAAAGTGTGCAAATCTTTAGGCACCCCAAACATAAATTGTTCCAGCATTATAATATCTAATAACATTTCTACTGTCTTTTGCTCAGGCTCCAACCATTTTACAGCTAAACCTCTGATTCTCTGACTCAGAGCCCTGGGTGTTTCACCCAATCTCAATGTAACAGCTCTAAACATTTGCCTATACTCTGAAATAGACAACCCTAGGCGATCCCTAATAGCAGCCTTTACATCCTTATAATTCAAAGCCTGGGCTGCTGGCATTGCTCTGTAAGCTGCAAGCGCCTCTCCAGTTAATGAGGCTGCCAGCCTTACTGCCCACTGGGTCTCTGGCCATGCTAATGCCTGTGCCACTCTTTCAAAAGACTCTAGAAAATCATCAACATTATCATCTGGAGTTAGCTTCCCAAAACTAAATGCCCCAATCCCTTGATTGAGTCCCACACTGTCCACATGTGGTGTACCAGTATTTACTGCTGGTCTTGCATCTGTTCCACTTTGGTTCTTCAGCTCAACTAGGGCTTGCACTAGATTAAGCACTGGCTTCTGCTGTTCCATTAAGGCTCTCATAGCAGTGTCCTGAGCCTGCTGTGCTAGCTCCTGCTGCCTGCTGAGCTGGGCTGCCATCCACTCAGCTAGTTCCCTTGAATCCATCTGGAACCCTGTAAGAAAATAAAGAAAAAAAAAACCAAAGTGCACCACCTTCCAAACAGGTGTTTTTTCTACACTCTTTTTTTTTTTCAATTACCCCTGTGCTTACTCCCATCCACCACTAGACATGCCCAGGTACTTATTACCTTGTCTCAGTGATGAATCCAGCTCTGCACAGGGTCTTTTCCTCCTGGGACATCCACTTCTCCTCCAAAGTGCAGTTGAGGGAAAATCTTTTTTTCCAGCTTTAAACTTGAACTTTAGTTGTAATCCTCAGCAAGTAAATCCCCTTTTGTGCAAAAGCAATCCGAAAAACTACGCCATTTGTCAGACGGCTGCCTGGGTGAGAATCTTCACAGTCTTGACAATGCATATATTTATATGATTTTTGCAAGGTATTGTGGGTAATGTAGTTCATTCACACCAGACACAGCTGCTGACAATAATTTAGTTGTGCACAAGTGTTAAAGCCAATAAGATACTTCTTTATTTATGGGGTTATTTCTCCCAGCACAGATATGCTTGGTAGCACATAAATTAGGTTACTTGCTTGCAGTGATTAACTTGGTAAAACAAAGTCAAAAATCAAAATCAGGAAAACAACCTTCAAACTTGTCAGGCAATTAGCTAATGTTTTCTTAGCATATCTCTAACAAACGAAAAGCCACAAAGTAAGAAATAAACTGTTCTTGTAAGGTTAACTTCTGATTACTTTCCACACAGATCCAGAAGTAATTCTCTCCTAGCTCACAAGCAATTAGGTGCAGCTCAATTGCTATCAGTTATCCAGCTGAAACCCTTTAGCAGGCTGGCTTTCTACTGTGTGAGTCAAATCCTGCTTCAGGAGCTTTTCTTAGTGGAATAAAGAACAAATTTATATTTTCTTTGTGATGGCTGCTGTGCTTTATCACAGAAAGTTACTAACAGAGTTTGGATAGAGAGCAGTCCATATAAACAATATCTTGATCTGCTATTATTTCCCCTTCATCAATAAGCATAGGGCCCCTATCATGAATTGGCACAGATGAATCTTTCAATGGAGCACTTTCAGGAGAACACTTATTTCCCTGCTGTCTTTCAAGGTTATAGCTAGGGCATAGATCAATGTTCATACCTGAGCTTCCATTGTTGCTATAGTTCCTCTCTATATAGCCTGGCCAGTATGTAGTCCAGTTCTTATGTCCAGCCTTCCAGTCCTGATCCCTGGACACTGGATCTCTCTTCACATACCTTCTGGCATAGGTCTTAGAGTCCCTTCCACGTGCAGCCGTCTCCCTCACAGGTAGCCTCTGGTGATTCCTTGTTCTGCAGCACCATTCCTCTGGCTTTCCCCAGTCCAATGGTCTATGCTGGCCCTTGGAATACCTCCCAGTATACGTACTGCCTTGGACTCTTCTAGACCTCTCAAAGGCTTTTCTCCTCTTCCTTCCAGAGGGTTTCTTTCCTTCTCTATCCGTCCGGTTGGGCTTCTGCTTCTGCTGATTCTTCAGATGAAACTGATGATCCTTTTCTGCATATCCAAGGTGATCATGAAGATCATGATCATGGAGCTGATGCTTGTCATCTGTAGAACAAACTCTATTCTTATTCTGCCTTGATGAGTGCTCCTCCCTAATACAGCGCAGCTGTGCTGAATCAGGCCCTGCCCTTTGAGATGAGTGCTTAGGGATTACCTCATAGCCCTCCTGATTGAACACACGTTTCCCCACTTCAGCTCCTCTAATGGCTGCTGGAAACCTGGTGCATTCTGGGACTGGTAGTCTTTTGTAAGAAAATTCTGTTTTCTTATTTCTACCAGAACTGACAGGTTGCTTGTTCAGAGTCACATCATCTTTTCTATAGCTCCTTCCTGAGCTATGATAAGCTTCCTTATCACAGTATGTGACCACTATATAGGTAAGGTAGCCCCTGGGGTGGGTGGTGTGAGGGGTAGGGTGGGTGGGAACCTAGTTGTCTCTGGCCAGTAGGCTGTTCCTGAACTGTGGGCACACACAATGGAGTAGGTAAGGGAACCCACCAATAAAAACAAATATATAAATAAATATGTGGAGACAGACAGACAGAGAAGTACAAGCAGTAAATCCAGCAAAAATCACCTTTGGGAGAGCTCTGGAGAGCACTGCTCTTCTCAAGGAACAGAAAGGCAATCTGAGCAAGCCCACGTGCAGGACAGGAAATGGAGGTCTACAACAATACCTCAGCAGGGGGGAGAGGTAGTCACTCAGGTAGACTAAGAGGAAACTATATCACATAATTAACAAGCATCATAAAGTGCATAAGACAATATGTGATGATAAAAAGTAGTAAAACAATAATGATAATAATAAAACCAAATAAAATCATAAACATATTATAATAAGTCACAAAGGGCAAATCATGGATCAAAGAGCATTAAAATGAAAATTGAAAGAAAAAGGCACTTGAGTACTTGGAATCGAAACCAATAAAAATGAGAAAACTCGCTTGCTTGAAAGAACATGGTAATCAGAAATATTGTCTGGTTCAAACCATTCCAATGTGACTTCTAAGGAGGTAAATATCACACCAGTAAGATATGGAACCACTTAAAGAAAGGGAGGAAAACGAAGTGTACAGGACTAAATAAATTGCAAGGATAAAAAGAATGAAAATTGCAAGTATAAAAATGCTAGTATGCACTTTTAGCAGGTTCCCTAAGGGGTAGGCGACCACAATGAGCAAGATTTGTTAAAATGCTTGGGGGGGGGATGAAGATATTTATGAAGGGAATGTAAACATATTTTAAGCAGAGAGACTGAAGAAACTGTAAGGTAAACCATATATGTAATCATATCCTGAGGGATAGTGTTCAGAATAATTAACCACAATTGAGATCATGTAATGAGAGAATATGCGTGCAGTCTTGTGTCATCCCTATGAAATAGAATAAAGGTTGGACAATAGAAATCTAAAACTTGAATGACAGCTCATAAAAATATATATAGTCCAAAAAAATGAGGATCGGGGCAATGAGGCTTCCTTAATATCAGAAGTGCATATAAAAGCATATAAACGAGGAATGCATAGAGCGGCAGCACATTAGATTGAAACATAGCACTATCGTATAGTGCTGAAGAAACAGAGAATATATATTATTTATAATAAATCATATTTTGGCATCTTCATTATCACGATTTAAAATGCCAGAAAAGGGACTCAAGGAGTCCAGTAAACATCTAATGACCACAAGAGCAGTGTCGTGTTGAACGTTTTGCAGTAAATAATAAGAGTGCCAACAAAAGCAATGAAAGAGACTTCAGATGTAAATTAGACATATCCAGATAAAAGATACATTTTGTGTAAACGCACTGTTCAAAATGGGTGGCAGTAAAACTACCGAACCTGTCCCATTCTGAATGCTGTTGTGGAAAGATGTTTCCTTGAACGCACCGCCATTTAAACATCCTTGGGCACCAAAAAACAGGAAAGAGTTGCTATGGTAACTCTGGTAAACATTAGGTGCGTAAGAATTGGATATATACATAAAATAAGACCATAAGAACATAAGATATGCCATACTGGGTCAGACCAAGGTCCATCAAGCCCAGTATCCTGTTTCCAACAGTGGCCAATCTAGGTCGTACGTACCTAGCAGTTTCCCCAAAAGACACAGGTTCCGCAATGCTTGTACTGGGTCAAGCATTGATATCCTGGGTCCCTTCTTAATAATGGTATATGGACCTTTCCACCAGGAACTTGTCCAAACCTTTTTTAAACCCAGCTATACTAACAGCCTTTACTACATCCTCCGGTAAAAAATTCCAGAGTTTGATTACACGTTGAGTGAAAAAATATTTTCTTTTATTAGTCTTAAAATCGTGACTGACCGGCATCAAAGTTATAGAAAGATTATTAGTTCCTTCATAAGGATTACAAACCATGGGGAAATAAGCCCAAAAATTGTGGATGAGCATATGAATATTAAAAACAGGAGAAGTAAAAACTCAAAATATATATGATCAACATATGCCTTTGATTCTTTCATAGAGTAAACGGTTAAAAGCCGAACATTGATATACGGATGGAAGGCAAGGGATATGGTGATTTTAAAAAAAGGATTATAAATTTAAAAACAACGGGAAGGGGGGTAAGGAAGGGGGAAGAGGGGCATCATGACCAATCCGGAAACAGAAGGAACTCTAAAGACTGGAGGAAACAGGAACGTAGAGAAACAGGGGTGGCTATGGAGTATCCGATGAAAGCAGTGCAAGCCATATAAAAACGGGCAATTATGATAAGCAAAAGATAAAAGAAACCAAATAAAAAATGAAGTGAAAAATTGTTCCGAATTTGGAGTGAAATAAAATAAAATAAAGAGTAAAAATGGGTAGAAAGCTAAAAAAAACTTAAAGGGAGGTGGGGGGAAGGGGGAGAAGGAAGATTGAAACTATTTATGAAGTCCCTGATGCAGCTAATAGCGAAACAAGGATCTTTGTTGGGTATTTGTATGAAATGGAAGCTTTCTCCGAGGACGTCTGAATTCATGGACGACTATAGAAAATTGAAAGATAAGTGACACTATTGGTTCTGTTTTTGTCAGTGCTAATATAACACTCCAGCGTAATATCTACCTGTGTTGCTTTTCACAAAGATGGTTGTTTGTAATGATTTTTTAAGAATGCAAGTAGAACATTGAAGAGAAATGTGAACTTTATGAGCTTGAATATTGCCACTTCATGTTTATTTATTTTAAAACATTATACCGCCATTGGCAGCAGCATTCTAGGTGGTATATACTCCATTATAAAACATAATCAATCCCACAGTCCCAAACCCGCAGGACTCCATCCCAAACACCACCCCCCCCCCCCCAAGTATCCCCAAGAGCTGCCCTTCCGCTGCTTCTCTGCCTCCATTTCACCAGCAGTTCAGGGAAAGAAGAAAGTTTTCAAACCCTTCTAGAAGCTTAATAAATGCTTCTCCATACACAGTGCTACCGGTAGGGTATTCCACAGCACTGGAACTGCCACAGAAAACATACATGCCTGTCATTGCTGTAGGTGGACCTGAGCAGGCCCTGGTACTGCCAACATCTGTGTCCCCGCCAATTGCAATGCTTGCTTAGGAACGCACCACGGCAATAACTCTTGCAGGTACCAGGACCCTAGGCCCTGCAAGACTTTAAACACCAATACCAGAATTTTAAAGGTGCACCTCTGCTTAACTGGGAGCCAATGCAGCTGCTGCAAAATTCACGCAACAGAGTCAGAGTATTTCATGAGGAGGTTTTTTTTTTTTTTTTATAACCAGTGATGTCTGCATAAATATCATTCCCCTGTGGCAAGGGATTTTCTCCACTACCTTGTAGAGGGACAGGTTGTGATACTATACTGAGGTCTTTTTCTCCTCGTGTTTGTAGTTTCCTTGGGAGAGCATTCTTGTGTCTTTTTAAAGAATTTTTCAAGGGATTCTTTTTGTTTGGCATTCTGATCTTGGTACCATGTCAGCTTTTGCAACCTATTGGATTCTGGAGAGTTCATTATCCCTCCCTTCAGCAGCATCTCTATTACTTTTACCATCCCCAAAGTAAGGCTTACTAACCTGTAGTTGGCCTGTAGTTCCAACTTTACTGGGCTCTTAAAATAATCTAGAAAGTTGGGTGGTCCATTCTAAATAGAAGGCTAAGGCTTGTTTGCAAGCCAAGGTTTGCACATAATTTGGAGAAAAATGTTAGTGGAATGATTGACTGATTAAGACTGAAATCTGACACCACCATGGGAAGGAACTCTTTTGTGAAGAAGGACCACATCAGCCCTTCTCCAGTCCTACAGAACCCCGTCTCCAAGGATCTATTGAACATATTCTTTAGAGTCTCTCTGAGCTCCCTCAATATCCTGAGATGTATTTTGTCTGGTCCAATGGCTTTCTCCACTTTCAGTTTTGCAAGCTGTTTAAAAATACCTTCTTCCATGAATGGTGTGATATATGCTCCATTCCCATTAGCATTTTTGTCAGTCATGTGGTCCTTCTCCAGGATGATGTTTGTGAACACGAAACAGGAGTATCTATTAATATTTCTGCTCTTTCCTTGAAACGTTTCACAAATCAATCCACAACACCTCTGAGTTATGCAATTCTACCTCTGGCCTTCCTCCTCTCCCCAATATGCTAAAAAAGGAAAGTCCCATCAACCCTCTTTACATCTTTAGCCATTATTTCTTCTACATGTGCTTTTGCCATCCTAATTTCTCTTTGCATCTCAGCTTTATCTGGTATTCTTTTCTGTTCCTTTTTTTTTTTTGTGATCTCCTGAATTCTGTAAACGCTGCCTTTATTTTTACAGCCAATTATTTGGAGAACCATATCTGTTTCCTTTTCCTCTTGTTTTGATTTACTTTCCTTACATATAAATCTGCTTCCCTTTTTATATACTCTTTCAATTTAGTCCGCTGCCTTTCCACTCCCCTTATTTGCTTTTACCCTGCCAGCTCTTCCTTCTGGTAATTTCCCATTTTACTGAATTCAGCATTTTTGAAATGTAGGACTTTGAGTTTGCTGTGATTGGATACTGCCTTGGCTTTACCTCAAACCACACCATGTGGTGATCAATGTTGCTCAAATGGGCACGCACACTGACATTAGACATACTATCCCTATTGGTGAGTACTAAATCCAGCGTCAACCCTTCCCTGGTGGGTCTTGTCATCAGTTGTCTAAGCAGAGTCTTTTGTAAGGCATCCATGAAATTCCTATATCTTTCCAGATTTGAAGAGAGGATACTCCAATCCACATCTGGTAGATTAGTCACCCAGCATCACATAGGCATTGCATGGGCCACATGGGCCCTGGCTTCATCAAAATTTGCCTGCCAGGTGCCAGCAAACTTCATGAAGGCCGTGATTGTGGCTTTCCCCTCCTGTTCTGCCAGTGGGTAGCCCATCTCCCGTGGGCAGAAGAGAAGAGCAGCTGCCATCATGGCAAAGACTTCTGTCTGCCCGCCAGAGCAGAACAAGAGGGGAAGGCCCCGATCACAGTCTTCATGCAGGCTGTCTTCCTGAGGGGATTTGATTCCCTGTGGACAGAAGAGAAGGGAAAGGCTGCGATCGTGGCAGAGACTGCAAATTCTGTCTGCCCGCGGGAGACAGTGTCTTTGCCACGATCCTCCTCTTCTGCCCACGGGAATCAGGAGCTCAGGAAGTCGCCCTTGCAGCAATATTATTTCTCCCTTCATTACCACCTTTCAATATCATTGATCAAGTCTCTGTCCATTTCTCCCATTTGAGTTAGAGGTCTGTAGACTACACCAGTGTGGATGGTAATACCATCTCCTTTTTCTAAAACAAACCAGAGTGCTGCTTCTTTTCACCACATCCGTTGCATTTCAGCTGCTATAATTGTTTTTGACATAGAGGGCTGCTACTCCTCCTTTTCTGCCCTCTCTATCCCTCCTAAATAGATTATAGCCAGGGATGGCAATATCCCATTCATGAGACTCACTGAACCATGTTTCCGTAATGGCCACAATGTCCAAGTCCATTTCCACCATTAGGGTTTCCAGCTCCCTTCTCTGTTTCTGTGGATAACACTACACTCCTCCTCGTTTCCTCAGCTTGCAACCTTGGGGTCATCTTTGATTCTACTCTACTCTTTCTCTGCATACATCTAACTGATAACTAAAACCTGTCGCTTCTTTCTCCGTATTCAAATAAAGGGTGATGCAGGCACACTTCAAGGTGCTGTCCAGGTGACAGCACCAGTGCCAGCTCTCCCTTGGCTCAGAGAGGTCCTTTGGACTTCTCTGAGCATGCACCACCTTCCCGCCCGACTGTACTTTGAGTCTTATCAGCTGCTCTCGCTCCATTTCATGGCAACTCTTGTTTCATTGCCTGCCCCTGTCCCATTGGGCCCAGACAAAGCATGATTGGGATTGGATGGGGCTGCCATACGGCCAGAGGCAGACCGCCTACTGGTGCTAGCATCTAAGAAGACTGCCCAGAGCTTTCAAAAACAGGCCAGAGGCCCTGCATCATCACCACCTAACCCAGTCTCTATACCACTGTCTCCAAGGCTAGAGCCTCAGGTAGGTGGCAAACATCAATCTAAATCAAAACATTGCCGCAAATGCACGAAACTCCCAGGACCTGTGCCTGCACAAGCAGAAGTCTGACAGAGACTCATTTGGAAATTCTGTCATTGGTCCAAAAGGGCTAAACAGCATATGGCACATACACAGACCTTACCTCCTTCAGTTCCCCTGACAATAGATAGGGCTCCCTCTAGTGATCCCCTCCTGCAACAGTTGTGCCATTTCATCCAGGACACTGCAGTTCTACTAGAAGCTTACCCCTCCTAGTGATCACCTAGGGTGGCCCCCCCCCCCCCCCGCCAGTCTCCTCCGGTTACGGTGCAGGAACCTTCTTATCTTCTGGAATGGAGAGTCCCATTGTTTCTCCCACAAGTCCCCCTTCCTTCCAACAATGGAATTCGGAGTCCTCCCTTTTGGGAGAGATGGAGCCAGCACCCTCCTCGGAACACTTACTGGGGGAAGACCCTCCTGAGGATTTCTCCTACCCAAAGTTTCTCCAGAAGGTTTCTAGAGCGCTTGCTCTTAGTCATACTCAGACTCCAACTGACAAAAAGGATTTTCAGTCTATTCTGTGGGCCTATACCACTCCTAAGGAGGTCTTGGCTATTCAGATTCCACAAGTTCTGCAGGATCTCCTTCTATCAGTTTGGAAGACGCCCAGCATCAGTCCATGCCACCGCTCGCTGTCTAGACCTTAAGTACAAAGTGCTCTCTGCACCTAGTTTCCAGCATCAGTAGCTGCCTCACCAGTCTGTAATCTCTGAAGCTGTCCTTAAGAAAGTCACGTCTTCTAAGTCTCATATTCAGATGCCCCCAGGAAAAGGCCAGCAGATGTTGGATTCAGTAGGCAGAAAGACTTTTCAAAGTGGAGTTCTAGCCTTGAAGATCCTGGCCCATCAACTCCAATTACTTCAATATCATTATGATTTACTCTCACACATGCCAGATCCTACTAGCATTCCAACATTAGAGGCCCATACTCTTCAGGATAATTTGCAAGAGTCTCTTTACCATATCAATCGGGCTACCTATGATGCCTTTGACTCAGTTGCCTGATCCACAGGTACTTTCATCTTCACCCACCAGACAGCTTGGCTCAGAGTTTCTGGCATGCAAGAAGATCTCCATGACTGCCTCGCGGATGCTCCCTGCTAGGGAGATAGCCTTTGTGGTCCTAAGGTTCAGGATGCAGTCTCAGTGGTCAAGGACCATTCCTCTACAGGAATTTGCAGCTCAGCCTCGGGAAGCAAGTCACCAGTTTTCAAAGGATAAGACAGTGTCATCCTTATCCTCGTCCTCCACCACAGCATCAGCCTGCACCTGCGTATCCTCAGAGCTCCAGACAAAGTGATAGGAAACAACCAGCAGCTGCCTTAGCTCAGCCATCTAAAGCAGCCACTAGTTTTTGACTATCTACCTGTAAGAGGTCATCTCCAGCATTTCCAGGAAGCCTAGCAGTCCATCGCAGCAGATCTTCAGCATCATTGCATCCGATTACAACTCAATTTCATGGTTACCCCCCCCCCCCCTCAAAACCCACCTCCGCCTAGCAAGATTCCTCCCTCACATCTTCCCCTCCTAGCAGAGGAGATGGCAAAACTGCTCAAAAGCTTTGCAATCAAGCCTGTGACGCAGCGTAAATGCAACCAGGGGTTCTATTCCCTGTTTTCCCTTATTCCCAAGAAGACAGGAGGCCTTCGTCCGATCCTCGACCTCTGGGAACTTAACCTCTATATTAAGAGAGAAAAGTTCAAAATGACTTCTCTAGCCACCATTCTTCCCCTGTTGAGACAGGAAGACTGGCTCACCTCTCTGGATCTCAAGGACACCTACACCCATATCCCCATCCATCCTCGTCATTGGCGATACCTCCAGTTTCACTTCAAGACAGAACACTATCAACACAGAGTGCTACCCTTCAGATTGTCTTTGTGCGGCGGTAGTAGTGTATCACAATGACACCCCTTGTGTGCAGTAATAACATACACATTCTATACGTTAACGCATTGCTGCCTACCGCACTTTAATAAACATGCCCCTTAGTTTATAATGCCCTCCAGGGACAGGGAAATACCTACCGTATCTGATTGTAACTCACCTTGAACTACTGGAAAGGTGTGAGCTAAATACTAAATAAATACAACTTTGGCCTGGCTGTCAGGATATACAATACAAAATACTGTCAGAGGAAATAATGTCCAACAGACCTAGGATATTTTTTTTGTTTGTTAGGATATACTGTACATACAGGGAATTCCTGCAGTTGAATTGTATAAAATGATTTAAGATTATAGTTCATTTGTATATTATCTTGAAAACAATTCTTCTTTGTGGAATTTCAGCCCACCGTTCCTGTACTGAAGGTGCAAGTCCTGCCATTGTTAAAAGCGGGGATTTTTTATTTAAGGAGCTCTTTGGCTGTTCACTTCTGAAGCGATAAAAAAGCCCTTAGTGGCATATTTGATTTGATCTGGTGGATGAGCTATATCAAAAGACAGATTTGGCATCATTTTGATGTGACTAGGTAAATAATATTTTCAAGCCACAACTCCTGAGAAAGAAAATTAACTGCTGCTGTTGTTAAGTGCCATTGAGTCTGTGTCGACTCCTGGAGGTAAGCCTATGGATAGTTGACCTAAACTTTGTTCGGCCTTCAGCCAAGCGGCTCATGGTTGATAGACTAGTGTTCATAGCTGCTGTTATTGTTTCGATCCATCTCATTGCTGGCCTTCCTCTTTTACAGTAACCTTCTACCTTGCCAAGCATGTTGTCTTTCTCCGTTGATCTCTCTCTTCTTCGCATGATGTGTCCAAAGTATGACAGTCGAAGTCTGGTCATCTGAGCTTCTAAGGAAAGCTTAGGTTTGAATTCCTCTAGTACTGACTGGTTTGTTCTTTGGGCAGTCTGCTACATAAGTGGAAATCACCAACCTAGAATAGTTACCGAGATTAAAGAGGTCACTTTAGAAGGCTTATGCAGCACCTACATGTGTAAATTGCAATTTTAAGATAGGTGCTACTTGCACACATAGATCTGCAACATGCACAGTTTTCAAGGGGGATTTTGGTGGGCATGGTTTTTGTCAGGATCAAAAAGTAAACATGTATGTCTGATTATGCAATGGCAGGACAAGCATACTTTAAGAAATCTAGATGCTAGCATTTACATCTGCTCCGAGGCTTGTTTAGACCCATGGTTTGCATGAGTTATTGAGAGATTGTGCTTCTCTCACTAGTGTTTAATTTTCGCAGTCTCAAGGTGGATTTAAAGGGTTTTTTTTTTTAGCTGGGTTCCTTAATTACAGTATCTCTTCCTGGCATCCATGTTTGTAAAATTTGGCATTATGCATGTAAGTTGCATTTATATGTTTTGAGTCCTGAGTCTTGCTACGCTTTTTTAAAATGTATTCTTTTATAAAAAACTGTTACCACTGTACAAAATCCCACTTACCGGCCATTAGGCCCCACTGGAACAGCATCAGTTGGCTCAGGTCATTGGTCACAGGCATCAGGCAGTGAAAATATCTTTGTGCCGCACCCCTCCCACGTATCACAAAGAAAGCTGTGACCATTACCGCACCTCCCGGGCGACCACCTTCAAGGCCTCCTGCCAGTAATTCAGAAGCAAGTCTTGCCCAACCAGCAAAAGGTAACATAGTATATGATGGCAGATAAAGAGCAGTATGGTCCATCTATCCTGCTCAGTAAGGCAGCAAGAGTAGGTGCACTTGCCGCTCTGTGCAGGTCGCCCATCCCCGTGCCTTTGTTTAGGGGTGTACCCACCACTCCGTGTAGGTCACCCCTATTTGTTGAGATATAAGAGAGTTTATTTTGATTTTATCCTGTTGCTGTAAAGGGATCTACTTTGTCTATCCCATGCCATTTTGAATTCTCTCATAGTATTTGCCCTGACCATTTCCATCGGGAGGGCATTCCAAGCATCCACCACCCTTTCAGTGGAAAAAGTATTTCCTGACATTGCCTTTCAATTTACCCCCTTGCAGCTTCATGTTTACAGCTTCCCCGTCTTTGGAAGAGGTTTGTTTGTTCATTAATACTCTTTTAAGTATTTAAAGGTCTGAATCATATCTGCCTTTTCTCTCCTCTCCTCCAGAGTGTATATATTTAGGTCTTCAAGTCTCTTCTCATAAGTCTTCTGACGCAGGCTCCAAATCATTTTGGTTGCCTTTCATTGTGATACAGCCCTGCACATCCTACCTCCACCCAAGGATGTTTAATTTGGAACCCACCTGTCTGAACAACCCAACGACCAATCTGTCGATTCATTTTCACCAACCCTCTTGCCCATCGCCACTGTGACTGACAACAGGGCCTTGGTATGATGTTGGGCCACCCAATAATCACACCTGGCAATAGGCCACGAATGGCTGCAAAGTCCCATTGCGCCACTTGTATAAGTTGTTTACAAGTGCATCCTGAGAGATCATTGCCAGTGAGGTGATGACAAGACCAACAGGATGTCAACGCCGGCTGGTATGATGCCTCAGAACCGGAAGCAGTTGACACCAACACATCCCTCTCTCCCCCAGCCACTCCAGCCACACCCCTGCCGGTGCCAAACCAAGGTGTGTATCCAAGGGCCAAGGGCAGTGAGAGGGCTCTTCTCCCAGCCCAATAAACAAAGACGTGTCCTAGTATCCACCACTCTTGCCAAAGATGACTGCGATCTGTAAAATCAACAAACCGATTAATGCACAACTACCCCCCCCCCGACACACTGCTACTCAAACCCACATCTAGTCAGCTTGCAAACAGATATAACCAGCATAAGCACCTGAACGCCACCTGCTGATCTGCTGAATCACCAATTTGCCAAGCTCCGCCACCGCAGCACTCATAGCAGCCCCTATCAGAAACAAATGGGAGACAAACGGCCTCTTCTCACAGCCCAAAAAGCACAGCACTTTGTACAACACTGTGGTGAACTTGAATTGTGTCACTGGTCACAAATTCTCTTGCACAGAAAGCATGCCCATGGCCTTGGGTTGCCTAGCTAAATAAATCTGCCTATTCTGCACCAGGCAGGTTGCCAGTCCTCCCACCCCACTCAACACTACCCACTCCGCTCTGCCGCACTGATCCATTTTGGAGCGAGTAAGAAAAATGCATATCTGCACCCCCTCTACCACAACATCCTCCAGAGCAAGGCCACCCACATGACCTGCCTTAGCGGAACCCGAGACTAACTCGGGAAGCCATGAAAAATCTGAGGGAGAATTCTGCCCTAAACAAAATCACCTCATATGTAGAAGTCACAACTGCAGGCAACACCTCCCATACCCACAATAATAAGTTATGCAGCACCGGGTGCCACCAATTATATTCAGCTGGGGATGCTCTTTCCCACCCACTGAGTAAACACTTCACCACAAAAGTCGCCATCAGGTTGCCCCAGCACACCGCCTTACTGAGAAAGGAAAACCTGGCCAGGCACAAGAAGACCGCTGCCCTGGAGAAACCCACAGCCCTAGCCTGAACAATAAACAAGCCGAGCAGCTCATCCAAGACCTGCCCTCCTAACCACCTAACCTTTACCTGCAAGAAAATCCCCCAACTTCCGATATCCCCAAAGGTGGGACGTCCAGGTTTCCATCGATATGGAGGACTGCAGAAATGCCATTACATCTGGGTCCCAAGTTGCCAAAGATGTTCGGCAACCTCTGTGGCCTCTGCCTCTGCCCATGGTGCTAACAACCGAAACTGGGACCATTGGAAGCAAGAAAGAGAGTCAGCTATGCAGTTCAGCATCCCCAGAATGTGCCACGCTTGAGCAGTCACATTGAGCCGTAGGCAATACAAAATGAAGGCCTGCATGAGCGCCGTAACACGCCTACACTTGAGCGGCTCCATTATCACTGAATTGTCGCACCAAAAAACTACCCTCTGATTCCGTACTTGTTTGGGTCAGACAGCCAAGGCCACAAGAATCAGAAATAGTTCCAGAAAAGCTATGTTGCATGTCAGCCCATAAGTGTGCCACTCTGCCGGCCATGGCTCCACACACCATGCGCCCTGACAGTATAGCCCATACCCACGGGTGCCCATCGCGTCTGAGGACAACTGCAAATCCACATTGGATACTTCGTCTGAATGCAGGATGAAAGTACCATTATACCATACTAGGAATGCATCCCATACTCTTAAGTCCTGCCACATTCTCCATGAGACGCAAATAGAATGATGGGGTTTCACCAGCTTGGACATAGGCAGAGATAAATGCCATGCAAAAGAGTGCCCCATCAGGGTGACTCTTCAAGTAAAATTCAAATGACCAACTAAAGACTGTAAATCTTGCGATGTTACCTTGCTCGCCAAACCAACTTCTGCCACTAACCCTCGCAACTTGTGAACCTTCTCTGGCGGCAAACACACAAGTCTACTGTGTCCAACTCTATACCTTAAAAGGTAAGCCGAATCACCGGGCCTTGCGTCTTCTCAGTGGCCAGCAGAATGCCAAACTCCCAGGCAAGCATCAGAAAGGCAGTCAACAGTACTTCACAAGTATCCGACCGATCAGGACCCACAAATAAGAATTCATAAAGATAATGTATGACATTCGATAAGCCTGTCCACTCTAACATCCAGTGTAAAAAAAACTGCTCAACAATTCAAAATATGCACAGGAAATGGCGCAGTCCATACACACATACTTGTCAAACTAGAAACAATCCTCAAAGGGAAATCCTAACAGACCAAAGGCCGAAGGGTGCACCAGGAGAAGGCGAAAAGCCGACTCACTGTCCACCTTGGCCATCATCTCTCTCAGCCCATATCTCTGAATAAGCAATACTGCTGAGTCGAAGGAAGCATACCACACTGTGCAAGCCCCTGGGAGCAGGTGGTCATTCACCAAACCACCCGGTGAAAAGGATAAATTGTGAATTAGTCTGAATTTTCCGGGTTCCTTCTTTGGTACAACCCCTAGTGGGGAAATCACAAAGGGTCAGTATGGATGACCCTGAAATGTCCCTGCAATTCTGCTGAGTGCACACTCAGCCTTCAACTTGTCTCGCACCACCTTCAGTAAATGCCACACTGAAAAAGCATTCCTTGCCATCATATCCTTCACATGCCCTTGAAACTGTATGACAAATCCTTCTTCAAAACTCACTAACAATCTCCACCCTTCCCCCTGCTCCTCATAACGAAGGAGCCATGGCCTTTACCCACACCGGGGCATTGGCCAGCCACAAAAGGTCTGAATCACTTACTAATAGAGGGGACACCGACCACGCCCTTGTAGCTGCATTTGGCTGCCGCGTGACTGGCCCCATAGAGGGAACAAGCGTGATGGAATTTACAGTCCAGGAATGAGCAGGTTAAGTTTATTTATTTTATTTATTTAGACAGTTTTGTATACCACCTTATCCTTCAATCAAAGCGGTCACAACACAATTGGGGGATACAATTGTTGAAGCACCAGCACAAATTGTTGAAGCACCAGCACAAATCCCCACTACCCCCCCCCCCCCTTTGACTGCGGGGTACCCCCCTGGCATAGACCAGAAGGAATGACCCCCTGTTGGAGGCTGCAACGCTCCACCTTTGGACCCTGCCCTTCCAGCTGCCCCACTCCTGGTCGACGTCTGTGTGAGCCACAAATTAATATCCATCATCCCCTAAGGCACACACTGCATCCCCTAAGAAAATTGGGCATTCTCCTCCATCTTGTCCTGAAAATCCTCATCATAATTCAGCTAAGCCCAGCCTTCACAAGTCTGGGAACTGCAAGAATAGCATCGCCTTATACTTGTATCCTGCTTTCTTCTCTTCCGCCGTTGCTGGCGTTACAACCTTGTCGACACTGGCCCCACTCCCCCCCACCCAAATGCTCACCTAACGGCTGGGGCACCATCCACTGAGGCCATATTCAAGGGGCTGCTCCTCACTGTGTGTAATGTGTAAATAGTTACCTTTTTTGTTATCCAAGTTTTGTTACCCTGTTAATTGTAAACTCAGACTTATTTACCCTGTCTGATCTTTTGTTCCATGTAAACCGCGCTGATGCCGAATAGTGCAGTATAGAAAAATTGTAAAATAAAATAAAAAACTGCTCTCCTGTCCCAGTTCGCTGCCTTTCAGATCCCGCCATCTCTTGCCGAGCACTTGCGCTGCACACGGGTTCCTGTGACACCTGGGAAGAAGGCAGAGGAGAAACACTGCAAGGCACCATACTGGAAACGCTAGCCATAGATGGAGCTAACCCGCCCCGAAAACTCGATTGTGATGACTCTTGCCCCCCTGCAGCCCAGGAGGCCCGCACCCCTTTGGCCCGCCACATCTTTGGCCCAGCCAACCCACCACACCAGGGTTCCAAACTCCCAGCAGCCCAGGGCTTGGTGGCAGTGCGGGCATGCCCCCTTGTGGAAAAAATGTTGATAGTCCATCCAATCCCTAGGCCAGCCAACCCCCTACTAACCTCTATCTCAACCATCCCGAAGCCGGCACATCGCCCTCCCCATCCCTGCTGCCCTCCCCCCCCCCACACCCTAGATGGATACTTGCCTAACCCACCCCCCCAGCTCAAACCCAACCCCATCAACAACCGTATCCATGATGTTGGTGCATTCCCTCTCCTTCCCTGGCCCCTTCTGGCTCATACAGTTCCCGTGCTGTCTGAGAAGACCCACTCTTCCGCTCCTGCCAGAGGCCCGACTGCCCTCGCAGGCTTGCAGCCCTTTCCCTGCCACACACAGTAGCTGCCCCTGTAGCCATCTCATCAAGGCGCCCTTCAGGCGTAGTAGCCATCTCTGACCTGCCTCTCCCACCCACAGGAGAAGCTCCTTTCCATGCCCGAAAAGGCTGCCCTTACAGGAGTGCAGCAGGCCTCTCAAAAGCATTGATGTCTGCCTCAGCTCCATGCCCCCTACGCCGCTAGCCCCAGCAAAAGGAGAACCCGCACTCACCCGCTGCCCCCAATGATGCAGCATTTGCATGTCATCCGGTCGTGAGACGAAGCTCTGGTCCTGCATCAGCTGGTCATTCGACGAAGTTCTGGTCCTCTCAGCAAGCTGCTTACCTCTCCTGACCAGTCCACCTGCAACGACCAATGGATGAGCACTAGAAGAGGAGACCTCAACCGGCGGGGGATCAGAAGGCAAGGCTCCGTTCTGCCTGCACATCCTATTGAGAGAGTGGGAGGACCGCCAGCAGCGTCACAAATGCAACCTGCTTGGCCCCCCCCTTCCAAGCCACTGCAAGCAGCTCCTGGCTAGCAATGAAATCCCCTGACACCACTACGTCAGGAAATTTCAAAACATAACAAGTGCTTTGCTACAGGCACCACCCACCGATTGCTTTTCCAATGGACTCGGGCATCCTAGCCCAAATCTACCGCTCCATTGGCCAACAGGCGCTGGGCACCCGGTTACCAGTCAGCCGCATGTGACCTGGCCCTGCGGCCTCTTCTTTTTATGACATGTTAGCTTAATTGTATGCAAATTTGAGGAAACTAGATTACATAAGAACATAAGAAATGCCATACTGGGTTAGACCAAGGTCCATCAAGCCCAGTATCCTCTTTCCAACAGTGACCAATCCAGGTCACAAGTATCTGGCAGGTTCCCAAAAAGGTGCATAAGTTCCACAATGCTTGTCCCGAGGTAAGCAGTAGATTACTTGGGTCCTCTTTTATAATGGTTTATGAACCTTTCCTACAGGAACTTGTCTAAACCTTTTTTAAACCTAGCTACTCTAACAGCTTATACTCTAGAATTCGTTACCGGAGGATGTAGTAATATTACACATTGATTGAAAAAGTATTTTCTCTTATTATTCTTAAATGGGTTACATTGTAGCTTCATTGCGTGTCCCCTAATCTTTCTACTTTTTGATGGAGTAAACAACCGATCTACATTTACCCGTTCTACTCAATTCATTAATTTATAGACCTCTATCATATCTTCCCTCAGCTGCCTCTTTTCTAAGATGAAGCCATAGCTTCCTATAATACGGCTCTCTTCTCTACTCTGGATACTCTTGCTCCACACATTCCATATCCTGTAAGGCAACCTCACCTCTTCCCTGGCTGTCTTCAACTACCCGCTACCTACATTCCTGTGTTCGCTCAGCTGAGCTGCTCTCTCTCTTGACTTTCTTCACTTCAAATTCATACTTTCTTCTTTCTAGTCCACAGTTGCACTCGCTAAGCAAAACTGTTTTCTCCATCTAATAGTCTTGCTTCCACTCCTCGTTGTCTCTCTTCTACTCTCAATTCTCTTCTTAAGGCACCTCTACCTCCAATCCCTCCTCTCTCTGCCCAAATTCTAGCAGACTGTTTCCATGACAAAATGCATAAAATTACTCTTCAATTCCCCACTAAATCGTCTTCACCCCCTCTCCATTACCAACTTTTCCCCTCAACCTCCATCACCCTTTCATCCTTTTCTAAAATCTCTGTTGAGGAAACCTCTCTTCATCTTTCCTCCTCTAACTCATTACCTGTTCTTCTGATCATATCCCCCCCCCCCCCATCTCCTCAACTCCATCTCCTCCTCTGTCATCCTTTACATCCCACATATTCTCAACCTTTTGCTTTCCACTGCAACCTTCCCTGCATTCTTCAAGCATGCTGTAATCATTTCTCTCTTCAAAAAAACCCTCATGTGACCCTACTTGTCCTTCTAATTAATCAACCCATCTCCACTCTCCTATTCATTTCCAAAATTCTTGAACATTTATTTATTTGACCTGTTTTCTATACCACCTTATCCTTCAATGAAAGCATTTTACATTATGTAATTACTACAAACAGGTACTGGATATATTCCCTTGTCCCCAACGGGCTCACAATCTGTTACCTGAGGCAATGGAGACTTAAGTGGCTTGCCCAAGGCGTGCCTATATGACTAGAAACCCCAGTCCTTCCAGCCTGAGATTGCTGTTCCCAGGTGGGACTTGAACCCCTGGCCCTCCGGCCTGAAGTACTGTGTCCTAACCACTAGACCACTCCTTGAATTTCTCTCCTCTCAAGCCCTCCTTGATACACTTCAATCTGTTTTTTGTCCATTTCATTCTACTGAAACGGCTCTTGCCAAAGTCTCCAGTGATCTGTTCCTCGCTAAGACCAAAGGCCTTTACTTAGCTCTCATTCTTCTCGACTTTTCTACTGCTTTTGATATTGTTGACCACTTCCTCCTCTTTGACACTTTATCCTCTCTTGGTTTTAGAGACCCTGTACTGTCTTAGTTCTCTTATCTCTCCAATTGCTCTTTCAGTGTATGTTCTAGAGGTTCCTCCGCTGCTGCCATCCCTCTCTCTGTTGCTATATCTCAAGGGTCTGTTCTGGGCCCTCTCCTCTTCTCTTTCTATACTCAGTCCCTTGGTGTCCTCATCTCTTCCCATGGCTTTCCATATCATTTTTATGCTGATGACTCTCAAATCTATCTATCTACACCTGACATCTCTCCTTTACCGCAAACTCATATCTCTACTTGCTTATCTAACATCACCGCCTGGATGTCTCGCCGCCGCCGCCTAAAATGAATATGGCTAAAACGGAACTTCTTATCTTTCTCCCTAAACCCTCCTGCCCCCTTCCTCCTTTCTCTATCACTGTTTACAACACTCTACTTCTTCCTGTTTCCTTGGCCTGCAACCTTGGGGTCATCTTTGACTCCTCCTTTTCCTTCTCCACACATATTCAGCATATAGCTAAAACCTGTTTCTTTCTCTACAACATTAACAAAATTCGTCCCTTCCCTTCTGAACATGCCACTAAGGCTCTTGTCCACTTTTTCGTCATCTCCCATCTTGACTATTGCAACTTCCTCCTTGTTGGTCTCCCTCAGTGTCATCTCTTTCCTCTTCAATCTAACCAGAACACTGCTGCATAGCTAATTTTCTGCCAGCCCCGATACACTCATATAACCCCTCTCCTAAAATCATTTTAGCGACTCCCTTTCCATTTCTGTATCCAATTCAAACTTCTCATTCTAACATATAAATGCATTCACTCTACTGCCCCTCATTACCTTTTCTCTCTTGTCTCTCCCTACACCCCTCCTTGTGAACTCCGCTCCTCTTCTGGCTTTCTTCTCTCTATGCCCTTTGCTTCTTCTGCAAACTCCAGACTTCAGTCTTTTCACCTTGCTGCTCCTTATGCATGGAACAAACTTCCTCTATCTGTACGTCAAGTTTCTTCTCTCTCCCTCTTCAAATCCATGCTAAAAGCTTACCTCTTTGAGGCCGCATTTGGATCCTAATCCCTTGTTCTCCTTGTGTCTCCTTCCCTATTTGAACCCCCTTGTTTCTCTTGTATTGTCCTGTCTGTCTTGATTAGATTGTAAGCTCTACGAGCAGGGACTGTCTTCTTTATATGTTTGTACAGCACTGTGTACACCTTAGTACTACTATTTATCATTTATATAACGCTACAAGTTGAAGAGCCCTAATCTTTTAAGCCTTTCCTCATAAGGGTATCCTTCCATCCCCTTTACTGAGTTGGTGGCTCTACTCTGTACCTTTTCTAATTCTGCTATATCTTTAAGATATGGCGACCAGAATTGCACACAATATTTGCACATGGAACAATACCAGAGGCATTATAATACCCTTGGTTTTATTCTCCATTCCTTTCCTTTTGATTCCTAAGATTCTGTTTGCGTTCTTGGCTATTGCTGCACACTGGGTGGAGGGTTTCAATGTATAATCCATGATGATGCCTAAATCTTTTTCCTGGGTGGTGCTTCCTAACATGCATCATGTAACCGTAGTTTGGGTTGTTCTTTCCTAGGAGCATAACTTTGCACTTGTCCACATTAAATTTCATCTGCCATTTGGACATCTAGTCTTCCAATTTATCAAGGTCCTCTTGCAATTGATAAATTAGGAAACTGGACATCCAAATGGCAGATGAAACCTACTTATCTAGATTCTAACTAGATAAGTATATTTCAGCCTCTAACCTGTTATAAATTATTGTACAGTGATGGCATGCAACTTATGTAGAGGTTGTTAACATGACAAAAGATGCAATCAGAAAAAGTCCTGTTTACAATACAACTAAATTTTTATTTTGTTTCTAGAGACCTATGGGATGGATGGGAAGGCTAACTTGCCAGAGTTTACTGAACAGATTGATTGGGAAGGACTGGAAGGTATACATAGTATGAATGAAAGTTTATATGATTACAGACACAATTATAGACTTAGTCTGGATGACTGGACTAATTACTTGAAGGATGTAGATAGAATCTTTGCACTGCTGAAGGATTATGAGCGAAATAACATGGATAAGATGAGAGCTGCTCACAATAATGGACTCTCAGATACGTCCCATAGACCATTCACACTGGCGATCATGGCCTCTGCTGAGTCAGATGAAGAGTCAAGTGGTGTGTCGATAGAAGGGGGTCAACCTACTCCGCTGACAGACTCTGGAACCATTGGCTTGATCACAGCAACATTTAGTCACAAGAAGAAACTTGAATTCAATAATAATAATCCTGAAAAAAGTATTTTAAATTCCACACACTGGAACTATGGTGAAACTGAAAAATGGATGACGCCTAAAGAAATATACAGCTATGAAAGAGAATTAAATGAAAATACTGTGTCACAGGGGGAGTCTAAACATATTGTTGTTCTTCAGCAAATTAACAATCTTCAGAAACTATCTCAACAGACTGGCAGCCACACAGAAGAATTTTTTGAAGATCAGATTTATCTTCCTGTTAGCTTAAATAGCCCCATTGCTCATCAGACTGTAAATGTTTTTACTCTTGATGTTTTGATTGGCTCTAATGGAATGGATACCATGTTAAGCAAAACTGAGCCTAATGCTATAGAAGAGTTTTCCCCAAAAGTACATCTAGAAGGCAGTGCCTCATCTCCACTTACCTAAGATTAGATGATATTGTAAACTCTCAGGCTCTTATTCAAAACAGGATGTTTCCCAATTCTGTGCTCTGGAAAAAGATGCTATTGAATAAGTCCCTCTATCATATTTTTTCAATTAGAATCATAGAAAGCACGTGACATTCCATTTTAAAATACAGCTAGAGTTCATAGTTTCTGTGTGCTTAAGTCTCGCTCTCTCTTTCTAGAGCTTTTTTTCTCTAGCTCTAGAGAGAGAAATGCAATAATCAACCAAGAAACTAAAATTTCATAATGTTAAATCTAAAACAAATTAATGTAATATTAACAATATAGTAAAAAAAAATACATTTTTAGGTTCGACTGTTTTCCTTAAAGGATTTGAATCGTATTCTGTTTGCGAAAGTCTTTATCTCCTGTGAATGTTTTTGCCATCAGAACTGTCCACATTATGTATTTTTTAGAAAATGATTTCTTATTTCTAACCACTGGAATTTCTTAATATTGCAGTTTTGAAGTAAAATGTTGCACTTTTAGAATTTGTATGGGATGAATCCAGTTTTTGCATTAGCTTTTCTTTCTGTTTACAAGTTATGAAACAATAAATAAGATACACAAACAAGAGATATGCAACATGAATTTTGCAAAAAAAAATGGTTTTTCATCATGTCAGCAACAGCATGTACTGTACATTGCTTCCACTCCTCGAGAAACAAGATTAAATTTGTATCAAACTGAATTAGGACCAGAGAATCCAAGCTCATTGTAGGATGTATCCGAGGACCTGATGCGATTATTCTGAATAGCGCACTGATATGCTCAAGAATGGTCTGGTAGTTCAAGAACTGTATTTTTAATCAGTGGATAGAGAGAGTATGATCTGGTAGTTTGTTAAAACTGAATACAAGTGGTACATAAGGCCAGAAAAGTAAGTAGGCTATAATATAATATTGTGTCCTACAGCTGTTTATAGTGTTTAACAAGTATTACTTTTCTTTTGATTTTATTTCATTATTTGTGGAAAAGCTGTAATGCAAAACTTGGATGTCTGGGAAAAGATGACATCCAATTTTGCAAGTTAAAAGAAAAGTTTAAATTATCTCATACAGAGTTATTATGATTGTGTCCACTTTACGTCAAAGTTTATGATGTTATATGCATAACTTTGTTGTATCTCCTGCAAACTTTTTTTTTTCTCTGCGTGTAAAGGGAAATGTTTCAGGGCGGCATGCTGACATACTTAAGAGCACTCATGTGTGGCCTTTATTATGATCTCTGTAAATATGTTAAAATGAAGCACCTGTGTCATTCAGAGGCTGGATGAAAGAACAAAAAATATTTATGGACATGGATGATGATATTTGTAAATAGATATCAAGTTATTAGGATGCACCCTGCATTTTAAGTTTTGTATAATATGTGTGATACTTTTATAAAACAATTCTGACTTCGGGAAAGTCAAGAAGCAATATTTCTTGAAATAAAAGGTGTTTAAATTGACCAGCTTTGATAAGTGAAAAGATTCAAGTCATACCTATGCATGGTAAAAAAAGTTAATGAACTAAGATTTTCCCTTTTAGCCAAGAAAACGTTACAAAAATTGGACCCTATTAAATCCCATTTATTTCTGGAACAGCATAGTTTGAGTTTAAACTACTGAGTACGTTTTGAAGAAAATCATGAAATGTTGTTCTCAAGAAAAAGAGCTATGGGCTAAATCTGTTGGTCTAACAGTAAAAAAGCCGCTCACAATATTAAATATATAAACTACAAAAAATATAACTCATACCCTAACATCATTTCCAGGCAATAATGACCTCAGATGGCACAACTCCACATTTAGTGATAAATCACCATAGGGTGTTGATAGACGCTCACATCACCGGTCATAGCCTCCCTACCTTCCTAAATTAAATATACCAAAACCTCACAATACATCTAACACACCCTTAACTACAACCCTGGGAAAAGTCTCAAAATGTCTTTATAGCAATAGAGCAAATATTCAAACACTAAAACACTAAAACATACTCACAAATATCCACACACACACCACCAATACAATCTCATTCACTCATACTAAAAAACAGCGTCAATATGATATGCGTCTGCACTATAATTTTATGGCTGAATGCAGCCTAAACAAATCACAGAGCGATACCTGCAAATATAATAAAAAATAATGAAAGTTCGAAATTCATCAACGGTAACACAAGAATTCAAATAACTTATCTTGCAACAGTGATCTTGTAACCAGCCAAGTATCTAGCTCTTCAACAGACGCTTCTCATAGTCAATTCCGACCTCCAACGCAGACAGAGGAACCACACAGCTCAGGAGAAATATCAAAAGTCAATGTTGCTAATGAACTTCTAAAGATGACCAAAGCTCTACAAAAGCCTTTGTTTCGCCGTAACCTGGCTTCATCAGGAGCGACGTCATACAAAAATCTATCTTCCAAAATGACCCCTATCTCCCGCCGTCCCAATTCAGCATGTGACGCGCCTAATAACACAACCAAACACCAATCAAAAACCAACTCAAAACTATGACATCATCTTAAAGTAACAGACACATATAAAACCATCATCTAAACCCAAAAGCTGCACAGTGACACCTCAGCCGAACTGAAGCACGAAGCATCCATCAATAATATTAATCAAAAAAATAATGTCCATTCAAGACGGTCATTAAGACCGCCAGGTTGCAAAGTCCGTAAATTAAAAATCCATCGTTGTTCCTTTTGCAAAAGCACCTTCTTACGATCACCTCTCCGAACATCTGGGGGTACATACTCTAAAACTGTGCAACGAAGGTCTTCAAAAATGTGACCCAAGTCAATACAATACTGTACCAGTGGAGTATCTATCCGGGCTTTTTTAAGACTATATCTATGTTCAGCTAGCCGAGTTCTCAAAGGCCTGGTAGTCTTTCCGATATAGAGCAACTGGCACTCACACCAGATACCGTATATCACATACGCGGTATTGCAGGTCGTAGCCACGGACAAGCTTTTCACTTGTTGACTATATTTCACACAAATAGATGTACTCATAACACCACAATAGGAACAATGTTGACAAGCTGAATGACCTTGCATAGATGATAAAGAATCAGTTGCACGTCGTAAAACTGCTGGACACAAGCGATCCTTTAAGTTACGCCCTTGGCTATAAGCCATCCTTAGTTCACAAGTAGTAAGCTTAGGGTGCCGGTTGATAAGACCCCAATGTTTACGAATCACAGAAGATATGCGATGAGATAAACTGGAAAAAGGTAAAACACATGTAACAATAGGCACTGAAGGCTCAGAAGATGGTAGAATGTTAGGATAAAGCAGCCAATCTCGGTGATTATACTTCGCCCTTTTATAGGCTTTAGTCAAAATAGATATCGGGTAGTCTCTATCAAGAAATTTTTCCATCATATCTTTAGCTTGCTGTCAAAATTCTGTATCTGTAGAACAGATATGCCGACATCGCAAAAACTGCGAATATGGCAGGCTACGTTTAAGATGAAGAGGATGAAAGCTAGAAAAATGCAACAATGTATTGCGGTCGGTGGGTTTCAAATACAATGTAGTAACAAAACTGCTCCGTTGTTTTAATATCTTCACATCCAAAAAGTGTATTTCACACACTTGAATATTGATTTCAAACTTAATGGCATCATGGCAAGCGTTTAAATATACATAGAATTCTTCTAATTGTACTCGAGTGCCACGCCATAGAAGGAAGATATCATCTATATATCGATACCACCGTATAATTTATTGACTATATGGAGAAGTATACACATAACGATCCTCATAGTCACTCATAAACAGATTAGCCAGTGACGGTGCAAATGTAGCACCCATCGCCGTGCCAGATATTTGCTGAATAAAAGTGTCTTGATAAACAAAATAATTTTCTCTAAGTGCTATAGTAGCCAAAGTTAATAATAATGAAGTGGGCACCCGATGTGGCGGTACCCGAGCCTCCCATATTTTTTGCAGAACTATTAAGGCTTCTTCCTGAGGAATAGAGGTATAAAGAGCTGCCACGTCCAGACATACCATAAAAGATACCTGTTCAACTAGACATTCACCTTCCAACAGCTGCAAAAAATGGGTAGTGTCTTTAACATATGAACGAATTTTAGGAAACTCACTCTTTAGAAAGAAGTCCAAAAAAATCCCCACTCTTTCTAATAAAGAATCATTGCTTGATAAAATAGGTCGACCAGGAGGGGAAGTCATACTTTTATGGATATTTGGTAAAATGTAAAAAGCAGGTATCTTTGGATAAGGTGGGTTCAAGAATAGATTTTCTTTGAGTCAACTGTCCCAAATCACAGGCTTCAAAAGTGACAGTTTTGATCTTTAACTGAAGAGCCTCGGTGGGATCAGTATGCAAAATTCTATAATGATGAATATTGTTCAATTGCCGCCATACCTCTTTCTCATAGTCAGTAGTATTTCATTCTACCATCTTCTGAGCCTTCAGTGCCTATTGTTACATGTGTTTTACCTTTTTCCAGTTTATCTCATCGCATATCTTCTGTTATTCGTAAACATTGGGGTCTTATCAACCGGCACCCTAAGCTTACTACTTGTGAACTAAGGATGGCTTATAGCTGAGGGCGTAACTTAAAGTATCGCTTGTGTCCAGCAGTTTTACGACGTGCAACTGATTCTTTATCATCTATGCAAGGTCATTCAGCTTGTCAACATTGTTCCTATTGTGGTGTTATGAGTACATCTATTTGTGTGAAATATAGTCAACAAGTGAAAAGCTTGTCCGTGGCTACGACCTGCAATACCGCGTATGTGATATACGGTATCTGGTGTGAGTGCCAGTTGCTCTATATCGGAAAGACTACCAGGCCTTTGAGAACTCGGCTAGCTGAACATAGATATAGTCTTTAAAAAGCCCGGATAGATACTCCACTGGTACAGCATTGCATTGACTTGGGTCACATTTTTGAAGACCTTCGTTGCACAGTTTTAGAGTATGTACCCCCAGATGTTCGGAGAGGTGATCGTAAGAAGGTGCTTTTGCAAAAGGAACAATGATGGATTTTTAATTTACGGACTTTGCAATCTGGCGGTCTTAATGACCGTCTTGAATGGACATTATTTTTTTGATTAATATTATTGATGGATGCTTTGTGCTTCAGTTCGGCTGAGGTGTCACTGTGCAGCTTTTGGGTTTAGATGATGGTTTTATATGTGTCTGTTACTTTAAGATGATGTCATAGTTTTGAGTTGGTTTTTGATTGGTGTTTGGTTGTGTTATTAGGCGCGTCACACGCTGAATTGGGACGGCGGGAGATAGTGAGGAGTCATTTTGGAAGATAGATTTTTGTATGACGTCGCTCCTGATGAAGCCAGGTTACGGCGAAACCAAGGCTTTTGTAGAGCTTTGGTCATCTTTAGAAGTTCATTAGCAACATTGACATTTGATATTTCTCCTGAGCTGTGGTTCCTCTGTCTGCGTTGGAGGTCGGAATTGACTATGAGAAGCGTCTGTTGAAGAGCTAGAGACTTGGCTGGTTACAAGATCACTGTTGCAAGATAAGTTATTTGAATTCTTGTGTTACCGTTGGTGAATTTCGAACTTTCATTATTTTTTATTATATTTGCAGGTATCGCTCTGTGATTTGTTTAGGCTGCATTCAGCCTTAAAATTATAGTGCAGACGCATATCATATTGACGCTGTTTTTTAGTATGAGTGAATGAGATTGTATTGGTGGTGTGTGTGTGGATATTTGTGAGTATGTTTTAGTGTTTTAGTGTTTGAATATTTGCTCTATTGCTATAAAGACATTTTGAGACTTTTCCCAGGGTTGTAGTTAAGGGTGTGTTAGATGTATTGTGAGGTTTTGGTATATTTAATTTAGGAAGGTAGGGAGGCTATGACCGGTGATGTGAGCGTCTATCAACACCCTATGGTGATTTATCACTAAATGTGGAGTTGTGCCATCTGAGGTCATTATTGCCTGGAAATGATGTTAGGGTATGAGTTATATTTTTTGTAGTTTATATATTTAATATTGTGAGCGGCTTTTTTACTGTTAGATTATCTTCTCTGCTCTCGGCTATTTGTTGTGTGTATTGCTAAATCTGTTGGTGCCATGCAGTGCTTCATGATGACATGTGGGATATCGGGCTTTGATTTCTGAGCTCATCCTCCGCTCCTCAGGCTGTTTATGGTCAGGGTTGGCATAGAATGAAGGGAGTCTTCACCTTCAACCAGTAGGAGCATCTACTGATCAAAATTAAGATGCCTATGTTGTGTCTGAAATGCAACAATGATTTGAGGTCCTGGCCAAACACTTTTGCTCCAGTGACTAGATTGGGAGTAGGCTTGTTGGGGGGGAGGGAGCGAGATGGGAGTGTGAAAAATGTGAAATACTTCCAGGTAGGTGTGACTGAAGGATTAATAGAAATTGGTTCCAATTGACCTGGAAGTCTGAAGGAATTTGAGAAATTGCTTGTCAAAAAAAAAGTAATGAGCAAAATTGCAGTCCCCTGCAGATTTCAACAAACAGGATATAATGAAACCGTATACTATTGGACAAAACATTTACATCTAAATTATTTTCATATACCTCGTACAATAAGCTCCGCAGGGTGAGCAACAGACTAGGGATAAATATAGCTGTTCAAAATCATGGGCTCTCGGATGTTCTACATATACCATTTTCGTAGATGGATATAGAGTGCTCTATAGTGATTTTGTATGTTTAAAAAGATAATCAGTTTATTGTATGAAAGCAACTAGCAGTCTAGCCAATGTACATTCTATTTAAAACAGCAAGGACTTGATTTAATAAGGAGGTTAATTTTAGAAGTATCTCCATGTATAAACAGCAGTTAAACCTAAGAACATAAAATATTCCATACTAGGTCAAACCAAGGGTCCATCAGGCCCAGTATCTTGTTTCCAACAGTGGCCAATCCAGGTCACAAGTACCTTGTGGTAGTGTGGCATGTGGTGGGAAGGGGTTTTCTTTACAACACAAGCCAGACAGTAGTTCGGGGAAACAAAAGCAGTTTTTATTCTGTCCCAGCTTGTTAAACCTCCACAAAGCAAAACCCAGAACAGATAGCAGTTCAGGGAGAACAAAAAGCAGCCTTTCTTCTGTCCCAGCTTGCTAAACCTCCACAAGCTGCTTCTCCCTGCCCTTCCTCCAGCCCCAGTTAAAGTTCATACCTCATAATTCCTTTGCACAGCTTGCCTTGGAAGGACTTGGCTTCATGGGCCTCACTCCCTCCTGCAGTCTGCTGGCTTCTTAATCTCTCCCTCTGAGCCATGCCCTCCCAGCCCTGAAGATCTGGGCTGCAGACTCTCTTAAAGGGGACTGTTGATAATCCCTTTGGAGAGGGACGAGTAACATTCTGTGTACCCCATTACACACTTTCCCCCTCAGCTCAAGCATGCCCATTGAGCACCTGCCTCACCTAGGACCCCCACCCAAGAAAGGAAGCCCACATTCAGGTGAGTCCAATCAACCCTATGGTGGATCTGGAATTGATAGTTATTTATTTATTTATTTATTTATTTAGCAGGTTTCTATCCACCTTTAGACCAAAGTGGTTTACAGAGAACAGCAAACGATCTCAATTGTGATACAGTTGTATAGAACTTAAGGAAGATGCAACTTGGAGTTAGAGACTCAAACTACCACATAATATGGCTGTTGGACTCCTTATGCCAAGCCAGCCACTCAAGGAGTTGGTGGTCCATTATTAGCATAAACAGATGGCTGAGCAAGTAGTATTTAAAGGTTTCAAGTGCCCACTTGACGGCCAAGGCAGCCGCCTCAAATCACCACATAATACTTTTCCGAGGAAGCAGTTTCCTGCTGATGAATGCTATGGAATGTTCTTCACCCATGACGTCCTGTGCCAGATCGACTGCTATGCAAGGGCCACTATCTCACCTTACATGGAGAAAGTACTCAGAGACCAATTTCTCGGCAATATTCACGAAATCTTTGTTACAGGATATCCTTTTCTCAGCATAAATTCTTCACACACAAATTCTCTAACATGGTTACTTACAGGTACAAGGTAGCTACTATATAGGGACAGACAGAAGAGAAAGGTTAATGGGGCAATTCAGCACACTATCACCTCCTTGGCAGGGCTCAATAAACTCCCCAATTTCTGTTCTGTCCTGATCTGTTTTTTATACAGTTTTTCTGAAAGGTTGGCAGAATAACACTGGCTATTTCTTTCTCTGTAGTTGGTTTTTTTATGATACTTTGTTTTACACAGAATTGGCACATTTTCACTTTTCCCAAGGTTCAAGTTAGCATAAAAACATCATGTTACCTTCCCAAGGCTAGCGCCTAATCAAATCTTACTCCCTGGTTCTCCTTCTTGTCTCATTTTGTATTATCTGGTTTCCTTAGCAAAGCACACTAGATCAGCAACATTTTATTTCGCTTTCAGGATTTTCTCGTGCTGTCAGCAATTCATTTTTTTCCCTGATTCTTCTGTTGGCCTAACTGTGGTCAGTGGTCCAAAGCAGGCCTGTGGCCTGTATCTAGGCCTGCTTCACAGGCCTAGCTACAGTAGCACTGTCCTGTTGTCCTGGCTTGGGTCCGATTGCCAACAACTCCCCCCCCCCCTTCAGAGTTGAGAAGCGGAGCAGACTCAACACTGACCATCTGCTTCCGCTCAAGGTGGGGCTCTAGGGGAACAGCATATGCAGAGTGATTGATCGGACGCATCTCCATGTACTCCGAGGTGGCCAAGCATGGTGCAGTGCTATTGACAACGATGATTCGAGGAATCAATTTTTTGCAGAAAGACAGAGAACAGGAACACAGGAAATAAAACACTGTCAATAAGGAGTAGGTGTAGAAGTACAAATAACAGATGTTCTGCCAGTGAACCATAAGAAAAAATTGCTAGAACAATTGTCAATGGAGGGATCAACTCCACTCTCAGCATACATTCTAGCTGAAAGAGCATGTAATTGTTTAATAATGAGAGATAAGTTGCCTGCTGCTCCAGAATTGGAAGGTATATAGGTACAGCATGCCTTGCCTACCAAAGCACAGACACTTCCAGTTGAGGCAAGAAGATAATCAAAGGCAAGTCTGTTTTGCTGTCTTGTAAGGGTATTAGCAGCAAGTTCAGCAGAGAGTGCATTAAAACCATCCGTAGTAGACTTAACTAATAACATCAAATCATATCACACTTTTTGCAACCATTTAGCATTGGTAGCAGATTGTACAGCTGGGGTAAAGAAGGAGCCAGACCCTACTTCAGATTTAGAGAACAGACAAAATTCATAGGGCACATCATTTTCTTCAAAGCAATTAGAAAGCTTAGCATGCAGAGAACATGTATGAAAAGCCTGATGGTGACATGAGTGAGTAGATAAAAAGAAAGGAAAAAAAGTCTCTGGGACGAAAAGGCAGCAATAGGGGACGTTAAGAGAACAAAGGAACCTACACCTGTCCAATTAACTGGCAGACAAGAGTAAACAGTTGTACCACACTGATTGAAAAGATCCATGACTGGCATCCCAAATGTTACAGGGGGTATAGTAAGCTTGGTCGGAGAAATAATGGACTTACAATGGGTATTATTACCTACAAATAGACCACCACCAGGGCCTAACAAACAGGTATTAAAGTTAAGCTAATGGACAAAGCCACCTGTGTGGCATGAACACTGGGGGGCAGTGAGAAGACGAGAGGCAAGGTCAAGAGCATTAGGTGAAGCAAAGGTACAGGAGAGCGCTAAGGAAGGAGGAGAAAAGGTAGTATTACAGGAAGCTGGGCCCTCAGGATCCCATGTACCCTGTTGGAGGCCTGAGGCACAGCGTTTAGAAACAGAGAAACATTAACAAGGACAGAATTAGTATTAGTTGAAGAGGAGAGAAGGGAGAGTTGCATTTGGTCATATACCCTTGAGCCAGTCCTAAAGGTGAGTGTGAACGCACGGACCCGTGTCCAAAAACACTCAGCCACAAGCACCCATAAGGAGAGCATAAGGAACTTAAGAGTAATCTCCTTCCTCTGTCAGGAAAAAAGTTGTCATAGAACAGGCTTGGAAACGATAACTACAAATTACACAATCAGAGGCATTTTATTTATTTATTTATTTATTTATGTTTCTTATATACCGCGCTATTAAGATCAGTGCGGTTTACAGCGAACAGAACGATAGTGCACTTGTGAAAACACATAGTGCTTACAATGAACAGGGTAATATAATTTACAGCGAAACAGAACAATAGTATAATGTAACAAAAACGCATTGTGCTTACAGTGAACCATGAACGGGGTAATAACATGGGTAAGAACTTGGCTGAAAACTATCTACAGATCATTTACAAAGTTCAAATTATTCACATTGAGTAGGCTAGATGGAATCATAGGTTTAAGCCCGGGGAGGTATTGATTAACCATTCTCCAGTAGGGTTAAAGTATTGGGGCAGATGTGGAAGGGGGTCGTGGGGCCTATTGCATGATTCCCTTGGTTGTCTTCTGGGTAATGTTTTTGGAATAGGTGGTATTTTATCACTTTTCTGAATGATATAAGGCTCGTGATAGATCTAATTTCAGAGGGGAGGGCGTTCCAGGCTGTGGGGGCATAAACAGAGAAAGCCCTGTTGGCTGTTATTTTTAGGCATTTTGACATTATCTTAGGGATTTCTAATGCATTCCTCATTATGGATCTTCTGTTCCTGTTGTCAGGCAAACTGTTGATTAATTTACTGATGGGTGAGGAGGGTTGGTTCCTCAGGGCTTTAAATGTCATGACAAGTGACTTGTAGTGTATTCGAGCATGTAGAGGTAGCCAGTGGAGCTCCTTCATCACAGGCGTAATGTGTTCTGACCTTGACATACCCATAAGTACTCTAGCGGCCGAGTTCATGGCAAGGCGGAGTGGATTTAAAGTTGACTGTGGAAGCCCATGGAGGATGATGTTAGTGAAGTCCAAGTGTGGAATCACTAGGGCTTGGAATATAGTCCGGTAGTCAGCGAAGTCAAGGAGAGGTCGAAGAAGGCGTAATGTTGCAATCTTATGGTATATTGCTTTTGCGACATTTTTCACATGAGTTGTCATGTCAAGACGCTGATCTAGTGTGATGCCTAGGTAGCGAATATTGGTTTTAGTTTTGAGCTCTGCGTTTTTGACTTGTAGTGCTGGAGGTGGGGTGAATTTCTGATTTCTCGTGATGAAGAGAACATCAGTTTTATTGTGATTAATTTGTAGGTTTTGGGTGAGAAGCCAGTCTGCAACTACTTCAAAGCATTTTATAATGGGTGAAAAGTCTGGTTGTTCAGTCCTGAATGGGATGTATAGCAGAATGTCGTCTGCATAGGCAAGGCAGTGTACATTTAAGGAGCGGATCAGGGTGCAGATTGGCTGCATGTAAATGTTAAATAACAGTGCTGATAGGGATGATCCCTGGGGTACCCCTTGTTTCTGAAGAAAAGGTTCTGAAGTCAAGGTGCCTGTCTTAACTTGTTGCCATATGTTAATCAGGTAAGATTTGCACCATTGTAGAGCTGTGCCTTGTATCCCTTTATCTTGGAGTCGTTGTAGCAGTATCTCATGATTCACAGAGTCAAATGCGACTGCAATGTCCATGAAGATGAGAACGAAACCCTGGTGTATATTGTCGAGTCCTGTGATTAGATCATTGAAGAGGGTCGTTAGGATGGTGTCCACACCATGGGCTTCCCTGAAACCATGTTGGGATGGGTCGAGGGGTGCTTCAGTATCAATATGCGGTTGGATCTGACGTTGGACGGTCTTTTCAATAATCTTGGCGAGTAGGGGGGATACTTGATATTAGTCTGTAGGATTCAACCTTGGATGGATCAAGTTTACTGTTTTTTAGCAAAGGCCTGATTGATGTGTGTCTGAGACTCTGAGGGAACTTATCAGCCCGACATGCTCATTCTGTGACTGAGCATGTCGGGCTGATAAGTTGTACCACGAGTTGGAAGTGCACATGTTGTGATAGTCCGAAGGAAAAAAGGTATCATTCTGGTGGAATAGAACAGCAAGGGTTAAAGGAAAAAAAGAGAAGAAAAAAAGGCAAGTAAACAAACATATGCATTGTGCAAAGAGAGATGCAAAAATAATACTAAAAAATTATGAGGTTTGTCTATATTTAAGCACTTGTACTCACAACAGAATAAGGAACAGAAAACCTAAATAAATGGCAAAACAAAGAAGAAATAAAGAATTCAAAGTAAGCATACTCTAGAAAGCAATCTCTTATACTAATAATTTCAGTTCAGCAGTGTTCAGGGGTTTTTTTGTTCTTTTTTTACACACAGGAGCTGGATCAAGGCGTGGTGACTCTGTCTTGTAGGCGTGGTCTATAAGAGTCCATGCCATGTGGAGGGTGGTTGCATAGGTAGAGACGTCATCCTGGGTGCTGCCAGACGAAACTTGGAGGAAGGGAAAAGAGGCAGTTCTACCATTCAGAAGCTGATGTGGGGCCAGACAGAATTTCTTCAGTGGACTGTTTCTCAGAGGAAAAAGAGCCAGATGAAGCGCTTGAAGCCAATTGAGGGTGAAGTCACTACAGATTTTATGTAGAGTTGTTTTCAGGAAACCATTAACTCTTTCCTCTAGTCCGGTCACCTGTGGATGGTAAACACATACACAAAATGTAGAAAAAGAAAAAAAAATTAGTAACATTCAAGCTGTACTTCTACTGCAACCACTTTTTTTTCCTAAATAAACTTCTCCAACAAAACTTGCATTCAAGGTGCCCTCGCTAGATAACTGACAATATCTCTTGTTACAAAGTAGCTGCAAACACACACCAAGCTCTGCCAGACTCTGTCTACTTCTTAAGGTTCTTACTTTAGTGTACATTCCAATCCCAATCCATTGACTCAGAAAATCCATTCCATACCACAGTACAAACTCACACAGATAGAAAACCACTAGCTGTCCAAATACATTAACACTGCAAAATCCATCATAGAATCCCATCTCCATTTCCATATTCATTAAATTAGACCACTCTCATCAGCTTACTGTCTATAAAAAATCCTTCAATCACTATTATCACATCTCACTTCATGCAACACCTTCTAATCACTTGCTCATAACTACATTCTCATACCAGCTAACAAACATGCATAAACCATCATATTAATCCCTACAGACTAAGGTTTAAAACTTTCTAAATTAAGGATTACCAAACAAAACAAAAAATCATCATTCACAGAAATCATTCATACTGAGACACAACAGAAAAACAATTGAAATAACCGTAATTACCTAAGACCCAAGAGTGAAACCAAAATAAGAAAAATCTGACTTTACACATTACCTACTAACAAAGATAAGAACACAGACATTTCAAGTATCAATTTACAAGTCTGACAAAATATAGCTCTGACTTACTAAGAAAGCAAATCAGCATATGAGGACACAAAAATTAATTACCAAGTTTGCGGGTTTTTAGGATGTTTGCAAGAAACACAGCAGTCAATCCTAAACCACTTGTTAACTAGACCTGGGGGAGAGGCAAACCACACTCTTTATAGATCAGAGAAGTCACAGACAAGTTGAACACATTCCTGCAATTTTTTAGCAAATTTAGGATTGTAATAAAATATTAGGGTTGCAGAGCAGAGTATAAAGGCTCTTATCAAACAATTGTTAAAGCTTAACATTGTTCTTTAAGCTAAAATAGCAACCCTCTAAATAAAAAAACCCCTCTATTACCTATAACATATAACAATAACCGGGTAGCCGGACACGGCGCTTCCCCAGCTCCGAACCCCAGCCCCCCCCCTACCCTTACCCCCCCCCCCCCCTTACACCCCCAATGGGACAAACCACAGACAACATTTTCATGGTAACAAACTGGTCGCAGCTTTATTTTAACAGCAACATATTAACAGTAATGCCAAGAGTACATCACTCTCCCAACCCAGCGGAGCGGTATACCGCCAGCCATGCTACTAGCAAAGCGGCCCCGCTGCAGCCGTGGACCCCCCAACGGCCGAGCTCACCCAACCCCTATCCGACTTCGCCATATTACTAGCAAAAGTCTTCCAGGGGTTGTCCGGGCAAGGGCACCCCGCCCCCACCCCAAGTGGGATAAGGCTCCGGACCCCGGAAACCTCCGGGATCCCGCAAACCGCCCCCCCCCAGCTGCGACACCCCTCAATCTCCCCCCACAACCAAAAGGAAAAGGGGGGCGGGCGGGTGGGACGCCGCGCCAACAGCCAGCAGCATGTGCTCCAGGCTCGCAACAGCGGCAGGAGCACATGCACGCCTGGCCCGATTGATTGGCTCCGCCCAGCACGTGCACCCGCGGAGCCAATCAATTTAAAGCTGCATGCTCTCCCCTCTGGCGCGCTCATCCCCGACCGCCCGACGCACGCAGGGTCCCGCGCCTAACCGGCACCCGGTTACTCTCGGGCGCCAGGACCCTGCCCGCGCCCTGCCTAATAACCGGGTAGCCGGACACGGCGCTTCCCCAGCTCCGAACCCCAGCCCCCCCCCTACCCTTACCCCCCCCCTTACACCCCCAATGGGACAAACCACAGACAACATTTTCATGGTAACAAACTGGTCGCAGCTTTATTTTAACAGCAACATATTAACAGTAATGCCAAGAGTACATCACTCTCCCAACCCAGCGGAGCGGTATACCGCCAGCCATGCTACTAGCAAAGCGGCCCCGCCTCCGCTGCAGCCGTGGACCCCCCAACGGCCGAGCTCACCCAACCCCTATCCGACTTCGCCATATTACTAGCAAAAGTCTTCCAGGGGTTGTCCGGGCAAGGGCACCCCGCCCCACCCCAAGTGGGATAAGGCTCCGGACCCCGGAAACCTCCGGGATCCCGCCACCGGCACAGGCACCAACACCACCTGTGCCGCCCCCCCCCCCTGCTGAAAGCTGCGACCCTTGCTACCGGGACCTCAGGAGATGCTCCAACAACTCCTGCCAATCGTTCAGGAGGAGATCAGTTCCCACTGGGGACAAATGAACTCCATCCCCCCTGAACAACCCCCCGCAAGACACCTCCGCCCAAGGGTGATGAACCTGAAACCCGCCATGCTCGCTCACCCACCTCCCAATCTGCCGGTTGATTTTGGTCAGACCACGAGACCAGCGCCGCTGATCCCAGCACGCCGGCCTCGGAACAATATCCGACCAGACCAACGCAGCGCCCGGAAACAGGCGACGCACCAACTCAAAATCCCGCTTAGCAGCCCTGATCAACCGCTTGCAGGACCACGCAGCCAAATCATTGCCTCCAAGATGCAAGATGAGAATCGCTGGATGCTGTCTGACGCGGCCATGGTGATGAAGCAAAGGCAGCAGCTGCTCCCACCGCAGCCCCCGCTCGCCCAGCCACGAAATCGCCACCTCGTCCGCCGCCAGCCCGAGATTCGGCCCAAAGGGGCGCTCCGCCGCTCGCTGGCCCGCCCAGTAAACGAAAGAGTGGCCCAGAAACCAGCAGACCAGCTTTCTCGGCTCCCCACCTGAAAGAGAAACATAACCACATTAGTAACCCCCACCCCCCCCCATGAATGGCCAGGTCAGAGACGGACGTACCCTTCGAACGCCGCCGACCGCCACCTGCCAATATTTTGAATCTGAAGACCCGAGCAACCTGCCGCCGCCGCGCTGGTAGCCGCACCGATGCGAAAAGAATGGGCCGAAAAAAGACGAGGATCCTCGCCCAACCGAGTCAGCGCGAGCCGCAACACCGCCGTGAACTGAAAACGCGTCAAGGCCCTACCATCCTGATGTGTGAAAAGCGCACCGCCACCCCCCGGGCGCAGGGCCAGGAAGCCCTGCATGGCGGCCACCGGGCATGTAAGCCCTCCTGTAGATCTGAGGACCACCCAAAGCCCCTTACCCTGCTGGTCCGTCTTGGACCGCGCCAGCAACACACGCATCCGCGGATGCACCATCCACACGTGCTGCCGGAGCAAACAATTCCCGGGACCCGCCGACGCCGACGCGGCCACCAACTCCCCGACGCAAAAGGCACCAAAAAATGCCAGGCAGAAAGCCGCACGAAAGAGCGCGCGCTCATACGGTGACCGCGCCACCTCCGGTAGCACCGCGCACAGCTGCACCAGGAGGTCGTGCGTAACCGGGCGACGACGATCGCGGAGACCCGGCTGAGAACGCTCCCAGCCCTGAAGCAAACGTCGCGCCAAAAAACCCCGCCCGGGCACCTCCCACCCCGTCGCCCTGGCGAAAAACAAAAACCCCCCCCAGATGGCAACGCACGGACGATCGCGAAACCCCCCGCTCCTTAGCCCAGCTAACATAACCCCCCAGCAACTGATCCGGGACCGCTCCCCCATCCCACCCCTGCACTTGCAAAAACTCTTGCACTCGCTCGCAACCGATCCGATACGCCTCCCAGGTCCTGTCAGCCACCGAGCTCCGCAGAAGACACCTCATCGCAGCAGGCCATCGCTCCACACGTGCCAAGGGACTGTCAGCCCGACCGGGTCGGCATCCGGAGCCAACTCCCGAAACCGATCCAACTGCAAACGGGAAAGAGCATCAGCCAAATCATTAGCACGCCCTGGTATGTGACGAGCGCGCAGGTGCACATTTAAACGCAAACACGCCAGCACGACCTGGCGCATCAGTGACGCCACCGCCCCACAGCGTGGAGAAAAACGGTTAACCACATGCACCACCGCCTCGTTGTCACACCACCACAACACCCCGCGGTCGGCTAACCTGTCGGGCCACAACTCCAGCACCACCAAAATCGGGAATAGCTCCAAGAAAGTAATATTGCTAACCAAGCCGTTCGCCACCCACTCGCTCGGCCACCGATCAGCACACCACGCCCCAGTAAAATAGATCCCCAATCCGACTCCCCCAGCTGCATCCGTGTACAATTGCAACTCCTCGGAGGTAACTGCCGAGCCCCGCAAAACCGTCACCCCATTGAAGTCACGCAAAAAGAAATCCCAAACGCGCAAATCATCACGCATACCCCGCGTCACTCGGATATGGTGATGCGGCTTGCGCACACCCGCCATCGCCGCTGCCAGCCGCCGACTAAACACCCGCCCCATGGGAATGACCTTACAGGCAAAGTTGAGGGGAACCAAGAAGAACCTGCGCGTCTCGCAAGGTGACTCTTCTGGAAGCCAAAAGGTTGGCCACGAGAACCCGCAGCTTCTCCACCTTCTCACCGGGGAGCCGCGCCACCATCCGCAGCGAATCCAATTCGACGCCTAAGAACACTATCGTGGTCGCGGGGCCCACCGTCTTCCCCTCCGCTAGGGGCACCCCCAGTTCGGCCGCCAAGCAAATAAAACTGCTTAATAAAGCACCACATTGCCCAGAATCGGCCCCACCCACAAACAGAAAATCATCTAGATAATGTACCACCCCCGAACAGCCAACCGCCTGCACCAACTTCCAATGCAGGAAGGTACTGAACTTCTCAAAGTAGGCGCACGACACCGAACAGCCCATCGGCATGCATTTATCGTAGTAATACGCCCCTTCAAATTGGAAACCCAACAACGGAAAAAGACGAAGGGTGGACGGGCAACAGTCGGAAAGCCGATTCCAAATCCACCTTGGCCATCAACGCCCCAGGACCAGACCGAGACACGAGCTCCGCCGCCCTATCGAAAGAGGCATAGCGCACCGAACAAAGTTCCCGCGGGATAAGGTCATTGACAGAGGAGCCCATCGGAGCAGACAAATTATGAATGAGGCGAAACTTCCCCGGTTCCCTCTTGGGTACCACACCCAAGGGGGACACCACAAAATCCGGAAAAGGCGGGCCACTGAAGGGCCCCGCCACCCTGCCCAGCTGCAACTCGGCCGACAACTTCCGCCGGGCCACCTCGAGCCAGCGCCGGACACTGGGGGAATTACGAGCCACCACGCCCGCCGCCCGACCCCGCACAGGAATAACGAAGCCAAATTGAAAACCCTCCGCCAAACATAACTTGTCATGCACCTTGGGGTACCCACGGAGCCACCTACGCAACACAGGGACCCGAATAGGGGAGGGCGCCAGGGTCGAATCGGCCGGCCTACTTGGGACCGGACCCCGGGAGGGAGGGGCTCCCTTTTTTAACACATTTGGAAGCGGAATGGGACCCCCCACAGACGGAGCACGCATGCCGGAACTTGCAGTCCGGGAAAGGGCACGAGGCTCTGTTGAACCGCCAGCACACGTCTCCACCCCCCCCGACGGCAGCACGTGCCTGCCCCGCGGGGGGCTCCCCCCGAAAGGACCGGTTCGCCCCGACAGCCGCCCCCGACCCCGCCCTGACCCCCCTACCCCCCCCACCCCCTTTCACCGACATTTGCGTTAACCAAAGACTAATATCCTGCGTACTCCAAGTCAGCAAACGGTTCTCCTCCATTTTGTCACGAAACTTTTCGTCGTAATTAAGCCACGACCAACCTTCGTGCACCTGCGACGCCTCCAAGATCGAGTCCGCATACGCCAATAGACTACCAAATTGGTCCGGCCAACGACGCCCCCAAACGCTCGCCAATCGCAAAAAAGCCCGGATCCAATTGACCACATTGCGTGAAACCCGGTGAAGCCGCCCCGCCTTTTCCTCCTCTTTCCGCTTCTTTTTACTATCACCCGAGCGCTTCCTGCCCTCGAGCAAACGGAAAATGTCAATATACTGCCTACGCGTTATCCGACGCCGTAGCTTCCGAGGAACCCCCTCCCACAGTTCCAAAAGGGAGGCAACGGAGGACACCGCCGAACCCCCCCCAGCCAACGCAACGCCACCCTGGGTCGCCGCCCTCCCCTCCTCCGCACTTGAGGACCCCGAGTCTGCCGACGACGAGGAGGAAGATGAGTCCGAAGCACGCCTCCGACGACATGCATGTTTCCGCTTACGACCCCTCTTTCCGGACCGGGCAGCCCCCGCCCCCCCCGGCGCGCTGCCCAAAGCAGTCAACTCACCAGAAGCCCCTCCCACCGAACCCGCAGGGGCAGGAGCAGGAGCAGGTAACCGTCCTGGGGGATCCTCAGTCAGCGGCTGCAGACCGGCCCCTTGCGCAGCGCCATCCGCCGCCGTCGTCCCGCTGGGCGCACCAGGAACAGGATCCATGTTCGCCAAACCAGCCGTAGCCCCCACCGCCGACACGACACGAGGCGTGGACAACCAGGGAACCTGTGAAGAGAAAAAGGGGGGGCAGAGAGGCGAGAAACCAGGGGACCAAGGCTGCCAAGCCCCCAACCACTCCGCCCGCGAGGACCCCTGCCCCCCAGCCGCCCACTGGTCCCAAAGAGGGGAAGAGCCCGGTTGTAAAACACTCCCAGGCGGGATCACCAGCCCACCATGCCCCGGACTACCAGCAGTGCCCCGATCGCCAAAGGAGGGGTCAACCGCAAGGCCCCGGAGGGAGCCCCACCCCCACCACCGACCCCCCCCCCGCTAACGCCTGCCCCCCTCCTCCCCCCTGACGACGCCCCCCGCACCCCCCGCATGGGGGCCCTACCTCGTGGCGTGGCCAACGGAGCCACAACAGCCCCCTCACCCAGAGACCCCCTCCCACCACTCCGGCCACGAGCAACTCGGCCTCCAGCCGCAGCCCGCGGCACAGAAGGGGACCCCCCAGCCCCCGGACCGGGTGCCGGCCTCCCCTTGCCCTACCAGCCCCCCTCCCCCCTACCCCAACTCCCAGTCCTGCCTGCGGCCTCCGGGCCGCCCCCCGACCCCTCAAGGCCCCCCCCTGCTGGACTGCCGGCCCCCCTTTCGCCCCACGACTCCCCCCTGCCATGCCCAAACTCCCGGGGATCCACAGACGCCCCCACCAAAACCAACCCTCCTACCCAGCAAACTTGCCTGCTGCAGAAGCACGGTCCCGCCGCCGAAAAATGCTTCGGAACTGCCCCGCGCCCAGGAAAAATGACGCCGACAAGCCACGGAGGGAGACGCCGCGCCAACAGCCAGCAGCATGTGCTCCAGGCTCGCAACAGCGGCAGGAGCACATGCACGCCTGGCCCGATTGATTGGCTCCGCCCGGCACGTGCACCCGCGGAGCCAATCAATTTAAAGCTGCACGCTCTCCCCTCTGGCGCGCTCGTCCCCGACCGCCCGACGCACGCAGGGTCCCGCGCCTAACCGGCACCCGGTTACTCTCGGGCGCCAGGACCCTGCCCGCGCCCTGCCTAATTATTAAATGTCTACAACTTTTCCTCTCTCTGCCTGTTCAATACTGCAGGGTAATCTGTGGATGAAAAGTTTTAGAAAAAAGAAGAAACATCCTCATATTTTTCTGGGAACTCAGTTCAATCTTTCTGTTAAATGTAGTCTGTATACTTGGAAAAAATAATATACTTTTAAATCAATCTCCTTCCAAATTTCAACAAATTTAAGAGCAATGCAAATTCTCAAAGAAACAGTAATATTTACTCATCCTGTGATTGCTGTAGCACGTTTAATTTTCACATGCACAAGACTTTTCCTAATCTATATAGAAAAATGGCTTCATTGGCAGTGAGCCAAGAAGAAAAGTTTTTAAACCTAGCTTTGGACTGCAGTCAAAAAGAGCACATGGCACTCCGAAGGGCTCAAATCCCAACTCTTTTGCTGAGATAGAGCAGAGCTAAGAAGATTCTGACAATCCTGTGTTACCAGAGTTAGTGGAAAAATTTATAACTCTCTCTACTTCAGAATTTTCAGGAGAGACAAAAACGGAAGGGGCTTGTCCTCAGAGCCAGCCTGCTTCCTCGCAGGAATAAGGGGTAGATTAGCCTGTCCTATACACACATTTTAAACAGTCTAAGGGGTATGTTTACTAAACCATCTTAACGTTGCAGCGGTGGCGTTAAGGCACACTAACGCTGTGAAATCCAGGTCTAAAGGGTGGAGTAAGGCTTCCCAGAGGGCGGAGAGAAGGGGGTCAATGGGCGGAGAGTGGGAGGGGAGAGGCTCCAGGCACACTAACACTGTGAAATCCGGGTCTGAACACTAACGTCAGTGAAACCCTCGCGTTAAGGCACATTTGCAGGAAAGAGAAACCATTTCAGTCAGCAATGTGCAGCAAAGGCAGGGAAACCCAGAAAAGTGATAGTTGTGATACATGTGCGGGGACCAAAAAGGCAAATAAACATATAAAAGGACCAGAACCACATCTAAAATCCCAATAACCAAGCTGGCCAATAGTGATATTAATGATAAACATAAAGCGACACAACTGACAAAGCGTATAAATTAAGATATCATGTTTGGAAGGGTCTATGCTCTGTCCCTCTACAAAGTGAATGATCCCACATTGAAATAGCGCTGATCAGGGTTTCTGTTGTTTAGATTGGGCAGGTTTGTTATGGCGTGCACATGTGCAGCAACAGCAGAGTGGGCACGTAGTAAAAGGCAACTGTACTGATGCTGTAAATGGGATACAGGGGCCTGCAGGTGGCACATGCTGTTGTCCAGCTGGGGCACAGTGAGGGCTAGGCAGATGCCTAGGTGGCACATAGGAATGCCGAAACTGTAAAGCAGCAAGACAGCCACTGACAAGGGTCCAACATGGGCATGAGTGTGTGTCCCACAGTGTCACAGGGGAGATTACCCAGCAGGTACCCCCAAGGGCACATAACATTGGCAGGCTGTGCAGGGGGGGGGGGGAGGGAAGCGCGCATGTCCATCTAGGCACCCCTACCCGAGAACCCACACCATAGGCAGCTGCCTACCGGCATACTGGATGGCCTGGGACTACGCACCACCAGCACCACCGGCATAATGGCATGGCAGCATGGTGGCGGAGGGGTGCTGGTGGCAGAGGGAGCAGTGGCATCTGCCACAGCAAACAATGGCCTAGCCCCATTTAGGTGGGTGCCGTGCAATGCAACAGACATGGTCTGTCTGATGAACAGTCATGGTAGCCCCAGGGAATGAACTGTCCCTGTGGCAACAGTGTGGTGCAGTACACACAGCCAGTGTGTTCAGGAGCAAAAGGTCACAAGTTCAAGTCCCAGCTGTGGTTCCTGCCAACCCTTTCCCCATATTTTACCCAGTACTAAACCCTGGTAATAAAGACGGAACCTTTATTGCAGATAAAATAAACATGCCTGAAACGCCTATATTTTACCCTACAGAGCACAGACACCATAAACATGTGGAATCCCTAGAGCAGAGTTTCCCAACTCCAGTCCTGGAGGGCCAAACACCATTCAGGTGTCATGCTGTCCTTAATAAATATGACTCTGCTGCATTAGTATGTGCCGCCCCATTGTATGCAAATGTATCTCATGCATATTCATTAGGGACAGCATGAAAACCTGAACCGTGTTTGGCCCACCAGGACTGGAGCTGGGAACCTCTGCCCTAGAGCAGCGGCCAACAGGGGCATAAACACCCACAGGCTCCACTATCCAAAGCCTCATGGAGAGTCAGGCTGTTGGGCCCTGCACACAGCAGCATCTCCCAATACTAGCACTTGCATACCTTAGCAATGCCACCCTAAACTTGGGAATACGTTACACACATCTCAAAAGGTTGCTATGATTAATGGCAGATATCAATTCCTAAGTTAAGCACAATTTGCTGATAGAGCTGCATCATGGCAACCTTTCTGATATCTGTGGAGTGTGTTTCAGTTTTGGTTTCTGACAGTGTTTACCACCCCGGGGAGTGACCTCAACAGTATTGCGTACCATAGCCATGCCTGCACTGTGCCCAGGACTGGTGTGGTGGCCAGGGCTGCCAAAAGCCTCTATATTTGCACAATGCTGGCATAGGTGTGGGAGTGTGTGTCTGTCTATCCAATGTGTTGTGGCTGCCTACACCTTACTCAGCCCACACTGCTTGCACTGTTTCCAGTGTTAGCCTGCCAATGTGCATAATGAGGAGCAAGGTACTGTGGGTATGGCCTGGACAGGGTGGCCTTGGCAGGATGCATCTGCACAGGGCATAGGGCAATGGCTGGGACATTGTAGTGCCCGGCCACCACCTGCACGGACAGGGTGGCCACAGCATGTCCTGCTGGGAGGTCACACTCACCCTGACTGAGCAGTGACCAAGGCATGGCTAGGTTCCCCCATAGTGCTATATAGTATTTCTCTCAAGTGATATTTATGGGTTCTCTTTTCTGGAGCCCAGTCACTGACTTATCTGCTTGGTGTGTGTGCTCACATCCCAGTTTTGGGTGCACACATCTTCTCCAGGAACATGCACTATGAACTAGCTAGCAGATTGTCTGCAGTTAGTATGTGTATGGCTGGAACACCTTGCAGCCATGCACATACTAACTGCAGACAGTCTGGGTACAGCGGCTGGAGACTCACTGTGCTCACTGCTGGAGACTGTCAGATAGTGGTGGGGGGCAGCTGAGCATTTCCAGGCTTACTGTCTGTCTGCCATTTCCTTATGGATGTGTACAGATCTGCATTGACTGCCCTGTAGGGTGCCTGTTCCCGAGCAGAACTGGGGTTGATGGTCCCCTCTACTGCCACCATTGCAGGGATATAGAATGTGGATCTGTTGGTGGGAGATCCTGTCCCCCACACTGAGCCCCAGAGGGCGGGTTGGGTGGTGCTACATAATCCGCCTATGGGTCCAAACACCCCCCTTCACTTAAATCATGTGACCATGGCACCCACACAGGATATGCACTATTCTGGGTGCATCATAGTCCACAAGGGCTAGACGTGACTGGGAAATACAGATGGACACAGGTGTATCCTAGGTGTGTCTGCAAGGACTACCTATCACACACAGGCACTGATGGTAACCTGGCAACTGATGGCAAGGATAAGGCGGTATACAAAACTGTCTAAATAAATAAATAAACCTGCAACATAGCCTATCTCAGCTAAGCCAGGTACTGCGGACCTGGTGCTGGGTGCCCCAGCTCGCCCTCAGGGTGAGCACAGTACACCCACAATGTGTCGGTCTGTAGCTACTCTGTGCCAGTAACACACATGGTCAGTTCCCCCTACCAGGCCGAGGTGCTGTGGGGGTGCATACCCCATCTTGTGATCATCTGTAGACTGCTGATCTGCATGTGCAGTGCATCATGGGTACGGGCGGGTTAACCCTATCCTGGTAACCACAGCAGACAGTTTGTGTAGTGACCTGCAGCCCTTCTGTAGCCAGCCAGGGGTTTGTTAGTAGCTATAGAGATGTAGCCCACTGGTTACTTCACTGACTGTGGAGGCAGAGGTCATGGGTTTGATCCCACAGTGGTGTTATTTGATAGGGCTGTCTGAGGCATTTCCTTTTTTAATTTAAATTAGTGCTGCCAGCAAAAACACCCTCACAGTGCTGTAACCTTAAGGTGCCTCATAAGGTGCCCTATAAAGCGCCCTATAAAGCGCCTTATAAGGCGCCCTATAGGGAACATTATAAGGTGCCTTGGCGGACAGTGCACTTTATAATGTGCCCTCTGGAGTGCCTTATAGGGCGCCTTATGTGGCACCTTAGGTTACGGCACTGGGAGGGTGTGTTTGCTGGCAGCACTAATTTAAATTAAAAAAGAAAATGCCTCAGACAGTACTGATTTAAAGTAAAGGGTAATGCCTCAGACAGCCTTACTCATTAAGCCCATTGGGGGATCAAACTCATGACCCTTGTTTCAGCAGTCATTGTATTGACCAGTGTGCTACACCTCTGTTGCTGTGTTTGCAGGTCAGCGTGCCTAATTAAGGCTAACACGCATTAACGTGCCACGGCTCCCTCTGTCGCACGATAACCTAAAATGCTGCCTTAAGACCGGAACGCCCACTACCTTATATGGCATTCGTCACAGTAAGACTGCAACTAACGCCGGTAACATTAAGACGGTTTAGTAAACATACCCCTAAGTGTTTCTGCCTAGATTTTGTCCTTTTCTTTATGACTTCAATCCATTTGCACAGCTGCTAAAGTGGCAGGGGAATAAGTCCCTTCTATAGGCCCACGGGTTAGTCAAATTTTCAGTACCTGTATATGATTTGTCACTACACTTTTTAAGAATCTTTCCTGCCTGTGGGAAAGTCTTAACCATAAATTCTAAGGGTCCTGTGAGATTCTGGGCTTGCAACATTTTTCCTAGCATAAGAATGTAAAGATAAATAAGGAAAAACAAACTAAAACCTACCTTGTCCAAAATCTTCTGGACCTGAGGATCCAAGTCCGGGTGATGTGTCAGTCCCTGGCCGTCTGACTGCACCTTGGGGCAGCAGGGGTGCTGCAATCACTCCTGGCTGGCTCGCCAAATGTAAGGGGCATACTGGGCTGCAAGGGTCACTATCTCACCTTACACGGAAGAAGTACTCAGAGACCAATTTCTCAGCAATACTCACAAAATCTTTATTATAGGATATCCTTTTCTCTGCATAGATTCTTCACACATAAATTCTCTAACATTGTTATTTACAGGTACATGGTAGCTACTGTATAGGGATAGACAGAAGAGAAAGGTTAATGGGGCAATTCAGCACACTGTCATCTCCGTGGCAGGGCTCAATAAACTCCCCAATTTCTGTTCTGTCGTGGTCTGTTTTTTTTATACAGTTTTTCTGAAAGGTTAGCAGAATAACACTGGCTATTTCTTTCTCTGCAGCTGGGTTTTTTGTGATACTTTGTTCTGCACAGGATTGGCACATTTTCACTTATCACAAGGTTCTAGTTAGCATAAAAAATCATGTCACCTTCCCAAGGCCATTGCTTAGTCAGATCTTACTCCCTGGTTCCCCTTCATGTCTTTTTCTTTTTTTCATTTTGTGTTATCTGATTTCCTTGGAAAAGCACACTAGATCAGCAGCATTTTATTTCACGTTCAGGATGTTCTCATGCTGTCATCAATTCATTTTTTCCCCCTGATTCTTCTGTTGGCTTAAATTTGGTCAAGGGTCCATAGCAGGCCTGTGGCCTGTATCTAGGTCTGCTTAACAAGCCTATCTACAGAAGCGCTGTCCTGCTTGTCCCAGCTCGGGTCCGATTCCCAACAATGCCTACCTCTGAGGCATCAGTTTGCACAATAAATGGTAGAGCGAAATCGGGCTAATCAGAGCACATGACCTTCTTGAGATACTGGAAGGGCAGGTTCAGGGCCAGATCCGGTAACCACTGGATCTGTTTGGGAGCTCTCTTCCGATGGAGCTCCGCCACATCTGCAAAATTAGGGATGAACCTGTGGAATTCCCTGCCCCTTTCTCTCTGTGCTGAGCCTTCCTATGCTAGGTTCAAAACTGCTTTGAAGACTCACCTTTTCCACCTGGCCTTTGACCCTCCCACTACTGCCCTCTGACTGTTCCCTATGACTCTCATTCTACCTTCCTCTTCTTCCTATCCTGCTGTCCTCCTCTTTCCTATCATTTATTGACATTCCTTTTCTGTTTGAGTAGCCTCTATATTTTATTGTACACCACTTGTTGCTTTGGCTAAATGGTATATCAAATTTCCGAATAAAGATAAAGGGACGAACCTCTTTCTTTGATTTTGGGGTGGGGACCTGAGCAATGGCATCAACCTTACATAGCTGAGGTTGTATCTTCCCATTCCTGATTAAATATCCCAGGTATTGAACGTTTTGACTTCCCAGAAAATATTTCTTGGGGATTAGTCATCAACCTGGCCCTCCGCAGGCTGGTCAACATGGCTTGTACTTGGGTTAGATGGATGGTCCAGTCTCCACTGTAGATGACGATGTCATCAAGGTAGGCAGCCACATATTCCTTGTGTGGTCTCAGTGGGCAGTCAACTAGGCATTGAAACATGGCAGGAGCCCCATGGAATCCAAAGGGTAGCACTGTAAACTGGAACAGACCTTGCGGTGTTAAAAAAGCAATCTTCTCCTTGGCAGCTGGAGTAAAGGGTACCTGCCAGTATCCCTTGGTCATATCCAAGGTTGATATAAAGCATACTCCACTGAGTCACTCAATTAGCTCATCTGCTCTCGGCATGGGATACACTTCCAGTTTAGAAGATGCATTAACCTTCTGGAGGTCAATGCAGAATCTGATGCTTCCGTCGGGTTTAGGAAACAAGACAACATGTGACGACCAGTTCCTCATAGACTCTTCTATAACTCCCAGGTTAAATATTGCTTCTAGCTCCTTAGCGACAGCCTATTGCCAGGCCTCTGGAATCCGATAAGGACCTTGCCAAATAACCACCCCAGGGTCAGTAATGATGTCATGACAAATGAGGTGGGTTCATCCTGGGTGGGTGGAGAACACCTTTAGGTTCTAGTGGATCAAATTTTCTAGATCTCTTCTCTAGGCAGCAGAGAACTGGTTTCTAATCCGGACTTGAGCTGGATCTGATGGGGCTGAAATTTCACGGCCAAAATCATTTCCCTGTATCATCATTGCCGTCACTGGAGTCCACTTTTTCAGTAGGTTAATATGGTAAATTTTGTTTTCCTTCCATTTATCAGGCTGGGCAATTTTGTAGATAACAGGCCCCACTTTCTCTTCCATTTCATAGGGCCTCTGCCAGTTACAGAGTAACTTGCTCTCAGATAAGGGCAGTAAGACTAAACCTCTCCTGTTTGGAAGGTGCGGTGCACGGCTGCCCGATTGTAGTCTTGACTTGCTTGACTTGGGCTTTCTCCGGACTGTTTGGCCACCTCTCTGGCTTTCCTCAGCTGGTCTTGCATTTGTATAATGTACCCCACCAAATTAGCCCGGCATGGGATGGTTCTTCCTAGATTTCCCTTACTACTTCTAATATGCCTCTTGGCCGTCTTCCGAAAAGCCACTCAAAAGGCGAAAACCATATGGAACTGTGAGCTACTTTCCAGATGGCAAACATCAAATAGGGTAGGAGAATGTCCCAATTCTTACCGTCCTCCTGCAGAAAACATTTTATCTGTTCCAGTTTTATTGAAATGCTCCACAAGGCCATCCATCTGTGGGTGATATACTAATGTTCCCAGCATCTTGACCTTTAACAACTCACATTCTTGCTTCATCACCTTGGGTACAAAGGGTCTTCCTTGATCTGTGAGGATCTCATTGGCTATTCCCGTCTGCAAGTATACTTCTCAGAGGGCATTCGCAATTGTAGTAGTCTTCATATTCCTTAGAGCAATGGCCTCCGGGTTTCGGGTAGCATAGTCTAATGGCTAAAATGACTTGTTGCCTCGGATGGCTCACTCCAAGGGACCTACCAGGTTTACGGCCACTCTTTCAAATGGGGTTTCAATGATATGCATAGGTACTAGAGGGGCAGGCCGGACTGTAGCGGGGTTATGAAGTTGACAGGTTGCGCATGACAACCAATATAACTGCACTTGTTTATGGACCCAGGACCAGAGAAATCTGGCTAAAACACATTCTAGTGTTTTCTCCACCCCCAGGTGTCTCCCTAATAAATGGCTATGGGCCAACAATAACACCTGCTGATGATAAGGCTGTGGAAATATCAGTTGTTCTACCCCTTCACCTTCTAAGGCACCCTCGGCCACTCTATAATAAATCTCCCTTTAACACAAAATAGGGAAAGGTTATTGTAGGGGACAGTCTGTTACCTATTGGAACCCCCATCCACCTCCAAAACCCACTCCCCCTCCATCCAAAACCCAGTCTCTTGGGTATGTTTAAGTGACTCATCCTCTTGCTGGGCCCTCCTGAAGCTCTCTGGGTCTTCACTCAACTAAAACTCTAGGAATGGGGACCATTGTGTTTGGGTCACTACCGCTGAGCCTTGAGCCTATCCCATGGGGTTTCTTCCCTAGGCTCTCCCTCCCCAGATCCCTCCCCCATAACCACCCCCAGATTCTGTTGGTAGCATAGCTTTTCCTACCGACACTAACTCCAGGACTTAGCAGGCTTGGGATTCTTGTTATATAGATCTGGGTCTTCCAGTGGGAAAATCTCTAGGAAATCTTCCTGGTCCGACTTAGTTAAGCCATCAGTTAACCGGGCCCATATTGCTCCGAAGTTTGGGGAGTCTCAGCCACTGGATATGACAGCCAGGGCAGTACCATGACCTTGAATGTGGTTTGCCCTGTTTGAGTCTTAAATGAAACCCATTCCATGGGATATTGCCTCAGGCCACTGATGCTATCTTTGCATAGTCAATTTGAAATCAGGTTACAGTTTCCTGGCAAATGAGAGTCCGCACACTCCCAGAAACTATAAAAGCCTGGAGGTGGGTCCTCTCAAGCTCCACTGGAATCACAAAGTTCTGTTCCCCTGGGTGGGGAGTGTCCACTAAAGTGCAGGTTTGAGGAGTGATTAGGCTGACATCCATGAGTTCCTCCATACCCAGTGGACATTCCTGAGCAAAGTGTTCCATGCCTAAAACAGATGAAGGGTTCATGGCTGGGGCAAAGCCCTCAAATGGAAGTGACTTTGGGGGTCAGAACATGCGAGCTAATATCCGTTCCAGCTTCCCCTTCCATCCTCCTCTGCTGATGGCTGACTTCTTCCCCTTCTCACTGTCTGCTTCCGTCGCCAGCTGGGCTTCATGATACACTACGGCTGTTTCCAATGCACTCTCCAGTGTAAGCTTGGGGTGCTGATGTACCTGCTGTTTCATCGCGACAATCAGCCCTCCAAAAATTGCTCCAATAACAGAATCTTGGCAATCTCTGGCCCTGTCTTTCTCTCTGGTTTCAGCCACTTCCATGCGCGATCCTTCAACTGATAGAGGACCCTCCAAGGGCTCTCTCTTATCTAGAGCCCCCCTTTCTGAATCGCTGACAGTAGGCTTCTAGGGTACAGCCGGCTCATTTTAGTATGGCTGCCTTGATAGCTGCATATGTAGCTCATCCATCTAGGTTGGCGTCCTGGAATGCAGCCTGAATGTTGCCCTCAGCAGATTCCCAAAATTAATAATCCATGCCTCCTCCAGTCACCCAGCCATGCGGGTAGTTTATTCAAAGTTCACCAAAAAGTTCTCCGGTTCATCTTCAGCAGTCATTTTAAGAAGCACTTGCACTGGAGGGTGGAGTTGTGGTCTCTGTAGGGCCAGAATAAATTGCTGCTGCAGTTTTTGCTGCCCTTCCAGCAGGGTGCATTGAAACTGATACTGTTGTTGCTGCTGCTGCCCTTCAGCCAAAATCTGGAAGAGCTGCTCCATCATGGCTTGTCACTGTTCTTTTGCAACACCAATACACCTTCCTCTTCTGTAGCTGAGTTAACCCTGCAGTATTCCAGCTCCAACAACTTTTAGCATCTTCTAGTGGAAAACGAAACCTGTCTATCTGGCACTGACTAACCTCCCTAACTTGGGTGAGGCTAATCCTCTTAGACCACACAAACAAACAAAAAAAAATCCTGACCTGCTGTAGAGGTCCAGCCCTAGAGGTACGTGGATTTGCCCTTAGTCACATGGTTAGAGGAAATCCCACCACTGCCACCATATTGATGGGAAGGGTCTCCTTTACAACACAGGCTAGACAACAGTTCAGGGAAACAAATGCAGTTGTTATTCTCTCCCAGCTTGTTAAACCCCCACAAAGCAAAACCCAGAACAGATAGCAGTTCAGGGAAAACAAAAGCAGCTTTACTTCTGTCCCAGCTTGTTAAACCTCCAAAAGCTGGTTCTCCCTGTCAAAGTTCGTACCTCAGAATTCCTTTGCATAACTTGCCTTGGATGGACCTGGCTCCTCGGACCTCTACTCCTCCTGTAGCCTCCTAGATTATTAAACTCTCCCTTTAAGCCACGTCCTCCCGGTCCTGAACTCTGGGCTGCAGACTCTCTTAAAGGGGACAACTGATAATCCCTTTGGAGAGGGATGGGTAACATTCTATATACCCCATTACATACCTGTCAGGCTCTCAAAAAGTTCACAGATTCCATGCTGCTTGTCCAATGGGTAAGCAGTAGATTCCGCAGCCCTCTTTAATAATGGTTTATGGACTTTTCCTCCAGAAACCTGTCCAAACCTCTTTTAAATCAAGCTACACTACATCCTCTGGTAATGAATTGCAGAATTTGATTATGTGTTGAGTTAAAAAAAATATTTTCTCTGATTAGTCTTAAATGTATTACATTGTAGCTTCATTGCGCATCCCCTAGTCTTTCTACTTTTTGAAGGGGGTAAATCATTCTACATTTACCTGTTCCACTCCATTCATTATTTATAGACTTTTATCGTATCTCCCCTCAGTCATCTCTTTTCCAAGTTGAAGAGCCATAACCTTGTAAGCCTTTCCTCAAAGGGGTATCCTTCCATCCCCTTTACCATTTTTGTCACTCTTCTCTGTACCTTTTCTAATTCTGCTATATCCTTTTTAAGATATGGTGACCAAAACTTCACACAATATTCAAGGTATGGTCACACCATGGAGTGATATAGAAGCATTATAATATCCTTGGTTTTATTTGCCATTCCTTTCTTTCACTGCTTTGCCCCGGTGAAAGGGGTATAAAAAACAGTCAAATAAATAAATAAAATAAATGATTCCCAGCATTCTATTTGCTTTCTCAGCACACTTGGCAGAGGGTTTCAATGTATTATCCATGATGACACCTACATCATTTTCCTGGGTGGTGGATCCTATTGTGGAATACTGCATCATGTAATTGTAGTTTGGGTTGTTCTTCACTAAATAACTTTGCACTTGTCCACGTTAAATATCATCTGCCATTTGAACGCCCAGTCTCCAAATTTATCAAAGACCACTAGCAATTTTTTGCAATCCTTTTGTGTTTTAAAAACTTTGAATAATTTGATGTCATCTGAAAATTTGATCACCACACTTATTATTCCCATTTCCGGGTCATTCATAAATATGTTAAAATGCAGCGTGCCCAGCACAGATCTCTGGGGTGCTCCCCTATTGACCTTTCCCTATTGAGAAAATTGGCCATTTTGCACTACTCTCTGCTTTCTATCTTTCAACCAGTTCCTAATCCACAATAGTACTTCTATCCCATGGCTTTTTAATTGCCCCCAGAGTCTCTCATGAAGGACTCTGCCAAAGGCTGTCTGCAACTTGAGATACAATATATCAACCGACTCACTTTGGTCTATATTCAAACCTTCAAAAAATTATAAGAGATTGGTGAGATAAGACCTTCCTTGTCTAAATCCATGTTGGCTTTCTGCCATTAACCCATGACTATCTACATGTTCAATAATTTTGTGTTTTATAATGGTATCTACCATTTTGCCTGGTACTGATATCAGGTTTATTGGTCTGTAGTTTCCTGGATCATCCCTAGAACCATTTTTAAAAATTGGCATTACATTGGTCACTCTCCAGTCTTCGGGTACTACAGATTTTAATGATAGATCACATATTACTAATGGTAGTTCTAGAATCTGTTTCAGCATGCTAGGATATATGCCATCCGGTCCAGGTGATTTGCAACTCTTTAGTGAATCAACTAGCAGTATTATATCTTCACAATTTCTCATGATTTGTTTCAATTCCTCTGATACATCACCATTAAATATCATTTCTGGCATGGGTAAGGTTTCCTACGTTGTCTTCAATAAAGACTAACGCAAAAAATTCAGTTATTCTGCTCTAGCCTTGTCCTCTCTCAATGCATCTTTTACCCATCCATCATCTAATGGTCAAACTGAGTCCCTCACAGGTGTTTTGCTATGAATATACTGGAAAATGTTTTTATTATGCGCTTTTGCTTTCATGGCAAGCTTCTTTTCAAATTTTCTCTTTTCCTGCCTTATCAATGCCTTGCATATCACTTTGCCAGTATTTGTTGTTTCCTGTTTTCATCATTTGGCTCCTTTTTCCATTTCCTGAAAGATGCTTTTTTTGGCTATACAGCCTCTCTGACCTCACCTTTAAACCATGCTAGCAGTTTTTTGGCCTTCCTTCCACTTTTCTGAAAGCGTGGAATACATGTGATCTGTGCTTCCAAGATAGTATTTTTAAATAATGTCCAGGTCTGAAGGTGGAGCCTGGTGTCTGGTCAAGATGGACGTGTAAGAGCAGTACTCCGGAGGGCGATATACCAAGAATCCTGATTTCTGCAATATTTAATCAAATAGTTCCTACCTACTTGGATACCATTAGACCCCGGCTATGTCATGCTCCAAAAAGACGCGACTGGATTTCCATGTATCTCAAAATGCTAGCGCAAAGAGAACCAAGACAGAACCTCTCTCACCTCACAAGATGGCGGTCATCTGAGATGGTCCTGAGACCTCGCAGGAGATCTTGGCTGAGATTTGGGCGGTCAAGGAGTTGGTCAAAGCTAATGGCGAATCGCTATATGCAATGCAGGAAGATATCAGCGCTTTGATATCCTCTTTGGAGTCTAATTCAGCTCGTTTAGAGAAGGTAGAGAAGGTGGTGGTGTCACATGGAGAGAGGCTTGAGGCCATTGAGGAGCAGGCCGAGTTGATACGTTCACGGCAAAGAGTGGTGGAAGACGGTGATAATCACTCTTGGCGGAACAACATAAGAATCCTGGGAGTTCCTGAAGGAGCAGAGGGTCATGATATGATTTCTGCAGGCCATGATTCCAGGTGTATTAAGGTTGCATTTCAATATGCTGTTTGAGATCGAGCATGCCCAGCGAGTGCCTACTCAGTCCGTGGTCACTGGTAAGAATACACACTCAATAATCTTGAAAGTTCTATGTTTTCAGCAAGTATTGCAAATAATGGGAGCAGCCAGAACACTTTCAGTCTTGGAATATCAAGGGCATAAACTCCTGTTCGTCCCGGACTTCGCAAAGACGACGGTGGATCGGAGAAGGAGTCTCCTGGCGTTGCGTCCACGCTTGGATTAAATAACGTCCAGGCCTGATGTATATTCTAAACCTTTGCAGTTGCTGCTTATAGTTTTTTTTCTTAACCATTTTCCTCATTCTATTATAGTCTCCTTTTTGAAAATTAAATGCAAGCACAGTCAGTCAATTTCCTTGCTATCCTCCCTCCATTTATTAAATCAAATCAAATGTCGTCATGTTATGATCGCTATTGCCAAGTGGCCCCAAAACAGTTACCTCTCGCACAAAATCCTGCTTTCCACTGTGGACTAAGTCTAAAATAGCATCCCTGCATGTAAATTCCTAAACCAGCTGCTCCATAAAGCAGCCATTTACGTATTTCATCTAGAAAATATATCTCCATAGCATGTCCTGATGTGACATTGAGACAGTCAATACCAGAGTAATTGAAATCTCCCATTATTAATGTGTTGTAAACTTTGCTAGCTTCCCAAATTTCCGTTAACATTTCATCATCTGTCTGTTCATTCTGTCCAGGTGGATGGCAGTACATCCCCACTGCCATTCCCTTCCCTTTATTATATGAAATTTCTAACTATATTGAGTCTACAATGTATTTTGTTTCCTGCAAAACCTTTTTCCTGCTTGACTCGATGCTCTCTTAAACATATAGAGCCACCCCTCCACCAAGGTTATCTATACTATCATTATTATTTAGTTAGTAGCCTGGAATCAGTGTGTTCCATTGGTTATCCTCCTTCCACCAGGTCTCTGAAATGCCAATTCCATCTAGCCTTTCATTCATTGTTATATTTTGTAACTCTCCCATCTTATTTTTTAGACTTCTAGAATTTGCATACAGTCATTTCATGGTTTGTTTGGGGTTTTTTGCTAATATTAATAGTCTGGCTATTTGGTGACAAGGTCAATTTGGAATCTTTCAACTCTGTCTAATTTTTACTTAAAGGCACCTGGGTTACTTTTACTTTCTATCAGAATATTCTGACTTACCTGTTGTGCTAGTATCTTTCAAGGATAGATCATTCTGAGCCAAGCACTCTTGGGCGACTATTGGCTTTCCTTCATTATCTAATTTAAAACTGTGTAGATCACGTACACATGTAAATAATGACTTTAAAAAAACTGATTTACCTGTGGAGAACCACACTGTGCAGAGATTCTAATGGGGCATGGTTTGGGCGAGACTTGGGTGGGGCAAACCTCAACATCTGTATCCCACATCTTACAATGGGACCACATGTGAATAGATCAGGTTTTGCACCAGTCCAGAGGCACACATAAATGCCAGCTATCCCTATCAGTACTATCACAGGTGGTGAGAGTCACCATTTTGAACCTAAGTACCAAAGGCAGGAGTATCTGAAGATCACTCTTATCCCCCCCCCCCTCCTAGATGCCAGGAAGACCGCTCATAAGAGTCAGAGGGGTGTCAGTTGGGGTGGGAGTATTGTGGCTAATGTCCAAGAGTTGTCAGGGGGTTGGGGTGGGTCAGGTGATAAGGGGGTAACTTGATCCTGCTACCAAACCGAGAGACTGTAATATGCATTTTTGCAGTCACAATCCCATAATGTTGACTGTAGCAATACAATTTGTGAGATGGGCACTCATTTTTTTTTCCTTCTTCAATGTCTTCATTTCTAAAACGGTTGCTCTCACTAAACATTTTTGGCAAATGCACGTGTACTCCCATATGTCTTTAAATATATTTACAATGGGTTCCATGTTCAGTCTGTTTTACCATTTGTTGAAGTCTTGTAACACCTGGTCCATAAAACTATGATAAAGACTCTTATGGGGAGCAGTATTGTAGTTCATCGTCCCATTAACCTTTATGCTGAGCTATGATTCATGCCTTGGAAGGTTGTCTGGTATTAATCTAATAGTACCAGATATGCATCCTCTGCTGCCTTGTAATCCTTCTAAGTCACTTAACCAACAATTGCTGATTCTGCCCTCTCATTACTTTGGGAATACCAGGAGATGAGGACGGGTGCAAAATGTTCCGTTTAGTTTATTTCACTGCTATTCTACAGGTGTGGCAATAAAAGCAATAGCAAATACTCAGCGCTCCCTCAGTCACTCTAGCAAAGCCCAGGACCAAATGAGCAGTTAGCTGACACTTAATGCATGCCTTGGAGTAGGTGTCAATGTCTAGATTTTTTTCAGCATGCGTAAAATCAGAAATATACATATCCTATGCAGGCCCATCCAAACCACACAGCTTTCAAAACCTGCTGCAGATATCCGCATGTAAGTGGCAGATTTTCCAAAACCATTACTTATACAGTCTTGAAAGTCATTAGCAGTACAGTATGTATTGCATAATTGAAAAAACGTGTCTTTTTTTTTTATGCACTCTTTTGGTGGAATAATGTGTGTATGGTCCGTAAGTTAGAAGGTGCTGCTTCTATTCAAAGTAACTTTATGTTAAAAATGAAAAAAAAATTTTGGAAATCAGTAGATGAATACTTATGCTCATTATGATTTGTCTATTGATGATTCCTTGAGAATTTTTTTTTTTTTACCTATTGTCCGTATGGTTATTTTTAATATAATATAGACATGTGGAGCCCAATTCTGAAAGGGGCACATCAGGGCTGTCTGGTGGCCACGAGCAGGACGGGCCTGTTAGGACCTGACTCTGTACCGCAGGAGCAAAACTTTCCCAAGGCATACAGAATCGGGCCCGAGGACAACCCAGTGTGCCCCTGCATGCCTGTGGGGATGCCCTCCCCGCAGGCTCCCTGGGCTCCCACAGCACAAACCCCCTTCTTCCCTGCTGCCCGACCCATGGCTGACCAGCTGGGGCCTGGATCGGGTGGCGGGGACCTCCCTGCCTCCCTGCTCCCATCCCCCTCCCTGCCACCAGCCTGGACCTGGGGCGGGGGGGGGATGTCCAGCCCCAATCACCCAGCACCCAGTTTGTGCCACCTTGAAGGTGGAATAATCAGCATGTTCCACCTGACCCTGCAGGATGTATAGGGCTGTGACCTTAATTGGCCCTGTAGGTCCTGCTGCCTCAACCTGCCCCTGCTCCACGCAGACTCCGCCCCTCCTGCCCCCCACCGGTTCTCCCCATCCTGCTGCTCTAGTCATGCAGGGAGAGTCGGAGGGAGAATAGGGAAAGGATGGCTTGTGGGGCTGCACGTCCTGCTGGGATGTGCAGCCATGCAAGGCACGCCTCAAAATCGGGCCCATAGTAAATATATTTTTGTCTTAGATTTTATTATTGTAATTAAAAATGCAAAAATAAAACCTGTAAAAAAAAAAGGGTGCAAATGCCATGCAGACCTTCTAAAATGAACTCCCATATGTCACAGAATATGACAACATTTATATTAAGGAAGCAGCATATCCTCTTGCTTTGTACTATTACCATTGCTCACCCTTGGTCAGATTTTGCAAATGCTTGCAAAAATGGTGAAGAGAATTTATTGCCATGCGCATAATACAAACTTAAAAAGTTTTGTTGCTTTATGACCTAATTTGTCTCTCTGGTAGGCATCAGCTATGGTCTGCTCACCTTATTTTAATTGCAGTATTACCATCCCATTCTACTGAATTGCCACTCTTTCATGCCAGAAATGTTAAATAAGCAATGAGAAAATTGAAGTACCGCAGTCATTCATTGTTTATGCTTACAAAATGTAATATTTATACTGGCCAATGAGAAGGCAGTGGAGTGGAGGACTAGCCTAATGGTTAACAGCACTGGCTTGGGAACCCAGAGACCAGGGTTCAATTCCCACTAGCACTCCTTGTGGCCTTGGGCAAGTCACTTAACCCTCCATTGCCTCAGAAAAATCCAAGTTATCAATGTCCCTGTTTAATGTACATTACCAAGTTTAAGTTTCGATGTAAACAGCTTTGATTGAAATGATAAAGCAGTATATTAAACCTGTTAAAAAATAAATAAGGTAGATTTACCAGGAATTAACTGCTGTTGGTATCATTAGAGATACCCTTTTTTTCTAATATCTCTTTGTGAACTTTGCAAGGGGCACTGTTCAAAAAATACCCTTGATGCTTCATTGAACGCCATCACCATCAACTTGGGAATGGTGTCAAGACAAGCAATTATCTCATACTGCTATGGACACTGCTGCTTAATTCACTCTTCCCTGTGCTCTTTTAGAATAGAGATTCGCCTTAATCATCATGACTCGTGAACATTCCTTTCTACCCTGTAAAGTTCCACATTAAACTATATAGCCATATTACTGTGTACCTCATCACATTTGACAACTTGGTATTTTTATATGAAGAATATAATGTTTTGAAACAAAGTTTTTTTTTAATGATGGCAGAATATTGAGAGAAAATTAGGATATGGAACATTTCTGATTACTGTGTGATCTTTTCAATGCTTCTTTAGTCAGGAGTGGTCTCAGAGGATAGGAAAAAAATTAATGGAAATGCTGCTAAAACAGAGGATAGTGAGATTTCTGAAGGCCAACAGATTTCGGGATCTGAGGCAGCATGGTTTTACTAGAGGTAGATCTTGTCAGATAAATCAGATTTCTTTGACAGGGTAACCAGGGAGTTGGATCAAGGGAGAGCCTTAGATGTGGGGTACTTAGATTTCAGTAAAGGCTTTGACACCGTTCCGCACAGGCGACTTATAAAATAAAATTGAGCATACTGGGAATGGACCCTAAAGTGAGTGACTGGATTATAAATTGATTGAGCAGGAGGCAACAAAAAGGTACAGGTAAATGGAGCTCACTCTGAGGAGAAGGATTTTACCAATGGTGTGATGCAGGGATCTGTCCTTGGTCCGATTCTTTTTAACATTTTTGTTAGTGATTTTTGCAGAAGGACTGTCAGGTAAGGTTTGTCTCTTTGCAGATGATACCAAAATCTGCAACAGAGTAGAAACCTAGGAAGGAATGGATATCACGAGGAGGGATCTAGCAAACCTTGAAGGATGGTCAAGAATATGGATTCTGAGATTTAATGCTAAAAAATGCACAGTCATGCATATGGGCTGCAACAATCCAAGAGAGCAGTATAGTATGTGAGTGAAGTACTTTTTGTTAAAGAAAGAAGAGCAGGACCTGGGCATGATTGTTTCTGATAATCTTAAGGTGGCTAAACAGGTAGAAAAGGTGACGGCAAAAGCCAGAAGGATGCTTGGGTGCTAGGAAGAGGAATGGCCATCAGGAAGGAGGTGATAGTACCTCTTTATAAGTCTTTGGTGAGACCTAATTTGGAGTATTATGTGCAATTCTGAATACCATTCCTTGAAAAGGATATAAACAGGATGGAATTGGTGGAGAGAGTGGCTACTAAAATGGTCAGTGGGTTTCATCATAAGGCATATGGGGACATATGTAAAGATTTCAATATGTATACTTTGGAGGAAAGGTGGGAGAGAGAAGATATGATAGAGATGTTTAAATAACTCCATGGCATGAATGCATGAGGAAAGTCTCTTTCAATTTATTTATTTATTTATTTAAAGTTTTTTATATACAGTCTTTCTACAATTCAAGATGGTTTACAGAGAACTCAGCATAACATTGCAGATGCATCTGTTTTACAAAGAATATTTGAACAAAATCTTAACAGTTGGCAACTATGTGCATTATACTGGGGGGGGGGGGGAATTGAGTATGGGTAGTGTATCAACTGGTCTAGGGGGTGCAAGGTTGGTTGGCGGTATAGGGGGTGTTACTAAAATATTCCTGGAAAAGGAAGGTTTTTAGTTTTTTTGCGAAATTCTTTATGATCAGGGCAATTCCTAAGGTCAGGTGGGAGGTCATTCCTATCCTTAGGGTCATAGAGGGAGAATGTATGGTTACATGTGGTTTGTGTGCTTTTTAATTTTTGGGATGGGATGTATAGGAGGTTTGATGAGTTAGATCTATGGGATCTAAGGCTGGTAGACTTGGTTAGAAGTGAGTGAAGGCAGGGGGCAGATTCCTGGTAGATGACCTTATGAATGAGGGTAAGGGTTTGAATTTTATTCTAGAAAGGATCTGGAGCCAGTGTAGGAGATGGAGTATGGGTGTATGTGGGTTCTTCTGGGGGTATTGGAGATTAGTTGTGCTATCGTGTTTTGTGCTAGTTGGAGGGGGTAGAGGGTGTGTTTTGGGAGGCCATGGTATATGTGGTTATAGTAGTCGAGGGTGGGGGTAATGAGGGCTTGACAAACAATACGGAAGGAGTCAGGGTTTAATAGTGGTTGGAGGATTTTTAGGATTCGTATCTTAGAGTATATGGAACGAGTTGTTTTTTGTATGTGTTCTTGGAAGGTAAGGTTTTGATCTAGCGTTATTCCGAGGTTTTTAACTTCAGTTTTAACAGTGATCATGCGGTTATTAATAATCAGGCTAGACGGTGATGTATAAGAAGTTTCGGTGAAAAGGTGGATTGCTTCAGTTTTGTTTAGGTTTATAAGAAGATTATGATTATGAAGCCAGTGTCTAATTTCCTTGAAGCAGTTGTAGATATTGGAGAGGTCAGGCTTTTTTATGTTAAATAGAGTGAGGAACATGATATCGTCTGCATAGATTTGTTAGTGGATTTTGTGGTATTGCATATTGGTTGGAGAAAGATATTAAAGAGGAGTGCAGATAGGCTAGAGCCTTGGGACACCTTGCAACAGGGAGAAAGGCTGGGAGGTCTTTTCACCAATTCCTACCTGCTGTGTTCTATGGTCTAGATATGAACAGAACCAGTTGAAGGTGGTACCTCTGAGGCCAATATTATAGAGCCTGTTAAGTAGTTGGTTGTCGGGAAGGGAGTCAAATGCTGAGGATATATCTAGGAAAATTAGGAGACATCCCTGGGTAGGTGTTTGGAGGTATTGGATTACTGTGTTTAGGAGAGAGGTGAATAGGCTTTCCACAGCATGGTTCTTTTTAAAGCCATGTTGGAAAGGGTTGAGGGGAGCATAATCCTCAATGAAGTTCTGAAGTTGGGTTTGGACAACCTTTTCTGTTATCTTTGCAAGAAAGGGGATGCTTGATATTGGTCTGTATGATGTAGGGGTGGTGGGGTCAAGTTTGGTACCTTTTAGTATGGGTCTGATTGAGGTCTTCTTCAAATGATTTGGCATCGTCCCAGATCTGAGGGAGGCTTGCACTATGTTGTGTATATATGGTGCAAGGGTTTCTTTAGTGGCTTTTACCCATGCTACTGGGCAGGGATCTAGTGCTGAAGTGGAGGCATTAAGATTTGCTATGGTTGTTGCTATGTTGTCCAGGGAAGGGGGGTCAAATTCTTCCCAGGTTAGTTTGGGCATAGAACTGGTGGATAGTTGATCACAGTGATGGGGTGATATTAACTGGGTTGTTAGGTATTTAGAGTAGAGGTGGTCGGCTATAGCCTGCGGTGAGATTTTATCTACAGTTACCTGTTTATCTGGATTGTTTAGGAGTGATTTAGCTATTGAGAATAGTTCCCTAGGTTTGTTTATTTAGCGCATGATGATATTTCATTGTAATTTCTTTTTTATGTTTTATTGTTTCAGTGCAGTATGCCTGTAGTTTATTGTAGTATGCGTTGTAGATGGCAGGGTCTTGAGAATGTCTCCAGCTGCGTTCCAATCGTCTGAGTTCTTTCTTCTGTTTGGGTAGGGAAGCTGAGAACCAGGGAGCTTGTCTGTGGTGGTTTTTGGTTGAGGGTCTAGAAGATGCTTGCGCTGTGGAGGCCATTATATTATTCTACTCGAGGATTTGGGAAGTGAGGTCTGGGTGGTTATTATAGATGAGGTCTAAGTTGGGGGTAACTTGTTTGAGGAATAGTTCAGAATTGAACTGATTAAATTTGCGTATTGTCTGATGGTTTGGTGTAGGAGAGTGATTTTGATTGTGTTTGCGAGGGATGGAATAGAGGATTAGGGAGTGATCGGATCATGGTACTGGGAGGATGGAATGGGAGGGCTGGTAGTTTGGTATGGGAGAAAGGGGCATGAATATTAAATCTAGGATATTACCTTTTATGTGTGTTGGGGTTTTTAGTATTTGGTGGAAATGCAGTGCATCCATGGCTTCCAGGAAGGATGATGCTTGTTTCTGGTTGAAGTCTCCTAGGAGTATGAGAGGGTGGGAGGGTGTTTGATTGGTGCATGCTAATTCAAGTATTGTGGAGAGGTCTTCAGCCTCTGATTGAGGGGCACAGTATACTAGACATAGGGAGAGTGCATTATTGGAGACTTTTAGGGTGTCCATTCCTAAGGTGGAGATTGTTTCTGAGAAAGAGAAGTTTAGATCTTTTTTGGTGATTAAGGATACTCCTCCACCTCTGCAGGAAGAGCAGTTGCAACTATTTATAGCATGAGTATGGGGGCATAATTGATTCATAAGGACAAGGTCTGTTTCTTGAAACCATGTTTCAGTGAGGCAAAGTATGTCAAGATTGTAACCAGATAGGTTGGTACGTAAGGCGATCTTATTCCTGGCTGAGCGCATGTTGATTAAGGCACAGTTGAGGGGAGGACAGTGGGATTTGTCTGTGGGAGGGGTGGGTGTGGATGTTTATTCTAGTTAGCCTGCATTTGCGGGGAGGGTGTTGATTATGGATGTAGTGTAATTGGTAACATGTGAATGAGTGTCGGTAGGGGTGAATTATTGGTATTCTTGTGTTCTGTTGCACTTGTAGGCCATTGGTTAGCAGGGCTGAGATTGAGATTAGGATATATGTGCTAATAGTGTGTGTCCAAGGATGAGAGGTAGCCATGTTAGGATGGTGACTGCAGATCCTGAGAGGCTTGGTGTTAAGGGGCTGGGTGGGATTCAGTTGTTGAGTTAGGGGGAATAGTGCGTGTTAGGGGAGGTGGGTTTGTTAAAGTAGCAGTATTTTGATATTAATAGTATTGAACAATACAGTAATACAGGTTGGTTCATATCAGTACTGTTACATGACAATACAATGAATGCTTAGGCAGAATTAATAAGAGTACAGCAGTATATGACAAAAGTGCAATGGTGTTCAAATTTTGGGCAGGCTTATAAGGTAGTGATAACAGTACAGTGATGGTTGTCCCAAGTGATCAGGCTTTCTTGTTCTATTTTGTGTTGCCAAGTGATTATGGGTTATGGCCGCGTGTTTACCGTGGAGGATTTGTATGTCTGGAAGATACCTGGGAGTGCTCACTGCTGTCTGCCGTTATGCAAAATTACTGCACTTTGTATCTTTGTGGGCGCTTCGTGTATTAGCCTGAGTATCTCAGTGACTGGGTTATCTGCAGTAGGATACCATACCTTCGAGTAATCAGGATTTTGAAAATTTGTTTCTTCTAAGCGCCCCGCCAAAGGGTTTTGGCACAGGCCCGCCAGGCGTGGGTTCGCCTGGAGCGTGCTGCTGCTTTTAACTGTTCCGGCTGCTGATCTGTGCCTTGGTGGGGGGAGCGGAAGGGGCCTGTACCTCCCACTTCCACTCCTGATGCTGGATCAGGCTCCGATGGCAATGATGAGTCTGGAGTGGAAGAGGCTGGATTAGAGCGTGCTGCTGCTTTTAACTGTTCCGGCTGCTGATCTGAAAGCTCTACAGTGAGGGGGCATAGGATGAAGGTGAAAGGGTGTAGACTTAGGAGTAATATGCAGAAATATTTCTTCATGGAAAGAGTGGTAGATGCATGGAATAGTCTAACTAGTGGAGGTAGTAGAGGCCAGGCCAGGCCAGTATCTTAAATCAAGAAAGCATGGGACAAACATCGAAGCTCTCTAAAGGAAGAAAAAGGGACTATAGTAGTTGGTAAGTAAGGGCAGACTGGATAGGCCAGGGGTGGGCAATTCCGGTCCTGGAGGGCTGCAGACCAGTCAGGTTTTCATGATGTCCCTAATGAATATTCATGGACCTATTTCCATACAATGGAAGGCAGTGGATGCAAATAGATCTCAAAAATATTCATTAGGGGCATCATGAAAACCTGACTGGTCTGTGGCCCTCCAGGACCGGAATTGCCCACCCCTGGGATAGGCGATTTGGTCATCTTCTGCCATCATGTTTCTATGTTTAATTCAAAGCAATATAAAACCATATCAGCTATCAAACTTGTCAAAAGTTATGACAGATAACATAAACGGTTATTGACTTAACATCTGAAGGAAAGAGGAAAAGAGAAGAGAAGAGAAGAAATAAGCAGAAATTAAAGACCAACAGAATAGGCACGAGAGGCTACTGACAAGATCCAACAAACTATTCCAAATTGAGTAAAAAGCAATGAAAAAAAAAACAGAATTTGATGCCAGACATGAAGTGAGAATAAGAGCTCTCAGCACTCAACTATCAATGTAAAATGTTCCATAGAGAAGGTGATAGGAATCAGAAAGCACTCCAATGGGTGATTTGTAATCTAATTTGAGAGGGGGAGGGAATAGTAAGAAAACTGCTCTGAGAGGACCTTAGGGTCCAGGAAGGGATATGAGGAATAAGCAAGTCTGTAATCTAAACTGGAAGACCATTTTATAATGCATGATGAGATGGTACGCAGTATTGCCCTTGGAGGAGAGGAACAATATGATTGAAGTTCTCTACTCCATAGAGCAGTTTTACGATGACGTTTTCAAACTAACATAAAAAGAATTACAATAATCCAGGCAATTTATCATGAAAGCATGAATGAGCGTGCAAAGAAATTCAGCTTAAAATAAAGGATGGACTGAAAAAAATCCTTTTAGGACTAAAAGATTTTTTCACTACCATGGTTAAACAGGAATGAGGAATAAACCCAAGAGTACAGACTGAATTCATTATTCCCTTTGATTAAAGGGATAGCAGAATGAGGCAATTGTCTGTCCAAAGTACAAAATAGCTTCTGATTTTTATGAACTTAACGTTAGACCAGAGATGGCGAACTCTAGTCCAGGAGTGCCACAATCCAACCTGGTTTTTAGGATGTCCCTAATGAATATTCATGAGATATATTTGCATCCACTGCCTCCCATTGTATGAATATTCATTAGGGGCATCCTGAAAACCGGGCTGGATTTTGGTTTCTTAACCTGTTTAATACTGCATCTAAGCAGTTATTTAGGTTAGCAAGAGGGACAGCTCACTGGTATAGATGGCAGTCATGAGCTGCTAATCAACAGTGTATAGAGATATAGAAGTCCTGGACAAGGGTTGCAAGAGAGAAAAATATATTGAAAAAAGTGGGGAATCAAGATTTATTTATTTATAGGTTGTTTTTTTTTAATACCGCTTTATTTCAGTCAAAGTGATTTACCTTGTAACTTAAACTTGGTAATGTACATTAAACAGGGACATTGATAACTTGGATTTTTCTGAGGCAATGGAGGGTTAAGGGACTTGCCCAAGGTCACAAGGAGTATAGTGGGAATCAAATCCTGGTCTGTTGGTTTCCAAGCCGGTGTGCCACGTGCATTCCTCTATGTTCTTCTATGTATTTTAGAAACAGCGCCATGTTTAGATGAACCATTTCTAAAATATCATCAGAATTGAGTATGTCCTTACCTTGATATCTCAATTGAAATCTCCTCTTACTATCTAAAATGTGCCTTTAAATGAATTCTTTTCTCTAATTTTTACTGAGAAAGATGTAAGGAAACTACCTAAGCCAGAAATAGTACAGTATTTAATGGTGGTGATTGAGGAACTGAAACAAAGCATAGTAAACTGGGAAAATATAATAGGCCAAATTGGCAAACTAAAGATCAGCAAATCACCTGGACCAAATTGTTTACACCCAGTACTAAAAGAACTTAAAAATGAAATTGCGGATATACTATTAATCTGTAACCTTTCATTAAAGTCACCTATGGTACCTAAAGATCAGAGGATGGCAGAGGTAATGCCAGTTTTCAAAAACTGATCCAGGGTGATCTGGGAAACTACAAACTAGTGAGCTGACCACAGTGCCATGCAAAATAGTAGAAACTATTATAAAACACAAAATTACTGAACACATAGATAGACATGGTTTAATGGGCAAAGTCAGTATGGATTTAACAAAGAGAAGTCTTGCCTTGCTAATCTGCTCTATTCTTTCGAAGACCTAAAAAAACCATGTGAATAAAGGTGAGCCAGTTAATGTGAAGTGGGATTTTAGAAAGGACATCCTGGCAATGAAGAGAATGTGCCACTAGGGATGTTTCCCCAGTAGATACTTTCAGACTCTGTTTGAAATCATCATGCGAACGCCTGGGGAGTTGAATGCAGGGTGCAAGACTACCAACTGCATGTGTGGCACATAGAAAATACAGCAATGCAGAGACCCATTTACAAAAATGAGGATGGGAATGTGTATGCATGAAGTAAAGAACACAGGTACACACTGGAATGAAGAAGCTCCACATATGGACTGTGAGAGTTGAGATATGGCTACAAGGCAGGTGAACTTTATCAGATTGGAAATTCGGAGGCTCTGCCTGCTGATCCTCTAAAAATAGGGTATAGTACAGGCCCTCTGTCAGCCTGCTCCCTAACTCATGTGGGAAAGGCCACCATCTGGATGTCATGGGTCACATAGACTATCTGATGCAGAGCAGCCAACTGAGAGAGCTTACTACCAGTGTGGGACAAGCCTGATCCTAGGGTTGACATTACTTCTCTCATCCTTGACAGCAACAGATGATGCACTAGTGACTCCAGTACCAGCTGATGATACAGCACCAAGGCCAGAGGACATGGGAGCAGATCTGGAGGCCATGTATATGGGCAAAGGAGAGAGACAAACAGAAAACAAAAATACTTAGGTGGGGGAATCACAAGGGAGGTCAAAAGCCTGTTGAAACAAGTGGGTTTTTAACAATTCTTTAAACTTTGGGTATGAGGGTTCTAGGCGGAGGGCAGGTGGTAGAGCGTTCCAGAGTGAAGGGCTGAGAAAAAAGAAGGCAGAGTGGCGAGTCTGTTCCAAGTGAGTCTGAGAAGGGGAGGGTAAGGACAGACGATTAGCATGTAGGGAACGAAGTTGACGATATGGGGTATGAAGAGAAATAAGATTTTCTAAGTAGAGAGGGTATGATGTGTAAATGGCCCTGTTTTTCAATATTAGAAATTTGTATAGAAATCTGTAACGAAGTGGCAACCAATGAAGGCGGAGGAGAAGGGGAGTGATATGGTCAAACCACCGAGCATAAATGATAAGACGGGCTGCAGTATTTTGTAATAGCTGTAAGCGTTGGAGCTGATAGGATGGTAAGTTAGCTAGAACCACATTATAGTAGTCAGGTCTACTAGTGACCAAAGCCAGTACTAGAGTAATCAGTGAACTGGGGGGGAGAAGGGAAGGAACTGCCCTGATTTGCCACAGGGCAGAGAAAGAGCAACGAGTAAGAGTGGATAAATGAGTGTGGAAAGAGAGAGAGGAATCCAAAGTTACCCCTAAGTATCGGAAGGAAGGAGTGAGAGGGATCGGAATGAGGTCAATTTGAGGTGTGATGATTGGACAAGGAGTACTCAGAGACCCACATTGCTGTAGATTTAGAGGGATTCAGATGAAGATAATTAGAGGAGAGCCAGGAAACAATGTGAGAGAGACAATTATTAAGCTGTGAGATATCTATGTTTACTGGCGAAGTTTGGAATCAGTTTGAATAGAAGAACCACATTCCCGTTGCAGTGAACTTAGACGCACCTGTGATCAATTGTCAGTATTCACATGACTTGAATCAACCAAAGTGTTAAATGAATATATTGGGGCTGGCAGAAAATTAACTGCGCAGCAGACTTCTGAACAGATTGAAGGGGAGAGAGGCGACTCAGAGGGAGACCAGCAAGGAGGAGGTTACAATAATTGAGACGGAAGGTTAAAGAGTGGATAAGTGTTTTAGTAGTGTGTTCATAAGGGAAGGGGGCAAATTTTGTTAATATTATAGAGAAAGAAACAAGTTTTAGTTATCTATTGGATGTGTGTGGAGAATGAGAGGGAATAGTCAAAAATGATCCCAAGGTTGCAGGCTGAAGAAACAGGAATTAGAAGAGTGTTATCAACAGAGATAGAGAAAGGGGGGGGGGGGGGATTAGGGGGAAAAATAAGAAGTTTGATTTTGGCCATATTCAATTTCAAACGGCAGTGAGACATCCAAACAGTGAAGTCAGATAGGCAGGCAGAGATAAGGACCTGGAGTGTCAGAGAAATATCAGGTGTACATAGACAGATCTGAGAGTCATCAGCATAATAATGATATTGAAAGCCATGTGAGAAGATGAGAGCACCAAGGGACTGGGTATAAAGAGAGAAAACGAGAGGACCCAGAACAGACCCTTGGAGTACACCCAGCTGAGACAGTGGGATAGCAGTAGAGGAGGAACCACTAGAACAAACACCGAACGAGTGATAGGAGAGATTAGAAGGGAACTAGGACAGGACAGAGCCCCTAAAACCAAGTGAGGATAATGTGTCAAGGAGAAGGTGGTGGTCAACAGTGTCAAAAACAGCAGAAAGGTCAAGAAGAATGAGGACTGAATAAAGGCCTTTGGATTTAGCCAGGAACAAGTCACTGGAGACTTTGGCAAGAGCTGTCTTAACAGAGTGAGAGAGATGAAAGCCAGATTGAAATGGATCTAGCAGAGCATGAGAAGAGAGAAATCCAAGGCAGCGGTGGAGAACTGCATGTTCAAGGAATTTGGAAATGAAGGGAAGAAGGCAGATGGGTTTATTAGAGGGTCAGGTAGGATCAAGAGAAGGTTTCTTGAGGAGAGGAGTGACCACAGCATGCTTGAAGGCTGCAGGCAGGGCCGGCCCGTCCATTGAGCAAGAATGGTTTTTTGCACAGGGCCCCGCGTTTCAGGGGGCCCCGCGCAAAAAACATTCTACATAAGCCCAAATAGATTTTTTAAAAAGCAAACCGGCTGCTGCCGCTGCCGCTGTGGCAGCGGCAGAATCAAGCATCCCACCGCGGGGCCCCCCCTGCCCAGCAAAGCCTCCCTGCAGCATCAGCTCCGGAGTCCCAAAGCGCGGGCTTTCAAAGCCGCAAAGGGAGAGCATCTCTGACCTCTCGCGGCTCTGTTAAGCCTGCTGGGGCTGATGGGAAATCCCATCAGCCCCGGCGGGATTAACAGAGCCGTGCAAGAAAGGGAAACTCTCGCGGCTCTGAAGGCCCGCGCTTTGGGACTCCGTCCGGAGCTGATGCTGCAGGGAGGCTTTGCCGGGCAGGGGGGGCCCCGCGGTGGGACGCTTGATTCTGCCACTGCCACAGCGGCAGCAGCAGCCGGTTTGCTTTTTTTATCTATTTGGGCTGATGGGGGGAGGGGGGTTAGCACTGGTAATGGGCTATGTGGGGGCTAAGACTGGAAGTGGGCTGATGGGGGGTTTAGGACTGGTAATGGGCTATGGGGAGGCTAAGACTAAAAATGGGCTGATGGGGGTTAGGACTAGTAATGGGCTATGGGGGAGGGGCTAGGACTGGTAATAGGCTGGGGAGGTTGCTAGGACTGGAAATGGGCTGAGTGTAAGGAGGGCTTGAACTGCAAATAGCTGATGGGGACGGGGGCTTGGAATGGAAATGGGCTGTGAGGGGAGGTAGCTAGGACTGAAAAAGGGCTGAGTGGGGGGGGGGGTAGGACAGGAAATGGGCTGATGTAGGGGCTAGGATAGGACTGGAAATGGGCTTTTGGGGGGTGCTAAGATTGGAAATAGGCTGTGGTGGGGGCTTGGATTGAAATGGACTCGTGGAGGGGCTAGAACTGGAAGTATGCTCATGGGGCTTGGATTGGAAATGGACTGAGTGGAGGGGAGCTAGGATTTGATATGGATTGATGGTGGGGCTAGGAAAGGACTAGAAATGGGCTGATGGGGGGCTGGGATTGGAAATGAGCTGATGGAGGGACTCGGATAGGACTGGAAATGGATGGGGGAGCTAGGACTGGAAATGGGCTGATGGTGGGGTGTTTATCTATTATGTTTATTTTACTACTGCTTCTACTCCTTTCCTATATTGCTATGGCGTTCCTTTTCCTTTTTTCTGTAGCATAGACACATTTATTGTAAACCGCTCTAATGTCTCGACGAGAGCGGTATATAAAGTGAAGAAATAAAGCTAAAGATAAAAAATTGTTTATAAGGGTGCTAATAATCATGTCTTAAATGGGACCTTTGTTAAAGTATCAATTCCACAATAATGACAATCACCAACTTAGCACAATATAATTGCCCATATAGAAAAGTAGCATATGTTGGACCTTTTCATTCAAAGTTGCCATTAATAAGCTACATCTAGCATTTAAGTCCTTTTTTCTCTTTTTTTTATAAAGTGATTATGTGCTAAACCAAAAATGAAAGTGTTTTTTTTATCTTAAATTTTTCTTTTAGGAAATAGCCATAATTGCCAACTATGACCGTCGTGTTTCGAAAGGATAACACACTATTCTGCTTCAGGGCTTAAGTATTTCCTTAAATCAATAACACAGGTACACTACCAAAAAACTGCCTCCAGTTTTGCAACTGATTCCTATAGATTTTGGGGTGCTGAATCCAGGAAAAATAGCCAAAATGTTCCATCACGTCACGTTTTCTTGCAAAATTAGATTTCTTACCCATATAAGGAATGTTCACATAATTTCTTTTTAGCCGACTGCAGTTTATTTTCTTGGCCCAAAATAGAGGTTGTAATGGTTAACTAACTAGAAACACTCCCTCATGATATTTTAGAGTGTTTTGTATTCATTTTATACATTAACAGGACAATTGGGAGGCGAGGGGCTAAATCCAGTAATCGCGCTGGCGCATGTTCTTTCCTGTTCGCCTCGCCTCGTTCGCTCGCTCAAACACGGTGGTTGTGACATGAACGTTCCTGTCAAATTTCAGTTTCTTGCAAGTTCATTATTACCTTTTGTTTGCTCAGTCGTAATCCAGCTTTATTCCGAAGTGGTTCACTACAGTTGTAGTTTGCAGTGCTGTGTATTTGTGATGGTTCACAGAGCCAGAGGTTGCGTCAACTCTCCGGACAGTTTTTGTTTTATTTGTGGGGAATATACCGTGAAAAAGCGGCAGAGGAACATTTCTGCATTTATTAAAAAAGTATATTTCGCCTATTTCGGTTTGAAGTTAGGCGATCAAGACAAACCGTGGGCTCCTCACAAAGTGTGCAAGACATGTGAGGAAGATCTATGCTTATGGATGAAAGGTAAAAACAAGCATTTCGTTTCGGAATACCTATGATGTAGCGTGAACAAAGAGACCACAGCAGTGACTGCTATTTTTGCTCTTGCATTGTGAAGGGATACAACTTAAAAAATAAGAACGTAATAAGTTACCCCAACCTTCCCTCAACAATTAGGCCTATGCCTCATAGCAACGAAGTACCTGTGCCTGAACCACCAAAATCTTTGGATCATATTTGTGTGGACGGTTCTGATCATGATGAGACTCATCAGATGGCTTTTCCCGATGAGTCCAGTACTTCCGAGTTTGAAACTGAACCAGATCCGAAACCTGAACTTTTCTCTCAAGCTGAATTGAAAGATTTAGTCCGGGATTTAGGACTCCCAAAAGATGCTGCCCAACTGCTAGGTTCTCGGCTTTAAACAGAAAAATCTATTGTCACCAGGAACAACTTTTTATTGGTACCGCAACCGCGAGACACAATTTTTGAAGTATTTCAGCAAAGAGGAAGATTTGGTATTTTGCAACGATATATACGGAGTGATGGAAAAGTTTAAACTCAAGTATGATCCTGCTGAATGGCGGCTGTTCATTGATTCGTCAAAAGACAGCATAAAAGGTGTTCTTCTTCATAATGGCAACACATTCGCTTCAGTTCCTATTGCTCACTCTGTTATTCTCCAAGAAAAATACGAGAATTTGGCCCTGATTCTTCAGAAGATTCGTTATGATGAGCATAAGTGGATGATTTGTGGAGACTTTAAAATTCTATCCATGCTATTAGGGCAGCAATCCGGTTTCACCAAATATCCCTGCTTCCTTTGCTTGTGGGATAGCCGGGCCCGCGACCTACACTGGGGGAAAAAAGACTGGCCAATTCGGGAGTATTTGAGACCTGGTGAGAAAAATGTTCTTCATGAGAGCTTGGTACCTCGTGATAAAATTCTATTACCACCTCTCCACATTAAGTTGGGTCTCATTAAGCAATTCATCAAGTCCCTTCCAAAAGATGGTGAGTGCTTTCGGTACCTTTGCTCAAAGTTCCCCCGACTTTCTGAAGCAAAGCTAAAGGAAGGAGTGTTTGTTGGCCCTGATATAAGGAAACTCATTTCAGATGGAGCATTCGCTGAAACGATGTCTGAGAAGGAAAAGAAGCCTGGGATTCCTTCAAGGATGTTGTTCTCAAATTCTTGGGGAACAGGCGGGATGAGAACTATAAGGATATTGTTGCCAGGATGCTCAATGCCTTCAAAGAACAAGGCTGTAACATGAGCCTGAAAGTCCATTTCTTGCACTCCCATGTGAACTACTTTCCCGAAAACTTGGGGGCGTACAGTGAAGAACAAGGTGAAAGGTTTCACCAGGACATCAAGGACGCAGAGAGAAGGTACCAAGGAAGATGGAACACCACTATGATGGCTGATTTCTGCTGGTTGCTGCTGCGGGAAACCCCAGATGAAAAATACGCCAAGCAGCGCACCAAGAGAAGCATTCGGGGGAAGAAGAAACGGGCCCACCAGGAGATTGATTGACCCAAGAATGACTTTAAAATCTAAACTGTGTTGACAAATATCGTGTTTTTACTAAACTTTGAAATAAAAATTTGCTAGTTATTACCACAGTGTCGGATCTCATTTATTAGAATTTTATTTTCACACCATCGGGTGTTTGTCTTCATGTATTGCAATGGTGCGGTTTGCGTTTTCTATTCTTACATACATACCTGTACAACATTTTTTGCACATTTCTTTGCTTTGCTTTGTGTCTAACCTCGCTCTTATATGCTCAATGTTTGTGCACATGTATGTGGCTGTTTTAAGTGCAGACAATTTTGCTACCATCACAGTGTGTTTTGTTGACATTACTCTATTCTTATGTGCTGCCTTGTTACAATTTTCTTTATTCTTATTTGAATAACTACTAAACAATTAGTATAAAGAATTCATCCAAGAAACTTTTATCTCGATCGCACTCAATCTGAAACGTTCACCTCAAACTGTTAACCCAATGTAGCAAAACATCTGTACGTGATGGAGCAAATTGGTTACCAGATTTGGATTCAGCGCACCAAAAAAACGTAAAAATCAATCGAAACATTAGAGGCAGTTTAAAAAAATTTTTTTTTAGTGTACCTGTGTAACTTATCTGATCTAACAAGGCACCCTCCATATTCTCAATGTGCTTCTTCTATTAGCTTACTGGCTGTTTCAAAAGATGGCCGTGACATTCTAAAACTTCACCCATAACAATGACAACTGGGTTGAAGACATTGTTGAATGAATGTGAGTCATCAGTGTGTTGACCAGAGTATTCCATTCAATCTGTAAATTTAACTCCTAGGGTTATCTTTTGTACCCATGGTAAAACATTGTATTTTTGATTCGAGGGTGGACCTATATGGCTTCTTTCGGAAGTTGGTGATTAAATTGTATGTGTCCTCTCATTCTATTCCAAGGACTCTTCACTAGTAAGTGTATGATCAAAATACATTCCAGTGGGTTTTCAAGACCCTCTAATTTTGGCTTATCAGCAATTGGTCCTACAGGAGGTGGAATTGTTAGAAAAGAAATTTCTATCCATAGGGTGGACTATGTCTTATGCTCAATATCAGGAATTGCATAAATTACCAGCCAATGAAGACATAGTAGTTTGTAGAGCAGATAAAGGAGGGGCTGTGATTGTACAATCTAAGAAACAGTATAACAAGGAGATTGAAAATCAATTGGGAGATCTGAAATACTATCGTCCTTTGCAAATTGATCTCACTCATGGTTTGCGCTTACAAATAACGGAGGTGGTGAAAAGTGATTTTGTGCAGGGATATAATATTGAATGAGAGGGATTTTCTTGTTAATAAAACTCCCTTGATTCCTATTTTATATACAGTACTGAAAATCCACAAAAATTTAAATTCTCGACCAGGGAATCCCATTGTGGCTGATGGATCAAGTTTGGAACCATTGTCTGGTTTTTTTGACCGAATTTTAAATCCGTTGGCTTGTAAAGCGAAATCTTATGTTAGAGATACAACTCAAATGCTTAGCACCTTCTCCTTGATTACAAGATGATTTATTAGTAACATTTGATATTGAGGGGTATGTTTACTTAGCAGTCTTAACGTGCGCCCAGCGATAGTGTGCAGGAAGCCATAAAAGGAGTGGGTGTTTCATTCTTAACTTAGCAAAACGGGATTATCGCATGCTGTGCACATTATCGTGCGAGAGGGCGCTGCGCACGTTACCGCGCGGTAATCTTAAGTAGGCGTGCTGATGTGCAAACAGAGCAGCAGAGGTGTAGCACAATGGTTAATACATGCACTGATGGTACAGGGGTCATGGATTCAATCCCCCAGTGTGCCTAACGAATAAGGCTGGCTGAGGCATTGCCCTTTATGTTTACGCAGTGCTTTGTGAGGCATTTTATTTTTATTTTAATTAGTACTGCCAGAAAACACACCCTCACAGTGCCGTAACCTAAGGTGCCGCATAAGGTGCTCTATAAGGCACTCCAGAGGGCACATTATAAAGTGCACTGTCCGCCAAGGCACCCTATAATGTCCCCTATAGGACGCCTTATAAGGCACTTTATGGGGCGCCTTATGAGGCACCTTAAGGTTACAGCACTGTGAGGGTGTTTTTGCTGGCAGCACTGATTTACATTAAAAATAGACAATGCCTTGGACAGCCCTATCAAATAACCCCACTGTGGGATCAAACCCATGACCTCTGGCTCCACAGGCAGTGCAGTAACCAGTGGGCTACAGCTACTAACAAACCCCTGACTGGCTACGAAAGGACTGCATGTCACCATACGAACATTCTGCTGTGGGTACCAGGATAGGGTCAACCCACCCGTACCCATGATGCACAGCACATGCAAATCAGCAGTCTACAGATGATCACAAAATGGGGTATGCACCCCACAGCACCTCATCCTGGTAGGGGCAACTGACCGAGTGCACCCCCACAGCACCTCAGCCTAGTAGGGGGTGCTGATGGTGTGTGTTAGTGGCACAGAGTAGCTACAGACCGTCACATTGTGTGGGTACTGTGCTCACCCTGAGGGTGTGGTGGGGCAGCCAGCACCAGGTCCGCAGCACCTTTCATGGCAGGAATAGGCCATGTTGCAGGTACCCATCAGTGATAGTGTGTGTGATAGGTAGTTCCTGCAGACCCTCCTAGGATATATTAGTGTCTATCTGTAGTTGTCAATCAGGTCTAGCCCTCTTGGGCTATGATGCACCCAGAATAGTTCATATTCTGTGTTGGTGCCATGGTAACATGGAGGGAGGGGATGTTTGGACCCATAGGCAGATTATGCACCACCACCACCTCCCTCCGTGGCTCAGGGTGGGAGACAGGACCCCCCCAACAGATCCACATTCTATCTCCCTGCAATGGTGGCAATAGAGGGGGGCCATCAACCCTAGTCCTGCTGGGGAACAGACACCCTACAGGGCAGCCAATGCAGAGCTGTACGCATCCATAAGGCAATGGCAGAAAGACAGTAGGCCTGGAAATGCTCAGCTGCCACCCCCCCAACCCCCAACCCCCAACCCCCAACCCCCAACCCCCAACCATTCTCCAGCAGCAAGCACAGTAAGTCACCAGCCACTGCACCCTGCAAGGTGTTCCAGCCATACACATATTACTGCAGACAGTCTGCTAGTTAGTCCACAGTGCATGTTCCTGGAGGAAATGTGTGCACCCAAAACTGGGATGTGAGCACACACACCAAGCAGATAAGTCAGTGATTAGGCCCCAGAAAAGAAAACCCATACATTTCACTTGAGAGAAATACAATATAGCACTATGGGGGAACCCAGCCATGCCATGGTCACTGCTCACTCAGGGTGAGAGTGACCTCCCAGCAGGACATGCTGTGGCCACCCTGTCCATGCAGGTTGTGGCCGGACACTACAATGTCCGAGCCATTGCCCTATGCCCTGTGCAGATGCATCCAGGCCAGGCCACACTTTCCAGGCTATACCCACAGTACCTTGCTCCTCATTATGCACATTGGCAGGCTAACACTGGCAACAGTGCAAGCAGTGTGGGCTGAGTAAGGTGTTGGCAGTCACCACACACTGGATAGACAGAGACACACTCCCACACCTATGCCAGCATTGTGCAACTAGAGAGGCTTTTGGCAGCCCTGGCCACTGCACCAGTCCTGGGCACAGTGCAGGCATGGCTATGGTACGCAATACTGTTGGGGTCACTCCCCAGGGTGGTGAACACTGTCAGACACCAGACCTGAAACACACTCCACAGACATCAGAGAGGTTGGTATGATACAGTTCAATGAGCAGATTGTGCTTAACTTAGGAATTGCTATCTGCCAGTACTCATAGCAACCTTTTGATATATGTGTAACGTATTCCCAGGTTTAGGGTGGCATTACTAAGGTATGCAACTGCTAGTATTGGGAGATGCACGCAGGGCCCAACATCCTGCCTCTCCAGGAGGCTTTGGATAATGGAGCCTGTGGGTACAGGTGTTTCTGCCCCTGTTGGCCGCTGCTCTAGGGCAGAGGTTCCAAACTCCAGTCCTGGTGGGCCAAACACTGTTCGGGTTTTCATGCTGTCCCTAATGAATATGCATGAGATACATCTGCATACCATGGGGGCAGTGCATAGAAATGCAGCACAGGCATCTTTATTGGAGACAGCATGGAACCTGAATGGTGTTTGGCCCTCCAGGACTGCATTTGGGAGACTCTGCTCTAGGTAATGCGCATGTTTATGGTGTCTGTGCTCTGTAGGGTAAAATGTAGGTGTTTGAGGCATGTTTATGTTATCTGCAATAAAGGTTCTGTCTTTATTACCATGGTTTATTAGTGGGTATGGGGACTGGGTTGGCAGGAACCACAGCTGGGACTTGAACCTGTGACCTTCTGCTCCAGAACGCACTGGCTGTGTGTACTGCACCACACTGTTGCCACAGGGACAGTTCATTCCCTGGGGATACCATGACTCTTTGTCAGACAGAGCCTGTCTGTTGCAGTGCATGGCACCCACCTAAACAGGGCTAGGCCACGGTCTGCTGTGGGCAGCAGCCACTGCCCCCTCCACCACCAGTACCCCTCCGCCACCATGCTGACATGCCCTTCTCCTGGTGGTGCTGGTGGTGCGCAGTCTCAGGCCATCCAGTGTGCCGATAGGCGGCTGCCTATGGTACAGGTTCTGGGGTAGGGGTGCCTGCATAGATGTCCACGCTTCCCCCCAGCACCGTCTGCCAATGTTCTGTGCCCTTGGGGGCACCTGCTGGGTACAATCCCCTGTGACACTGTGGGAAATACACTCATGACCATGTTGGGCCCTCATCAGTTGCTGTCTGGCTGCTCTACTGTTTCAGCATTCCTATGGGCCACCTAGACATCACCCTAGTCCGCACTGTGGCCCAGCTGCACCACAGCATGTGCCGCCTGCAGCTCTCTGTATCCCCTTTTCCAACATCTGTCCAGTTGCCCATTCCGACATGCCCACCCTGCTGTTGCGGAACATAAGCACACCATAGGAAACCTGTCCAATAACAAGGGAAAACCCTGATCATCACTATTTCACAGTGGGATCATTCACCTTGTAGGGGGACAGAACATAGACCCTTCCAATATTAATATCTTTTTTTGGAGCTTTCTCGGTAGTGTTTTTTGCTGTTTCCCATTAATATCACTATTGGCCAGCTTGATTATGTTTTTTTTACATTTTGTTCAGGTCATTTTCAATGTTTATTTGCCCTTTTGTTCCGTGCACATGTATCACACTTATCACTTTTTGTAGGTTTCCCTGGCTTTGCTGTACATTTCCGACGGAAATGGTTTCTCTTCCCTTTAAATCTGCTCTAACGCCAGGGTTTCACTGGGGTTAGTTTTCAGACCCGGAATCCACAGCGTTAGTGTGCAGGGAGCCTCTCCCCTCCCACTCTCCACCCATTGACCCTCTCTCTCCGCCCTCTGGGAGCCTTTTTCCCCCCTCAGCGCTCGTTTGTGCCACTGCACGCGTTATCTTTATCTTTCTTTATCTTTATTCGGTTTCTTGATAAACCACCTAAACCATAAGGCATCAAAGCGGTGTACAATAAATGCGCTTCAGGGAGGAAAGATAGAAAAGAACGCCATGGTAAGTATGATAGGAAAGAAAAGAAAAGGAGAAAAGAGGAGAGAGAGTAAAAAGGGCAGAGCGACACAAATAGAAACTTACAACAAGAGAGAGGGGACTGATGGGGGGAAACGAGGGTAAGGGGTACCGGAGTGAAGGGTTCTATGAATGGTGATGAAATATTAGAGGGTACTGGGAGCAGTAAGTATGAATGAGGGAGCCAATAGTGTCAAAGAGAAACTGGAAGATCAAAAGCTTGTGTAAAGAGGTGTGTTTTAAGGAGGGACTTGAATTGTGGAAAAGAGGGCTCAGTATGGAGGGGGAGGGGGAGGGAATTCCACAGGGCAGGACCAAGGAAGAAGAAAGCGGAGTGGCGAGTAAGTTCGAGGTGCGCTTGAGAAGGGGAAGGGAGAAAGAGACGGTTACCATGGGAGGAACGAAGAAGGCGAGGAACAGGCTGGTGAAAAATGAGATCGGAGAGATACTGAGGGATACCGGAGTGGAGGGTTTTATGAATGGTAATGAGGTATTTGAAGATAAAGCGGTATCGAATAGGGAGCCAATGGAGGGAAAGGAGACAAGGGGTGATGTGATCACGGGGAGAGGAGAAAGTAACTAGGCGGGCGGCGGTATTTTGAATAAGTTGGAGACGGCGTATCTGAGAGGAGGGGAGACCAGCAAAAATGGAATTACAGTAATTAAGGCGAGAAATTACAAGGGAGAGGACTAAAGTAGTGAGAGAACTAGAGGAAAGATAAGGACGAAGGGACCTGATACGACGAAGGTGGAAGAAGCAGCTGCGGACCAAGGAGGAGATGTGGGAGTGGAAAGACAAGGAGGTGGCGAGGGTTACACCAAGATAACGAAGGCAGGATACAAGAGGAATGGGCAGGGATGACATTAAAGAAGCCAAGGTGGGAGGGGAAGTTGAGAAGGAAAACCAAATAGCCGATGATTTGGAGGGGTTGACACTGAGAAAATTAGTGGAGAACCATGAGGCAGTCAGGTCGAGACAAGAATTGAGAGGGGAAAGATCTGGAGAAACAGAGCTAGTGTGGTAGACAAGAAGAATATCATCAGCATAAAAGTAACAGGAGAGACCAGACTGTTGGAAAAGAAGGGCAAGTGGGGCAAGGAAGATGTTAAAGAGAAGGGGAGCAAGAATAGAACCCTGCGGAACACCACAGAGAAGAGGAGAGGGAGCAGAGTCAGTGGTACCGGAGCGGACGGAAAAAGTACGAGAGGAGAGAAAGGAGCGAAACCAGCAAAGTACTGTGCCACAGATACCAGCATCAGATAAACGGGTGAGAAGGGTATGATGGTCAATAACATCGAAAGCAGCGGAGAGGTCGAGAGAAACAGCGATAGAGAGATTACCCTGATCATGTGAGCGGTGAAGATCACTAAGAAGTGCAAGCATGATAGTTTCGGTACTGTGCCCGGGCCTAAAACCAGATTGCCGAGGATGAAGGAAAAGCGTGGAATCCAAATGTGCAGAGAGCTGTGAAAAGACTAGTTTTTCAAGAACCTTAGAAAGAAAGGGGAGATTAGAAATGGGGCACTAGTTGGCAGGGAGGGTGGGATCCAGGGTGGGTTTCTTCAGAAGGGGATGAACCAGGGCATGCTTCCATCGGGAGGGAAAACAACCAGTGGATAGACTCAAATTTATCATAGATAGGATGAAAGGGGAGAAATGAAGGGAGGGGTCGAGAAGCCAGGAAGAAGGGATAGGGTCGAGAGGGCAGGTTGTTTTATGAGACATGGAGAGGGCATGAAAAAGCTCAGTGGAGGTGATGGGGCGGAAAGAGTGCCAAGCATGAGTGGGGACACCTGAAGAAGGGGAGGAAGGAGAGAGGGGGGAAATAAGGGGGGAGAGGAGGGGAGAAAGAGGGGGGGCAGTATGGAAAGGAGGAGTGGATGGTCTGGATTTTATCAGCAAAAAAGGAGGCAAGACGGGTGGGGCTGGGGGCGGTTGGAGGGAGAGCAGTGGAGCAGGGGTAAGCCGAGGAGGAGGATAGAGAGTGGAGCAGACGGTATAAGGATCGAGAGGAATTGGAGGAGGATGCGATGAGAACGGAGTAGTAGGACTTTTTAGCTTCTGTAATCATGGTTCGGTAACAATGAAGTTCAGAATGGAAGGAGGCCAAAGAAGAAACGGAGGGAGTTTTGCGCCGACGACTTTCAGCACGCCGAAGGAAGGCGCGGTGTAAGTGAAGACCTGAGTGGAACCAGGGATGGTGAGACACAGGGCGATCAGGAATGGGACGAAGGGGGGGCCAAAGAATCCAGAGCAGTAGTGAGACTGGAGGACCAGGAATCCACCTGTTGATTAGTGGGGAGGGAAGAAAAGTCGGGAGGGAGGAGAGAGTCGGCCGAGGGGAAGGCTTGGAGGGTAAGGGGAGTAATACGTCGCCTGAGAGATGTAGAAGGGACTGTGAGAGAGGACGGGACGGGAGTATGGATGGAGGGGAAGGAGAACAACAGACATAGATGATCGGACCAGGGAAGGGGGAGAGAAGAGATGTTGGAGGGGATAAAAGGAGAGGCGGGGGAAGTAAGAAGAAGATCAAGGGTAGAGCCAGAGGAGTGAGTTGGGCAATCGATGTGTTGGGTTAAGCCAAGGTCAGAGAAAAGGGAACCAAGGGTCCGGTCACGGGGGCGAGCCTGAGAGGACAGATGGACATTGAAGTCCCCGAGGATAACCAAATGAGAAGGAAGGAGAGATGATTCCGAGAGGGTAAGAAGAAGTGAGTCCCAGAGGTCAGGACGAAGGGAGGAAGGAGCATAAAGGAGGAGGAAATATACCGGGTCGTGGAGTCCTAAGCAAAGCAAGAGGGCTTCAGGATAGCGGGGTTGAGGGGAAACAAGAGAGAAGGGAAGGGAGGACTTGTACAGAAGCGCCACGCCTCTGCCAGACCGGCGGAGACGGGGGATGTGAAAAGAGGAATAGCCGGGAGGAAGGCACCAGTGGAGGAGACTGTCCTCACCCTCTTGAAGCCAGTTCTCAGTAAGAAACAGGGCATCAAGAGAGTGGTGCAACAAAAGATCATGGATCAAAGGGGTTTTCGCACGAAGTGATCTGCAATTTAAAAGAGCAAGAGAGAGAGTCAAGAGGGAGACAGCAGAAGGGAGTGGTGGGGCAAGAGAGGAGGAGCCAGAGGTACAGACGTGAAGGTTACTCAGGACCCGAGAGGTGGAGCCTGAGGGGGGCGGGAGGCCAGACAAGGGACGATGTCCCCAAAGAACAGGGATGGAGGCCATGACACACTGATGAGCAGAGGGAGAGGAAAGAGGGAAACGTGAGCGACCGGTTGGGAGACCGCGCGATAAGGTACCTCTGCACCCGACAAAGCGCCATTATTGCGCGATAAGGTACCTTATCATGCGATAATGTGTCAGTAGCGCAAATAGCACCCTTTAGTAAACATACCCCTGTCATTATACACAAATATAGACCAACAGGAGGCTCTTTTTGGCATTTTTGGATTGGGGGAGAATTTACCTTCTCACACACCTAAAGCCTTTGTTCTCCAATTACTACAATTGATTCTTACTGAAAATTATTTTTGTTTTAATAATCGATTTTACCACCAAATCTGTGGTATTGCAATGGGAGCCATAGTGGTGCCTACTGTTGCTACATTGAATGTAGCCAATTTTGAGGAGCAATATTTATATAGATCTCCCTGGTTGTCTTCCATCAAAATTTGGAAAAGGTATTTGGATAATATCTTTTGGATTTGGCATGGATCAGTTGCATCATTACAGGAGTTTGGGATATGGCTTACTGCTCAAAAAGATAATTTGCAGTTTGAATGTTCTAGTCATCAATATCGTATTCCATTTTTAGATATACTGTAATTGTAGAAAAGACTGCTCTGGGGTCAAGTACTACCCTGGATCAAAAGGCAGTTGAACAGAATAACCTGCTACATTTCTCTAGCCATCATTCTTTGAAGTTAAAACAAGGTCTCCCAATAAGCCAGTTTTTAAGGCTTTGATTTATTTTTATTTATTTATTTAGTATACATTTGTATACCGCTACTTCCAGTGATCAGCAGCGGTTTGATTACAGATTGGAAATTGTCAAATCATGACAGGAAATTTTTTTGAGGTATAAACACATTGATTAGACAGGAAAGCACAGCACACAGAGAACTATTTTACAGGGAACATGGGCTATGGAGGGTTAAGTGGCTTGCCCAAGACCACAAGGAGCACCTGTGGGACTAGAAACCCCAGTCCTTATGGCCCAAGATTGCTGTCCTCTAGTGGGATTTGAACCCCTGACCTTCTGGCCTGAAGTACCTTGCCCCAACCACTAGGCCACTCCTCCACTCCTTATATGACAAAAGATGTTACAGGCTCAAAAATATATTCTGAGATGAAAAGATTGGGTATATCCTAAGGAGATAATTTAAAAAATCAAACAAGGGAGGATTACATGCTCATGGAAGAAGCACATTGAGAATATGGATGATGTCTTGCTGGATCAGATAAGTTATAGATTTAAGGAAATGCTTAAGCCCTGAAGCAGAATTGCATTTTACCCTTTCGAACACAACAGTCGTAGTTGCCAGTTATGGTTATTTCCTAAAAAAATGTTAACCCTTTCATGGCTGTTGTTGCCATATGGCAACTTTCAAATTTTCCCCAAAACTTTTCACCGGATTCTATACTTCCAAAAAATCTGCACACTGTGTGTGAAATGTGATGTATATCTGTGCTTGACATCTGAAAAAAACTGTTATTTAAACTATCACACCCAGCAGTAAATGAAACTGATGCCAAGACTGTTTTTAATTTTCAGCCATTCAGGACCGTAGTTGCCATATGGCAACAGTAAATATTGTTTCTTAGAAATAACATTTTTTCAAAAAAACTTTATATTCTGCATCATTTAGCTCAAATCTTAATAAAAAAACAGAAAAAAAATTTTCAGTTATAAAACAATTATGTTGATGCAAAAGGGTTAAGATAAAAAAAAAATACACTTTCGTTTTTAGTTGGGCACAAAATCACTTTGGGCCTGAATTTCAGTTGGGCGGTGCTATGTGCCGCATTAGCGCATATCCCGCCCAGCTCTTGCTTAACCCAGATTTTCCATGCCGGGGTCATATGCACCCCAGCATCAAAAATCCAATTGTTGCCGCACAGAAAAGAGGCCGCAAGAGCTACCCGTGTAGCACCGATTTTTGATGCTACACGGTTAACCCCAGTGTCTTAAAGATAGGTGATGTTTTTCCATGCCTATCTTTAAGGTACAGAGTGCTAAACGGGTAGCATTGAAAATCGGTGCTACATAGGTAGCGCCATGGCCCATCTCTGCTCTGCCCCGGAACACCCCATCACATCCCAATGCTATGTAGATAGCATCTGGGCGTGTTAGGGGACATATCCGGTATTTTCAAAGTGTACTACCTGCGTAGGTGCCCTTTGAAATCCCAGATAAGGCCTTTACATGAGTAACTAGGGAAGTTACCTGGGTAAAGGCCTTCAAAAATCGGGTCCTTTATAAAAAAAAGAGAAAAAAGGATTTAAATGCTAGAAGTAGCCTATTAATGGCAACTTTGAATGAAGAAGTCCAACATACATGCTATTTCTGTATATGAGCAATTATATTGTGCTACGCTGCTAATTGGCACTACTGTAAAATTGATACTTTAGCACAGGTCCAATTTAAGACATGATTCTTGGCACCCTTATAAACAATTCAAATATGTACACTCTGGAGGAGAGGAGGGACAGTGGAGATAGATTCAGACCTTTAAATACTTAAAGAGTATTAATGGACAAACAAACCTCTTCCAAAGACAGGGAAGCTGTAAAACTAGAGGGCATAACATGTAGCTGCAAGGAGGTAAACTGAAAGGCAATGTCAGGAAATACTTTTTCACTGAAAGGGTGGTGGATGCTTGGAATGCCCTCCCTATGTAAGTGGTGGGGGCAAACATAGTGACAGAATTCAAAATGGTATGGGACAGACACAGTGGATCCCTTTATAGCAACAGGATAAAATCAAAATAAGCATAACTATCTCTTATATCTGAACATATAGTGGTGACCTACATGGAGCAGTGGGTACACCCCCTAAACAAAGGCATGGGGAGGGGTGACCTGCATGGAGTGGCAAGTGCACCTACTCTTGCCACCTTTCTGGCAGACTAGGTGGACCATACTGGTCTTTATCTGCCGTTATATACTATGTTACTATGAACAGAAGAACCACATTCCCGTTGCAGTAAAATTAGATGCACCTGTGATCAATTATCAGTACTCACATGACTTGAATCAACGAATGAATTATGGCTCTAATGTTTAAAATTGCCACATTCTCTCTCTGTTCCATTTTCGCAATAGTGAAGACAAGAGAGCTGCCTGAGACCATCAGAAAAGCCATTATTACCAAACATCAAACTTTGGAGGAGTACAAGGCCATCTCCAAAGACCCTTGTCATTCCTGTATCAACAGTTTGCAATGTTATTAAGATGTTTTCTACTTATGGAACTGTCAAGAACCTACTAGGATATGATAGGAAGTAGAAAATTGATAAGAACATAAATGCCATACTGGGTCAGATCAAGGTCCATTAAGCCCACTATCTTGTTTTCAACAATGGCCAAGCAAGATCACAAGTACCTGATAGGTTCCAAAAAAGGTGCACAGGTTCCACAATGCTCGTGCAAGTAAGCAGTGGATTTTCTGGGTCTTCTAATAATGGTTTATGGACCTTTCCTCCAGGAACTTGTCCAAGCCTTTATTAAACCCAGCTATATTAACAGCTTTTAGTACATCCTTCGATAACGAATTCCAGAGTTTGATTACACGTTGAGTAAAAAAATATTTTTTCTTATTAGTCTTAAATGGGTTACATTGTAGCTTCATTGCATGCCCTATAGTCTTTCTACATTTTGATGGCGCAAACAACTGATGTACATTTACTCGGTCCACTCCAATCATTAATTTGTAGACCTCTATAAAATTCCTCCATCAGCCTTCTCTTTACAAGTTGAGAAGCTCTACATTTTTAAGCCTCTCCTGACAGGGGTATCCTTCCATCCCCTTTACCATTTTGGTGGCTCTTCTCTGAACCTATTCTAATTCTGCTATATCATTTTTAAGAAACGGCGACCAAAATTGCACACAATATTCAACATGTGGTTGCACCAATACAGAGGCATTATAATATCCTTGGTCTTATTCTCCATTCCTTTCTTATGATTCCTAGCATTCTATATGCTTTCTTGGCCGCCACTGCACACTGGGTGGAGGGTTTCAACGTATAATCCACGATGACGTCTAAATCTTTTTCCTGGGTGGTACTTTGTATCGTGTAACCAAAGTTTGGGTTGTTCTTTCCTAGGTGCATAACTTTGCACTTGTACACATTAAATTTCTTTTGCCATTTGGATGGCCAGTCTTCCAATTTATCAAGGTCTTGCAATTTTTCATAATCCTCTTGCATTTTAACAACTTTGAATAATTTTTTGTCATATGCAAATTTGATTAACCTCACTCGTTATTCCCATTTCCAGGTCATTTATTAATATGTTAAAAAGCAGCGGACCCAGCATAGATCCCAGGGCTACTCCACTATTTACCTTTCTCCATTGAGAAAATTGACCATTTAGTCCTACTCTCTGTTTTCTATCTTTTAACCAGTTCCTGATCCACAATACTCCAATCCTAAAATGTTTTAATTTCATCAAGAGTCTCTCATGAGGGATCTTGTCAAAGGCTTTTTGAAAATCCAGATACACTATATCAACTGGCTGACCTTTGTCTACCTGTTTATTCTCGCCTTCAAAAAAATATAACAGATTAGTAAGACAAGAACCTCCTTGGCTAAATCTATGTTGGCCTTCTCCCATTAAGCCATGACTATCTATATGTTCAGTAATTGTATTCTTTATAATGGTTTCTACCATTTTGCCAGGTACTGATGTCAGGCTCACCAGTCTGTAGTTTTCTGGATCACCCCTGAAAACCGTTTTTTAAAAATTGGCGTTACATTGGCAATCCTCCAATCTTCAAGTATTACAGATGATTTTAATGATAGTTCACAGATTACTAATAGTAGGTCTGCAGTCTCATATTTTAGTTCTTTCAACACCCTTGGATGTATACCATCTGGTCCAAGTGATTTGCTACTCTTTAGTTTATCAAATATTTGTACTACATCTTCCCGGTTTATCAATATTCCTTTCAATTCTTCCAATATATAGGGGGATGTTTACTAAAGTGCGGTAATCGTAATTAACGCGCGTAAAGTACGTTTAACGATCGTTAGCACGTCCGAACGCGCGTTCTGACATGCTAACGATCGTTAAACGTACTTTACGCGCGTTAACCGCAGTTAACGATCGTAAACCTCCGCGGCGCGTTAAAACAGCGCAGAAGGTGGAGAGTGGGCGGAGAGAAGGGGTCAATGGGCGGAGAGTGGGCGGGGAGAGGCTCCCCTCATACTAACGCGCTGAATTTCTGAGCTCAATTCCAACGCGAATGAAAACCTGTCGTTAAAGGCATATTAAAGGGAAGAGAAACCATTTCCGTCAGCAATGTACAGCAAAACCGGGGAAACCTACAAAACGTGAGCAGTGTGATACATGTGCAAAGACCAAAAGTTCACATAAAACCTTAAGAATGACAAGAAACATTGTAAAAAGCACAATTCAGCTGGACAACAGTGATAGCAATGGGCAACAATGAACAACACTCCCTGGAAAGCACCAAAGAAAGAAATGATGTTTGGAAGGGTCTATGCTCCGTAGACCCTTTCAAAGATCATTTCATTGTGATGGAGCTTTCCTGGGAGTGGTGTGTAATGTTACCCAATGATATCATTGTTGCCCAGCTTAGTTATGGGTGTTTGCCCCTTTTTTTGAGGTCTGTTTTGAGGTTTATGTGCACCTTTGTCTCCATACAAGGTAAATGAGCCCACAGTAAACCTGTGCAGAGCAGGGTTTCTGACTCGTCAGGCCGCTTTAACTAACTCCAGGGACTGCACCATCTCTGTGGCCACAGTGTGGTGCAACAGACACAGCCAGTGCCTGTAAGACCAGAGGGTCACAGGTTCAAATCCCAGCTGGGGCTCCTGCCAACCCAGTCCCCATAGTTTTACCCACCACTAAACAGTGATAGGAAAGACACCCCTTTATTGCAGAGAACATACGCATGGTTAATACGCCTATATTATACCACACCAAACACAGACATCAGAAACAGGCGCATTACCCAGAGCAGAGTCTCGCAATTGCAGTCCTGGAGGGTCCCACACCATTCAGGTTCCATGCTGCCTCTAATAAAGATGCCTGTGCTGCATATCTATGCACCACCCCATGGTATGCAGATGTAGCTCATGCATATTTATGAGGGACAGCATGAAAACCCGAACAGGTTTGGAACACCAGGACTGGAGTTGGGGAACTCTGCCGTAAAGCAGCAGCCAACAGGGCCAGACACACCCACAGGCCCCATTGGCCAATGCCTCCTGGAGAAGCAGGACATTGGGCCCTGCCTGTATCTCCCAATACTAGCAGTTGCATACCTTAGCAATGCCACCCTACACCTGGGTATATGGTACACAGCTATCAAACGTTTCCTGTGATAACTGGCAGATATCAATTCCTACATTAAGCACAGTTTGCTCAGTGAGCTCCACCATAACAATCATTCTGCTGTCTGTGGTGTGTGCTGCAGGTCTGGACTCTGACAGTGCGTACCACCATGGGGAGTGACCCCCAACAGTCTTGCGTACAATATCCATGCCTGAACTGTGCCCAGGACTGGTGTGGTGGGTATAGCTGCTGAACACCTCTATAGTTGCACAATGCTGGCATAGGTGTGGGGGTGTCTGTCTGTCTATCCAGTGTGTGGTGGCTGCAAACACCTTCCACAGCCCACACTGCCAGCAATGTTGCCAGTATTGAGCTGCCAATGTGCTTAATGAGGAGCAAGGTACCATGGGTATAGGTCGGACAGGGTGGCCTGGCCAGGGTGCATCTGCACAGGGCATAGGGCAGTGACAGGCACATTTTAGTGCCCGGCCACCACCTACACAGACAGGGTGACCTCAGTATGTCCTGCTGAGAGATCACTCTCACCCTGACTGTGCAGTGACCACAGCATGGCTAGGCACCCCCATAGTGCGATATAGTACTTCTCTCATGTGATAGATATGGGTTTCCTTTTGGGGCCCAGTCACTGATTTATCTGCTTGCTGTGTATGCTGACATCCCAGTTCTGGGTGCATGCATATCCACTGGGCACATGCATTATGGACTAACTGGCAGACTGTTTGCTGCTGGTATGTGTCTTGATGGAATGGCTTGCAGGGTGCAGTGGCTGATGGCTTGCTGCAGGAGTATGTCAGATAGTGGTGGGGTGCAGCTTACCATATCCAGGCCTGATGTCTGTCTGCGTACAGAGCTGCGGTGCCTGCCCTGTGGGGTGTCTGTTCCCCACCAGAACTGGAGTTAATGTTCCTCTCTACTGCCACCTTTGCAGGGAGGTAGAAGGTGGATCTATTGTTAGGAGACCCTGTTTGCTACCCTTGGCACTTGGGGAGGGGGGGGGGAAAGGGCCACCTAGGGGTCCATGGGGGCTAGATCTGTCTGCAAGGTGTTTGTGCAGAAACTACCTATCTCGCACATTAACACTGCTTTGGACCTGCGCCATGGCCTCTTTCAGCCATGGATGTTGCTGTGGACCTGGTGCTGGGCGCCTCACTGCACCCTCAGGGTGAGCACAGTACCAGCACAATGTGACGGTGTGTAGCTACTCTGTGCCAGTACAACACACGGTCAGTACCCCCTACCAGGCCGAGGTGCTGTGGGGGTGCACATGGTCACTTCCCCCTACCAGGCCGAGGTGCTGTGGGGGTGCATTCCCAATGGTGTGTATCTGTGGACAGCTGATTTGCATGTGCAGTGCATCATGGGTGTGACTGGCACGATCCAACCCTGGAAAGATCCAGCGCCTGCTCTCAGGCTCTGATAAACCATAGGCCATCACACGTACATCTGTTAGCATAGTGCATAAGTGCAAGACACCCTAAAGTGTCTGTACTATAAGGTGCCCACGCTGGTAAAAACACACGTACTCACGCACGATTGTACGCACGTACCAACGCACAGGGCTACGCCCGTAACAACGCATGCAGCCACGCACTTACCAACGTACATGGCTATGCGCACTGCGAGAGTGTGTTTCACTAACAACTACTGAACGTAAAGAAAAACATGCCTCCTCATTCCCTATGTAATGTACAGGGTGCTGCCTGGGACAGCATTCTGCATTAGGCACACTGGGGATTCGAACCCATGCTGCCTGTAACAGCGGTGAGTACACTAACCATTGTGCTACAGCTCTGTTTCAATGATTTGGGCCTGTACGCCTTCATATGCTTAACGCGCCACGGCGCCCTGTAACGCTCGTTAGTTTTTGGAACGCGCGTTAGTTGTTACGATGTACCGCCCATGTCCTTTTTTGGCTTTCCTTTCACTAACGCGGCTCCTAACGCGATTTGCACTAACGCAGTTTAGTAAACATACCCCATAATCTTTATATACCATTTCAGGCATGGATAACTTCCCTTCGTCTTCTTCAGTAAATACCAAAGCAAAGAATTCATTCAGTCTCTTCGCTACAGCTTTGTTTTTACTTAGCGCCCCTTTTGCTCCTCTATTATTCAATGGTCCAACTGACTCTCTCACAGGTTTTTTGCTACGTATGTATTTGAAAAAGCTTTTATTATGCATATTTTTTGCTTCCACTGCAATCTTTTTTCCAAGTTCTCCATTTGCCTGCCTTATCAATGCCTTGCATCTAACTTGCCAATGCTTATGTTGTTTCCTATTTTCATTATTTGGCTCCTTTTCTATTTCCTGAAAGATGCTTTTTTGTCAACAACAGCTTCTCTAACCTCAACTTTAAAACCATGCTGGCAGGTCTTTGGCCTTCCTTCCACTTTTCTTAAAGTGTGGAATACATCTTTTCTGGGCTTCCAAGATAGTAGTTTTTAAACAGTGCCATTGCTTGATGTAAATCTTTAACCTTTGCAGCTGCTCCTTTTATTTTTTTCTTAACTATTTTCCTAATTTTATCATAGTCTCCCTTTTGAAAGTTAAAAGGTAGTATTGTGGATTTCCTTGCCATTCTTCTTCCACTTATTAAATCAAATGTGATCATGTTATGATCACTATTGCCAAGTGATCACTATTGATCCAGATCCTCTGTTCTACTAAGGACTAGATCCAAAATAGCTTCCTCTCTTGTCAGTTCATAAACCAGCTGCTCCAAAAAGTAGTCATTTATTTAATCTAGAAATTTTATCTTCCTAGCATGTCACCCATTATTACTGTGTTGTAACTTTTGTTATCTTCCCGATTTCTTCCATCATTTCATCATCTATCTGTTCATTCTGGTCAGGCAGTCGGTAGTACACCCCCACTGCTATTGCCTTCCCCTTTTTACATGGAATTTCTATCCATAGAGATTCTACAGTGTATCTTGTTTCCTGCAAAACTTTAATCCTATATGACTTAATGCCCTCTTGCCCTCTCTAACATAGAACATAACCCCTCCACCAATTTGCTCTACTCTATCATTGTGATATAGTTTGTACTCAGGTATCACAGTGTCCCAATGTTTGTTTGCCTTCCACCATGTGTCTGAGATGCCAATCATATCCTTTCATTTAGTGCCATATATTCTAGCTATCCCATCTTATTTTTTTAGACTTCTAGCATTTGCATACAGGCATTTTAGAGGTTGTATTTTATTCATAGTACTCTGATTATCAGAGTACTATGAATAAAATAGGGCTAATTTGGAATGTTGATAGGGCTAATTTGGAATGTTTCAGCGCTGTACTTGGATCTACGTTACTTTTATCTTTATTGGACCCTCTCTGTTGAGATGTCCTAACTTCCCTCTTTTGCTAGTATCCATCAAAGATACATCCTTCCGAACCATGCACCCTTGGGTGACTGTTGGCTTTCCCCTATTATCTAGTTTAACCTTTAAAAAGGAGATAGAGCAGCTTTTAATGTCATCAGCCCATCCTTTCAGAAAAGTCCCTCCTTCCCCTGAATGTTGCCCAGTTCCTAACAAATCCAAAACCCTCTTATTTGCACTGTAGTCTCATCCATGTATTGAGACTCCAGAACTCTGCCTGCCTTTTGGGTCCTGCGCGTGGAACAGGAAGCTTTTCTGAGAATGCTACCCTGAAAGTTCTGGATTTCAATTTCCTACCTAAAAGCCTAAATTTGGCCTCCAGAACCTCCCTCCCACACATTCTTATGTCATTGTTACCAACATGTATCAAGACAGCAGACTCTTCCTCAGCACTATCTAAAGCCTTGATTAGGTGGCAGGTGAGGTCCACTACCTTCGCACCAGGCAGTCATCTTACCAGATGATCTTCACATCCACCAGTCATTTAGATATCTATATGCCTAATGATCAAATCGACAACTATAATGGCCATCCTAACCCTTCCTTCATGGGCACATGGCCATGGAGAAACAATCTCAGTGCAAGAGGGTTTTACATCTCCTGGTGGACAGCTCCTAGCTACAGGATCACCTCCTGCCACACCAAGGTGATGCTCTCCTTTCACATGAGTTCTCCCCTCCATAGCAATAGCGAGGCTGCCAGACTGGAGGTGGGAATTCAGTACTATATACCAGCAGGTCTCATCTATGTACCTCTCCGTTTTCCTTATGTCCTCTAAGTCTGCAACTCTCTCCTCCTGAGATCGGACTTGGTCCCTGAGAACAAAGACCTCCTTGCACCTAGTGCACATGTATGACCCCTCACCAACTGGGAGAAAATTGTACATGTGACATTCAATGCAAAAGACTGGATAGCCCCCATCTCGCTGCTAGACTGCTGTCTGTATCTTAGTTTTAAGGTTTTGTTTAGCTATTAAAGTTGTTTAAAGTTACTAGGGATACTTGTACTGATACACCAAATAAGTTTAAGGGACTTTGTTTACCTCAAGATTAATTAATTTCAAGGCCTTAATTAATCTATTCCTGTTGAGGATAACCTGCTGAACCTGAAAGTGAATTTGACCACCTCTCTCTCTTTAATCAGTCTAAGAGTCTATAAAGCTAATATTATCCCTCTGGTGGGTGGGAGAGAATTAGTAAAGGCTGGCTAGGGGAGTGGAGGAGTAGCCTAGTGATTACAACAACAGACTAGCACCCAGGAGATCTGGATTTACTCTTTGTGACCTTGGGCAAGTCACTTTGCCATTCCTTTTCTTCCGAGGCAATGGAGGATAATCTACTTCTAGTCCTACCCTGCCAAGAAAACCCAAGGGCTGCTAGATCACCAGGATCAGCAATGACTTGACAGCACTTGAAAAAGGCTGGCTTACTACTCAGGTCCCAGACCTGTGCTTCTAAGGTAATCTGTTAATTTCCTGGGTGATTCACACAGTCCTTGGTTTGATAGAGGGGGCCTTTCAAATTTCCCCTTTGATCTGTCACTTGGCTTTAACACCTATTTAAAACAATTTCACAGGTCTCTTGTCCACTAACTAATTTGCCCCCTCTTTGTAAAAGTCTCTAGAAATGATATTTCTTTCTACTCAAAGAATATTTACCCTATTCTTTCTTCTGTGCTAAGCTATACTTTGATTTGATTTAAATTAAAAGTCCTCTGCTTATATTAGGTCCTGACTGAGTTATAAACTTAAACTAAAAGCTCCCTTCTGGGTTTTCAATTTAAAGTAAAAGCTCTCTGCTGCATTTTAAATTTAAACTAAAAGCTCTCGACTGATACTAGGCCCTGACTGAGTTAACAAATCTATTGGATTCTAAATTAAACAGATTAATCAGATTTAATCCAAAGCATTCACTTTTCCCCAAGACTTAGAGAATTTCTCAGAAGTAAATACTTACAAGTACAGATTTCTTTCCAGCAGTAGCAGTCCCATTTGGTAGTCCTTCAAGACAATAAGAAGTCTTCAAAGGTTATGCGAACTGTTGGAAAAACACCATGTACAACATCTAAAGAGCTTAAGGCTGACTTGGAGCAATCTGGAGTGGTAGTTTCAACCCGCATCATATGCTGCGCAGAAAAGAAAGAAGGACCCACTATTTTTTGTTAAATCAGTCAGGGCCTAGTAGTAGCAGTTTAAGTTTAAATTTAAAACACAGAAGAGAACTTTCTGGTTACATTTCATACCCAGCAGAGAGCTTGTAGTATTAATTTAATAGTCACTCAGGGCCTAGTATCAGCAAAGTACTTTTAGTTTAAATTTAAAACACAGAAGAGAGCTTTCTGGTTAAATTTGGAATCTAGCAGAGCGCTGTAGTTTAAATTTAATAGTCACTTAGGGCCTAGCATCAGCAAAGTACTTTTAGTTTAAATTTAAAACACAGAAGAGAGCTTTCTGGTTAAATTTGGAACCCAGCAGAGAGCTTGTAGTTTAAATTTCATAATAAGTTAGAGCCTAGCAGCAGCAAAGAGCTATAATTTAAATCAAATAAGAATATAGATTAGCACAAAAGGCAAAACAGGGTCAGTACTCTTTGAGCAGCAAATAAAGTCTTCTAGAGACCTTTACAAAGAGGCCTTCTACCTAGGGGAGAAGAGACCTGTGAAACTTTTTCAATAGGTGTTAACACCAGGTGGCAGGTCAAAAGGCCATTTTGAAAGACTCCTTCTATCCAAGCAAGGTCTGTTAATCATCCAGGAAGTTGGTCACAGCTTACCTCAGCAGCACAGGCATAAATAGCTCAACCAGAGCTCTGTGATCCTCAGTCTTGAAGGACTAGAAAAGGGGACTGTTACTTCTGGAGAGAGATCTGCAATTGTGAGTATATATTTCCGGGAATTTTCTGAAAGGAATTATTTCTATTAAAGCTAATTAATCTGTGAACCCACTATTTTTTGTTAAATCAGTCAGGGCCTAGTAGTAGCAGCAGTTTAAATTTAAAACACAGAAGAGAACTTTCTGGTTACATTTCATACCCAGCAGAGAGCTTGTAATTTTAATTTAATAGTCACTCAGGGCCTAGTATCAGCAAAGTACTTTTAATTTAAATTTAAAACACAGAAGAGAGCTTTCTGGTTAAATTTGGAACCCAGCAGAGAGCTCAGTTTAAATTTAATAGTCACTCAGGGCCTAGCATCAGCAAAGTACTTTTAGTTTAAATTTAAAACACAGAAGAGAGCTTTCTGGTTAAATTTAGAACCCAGCAGAGAGCTTGTAGTTTAAATTTCATAGTAAGTTAGAGCCTAGCAGCAGCAAAGAGCTATAATTTAAACCAAATAAGAATATAGCTTACCTCAGCAGCACAGGACAGGGTACTGTGTAGCAGCCCTCTTTTAGTAAGTGTTATTTCCCTCCCTCTCTCCCCACACCCACCCACCCCTGGGATAATCGTAGCTTTATAGGTACTTACACATCTTAAAAGACAGGAGGTGCTCTCAGGTGAAGCTCGATACCCAAATCAGTCATACAATAGGGACCTGAGATTAATTAAGCTTCAGGTGAACAAAACGTATTAGGTACAGTTTTATTGGTATAAATATCCATAGGAACCCTTGGTAAGTAAAGAACTTAAAGAACTAAACAAAAACTTAAAACTAAGATGCAGACAGCAGTCCAGCAGTGAGATGGGGGCTTTCCAGTCTATTGCATGGAGTGTCACAAGTATGATTTTCTCCCAGTTGGTGAGAGGTCTTACGTGTGCACTAGGTGCAAGGAGCTCTTTGCTCTCAGGGAACGAGTCCGTTCTCTAGAGGCTAGAGTAGCAGACTTGGAAAACATAAGAAAGACAGAGAGGTACATAGACGAGACCTACAGGGATATAGTCCTGAAGTTCCACCTCCAGTCTGGCAGCATCCCTGTTGCCATGGAGGAGAGAGGTCACGTGACAGGACAGCATCACCCTGCTGTGGCAGGAAGTGATCCTGTAACTAGGACCTGTCCTCCAGGTGATATAAAACCCTCTCGCACCGAGGAAGTTTCTCCAGGGCCATGTGCCCATGAGGGAAGGGTTAGGACAGCCGTTATAGTTGGTGATTCGATCATTAGGCATGTAGATAGCTGGGTGGCTGGTGGACGTGAGGATTGCCTGGTAACATGCCTGCCTGGTGCGAAGGTAGCAGACCTCACGCGCCACCTAGATAAGGTCTTAGATAGTGCTGGGGAGGAGTCTGCTGTCTTGGTGCATGTCGGTACCAATGACATAGGAAAATGAGGTAGGGAGGTTCTGGAGGCTAAATTTAGGCTTTTAGGTAGGAAGCTGAAATCCAGAACTTCCAGGGTAGCGTTCTCCGAAATGCTTTCCGTTCCACATGCAGGACCCAAAAGGCAGGCAGAGCTCCGGAGTCTCAATGCGTGGATGAGACAATGGTGCAGAGATGAGGGTTTTGTATTTGTTAGGAACTGGGGAACATTCTGGGGAAAGGAGGGGCTCTTCCGAAGGGATGGGCTTCACCTTAACCGGGATGGAACCAGGCTGCTGGCATTAACCTTTAAAAAGGAGATAGAGCAGCTTTTAAACTAGATAATAGGGGAAAGCCGACAGTCGCCCAAGAGCGGATGGTTCGGAAGAATGTATCCTTGAAGAATACTACCAAAAGCAGAGAGGTTCCAAAAAAGAGTAAAGTAGTCCAAATGCCCTCAAGTATGGAGCAGACAGAGCTTAAGATCCCAAATTACCCATGTCTACCAATAGCCAAATTAATATGAATAAAATACAGTCTCTAAAATGCTTGTATGCAAATGCTAGAAGTCTAAAAAATAAGATGGGAGAGTTAGAATATATAGCACTAAATGAGAGGTTAGATATGATAGGAATATCAAAGACATGGTGGAAGGAGGACAACCAGTGGGACACCGTGATACCTGGGTACAAACTATATCATAATGATAGAGCTGATCAAATTGGTGGAGGGGTTGCGCTCTATGTTAGAGAGGGCATTGAGTCAGAAAGGATTAAAGTTTTGCAGGAAACAAAATTTGCTGTAGAATCTCTATGGATTGAAATTCCATGTAAAAAGGGGAAGGTGATGGCAGTGGGGGGTGTACTATCCACCACCTGGTCAGAATGAACAAATGGATGATGAAATGCTCAAAGAAATCAAGGAAGCTAACAAAAGTTACAGCGCAGTAATAATAATGGGTGATTTCAATTACCCCGGTTTCGACTGGGTCAGTGTCACGGTAGTACATGCTAGGGAGATAAAGTTCCTAGATGACATAAATGACTGCTTCTTGGAGCAGCTGGTTCATGAACCGACCAGAGGGGAAGCATGTAGATAGTCATGGCCTAATGGGAGACAGCCAACATGGCTTTAGACAAGGAAGATCTTGTCTTACTAATCTGTTATGTTTTTTTGAAAGTGTGAATAAACAGGTGGACAAAGGTGAGTCGGTTGATATAGTGTACCTGGACTTTCAGAAAGCCTTTGACAAGGTCTCTCATCAGAGACTTTTGGCAAAACTAAAGAGTCATGGGATAGGAGGCAGTGTACTACTGTGGATCAGGAACTCGTTAAAAGATAGAAAGCAGAGGGTTGGGCTAAATGGCCAATTTTCCCAATGGAGAAAGGTGAATAGTGGTGTACCCCAGGGATCTGTGCTGGGTCCGCTGCTTTTTGACATATTCATAAATGACCTGGAAAGTGGAATAACGAGTGAGGTTATAAAATTTGCAGATGACACAAAACTATTTAAAGTTGTTAAAACCCAAGAGGACTGTGGAAATTTGAAAGAGGATCTTGATAAATTAGAAGACTGGGCATCAAAATGGCAGATGAAATTTAATGTGGACAAGTGCAAAGTTATGCACCTAGGGAAGAACAACCCAAACTATGGTTACGCGATGCAAGGTTCCACATTAGGAACCACCACCCAGGAAAAAGATTTAGGCGTCATTGTGGATAACATTTTAAAACCCTCGGCCCAGTGTGCAGTGGCAGCCAAGAGAGCAAATAGAATGCTAGGTATCATAAGGAAAGGAATGGAAAATAAAACAAAAGATATTATAATGCCTCTATATCGTTCCATGGTGAGACCGCACCTTGAATATTGTGTGCAATTCTGGTCGCCGTATCTTAAAAACGATATAGCGTTATTAGAAAAGGTTCAGAGAAGAGCCACCAAAATGGTAAAGGGGATGGAAGGATACTCCTATGAAGAAAGGCTAAAAAGGTTAGGGCTTTTTAACCTGGAAAAGAGACGGCTGGGGGAAGATATGATAGAAGTCTATAAATTAATGAATGGAGTGGAACAGGTAAACGTAGATCGATTGTTTACGTTATCAGAATATAGAAAGACTAGGGGACATGCAATGAAGCTACAGGGTAAACTATTTAAGACTAATAAAAGAAAATATTATTTCTCTCAACGTGTAATCAAACTCTGGAATTTGTTACCGGAGGATGTAGTAAAGGCTGTTAGTGTAGCTGGGTTTAAAAAAGGTTTGGACAAGTTCCTGGAGGAAAGGTCCATAAACCATTATTAAGAAGGGACCCAGGATATTAATGCTTGACCCAGTACAAGCATTGCAGAACCTGTGTCTTTTGGGGAAACTGCTAGGTACGTATGACCTAGATTGGCCACTGTTGGAAATAGGATACTGGGCTTAATGGACCTTGGTCTGACCCAGTATGGCATATCTTATGTTCTTATGTTCTCTTCTCCTTCTCTCTCAGCTACAAACTCATTGAGGAGGGAGTGTTGGAAAGGCAGGAAGGCAGCTACACAGGTGCAGTGGGATGCTCCCAAAAGCTTTCTTATTGGACGCTAGGGAACATTTCCATGCGGACTCCATCGGTATCGATGTTACCCATATGTGAAGACTAAATTCCTGCTGTTCCAAGTGATCACCTGCTACAGGTGAATAACTATGCTTTCCATGCTAGAATGAGCAGGCATTTTGTAAAAAGGAAAAGAATTCTGGGGAGAACAATCCAGACTACAGAAGTTCTCCTCTGCGGAAATGACCCCTTACACCAGGGGACATAGTAGCCATCAATCCCTTAGAGGTTGGGGAGCGGGACACAGCATGGTTGTGGGAACCTCTGGTTTACTGGTTATCCTTACCCACTGCACCATCTGCCAACTCCTGCGCTAAGGCAGGCAAGGCCAGACTAACCGCATCCCCTGACGTAGAGGGGGAGCAATACCTCCAGGGACGACTTAGAAGCTGCCATGCAAGTAGAGCAGAGTCCAGAAGCCAGAAATGAGGCATCTTGCTTGCCACAGGCCAAACAATGTTTCCTGGAAGAAGACATAGAGAGTTAAGGCAAGTATAATAATAGTGCCTGCTAAGGCCGTGGTGGCCTAGAAGGCACACGTTAACGGTGCTATTACAGTAAAGCACATTACATGTGCTAGGGTAGGAACATGCATTGGAGCCACTCGGGCGGAACACATGCACAGACCATCCAACCGCCAGCCAAACGATAGTAAAAATGCACCTAACGCGTGGAGAAAATGGTGGGAAACCCTCATACCACAACAATCTTCAGCGGTCCACTTCGAATTGTGCCCCAGAGAGACAGAATCAGGGAGCCCCCAACAAGGACAATGACTAGGTCAAACCTTGGTACTCCTGAGAGCCCCAGACAGATAATCCATGGAAGGCTCAGTTCAACTCCCTGTTTCTCTGGCTTTGCAGGCACTGTGTTTAAGGCAGATTCCTCTGAGAGCCTTCTGCATTCTTCAGGAGGGAGCAGGGACGACAGAGGAGGGAGGAGGCATTGAGGTTGTGTGAGACTCCTGAACTCTTCCAGATCCTTCCAATTTTCTGGCTGCTCAACAGGCCCTTAACAGGATAAGAGCATGGAGCTGAAGCAACTTTCCCTCCTCTTATGGCTACAGAAAAGACCAGTCTAGGGCAGCCTCCAAATCACACTCAAGTGAGAGTCACCTCTCTCAAAGTGGCCTTTCACGAGTATTTGGATCAATCTTTTCCTTTCAATTCAGACTTTCTTCAGAGTGTAGAAAATCCATCCATAAGAACATAAAAAATGCCATACAAGGTCTATCAAGCCCAATATCCTCTTTCCAACAGTGGCCAATCCAGGTCACAAGTATCTGGCAGGTTCCCAAAAAGACACAGGTTCCACAGTGCTCATCATGGGGCAAGCAGTGGATTTTCTGAGTCCTCTTTAATAATGGTTTACGGATCTTTCCTACAGGAACTTGTCCAAAACTTTTTTAAACTCAGCTACACTAACAGCTTTACCACATCCTTCGGTAACAAATTCCAGAGCTTGATTATGCGTTGAGTATAAAAAAAAAAAGTTTTTCTTATTAGTCTTAAATAGGTTACATTTTAGCTTCATTGTGTGTCCTCTAACCTTTTCTCTTTTTGATGGCAAAAACTGATCTACGTTTACCTGTTCCACTCCATTCATCAACTTCTACGACGGCAAAAGCTAGAAGGATGCTTGGGTGCATACGGAGAGGAATGGCTAGCAGAAAAAAGGAGGTGATAATACCTCTGTATAAGTCTTTGGTGCGACCTCATTTGGAGTATGGTGTGCAATTCTGGAGACCGCACCTTCAAAAGGATGTGAACAGGATGGAGTCGGTGCAGAGGGTTGCTACTAAAATGATTAATGGGCTTCATTATAAAGCATATGAGGACAGACTTAAGGATCTTAATATGTACACCTTAGAGGAAAGGCGGGATAGAGGTGATATGATTGAGATGTTTAAATACCTCCATGGCGGGGCGGAGCCTGATGTCCAGCGGGTAAGACGCTTCGCGCTGAAGCTCCCGAGAGGCCTACTTAGAATCCTGACTTAATACCTATACAAACTTACTATTTCGCTCCGAACTGACCGGGGTACCTCGGGGGGGATGGCGGCCCATAAACCAGCGCGCTTGGACTTCGGGTCTCCTTCTTCTTCTCACGGAAAACGCTCTAAAACAGAGGTGTCCTCCCCACAGAAGATGGTTCCATTTCGTGAAAACCCCGAAATGCACCTGGAGATTTTAGAGGAAATACGCGGCGTGAAGGAATTGGTGCAGTCCAATGGAGAAGCGCTTCGAGCCATGCGAGAAGACTTTGGAGTGCTCCAGGACCGACTTGAAAGTCTCTCATTACGGCAGGACAACATGGCGGGGGTCCTCGACTCGCACGCGGAGCGCTTGGGCAAACTGGACAAAGCTGAGCGCCAGATACAGAATCTTCAAAAGGAGCTAGAAGATAGCAATAATCGAGCCCGTCGCAACAATGTGAGGCTCATTGGAATACCGGAGGGGGTGGAAGCAGGAGATATAAGAGAATTCTTGCTCAAAACTCTTCCCTCCTTGCTGAAGATCACTTTTCATAGAGAACTGGAAATCGATCGTGCACATCGTGTTCCTACCCACATGGCGCTCAACCGCACGACCCCCCGGCCTATTATCTTTCGCTTGCTACGATATCAACAAGTGGAACAAATTTTAAATGCTGCCCGGGCGAATCATCATTTGGAATTTGAAGGTCACAAAGTCTCCTTCTTCCCTGACTTGGCAAAGCCTACCGTTGACCGTCGGAAGAAACTCCTTGCTTTTCGCCCTCGACTTCAACAGCTACAGGCTCGCTTTGGCCTGTTGTATCCAGCGAAGCTCCGAGTGAATCTCCACAACCAAACCAGGACATTCGAAGATCCTGATCTACTATCAACATTTTTAGACTCCAAAGAAGCAGAGCAGATGCGCTAATCCAAAATTTGGACTTTTTATCTGCCGGCTCTGTCCGCCATTTTGAAGGGCCCGATGCGGCGGTCATAGTCAAGCACAGAGACTACCTGGACTTTCTTTCTTTCTCTATATGACTTTTGGTTTTTTTGGTCTCCTATCCCTCCATGATGTGTGCCTCGGTCGGATTCGGAGCACGCACAGTCCTACAGGTTATGTGTTTTTCAATTGCGGCCTTCTCTGGGGTTTCTCCCCGCAGACACATGGTCGCCAGTAATTTCTGGGGTTCTGCTTCTTCTCTACCGCGCTGCGGTTTTTCTTTTTTAATGTGGGGCGCTTCATTGTATTATATTAGCTTATTTTCTTTTATGTCATGTGTACAGCCAGATACAGTCAATATGAGGGACATTGTGAAACTATGTGCGCTATCATGCTCAGAATTTTTAACTTTTCTGAATGGCCTTATGTAAAATTTTATCACTCAACGTAAAAGGCATTAATAGTCCAATCAAAAGAAAGAAAATCCTTAGCTATCTTAGCCATGAGCATGCTGATTTAGTGTTTCTTCAGGAAACGCATCTAAACTCTGCTGAAACACTGAAACTCAATGCTAAGCCTTACATGGTGGCTGCCTATTCTCCCGCCGTTTCCAAACGGTGCGGGGTAGCCATTCTGGTTAAGAAGTCTTTGCAAGCTACTGTAATTGATACTAGCGCTGACAAGGAGGGTAGATGGGCCCGTGTACACCTTAAGGTTGGAGATAGTGAATTCACGTGTATTTGCATTTATGCCCCGAATGTGGACAGCCCTGCTTACTATGCAAGTATTGCGCAGTTGGCACAGGCCTCTGCCAATGCTCCATTAATACTTGGTGGTGATTTTAATCAAGTGTTAGACCCTTTGATAGATAGACAGCCGCCTAGAACGAGTAGTCCACCCAAGAGTCTTGCTACCCTTAAAGCTCTGATGCAAGATCTTGCGCTGGTAGATATATGGAGGCTGCTTCACCCCTCCGACTTAGAGTTTACTTTTTTCTCTGCCCCCCATCACTCCCAATCTAGAATAGATTTCTTTCTCATTTCCAAAGCACTGATTTCCCAAGTGGACACGGCTAGGACTCATCCTCTCCATATTTCAGATCATGCTGCCATATCTTTATCATTACATGTTACTGCGCGGGACGACTCTCCCCGAGCTTGGTTTTTTGATAGATCCCTACTAGGTCAAAAAGATTTTCAGGTTGATATAAAGGCCGCTATCCAAGATTATTTTCATTTTAACTCACCCCATGACACAGCGAGCTGGGCTTGGTGGGAGGGTTTTAAAGCATCTATCCGTGCAACTATAACTAGCTATCAAATTCGGCAGGGGAAACAAAGAAAGCAGCACTTACTGATTCTAGAGCAGCAGATACAAGCTGGGGAGCGTCTCCTCACGTCCCGTACTGACCCATGTATTTTACTCCGTTTACAACGCTTGCGTTTTCAATACAATCAGCTGTTGTACACTGCTGCTGTTAAAAATATTGAATCACAACAAGGGATATATTACCGGGAAAATAACCGTGCTGGCAAATTATTAGCAAATGCCCTAAAAGGTCAAAAAGAAGCCAAGCGTGTTACAGCCCTCCGTAATCCGTCGGGGGGGGGTTGGTCACTAAAGATACAGAAATCTTAGAACTCTTTCGTGATTTTTATACTCGGCTTTATCAATCTGAATGTGATTTTAAGCCAGAAGTATTTGACCGCTTACTTTCAGGGGTACAAAGACCGACCCTATCTGACGAAGATAGAGTGACCATGGACAAACCATTTACTTTATCAGAAATTCATTCTGCTATTAAGAAATGTGCCTCAGGTCGAGCCGCAGGCCCAGACGGTCTCCCTGCTGAATTCTACAAAACCTTTCACGCTGACTTAGCTCCAGTTTTGAAACTTTATTTTTCTGCTCTGGCCGAGGAGGGCTCCCCTTCTGGGTCCTTTTCAATGGCAAATGTAGTAGTTTTTGAGAAAGAGGGGAGAGACCCGCAACTAACAGCTAATTATCGTCCAATTTCCCTCCTAAACGCGGACTATAAAATATTTGCCACCATTCTCTCCACCCGGCTCTCTGATAGGATGTCTACCTTAATACACCCAGATCAATGCGGTTTCATTCCTGGTAGATCAACTGCTGACAATGCTCGGACTCTATGTCATGTACTAACTGCCGCAGTTAATCTTGATCGCCCATTTGTTGGCCTCTCACTTGATGCTGAGAAGGCCTTTGATCGTTTAGAGTGGCCCTTCCTGTTTGCAGTCCTCCGCTGGTACGGATTCGGGGAAGGTTTTCTCCGTTGTCTCCGCACCATGTATGCACAGCCTACAGCCAGTATATGTGCCAATGCTTTAAAGTCTCAGCCTTTTCCCCTTCAACGCGGTACTCGCCAGGGATGCCCACTGTCTCCACTTCTTTTCGATCTAGCACTCGAACCCTTGGCTTTACTAATCCGGCAATCGGAGGAGATTCATGGCGTCCCCTTCTCCCATAGGGAAATCAAAATTTCAGCGTATGCTGATGACCTTATGCTTTTTGTTTCTATAGACTCAGTACCGGCTGTCCTAGAGCAAATTGGTAAATACTCACAACTGTCCGGTTATAAGATAAATTGGACCAAGTCGGTAGCCTTTCCATTAAATCCTTTGCTTCATCAGGCAGATATGCAACCCTTCCCCTTTTTATGGCAACCTCGCATGGTCAAATACCTTGGGGTCCACTATTGTTCTCCTTTGGAAGACACTATCTCCTTCAATGCCAAAGACTTAACCTCTAAAGTCCGGGCGCTTACTCACCGCTGGACTCCTTTAACACTTACCTGGTGGGGTCGCTTAGAAACCATAAAAATGATGATTGTTCCGAAAGTGAATTATATTTTAGAAATGTTGCCCTGTCTCTTACCTCGACGTACATATAAAGATATAGAGGGCCTTCTGACTAGATACTTATGGCAAAACAAGACACCTAGGATAGCGAAACATAAGCTGCAAGCAGATAAGGAAAATGGGGGTGTCAGATTCCCAGATTTCCTGAAGTACCATCAATCTTTTCTTCTCAAACAAGGCGCTCGTTGGCTGGACGATCTAGTACCGAGTAGACCTGTGTGGCTAGACATAGAAGAGGACCTTTGCAAACCGATTCCTCTTACTTTCCTCCCTGGTATGACTCTCCCATCAGACTCCCACTATCCACCAATGCTTTTAGACACTTTAGGTGCCTTTAATACTCTTATGCAATCTTTAGACTCCCGACTCTGTCCGTTAGACAGGCTCCCGCTTTGGTACAATACTCGATTTCGCATACAAAATAAGCCGATGGCGTGGAGCCCCTGGTACACTAGGGGCATTTGGATTCCTAGCCAGTTGTTCCATGATGGTCGCTGGAAAACTTTTAGTGAATTGCAAATTGAATTTGGTCTCCCAGCGAAACACTACTTTCAGTTGGTGCAACTTCAGCATTGCCTTCGGAGTGCTAAGGTGCTCCCGCCATCGGCATCCCCTACACAAGGTTGGTCGGAGACTATCCGATCTATCGGTAGTTCACCGGGTGTAGCATCCAATTTTTACAAAACCTTATGTAATGCTATAACTAGAGATACCCCTATAGCGCAGAAAGCATGGGAGAGAGAATTGCATGTGACTTTGACCCCGGAGCAATGGAGCCTTGTCTGGAGTAGAGTGACACGGGTCTCCCGATCCGCCTCACTCACTCAGACACTCTTCTTTCTAGCCCACCGGTGTTTTTACACTCCTGACAGATTAGCCAAATGGAACACTACTCAGGGCAATAGTTGTTGGACATGCCATGCGGCCATTGGTTCACTACCTCATGTTATGTATGAATGTCCCGCACTACAGTATTACTGGCGTCGGGTCTGGGGTCGTATCCAGTCTATTTTGCACTTTCAAGAGCCCCTTTCTTGGAGGATAGTGGGACTTCGCTCAGCTGCGGGGATCCCCTCTCTTCCAAAAACGGCTTACTTCCTTTTGGACTTTATGCTTGGCATTGCTATTTCCCTAATTACGAAATACTGGAAAAATAGCTCCCATCTGAGCCCCAATGAATGGTGGAATCATGTCTGTCTCTACAGTAAATATGAACAAATACCTCGTATGTTTGCTTCCCCCGTTCAGACTCCTCATCATCGGTCCAAATGGAAGTTGCTCAATGACTATGTATATTCTGCTAAATGCTCTCATCTGACTGTCTAAATTTGTATATATCTCTGTCCCATGATCATTCTGTATTGTAGATACTCTTTTGATCGTTTTGATGTACAATCACTGTTGTTTGGAAGCGCTCACATGCTGACATAATCGGCTAGAGAAGAAGCATGGGGGTGGGGGGTAATTGGGTTTACTTTTCCTTATTGTATACTTGTTTTGTCTCCTTTGGTGTGTTGTTTCTTTTGTTTGTTGCAAAATGAAAATAAAAGTTAAAAAAAAAAAAATACCTCCGTGGCATAAATGTTCAGGGAGAGAGCCTCTTTCAATTGAAAGCAAGTTCTGCTACGAGGGGACATGGGATGAGGGTGAAGGGAGATAGATTCAGGAGTGATATGCGGAAATATTTCTTTACAGAAAGAGTAGTGGATCCGTGGAATAGTCTCCCAGTGGAGGTGGTAGAGATGAGGACAGTAACTGAATTCAAAAAAGCATGGGACCAACACAGAGGATCTCTAAAGGTAGAAAGTGGACTGTTGTAGTTGTTGTTATGGAAGGACAGACTAGATGGGCCTTGTGGTCTTTTTCTGTCATCATGTTTCTATGTTTCTAGATCTCTACCATATCCTCCCTCAGCCATCTCTTTTCCAAGTTGAAAAACCCTAACCTTCTAAGCCTTTTTTCACAAGGGTATCCTTCCATCCTCTTTACCATTTTGGTGGCTCTAATTCTGGTATATCCTTTTTAAGATATGGTGACGAGAATTGCACACAATATTCCAGGTGCGGTCACACCATGGAATGATACAGAGTCATGATAACATCCTTGGTTTTATTCTCAGTTCCTTTACTTATGATTCCTAGTATTCTTGTTGCTTTCTTGGCTGCTGCTGCATACTAGGCGGAGGGTTTCAACATATTAGCCATAATGACACCTAAATCTTTTTCCTGGGTGGTGGTTCCTAATGTGGAACCTTGCATTGTGTAACTGTAGTATGGGTTGTTCTTCCCTAGGTGCATAACTTTGCACTTGTCCACATTAACTTTCATCTGTCATTTGAACATCTGGTCTTCCAATTTATCAAGATCCTCTTGCAATTTTTCGCAATCTTCTTGCTTCTTAACAACTTTGAATAATTTTTTGTCATCCACAAATTTGATCACCTCACTCGTTCCCATTTTCAGGTCATTTATGACTATATTAAATAGCTATGGGCCCAGCACAGATCTCCATGGGTACTCCACTATTCACCTTTCTCAAATGAGAAAATTGGCCATTTAGCCTACTTTCTATCTTCTATCCACCATCTACTGGAGACAAACACTGAAGAGACCTCTGGTGGCTGAGGTGGATAGAGGCCTGGGCGGTATGTCACTGAAACCTGGGCTTTTCATTGGTTCTTTATCTCCACCAATCTGCTGGTAGGGGAACACAACCCACTTGTCTGGACTGGTCTTGCAGGACGATATGGAATAAGTTCTTAAAATCATACTGTGTTTTCACTATCAGTAGGCATGAGTGTTGTGTTACTCTTATACTTTATACACAGTTTATTTAGGGCTAGCTGTTGTAGCACCTACTTTATTAGGATTTGAATGTCTTATTTTCTTTTGATATTTTTATCAGGCATTTACATAATTTTTTTTTAATGTGCTGTCAAGTCAATGCTGACTCCTGGCAACCCAGCAGCCCCTGGGTTTTCTTGGCAAGGTATGACCAGAAGTAGATTGCCAGGCCTTTTCTTCCAAGGCAGTGGAAGGAAAAGTGACTTGCTCAAGGTCACAAGGAGTGCCAGTGGGAATTGAAACCAGATCTCTTGGGTGCTAAGCTGTTGCTCCAACCACTAGACTACTCCTGCACTCTATTTACATAATAGCTAATGAATTTTTAGCACTGGCCATCCTTTGTCATATGCTATTTTCATAAAATGTTGGGTTTTTAAGGTGGTATAAACTCAATTTTAATGGTTACCATCTTAGTAAAGCTTTTTATATGAAACTATGGATTTTCCTACTAGTGTTTCTTTTGTTTATAGGGTCTTATACCCCTTTATAATTTTTTTTGCTTTTATATTTTTTTGCATATATATTTACATTATATATATGCATGCAGTATGTTTATATTGTCTATCAATTTATATTGTTCATTATTTCTATTGTGTTTAGATTAGAAATTGTCTTTTTATATATTAATTATGCATATTTATTTATTATTTTTCTTTCCTAAATATAGTAACAGCTGTGTCTGGGCATCTATTCATGGCTATTTTTATCTCTGAGACATTTTTTCATCGAATTTGGAGTCCTATGGTTTCCTTTACAGAAAGTCTCTGACTTACATAAGTGGATAGTTCTGCGATCGTATGTGTAAGTTGATAATTACATAACTCTGAGCCATGTGAACTATATTCTATATTCCCCTCACCACTTACGCCAGAAGAGGGACCAACAATCCCAAAATAGCAATGGCAACCTCTTCACACTTACTTTTAGAATACATTTGCTGTGCTGCGCCGCATCGCCATACTCTGCTCTGAACCCCTTCTCTTTCTATAAAGTGCTGCTCCGTGGTAGCTGAAGGCCCATAACAGCATGTCTGACATTTTTTTACTTAAATCCAGATCGACATATGTCTGAGCTACATACATCGGTACCTATCTAGATGTTTTTGTGTCATTTTTTTTAGAGCCTTGACAAGGCTTCTCAGCTAAAACGTGGCTAAGTCAGGTGTTTTTAATAAAGATCATTGCACCATATTTAAGATGGGTGTTCAAACCATGGCCTACTTCCACTTCCTGTGTGTCTGCTGTTTAGGGAAAAGGTACATTTGACTCATAGTTCAAGAACACAAAACACAAAGAAAGTGTAGTTACTCACCTGTAACAGGTGATCTCCGGGAACAGCAGGAATTTAGTCTTCACATATGGGTATCGTCGGTACCAACAGTGCCCGCGCAGGAGCGCTCCCCAGCGTCCAATAGGAACGCTTTTGGGAGCATCCCACAGCGCATGCGTGCTGCCTTCCCGCCTCTGTACCTCCTTCACTTCAGTTGAGTTTATAGCTGAGACCAAAGGAGAGAAGTAGAGAAAGAGATAGATAGAGACAACTCCTAGGGGAGGTGAGTGGGTTGTGCAGATTAAATTCCTGCTGTTCCCAGAGATCACCTGTTACAGGTGAGTAACTTTGCTATCTTCAGGAACAAGCAGGAATGTAATCTTCACATATGGGGACTCCCCAGCTGAAAGATGACAAGGGGTGACCCCAGCAAGCTGCGAACCCAGGTGAGATGGGTCATGCTTCCTCCCATGGACCTCTGGCATCCAAACTGTGGACGGTGGGTAGGAGTTGTATTAAGTATGGAAGAGATGCTGGAGAACAGCCTGGCCAAACGAGGCATCCCAACGGGAGTCCTTGTCTAAGCAGTAATGGGCTGTGAAGGTGTGTACCGAAGCCCAAGTGGCTGCTTTGCAGATGTCATCAATAGACATAGAATGAAGATTAGCCATAGAGGCTGCCATTGCTCTCACATTGTGAGCTGTGGCATGGCCCTTGAGAGAAAGTCCTTTACTCTGATATGTATAGGATATGCAATCTGCAATCCAATTTGACAGAGTTCTTTTGGAAACTGGAAGTCCCAAATGACTAGAGTCAAAAGCCACAAAAAGCTGAGAAGATTTTCTATGTGGCTCAGTTCTTTGGAGATAAAAGGCTAAGGCTCTTTTACAATCCAATGTGTGAAGATTCCTTTCCGCACTGGAGGCATGAGGCCTAGGGAAGAATATAGGAAGATAAACCGACTGGTTTAAATGAAAAGGCGAAACCACCTTTGGCATAAAGTGAGGATGAGTCCTGAAGACTACTTTATCATGGTGGAACCTTGTATAAGGAGGGTCAGCTACTAATGCCTGTAGTTCACTAATGCATCTTGCAGAAGTGATGGCAATTGGGAAAATAACTTTCCATTAAAGAAACTTTAGGTCTGAAGTGGCTAAAAGTTCAAAGGGCGGTTTCATAAGCTGACCAAGAACAAGATTCAGATCCCATGCCACCGGTGGTGGTTTAATGGGAGGTTTTGTTAAGAGTAGGCCTCTCATAAATCTTGATACAAGTGGATGAGAGGAAATAGGTTGTCCATCGAAAGGTTTATGAAAAGCAGCAATAGCACTAAGATGGACTCTCACTGAATTGGTCTTTAGACCAGAAGTTGATAATTGAGGAGATACTCAAGTAGCAATTCTACAGGTACCAAAAGGGGGTTAAGTCCCTTTTGTGAACACCAGACAGAGAACCTTTTCCACTTAAAAGTGTAGGAACGTCTTGTGGAAGGTTTTCTGGAAGCCAGAAGGATATCCTTTACTTGTTGAGAAAGGTTAATATCCTGGAATTCTAGGCGTTCAGTAACCAGGCCCTAAGATGTAGGGACTGGGGATTGGGATGCAGTAAGCATCCGTCCTCCTGAGACAGAAGATCTGGAGCATTCCCCAACTTCAGAGGAGTGGTTTGAGAGAGACGCAGAAGAGGAGGATACCACGTTTGTCGTGGCCAACGTGGAGCTACGAGTATCATACGACCTCTGTCTCTCTGAAGTTTGAATAAAGTTTTGGGATTGAGGGGAATGGGTGGGAAGGCATAGAGGAAGTCCTTACCCCAGTGGAGTAGGAAAGCATCTCTTGCCTGACAGTTGTGAGCCGGGATTCTGGAACAGAATCAGGGAAGTTTGGCATTCTTTGGACTTCCAAAGAGGTCTATATCTGGTGTTCCCCAGATTTGAAATACTCGAGCAAGCTGATATGAGTGGAAATTTTGATTTATTGTAAACAAGCAACAAAAGACATACAAAAAGCAAAACAGCAAACCCAAACAAAACCCACACCCCCAAAACTCCCACCCACCCCGACAGAGCAAAGACAGGAACCTCGACCCCCCCGCCCGTGACCCACCTCCCCAAACCCACAATCAAACACAGCAAACATCCCACGTGCCCAATCGCCCACCCGATACCAACCCATGACAGTTCACGCAATGTTCAAGTCCATGTCCATGGAACCCAGCTGTTGGAGACTGCCAACCCCACACGACAACCCCCCCCCCAAACCACACCCAATACACCCGCATGATAATGAAAACCCAATATACATATTCCTCCATCCCCACCCCCACCCCTAATAAGGAGCAGCAGCTCCCCCACCCCAACCCCAACCCCTGCACCATCCCCATCCACCCCACAAAGAAAAACATCAAAAACCCCACAACCCCTTACCAATATGAAAACCAACCACCCCCACAAACAAACATAAAGGCAACATCTGGCCCTTCCCCAACAAAATCCCACCAAAAGAAACCAAAGAAACAATACAAAACCATGAAAAGAACAAAACACAGCGATGCCCTGCAACGCAAGACAGCAGAGCGGGATGCACAAAAGAACAATGAAATTCGGCACTCCTGGAATAAAAGATAGAGTGATCGAAACCCATCCCCCGACTGCAGACCAGGACGGACCACAGCAGCTCAAAAGGAGAGAGGGAGAGCGGAAGAGCGGCCAAACCTCCTTCGAAATCTCCAGTACCACCACCCCCGCTTCCCTCCACAGGGAGAAAGAAAACCCCCAAATCTCTAACTAGAAAACCCCAGGGCAACCCTCCCCCTCATGGGGGGCGGAGGGTGAGGTGACGCCACAGACGCTCCCAACGATGGGCCGCTACCACCCCCCATTCACGTTGCGCCATGCTGGCCACTTCCTCCAGAATGTCCCGCACAACCTCGTTGAGGGGCAGGACCAACCCCCGGGCCGAGACATGACAGCGCGCTTGCCACAGGTGGTAGCGCACTACAGCCGTGACGAGGTAGAGGGTCCCGGAGTCCTGCCTTGGGGGAAAGGACCAGGCCCCATACACCCACTCCGCATACGTAAGGAGGGAAAGATCACGCAGGTGAAGAGCCGCGGATACCAACAGGCAGGCCGCTACATTAAAGGGGCACTGCCGGAGAAAATGATCCATAGTCTCCGTCTGCCCCTCACACCCTGCCCTTGGACAGCCCCTCTCAGCCTGTGATCTGTACTTGAGGTTGTCCCTCACGTACAAACGCCCGTGGAAAGACAACCAGGCCACATCCCGAACCTTCTTCGGCAGCCGAGGGGAGTTCAACTGCCGAAGGCCCCGCTGCATCACATCCGCTGGACAGTCCCGCAGGGCCCACCGTGGTTGAAAGTGGGAGGTGAGTACCATCCGGTACAATCCTTTCCGCCCCAAGGACTGGGCGAGCGGGTCGGTCACCCCCCACCGCCGAATGAGCCCCACCATCGCAAAAACGTACGATGGGGCCTGTTAACCACTCCGACGCACACGTGGGACCGAGGACGCCCCCTCCCACTGCTCCCAGAAGCGGGAGAACCACCCCCGATAGGAGGCCACCCACCAAACCCCACCCCCCTCCCGCATCCTATCCAAGTGAAACGCCATAGACAATACTGACAGGAAGACAAGGGGGTGCAACATACCCAAACCACCCTGCGCCCTATCCAGGCAAACAATGTTGTGCTGAACAGGGTTCAGGCGGTTACCCCACAGAAAACAGAAAAAGACAGCACTAACAGACGCCTGACAAGACGACGGAAGAATGAAGACCGTGGCCACGTGCAGAAAGAGGGGAAGCAGAAACGTCCCGAGGAGTTTGATCTTCTCCTCGAACGTACACCTCCACCCCCTCCACCACAGCACCCGACACTGTGCAGTCTCAATACAACGATCCCAATTGGACACCACACAGTCCTCCGAGCCGAAGACGAGGCCCAAAACACGGACCTCCCCCACGGGAGGAGGAAAGGGGGCGCAGGAAGGTGAGGAGGCCTCCGAGGGCCCCAACCACAGCGTCTGGCACTTGCTGTGGTTGACAACAGAGTGGGCTACCTCCGAGTACTCCTCCACGGCCTCCCGCAGGGCCTCCACCCCTTCGGCGCCATCCACGTAAACTGAGATGTCGTCATCAGCATAGGCAATGACGGTCACCGGGGGTGCACCGGGCGCCTCCAGACCCCGCAACCCACCTGAGGACAATCTCTGGAGGAAGGGGTCGAGGGAGAAAACATACAGCAGGGGACTCAAAGGGCACCCCTGCCGTATCCCCGAGGCGACACCAAAAGGCCGTCCGAGCCACCCGTTAATAAACGGGAAGCTCACCCCCCCCTCGGTACAGCGCCTGCAAGACGAAGAGGAAACCTGCGGGGAGGCCGAAGTGCTGGAGCACCACCCACAGGTACCGGTGACTGACTCGATCAAAGGCCTTGGACTGGTCCAAGGAGACCAACCAGTGGTCCCGTTGGAGCGACCGGCCTCTTTCCACCATCTCCGGACAGTGGCGACAGCGTCCAGAACCCCTTCCCCCGAACAGAACAATACTGGGACGGTGACAGCAAAGCGCCCGACACTGTCACCAGGCGGTTGGCCAAACACTTAGCCAAAATCTTCCGGTCAGCGTTCAAGAGAGAGAGCGGTCGCCAAAAATCCAAGGAGCTATCATCCTTCCCCTTTGAAAGCAGGAGCAGGACAGACTCGCGAAATGACCGCGGGAGAAACCCCGTGTCCATGATCTCCTGAAACAGGGAGGTCAGGAAGGGGGCCAGCTGGGAGATGAAAGTGCGATAGAACTCCACTGGGAGTCCATCACGTTCAGGCACCTTCCCCAACGGCATGGCACGAATCGCCCTCTCCACCTCCACCTGCTGAATTGGAGCAGCGAGTGCATCAACCTGTGCCTGAACCACAGCTGAATACACCGGGGGAAGGCCCAGGTACTCTCGGATATGAGTGAGGTCCACAGGGCGATCCCCAAACAGGTCCGAGAAGTATTCCCCCACCATCCGCAAAAGGTCCTCCTGGGAGGTATGAAGGGTACCGTCCTCGCCCCGCAGGGCCATCACCTCCCGACGCCGAACCCTCTCCCTGCAATTCAGGAAAGGGTCTGGAGTGGCGACCCCACCAGCCGCCCCCTCGAAGCAAAGGGAGGCATGGCGATCATAAAGCAGGCCACGGAGCTGGACTCGCACCTCTTCCACCTCCTCCCGCGCTGCCCCTCGGGATACCAAACGGTCCAGCGACCTCCGGAGGACAGTGTAGGTGAGGTAGCGGGAACCGAGCAATGGAGGTACCCCGGGAACGGAAGAGTTTGCGGGCACGCGTCTTCACCTCATCCCACCAAGCACCACGGGAAGGAAAAATACCCAACAGGGTCTCCTGGTCTGCGAGAAAGGCCAAGAACTCCTGGACCACCTCTGATGTTGCCAACAACTGCACATTCAGTCGCCACAGGCCAGGACCCCTGCTGAGCTCCTCGTGGTTAGCCAAGAAGGACACAGAGAGGACGCAGTGGTCTGAAAAGCCAACCGCCTGCAACTGCGGAGGGGAACACTCCACCCGGGCACTCACGTATATCCGATCGATACGACTCCTGCAGGTCCCATGGTAGTAGGTGAATCCCGGCGACCGTGGAAAGGCCCGGTGGTATACGTCCACCAGGTTAGCCGTCCGGGTCATCTCGGCCAAAAAGAGGCCCTCGTAACTGGGTGAGCGACGCTCCCCCCCTCGGTCCTGTAACAGGGTGGTGGTGTTAAAATCCCCTGCCAGGACCACCAAACGGGAGGTGTGTAAGTAGGGATGGATGACCCGAAACAGGGTCTTCCGTGCCAACTTAGACTGGGGGCCGTAGACCACCACGAAACGAAACCGATGGGGTCCGCAGCAGCCGTCTAAGAGCAAACACAGGCCCTGCTCCAGTTCCCACACATACTGCACCTGGAATAGGTGAGACGTGAACAAAACCGCCACTCCTGCGTAGGGCTGGGCCGCAAGTGACCAGTACGAAGGACCCCACCTCCACTCCCGCTTCGCCCGATGAAGGCTAGCGAGCGAGGTGAGCCTGGTCTCCTGCAAAAAGATGACATCCAGCCCACTCGTGGAAAGAAAATCATAGGCCGCAGCCTGCGCCTGGTCCGTCAAAATGCTGGCCACATTGATAGTGGCGCACGAGAACGCAGGAGTGCACGCCATGCCAATGTCATGTGCAGTTTCCCTTTCCTCCTCTTCTCACCAACCCCTGGATCCCCAGAATCCCGCTTGCAGGACAAGCCCACAATCTGGAGCAACTCCTCGGGGTCCACGTCGACCACCTCGAGGATCGCCTCCTCCTCCTGCTCGACCCTGTCACCCCAGGGGGGAATGGTGTCCCCGGGACCACCAGGCAAAGCTGTCGCAAGGGCTAACCCATCCCCCACGGAGCGAGGGGGCACAGACAGGTCAGGGGTCGGAGGAATGATCTCCTCTGTGGGGTCCACCACCGGTGCCCCCCCCTCCCTGGACACAGACTGAGACAACAGAACCGTGCCCACCACCGCGGGGGAGGCCGGGACGGCTGGATCAGCAGGGGGCTCCTGCGGAGGCCTGGTACCCAACTGCGGAGACAACAACCCATCCTCCCTCACCCACCCCGGCAGCCGCTCCAGGGCTACCACCGGGAGCCGGGCGCCAGGAGCCACGCTTTTTGGAGGACCCTGACTGCGACGTGCCTTCTGTACTGGAGGCCGCCGCTGAGGAAGAGGGGCCGACCCCGCCGCTAACTGCACCGGGCGCCGCACAGGGGGCCCTGCCTCCACTGGCAGGCCCTCATCCGCCTCAGCCGCATCAGCAGCCAAGAAGACGAAATGGTTGATGTCCAACACGGGCTCTTCATCCAACAATGGGGATGTCGCCCGTTTCTTCCTCTTGGCCTTGCCACCCTTAGGAGGGACAGTAGTCCATCCCTCAGGTGGCACCACCCGCAACCCCCTATCCTGTCGTGAAACATCTTCTTCCACCACATTAATCCTCTCCTCCATCCTACCCAAATCCCCTCCCCCTGGTGGCTCCCTCGGCTCAATGGTCTCCTCCACCCTAGGGCCCCCGGACTCCTCCTGAGGGAGAGGGTCCTCCACAACCCCCTCCCGCACAGGAGCCCGAGGTGGGGTGACGACATCCCCCCCCGGTCCATTGTGTGATGCGGAGGGGCAGCGGGCAAAGGGGTGGCCCAACTCCCCACAAAGGTTGCACCTGATGAGCAAACACCCGGCCGAGGCGTGACCCCGTCCACCACAACGGGTGCAGACCTGCTTGGGACAGGTCATGCTCAAATGCCGGAAGGAGCCACAGCGGTGACACTCGCGAGGTTGTCCGGGGTAGTAGCACAAGATGCGATCCCGACCAAGGAAACCGGCCGAGGGCACGTGCTGCACGACATTCCCCACCTCACGCAGACGAATCTTACTCTTCCACGACCCATCCCACACCCCCAAGGGCCCGGCGCCCTTAACCAAGGGTGCGAGAAGCACCGCATGACGCGACAACCAAAACTGAATGTCCTGCCCTAGGAGCGACTCATTCCCAACGAGGATGGTCACAGGTACCGCCCCCTGGCGAGAGACGGGCACAACACGAAAGTTAGCCCACCCACCTTGCCCCCTCTGCTGCTGGTATCGGTCCCAGAAGATCTCCAGCCCCCGCCTCAGCATGAAACTAACATCATACTCGATGGTGTTGTTCATGTGGATGAAGGCATACAGATCTCCCGGGAGAAACCCCAGCCCAAGGCCCATCCTCAAGACATTTTCCCTGGCCGGAGGGGGCCTCTCCCCGGCCCACCGGATCTGCGCCACGTTGCATCGTCGGACCTCACCCCCTACTGCTCGGAACCCCCCACTTCCTCCCCCGCCCACAGGACCCCTCCCTTGGGGAGCCCCCCTCCCCCAGCCCCACCAGAGGTCCCTGTACCAGGACCAAAACCCTCAGGGCCTCTGAAAAAGTACGGGGGGGAACCGACCCCCCTGCCTCCAGCCCCTCAGCTCCTTTCTCCTCGCCCTCAACAACCTGCGAGAGAGGCCGCTGCTGCAGCTCAGGATCCCCAGCCGCCTCCAATGAAGCGACAGTGGGACTGGGGAGCACCATCTCCGCCAATAGAGAATCGGGGATGCTCCCCCCGCCGCCCTCCGAGGTACCCCCTGTCCACTCCGGGTCTCCTCCCGCCATCCTATCTGATGTGATCTCCATAACCTGTTCCCCCTGAAGTGCCGCAAAAGCCCCTCTAGGGCCTTCTGGGGTCTCCAGGGCTAACAGAAGGGCATCATGCAATTGTTCCTCTGTGATTCCAGGTATACCGGGGAACCCCCCAACACCCTTACTTAGCGTCCCTACACCCTCCACCCCCTCCTGTGTATCGGCTACCAGGACTGGGGAGCTATACGGTCCCCCCCCCCCTTTGCGGACTTTCGGGTGCTATCCTATCCCCCATTCCCTCGGACGATGGTCCCCCTTCCCCACCCGAGACAACCACTACCCCCCTCCCACTGGAGAGCCAATCTTCCCTTCTCCCTCCTGCTCCCCTACAACCACGGGAGTCCCCTGCTCCAGGACAAGGGCAGCGGACGCCACAGGTACAGAGCCTCCACCCATTTCACCAACCAATGCCCCCTTTTGCAGGGCTCCCGGCAATAAGGCAGAACCTCCCTCCAACACAGCAGGACCCTTTAACAACATAACAGGACCTCCAGGCGATAAGGCCAGTCTCCCGGAACCCCCTCCCTGCTGCCCTCCACCTACCTCATTGCCGGTGCCAGCAGCAGCACAGAGATCAAGGACGGGTAGGCCGGCAGCCAGGACTCCAGCAGAGGGGAGACATTCCCCCCCCGCGAGCCAGGCCCCCCTCGGCCCCTCTTGCAGCATCCGGAGTAGAAAGCTGTTTTCCCAATTGCATGGGCTGCTGAAGAGACGAAGACTCCAGAGAAGCCCGTGCATCCCGCTCTGCTACCATACCCGCCAAAGACAATGGTTGAGCATTCTTCCGGCCCCCACATGGGACCCCAGCCAAAGGGAGACTATTCTGACCCTGATCCTTCCCCTTCCTGGCGCCCTTCCGACGCCAGACAGCCACCTCTGGGAACAATGGGCGGCCATCCTGCAGCCATCTAGGAGCTGGAAGAGCAGCCATGACAGGGGAATCTTTACCCACAACAGCCCCCCCACCCCAAGTCCTCACTGAACATCCAGTGGTGGCTGCAGCAGAAGGAACCCGGTGAAGATCCATCACAGAGTCCGCTGATCCCCGACGCTGTGAGAACACATCCGGGAGCAAATCGCCAACTCGAGGGAACCCTCCTGTGGAAGACTGTCGGGGGAGGTCCAGCAAAGCCTCTGCAGACCGCCGCCGATCCTCCCGTGGCAAGGCAAAGGCAGAATCGCGTCCCCCTGCACACTTCCTGTTGAACCCGGAAGTGACCTCACTGAACTTGCGGCAGCCATCTTGCAGACTCGATCGGGCTGGGGAAAGCCCTGCAGACACTCCTACCAGCGGGGCAACCCCCTCAACTTCACTGACGTCACGATGAACTCCCTGGCAGCCATCTTGGGGAATCCCTGCAGCACTCGACGATGTCAGGAGGGCAGGAAAAAAGGCCGAAAGTGCCCGCTGATGGGAGGGATCGATGCCGCTGAGCCCCCCCTCCATTCCCTGGTCTGCGCTGCATGGAACCGGCATCTGCACACTTGTGGAGAGATGAGATGCCATTCCAGGTGCCATCAAACTATGGCGGGCCGAGACACCGCCCTTGAACGCCCAAGCTCCATCTTGTACCGCAGGGTCCAGCAAACCAGGGACTACAGGCCCAACACCCTTGGACTCGACATCCATGCTTCGACCAACGCCAGTTATCTTAAGGTAAGGGTCCCCGGACCACGATTCAGTAGACGGTAATTGCATGGAGCGCTCTTCTCCCCTCACAGCAGCCTGGAATTGTAAGGGCAGATAGCGGGACCGTTTTTGTCCGACCGGCCTACCTGCCCCCGGGGGTCTCCCCTGAACTGCAGTCGCAATGTTGGCCCAACTATCGCGATTGTGGTATACCTCAGCGAGGGACACACAACCCTGGTTCTTCAAGTACGCGATCCCTCGGTACTTAGCCTTCAAGGCCCGCTTCACCTCTTTCAGATAACTTTTATAGGCCACCCACTCCGTACCAGGAACGGTGGCCTGCAGGCTCTCCAGGTGGGAGAGCCGGGCTTGCAGCAGGGCCGTCTCCTCCTGGAGACCCCGGAGCTGTCGCACCACTGCTATAACCTCTTCCGGGGCCCTAGCCGGCTCCTGCAAGGGCGGCAGACCCGACCCTCCATCCTCATCCTCACTGGAGGAGGTAGAGGCCTCCTCCAGGACCCAAGGCGGAGGGTGGACCCCGCCGCCCCCTGCACTGGTGGAGGAGCTCGGTACAATACTCCAGGGCCTCCCCAGAGCCTCTCCCTGCCTCCACCCAGCCTCCACACCCTGCCCAGGACGGAGAAGCGAGCCGCCTCCAGGGGGTAGCAGGCCCAATCCCCCGGGCATGTGGGTCCCTCCTCCCTGGCCATGTGCAGTCCTACCTGGGGAGCCCCCCTCCCGGGGCACCGGCTGTAAAGAGGTTCCAGCAGCCACGTCTGTCTGCAGCGAAGGAGGCCTACCAGGCCTGGTAGGCCTCTGGGCCTGGGCCTCCCCCGCTGGAGGTGGCCCAGGACCCGACATCCAAACACAGTCAGTGAGCAAAAACTCCTCCCCCTAGCAGGAGCTCTCCAAAGTAGGTCCTCTCACCACGACTGCTGAAGAGCAACTGAGTGGAAATTTTGTGTTTATTATACAAGCAACAAAAAGACATACAAAAAGCAAAAGCAAGCAACCCAACCAAGACCCACACCCCCCAAAACCCCCACCCACCCCGACATAGCACACACAAGAATCAAACCCCCCCCCGTGACCCACCTCCCCAAACCCACCACCAAACCCAGCAACCAACTCACGTGCCCATCACCCCCAACACACCCACCTCAGCCCAAACAATGTTCAGATCCCAACCCCCCCCACGAGTCCAATGTCCATTGTCCATGTCCGTCCCAACCCCCCCCCGTAACAACACCCCATAGGAGTCCAGACAGAGTCCCTATCCATCCCCAAACCCCGCCCCCCCCACAACAACCCACCCCAGTCCAAATGTCCACATTGTCCACTGGTTGAGGACTGCCAAAACCCCCCCAAAACCCGCCCAACATACATAGTCCCCTGTCCCCATCCCCTTCCCTTCAGAGGGAGCAGCAGCTCCCCCACCCCCCACCCCACTCCCTGTCCCCTCCCCACAAAGCAAATACATTGAAAGTAAACTCCCCGCCCCCACCCCCCAAACAAAAACATAAGGGCACATCGAGCCCGTCCCCAACAGAATCCCACCAAAAACAAAATCAAAGATACAAAACAAAAGAGCAACACAACCCAGTGCTGCCCTGCAACCCAGGCAGCGGAACGGGATGCACAGAACACAAAGAACACTTACACCAAAACAAAACAAGTGGGACATCCATCCCCCAAAGAGAGAGGGAGAGCGGACAAGTGGTCAAAATGCTGCAGTACCAGCGCACCCCCCCCCCCCCCCCACCGGGATAAAAACAACCCCAAATTCCTACCACGGAAGAAACCCCAGGGAGGGGAACCCTCCCCCTTCTTTCACACCCCCCCCCCCCGGGGAGAAAAACAACCCCAAACCCCTAACACGGAATAAACCCCAGGGAAACCCTCCCCCTCACGGGGGGCGGAGGGTGAGGTGACGCCACAGACGCTCCCAACGTCCTTTCGTGTTGTGCCATGCTGGACACTTCCTCCAAAATGTCCCGCACCACCTCGTCGAGGGGCAGGACCAACCCCCGGGTCGAGACATGACAGCGCGCTTGCCACAGGTGGTAGCGCACTACAGCCGTGACGAGGTAGAGGGTCCCGGAGTCCTGCCTTAGAGGAAAGGACCAGGCCCCGTACACCCACTCCGCATATGTGAGGAGGGAAAGGTCGCGCAGGTGAAGAGCAGCGGACACCAACCGGCAGGCCTCCACGTTAAAGGGGCACTGCCGGAGGAAATGGTCCAGGGTCTCCGTCTGCCCTTCACACCCGGCCCTCGGACAGACCCGCTCGGCCTGTGACCTGTACTTGAGGTTGTCCCTCATGTACAAATGCCCGTGGAAAGACAACCAGGCCACATCCCGAACTTTCTTCGGCAGCCGAGGGGAGTTCAAATGCCGAAGGCCCCGCTGCATCACATCCGCCGGACAGTCCCGCAGGGCCCACCGTGGTTGAAAGTGGGAGGTGAGTACCATCCGGTACAATCCTTTCCGCCCCAAGGACTGGGCGAGCGGGTCGGTCACCCCCCACCGCCGAATGAGCCCCACCATCGCAAATACGTACGATGGGGCCTGTTCCCCACTCCGACGCACACGTGGGACCGAGGACGCCCCCTCCCACTGCTCCCAGAAGCGGGAGAACCACCCCCAATAGGAGGCCACCCACCAAACCCCACCCCCTTCCTGCATCCTACCTAAGTGAAACGCCATAGACAAGACTGACAGGAAAAGAAGGGGGTGCAACATACCGAAACCGCCCTGTGCCCGATCCAGGCAAACGATGTTGCGCTGGACAGGGTTCAGGCGGTTACCCCACAGAAAACAGAAAAAGACAGCACTAACAGACGCCTGACGGGACGACGGAAGAACGAAGACCGTGGCCACGTGCAGAAAGAGGGGAAGCAGAAACGTCCCGAGGAGTTTGATCTTCTCCTCGAATGTACACCTCCACCCCCTCCACCGCAGCACCCGACACCGTGCAGTCTCAAGACAACGATCCCAATTGGACTCCGCACAGTCCTCCGACCCGAAGACGAGGCCCAAAACGCGGACATCCCCCACGGGAGGAGGAAAGGGGCACAGGAAGGCGGGGAGGCCTCCGAGGGGCCCAACCACAGCGTCTGGCACTTGCTGTGGTTGACAACAGAGTGGGCTACCTCCGAGTACTCCTCCACGGCCTCCCGCAGGGCCTCTACCCCTTCAGTGCCGTCCACGTAAACTGAGATGTCGTCAGCGTAGGCAACGACGGTCACCGGGGGCACACCAGGCGCCTCCAGGCCCCGCAACCCACCTGCGGACAATCTCCGGAGGAAGGGGTCGAGGGAGAAGACATACAGCAGGGGGCTCAAAGGGCACCCCTGCCGCACCCCCGAGGCGACACCAAACGGCCGTCCGAGCCACCCGTTAATAAACGGGAAGCTCACCCCCCCTCGGTACAGCACCTGCAAGACGAAGAGGAAACCTGCGGGGAGGCCGAAGTGCTGGAGCACCACCCACAGGTACCGGTGACTGACTCGATCGAAGGCTTTGGACTGGTCCAAGGAGACCAACCAATGGTCCCGTTGGAGCGACCGGCCTCTCTCCACCACCTCCCGGACTGTGGCGACAGCGTCCAGAACCCCTCTCCCCCGAACGGAACAATACTGGGAAGGGGACAGCAAAACGCCCGACACCTCCACCAGTCGGTTGGCCAAACACTTGGCCAGAATCTTCCGGTCCGCGTTCAGAAGAGAGAGCGGCCGCCAAAAGTCCAAGGAGCTATCGTCCTTCCCCTTGGAGAGCAGCAGCAGGACAGACTCGCGAAATGACCGCGGGAGAAACCCCGTGTCCATGATCTCCTGAAACAGGGAGGTCAGGAAGGGGGCCAGCTGGGCAATGAAAGTACGATAGAACTCCACCGGGAGCCCATCGCGCCCAGGCACCTTCCCCAACGGCATGGCACGAATCGCCCTCTCCACCTCCGCCTGCTGAATCGGAGCAGCGAATGCATCAACCTGTGCCTGAACCACAGCCGAATACACCGGGGGAAGGCCCAGGTACTCTCGGATATGGGTGAGGTCCACGGGGCGATCCCCAAACAGGTCCGAGAAGTATTCCCCCACCATCCGCAAAAGGTCCTCCTGGGAGGTATGAATGGTACCGTCCTCGCCCCGCAGGGCCATGACCTCCCGACGCCGGACCCTCTCCTTGCAAGTCAGGAAAGGGTCTGGAGTGGCGACCCCACCGGCCGCCCCCTCGAAGCATAGGGAGGCATGGCGATCATAAAGCAGGCCACGGAGCTGCACCTGTACCTCTTCCACCTCCTCCCGCGCTGCCCCTCGGGATACCAAACGATCCAGCGACCTCCGGAGGACAGTGTAAGTGAGGTAGCGGGATCGAGCCATGGAGGTACCCCGGGAACGGAAGAGTTGGCGGGCACGCGTCTTCACCTCATCCCACCAGGCGCCACGGGAAGGAAAAACACCCAACAGGGTCTCCTGGTCTGCGAGAAAGGCCAAGAACTCCTGGACCACCTCTGATGTTGCCAACAACTGCACATTCAGTCGCCACAGGCCAGGACCCCTGCTGAGCTCCTCGTGGTTAGCCAGGAAGGACACGGAGAGGACGCGGTGGTCCGAAAAGTCAACTGCCTGCAACTGCGGAGGGGAACACTCCACCCGGGCACTCACATATATCCGATCGATACGACTCCTGCGGGTCCCATGGTAGTAGGTGAACCCCGGCGACCGTGGAAAGGCCCAGTGGAAGACATCCACTAGGTAAGTCGTCCGGGTCATCTCGGCCAAAAAGAGGCCCTCGTAACTGGGTGGGCAACGCTCCCCCCCTCGGTCCTGCAACAGGGTGGTGGTGTTAAAATCCCCGGCGAGGACCACCAAACGGGAGGTGTGTAAGTAGGGGCGGATGACCCGAAACAGGGTCTTCCGCACCAACTTAGACTGGGGGCCGTAGACCACCACGAAACGAAACCGATGGGGCCTGCAGTAGCCGTCTAAGAGCAAGCACCGGCCCTGCTCCAGTTCCCACACATACTGCACCTGAAATCGGTTAGATGTGAACAAAACCGCCACTCCTGCGTAGGGCTGGGCCGCAAGTGACCAGTACGAAGGACCCCACCTCCACTTCCGCTTCGCCCGATGAAGGCTAGCGAGCGAGGTGAGCCTGGTCTCCTGCAAGAAGATGACATCCAGCCCACTCGTGGAAAGAAAATCATAGGCCGTAGCCCGTGCCTGGTCCGTAAAAATGCTGGCCACGTTGAGAGTGGCGCACGAGAATGCAGGAGTGCACGCCATGCCTAGTTCGTGTGCAGTGACCCTTTCCTCCTCTTCTCACCATACCCTGGATCCCCAGAATCCCGCTTGCAGGACAAGCCCGCGAGCTGGAGCAACTCCTCACGGTCCACGTTGACCACCTCGAGGATCTCCTCCTCCTGCTCGACCCTGTCACCCCACGAGGTGCTGGTGTCCCCGAGACCACCAGGCAAAGCTGTCGCAGGGGCTAACCCAGCTCCCATGGGGCGAGGGGGCACGGACAGGTCAGGGGTCGGAGGAATGATCTCCTCCATGGGGTCCACCACCGGTGCCGCCCCCCCCTCCCCGGACACAGACTGAGACAACAGACCAGTGCCCACCCCCGCGGGGGAGACCGGGACGGCCGGGTCAGCAGGGAGCTCCTGCGAAGGCCCAGCACCCAACTGCGGGGGCAAAGGCCCGTCCTCCCTCACCCGTCGGGCGCCAGTATCCACCTTGATTGGAGGACCCTGACCGCGGCGCGCCTTCGGTACTTTTGAAGGCCGCCGCTGAGGAAGAGGGGCCGCCCCCGCCGCTAATCGCTCCGAGCACCTCACAGGAAGCCCTGCCTCCACAGGCAAGCCCTCATCCGCCTCAGCCGCATCAGCAGCCAAAAAGACGAAACGGTTGATGTCCAACACTGGCTCTGCATCCGGCAATGGGGATGTCTCCCGTTTCTTCCTTTTGGACTTGCCACCCTTAGAAGGGACCGTGGTCCATTCTTGAGGTGGCACCACCCGCAACCCACTATCCTGTCGTGACACAGCAACCTCCACCACTTCAACCCTCTCCTCCTTCCTACCCAAATCCCCTCCCCCTGGTGGCTCCCTCGGTTCAATGGACTCCTCCACCCTAGGGCCCCCGGACTCCTCCTGAGGGAGAGGGTCCTCCACAACCTCCTCCCGCACAGGAGCCCGAGGTGGGGCGACGGCATCCCCCCCCCCGGTCCATTGTGTGATGCGGAGGGGCAGCGGGCAAAGGGGTGGCCCAACTCCCCGCAAAGGTTACACCGAATAAGCAAACACCCGGCCGAGGCATGACCCCGTCCACCACAACGGGTGCAGACCTGCTCGGGACAGTTCATGCTCAGATGACGAAATGAGCCACAGCGGTGACACTCGCGGGGTTGCCCGGGGTAATAGCACAAGATGCGATCCCGACCGAGGAAACCGGCCGAGGGCACGTGCTGCACCACGTTTTCCACCTCACGCAAACGGATCCTACCTTTCCACGACCCGTCCCACACCCCTAGGGGCCCAGCGCCCTTAACCAGGGGTGCGAGGAGCACCGCATGGCGCAACAACCAAAACTGGATGTCCTGCCCTGGGAGCGACTCATTCCGGGACAGGATGGTCACAGGTACCGTCCCCTGGCGAGAGATAGGCACAACACGAAAGTCAGCCCACCCGCCCTGCCCCCTCTGCTGCTGGTATCGGTCCCAGAAAATCTCCAGCCCCCGTCTCAGCATGAAACTAACATCATATTCAATGGTGTTGTTCATGTGGATGAAGGCGTAGAGATCTCCCGGGAGAAACCCCAGCCCAAGGACCATCCTCAAGACCTGTTCCCTGGCTGGAGGGGGCCCCTCCCCAACCCACCGGATCTGCACCACGTTGCACCGTCGGACCTCACCCCCTACCCCTCGGAACCCTCCCCCACTTCCTCCCCCTCCTGCAGGACCATTCCCTTGGGAACCCCCCCTCCCCCCAGCCCCACCTGAAGTCCCCGGAGTGGTGCCGGACCCCCTCAGAGCCTCTGCAAAGGTACGGGGGGGGGAAACCGACCCCCCCAGCTCCCATACCCTGCCCTCCGCTCACCTCCCCTGCATCTACCTGCGAGGGACCCTGCTGCTGGCCTGCAGGATCCGCAGCCACCTCGCAGGGGGCGACCTGGGGGCTGGGCAGGACCAGCTCAGCAAAGATGGAGTCAGGTATACTGTCCCTTCCGGATCCCTGGGTGCCACCGAGAAACTCCGGAGCACCCCCTTCTACACGATCCTGCTGCCGCTTAAAGGCAGCAAAGGCCCCTTGAGGACCGTCCGGGGTTTCCAAGGCCATCTGGATGGCCTCACGGACCTGGTTCTCGGTGACACCCAGAGAACCAGAGAGCCCCCCCGTACCCCCGCCCTGGGCTCCTAACCCATCGCAGGGTTCCGGTGTTTCCGCCACCACCACTGGGGACGGACACCGCTCCCCCCCCAGTCCCGGGATCTAGGGGCACCACCCCATCCCCCAGCCCCACAGACATCAATCCCTTCCCCCCATCAGAACAAACCATTACCCCCCCTCCCACTGGTAGACCAGTTGTCCGCTCCCCCTCCCTCTCCTTGCCAGCTACCGGGGTACCCTGCACTTCCCCACGGACGGCAGACACTGAGGACGCCAGACCCTCACCTAACCCGCCTTCCGCTACCCCCTGTAAGGCTACCGGCAATAAGGCAGGACCATCCTGAGACAGCAGGGCAGATCCCCCCATAACCAATCCCCCCGTACCTCCGCCCCCCTGCCCCCCGTCACTCCCAGGTCTTACCTTATTGCCGGTGCCAAACGTGGCACAGGGGTCAGGAACATCCTGGCCGGTAGCCAGGGCTCCAGCAGCAAGGGTGGACGCCCCCCTGCGAGCCAGGCCCCCCTCGGCCACACCAACAGAAAAGACAGGCAGCTGCGCATCCCGCTCCTCTGACCCGGGTTGCAGGGACAGCTGACCAGCAGTCTTCCGGCCCCCCCCCGGGGGCTGCAGAAAAAGAACAGCAGCCCCTACCCTGCTCCTTCCCCTTTCCAGCACCCTTCCGGCGCCAGACAGCCACCTCAGGGAACTGGGGCCGGCCAGTCTGCAGCCTCCGGGGATCCTGGAAAGAGGAAGAGGAACCCCCCAACTCTCCATGCACAGCCGGATGCTGTACAGTACCGGGAAGGGCTGCAGCAGGCAGCCGACATGCCCGAGCAGTATCCGCGGACCCCCGATGTGGGAAAATAGCAGGCAGAGGTTCAGCTGCATCTGCAGACTCCCCTCCGGCAGCAGAGCGACAGGAGAGCTCCCATACCGTCTCCGCTGATCTTCGCCGGTGCTCCTTCGGCAGGACAGAGGATGGAGGACGGCTGTCTGCACACTTCCGGGAGAACCCGGAAGTGACCTCACCGGACTCACGGCGGCCATCTTTGGAGTGCAATCTGGTGGAGGGAAGCCCGACAACGTCATCCTGCAGCGGGGGAGCCCTCTCAGGAACCCGGATACCTTCTGCAAGCACTCCCCGGCGATCAGAAGGAAGAGATTCTTCTGCAGTTGCTGCTGTGGGAGATGCAGGAAAACCGGCCGAAAATGCCCGCGGGTGGGGGGGATCGATGCCACCGGACCCCCCCTCCAGTGCAGGACCGGCATTGCTGGAAACAGGGAGCAACAAACGAGGGGCCACTGTAGAAGCCCGCAAACGCTGGTGAGCTGCACCTTCCCTTGAAAAGGACCAAGCGCCAGCCAGTGAACCAGGGATCACCGGCCCAACCTCCGGGAACGGGAGAGCCCTCCTTCCATCAACACCTGTTGCCTGCAGGTAAGGGTCTCCGGACCACAAACATTCTTCTCCCCTCCCAGGGATCGGATAGGGGAAGGGCAAGCTGCGGGAAGGGGGATAGCCACCCATTTTACCTAACCCCGGGGGCCTCCCCTGGACTGCAGACATACCATGTTGATCATCCCACCTATCGTAATTGTGGTACAGTTCAGAAAGGGACCCACAACCCTGGCTTTTTAAAGATGTTATCTGCTGATACGTGGCCTTCAGGGCCCGCTTCACCCCCTTCCTATAGGTTGAATAGGCCACCCACTCCTCACCGGGAATGGTGGCCTGCAGGCTCTCCAGGTGGGAGAGCTGGGCTTGCAGCTGGGCCGCCTCCTCCTGGAGACCCCGGAGCTGCCGTACCGCCGCCACGATCTCGTCTGGGGCCCTAGCTGGCTGCTGGAAGGACGGCAGGCCCGACCCTCCGTCCTCATCCTCACTGGAGGAGGTAGAGGCCTCCTCCAGGACCCGAGGCGGAGGGGGGAACCCGCCTCCCCCAGCACTGTACGAGACAGTCCTCCAAGGCCTCCCCAGGGCCTCTCCCTGCCTCCACCCAGCCTCCACACCCTGCCTGGGAAGGAGAAGGGAGCCTCATCCCTGGGGCAGCGGGCCCGAGCCTCCGGGCGTGTGGGTCCCTCCTCTCTGGCCATGTGCAGTCCTACCTGGGGAGTCCCCCTCCCGGGGCACCGGCTGTACCAGACTTCCAGGTTCCCCATCCGGTAGCAGCAAAGGAGGCCTACCAGGCTTGGTAGGCCTCAGGGCCTGGGCCTCTCCCGCTGGAGGTGGCCCAGGATCCGTCATCCAAACTCAGGCACACAGCTAGGCTCCGCCCCCTAGCAGGAGCTCTGCAGGATAGGTCCTCACACCTTGACTGCTCAGGAGCAACTGAGTGGAGGGACCACTCGTGTGGCAGCAGTATTTGACTGAGTCTGTCTGCCCATAAGTTTTGAATGCCCGGAAGGTATACCGCAAACAGGTGAATTTGCAACTCTCTGGCGAGGGCCCATAGTCGCAAAGCTTCATTGCATAGTGACAGAGAGCCTGTTCCGCCTTGCTTGTTCACAAAGAACATAGCTACCTGATTGTTGGTTTGGACCAGAACTGTTTTGTTGCTGAGATGGGCCTGAAAGACTTCAATAGCATTGAAATTGGCTCTCAGCTCTAGGAGGTTTATGTGAAGGGAAACCTCCTATGAGGTCCAAAGACCCTGAGTGGAGAGATGGTGCAAGTGGGCCCCCCAACCCATCTTGGACGCATCTGTTGTTAGGGTGGCCTGATATAGAGGCTGCTGGAAAGGAGAGCCTATGAGGAGGTTTTCTAGAGATTGCCACCATTGTAGGGACGAAATCAGACGTGTGGTGTTTCTGATCTTGTCCATTAGCTGACCCGAGGACTGTGACTATTGAGAGGATAGGGTCCACTGGGCTGCTCGCATGTGGAGGCAAGCATAGGGAAACCACATGGACAGTGAATGCCATGTGTCCCAGAAGTTGAAGCATCTCTCGAGCAGTAAGGAACACCTTCATAGATGCTTGAGATGCCAGTTGTATTATTCATAGACAGCGTGGCTGTGGCAGGAAAGCCCTTGACTGCCGTGTGTCTAGACGAGCCCCTATAAATTCGAGAGATTGAAAGGGGATGAGATGGGATTTTGGGAGGTTTATGACCAGTCCAAAGTATTGAAGAATTCTCATTGCTCGAGAAAGAGCAAAGCTGGCCTCTGGAGCTGTGGATGCTCGAATGAGCCAATCGTCTAAGTAAGGGAAGACAAATATTCCCAGAGTCCTCATAAATGCTGCTACCACTGCCATGCATTTTGTGAAGACTCTTGGAGCAGAGGCCAGTCCGAAAGGAAGAACTCTGTACTGGATGTGTCTTCCTTGGACCAAGAATCGAAGGAACTTCCTGTGATCTGAGTGGATGAGAATATGCGTGTATGCATCTCTTAGAACTAGAGAACATAGCCAGTCCTGACTTTGAAGGTATGGTAGAAGTGTCCCAAGGGAGATCATTTTGAACTTTTCTCGGAACAAATATTTGTTTAATTCTCTTAGGTCTAGTATAGGCCTGTGTCCACCTGTCTTCTTTGGAATAAGAAAATAGGGGGGAGTAAAACCCCGTCCCCTGTTGGGTATGGGTACTTTTTCGATTGCTCCTTGAGCAAGAAGTGATGTGACCCCCTGCCACAAGAGGTTGGTGGCAGGGGCCTGAGAATTGAACTCTTTTATTATTGTAGGTAGGGGCAAGCTGATAAAATGAAGCTTGTACCCCAGTCGTACAATGGACAGAGTCCAATTTTCTGATGTTATTTGTTGCCATCTTTTGGCAAAATTGCATAGTCTTCCTGGAATGGTTAAGGGTTCTGGACCTTTCAGGGGCAGAATAACTAAGTTCTCTAGGTAGAAGAAAAAGAACCTGAGGGGGCTGAGTCTGTTGGGTCGGTTGAGCTCTTTGAGCTTGCGGCTTTCTTTGCTGTCTATTCTGTTGTTGCCCCTTCTGGGGAACATGAAACGGACAGTGGATTTGATGGGTGTAAGAAGGGTAAAGCTTCTTTTCCTTACTGAAAAAGGTTTTTTTGAATGTTTTCTTCTTTGCTGGGTTGACTGTAGACTTTGATAGTCTGTTCAAGGTAGTATTTTCAGATTCAAGCTGATTAGCTTTGTCCTGCCAGTTCTTGCCAAAGAGATTTTCTCCTGTACAAGAAATGTTTCCTAGCTTTTCTTGCACCCACTGTTCTAAGTCTGATGCTTGAAGCCAAGCAATACGACGTGCTCCTATGGATATAGCAGATGTTCTGCTAATACATTCAAAGCAATCAAAGGTAGCACAGTTCATGAATTTAGAGACATTCTGGGCGTGCTTGACCAGAATAAGGTAGTCTGCTCTTTTTTCCTCAGAGACACAAGGGCTAATGAGCTCTAAGTCTTTTGTAAATTCTTCCAGGAACATTCCATATAAAGAATGTAGGAACTGATCCTGGCTGATAGCATGGAGGATTGAAAGCATCGACGCCCAAAGGCATCGAGTGTCCTGGATTCCCGGCCTCGAGGATTAGAAGAATGTGTTTTAGCACTCTTGATTCTTCGCATGGCCGATTCCACTACCATTGAATGGTGTGGTAACTGAGTTTTTTGAAAACCAGGACAACTTGGCACTCGGTACATAGTGTCAAGGTGTTGGGAATGTGAAGGTATCGTTAAAGGAGTTTCACACATTCTCAACATCAGGTCATGTAAGATCTTGTGAATGGGAAGCATAGCTGCCTCCTTGGGAGCCATAGGGTATTGTAGAATTCTTAATTCTTCTGGCCTAGGTTCTTTTTCTGGAATCACAGTGATTGCAAGACCCTTTGCTAAATCACGTATGAAATCCTGGAAGGACATATCTTCTGGAGGAGACATCCTGCGTTGAGAAGAAGGAGTTGAATGCTCTAGTAGGTTCGCTCTGGTACAGTAGAATCGTCAGAGTCATCGGAATCAGAAGACTCAAGGGCACTCTGTACCGAGTGCTCCTGTAACGCATGGTATCGGTACCGCTCGAAGTCAGTACCGAAATGTCTCGGTTCCTGATCCCCGAAACCCAAGATAGACTCAAGGCTCGGCATGGGGGGAAGCAGTCCTGTTGAAGCAGGTACTGTCGGTACCGATACATGTTGAACCGTCTGTAGCGGTCTTAGCGGTACCGAAGCTGCTAAGAGGGACGCTAGACTGCGTACAATAGCGAGGATTCTCTTATCCATCGCTCCTGCTGATGCCTGGGTGTCGGTACCGGTGGAAGCGGCTACGACCCCAGAACATGGCACCAGTAGTTCTGCAGAGGTGGAAGCTTCTAGAACATCCTGGAGCCCCGTTAATGCTTTGGAGCCCGAAGACTCCCACAAGGGCTGTTTTGCCAGTGAACTATCCTTGAGGGCAACGCCAGTGGCATCTCGATACTTTGAAGGAGATTTACCCTGAAGAAAATATAAGTTTTTTGGGGTTTTTTTTTAAAGAAAGAAGAAGAACCGGCGGTACCAGTAGGCGTCGAATGAAGGCAGACGCAACCAGAAAAAAAATAAAGAATAAAGGGAAATTTTCTGCAGTGACAGGGTACATGTCCTGTCGGCTCCACGGAAAACGAAGAACTGAAGTGAGAGAGGTACAGAGGCGGGAAGGCAGCATGCATGTGCTGTGGGATGCTCCCAAAAGCGTTCTAATTGGACGCTGGGGAGCGTTCCTGCGCGGGCTCTGTCGGTACCGACAATACCCATATGTAAAGACTACATTCCTGCTTGTTCCTGGAGATAAACATTTCCACTAGCACAAGACTGCAATTTGAATATGAAAAATAAGATCAGGGCATATTTACTGACATTTTGGTGAAGCTTGTCTTTCAAAGTCCATAACCTAAACAAAGCATACGCCATAAAACAGTCATAAAATAAATAATTTCATGCAATAATATAAAGGACAAGGATTTTACTTTTTTTATTATCAAATATCAGGTATTTAAGGATTGTAAACAAGTACTTATAAACGTGATGGTAAAAGCTTCATTTAAGCATAACATAGTGATTATACATTGATTAATTTTAACAAAGTTTGTATATAGAAATAAATAGAAGTAAAACAGAAAATGCATCTACAGCTTATATAATAAATGCATCCAATAAATAACCCTTCTGTTATAACACAAACACATACCTTATACAAACATTACAACTCAATATCAATTAGAGTTAACATTATTTCTTTACTAGATAATTACTGGCCAATGTGCCCATCCATGCTCTTAAACTATTAACTATGATTTATTTTAGTAGAGGTATGCAATTTATCAACAATGCCTGTTATGACGCCATAATATTTAGTTGAAATTATATTAGAATATATGAGAGTTTTACTGATATTGTAAAGATTTTTGGTTTCTCTTAATGCATAATGCTGTGTTAAATTTTTTATCATAGTAAATTATATTTCTCTAACACATTAACAGCATGCCATCATTAAGGCAGCATTCCTTGGCATATTCAAATAGGTTATTTTGAAATACTATGTTTTATTCTCTTGAAAAGGTACTATACTTAAAAAATAAAGTGGGCACGTAGTCTCTGGGTAGAATACAAAAAAACGTTTTGTTAAACTTCTGCAACATTTTTTAAGCATTTGCATATAAATCCTGTTAACATATTCTTGCAGTATTAACGTACTATAGAAAAATGCTGTCATATAATTTATTTCTGTAACTTAACAGATTTTGTTCCATATTGCTAGTATTATGACTATTAAAACTGCATGTGTTTTACTGGAGAGTTTCCAGAATTGGAAATGAAACATATTATACATGCAATTTGCATAACAGATTAATATTTGAGTACATACTAGTTAAGTGGTATATCTTTCATCTTTAAAATATTTCTGGAGCCAAAGTTCATAACACTCATTTCTAATGAGTGTAAATGGTAAGCAAGAAATGTACAACTTTTCATGCAGGATTTTTATGGTGAATGTCAAACAGTAATTCAATTGCTATTTCCATGGCATTTTATTCTAGGCTTTCTGGAACAGGATCTAACTGAAAAATGTCTCTTTACAGCATGAATTCAAGTCTTGACACTCCTTAAGGGCTAGATTTACAAAAGTATGTTACTGTGTAAGTGAGTGTTAATGTTATTAGCAGTCATTAGTCAATAGGTCCCATTGCAAGAAAAAGACCTATGGTAAATAATACATATTAATGTGCTAGTGGCGCTAATACTGTAGCACAATTTGGTAAATCTAGCCCTTAGTATTCTGCTTCATGAATAAAACTGTACAAATGAATAGAGACGAATACTATCAGTTTGTTGGTGTAACAGAGGTATAAATTTGCTGTAGCTGCATTCAGGCAAGCATTTTTTTAATATAGTAGAGTAATACGTTTTTTTAAAATTATTTGCCATGGATAAATAATATATGTAATTGTACTTCTAATGCTTTTTCAAACAAACATGTGTGCAAATGCACGTGCATTAACTTTTAAAATATCACACATTCTGGATCAGTGTAGAACATAATTTCTGGTTTCACTTTCATTCAAAGCTCAAAACTGACATAAAGGACCCCTTTTAATAAAGGTTTTAGTGCGCATGAAGTTAACTTTTATTCCTATGGGTGCAATGGCACTTAACAGGTGTTACCTTCATTAACATACGTTAAAATCTTTAGTAAAAGGGGCCTCAAAGCCTACCAGTGGAGTGGTAGAGATGAGGACTGTATCTGAATTCAAGAAAGCATGGGACAAACACAGAGAATCTCTAAGGGGGGAAAGGGGACTGGAAAGCTTAGTAGTTGATATGGAAGGGCAGCCTGGATAGGCCATATAGTCTATATCTGCTGTCATTTTTCTAGGTTTCTAAGCAAAGTTGGTAACCTTAACAGGTGTTTTCCATAGTAGTATGTAATCAGGCACACAAGTGAGTGATATCCTCTTACAGTGCTCTTCTAGAGCTCACAAAGAAGTAGTGTGATGTTCTGAATATGCATGGTTCTTCCTGCATACAGTGGTCTCCTCAGTTCCACAGTTATTTCCATAGCTTAAGAAGGACAGTAACTCTCAGGGAGCTGGGAGAAATTGTGGTATCTAATTAATCCTGCCCTCTATGGAAAACAACTGTAAGCAACTGAGGAACCGATATTTAAAAGCACTTACCCGGCTAGTAGCACCTGCTATCCAGAGACGTGCCACTGGCTGCGTCTCTCCCGCAGTTGTCAGTGGCATTATCTAGAGAGTGCTATTGAAAATCATTATTGATTGCCCTGGCATTATCTGAATAGTGCTGGGGCGGAATGTGGGAAATTCTGGTATCTATCCAGATAGCAGTGATATTCAGTGTGCTTTCTAGATAACTTCAGAAGCTGCTCTATATTTATCTGGATAGCGAACTAAGCATTGCCGCTATCTGCTGAATATGTTGTTTTTTTAAACTATCATGGTTGTTGTAAATGCTGGCTACTGCAGTCAAATATTGGCCTATTAACTTTCTCCATCAATGAACAGGATATAATCAGGCATTCAAATGGGTGGCTCTCGAACTCAGGTCTACTCTGCTCTATATATTCTCTGGACTGCTCATCACAATAGACAATCAGATAATCACGAAATTTGCAAAGTTCACAAAGACGGGTCGCTCAGTACTACCTGACTGAAAGCACTGTTTATGATTGCTGACTGGTCCAGGCACAATACAAAGTGAAAGAATGAAGTGAGGGTCAGGTAGCTGCTTTGCAAATCTTCTGCAGTAAAGATTTCAAAAGAGTTATGGTAGTTGCAGTGGGAATTTGATTTACTGAGGTTTGCTGCACTGGTTAATGATGGGACACTCTGGAAGAGAAATGAATACAGGCAGCTAGTCAATTAGCTAGGGTCTATTTTGTCACTGGAATGGCAAGTTGGTTAGGTCAAAGGAGACAAACTGCATAGATATTCCGATGAACTCTGTTCTTTTCAGATAGTAAACCAGAGCTTATTTACAGTCCAGTGTGTATAAGGACTTCTCATGTAGATGCTTGTGTAGGTTAGGATAAAACGTATTTCTTCATTAAGGAATTTAAGATAACTAAGGCTAACAGAGTACTACGTTATTATAATGAAACTGCATACAAGATTCATTGCTTACTAAAGCTTGAAACTGCCTGATTTTTTTAGTTGAAGTAAATTCTATCAGAAAGAGAGCATGACCCTATGAGCGTGAATAGTGGTTTGATGAGAGATAAAAGGATGACATTAAGATCCCATGACAGAGGAGGCTTCTTACTTGATGGTTTGCTATAAAGCAGCTCTTATGAATCTTGAAATAATGGGATAGTGACAAGCCAGAGCCTTGTCTATGAAAACATGATAGGCTAACGGTGCACTAATATGAACTCTGACAAAGGAAGTTTGTAGTCCTAGGCCATAAGGATGATATGAATATTGCATTTTGGTATTAGGAGGACAACTGAAAGGGTCTTGTTCATTTGTGATGCACCATATTAAAAACCTTTTACATTTGAAGGTACATGAACATGTTGTGGAAGTTTTTTGTGCTTCTACCAAAATGTCCTGAGTGTTAAAGGGGAGGCCTAAAAAGGCCATTAAGTATTGCTCAACCTCTGTTAGAGCCAGCCCCTTAGTTACTGAGGTAAAACATGGCTAATTGATTATCTGTCTGGATCAACAGTAATTGAATGTTTAGCAGATGGGCAAACATTCAGAGTAAGTGTAATACTGCTTTCATTTCTATATGATTGATATGCAGCATTCCTTCGAGTTTTGACGGGATCCCTGAGTGAGTTGAGAATCAAGGTGTGCTCCCCAACCAATGTTACACATCTGAAATAAACCTACAAAATGGTGGACACTTTGCACCACCGGAGCATTCTTGTGTTCTGTCAACAGATGCTTCTAAGTTCAGCAGTGTCTGAAGCAATGATAGGAGACAAATTCTGGAATAAGGCGATTGGATACGCAGTGGGATTTTATATTCAATGGAATCAGCATTTTTCTCATCTTGAATTGAGTATGGGGAACCACATGCATTGCAGCAGCCACTTGACTTAATTTCTGAAAAGAAGTTATGGCTGAGACCCATGGGGACTGCTGAATGCTTTGAACACGGTATATTAGCTTCAGTGACCTGTCTTGTGAAGGAAAGCTTTGGCTTGATTTTTATCCAGAAGAACCCCTATAAACAAGGGTTCTTTGAGGTTTGAAGAGTTGATTGTTTGAACTTAATGAGAAACCTCAAAATTTGAAGGAGGCAAATTGTTACATCTCAAAGAGAAACAGCTGATTCTATCATAAGGGCTTCCAACAGCCAGTCACTGACTTATGGAAACACCAGATACACTTGCTTGAGTAAGCATTTGATGATTAACATGAAGACTAAAAAAGGCCAAGAGAAATACCTTGTACTATAATCAGTCGCTTGAAACATGAATTGAAAGTGCTCCCTAGAATATGTGTAAGTGTTTTTGGTGAGTTAGGGGAGGAAATGAGGGAAGAATGTTCATTTTGAACTTTTCCTTGTAGAGAAAAATATTGAAACCTCTGAGGTCCAAGATAAGATGCAGTCCTCCCTGGGGATGAGGAACTACTTAGAACCCATTCCAAGTCAAGAAATAATTCAAGAGTTTGATTCTATTTCAGGAGCAAGAGGTCTTTCAAGGGGAGATGGCAGATATAGTGAAGATGATGTCTTGATCTTATAATGCTGAATATTCAAGAGGCTATTATTCTTTGCCACTTTTGAAGAAAATACTGCTCTCAACCCCTGATAGGTAATGTATGATGTGTATACGCACGGAACTGAAAGTGTCTGGATGGCAGAGCCAAAAGGATGAAGACTGTTTAGGCTGCACAGTGTTTGTTGGTTTAGGCTGCCTCCTCTCTCCTTCTGAGGCCCTGTGTAATGCTGATGTTGGAGCAGGTTAAGATTGATTGGAGAAGGGTATGAAATATCTCTTCCTGTAGTAGTAAGATTGTCTAGAGGAAGATGTAGACTCCTGTCCCAAGGCAGATAGATGTTGTAACACAGTACAATGATCTTTACTGGACTTTCATTAACTCTGTCCTGATAAAGAATGCCACTCATACAGGGTGCACCTGCCAAGTTTAATGTGGACATCCTCTTGCAAACCAGAGTGCCTGGCAGCAATGGTAGATGCCAAATTTATGGATGTGGTATTAAATATGTTGTAAGCTGAGTGGATAAGGTATGCACCACACTCATAAGTATCTTGATAGTATACTGGCTAACTTGGACTGGGATTCAATAGACAAATGAGGTGAAAACACTTGTAATCCTAGCACTTGTAATTTCTTCATGGAATACCACCTTTCCCAGATGATTCAGAAATCTGGGGTCTTTTCCAGGTAGTTTGTTAAATTCTCTATACATTTTTGCTTTCTTCACTGCCAACTCAACTATAACAGAGGAATGAAACAGCTGTGCTTTATTGAAACCTGGAGTTGGCTGAATATTGTACTTGAGATCTAACTTCTTGGAAATAGGCTAAATAGTAACTGGTGCTAGCCATATGCAAACCTATTGTTCATGCAAAATACTGTGGATACGGATTGCCAATGTGGCCTTTGGAATCTCGATAAACTTTAAGGGCCTGATTTTCAGCTGTCTGCATTTTGGAAGGGCTATGTGTCTCGGTGGCACATAACCCTCCTCACCGACTTCCTAAACAGGATATTCAATGCTGCGGCGACTGCATTGAATATCTGGTCACCGCAGCACACACCGGAAGTCGCCAAAGCTAACTGGGCAGCAGCAATATTGCATGCTGCCCAATTAGCTCCTGCGCCTTAAAGATAGGCAAGGAAAAACCCTCACCAATCGCTAACCAGGCAGTATGCAATATCGCTGCTGCCCGGTTAGCACTTGTTGCTACCCCGCTCCGGAATGCCAACATGTCCTGATGCTAACTGGATAGCATGGGGGCGTGCAGGGGACAGAGACGGGGATATTCAATGGCACTAACTGTATAAATGCCATTGAATATCCCCAGTTAAGGCATTTACACGGTTTGCCGGGTTGTAAACCGTGTAAATGCCTAATAGTCCAAAGACGTCGGATCTAGGTTCTGCCGTCTATTGGAGAAAGGAAACATGATACATACTGTACAAATCTTGGGCAGGAGACGTCCTCATAAGGAAACTCATTTTGAGATGGAGAAGGGAAGAGATTGGAAGGACGTCCAGCCGAAAAGTACCCCTTTTCAGGAGACACATGTTGGGTGAAATCCATATCAGAGCCATTCTGAGAGGCCTCTGACGTGATAGAAGAAAGCAGCAGAGAATATCTCCCTTGTAGCTCAGAATTCAAAGAGGGGAAGAGTAATACTATGGGGTCTTAAGCCATGTAGCTCTGTGTGCAGGTGTTACCCTTTTAGGATAAGAGATCTAATGGGTGCTTAGCAATAACTCTAATGAGGGGGCACTGTGGAACTGGCCCAAGATGGATACCTAACCTGATTGTTTTGTCTGAACCTAAGTTTAAGTGATATTCTCCTCCAGCAATCCCCCTTTTTTCAAGCCAGTGTTAAAGATGAAGTTATGATGGGTACAGGCAAAACTCAGAAGTTAGAGGGCCAGTTCACAGTGACTTTGGGACTTAAGTGGCACAAGATGGACCCTCCGAACCCTAAGAAACTGGTATCAGCTTTGGGTGTGACCAACTGAGCTGAGGAGACTACGATATGATGCAAACCCAGCTGGAAATTACTGCCTCTATACAAAAAGATTTAGAGAACCTCAAATTGCAATTCCAAGATATGCAGCATCATTTGGAAGTGTTGACGAGTAAGGCCTTCGACCATGATAAGATGGTGGAACAGGTGCACCAGAATATTACAAGCCTTTACAAACAAGGCTATACTTTATTCAGGAAGGAAAGGTTAGGAAGAAGCAGAGACGTGGTACTATATGTAAAAAAATAATATTATAGCTATAGAATTGCAGGGCTTAAAATGGAGCGAGGAGGCGCACTGTAGGGTAAACTAGAAAGAGAGAAAGGGAAATCCATTTGCATTGATGTGATATACAGATCTCCCTCACAAGGAGAAGTGGATGGAGATTTAATAGAAGACATACACAGTATTGCCATGAAAAGAGAAGTGCTACTGATAGGTGATTTCAATATCCCGGATGTTGATTGGCACATCCCTGCTGCGGTGTCATCTAGGAGTAAGGCGATCCTAAATTTTCTACAGGAAGAACTATTCTGGCAACTGGTGACAGAACCCAAACGTGAAGGGGCCATAATGGATTTGGTGCTTACCAATAGGGGAAAGTGTTTCTGATGTCATAGTGGAAGATCATCTCACATCCAGTGATCATCAGATGGTGTGGTTCAGTATTAGGACTAGGGCTGATAAAATCCATTCAAAAGCGAGGGTCATAGACATTAGGAAAACTAACTTTGCCAAGGTGGGAAAATACTTCAAGGAGTCATAAGCAGGATGGGAACAGCTTGGGCGATGTAGAAAAGCAATGGGCAAAACTGAAAGGGACATTTTAAGGGCAACAAACCTTTTTGTTAGAAAGGTAAATAAATGTAAAATGAAAAGGTCACTATGGTTTTTAAAAGAAGTAGCTGGAAAGGTGAAGAAAAAGAGGGTGGCCTTCATAAAATACAAGAGATCACAGAGAGAGGAAGACAAGCTGGGAAAGTAGTCGGGAAAGCAAAGATACCAAAAAAAAAATAAATAGTCAATGCAATAAAATGGGGGGATAAGAAATTTTTGAGATATGTTAGCAAGAGGAGGAAGTGCAAAAGTGGTATTGTCAGACTCAAGGGTGAAGGGGATGATTATGTAGAAACTGATGAAGATAAAGCAGAATTGCTTAACAAATATTTTTGTTATGTGTTCACAGATGAAGGGCCAGGAGCAGGACCTCAGAAAAGGCACACAAATAGGAACGGAAGTGAAGGGGATCTTGAATGTTTTCCAAAAGACTGTGTTCATGTGGAACTACAGTAGCTAAACTAAATGTAGACAAAGCAATGGGACCGGATGGGATACATTCAAGAATATTGAAGGAACTTGGGCACATTCTCGTGGCTCCATTGACTGACCTTTTCAATGCTTCTTTAGAGTCAGGAGTGGTCCCAGAGGATTGGAGAAAAGCACATGTGGTCTCTTTATACAAAAGCGGATCTAAGGATGACATTGAGAACTACAAGCCAGTTAGTCTAACCTCTGTGGTTAGTAAATTATTGGAAAGGCTACTAAAGGAGAGAATAATGAGGTTTCTGGAGTCCAATGGATTGCAAAATCTGAGGTAGAATAGGTTTACCCGAGGCGGGTTTTATCAGATAAATTTGATTTCTCTGACTGGGTGACCAGGGAGTTAGACCAAGGAAGATGTGGCATACTTAGATCTCAGTAAAGCCTTTGACACTGTTCTACACAGGTGACTTACAAACAAATTGAGCAGCTTAGGGATGGATCATAAAGTGACCGATTGGTTTGGAAATTGGTTGAGTGGGAGGCGACAAAGGATATAGGTAAATGGAGCTCAATCTGAGAAGGATGTTACCATTGGTGTGCTACAGGGATCTGTCCTTGAATCAATACTTTTTAACATCTTTGTTAGTGATATTGCGGAAGGGCTGTTGGGTAAGGTTTGCCTCTTTGCACATGATGATAAAATCTGCAATAGACACCCAGGAAGGAGTAGATAGCATGAGAAGGGTTCTAGCTAAGCTTGGTCAAGAATTTGGCAGCTGAGATTTAATCCTAAAAAATGCATGATCATGCATTTGTGATCCACAACAAATTATTGGTCAACTTTTAGAGTGATATTTCCAATATAAAAACACACTCCAACATAACAAGACTGGTATTAAAACTTTTAAAACAACAAACAGGAGAGAGAGAGTCACTTCTTCATATCACACAATCTCTCCGTAACCTGATACGAGCCTATCAATGACCACAGGTGAGCAGTGTACAGTGTACAGAACGAACATAACAGCGAACTTAGCTTCAACACTTAGCTTCAATACTGCTTCGGTCTGTCACAGTCAATCTGGGGCATCAGATTGACTGTGACAGACCGAAGCAGTGTTGAAGCTAAGTTTGCTGTTATGTTCATTCTGTACACTGTACACTGCTCACCTGTATAGATTCGCCATAAGGGTGGTCATTGATGTAAAGGGGCAATTGACTTACAGAGATTGATGTAATTCATATCATAGCCCAAGAGTTCTGAGACCCCCTTATAGGCTGGTATCAGGTTACGGAGAGATTGTGTGATATGAAGAAGTGACTCTGTCTCTCCTGTTTGTTCTTTTAAAAGTTTAATACCAGTCTTGTTATGTTGGAGTGGTTTTTTTTTATATTGATCATGCATTTGGGCTGTAAAAATCCAAGGGAGTGGTACACATTACAGTGTAGGGGGCCAAGGCCTGTCCACGAAAGAAGAGCAGGATCTGGGCATGATTGTTTTTGATCTTAAAGTGACTAGACAGGTAGAAAAGGCAACAGCAAAACCCAGAAGGATGCTTGGGTGCATAGGGAGAGGAATAGCCAGCAGAAAAAAAGGAGGTGATAGAGGCAATATCTAAGTCCCTGGTGCGACCTCATTTGGAGTATTGCATGCAATTCTGGAGACCATACCTTCAAAAGGATATAAAAAGGATGGAGTCTGTGCAGAGGGTTGCTACTGAAATGGTTAGTGCTCTTCATTAAAAAGCATAAGGGGGCAGACTTAAAGATCTTAATATGTATATGTTAGAGGAAACGAGGGATACAGGAGATATGACAGAGATTTAAATATCTCCGTGGCATAAATGCATAAGAGGAGAGCCTCTTTCGATTGAAAGCAAGCTCTGCTACGAGGGGACTTAGGATGAGTGACAGGGGATAGACTCACGAGTAATATGCGAAAATATTTCTTTATTCCATGCATCTACCACTCTTTCTGTACCTCCCAGTGGAGGTAGTAGAGACGAGGACAGTATCTGAATTCAAGAAAGCATGTGTCAAACACAGAAGATCTCTAAAGGAAAAAAGGGGACTATAGTAGTTGATATGGAAAGGCAGACTAGATAGGCCGTATGGTCTTTTTCTGCCATCATGTTTCAATGTTTCTATCATTCCTAGTATGTGGGCATATTTATACATTATCCGGAATACAAGAACAGTACAACTATCCCACCCTCCTCCCCATCCCAACCTCTAAGTACACCCACCCTATCCCATTAACCTCTGTGTCAATGTGAATTTCATGCCAGTGCTAAAAAAAAGAAACATCCCCATCTTGTGCACACACACGGGTCCATATTAGAGGCTCCAAGATCCCTCTGTCCCCAGAGAATCAGTAATCCATTTCAGGCCCTGGGAGTTGAGGAAGATAAATCCCCTCAAGCAGTCAAGAAATTTTCCCTGTTCCTGAGGAAAATATCATCCTCTCCATTAACATAAGACCATGAAACAAATTCCTCCACTCCCAAAGGAAGGGGTATCCACCTCTCTCCAATGCTTCAAAATGCATTTTTTTAGTCACCAAGCCGGCTTTTCTAATCAACAGCCTGGCAGATATCCCTTGACCCTCAGACTTCTTATCATCTAAGATCGCTAGATCTGGGATAAGCATCACTTCTTGAGAGAGTAACCCCTCCCCAAATAAGAAGTCAATTTTTCCCAGAAGATTCACACTTTGGGACAGCCCAAAAATAGATGTCCTAAATAAGCTAACCACCCTAAATATCTCAAACACTGGTCTGAACTAGGGTAATCTGCTTTTAAAGCCCTTAATGGAGCTATGCATCCACATAAGATCAATATGTACTGCAGTTACAAAGGTTGGGAACACTTGACCAATTCCAGATTCCAAGCTAGGGACACTAGCAACTGCCGTCCCATCACCAGTATGACTAATTCAACCATCATCTTGCAGCCAGATCATCACATAGTCCCACTGGAATAAAATCCTAGAGGGTTGTTTTTTTTATAATAAAGGGAAATAGGAACTTGTTATCTATCTTCAAATTCAAAAAACTGATTTCACTTCTCTATATAAGCTAGCCCAAAGTGACCTCCACCAAGAGAGATAACATAATGACATAACAGTAAATATGCATAAAAATGCTTTTTCTCCAACAGAAAGCTTTGTTTCAAATGCTGATAAGTATATGTCACACCTTGGTCATCTTCCACCTGCCTCAGTCTGTAGTCTCTTCTTTCCACAAATAGGCCTGCTCCCAGACTGGACTGAAAGGCACCATTATCCTGCAATGGGAGAAATTAGAAATTTGGGAGCTCATCTCCATCAAGTTATATAAATATCTCCAAGTGACCCTTACTGGGTATATTAAGTTCCCACTCAAGTGGTGAGAAATGGACTTGGTCTCAAGGTGCAAGACTAACAAAAAGCTCAATGGGTGTATTAGCCCAACCTCAAAGTCCAAGGGGGTAAAGACCAATGGAAATGATAACCAATCCTGAAGATGACATAAACTGCATACTATATTATAGAGTTCCAAGTCCATCAAATCTGCTCCTCCCTGTTTCCAACTTCCCCTAAGTCTAGCTAAAGGGACCCTCGCTCTTGCCCCACTTCCATAAAAACATACTACTTTTTCTCCACTGATACTCGTATAACTGTTTATTTCAATAGACACAGTGGCAACTTCTGCATCTCATTAAGCAGCTTCAGGAATAAAGTCACCCATTTTTCCACCACCCTTCCTAATAAGGACAGTGGCAACAGCTGCCAGTCATGAAGCTTGTCATGCAAGAAATTAATCGGCTTCTCTACAATGAAGGCGTACAAATGTTTTGGCTCCACAGGACCAGATCCCTTATGACTTAAAAGTCTGCCTCACTTATTTCAAGGAAAAGCTCACCCCCCCCCCTCGCCAATATGTTCTATAACTCAGCACTGATATCCATAGCCTTGGACTTGTCCATATTAAAATTTAGTTCAGCAATGACCCAAAAGCATGGAATTCGTCCAGCAAACATGCCAGACAGTCCTCCAGTTTTGTCAGATGGACCAATAGATCATAAACAAAGGCTACTAATTTAAAAGTAAATTTACCAGTAGCGAATCTCTCCATAGCTTTGATGAATAATCTTAAATGTCATTTGTTTGAATAATTCTCAAAGTGTCTAACGAGAGGACAAACAGCAAGGGTGACAATAGGCACCCCTATCATGTCCCACGCTGCAAAAAGAAATTTGAGATGATACCTCCATTTACTAAGATTATAGCCCTTGGAGGAGTAGAGAATACATATTCCTTAAAATCTCTGCCCCAATCCAAATGCCTGTAATACCTTAAACAGATATTCCCAACTCACTCTGTTAACCTTTTCGCATCCACATAATTTTTTTTTCTGTTTTTTTTTAAAATTAAGATTTGAGCTAAATGATGCAGAATATAAAGATTTTTGAAAAAAATTTATCTCTAAGAAACAATATTTACTGTTGCTATATGGCATCTACGGTCTTGAATGGCTGAAAATTAAAAACAGTCTTGGCATCATTTTCATTTACTGCTGGGTGTGATAGTTTAAATAACAGTTTTTCAGATGTCAAGCACAGATACACATCACATTTCGCACACAGTGTGCAGATTTTTTGGAAATATAGAATCCGGTGAAAGATTTCGGGGAAAATTTGAAGGTTGCCATATGGCAACAGCCATGAAAGGGTTAAATGCCTTCTCTGCATCAAAACTGATGAGCAGAGATCCTCATAAAGCACAACCATCGATGCCAATATCTTCTATTCATTTGCCACCACATAGTGACCTTGAACAAAGTTCACTTTACTCTCACAAACCACCCCAGACAGCAAGATGGGTAATTGATCCTCCATAATTAAGCACATTCCAGTAGCCACAGAGCAGTGACACTGCCCCTGAAGGCCAGGTCTAGAGTTACAAGCCTCCTATGTGATAATGGCAAGAGAGGTGGGAAGTGGGTATTAGTCAAGTTTATTTCTTACAGAGAAGAGTGACCAAAATGATTAGAGGATGCAAGGATACCCTTACAAGGAAAAGCTCAAAAGATTAGGGCTCTTCAACTTGGAAAAGATGGCTGAGCAGAGATATTTTAGAGGTCTCAAAATAGTGAGTAGAGTGAAATGGGTAAATGTAAATTGGTGGTTTACTCCTTCAAAAAGTAGAAAGACTAGTGGACACACAATGAAACTACGGGGAAGCTATTTTGGACCTAATTCTTGCTGGAACACAGGATCTGGATCTGGTGCAAGAGATAAGGGTGTTGGGGCCACTTAGCAATAGTGAACACTGATTTAATAAATAGACGAAAGACAGCAAGGAAATCCACATACTACTTTTTAAATTTCAAAAGGGAGACTATGATAAAATGAGGAAAATAAGAACAAATGAATAGGAGCAGCTGCAAAGGTTAAAGATCTACATCAAGCATGTGCATTGTTTAAAAATACTAATCTTGGAAGCCCAGACCAGCTGTATTCCATGTTTTAAGAAAAGTGGAAGGAAGGCCAAAAAACTGCTAGCATGGTTTAAAGGTGAGGTCAGAGAGGCTGTTGTAGCAGAGCCTACAGAATGACGAAGGTTGGACACAAGTCACCAGGGCCTGAAGAATCACCAATCCAACTTCTCCAGCCCTTGAACTGAAGAACCATTATGCAGCCCTGGAAGTGGAGGAGGTGACAGCATCCCTGGAAAGGGAAGAACCAGAGCTCGAGCACCCCAAAGTTGCAGAATCAGTGACCATAAGGAAGCGAAGGGTAGTAGTGGTTAGTGACTCTCTTCTGAGGGGTACTGAGGTGTCCATCTGCCGATCAGACTTGATGTCCAGAGAGGTATGCTGTCTGCCAGGTGCCAAAATCCGAGATGTTAAGGAGAGTTTGCCGAGACTCATCAAGCCCAATGACTATTACCCAATGTTGCTAATCCATGTCAGCACAAATTATACTGCCAGGTATCCCTCTGAGTGTATCAAAAGTGACTTCATGGCTCTGGGACAGAGGGTGAAGCAGATAGGGGATTGGTGGTGTTCTCTTCAATCTTCCCTGTTGAGGGTAAAGGCCAAGGCAGAGAAGCTTGCACCCTGGAGATGAATGCATGGCTGCGTGGATGAGATGGTGTCATCGAGAGAGTTTTGGTTTCCTGGACCATGGGATGTTGTTCCAAGGGTTTCAGAGCAGAGATGGCATCCATCTGTCCAAAAAAGGTTGACATGTCTTCAGTAGCAGACTGGCTAATCTACTGAAGAAGGCTTTAAACTAGATTCGTTGGGGATGGGTGAAGAAAGCTCCCAGGTAAGTGAAACATTAAATACCTTTATGGAAATGAGTAAAAGGAACAACATATGGAAAGCCGTTTGTATAAATGCCCATAGCATGGGAAATACGATCCCAGATGTTGAAGCTTTAATGGGCGAGGCTGACTTGGATTTAGTGTCAGTTACAGAAACATGGTTCACAGAAAATCATGACTGGGATGTAACTATACCAGGCTATACTTTATTCAGAAAGGACAGGGTAGGAAGAAGGGGAGGAGGAGTGGCACTATCTGTAAAAAATAATATCAAAGCTTTGGAACTACAGAGCTTAAAAGGTAGAGAGGAGGCACTGTGGGTTAAATTAGAAAGAGGGAAAGAGAAATCTATTTGCATTGGTGTGATATACAGACCTCCCTCACAGGAGGAAGAGGTGGACGGAGAGTTAATTGAAGACATACGCAGCATTGCTAGGAAAGGGGAAGTGCTACTGATAGGGGATTTCAATATGCCAGATGTTGACTGGCACATTCCTGCTGCAGTATCATCTTGAAGTAAGGACATCCTGGACTCTCTACAGGGAGAACTATTCAGGCAACTGGTGACAGAACCCACATGTGAAGGGGCCATACTGGACTTGGTGCTTACCAAAGGTGAAAGTGTTTCTGATGTTATACTGGGAGATCATTTTGCATCCAGCGATCACCAGATGGTGTGGTTCAGTATTAGGACTAGGTCTGTTAAAATCCATTCAAAAGCAAGGGTCTTAGACTTTAGGAAAACTAACTTTGCCATGATGGGCCAATACCTCAGGGAGTCATTAGCGGGATGGGAACAGCTGGGAGATGTAGAAAAACAGTGGACAAAACTGAAAGGGGATATTTTAAGGGCAACCAACCTTTTTGTTAAAATGGTAAATAAAGGTAAAAGGAAAAGGAGACTGCTATTGTTTTCGAAAGAAGTAGCTGAAAAAGTGAAGAAAAAGAGGGAGGCCTTCATAAAATACAAGAGATTATGGAGAGAGGAAGACAGACATCTATATTTGGAAAAACTTAGAGAAGCTAGCAAAGTCAGGAAAGCAAAGATTCAAAAGAAGGAGGAAATAGCCAATGCAGTTAAATGGGGGATAAGACATTTTTCTGATATGTTAGTGAGAAGAGGAAGGGCAAAAGTGGTATTGTGAGACTCAAGGATGAAGGGGAGGAATATGTAGAAGCTGATGAGGATAAAGCAGAATTGCTTAACAAATATTTCTGTTCTGTGTTCACAGATGAAGAACCAGGAGCAGGACCTCAGAAAACACCCACAAACAGGAACAGAAGCGAGGGGCATCTTGAACAATTTTCAGAAGACTTTGTTCGTGAGAAACTAGCTAAACCTAAAGTAGACAAAGCAATGAGAACAGATGGAATACACCCTAGAATACTGAGGGAACTTGGGGACGTTCTAGCAGCTCCACTGATTGACTTTTTCAATGCCTCATTGGAGTTGGGAGTAGTGCCAAAGGACTGGAGAGAGGCACATGTGGTCCCTTTACACAAAAGTGGAAGTGAGGATGTGGTTGAAAACTATAGGCTGGTTAGTTCAATTTCGGTGGTGAGTAAATCATTGGAAGCGCTGCTGAAAGAGAAAATAGTGAGGTTTCTGGAGCCCCAGTGGATTACAGGATCAGAGGCAGCATGGATTCACCAGAGGTAGGTCTTGTCAGACAAATCTAACTGATTTTTCTTTCACTGGGTGACCAGGGAGTTGGACCGAGGGAGATCCCTAGATGTGGTGTATTTAGATTTCAGTAAAGCCTTTGACACTGTTCCTCACAGGCGACTTGTAAACAAACTGAGCACCCTAAGGATGGACCTTAAAGTTACTACTTGGGTTAGAATTGGTTGAGTGGGAGGTGACAAAGGGTACAGATAAATGGAGCTCACTCTGAGGAGGAGGAGGTTACCAGTGGTGTGCCCCAGGGATCTGTCCTTGGTCTGGTTCTTGTTAACATCTTTGTTAGTGATATAGCAGAAGGGCTATCGGGTAAGATTTGCCTCTTTGTGGATGATACCAAAATCTGCAATAGAGTAGACACCCAGGAAGGTATAGATTAAATGAGGAGGGATCTAGCTAAGCTTGAAGAATGGTCTAGAATTTGGCAGCTGAGATTTAATGTTAAAAAATGCAAGGTCATGCATTTGGGCTGCAGCAATCCAAGGGAGCAATATAGTATAGGTGGTAAAGTACTTTTCTCCACTAAAGAAGAGCGGGACCTAGGCGTGATTGTGTCTGATGATCTTAAAGTAGCTAGGGGAGTAGAGGGTGCCTGCCTGGAGCCTGAGGACGTTGCAGCTGAGCAGTAGGTGTCGGCCTAGCCTGCCTGAGGCCTGGAGATCGGTGTGAGAGTTGTGGCTCCACCCATTTGCTTTACAAAGTAATTTGCCCTAGGTCACTCCTGGATGTGGTCTAATTGCAGTACATATTTTTTTTTATTTTTGGTAATCCTTTGGGGATATGTAACATAGTAAATGACGGCAGATAAAGACTAGTCTGCCCAGTACAATGTCAAGAGTAGGTACACCTGCCGCTCTGTGCAGGCCACCCCTCTCCATGTCTTTGCTTAGGGGTGAACCCACCACTCCATTTAGGACACCCCTATGTGTTCAGGAATTTGATGGTTCAGTTTATTTTGATATTTTCTTGTTGCTGTAAAGGGATCCACTGTGTCTGTCCCTTGCCCTTTTGAACTCCATCACCGTGTTTGCCCCCACCACTTCCATCGGGAGGGCATTCCAAGCATCTACCACCCTTTCCATGAAAAAGTATTTCCTGACATTGCCTTTCAATTTACCACCTTGTAGCTTCATGTTATGCCCTCTAGTTTTGCAGCTTCTTCGTCTTTGGAAGAGGTTTGTTCATTCATTCTTTTCCTTTAAGTATTTAAAGGTCTGAATCATATCTCCCCTGTCCCTCCTCTCCTCCAAAGTGTACATGTTTAGGTCTTCAAGTCTCTTCTCATAAGGCTTCTGACGCAGGCTCCAAATCATTTTGGTCGCCTTCCTCTGAACAGTTTCCAGTCTTTTTACATCCTTTGCAAGATATGGTCTCCAAAACTGAACACAGTATTCTAAGTGAGACCTCACCAGTGACTTGTACAGTGGCATAAGTACCTCTTTCTTTCTGCTGGTAATTCCTCTTCGTATGCAGCCCAACATCCTCCTGGCTTTTGCCACCGCCTTGTCGCACTGTTTTGCCACCTTGAGATCTTCCGAAATAATCACTCCAAGGTCTTTCTCCTGATCCGTGCACACCAATGTCTCGCCCCCTATCGCGTATGTTTCCCTTGGATTTCCCTTATTTTTTCCTTCTTTGATGTATTTCACATATTTCTTTGTGTATGTTTCTGTTGTATAAAATAGAAATTCTGAATTTAAAAAAAAATGTAGATAAACAGATAGAAAAGGCGACGGCAAGAGATAGAAAGATGCTTGGGTGCCTAGAGAGAAGAATGGCCAGCAGAAGAAAGGAGGTGATAGTGCCTCTGCATAAGTCCTTGGTGCGACCTCATTTGGAGTATTGGGTGCAATTCTGGAGACTGCACCTTCAAAAGGATATAAACAGGCTGGAGTCCGTACAGAGGGTGGCTACTAAGATGGTTAGTGGTCTTCATTATAAAGCATATGCAGACAGACTTAAGGATCTTAATATGTACACCTTAGAGGAAAGGCGGGATAGAGGTGATATGATTGAGACATTTAAATACCTCTGTGGCATAAATGCACAGGAGGAGAGCCTCTTTCGATTGAAAGTAAGCTCTGCTACGAGGGGACATGGGATGAGGGTGAAAGTGGATAGATTCAGGAGTGATATGCAGAAATATTTCTGTATGGAAAGAGTGGTGGATCCGTGGAATAGTCTTCCAGTGAAGGTGGTAGAGATGAGGACAGTATCTGAATTCAAAGAAGTATGGGACAAACACAGAGGATCTCTAAAGGAAAAAAGGGGAATGTTGTAGTGGTTGATATGGAAGGACAGACTAGATACGGCTGGACATCACAAAATCCTCTCCAGTCTCCCTTGATGAGTGGATCCAGGCCATCAAATGGAATCTGGCTACGATCCTGGCAGCTGTTGTGCTGGGGCCTTCAAGGCCCTCATGTTCTACCTCTCAGCGCACTGCTCCAATGCAGTCGCTTGAGGCTGGTGGTCCTGATGCTTCCGGAGCCCTTACTGAGATATAGGTCCCTTCATGCTCGGAGCCTCTAACAACCCTGGTTCATTCTAAGGCATCACATGTAGTGCATGCTGGCTCAGAGATGGCTCATCGAACTTCGCTGTCAGGAACTGAGCATCATCTGTACTGAGGCACTGACAAACATTACTTTGATTTTCTACCAGACACAGATTCGATGTCATCAGACTTGGATCCTGAATCCATGGTTTTTGTCCTGGGTCGGGACATTCCATTGGATCCTTCTCTGCCACATGAGAGGCCTTGATCTCCACTGGAGGATATGTCCTTTCAGGACTTCATAAAGGACATGGCAAAGGCCCTTTCAGTCTCGGTGACAACGGAACTGGAATCAAGAGTGGAGGAGTTAGATATCCTCCAGTATCCATCAGCACCAAAGGAAGCAGCTACCCTTCCTATTCATAACATCTTGAATTTGATGGCTAAAATGTGGGAAGAACCACTCTCCACTCCTGCCATTAGCCGTCCCTTCCAGAAGCCACAACTACCCCACCACTCCATGTTAGTGGAGTCCGCCATAACGAGGATCAAAAGTTCCAAGAACCATTCCTTAATTCCTCCAGGCAAGAATGCTAGGACCCTCGATGCTTTTGGCAGAAAAGCATTCCAAGCTGCCATGTTGAGGTCCAGGATCAATTCCTACATGCTCTACATGGGAATATTCTTAAGGGATGTATCCAGGGACTTATCTGAGTTTAGCTTCCTTCTCCCAGAGGAAAAACATAAGGCTCTAGTTCTTCATGCCATGCCCTCCAAGTTCCTAACTAGAGCAGCTTTCGATGTTATCGAGGCTACTAGCAGGACAGCAGCAGCCTGTATTGAGGCAAGGAGAACTGAATGGCTGCAAACCTCAGATCTGGAGCAGTGGGTACAAGAGAAACTCATTAACATCCCTTGCAATGGAAAGAATCCGTTTGAGAAGGGCTAGTATGAAAAGGCAGGGGAGATCGAAACAGATGATCTCACCATGAAGTGCCTGAGAAGGAAGACAGCTGATCAGAGCAAGAAAGACTTCTACTAAGAAGCCATTCTACCCAAAAAAGAGGAGGACTTGTCCATCCTACCCCTCATACTCTGCCTATCAGCCTTAACAATCCCAATGGAAACAGGGTCCTCGTCACCCAGAAAACCTAAAAAATCGAAGGCTTAGCCCAGTCCACAACCTCCACCTCCGGTGAGCTTTTGACTCTGTTTTAGAGGGCATAGCCAGTCAGCCCCTCCAGCCTCCCTTCCTCCCTCATATCCCAAGGAGATTGACAAATTTTGCCCATAAATAGCCCCTCATCACTCTAGAACAGGAATGGGCAAACTACGGCCCGGCGGACCTTTTAATCCGGCCCGTTTCCCTGCCGCTGTTTTCCGCTCGCGGCTAGACCGCCGCCGGGCTCTAGGAGTTCGAGCCGCGCGCTGGACGAACTCCCGAACTGGCCTCGTGAGACCAGGGCCGGTTGGAGATCGCACTGAGGTTAAGGCTCTAGAACAGGAATGGGCAAACTGAGCTACCTTACCTGGCCTGCTCGAGGTGAAGCAATAGCATCGTAGTAAGTACACACCATATGCTGGGGCGACGTAGAGGTAAATATGTTTGAAATTGAGAATTGCAACAACAAAGCTATCTCCTGACTTTGATGCCTTAACAAAAAAGGGTCAACCATCCCAACTAGCCAATTGTGTGCCCAAAAGGCTGCACCCTCGCGATCCTTTTTAAAGAAAAAACCCGGTTAGCCAGTTGGGGATCTCGATCCTCCCTCCCTCCCCCCACCCATTAAAAGCAAATACTCTTAGCTAGCCAGTTGGCTGGGGGGCTCCCTCACCCACCTGATGCCCCAGCCCCCCATCCATACCTGTAGTTCCCTGGTGGTCCAGTGGTCAATGGGGGCAGGAGCAGTTCTCCTCGCTCCCACTGCTGTCGTTGGGCCTGCTTGAAATGGCCACGTGGTGCCATCCCCTAGCATTCATGAGATTGTACCCATATTTGTGAGTACCTTTGATGAGGGCCCTCCTCAGTGGTACTCACTTGGCCGTGGTTTGTGCTGCCTCCTAGTCTCAGGATGCTAGGGGGCAGCACTGCGTGATCACAGCCATTTTGAGCAGGCCCGACGATGAGGGTAGGAGTGAGGAGGATCACTCCAGCCCCCATTGATCACCGACCACAAGGGAACTACAGATATGAATCAGGGGGGTTGGGGGAGGCCCAGGGAGGCCCCAGCTGACTGACTAGCTGGGAATATTTGCTTTAATTGGAGGACCCATGAACTGTCCTCTCTGCCATTATATTCTCTGCTTTGGATGTCCTCTGCACACCCTCCTCCCTCTCCAGTTCCTCGTCAATGGCTTCTCCAAACCACCAGTTCACACATTTCATATCTGCTTACACTGACTTCAGTAAAATGGCCAAGTACCTAAAGGAGGAGTTGGCAGGGTGGAAGGGGATGACGTCAACTGCCTTTCTGCGCGCCTGCTAGTGAGGAGCGATCCATGCGGCGCCCGGCAGTCATTTTGTGATGCAGCTAGAAGAGAAGAAAGCGCTAGCCAACATAACAAGCAGCCTATGGGCAGATGCGTCTTATAGGGTGAAAAATATGGTAATCTCCTGAGGCCTTCTGACTAGTGTCCGTGATGGTATCTGCTTCTTCTTCAATTGCACGCTATTATTTGCACTTGCTTATTTTAATTTTTATTATTCTTCTGTTGTGTTTAGTAATTTCTGTTTTAACTCCTATTTTTATTTATAGATCTTTATTGCAGAATCCCAAAATGAGTGGGGCAAAGAAAAGAAAAGTGGACAGTGAATGCAGAGTGTTTAATAAGGAATGGATAGCAAAATATTCTTTTATGGAAGTCCGATCAATAGCTGTATGTCTCATATGCCAGGAAACTGTTGCGGTTTTCAAAGAAAGCGTAGTTACTCACCTGTAACAGGTGTTCTCCAGGAGCAGCAGGAATCAGTCCTCACTTATGGGTGACGTCGGCGCCGACGGAGCCCTCGCGGAGCAATTTTCCCCAGCTTTCAAAGAAAGCCTTTGGGAATTGCAGCGCGCATGCGCGGTCGTCTTCCCGCCCGAAGGTGCCATCTTAGCCAGTCAGATGACATAGCTAAAAAAGACAGCATAAAAATTTGCAAAAAGAACATAAGCAGACGATTGCAACTCCAAGGGGAGGAGGGAGGGTAGTGAGGACTGATTCCTGCTGCTCCTGGAGAACACCTGTTACAGGTGAGTAACTACGCTTTCTCCAGGACCAAGCAGGAAGTCAGTCCTCACTTATGGGACTCCCAAGCTCAAGGCTACCGGAGACCCTAAGCACAAAAATGAGCTCCCTCTAGCTCAGCAGCACAGAAGGAAAGAATCTTCGCTGAATTATCACCCACCGGTAGCCCACATCCGGGATGGAGGGTAGGAGTTGCTCAGACCTCAAAGAGATTACGGAGGACTGCCTGTCCGAAAGCACTGTCCCTACGGGACTCCCTCTCGAGACAGTAATGGACCGCAAAAGTCTGGCTCGAAGACCAAGTAGCGGCCCGGCAGATGTCTGCCAGCGGAACAGAGAGGAGGTAAGCCACTGACGTGGCCTTTGCCCGAACACAATGAGCCGTGACTCGACTTTCTAAGGCGAGTCCGGCTGCCCCATAAGCCCAAGAGATACAGTCCGCAACCCAGATGGACAGAGTACGCTTGGAGACCGGGAGTCCCAATTTATTGGGGTCAAAAGACACAAAAAGCTGAGCAGCTTTACGGTGCTCCCGCGTACGGTCAAGGTAGAAGTTCAATGCCCTTCTACAGTCCAGGGTATGGAGGACCGTCTCGGCTCGGCTGGAGTGTGGTCTGGGAAAGAAGGTTGGAAGTACCACCTCCTGATTGATGTGAAAAGGGGAGACCACTTTAGGCAGAAACTTAGGGTGAGTCCGTAGGACTACCCTATTCTTGTAGAACCGAGTGTAGGGGGGATCAGACACGAGGGCCTGCAACTCACTTACGCGCCTAGCGGAAGTGAGGGCTACCAAGAACAGTGTTTTCCAAGACAGAAAACGGAGAGAACAGGTAGCCATGGGTTCAAAAGGCGGACAGGTGATCCGCTGCAAAACCACATTCAGGTCCCAGTTCGGCGCTGGCGGGCGCAGAGGTGGTTTAAGGAGAAGGAGACCTCGGAGAAACCTCGCTACGAGAGGGTCGCTGGAGAGAGGTCTACCGTCCACTGGCACATGATGTGCCGAAAGAGCACTGAGGTGAACTTTGACGGAGTTGGACTTAAGTCCTAGATTAGAGAGGTGTAGCAAGTACTGCAAGATCACCGACACCGGGCAGGAGAAGGGATCCTGAGACTGTTCGGTACACCAGACTGCAAAGCGACGCCATTTAAGGGCGTAGCATTTGCGGGTAGAAGGCCGTCGCGAAGCCAAGACGACCTCCTCCACCTCCGCCGGCAGGAGAAGGGGAGCAAGGACTACCCTCTCAGCAGCCAGGCCATGAGGTTGAGAGACCTGAGGTTGGGGTGCAGTAGGGACCCCTGATCCTGGGTGAGGAGATCCGGTTGCGCCCCCAGAGGGATTGGATCCTCCACCGCCAGTTGCAGCAGGAGCGGAAACCACGGCTGCCTGGGCCAGCGAGGGGCCACCAGGATCATGAAGGCTTTGTCTCGGAGAACCTTGAAAAGAGTCCGAGAGACTAACGGAATGGGAGGGAAAGCGTACAGAAGGCTCCCCGACCATGAGATCAGAAAGGCGTCCGCCGCAACCCGAAGGGGGTGAGGCTGACGAGAGCAGAAGCGAGGAAGTTGCCGGTTGCGAGGACTGGCAAAGAGATCCACCGTGGGGAGGCCCCACCTGAGGAAGAGCTTCTGGACGATCAAGGGATCCAGACGCCACTCGTGCGGCTGGAGGACCCTGCTGAGTTTGTCCGCCAGGCAATTTTCTGGGCCCGGGAGATAAACTGCCTTGAGGAGAATGCCGTGACTGACGGCCCAAGAGCAGAGTTTCTGTGCCTCCCGGCAGAGGAGGAAGGAGCCCGTGCCCCCCTGCTTGTTCACGTAGAACATGGCAACTTGATTGTCCGTCTGGACAAGGACGGACTGTTGGGAGGTCAGGTGGGAGAAGGCCTTGAGAGCTAGGCGGATCGCCCTGAGCTCCAGGAAGTTGATCTGCTGAGCAGACTCCCACTTGGTCCAGAGGCCCTGAGTACGTGCCTCTTGGCAATGGGCTCCCCAGCCCAGGAGGGATGCATCGGTGGTCAGCACCCGGGTCGGCTGAGGTGACTGGAAAGGCATTCCTAATACCAGGTTCGGCTGCCGGAGCCACCACCGGATAGACGAGACCAGCGGCTCGGAGACGCGCACCAGGTCTGCTAGGCCGCCTGTGGCTTGTCGCCACTGCCGGCGGAGACACCATTGAGCAGACCGCATATTCAGGCGGGCATTGGGGGTCACATGGACGGTGGAAGCCATATGGCCGAGCAGTCTCAGGAAGCGCCTGGCGGAGACCAGGGGCTGGCTGCGAAAGCGGTCGGCTAGGTCCATGAGCCGCTGAGCCCTGTCGAGCGGTAGGTACGCTCGCGCCTGAGGGGTGTGCAGCCTTGCGCCGATGAACTCGAGATCCTGTGAGGGGAGCAAAGTGGACTTTGCGAAGTTTATGACAAAGCCCAAGTGCTGCAGCAGAGTCACCGTGCGGCACGTGGCGTGGGTGACCTCCTGAGCGGACGCTGCTCTGATGAGCCAGTCGTCGAGGTACGGAAAGACAAAGAGGCCGCGAAGCCGGAGATGGGCCGCCACGACCGCGAGGCATTTTGTGAAGACTCGCGGTGCGGAGGACAGGCCAAAGGGCAGTACTCGGTACTGGTAATGATTTCCTGCCACCACAAACCTTAGGTATTGGCGGTGGCTTGGGTGGATGAGGATGTGCGTGTAGGCATCCTTTAGATCCAAGGAGCATAGCCAATCTCCCTGCTGGAGGTAGGGCAGAAGGATTCCAAGGGTAAGCATTTTGAACTTCTCCCGCACAAGGAACTTGTTGAGGTTGCGCAAGTCCAGGATGGGTCTGAGGCCCCCTGTTCTCTTTGGTATCAGAAAATACCTTGAATAGAAGCCTTGACCTCTCAGGTGGTGTGGCACCGGTTCCACCGCCTGTTCCTGCAGAAGACCTGCTAACTCCTGAAGGAGCAACTCCCTGTGCAGAGGGGGGCGCGGAGGCTCTCCCGGAAAATAGGAGGGAGGGACCTGGTGGAAGTGGAGAAGGTAGCCCTCTCGCACGACCTGAAGCACCCAGGCATCTGCGGTGATGCTGGACCACCTGTGGGCGAAGTGAACCAGCCGGCCTCCGGTGCTGGGGGGAACCAGCGGGGGGGGAGAGAGGCTATGCTGAGCGAGTCAAAAACCCCCACCCTGCTGAGCAGGGGCTGGTGGTGCAGGCTTGGGGGCTTGCTGCCTACGGGACCCGTTACCCCGTCCCTTGGCCTGCTGGCCCTGTTGGGGAGCTGCAGGGGCCTGATAATGGGGGTATTGTTTGTAGGCAGCTGCCTTCCTCGGGTAAAAGGACTTTTTTCCCGAGCCCTTCTTTTTCTGGGAAGGGGCGGAGGTCTTCCTAGAAAGCCTGGTCCTGGTGAGAGTCTCAGTCTCAATTTGTGCAGCCTTTTCCGCCATGGGCTTGCCAAAGAGGTTTTCGCCTCGGCAGGGGACATCGACCAACTTGTCCTGTACCCAGGGCTCAAGGTCGGACGACTGAAGCCAAGCCTGTCGGCGGGCACCGATGCCGGCTGCGGCCACTCGAGCCGAGGCTTCAAAGCCATCATAGGCTGCTCGGGACATGAACTTTGAGCATTCCCGAATACCCGTGGACAAGGCTAGGAACCTCCGCAAGGGCTCCTCGGCGAGACCAGCGGAGAATCCGGCTAGCTCTTTAGCCAGATCCCGGAGATACATGCCCATGTATAGCTGGTAAGTCTGGACACGACAGGCGAGCATAGAGCCCTGGAAGCACTTCTTGCCAAGGCCATCCAGGTTACGGGCCTCCCTTCCAGGAGGCACCGAGGAGTGCATCTTCTGGCTCTTAAGACGATGCATGGCCGATTCCACTACCATGGAATGGTGTGGCAGCTGTGCCTTTTGAAAGCCAGGGCTCTTGCGGACTCGATAGATAGATTCGACCCGCTTGCTCAGGACCGGCGAGGAGGCCGGACTCTCCCACATGCGGAAGAGTAGTCGTTCCAGCATGGGAGGAACCGGCACAGTAAAGTGTTCCCTCGCGGGAGAGTCATACTGGAGGGCGTCGAGCTCTTCGGCTCGAGGCTCCTCCTCGGGATCCGCAGGGAAGGCCAAAGCCTTGGCCATATCCCTAACGAAGTCCGAGAACCGGGCATCCTCCGGGGGGGACTGCTTCCGAGGCTCGGACTCCGGAGAGTCCGATGGGACACACCGAGTCCGGAAAGAATCAGGTGACTCTTCCTCCTCAGACTCCCAGACCGACTCCGACGAGGACTCGGTGGGGTCGGTCCGGGCAGGGTGCGGCGCCAGCCGCCCCGACGCCGAGGGAGTCGGCGTCGGCGACCTCGGTCCCGAACGGGAGGCCGAGGGCGACCTCGACCGAGGATCGACTCGAGTTCTCATCGACTCGAGGATCGGCTCGGTCTCCGGGGTCGACTTGGACGTCGACGTCCCGGCGGTCGGGACAGCGACGCCAGCGAAGCCAGCGAGCAGTGCCCGCTGCTGGTCCATGAAGGCAGACAGTCTGCTCTCCAAGGCCGTCAACCTGAGTCCGAGCTCAGGTGACCCAGCAGCCCCCGACTCGGGCCCCGACGGCGTCGGGCCCGACGTCGGCTGTCGCGGAGGCGAGTCCAGAAGGACTACAGGACTTACCCGGGCAGGCATCTCCGACTCCAGGCGAGGTCGCTTCGGGAGGTGCTCCTTCTCCAAGGACCCGGGGCGGCTGTCGGGGCTATGCGACCTGGCCCTCGCGGAGCCAGGAGCGTCCACCGACGCCGCCCTCGCGGGTTTTTCCTTCCGACGATGGTCCCCGGAGGGAGAACCCCGGTCGGAGGAGCTCCGGCGACGGTCCGAGCTGGAGCCTTTCGACACGGAGGCCTCCTACGAGGTCCGGGTACGGCTGGGGTCAGCGAAGATTCTCTCGCGCTGATGCCGCCGACTTCTCAACGCCTTCGAGGACAGTTTGCTGCAGGGCCCACAGATCAGTTCCTCATGATCCGGGCCCAGGCAGCGGAGGCAAAAGTCGTGTGTGTCGGTTAGTGACATATTTCGGTCACACCGACCACACCGCTTAAAGCCACTGGCAGCCATCGGGGGAAAAAGGGCCCCTGCGAGGTCAAAGGACCGGGCTGCCAGGGAAAACGAAAACGAAAGCTGACTAAGTCAGAAAAACCGAAAAAACGGAAGAGGACTCGAGACCGGCGTCGCGAGTCCGGGCGGGAAAACGATCGGCGTCGAACCGAAAGAAAAAAGTGTAAAATAAAGAGGAAAATCAACTTTTTCGCGGGGACAAGACGGGGACGTCTGTAGGGCTCCGCGGAAAAAAGAAGACTGGCTAAGATGGCACCTTCGGGCGGGAAGACGACCGCGCATGCGCGCTGCAATTCCCAAAGGCTTTCTTTGAAAGCTGGGGAAAATTGCTCCGCGAGGGCTCCGTCGGCGCCGACGTCACCCATAAGTGAGGACTGACTTCCTGCTTGGTCCTGGAGAATATAATATCAGCCATCATTTTGCCACGAAGCATGCTAACTATGCTAGCAAGCAGTCGCCCCAAGAACGGGGGTCTACAGCTCGGAGGTTGATGGCTAAATTACAGGCTCAGCAAAATTTATTTCACAGACAAACTGCGATTCAAGAGTCAAGTACCAAAGCAAGTTTTATGCTCTCATTCAAATTAGCAAAAGCTAGTAAACCCCTCTCTGAAGGAGAGTTTTTGAAAGAATGCATGATAGAGACCGCAGGTCTTTTGTGTCCAGAAAGCAAAGACAAGTTTGAAAAACTCAGTTTATCACGCAGGACAGTGACTCGTCGTGTGGAACTGATTGATGAAGACATAACTAACAAGTTAAATAATATTGCAGAGTCCTTTAAATTATATTCGCTAGCACTGGACGAAAGTACAGACATAAAAGACACAGCTCAGCTCTTAATTTTTATCCGAGGGATTAGTGACAGTTTTGAAATAACAGAGGAGTTTTTGGCCATGGAGCCACTTAAAGGAAAAACACGGGGAGAAGATTTGTATGACCGGGTGTCTGCTGTCATCGAGAGTATGAAGCTACCTTGGAGTAAACTTGCTAATGTCACTACGGATGGATCTCCAAATTTAACTGGAAAAAATGTGGGATTGCTGAAAAGAATTCAGGATAAAGTGAAAGAGGAAAACCCTGAGCAAGAAGTTATTTTTCTCCACTGCATCATACACCAAGAATCTTTGTGTAAATCTGTATTACAGCTTAGTCATGTTGTGAATCCAGTTATAAAGCTTGTTAACTGCATACGAGCAAAGGGACTTCAGCACCGTCAGTTCATTGCATTTCTGGAAGAAACCGACGCAGACCACCAAGACTTGCTTTACCACTCTCGTGTCCGCTGGTTGAGTTTGGGCAAAGTGTTTAAACGAGTGTGGGATCTTAAAGAAGCGATTGATACATTTTTGGAGTTAAAGGGGAAGTCTGATGATTTTCCAGAGCTGAGCGACAAGAATTGGCTGTGTGACTTTGCGTTTGCTGTTGACATTCTTTCTCACATGAATGAGCTTAACGTCAAGTTACAGGGAAAAGACCTGTATATTCACGACATGTATAGTAATGTAAATGCCTTCAAAGCCAAGTTGACTTTTTTTTCTAGGCAAATTTCAAAGAAAAACTTCTCTCATTTTCCCACACTAGCCACACAGGAAAAGGCCATCCAAAATGTGAATAAATATAGCAAATCACTGAATGACCTGCATGAAGAATTCTGCCGTCAGTTTTCAGATTTGGAAAAAATTGAAAAGTCACTTCAGCTGGTGGCCTGTCCCTTGTCACAAGACCCAGAAACAGCACCACAAGAAGTGCAATTGGAACTAATCGATCTTCAATCTGATGCAATCTTAAAGGAGAACTTCCACTCTCTTCCACTAAAAGAGTTCTATGCCTCACTTAAAGATGACTGTTTTCCAAACCTCCGGGGGATGGCACAGAAGATTCTGGCCTTGTTTGGCTCGACCTACGTGTGTGAGCAGACGTTCAGCGTCATGAACATCAATAAATCCCGTCACAAATCCCAGTTAACTGACCAACACCTCTGATCTATTCTGCGAATTGCAATAACAAAGCTATCTCCTGACTTTGATGCCTTAACAAAAAAGGGAGACCAACAACACTGTTCCCACTAAAATTGAAGGTACTATTTTATGAAAGAAATACATTGCATAAAAGTTTTGTAAAATAACTCTTTTTATGCTTTTCTACCTTAAATTAATCTAAACATTTAATGTTACAAATTTAAATTTAATTTATATTAATTCACACATACACACCGTCCATCTACTCTTGGTCCGGCCCCCGGGTCCAATATATGAACCCACTGCGGCCCTCGAGTCAAAATGTTTGCCCACCCCTGCTCTAGAACCTTGGATTTTACAGATCGTCAATGTGGGCTATTGGCTCAGATTTCTTTGTGGATCAGATCTCTACCATCTCAGGGAGCTGTTGAAGACGTCCCTCTACCACAGCAAGGTCTGGAGTTCTATTCCCGATACTTCCTCATCCCAAAAAGCAAAATGTGCCTAAAAGGAATGACAGATAGCACGGCCTGCAAAACACGGAAAAGACAGATTCTGGGGTTCAGCATCTATATGAAGATGGAAGCATAGTTACTCACATGTAACAGGTGTTCTCCAGGGACAGCAGGAATCAATCCTCACATATGGGTGATGTTGGCGCCGAGAAAGCCCACGCAGAGCATTTCCCAAGCTTTCAAAGAAACCCTTTGGGACATGCTACCACGCATGCGTGGTCCCCTTACTGCCAAAGGGTGCCATCTTGCTCAGTCAGATGACATATGAAGGATGGTTAGTAAAAAAAAAAACTAAAGCAAGGTAGGGAGGCAACTCCCAGGGGAGGAGGGAGGATTGTGAGGACTGATTCCCGCTGTCCCTGGAGAACACCTGTTACAGGTGAGTAACTATGTTTTCTCCAGGAACAAGCAGGAAGTTGGCCTTCACATATGGGACTCCCTAGCTTCAGGCTGCTAAGGACTGAAACAAGACAGCACCAATGGCGACCAAGTTGGGTTGCTGTGAGTTGCAGAAGATGAGTCCCCACTGAGAGACTCTGCAAGACCCTAGAGCCTAACGGCACTATCACTCCAGTAGCCTGAACACAGAAGGATCAGAAGGCAGGAGTTGCCTATACCTCAAAAATATTATGAAGTACTCCCTGGCAAGATGTCTGGAAGCAAGGCTAGAGACTTACCAGCCAGCAGACCTCGGAAACAGGCCAAAGCTGCCACCTGAACTTTCAGAGAGCTAAGGGAAAGGCCCTTCTCCAGGTCATCCTCTAGAAAGGCCAACAGAGATGGCACCTTGGCCATCTCAGGAGCCAACTGCCGAGCACCGCACCATCGCTCAGAGGCACCATATCCACATGTATGCTAGCTTGGTAGACCTCCTCCGGGCTCTTAATAGAGTGGAGACCACTGCCGGAGAGTAGTACTTATGTGCTAGCTGTCACCTTTCAAGGGCCAAGGCGTATGTGAGAAGGGAATCGGGTCCTCAAGGACGATCAGCCCCTGCCACAATAGGAACCGAGACGGAGGCCTGTAGGAGCCACATCAGGTTTCTGAACCACACTCACCTCAGCCAATCCAGCACCACCAGAAGAATCCTGCCTGGGTGGCGTTCTATATACTGAATCACATGCCCCTCCAGGGGCCATTGAGGAAATACATACAGCAGGTGCTGACTTGGCCAAGGCTGGATCAAGGCATTAATGCCCTCAGACTACGTCTGTGTGACGAGTGACGAAGTGGCAAACTTTGTCATTGGAGCAGGTTGCAACCAGATCCATTTTGTGACAACCCCAGTAGTGCAGAATCAACTTAAACGCCTCTTGACTCAACTCACTCTCCAGGATCCAGAGAATGACGGTTGAGGAAGCCCGCTTCCACAATGTCCACCTCAACAATGTGCTGAGCCAACAAGGATAGGTGGTTCTTTTCCACCCAGGCAAACAGGAGAGCCATCTCCAGAGCTACCCTGGCACACCTCATGCCGCCTTGCTGACTGATATAAGCCACCGTTGTGGCATTGTCCAAAAACACTCCAACTGCCCAATTCTTGACCAGAGGCCAGAAACACAAAGAGCCAATCTGATGGCTGTCAGCATACATCAGCATGACACAGGTGTCATGGCTGTTCCCCAGACCTTGGATTTCAAGCAGCTTTGTTACTCTGGTGATTTCAGTCTCCAAAGTTAATGAAGGTAGTTTACAAGATGAGATTAACTCTGACCCCCTGGTGAGGTCAGTCTCCGGGCCTGTTGAGATTGGTCTGCAGTCCCTCCTTGCTAAATCAAGAATAGCAGACCTCAAAGGGAGGTGACTGGAAACAATAGCAGACCTCAAAGGGAGGTGCTAGAGAAAATTCACTATAAAGGACAGAAACACTTCTTCTCTCACTCTCTCTTCCTCTATTCACCGGACATGAAGGACAGGAGGCTCTGATAATCAATTCTCTTCACCCCTCCCCCCTCTCTCTCTTCCTCTATTCATCGGACACACCTTGCCATGAGGCTCTGACACCCATACTTCTCTCCCCTCCCCCACTTCTTTCTCTCTCTCCCTATTCTTCTTACTATGAGGCTCTGACCCACATGTTCTTGCCTCTCTCTCTCTCACACACACACACACACACAAACACAGATTCATTGAAGTAAACTGAAGCAGCTTTCTAACAACCTTATAACTCTGTTCTATACCTATGTAATAAGCCTATTTCTAGATAAAGACCTGTTTTCAAGCCATGCCTGTTTGGTTGTCTTATCTGTGCTGCTTACCCTACAGTCTCTGTGAAATGAACCCAGGACCAAGCGGAGAGTAGACCGAAAGATTACATATTCAGAAGATTACAATGGCCCTTGCCTCAAGAAAGTTGATGGACCATACCACTTCCCTGTGGTTCCAACAGCCATGGGCCATACCGTCTTGGCAATGGGCTCCTGAGCCCGAGACTGGCGTTTGTCATTAGCAGAAGCCAGGAGAAATTGTTCAGCTACACACACTTCTTCAGATGATAGGGCTGCTGACACTACTGCAGGCTGGTCTTCACCATCATTGGGATCGGGAGCCTGTGTTCAAACTCCTGAGTACTCAGACCACCAAGTCAACAAGGATCACTGGAGGTGCAGCATGTCAGCATGTGCCCATGGCACTATCTCTATGTTTGCCACCTCCAAGTCGAGGAGCTGAAGATAATCCCAGACTATGGGAGCCTGCTGCACACAGAACAGCATCAGGCAATCCAATAGTCTTTTGACATTCTCCTTTGGCAGAAAACCTCTGCCCACTGAGGTGTCAAAACATGCTCCCAGAAACTCCAAGGATCACCCAGCTGAGGCTTTCCAAAAAGGACACCACTCGGGAGGCAAACCGAGATGCCTCTGAAAGGCAACAAGCCCAGATGGGCCAGTCATCCAGATATGGATGGACACAGATCCCTCTGTGCCGCAGCTGCCACCACCATGACCCTGGACAACATCTTTGGGGTACTGGATAGTACACTGATAGTGAGACCCAAGCATGGCAAAATGCAGATACTTTTGCTGCCCAGATCAGGATTTGAAAATACACCTCGGCCAGATTCAGAGAAGCCAAGAAATCCCCTCAGCGCACTGCTTGAATCACAGAGCGCAAGGTTTCTATCTGGAAGCGCAGGATGTGCAAGTGCTCATTGACCCCCTTGAGGTCCAGAATGGGCCAGAAGGAACCATCTCTTTTGGGCACCACCACAAAATAGATGGAGTATCTGCCCTTGCCCTGCTCATCTGGGGGTACGGGCACCACCACATTTAGGTGCAGCAACCTGTCCAAGGTGGTCCATGCAGCAGTACTTTTGATCACTGATCCACAAAGGGAGATGACAAAGGCATCCGGAATCAGTTCTTTGCATTCCAGGACTTTGTCGAACTGAATGGTGTCTGTTGTTGTTGTTAAGTGCCGTCGAGTCGGAGTCGACACTCTGGATAGCTATCCTAAATTGTGTTCGGTCTTGAGTCAGGCGGCTCATTGTTGACAGACTGGTACCTGTAGCTGCTGTTATTGTATTGATCCATCTCATTGCTGGCCTTCCTCTTTTGCGCTGACCGTCTATCTTGCCAAGCATGATGTCTTTCTCTAATGATCTCGCTCTTCGCATGATGTGTCCAAATTATGAAAGTCGAAGTCTTGTCATCTGAGCTTCTAAAGAAAGCTTAGGTTTGATCTCCTCTAGTACCAACTGGTTTGTTCTTCGGGCAGTCCATGGTATACACAGTATTCGCTGCCAGCACCATAATTCAAAGGTGTCTAGCACCCAGCAATTTTTGGTAACTTAGACCATTCCTGAAAGAAAAGGCAAAGCCTGCCTCCAATTGAAGGAACCAAGGAATGGGCCCCCAAAACCTTTGTAGCATAGCCCAGGAGGGTCCTCCTCTGAAGGAGACAGAGTACCTGGGCCCACACACTCCATGAAAGGACTGAGAATGAGCATGAAGCCCAGAAACAGAGGGGAAGAAATGTTTTCCATGTTGGTAATGATGAAAGTCCCGAGATCCCCAGGGATCTGGCCAGCGTGCCCTCGGATAGGTGGAGGCTGACAAGAAAGGGGCACTAGCCTGCTTAACAGGCCCCTTGCACCTGTTTTCTGGAAGGCAGTAAGATTTTGTCCTTCACCAGCTTCTCCAAATTGGTACCAAAAAGGAACTTCCTTTTAGGCCAACTGGGCCTTGGATGTATCCACTGCCCAGTGCTGGAGCCAAATCCAATGCCGTGACACTGTCATCAGGGCATCATCCCTGGCCACCAAACATACCAGGTCATATTGTACATGGCAACAGAAAGGAAGGCTGTAGCAGACTCCAAAAGGGTAGTATCACCCAGTGGAAGAGATTGAATCCACTAGAGCAAGACTCAAAACATCAGGCTGGTGCATACCGCCAGTTGCAGAATAGCAGTCGACATGGCAAACTGGCTTCTCAACAAATCCACCTTACAGTCCAGAAAATCCTTTACAACTGATCTGCCTTCCATAGGAATGGTGGTCCATTTGGTTTGGCATTCCCAAGATGGATGAGCAGGTCATAGCGATTATCAATCAATGCACTCCTTGTCTGGGAGAACGTAGATGATCTTCCTGCCTAAAGGTTTAAGGGTGTGTGAGTCTGGAGAGTCCCACCCCGAAAGGATCATATCCTTGATCACATCCAGGAATTTATTTTATTTAACAGTATTTATATACCACCTTTTCCTTAAATCAAGGTGGTTATACATTAAACTCTATCACTGAACTCAACCATTTACATTGTAACAAGGTGTTTTGAAAACTCTAATTTGGAGACATCATGGAGTCATAACAATATGTCTCCATAACTTATTTACACAAATAAACTATTTACAGTTTGTGGTCATGTTGTATGATTGTGGACATTGTTTACTAGTCACTGTCCAGGTCTGTTGTGATGTTGCCGAAATGATCAATGAATAGAATGTCTTCAGCATTTTCCTGAGTTCTTTAGCATCATTCTGTGGTAGGCTATGGCCTAGCATGGCCTGCTACTATGAAAGGCCTGTAAGTTAGGCCTGGATCCTAACTCCCATTATAGCTGTGGAAAATGAGAAAACTGTTTTAAACTGCTTAATAAGAAGTTTTTATGAATTCATAAGTCTTTCATTATTCTCTTGTGTGTGAAAGAAAAGATATGTTTCAATACATGCATTCTTGGAGCTAGGGATAACCTTGCAGTAGAGAAGTAACAAAATCAAGAACTGCACCATTGTTAGAACAATCCTAAGGGAGGGGGCTGGTTGCTAGGCCCCGGAGGGATTTCTAATTGGACAGGTGCAGGGAATGTGGAACCAATGAGAGATTTGCATGTATCGAGCTAGAACCAATAGAAAGTTCTCATGTATCAAACTGAAAAAGGGGTATAAATGGTTATGTCTCTGTAAAAACCTTTGCTCAGTTCCTTTTGAAGCTTTGACTGACTGGGCCTGTGCACAATAAACTGGCTTGGACCCTGTCAATTGACTCCTGGATTTATTCATTGATTGCACTTTGCTACAGCATATTCTTGGTGCGTTGGCCGGGAAGTGCGAGTGGTAAATGGTATTCAAGTGAATAATCCACGCAATTTGCCTTGAGGTTTGGCCCGGTTGGAACCGTGTCTGTCTGACCGCGGGGGAGACCTCAGGCGCCGCCGGCCCCTTTGTGCCGGAGAGGGTTCCGCCTGCCTCGGCGGGCCATCGGGTCCAGCTGGCCAACACCGCCGACCCGGGGGAGTCCAGGTTCCAACTCAGAAGCTGGTGTGGTATCGAGGACCGGATCCGGTGAGTAGACATTTTTGTGATTCGATAGTCAGAAAGAACAGCCTGGGACAACGTCTTGCGTGCGCAGGACTGATTCGGTATATTTGGTATAGACTAACTGGGAAAATCTCGCATGAGTATGGGCGAGACAAGGGAGCCTGATCATCTCCCATAAGGACGGTTCTAGTAAGCTCCGCGTAAGAGAAAGCGGAAGCCGAAGCCATTGACCCTTCTAGTTTGAAATAGTCAGTTAGTCAGAAAACCTGGGCACTTGAAATATGATTTCCTGTTGAAATATGATTGTTGGTGTGAGTGAGAGGTCTTGAAATACAGATCGAGCGAGAGCGGACTCCTAAGTAGCGCAGTTCCTGGCCGGGCGACCGTGCCCAGGTCGCGAAAAGGAGGAAGCGAGTGGTGTTTGTCCCCCCCAGTGTTCTGTGGGCTGTACGGACCCCTTACCTACAGCCATACTACCTATCCTTATTGTTCGTTGTCTTGTACGTCATTACGTGTACGTAGAGTACGTAGCGTACGTAGTTAGTAGAGTACGTAGCGTACGTAGTTAGTAGAGTACGTAGGTAGTGTACGTAGGTACGTTCAGATTATGGGAGGGGCGGAGTCCACGCAAACTCCGTTGGAATGTATGATCAAGAATTTCCGTAAAGGATTTTCGGGTGATTATGGTATGAAAATGACTCCGCAAGGAAGAAGGACATTGGAGAAATGAATGCCCGCTTATGGACTCTGCCCCCGCGAGGGGAGGAGGGAGTCCCTGGAGGCCAGGAGGACGATTTCGAAGGAGGGGAGGAATGAACCGAACACAGTTCCAGCAAGAGAGGGAGGAAGCCATTGAGGGAGTGGCAGTAGCAACGGGCTATGACCTGGATGACATAGATGAAGACTAGGCCAGACCGGGCTCCAAGTTCACCCTGGGTCCCCGGGAGCCTATGGTCAGTTTAAAGATAGGGGACCAATACATGGAGTTCATGGTAGATACAGGAGCAGAACATTCAGTAGTAGCCAAGCCAGTAGCTCCTCTGTCCTCACGATCTGTCACTATTATTGGAGCCACTGGAAATAAAGCCACAAAGTCATTCTTACAGAACCGCATGTGTGAACTAGGGGGACAGAAAATAACGCACCAGTTCTTGTATATGCCTGAGTGCCCTATTCCACTACTGGGCCAAGATATGCTTGCCAAGCTCCAGGCACAGATATCTTTTGCTGAAGGGGGAGAAATGATAATGACTGTGAACCCAAAGCCTGCTGGATTGATGGTGCTAACTGTTCCCCGAGAAGAAGAGTGGCGGTTCTATAGTGCACCTCCAATAAAATCAACTAGTCCCTGTATACCTACCAACCTCATAGCCCCACCTGAAGTATGGGCAGAAGATAATCCACCTGGCCTAGCGAAGAACATAGCCCCTGTCATTGTCACCCTCAAGCCAGGAGTGGAACCAGTGCATGTGAAGCAGTATCCTCTCCCTCGACCAGCTATTGAAGGAATCCACTGCCATTTGATGAAACTGCTGAAGTATGGACTTCTCAAGGAATGCCAGTCACCTTGAAATACCCCCATTCTCCCAGTAAAGAAACCTGGGACAGGGGACTATCACCCAGTACAAGACCTAAGGCGAGTGAATGATGCAGTTGAAACTATACATCCTGTAGTACCAAACCCTTATACTCTCTTGGGACTGATCCCCGCTGAGGCTACTCATTTCACCGTCCTGGACCTGAAAGATGCCTTTTTCTGTGTGCGCCTAGCCCCCACCAGCCAACTTTTATTCACTTTTGAATGGCAAGACCCCACAACAGGAAGTTGGGGCCAACTCACCTGGACCAGATTACCCCAAGGATTCAAGAATTCACCTACTCTCTTCAGTGCTGCCCTGAATCAAGATCTCTCAAGTTACCCAGTGGACCCAGGAAAGAGGGTTCTTCTTCAGTATGTAGATGACTTGCTCATAGCCACCAACTCAGAAAGTGAATGCCTACAAGCCACTAGTGAACTCTTGTACCTTCTCAAAGAGGCTGGATACAAAGTCTCAAGAGCCAAAGCGCAACTATGCCAAACTGAAGTCAAGTATCTAGGATTCCAGTTGTCCAGTGGGATCCGACGTCTGGGACCAGAACGCAAAGAAGCTGTATGCAGTATCCCCATTCCAACCACTAGGAGGCAAGTAAGAGCCTTCCTGGGGGCCGCAGGATACTGTCGCATATGGATCCCCAACTTCGCGCTGATTGCAAAACCACTGAACCAAGTCACCAAAGGAATGGAAAAATCTCCACTAGAATGGGGACCTGAACAAGATGCAGCATTCCAGTCCCTGAAAAATGCTCTGATGTCATCCCCAGCTTTAGGTCTTTCAGATGTTCAGAAGCCTTTCCATCTTTTTTGTCCATGAGTCACAAGGAAACGCATTGGGAGTATTGACTCAATCTCTTGGATCTTGGCAACAACCAGTAGCCTATCTGTCAAAACAATTGGATGTAGTTGCAAAAGGAAGGCCCCCTTGTTTGAGAGCTGTTGCAGCAACAGCCCTCCTAGTGGGCGAAGCAGATAAACTCACACTGGGACAAACTCTTCAAGTCACCGTGCCACATTCTGTTCTGACTCTCATGGAACAAAAAGGAAACTTCTGGCTAACCAATGCACGAATGTTGAAATATCAGAGCATGTTGTGCGAAAAACCCCAGATACAGTTGAAAGCCAGTCAAGCTTTGAACCCTGCTACGTTGTTCCCAATTGGTCCTGGGCCCCCTGATCATAATTGCTTAGAGACAATGGACACTGTATTTTCAAGTCGCCCTGATTTGACCAATGTCCCTCTAGAGGACCCTGAACGGACTTTCTTTGTGGATGGAAGCAGTTTGGTCATCAATTGACATCGTTGTGCTGGATATGCAGTGGTGACCCTTGATCTGGTAGTTGAGTCCTCAGCCCTGACCCCAGGAACATCAGCACAAAAAGCTGAATTGATAGCCCTCACCAGAGCCTTGACATTAGGAGAAGGACTTTGCATAAATGCGTACACAAATTCCAAATATGCTTTCACTACTTTGCATGCACATGGAGCCTTGTATAAAGAGCGAGGGTTGATCACCTTAGGGGGTAAGACCATTAGATATGGGTCCGAAATATTGATGTTATTAGATGCTGTGTGGGCCCCCAAACAAGTGGCAGTCATGCACTGCCGAAGTCATCAGGCAGGAGCAGGAGAAGGTACCAGAGGGAATAGATTTGCAGATGCCACAGCCCGGAAGGCAGTCACCGCAGGACAAGTTAGGACCCAAGACACTGTAATGCAAGCAGCCATATTCCCTGTGCCCCTCAGTTCCTGGGCACCCCGATACACTACAAGAGAGTTAGACTATTATTGTGAAAAGGAGGGAGGAGTCTTGATAGAACAAGGTTGGATAGTGTTGCCACCCCCAGAAGGTAGTCCACCTCCAGGTCCTACAGTCATCCCTGAAGCATTAGGGCCAGCCTTCGTTCAAGCTTTTCACCAAGCCACACACTATGGAAAGACAGCTATGGAAAAAGCCCTGAGACCCCATTTCTGTATTTCACTGTTAGGATCCCTGACCGCCTCGGTGGCACAACAATGTTTAATATGTGCCAAAAATAATGCCAAGCAAGGTCCTGTTCCACCCCCAAGAGTTCAGTCAGTAGGGGTGACCCCGATGAGTGATATACAGGTAGACTTTGCTGAAATGCCCCGTGCAAATGGATATCACTATATGTTAGTGTTAGTCTGTACATTTTCGGGATGGGTGGAAGCCTACCCCACTCGAACTGAAAAAGCCCGAGAAGTCACTAGGGTATTGCTTCATGAGATCATTCCCCGATTCGGAATACCATCAACTATAGGGTCAGATAATGGTCCATCATTTGTATCCCAAGTGACCCAACAGTTAGCTCGAGCTCTGCAAATACAATGGAAGTTACACACTGCTTACAGACCCCAGAGCTCAGGAAAAGTGGAACGTATGAATAGAACCTTGAAAACTCAGTTATCCAAGCTTTGCCAAGAAACCCACCTGAAGTGGCTCCAAGTTCTCCCTATAGCCCTTCTTAAGATACGTTCAGCTCCCACCAGATCCCTAGGAGTCTCCCCTTTTGAGATTTTGTATGGGCGACCTCCACCCATAGTGCAGGGAATAAAGGGAGACATGAGACAGATAGGATCTGAAATAACTAGGCAAGAACTATTAGCTTTAGGTTCTGTCTTGCAGAATCTCCAAACATGGGTGCAAGATCGACTACTCATCAACCTGACCGAGCCTCTGCATCCCTTCAAGCCAGGAACGTCTGTGTAGGTGAAAGAGTGGAGAAAGACCCCGCTGGCGCCGCATTGGAAGGGACCATATGTCGTCATCCTGTCAACCCCCACTGCAGTGAAAGTTGCAGAATTTGAACCCTGGATCCACCACAGTCGAGTGAAGCCGGCAGCTACTCCTGATCCTGACCAATGGACATCAGTGAATGATCCTGAGACTCCATTGCGACTCACATTGAGAAGACAGCCGGCGTTATAGAGAATCTTCAGAATCTACCTTCTTCACGCAGGAGTGACCATCACAGCAGAAACAGAAGAAAACTCAACAAGTTCATCATACCCAACTTTCCAGTTAACCTCCAAAATCTGAAATCATAATGTACTTCCACTATTGCCTTGTGGGAGTGGTGATCCTGGGACTCCTGGAAAAGACTTTTGCCCTACCCCCTTGTGCAGCCTGCATAACCACCACCCGAACAGGACAAAAGATTACTCAGACTTTACTCTATCACTCCTACTATACTTGCACTGGGACAGTCAGCCGGTGTATATATAATGGCACCGAACTGAATATTTGCACAAAGGGGAAAAGTAAGAATTGTTATAACCCCCGACAAAACCCTTCATATTATACATTTGAGATACGCTCGAATGATGAAGATGGAGCCATCCTAAATGCGACAAAACCCCTTGCAAACCCCACAAAACCTATTATCTTGAACTTTGATGCTTGTGATGCAATTAACAGAAATGCTTACCACAGATGTGGGTCATGGGAGCAAGCATACTACCATGATGATAAATATATGTGTCCAGAAGGAGCCTACGGATGGGAATGGTGTACAGGAAAGAGTTCTACAGCCACCACTTACACCACTACATCTAAACATGATTACATTTTCCCAAAATGGGACTGTGTATATTTTGCTACATGGAAGAATGCACCTATGGGACGAGATGGTGATCACCGCAAAGGCAGCTTGACAAAGATCAGATTACCAGAGCCCAAGAAATGCCAGAAAGGTGCCTGTAATCCCCTGCAACTCCTCACAGTCAACCCCAGCCAATGGAAGCAAGGATACAAATTTGGGTTGCGTATAGCAGGAGGAGGTATAGATCCTGGGACTATCTTATATCTGCAATTAAACACCAAGACCCATGTATCCTCACCCTATCGTATACATCACTCCTTCTATGAGGCCATGAAAGCAGAGTTTGAAATTCCTCCTGCCTCCCAGAACTTGTTTCTTGAGCTAGCAGGAGCAGTTGCATCTAGTCTCCACGTTTCAGACTGTTTATTTTGTGGAGGAACTACGATGGGCGACCAATGGCCTTGGGAGGCACAAGAACTGAACTATTCTATTCCATATAATCAGACTAATATACACAATACCATGAGTGAATGGGTATTGGCCCACTCCATTTTGGGTAACTTATGTTTTTCTCGCTATGGACCATTGTTTAATATGGAAGTGGGGCAGCTGGTCTGTCTCAATCAGAGGTTCTACAACAGTACCACTAAGAAGACGTCTTGGTGGTCAGGAGTCAACGCTACTGAACCTTCCAATCCTTTAGTTCGATTTCCCAAACTTGCCAGTATCTGGACTAACTTAGCAGCATATAATTCTTGGCAAGCACCACCTGGACTGTACTGGATTTGCGGAACCCGAGCATATGCTAGGCTCCCTCACCATTGGGGAGGTGCATGTGTATTGGGAACCATACGACCTTCCTTTTTCCTTTTGCCTATATCCCAGGGAGAACAACTGGGATATCCTGTGTACAGAAGTCGACAGCTGAAGGAGACCTTGAAGATAGGCCAATGGGACAAATGGGATGCGACATCTGAAGAATGGCCACCTGAGAGAATTATCTCATACTATGGACCTGCTACTTGGGAGCAGGATGGGACATGGGGATATCGTACCCCTGTTTATATGATTAATCAAATAATACATAAGAACATAAGATATGCCATACTGGGTCAGACCAAGGTCCATCAAGCCCAGTATTCTGTTTCCAACAGTGGCCAATCTAGGTCATATGTACCTAGCAGTTTCCCCAAGAGACACAAGTTCCACAATGCTTGTACTGGGTCAAGCATTGATATCTTCGGTCACTTCTTAATAATGGTTTATGGACCTTTCCTCCAGGAACTTGTCCAAACCTTTTTTAAACCCAGCTACACTAACAGCCTTTACTACATCCTCCGGTAACAAATTCCAGAGTTTGATTACACGTTGAGTGAAAAAATACTTTCTTTTATTAGTCTTAAATAGTTTACCCTGTAGCTTCATTGCATGTCCCCTAGTCTTTCTATATTCTGATAACGTAAACAATCGATCTACGTTTACCCGTTCCACTCCGTTCATTAATTTATAGACTTCTATCATATCTCCCCTCAGCCGTCTCTTTTCCAGGTTAAAGAGCCCTAACCTTTTTAGCCTTTCTTCATAGGAGTATCTTAGCCTGCAAGCTGTTGTTGAAATAATAACTAATGAAACTAGTAAAGCATTAACCCTTTTAGCAAAGCAAAGTACGCAAATGCGCACAGCCATTTATCAAAATCGATTAGCGTTAGATTATTTGTTAGCAGCTGAAGGTGGGGTATGTGGAAAATTGAACTTAAGTAATTGCTGTTTAGAGATTGATAATAATGGGCATGTAGTTGAAGATCTAGCCACCCAGAAGAGAGAGCAGACATTTGTACATGTCCAGACCTGGCACAGTTTGAAAATGGATGGGTGGTTTGGGTCATTATTTTCATGGATTGGTGGTCTAAAAGCCCTTATGTTTATTGTACTATTCATATTAGCCATGTGCTTATTGCTCCCTTGTCTCCTACCCCTTTGCTTGTGCATGATAACTTCAGCAATTGATAACACTATAGAGCGGAAGGCAGCTGCGAAGGTATTAGCAATGTGGCAATATTACCCTATACCCCACGATGATGCTATTACACCTGTATAATGTGTTAAATGACTAATGAGTAATTTAATTCTCACCCTTTCTCACTTGCGGGTGAGAATAATCAAAGGGGGGAATGTGGTAGGCTATGGCCTAGCATGGCCTGCTACTATTAAAGGCCTGTAAGTTAGGCCTGGATCCTAACTCCCATTATAGCTAGAAAAGAACCAAAAATCTGTGGAAAATAAGAAAACTGTTTTAAACTGCTTAATAAGAAGTTTTTATGAATTCATAAGTCTTTCATTATTCTCTTGTGTGTGAAAGAAAAGAAATGTTTCAATACATGCATTCCTGGAGCTAGGGATAACCTTGCAGTAGAGAAGTAACAAAATCAAGAACTGCACCATTGTTAGAACAATCCTAAGGGAGGGGGCTGGTTGCTAGGCCCCGGAGGGATTTCTAATTGGACAGGTGCAGGGAACGTGGAACCAATGAGAAGTTTGCATGTATCGAGCTAGAACCAATAGAAAATTCTCATGTATCAAACTGAAAAAGGGGTATAAATGGTTATGTCTCTGTAAAAACCTTTGCTCAGTTCCTTTTGAAGCTTTGACTGACTGGGCCTGTGCACAATAAACTGGCTTGGACCCTGTCAATTGACTCCTGGATTTATTCATTGATTGCACTTTGCTACAGCAATTCATGCATCTGATATGGTTCAGTAGGGAGTTCCATAGATTTGACGCATGTAGTGAAAAGGTTCTATTTGAAGTGCACTGCTTCGCTTTGGAAAATTCTTTTAGTGTGGTTAACGTGCCTTTATTGTCTGTTCTAGACGTGCGGTTTTCGGGGTGTTTTTTTTGTATTAGGTCTTGGAGTGATTCAGCTGATTCATTCTGGAGTATTTTGAATACTATAGTGATAGTGTAACCTAAGGGTTAATATAAATTGTTTTTACTTAAGGTGGGGGGGGGGGGGTGGTGGTCAGCCGCGAGTATCAGGGGCTGGCGGAGTTTGAGACTGATTAGAGAGGTTGTGGGTGACTGGTTTGAAGTTTTGTTGATTGTGCTTGAAGGTTGGGTGGTCTAGGTGGGTGTGAATATGCTTGATGTATGCATTGGACGGGGTTTGTGTGATTTTGGGGAAAGAGTGTGCAGCGCCTGTGGAGGTATGTGGATTTGAATTTGGAAATAGTGAAATGTTTGGGTTTGGTGTGCTGGAGGGGATTGTGGATTTAGAGCTATTTTGGAGAATCTTTGGTGTGTGGGTTTCCAAACTAAGGTTTTATCATTCACTTGAAGAGAAACATACAGTTGAAAAGAAAACTGATAATTGCAGGATTCAAAATAGATTTTAATACCTTATTTGCATATTCCAAAAGCATGCCTGTAATTGGTTAGCAGCTCTGGAATGCAAGGAGGTGATGTCAAAAGAGTCATTGTAATCTGGCTAACAGGCAAAAACAGAGGGGGAGAAAAGCTTGAACAGAGAAGGAAGCAGAAGCGTGTTGGGTTGTGTCTGAAAAGAAGTGCTATTTTTGCCAGATAAAGGGTACAAATTTGTGAGAAATTGCTTTGGAGAGAGAAAATTGTTGTTGGAACTATATGAAAGCCAGGTTAACTAAATGATAACTTTGATTTTGAGTGGCAAAGGACAGTATTAGTTGAAAAGTATTGCCAGTTAGTAAAGCAGGAGACATTGGCTGAAGATTCCGTGGGCAGAATTCAAACTATCATACAATGCCTTATTTGCATAATCCAAAAGCATGCCTGTAATTGGTTAGCGGCTCAGTAATGCAAAAAGCTTATGTCAGAAGAGTCACTGTAACCTTGGTAACAGAAAATAATATAGTTAAAAGAAAAGAAGAGCTTGATCTGTGAAAGAAAGCAGCAGCGTGTTGGGCTGTGTTTGAAAGAAGTGAAAGTTCTACAGCTACTGATTCCAGCTACAGAGATCTGTGAAAGTTCTTCAGCTACAGAGGTTTGTGAAAGTTCTACAGCTACAGATTTCAGCTACAGAGATTTGTGAAAGTTCTACAGGTACAGATTTCAGCTACAGAGATCTGTGAAAGTTCTACAGCTACAGATTTCAGCTACAGAGATCTGTGAAAGTTCTTCAGCTACAGAGACCAACTACGGATATCAACTACTGCAACTACAGAAAGTTAAGTGATCATAAAGACTTTGGGGCATGTTTACTAAAAACCGCTATTTTGCGCGGCGCAAAATAGCGCACTAAAAGCAGCACTTAAGTGCTCTTAAGCGCCCCGCAAACGTGCGTCGAACCCCCGCACACGTGCGTGTCACACTAACGAGCCCCGCACAAGTACGGGCCGTAAATGTCCGATAGAGGCGTGGAAAGGCCTACGGAGGGCGAAGGAAGGCCCCGGAGGGGCGGAGAGACGGGGTTAATGGGCGGGGAAGGGGAGGGGAGAGGCCCCTCGCACAGTTGCGGGGCCAAATTTCCATTGCAAAAATAGCGCGAGTGAACCACTCGCGGTAGAGGGGATTTAAAGGGAAGAGAAACCATTTCCGTCAGCAATGTACAGCACAACCGGGGAAACCTGCAAAACGTGAGCAGTGTGATACATGTGCACAGCACAAAAGTGCAATTAAAAATAGAAAATGACCACCACAAAAATATTAAAAATAGTAATTCAGTTGGGGAACAGTTATAGTGATGGGCAAAACTAGAAAACACACCCAGGAAAGCTCCAAAAAAAATGATTTATGGAAAGGTGTACGGAGTGGAGACTCGTCCAAAAAACATTTCCCTTTTTCTGGAGCTGTCCTGGGAGTGTTTTCCATGTTTGCCCATTAATATCACTGTAGCCCAGCTTGGTTATATTTTATCCCCCTTTTCCCGTGGTCATCTGTGGGCTTTACTTGCACGTTTGTCACCAGACAGGGTGAAGGAGCCCACAGTAGAAATGCACACAGCAGGCTTTGCCACTCCATCCTGCCATGTTACTATCTCCAGGGACTGCACTGTCCCTGTGGCCACAGTGTGGTGCAGCGGACAGAGCCAGTACCTCTAGGACCAGAGGGTTAGAGGTTCAAATCCCAGCTGGGGCACCTTCCAGCCCTGTCCATATATTTTACCCACCACTGAACAACGATAGCACACACACCCTTGTCTTGCAGGGAACATAGGCATGGGGAGATCACCCATATTTTACCCAACACCACACACACAACACAACAATGGGCAATACCTACAGCCAAGTCGCCCAAATGCAGTCCCGTACTGACACATTGCAATCAGGTCATCTGCTTTCTCTGAGAGAAGCTCATGCCAGCATGTTGGCGGACGAGTACATGTGATGCAGGGGGCAGTGGCCGCTAGCCACGGAAGACAGAGGCCTAGCCATGTGCAGGCTGGCACAGTCCACAGCAACAGACAGGCCCTGCCGGATCCACAGTCATGGACTAACCAGGGAATTCAGTCAATCTGTGGCTACATGGTGGTGCAGTGCACACAGACAGTGCATGCAAGAACAGAAGGTCACAGGTTCAAAGACCAGCTGGGGCTACTGCCAATCCTGCCCATATATTTTCCCCACAAATAAACAGTGACAGTAAGGACACACCTTTCGTGACGAGGACATATGCAATGTTAATACGTCTATCTTTTACCCCACTGAGCACAGATACCATGAACAGGGGCAGAACCTACAGCAGAATCCCCCAAATGCAGTCCTGGTGGGCCACACACCAGTCAGGTTCCATGCTGCCACTCATACAAATGCCTGTGCTGTATATCTATGCACCACCCCCAGGGCATGTAGATGTAGCTCATGCATATTCATGAGGGACAGCAGGAGGACCCGAACAGTGGGATGCAAAACTGGACCGGATTTGGGAAGCGCTGCCATAAAGCAGCAGCCAACAGGGGCAGACACACCCACACCCACACCCACAGGCCCCACTGGCCTATGTCTCCTGTAGAGGCAGAACATTGGACCCTGCGTGCATCTCCCAATACTAGCACCTGCATACCTTAGCAATGTCACCCTACACCTGAGGTTCACAGCTCTGAAACGTTTGCTAAGAGTACAGGCTGATAGATATCCCTACGTTACGCACATACTGCTAGTTGACCCCATCCGAACAATCTGTTTGGTGTCTGTGGTGCGTGCTCCAGGCCTGGCCTCTGACGGTGTTCACCACCCTGGGGAGTGACCCCCAGCAGTACTGCGTACCATATCCATGCCTGTGCCGTGCCCAGGACCGGTGTGGTGGGCAAGGCTAATCACCCCCTCAATAGTAGCACAATGCTGGCATAGGTGTGGGAGTGTGTGTCTGTCTTTACAATGTGTGTTGGCTGCAAACACCTTCCCCAACCCACACTGCCAGAACTACTGCCAGTATTGGCCTGCCAATGTGCATAATGAGCGGCAAGGTACCATGGGTATAGGTCAGACATGGTGGGCTGGCCAGGATGCATCTGCACAGGGCAAAGGGCACTGGCTGTGACATTGTAGTGCCCGGCCACCACCTACACAGACAGGGTGACCTCCGTATGTGCTGCTGGGGGAGCACTCTCACCCTGAGTGTGCAGTGATGACAGCATGGCTAGGCACCCCCATAGTGCTGTATTGTGTTTCTCTCTTGTGATATATATGGGTTTCCTGTTGGGGCCTCCTCACAGAACTCTCTGCTTGTGTGTGCTGCCACCCCAGTTTTGGGTGCATGCATTTCTATCAGGGCTAACCAGCAGACTGTTCACAGCTGGTATGTGTCTTGATGGAGTGCCTTGCAGGGTGCAGTGGCTGATGGCTTGCTGCAGGAGAATATCAGATAGTGCTGGGGTGCATCTTTGGAGATCCAGGCCTAACGTCTGTCTGATATTGTGTTATGGATGTGTGTGGAGCCGCTTGGACTGCCCTGTAGGGTGTCTGTTCCTCAGCAGGACTGGGGTTTGATAGTCCACTACTACTGCCATGGGGGGGGGGGGGGGGGGGGTACCTTGACCACCTGGGGGGGTCCATGGCGGTTTCCACTAACTGAGACATACCAAGATGTTGCTGCAGCACCTTCCTATCTCACAGGTTAGTACTGTTTTGGAGCTCTGTCATGGCCTCATTCAGCCATGGCTGGTGTTGTTGACCTGGTCCTGGGCGCCACATCACACCCTCAGGGTGAGCACAGTACCCGCACAATGTGACGGTGTGTAGCTACTCTTTGCTGGTAGTCCACCCGCTCAGGACCCCCTACCAGGCCGAGGTGCTGTGTGGGTGCACACGGACAATCCCCCCTACCAGGCCGGGTAGCTGTTGGGGTGCATTCCCCATCTTGTGTGCATCTGTGGACAGCTGATTTGCATGTGCAGTGCATCATGGGTACGGGTGGCCTAACCCTATCTTGTTTACAACAGCAGACTGTCTGTGAGGTGACATGCAGGCTCTCTGCAGCCAGCCAGGGGCTTGCTGACAGCTATAGGGCTGTAGCCCAATGGTTATATCACTACCTTTGCAGCCAGAGGTCATGGGTTCAAGCCCACTGTGGGGTTCTGTGATAGGGTTGTCCAGAGCATTATCTTTGTTTACTGTACATATTTTTATGACAGCGAACACACCCTTGGCATACTGTACCCATAAGGTGCCTCTGAGGGTGCTCTTTAGGGCGCCCTATAGGCCACCTTATGGGTGCCATCCATATTGGGTGCACTATACATTGTCCTGTGTCGCAACATACATGGTGCCCTATAGGGGACATTCTAGGGTGCCTTGGCGGACAGTGCACTGTAACATGTGCCTTATGGGCATCCGTATGTTAACACACTGTGAGAGCGGGTTTACTAGTAGTGGGAAATAAAATAAACCTTGAAGGCCTCCTACAGCACTCCTCACCATAATACATACTGCCCCAGCCAGCCTTGGTCACTGGGCACTGTGAGGGGTTGAACCCCTGACACCTGCACCATTGGTCAGTGTCTTCACCATTGTGCTGTGGCTCTGTTTCTGTGTTTGAGCAGCAGTGCGCAGCCTTGTAGCCATCGGCGCACCGTCTTGTGGCGCACAAAAGTAACAGCACGCCGCCTTCTGCCGCGTAACATTAACAGCGTGCCTCCTAAAATAATGCCTCAGCCAGCTGTCTTTAATGGGCACTGTGGGGAATTGAACCCATGATGCCTGCATGAGTGGTCAGTGTCTTAACCATTGTGCTATGGCTCCATTCCTGTTATTTGCACATCAGCGCGCCACTTATCCCTCCCACTATTGGGTTGCCCCCTCACACATCAGCGCGCCGCCTTCTGCCCACCGGCTCGCCGCCTTCTGTTGCCCGATTTTATCAGCGCGCCGCCCTCTGCCGCCCAACCTTAACAGCGCGCCGCCATCTGCCGCCCACAATGAACAGTGCGCCGCCTCATGCCGTATAAAAAAAGAGTGCGCCGCCTTCTGCCGCCCATAAGCAGTATGCCTCCTACACCACTTTTGCCCATAAAAGTTGATGCTTCAGCTGGTCTTTTTCGTTGAGTGCAATAGGGGTTTGAACCCCTGGCCCCTGCACCATAGGTCAGTGTCTTCACCGTTGTACTACGGCTCTGTTGCTTGGTTAGGCAGCAGCGCCCCACTTAGCCTTTCCACGCGATAATGTGGGCCCCGCACATTAGCGCGACGCACACACGTACGGTCCGGTTTTTTCCTTTTTTCTGGCTGGCCCGCCCACTCCTTATATGGCACCAGCACACTAACGGGAACCCGCACAGCAACGGTGTTTAGTAAACATACCCCTTTGTCTTGTAAGAGAAATGACAATAGACACATTCTCGTGAATAGAGATAGGAAGAAGTTCTGTAAGAAGCTTTTTTGTAGAGATAAAAGTTTATAAATGTTCAGGGTTTTGAAAAAGAAAAGATTTTTGAATGTAATGTAAATTAACACTATTATGTCCAATCATCAATAACAACAAGTAAAAAAAAATTGTTATATTTATCTTGAACTCCAGAAAATCCTTTAGTTTATTTTCCTTCACTTTGCTTAGAGCAGTGAACGAGGTCAGTTTACTTTGTGCCTCGCTGTCTGAGTTCGCATCACTTCTGAGCCACGACTACAACCATCATATATAGAGGTAGAGGCGGACCCGGACACGCAACAGGGGACCACAAATTAATGGCGTAGTCTGCAGGATTTTCTGAACAGGGTAAATAAGTAGGAACAGGGTAAATAAGTAATTGAATTTGGTATTAGATATTAAAGATTCTGAATTTTTGGTTAAAGCCATTTATTATATAGTGATTAATCTATATTGAAAGTTTCAGCCGATCCTGAGGAGCAGTGAAATAAAAAATTGGATTGTATTGTGTTTGAAGTTATTTTTAGTGGGAAAGAGTGGGAAAATTTTGTTTGGTTAGCATACTTATCTCCTGAGGTTAAAAGAAGAAGTAATTGGATAATGGAAGCGGAAGCCAGAAATGGTGGAATGAGGCCTCAGATAATTACGAATACAGTGGTGATTCCGCAAGATAAGATGATTCCAGAATTTTCGGGGTTTCAGAAGGAGATGTCAGATCTGAATGTGGAAGATTGGATTAGAAAGTTAAAATTAGGATGAGAATTCTAAAGATCTCACCAGAAGACCAAGTGGATGTGATTCGCGACCATTTAAAAGGCTTGGCGGCGGACACAGTTAAATATTCCTTGCCGAGAGAATGTACGGTGGATGAAAATTTTGATATGCTACGCCAAGTTATGGAGATAAGGTGGCCTTGGGATTGAGAATTCAAGAATTCTACAATGCCAAACAAGAAGATAAGGAGACCATACGAGTGTATGGATATAAATTACAGCAGAAAATGGACATTATATTAAAGAGAGATAGAAGAAGAATGGGAACACCAGAAGAGACAATGAAAGAGCAGTTCATTTTGGGACTAAGGGATGCTGCACTCCGAAGGGAAATAACAAAGAGGCATGAGGATAATCCGAATATGGGATTCGCAGATTTCTTACAAGCGGCCATAAGGTGGGTCGGAGAGGAGAGAGTCCCGATAATGATAGAACCTAAGAAAATACTACAGAGACCGAGGGAAGATGCAGGAGATGGAACAGCGGGTGGAGATATCGCAGCAGCTATGATTGGGCAGTTAACAAGATTATTTACACAGTGGACAGAAAGACAAGAACGTGAATGGGAAATGCAGAGACGGGAAAGGTGGAATAGGGAGGCGAGAAGCAAATATAATGGCAATGGAAATATCGGTTATAGAGAGAACAGAGAATTCCTGGCTAGAGGAGCTTCTAGTAGTTCATCAATAGGACCAAAAATATGTTTCAGATGTCATGAATCAGGACACATTGCTCGTTATTGTAGGAGTGAAAACGTTTCTCGTACAGCTCCGTCAGACAGTGGAAATAGTGATTGCAGTAATGCTAATACGCAAAGTGGTAATAATGAATCTCTTCGGAGAAGTCATTTAGGTGAAGCTGCAGAAAGAGAAACTAAAATGAAGGCTACTGTGAGAAGACAAATGACCGAACGTAAGGGAGATGAGCATGGAGACAAATTATTTAGAGAAAAGGCTGTGGGATCTAGTCCATTGGTAAAAGTAAAAATCAATGGAATTGAAGTAACCTGTACGCTGGATACGGGATCAAGCGTATCAACAATATTGGCTAGTTTTTATTACAAAACTTTTCCGAACCCAAATCAATTGCAGGATGCCTCCCAACTAAAATTGATGGCAGTGAATGGGACAGAGCTACCAGTATTAGGATATATAGATGCAACTGTGCAGTGTCTTGGACAAGTAATATCACAACAATGTATTTTTGTGGTGCAAGACACCTTTAAAGAAGGAAGAATGGAAGAAAGTGCTGCCCAAGGAATAGTGGGTATGAATGTTTTGACACACTTAGAGGGGTTATTCCGAGACTTATCCTGTTTCACTCTCGAACCAGTGAAAATTTTAAGAGTATTAACGGAAATATGCGCACAGAAGAAACAAATAGAGCCTAATGTGGGTTTTGTCAAAGTCTTGGGAAGGGTAGGACAGCTGGTACCTGCATATTCTGAAAAAATTATCTTAGGGAGATGTAATAGTGTGAGGAAATGGGATGGCCCATTGGTAGTAACAGCTACTCCGACTGCAAGTATCCCGAACCAACTGATGGTGGCTAAGGTTTTGGTGCAGCAAACAGCAGGGAGAGTACCTATTCGGGTGATCAACGTAGGAGAGCAAGACATAACCTTACCTCCTAGGGTGAGAATAGCAGAGATAAGTAAGCCGGCTGAGATCATGGAGCTGAAACAGTTAAAGAATTCAGAATCGACTAGTGAAAGCAATTGGGAAAAGTGCTTGTCAAAACTTAAAATTGATTGGAATTCATTGAATGAACAGCAAGCACAGCAATTAAGACGATTATTGTGGAAACATAGACACGTCTTCTCGACAAGTGATAGTGATATTGGGTTCACAAATATAGTAGAGCATAAAATAAAAACGGGAAATATACTACCCATCAAGCAGCCTTATCGTAAGGTATCTCCACATTTATTTGAAGAATTTAAAGAACACATCAATGGGCTAGTGCAACAAGGGATCCTTCGCAAAAGTTGTAGTCCGTGGGCCAGTCCAGCAGTAATCATTAAAAAGAAGGATGGGAGTCTTCGTTTTTGCTGTGAGTTTCGTAAACTTAATGCGGTTACCATTAAGGACGCTTACCCACTGCCAAGGATTGATGAAGCATTGGATGTATTAGGAACTTCAACTTGGTTTACGTCATTAGATTTAACCTCTGGTTACTTCCAGTTGGGAATGGTCTCGGAAGATATTGAAAAGACTGCCGTCACTACTCCGTTTGGACTTTTTTTTGAGTGGACAAGGATGCCTTCTGGACTTTGTAATGAGCCCGCTAGCTTCCAAAGATTAATGGAGACTGTACTGGATGAATACGCATTTGATATCTTACTCTTATATTTAGATGATATCCTTATATATGCACCAACTTTTGAAAAACATTTGGAACGTTTAGGAAAAGTATTAAAGCGTTTAGAAGAATGTGGGCTCAAATTAAAACCAAACAAATGTAAATTACTGAGTAATGAAGCAAAATTTTTGGGTTATATAGTCTCTAAAGAAGGAGTATCAGCTGACGTGGAAAAGAGTCAAACCATACAGAACTGGAAAGTTCCTAGAACCAAAATAGAAGTACGCAGTTTTTTGGGCTTCGTAAGTTTCTATCGCCGATTCGTCCCTAATTTTGCACAGATTGCAAAACTTCTGCATTGTCTCACGGGAAAAGTTGAAAAAGAGAACAAGAAAAGTGAAATTGTCTGGTCCGATGAATGCAAGTGGCTTTTGAAACGCTAAAAGAAAAACTGGTATCTTCTCCTGTATTGGCATTCCCAATCTTTGACGAACCTTTCATATTAACCACAGATGCTAGTTCCAGAGGGTTAGGAGCTATACTGAGTCAATACCAAGCAAGGGAGGAAAGAGTCATAGCGTATGCCAGCCGAGGCTTCAGAAAGACAGAACGGAATGCAAGCAATTATTCTGCCTTCAAACTAGAGTTACTGGCATTAAAGTGGGCCGCAACAGATAAATTCCGAGAATACCTGATTTACAAAAAGTTTATATTACGCATTGATCACAACCCGTTGAAGTATTTGGAGACTGCAAAGATTCAGGCCATTGAGCAAAGGTGGTTAGCCCAGTTGGCGGAGTTGGATTTCACGGTTGAATATAAGCCAGGGAGATTAAACTAGAATGTGGATATTTTGTCCTGTATGCCTGAAGAGCTAGAACCCGAAGTTGAAGATACTGAAGAAAAATATTTTTTACAGTTAAAAACAGTAAAATTGGGAAAAGAAAGCAATACAAATAAAGTAATACAGATAAAGCAATTATCTGTGTCAAATAGATCTATATTTGTAGAAAAACTTCAAGAAGAGATTTTTCAAAGACAACAAGAGGACTCGGTAATAAGAGAAGTGTTAGGTTGGATCGAAGACAATCCCTCTGAAGAAGTGTGGAGACAGGCTACAGTAAATGTGAAAACTCTGTGGAAACAAAGAGATAGATTAGTAGTAAGAAACAATATATTGTATAGGAAATATGAAGATTGTCGTCATGGAGATATTGTGTGGCAAGTGGTAGTACCAGATGCTTTAAAAAGTGAAGTATTGTCTAACTTCCACAACAAAGCTGGTCATTTTCGACTAGAAATCACTTTCAAAAACATCCACAAACAACATTTTTGGGTAAACATGAAGAAGGATATTGAAAATTGGATAGGGAATTGTTCTAGATGTTGCTCTGCTAAATTGCCATGTCCACAAAAGAGAGAAAATTAGGTTGTTTCCATGTAACTAAACCCCTAGAAGTCTTGGATGTCGATTTTACAGTGTTGAAAAAGGATAACAGAGGATATGAAAATGTCTTAATCCTAACTGATATGTTCACAAGGTTCACTATTGCAGTGCCCACCAGAAATCAAACTGCAAAGACAACTGCTAAAATGCTAATTACGAGGTGGTTTTCGGTGTATGGTATCCCTGAGCGGTTACATAGAGACCAGGGTAGAAATTTCGAATCGGAAATTATCAAAGCGCTATGTAAATGGTATAATATAACCAAGATAAGAACCACTCCATACCACCCGCAAGGAAATGGGAGATGTGAACGTTTTAACAGAACAATGCATTCCATCTTACGAAACTTTCCTGAAGATAAAAAGAGAAAGTGTTCAGAATACATTACAGAAGTAAATCAAATATATAACAGCTCCATACATTCATCAACTGGTTTCGCACCTGTGTATCTGTTTTTAGGGGTGGAGACACTACTACCTTTCTGTCCGTTAATAACAGAGGAGATGACATTCAGTTATGAGGTAAATAGTCCTGAAAACTGGGTCCAAATACAAAGAGAGAAATTAAATGTTGCCCGAGAAATTGCTCGAGAGAATTCAAAAAGAAATTTCTGGAAGATCAAGCGCAATTTTGACCGGAAAGCCCAAACGGTGGAATTGATACCAGGAGATAAGGTGTTGCTACGAATACAAAATTTTTCGGGGAGGCATAAAATACAAGACCTTTGGGAAAAAGAAATTTATGAGGTGATTGAAAGATTTGGCACTAATCAAAATGTTTATAAAATTCAAAATGAGGCTGGTAGTATTAAAATAGTACATAGGAACTTGCTTAAGAGATATTTAATGGAAACTGAAAATTCAGAGTCTGGTATTAGGATACAACCACAAAATCTATTGTAAACCTTGATTCAGATGTGGAGAAGGAAAAGGAAAATGCAAGAGTAGCCAATGCTGAAAAGTGGTATTGGGTAAGAACCTATGTCAATCTGAATAATGTAACACCTGTGCGACAAGGCATAAGTGTACCTGGAGAAAATTTAGATGTGATCCGTAAGTCCACTAGAGAAAATAAAGGAATGTGTTCAGCATTTTTAAGAGAAAATTATAAGCTGAATTAACTTTGGGAAAATAAAACAAATGTGATATCAATATTATACCAAAGTTAGGTACTTCTTTCCTTTGTAACCAAGAGTACTAAGCAGACAATTCTGATTGATAAATTTGAATCAATTTTGTCAGACGATGGCTAAGATTGTAATTCAGAATTGTATGTAGTCTGAATGTAGGGAATATTGTTGTATCTGTGAATTAATTATATTATAATGTGGTTGTTGAAAATATTGTTAATATAATTTGAATTTAATAAGTAATACAAGGTTGCATTAAGAAAAAAAATAGTTAAAGTTTAGTAGCGAAACCTCATTAAATTATTATTAGGGAAGATCAAATTGAATTTAGCTGGGATAGATATTGGAGGGATGAGAGGAATGAAAAGATGGGATGAAAATGTTGGGGACAACATTTACTTTAAGCTCAGGCAACTGTAACCTAAGGGTTAATATAAATTGTTTTTACTTAAGGGGGGGGGGGGGGGGGTCAGCCGCGAGTATCAGGGGCTGGCGGAGTTTGAGACTGATTAGAGAGGTTGTGGGTGACTGGTTTGAAGTTTTGTTGATTGTGCTTGAAGGTTGGGTGTTCTAGGTGGGTGTGAATATGCTTGATGTATGTATTGGACGGGGTATGTGTGATTTTGGGGAAAGAGTGTGCAGCACCTTTGGAGGTATGTGGATTTGAATTTGGAAATAGTGAAATGTTTGGGTTTGGTGTGCTGGAGGGGATTGTGGATTTAGAGCTATTTTGGAGAATCTTTGGTGTGTTGGGTTTCCAAACTAAGGTTTTATCATTCACTTGAAGAGAAACATACAGTTGAAAAGAAAACTGATAACTGCAGGATTCAAAATAGATTTTAATACCTTATTTGCATATTCCAAAAGCATGCCTGTAATTGGTTAGCAGCTCTGGAATGCAAGGAGGTGATGTCAAAAGAGTCATTGTAACCTGGGTAACAGGCAAAAACAGAGGGGGAGAAGAGCTTGAACAGAGAAGGAAGCAGAAGCATGTTGTGTTGTGTCTGAAAAGAGGTGCTATTTTTGCCAGATAAAGGGTACAAATTTGTGAGAAATTGCTTTGGAGAGAGAAAATTGTTGTTGGAACTATATGAAAGCCAGGTTAACTAAATGATAACTTTGATTTTGAGTGGCAAAGGACAGTATTAGTTGAAAAGTATTGCCAGTTAGTGAAGCAGGAGACATTGGCTGAAGATTCCGTGGGCAGAATTCAAACTATCATACAATGCCTTATTTGCATAATCCAAAAGCATGCCTGTAATTGGTTAGCGGCTCAGGAATGCAAAAAGCTTATGTCAGAAGAGTCACTGTAACCTTGGTAACAGAAAATAATATAGTTAAAAGAAAAGAAGAGCTTGATCTGTGAAAGAAAGCAGCAGCGTGTTGGGCTGTGTTTGAAAGAAGTGAAAGTTCTACAGCTACAGATTCCAGCTACAGAGATCTGTGAAAGTTCTTCAGCTAAAGATTTCAGCTACAGAGATTTGTGAAAGTTCTACAGCTACAGAGATCTGTGAAAGTTCTTCAGCTACAGAGACCAGCTACGGATATCAACTACTGCAACTATAGAAAGTTAAGTGATCATAAAGACTTTGGGGTATGTTTACTAAACCGTCTTAACGTGCGCCCGGCGATAGTGTGCAGGATGCCATAAAAGGAGTGAGCGTTTCACTCTTAAAGTAGCAAAACGGGATTATCGCGCAATAATGCGCGCTGCTGCGCACATTATCGGGTGAAGCGCCGCTAAGCGCGTTAAAGCGCGATAATCTTAAGTAGGCGCGCAGACATGCAAACATAGAAGCAGAAGTGTAGCACAATGGTTAATACACTGACTGATGGTACAGGGGTCATGAGTTTGATCCCCCAGTGTGCCTAATGCATAAGGTTGGCTGAGGTGTCACCCTTTATGTTTAAGTAGTGATTTTTGAGGCATTTTACTTTTATTTTAATTAGTGCTGCCAGCAAACACACCCTCATGGTGGCGTAACCTAAGGTGCCGCATAAGGCACCCCATAAGGCACTCCATAGGGCACATTATAAAGTGCACTGTCCGCCAAGGCACCCTATAATGTCCCCTATAGGCGCTTGATAGGGTGCCTTATAAGGCACCTTATAGGGTGCCCTATAAGGTGCCTTATGGGACGCCTTATGAGGCACCTTAAGGTTACAGTACTCTGAGGGTGCTTTTGCTGGCAGCACTAATGTACATTAAAAATAGACAATGCCTCAGACAGCCCTATCAAACAACCCCACCATGGGTTTGGATCCATGACCTCTGGCTTCACAGGCAGTGAAGTAACCAGTGGGCTACAGCTCTATAGCTGCTAACAAACCCCTGGCTGGCTGCAGAAGGACTGCACGTCACCACACAAACTGTCTGCTGTGGTGACCAGGATAGTAAACCCACCCGTACCCATGATGCACTGCACATGTAAATCAGCAGTCGACAGATGGGCACAAGATGGGGTATGCACCCCCACAGCACCTCAGCCTGGTAGAGGGAACTGACCATGTGTGGTACTGGCACAGAGTAGCCACAGACCGTCACATTGTGCGGGTACTGTGCTCACCCTGAGGGTGAGGTGGGGCACCCAGCACCAGGTCCACAGCACCTTTCATGGCTGAAATACGCCATGCTGCAGGTCCCCATCAGTGCTACTGTGTGTGATAGGTAGGTCCTGCAGACACACCTAGGATACATCTGTTTCCTTCTGTATTTCTCAGTCATGTCTAGCCCTTATGGGCTATGATGCACCCAAAATAGTGCATATCCTGTGTTGCTGCCATGGTTACATGATGTAGGTGAAGGGGGGGGGGGTGTTTGGACCCATAGGCGGATTATGTACCACCACACAACCCACCCTCTCGGGCTCAGGGTGGGAAACAGGATCACCCACCAATAGATCCACATTCTACCTCCTTGCAATGGTAGCAGTAGAGGGGACCATCAACCCCAGTCTTGCTGGGGAACAGACACCCTACAGGGCAAGCAATGCAGAGCTATACACATCCATAAAGCAATAGCAAACAGACAGTAGGCCTGGAAATGCTCATCTGCCCCCCAACACTATCTGACATTCTCCAGCAGCAAGCCTCTAGCCGCTGCATCCTGCAAGGTGTTCCAGCAAGACACATACTAGCTGCAGACAGTCTGCCAGCTAGTCCATAGTCCTGAAGGAGATGCGTGTACCCAGAACTGGGATGTCAGCATACACACCAAGCAGATAAGTCAGTGATTGGGCCCCAAAAGGGACCCATAAATATCACATAAGAGAAATACTATATAGCACTATGGGGGAACCTAGCCATGCCGTGGTCACTGCTCAGTCAGGGTGAGAGTGACCTCCCAGCAGGACATGCTGTTGCCATGCTGTCCGTGCAGGTGGTGGCTGGGCACTACAATGTCCGAGCCATTGCCCTATGCCCTGTGCAGATGCAGCCAGGCCAGGCCACCCTCTCCAGGCTATTCCCACAGTACCTTGCTCATTATGCACATTGGCAGGCCAATACTGGCAACAGTGCTAGCAGTGTGGGCTGTGGAGGCTGTTGGCAGCCACCACACACTGGATAGACAGACACACACTCCACACACCTATGCCAGCATTGTGCAACTATAGAGGTGTTTGGCAGCCCTGGCCACCACACCAGTCCTGGGCACAGTGCAGGCATGGCTATGGTACGCAATACTGTTGGGGTCACTCTGTCAGACACCAGACCCGAGGCACACTCCACAGACATCAGAAAGGTTGCTATGATGCAGCTCAATCAGCCAATTGTGCTTAATGTAGGAATTGCTATCTGCCAGTTATCATAGCAACCTTTTGATAGCTGTATACAGTTTTCCCATGTTTAGGGTGGCATTGCTAAGGTATGCAAGTGCTAGTATGGGGAGATGCACGCAGGGCCCAACATCCTGCCTCTCCAGGAGGCTTGGGATAATGGAGCCTGTGGGTGTGTCTGCCCCTGTTGGCCGCTGCTCTAGGGCAGAGGTTCCCAACTCCAGTCCTGGAGAGCCAAACACTGTTCGGGTTTTCATGCTGTCCCTAATGAATATGCATGAGATACATCTGCATACCATGGGGGCGGTGCATAGCAATGCAGCACAGCCACATTTATTAGAGGCAGCATGGAACCTGAATGGTGTTTGGCCCTCCAGGACAGCATTTGGGAGACTCTGCTTTAGGTAATGCGCATGTTTATGGTGTCTGTGCTCTGTAGGGTAAAATGTAGGTGTTTTGGGCATGTCTACGTCATCTGCACTAAAGGTTCTGTCTGTATTAGCATGTTTTAGTAGTGGGTAAAATAGGGGGACTGGGTTGGCAGGAACCACAGCTGGGACTTGAACCGGTGACCTTCCGCGCCTGAACACACTGGCTGTGTGCACTGCACCACTGTGTTGCCACAGAGACAGTGCATTCCCTGGGGATACCATGACTGTTCGTCAGACAGGGCCTGTCTGTTGCAGTGCATGGCACCCAACTACACAGGGCTAGGCCACGGTCTGCTCTGGGCAGCTGCCACTGCCCCCTCCACCACCAGTACCCCTCTGCCACACTGCTGACATACCCTTATGCTGGTGGTGCTGGTGGAGTGCAGTCTCAGGCCATCCAGTGTGCGGATAGGCGGCTGCCTATGGTGCGGGTTCTGGGGTAGGGGTGCCTGCATAGATGTCCATGCTTCCCCCCAGCACCACCTGCCAATGTTCTGTGCCCTTGGGGGTACCTGCTGGGTGCTATCCCCTGTGACACTGTGGGAAGCACACTCATGCCCATGCTGGGCCCTCATCAGTTGCTGTCTGGCTGCTCTACAGTTTCAGCATTCCTATGGGCCACCTAGGCATCACCCTAGTCCGCACTGTGGCCCAGCTGCAGTACAGCATGTGCCGTCTGCAGCCCTCTGTGTCCCCTTTCCCAGCATCTGTCCAGTTGCCCATTCCGACATGCCCGCCCTGCTGTTGTGGAACATGTGCACACCATAGGAAACCTGTCCAATGGAGAGGGAAACCTTGATCAGCGCTATTTCACTGTGGGATCATTCACCTTGTATGGGGACGGAGCGTAGACCCTTCCAAAATTCATATCTTTTTTTGGAGCTTTCTTGGGAGTGTTTTTTGATGTTTCCCATTAATATCACTCTTGCCCAGCTTGGTTATGTTTTTTTTATATTTTTTTGGGGTCATTTTCAATGTTTATTTGCACTTTTGTTCCATGCACATGTATCACACTTATCACTTTTTTGTAGGTTTCCTTGATTTTGCTGTACATTGCTGACAGAAATGGTTTCTCTTCCCTTTAAATCAGCTCTAACGCCAGGGTTTCACTGGCGTTAGTTTTCAGCCTCGGATTCACAGCGTTAGTGTGCGGGGAGCCTCTCCCCTCCCACTCTCTACCCATTGACCCCTTCTCTCCGCCCCTGGGGAACCTTCCTCCGCCCTCCAGGAGCCTTTCCCCGCCTTCAGCGCTCGTTTGCGCTGCTGCGCGCGTTATCGCGCAATAAGGTACTTGTGCGCCTGATAAAGCACCATTATCGCGTGATAATGTCACAGAGCACATATTAAGATGGTTTAGTAAACATACCCCTTTGTCTTGTAAGAGAAATGACAATAGACACATACTCGTGAATAGAGATAGGAAGAAGTTCTGTAAGAAGTTTTTTTGTAGAGATAAAAGTTTATAAATGTTCAGGGTTTTGAAAAGAAAAGATTTTTGAATGTAATGTAAATTAACACTATTATGTCCAATCATCAATAACAATAAGTAAAAAAAATTGTTATATTTATCTTGATCTCCAGAAAATCCTTTATTTATTTTCCTTCACTTTGCTTAGAGCAGTGAACGAGGTCAGTTTACTTTGTGCCTCGCTGTCTGAGTTCGCATCACTTCTGAGCCCCGATTACAACCATCATATATAGAGGTAGAGGCGAACCCGGACATGCAACATGGGACCACAATAGCTTTGAATCTTGCCTGTCTCCTGATTAGGAGCCAATGAAGTTGTGCCAAGATTGGTGGTGTTATGTGTTCACATTTGTTTGTTCCTGTGAGAATGTGAGAAACAGTGTTCTGTACCATCTGTAATGGATGGATTGTTGCTAGCAGGCCTTGGTAAATTGAGTACAGAAGTCCAATACTGGAGTGATTATGGCTTGTAGGACCATTCTGAAGTCATTGTGACTTAGCAGGGGCTTTAGCCTCCGAATAATTTTTATTTGGTGGTAAATGCTCTGTGTTGTCCTTTAATGTATGCTTGTAAGTTTAATTTCTGATCAAAGATGACCCCTAGGTATTTAACTTTACTTTTGACAGCAATGCACCCATCTTTTGGAGCTATTGTGGAGGGATGCTTGAAGGTCTTGTTTCTTGTTATTGTGAGCGCTTCCGTTTTGCTATAGTTTAAGCTGAGATTATGGGAGTTTAGCCATTTGGAGATTTCTGTGAGGCATTCAGTTAGATTTGTGTATTCTGGGGTTTCAGCATCAAATGGCGTTTATACCATGTCATTGGCATAGATTTTATAGTGAATGTTATGTTTCCTTATGACATCACAAAGTGGCTGAATGTACATATTAAAAAGCATGAATGATGATGCTGACTCCTGAGGGACTCCTTGTCTTAGTGAGAATGGAGAGGATGTTTCTCTCCCACACCTGATGTACTGTTGTCTATCCTTTAGTTATGATTGGAACCATTTCAGAGTGTTATTGTAGACACCAATTTCTTGTAGGCGTCTTATAAGTATGGAGTGTGACACTGAGTCGAAGGCAGATGATATGTTGAGAAATATTAGGATAATAATGCCCTTTTTAAGACTGTCAATTTCTCTGATTTGGTCAGAGTCGTTAGTAACCCCATTGTATTGCCTGAATCCATGTTGTTGTGGTCCTGTAGTTTATTGATTTTATTTATTTAAAAGCTTTTTTATACCACGCTCTTCAGTATCAGTGCGGTTTACAGTTGACAATTCTTGCAAGAGACAATGAGAAATGCCTAGTGCTACATTGAACAGGATCAGGAACTTGGATTTGTAACTGGGTGAACTATTTAGACATTCAGCTAACATAACTGTAGCAGAGTAACTATTTACAAGTTCGATGATAGGCCAAACTAAATGGTTAGGGCTGGGTCTTCAGTTATTACATTCATCATTATTGCCATTCTTGATTACTACATTAATCATTATAATCAGTATCAACACATGTCGAAGTACCTGATGGGATGGTTCTGCAGTTTGGCTAGTCTTATTCGGTATGTGAAGTGTTGGGCGCTGAATGGGTGAGTTGGGGTGTGGGATGTGGCTGGGTTGCATTTGGTTGTGAAAAGTATAGAAGGAATAGGTGGTGCTTGAGGGCTTTCCTGAATTGTGTGAGATCTCTGATTGATCTGATGCTTGGTGGGAGGTTATTCCAACACTTTGGGGCATAGAAAGCGAATGCCCTATTCCTGATTGCTTGTGCGCACTTAGTGGACTCAATAGGGATAATCAACGTATTGGGGGCTACTGTCCTTTTCGACCTGTTGTTGGGGGTTGGGGTGAGGAGGGCTGTGAGGGATGAGGGGGATATCATGTTAAGGGCTTTGAATGTGATGAGTAGTGCCTTGTATGTGAGTCTGCAGTTTAATAGTAGCCAGTGAAGGTCCCTTAAAATGGGTGTGATGTGGGTTCTTCTGGATAGACCATAGAGCATGCGTGCAGCCGCGTTCATCGCAAGTTGTAATGGGTTGAGGATGCTCTTGGGGAGGCCATGCAGAATGACATTCGCATAGTCAAAATGTGGTGTGTCACCCACTAATGTACCCAGAGGCTAAAAAGGGCTTGGGTCGTTTTGATGGGGCAGTATTTTTATGGCTAGAGCTCCTATGAAGGCATTTTGCAAAGCCTTCTGGATCCTGTAGTTTTCAACATTAGCCAAAGAAGTGTAGTTGAAGCAGAGGGTAAGGTTTAAACTCAGGCTTTATTCCCCGTCCGGGGTGGATTCATAACAGTGGAACGTAAAGCAGGTCAGACCCTTCGTCTGATAACACAATTAAAGAAAAATACTTTCAACAAAACTTAGCTTTCTTCAGCATTAAACCAGGAAACAAAAAGTAACAGAAAACAGTTCCTTTTACTCACGGAACTCTTGCACCTGTTTCTTCTCACAAACAGTTCTGGCTGCTTTTAACATAGAGACGCTATACATTCAGATAATGTGTACGTGCAGTCCATCTCATTTTCCTCTAAGGATTCTCCAAGAGATTCAATCTGCATTTCCTCTTCATCAGAGTAAACTTCTGGCTCCCAATTGCCGTTAAAGTTATAAGGTTCTTGTCGGGGAGTTAAAACACTCTCCTCCCCCACTATACCAGTGGTCCGTGGGTAACTACCGTATTTCCTGTAGTTGGGTTCCTGAGAACTACAAAGCTCCTGGTACGTGCATAGAAAGTCAGGGTATTGCAAACCTCTCTTATTAGGGTAAATACGCCTACCTTTAGGCACTGCTGTTTCCTGCTCTCTCGGATAAGCACAGCTCTGCTTTGAAGCCCCTTTTCCACGGTGTTTCTCTGACTCATTCAAATGTGCTTCAGAGTAAATGTTTTCCCCTTCTGCATTTCTGGTATTAGGTAATTTATATCTTAAAGCCTTGGCTGTTGGACTGCCTTCTCTGCTTGCCCCACAGCAACGCTCCTGGGAATATTGAGAGGCTGTGCACTGCTGTTCCCAACAGCTTCTCTGAGAATCACCAACCTCATGTACTCTGGATAATCCCCTTGGCTCCGTCCTCACAGCTCCACGGACACTGCTCTCAAGCTCAGCAGTTCCTAACGGTTCTCGCGTAGTTCCAACTACAGCCCTTGTAGTTCCTACTACTTCTACTTTCTCCTTCAGTTCCTCCTCTACCTTCCGGTAAGTGATTTTTAAGTACATTCAAACTGGTGTTAGCCTGGGCTCCGCCCCCATGCAGGTGCTCTTCATTTTCTAATGAATTCTGTGCTCCCTTTCTGTTCGGGCGTTCCCTAACACCTCGTGGCTTTGTTTTCATCTGTTGCTCATAGCAACCTTCCCCCATGTGTGAACCTGAGCTGTCAGTTTCCCTTACATTTTGCTCACAATCCCCTACTTCCATGGGTTCTGATGGCGCTACCTTATGACAGATCCCCCCCTTAAAATATTACTGGCTGCCGGATGACTAACCGGACAGCACGTAATCATCTCTTGGGTTCTGTCTCGCTGCCTTACATAGGCCAAGCTGATTGTGGCCAATCTCTCCTTCCAAGGTTTTAGAACGTTCAAGTGGTACACCTGCTGACGTCCCCTCTCATTCTCCACCTTGTATGTCACAGGACCTACTTTCTTTATTACTGTACACGGTCCCTTCCACTGGGCCTCAAACTTGGGTCCCGGGTCCGCTACTTGGACAAGGACTTTATCCCCTATGCTCAGGTGCCTTTCTCTTGTGCTCCTGTCATAGTAACGTTTTTGCTTTTCTTTGCTGGCCTGCAAATTTTCTCTTGAGGCCTTTGCAGTTCTTTCTAAGCTTTCCCTCAAGTTTTTAAGGAATTGAGGCACCCCAACTTCCTGCGAGTCTGGCTCCACCCACTGTTCATGGAGAATGTCTAAAATTCCCCTAGGGGCCCTGCCAAACATAAGCTCATATGGGGACGCTTTTAATGACGTCTGTATGCGTTCTCGACATGCATAAACTACAAATGGGAGTAGGGTATCCCATTCACCCATCTCTCCCTTCTTTATACCCCTCCGAAGCATCTGTTTCAAAGACTGATTCATCCTCTCAACAAGTCTATTTGTTTGAGGATGATAGGCTGCAGTCTTTATGTGCCTTATGCCAAAGGCTTCCCCCACCATTGCTAAGTGTTTTGATAAGAAATTGCTCCCTTGGTCAGTCAATACCTCCCTGGGAAAACCCACTTCACAAAAGAGCTTTACCAGCTCTTGGGCTATTACTCTGGCCGATGTACTCCTTAAGGGAATAGCCCATGGGAATCTAGTTGCGTGGTCTACTACCACCAATAAATACTGAAATCCTCTGGGCGTACGGATCAGGGGTCCTACGATATCCATACCTATGCGTTCCATAGGTACTGCTATGGTGGGTGTGGATACCATCGGTACAGCTTTCGGCTTTAAAGCTGTGACCCTCTGACAAGTTGGACAAGCCTCGCAGTATTGTTTAGTCTCTTTAAAGACCCCTGGCCAATAGAATCGAACCAATATTTGGTCCAGGGTGCCTTGGACTCCCTTATGGCTGCCTATGGGGTGGTCGTGTGCCAACCTTAGTACTGTGGCTTTAAATGTCGTTGGCACGACCAATTGTTTCCTTATTGCTCCGGAATACGGGTCAGTACTTTCCCTATATAGGATTTCCTTTTCCAGGAAAAACCTGGGTAGGGTAGGCCGGATTTCCCTGGCCCATTCGAAAGCTCTCTTTAGAGCTGGGTCAGCCCGTTGTTCGGCTGGGAATGAGGGGAACTTGCTCACCACCTTGGCAGGTACCCAAGGTAACCCTGCACCTGCCTCCAACTCGGCCCTCCCCCGGGTCCTTTGACGCCTCTCTTGGCATTTTTTGGCTTTCGCCTTCCTGCCTTCCTTAACCGGTTCGTGTATTAGTTCATCATGTGTGGGCAGAATGCCTAATCCACCCTCATCTAATTCCTCCTCTTGGGGTTCTTCCTCCCCCTCAGGCTCCCCGGGATCCTCGGATGCTATCCTTCCTTCCCCTGAGGTTCCTGCCTGCGATCGGGTAGATATTAGGCCGGTCCGGGTATTCAACCCTACCGCTAGACCCTTGAGAAAGGGTGGCCAGTCCCTGCCTAAAATGACATCTCTAGGCAATGTAGGGATTATGGCTACCTGTAATGTGTGTTCTCTATCTACAGCACGTATAGATAACCTCTGTGAAGGATAACAGGAAAATGCCCCGTGTATGCATTTTAAATGGATCTGGCTTTCTGCTTGCCTCGGGGCTGACCGACGGCGCCTCTCAATGGCTTCCCAGAGCTTGAACGTAATCATGCTCTGGTCAGCACCCGAGTCAAGCAGCGCCAGCGTTTCCACCCCTTCTACCTGCACAGGAATCAGGAACCCATCTTGTGCTGGCTTTTCTCTCCCAGCCATGAGGATAGTCCGCTCCGTGCAGTCTTTTTGGAAGTGGCCCGCTCGCCCGCCCACATAACATTTCCCTTTTTGTATAGAAAAAATGTCATCATTAGTATTCTTACCACATACATTAAACATTTTCCCTTTAACATATTTCTCTCTTTTATGCTCTGCCATGCCTGCTGCTTTCCTCAGACCTATTTCTGAGGTGCCCATTATCTGAGCCTCAAAATAGCGTTCAGCTAGACTGGCTGCATCATTGGTATTCTGACAATTTTGCAAGGTGAGATACTTTTTTACCTCAGTAGGCACAGCCTGGAGAAACTGTTCCAAGATAATTATATCTAGCACTGATTCCATTGTCCTCTGCTCAGGGGTTAACCACTTGTAGGCCAAATTCTTTAATCTCTGCTGCAGAGCTTTAGGGGTTTCTTGGGCCCTCATCCTAGCTTCTCTAAACAGCCTGCGATAATGCATGCTAGATAGGCCCAACCTATCCTTAACTGCCTTTTTTATCTCCTCGTAGTCAGTAGCAAGGATGGCAGGCATTGCTTTATAAGCAGAGAGAGCTTCCCCGGTGAGAGATACAGCAAAGCGGGTAGCCCACTGCTCTCGTGGCCATTTCAATGCCCCCCCTATTCGTTCAAAGGCATCAATAAAATCATCAATGTTGTCCTGTGGACTTAACTGTCCCAACATAAACGCATGACTCGCATTAAGTCCTACCCCTGGAACTACGTAGGGGTTCTCAGTCCCATGTCCTGGTGACTTTTCCAAAAATGCCCTCATGGTCTCCAGAAGTGGCCTCTGCTGCTCCATGATCATTTTTGCTGTTTGCTCTTGCATGTGCCGTGCTAACTCCAGTTGTTTGTCCCACTGGTGTTGCATCCAGCTCATTATGTCCTGGGCCTCCATCTTCTTGCTGTGACCCTGCGGAGAAAAGAAGAGAAAGAAAACCACAAAGTGCGGTACTTTTTACACTTCTTCACCCCTTTCCCGCACCACAGAAGCGCCTTCTTTCTTGCCCTTTTATCCACCTACGCTAGTGCCCTAGGTATCCGTTACCTTAGGATCTGCATAGATTCAGGCTTTGGCAAGAAAGGTCCTCGATCAGCGTCTGGCCCGTCCTGTGTGCTTGCTTCTTATGGGTCCTCCGGTACAGCAGTATTTTTTCTTCAAAAGTGTCCTTTTTCCACAGTTAAAAAAAAAATTCCTCTAGACGACGCCACTCATGTCACCCACTAACGTACCCAGAGGCTAAAAAGGGCTTGGGTCGTTTTGATGGGGCAGTATTTTTATGGCTAGAGCTCCTATGAAGGCATTTTGCAAAGCCTTCTGGATCCTGTAGTTTTCACCATTAGCCAAAGAAGTGTAGTTGAAGCAGAGGGTAAGGTTTAAACTCAGGCTTTATTCCCCGTCCGGGGTGGATTCATAACAGTGGAACTTAAAGCAGGTCAGACCCTTCGTCTGATAACACAATTAAAGAAAAATACTTTCAACAAAACTTAGCTTTCTTCAGCATTAAACCAGGAACAAAAAGTAACAGAAAACAGTTCCTTTTACTCACGGAACTCTTGCACCTGTTTCTTCTCACAAACAGTTCTGGCTGCTTTTAACATAGAGACGCTATACATTCAGATAATGTGTACGTGCAGTCCATCTCATTTTCCTTTAAGGATTCTCCAAGAGATTCAATCTGCATTTCCTCTTCATCAGAGTAAACTTCTGGCTCCCAATTGCCGTTAAAGTTATAAGGTTCTTGTCGGGGAGTTAAAACACTCTCCTCCCCCACTATACCAGTGGCCCGTGGGTAACTACCGTATTTCCTGTAGTTGGGTTCCTGAGAACTACAAAGCTCCTGGTACGTGCATAGAAAGTCAGGGTATTGCAAACCTCTCTTATTAGGGTAAATACGCCTACCTTTAGGCACTGCTGTTTCCTGCTCTCTCGGATAAGCACAGCTCTGCTTTGAAGCCCCTTTTCCACGGTGTTTCTCTGACTCATTCAAATGTGCTTCAGGGTAAACGTTTTCCCCTTCTGCATTTCTGGTGTTAGGTAATTTATATCTTAAAGCCTTGGTTGTTGGACTGCCTTCTCTGCTTGCCCCACAGCAACGCTCCTGGGAATATTGAGAGGCTGTGCACTGCTGTTCCCAACAGCTTCTCTGAGAATCACCAACCTCATGTACTCTGGATAATCCCCTTGGCTCCGTCCTCACAGCTCCACGGACACTGCTCTCAAGCTCAGCAGTTCCTAACGGTTCTCGCATAGTTCCAACTACAGCCCTTGCAGTTCCTAAAACTTCTCTCTCCGTTCTACTTTCTCCTTCAGTTCCTCCTCTACCTTCCGGTAAGTGATTTTTAAGTACGTTCAAACTGGTGTTAGCCTTGGCTCCGCCCCCATGCAGGTGCTCTTCATTTTCTAATGAATTCTGTGCTCCCTTTCTGTTCGGGCGTTCCCTAACACCTCGTGACTTTGTTTTCATCTGTTGCTCATAGCAACCTTCCCCCATGTGTGAACCTGAGCTGTCAGTTTCCCTTACATTTTGCTCACAATCCCCTACTTCCATGGGTTCTGATGGCGCTACCTTATGACAGGTGTTACCAGTGCCTGGAAAATTGTTCTGAAGTTGTCGGGAGCTAACATGGGTGCCTTAGGGACCTGATTTTGTTGTATATAATCCTGGTGGTGTTCTTTATGTGTTATTTGAAGTCAAGGTGTTGGTCAAGCATCACACCCAAATAGCATATCATCGGTTTGCTTGGGAGCTCTGCGTCTCTTACCTTCAAGGTAGTGGGGGGAAGAGAAGTTTCTGTTCTTTGTAATGAACAGGATCTCCATAACTGAACTGTCTTCTCTATTATTTTGGCCATGAATGGTAAGCCGGAGACTGGTCTGTATGATTTGGGGTCTGTCTTGTCAGATTTGGAGTTTTTTAGAATGGGCCTGATTGATGCCAGTTTGAGGGATGCAGGCATATGCCCTGTGCAAGGGATGTGTGTATGATGGGTGGATAAAGGGATGAGTGGTTCCTTAGCTGATTTTATCCATGTCAATGGACAGGGGTCGGTTGGTGAGGTGATTGTGTTCAGTGTTATGGTGTATTCTACCTGTCTGAGTGTTGGGATCGTAAAGTCTCCCCAAGTCTCAGTTTGTCGCAGTAGGTTATTGGATACAATTAATGTTGTCTTTGATTTTGGCTGATTGCTGAGTTGCTTCCCCATTAGATAATCTGCTATCTGTTGCAGGCATATGTCAGTGGAGTCTTCCTGTGAGGGTTCTCTTGTTAGCATATGGACTATTTCAAAGAGTTCTCTTGGTTTGTTCACTGCCTTCATTACCAGGTTTGTTATATTCCTGTTTTAGTGCATTTGGTCATGTTGTTGTAATCATTTTGCATAGTTCTGCATTTTTGTAGTGCAACTTGTTTTTTTGTTTGTCTCCATTTTCTCTTTCTATTTTTCTAAGATTTCTTTTGGCTTCTCTGATTTCATTAGAGTACCAGAGGAGCTGTGATTTATTTTGTGCTGTAGCTGTTTTACGTTGTGCTGCATTCATGATGGAGTGCTTCCAGTTCTCTATTGTGCTTTCAAGGTCCATGTGATTTTGGTCCAGTCTAAGTAGTACTTATGCAAGAATTGTTCTTTGTTATGTTTTAAATTTTCTCTCAATGTGTTGCTCCTGGGTGGGCATATCAGAGGTGGGAATCAATATGTTAAATGTTTTTTATAGTGATCAGACCATGGGGTCAGTATGGGAAGACAGAAGTGCACCTTTGGCTCCTGCTCTATGGCGGAAGTATCCATCATGTTAAAGGCAAATGAAGCCCTGGCATTCAACACCGCCAGCTCCTCCTTCTGAAATACGTGGATCACCCCACCCTCTTCACAATCTTCTGAAGGCGAGAGTACTTCTTCATCCACCTCAGAGTCCAGTAACAAGCCATCTGAATCCAAGCCATAGTCAAAATCTCAGACAACTGCCAGCTGTTCCCCATCTTCAGGGAGCACCCGTCACCAAAGGCACTGAGCCAAAGGCAATCTAAGAGAGATTCCACACTCAGCCTGCCACGCATGAGACTGCACCCGGGGGCACCAAAGGGCTGCAGGATCCGAATTTCCATCCCAGAAGGACCAGGCCTGCTGCAAAAAAAGAAAAGAATTCCAGGAAGGACAATCCTGAGTACAGAAGCTCTCCTCTTAGAAATGACCCCCAAAGAATAAGAAGTGGCTTGCAGCACAGTCGCAGGAGTCTCCGGCTGGCTGGATATTCTTTCCCATTGTGTCATCCGTCACTTCCTGCCCTGAAGAAGGCAAGACCAGACTAACCGCCAAATCTCATGTGCAACCCTTATACTAATTTGTATATAGTGTATATAGTTCACTTGTTCACCATGTTTTAATTTCCCTGTTCATTGTAAGTTCAATGTTAGACTGTTCTACATTGCACAATTCTTGTTGCCTGTGAACTGCACTGATGATAAATAGTGCGGTATAGAAAAACAATAAAATAAATAAATAAAATAACTGCATCCTCCAGCTGAGAGATGGAATAGGCCCTCCAGGGACGACTCAGAAGCTGCAATGCAAGAAAAGCAAAATCCAGAATCTGGAGATGAGGCACCTCTTCTTCAGAGAGGAGAAAATCCATCCACCATCTGCTGGAGACAAAAATACTGAAGGGACCTCTGGTGGCTGAGGCAAATAGAAGCATGGGAGCGATGTCATTGAAATCTGGGCTTTTCATTGGTTCTTTGTCTCTATCAATCTGCTGGTAGGGGAACACAACCCACTTGTCTGGACAGGTTTAGCAGGACAATATGGAAGTTACCATTTTCTAGAGTTGGGTCAGGGGGTAGGAAGAGAGAGAGAGTATTTTTGTCCTTCTCTGTATTTATAGTGAAGTTTTCCTTCTCCAGCAACTCCCTTTGTCATACTTTGGTCTGTTTGAGGTCTAAGGCTGTTGTCCTGCAGACTAACCTCATCAGGCATGCTAAGCTCATCAAGTCTGGAGACGTCCTATCTGAAATCACCAGGGTGTCAGAGCTGTCTGCAGGCCAAGGTCTGGGAAAAGCCATGAAACCTATGCTAGGCATAATGTCATGCTGTATGATGACAGGGCCCAGAGACCTATGTGAGATGGATTGGCTGAACCAATACAAGCATTGTGGAACCTGTGTCCCTTGGGGGAACTGCTAGGTACGTATGACCTAGATTGGCCACTGTTGGAAACAGAATACTGGGCTTGATGGACCTTGGTCTGACCCAGTATGGCATATCTTATGTTCTTACTGTTTCAGGGTGGAGAGGGGGGCCTATTGGCGTTCTAAGAGATGGGGTGGGAGAGGTTCCTCATGTTAACCTTTTCTTTCACTCTGGACTGGAAAGAGCAGGAAAATCTGAGCAAAATATGGCAATACTGGTTCTCTTTAATGCAAACATGTTTCTGTTGCCATGCACTACATGGGTCTTAAGGAGGGCCTTGAATTTGGTGTATGACTGTTCTTGATGGAGGGTAATGAGGAGTGAGTTCCAGAGGGAGGGTCCAAGGAAGAAAAAAGCTGAGTGGCGGGTTTGTTCCAAGTGAGTACGAGCTGGGGAGGGGAGATCCAGGCAGTCTGTGTCGATAGCCCGAAGACTGCGGAGCATGGAACAAAACTATAAGGAGTCAGCCAGATATTGAGGGGTGTGAGTATGGAATACCCTGTGGGTGAGGATTAAAAGCTTGTAGGTGATACGATGAGAGACTGGCAACCAGTGTAAATGTATGAGGTGAGGTGTGCTCCTTCAAGCGGGAAGGCAGGCATGCATGCACGATAGTAGTCCCAAAAGCTTCCTATAGAAGCTGGGGAGCATTCTTGCATGGGCTCAGTCAGTGACATCACCCATGTGTGAAGACTTCATTCCTACTTGTTCCCAGAGAATTAAAAGACTGATATTCAGCAGCACAGGCACCACGCAACTTTATATGAATAAGTTCTATATATAAAGTTATACACATTTTCAGCAATGGTATACATAGTAATTGCTGGAACTGGAAATCCACATATAACTTCATATGCATAGCTTATGTGTAGGCTTCAACATTTACCATACAATTTATATATTCAATGGCTGAATTTTGCCACTGAACATGTATGTTTTTCACCCAATCCTTGCTCCATCCCAAAGCACTTCCTTTTTTATATGCATAATTTTGAGCATGTCCACAAGGGTAATTTCCTAACAGGTTGCTTAGTTGGGGAGGTCAAAAGTAGGTGCTTATCTGTCTTTATAAAATACCAACACAAATCTTTCAGAAAATATGGTTAAAATTAACACATGTAGACTTACACGTGCTTGGGAGCAGGTGTAAACGTACATAAGCAAAGTAGACACGCTGCTTTTAGTTTTCTGGCTCTCACTTTGTGGAACAGTCTTCCACTGAATCTAAATTTGGAAAGTTCAACTAAAAAATTTTTAAAAAGGAATTGCTGAATGGGTATTCAGCAAAATCTTTTCTCTTGGGGAGCAGGCTGAGACTTTCAATTACTGGTTTAATCCTTTGCATTTTATTAACCAATGTGTTAGGTGGAGTAGAACAGCAATTTTTACCTTAACTATGATTGCTATGGTTACTTTATTTTTTTTAATTGTTTTTTTGTGATTGCCAATTTTATCCACATTTTAATTTTTTTATTTCTGCAACTGTTTTATTCTGGTGTGTAAACCATTCTGACAGCCCTTGGCTAAGGGGCAGTATAACAATTAATTACTAATAAATAGATTTTGGGAAGCATTGTTTATAAAATGTATCCCCAAACACACCTACACCTAAGTTGCATAAAGTACATGCATTCTTGTCTAACTGTGTATGTTTACATAGGTGTGTGTGGGGTTTATAGAATGTTACCTATCCCTCTTCAAAGGGAATATCAAGTCATCTTTAAGAGTCTGCAGCCCAGAGTTCAGAGCTGGGAGGATGTGGCTCACAGGGATGGGTTAAGAACCAAGCAGTCTGCAGGAGGGAGAGAGGCCTGTGGAGCCAGAAGTCCTTCCAAGGCAAGTTGTGTAAAGGAGTTCTGAAGTAGGAACTTTAACTGAGGCTGGAGGAAGGGTCGGAGAACCAGCTTGTGAAGGTTTAACAAGCTGGGAGAGAAGTAAAGCTGATTTTGTTTTCCCTGAACTACTGTCTATTCTGGGTTTTGCTTTATGGAGGTTTAACAAGCTGGGACAGAATTTAAAAACTGCTTTTGTTTTCCCTGAACTGCTGTCTGGCCTGTGTTTGTTTTTTAAGAAAACCTCTTCCCACTGCATGCCATGCTACCACAGGGGTAATTTTAGAAAAAGTATTTATGTAGGTATACACTGGAATATACGCATGAAAAAGACTTTATAAAATTGCCCCCGTAATGACTTATATGCCCAAAGATATGCATAAGTCCTGCAATTTTTTTAAAAAAAAGCATTTATGTGGTTTGCATTGTCACCAACCATGCTTTTGAAAATCTAAATCTATGAAGGTAATCTTATAAAGCATTTACCATGTGTAAAGCATGTTTTACATAAGGACAATGGCTCTTATGAAATTACACAGGTGAATGTGTCTAGGTATGCTCACTAACCAGATCACAGGTACTTATAAATGCATCTCAAATAGGTGTTCCTGTGGTGTAGCTGTAATGTAAGCACATATTTAAAAAAAAAATACACTCAGACATGCATAGAGTACATGCACACAGTTGTACCTTGTTTAGAGCAGGTATAAATTTGTGAATGAGTATTTATGCACTACCAGGGCAGGTTCGGGGTGCCTATTTTATAAAGACATATAGATACCTATGTTGCCTTTATAAAATAGACCAAATTCAAACCTTTTGTACATACCCGTCGCAAATATCAACTACTGAATACAAAAAGTCAAAATGACCAGAGTCTACAAAAATTATTACTATGTTCTTCCATATATATATATATCCACCTACTACACTTTGTATGGATATAGAGGCATCAACAAATATAGAAATTGCCATTGTATCTTTCACTGGCAGAACACATTTGTCATCATTTTTCTCACCCATATTGTGCAATCTGCCATAAAATATCAAACTCTCATTGCTTTAAACACATTCTTGAATAATGTAAAGTAGCAAATCGCTTATCCGGATGTCCAAAATGCACTCTACTTGCTGCAGATTCTTAAATGTTCAAATGCACTCTGAAATAGCTTTTTATTAGTAAAGACCTGAATCAATGTTTTGGCACTAGCCTGCTTTGGGGGTCCGAAAAACATGCAACAAAATGAGGGAGACACACCCATGATTAAAATATGTCCCTAAAATTTTCTGCAATGCGATTAATAGTGTTTTTTTTTAAATATTTTGCTACAAGTTTTTTGGAGCTCCTAAGGTTTGTGCCAAAACATCAACGCTGGATCTATTCTACATGAGGAGAGAAGGCCCCAACCCAAGAGGCTCATGGGCACCCACCCAGCAGCAGACCTTATTTGACATCAGTCAGTCACCCTGATTAATTTGCTGAGTGAGAGCTGAGAGAGGTGATGGATAATGGCTGTTGCTGGGTAGAGGCCTAAGCTGATTCTCAATTTGGGGGCAAGATTTTTTCCTGCTTTGTCTATGCCTTACAACTGGCTTCAGAGGTGTTGGGGTCTAGATGCAGCAGCTACTTTGCTTGCAACCAACCAATTGGTCTACACTCTCACTGGCTTTTTTCCATTCATCCCACCTAACATCATGATGGCTGCTGAGCTGCCTTTGAGCTAGGGGGATGAAGGAGTTGGTCTTATTCGCAGGATAGCAAAATGAGGTTGGCTATGTCAGAGGCATCGATTCAACGACTGCAGTACATGTTTGCCATAGGTTTTGTGCCTTAATGTTTGGATCTATCTGCTCAAAAGCCCCAACACCACTGTAGACATCCTCACAGTGTTTTGCAACTGGATTGGCTGAGGAAGTATATATTAGAGTGCATGCACCATGTTTTTCGATGGTTTGGACTAGTGGTGACTGCAGGTTGCTGTGTGAGCAATACTACCCATTGGTAAGAGAGTGAGAATTGATGTTAGGCAGTTTTTGGCTGGGACTGTAATATAGATATAATTAGATTTTGGTAATGTGTAGGTGTGGTACTTCATCGATTGGTAGTGTTGGGTTTGTTAATATAATGTAGGGTTTGTCTTTTTGCCCTTTTAACACTGCATGTTGGCACACTGAAGCCTTGCCTCCCCCTGATGAAGCAGTTGCAAAATGCTGTGAGGGCGTCTACAATGGCATTGGGGCTTTTGAGCAGATACGTTTTGTGCCTTAATGTTTGGATCTTTGGCAAACATTTGCTGCAGTTGTGAAATCTATGCTTTGTGGGCAATGTTTGATTTATTTTAAGAAAAGATAAAAACCTAAAAAGATATGCAAGGAATTTTTTATTAGACCTGATCGTCTGGGAGTTTTTCTAGGATCATTGATGTTCCTGAGCTTTGTCTAAGGCCGAGATTGATATGACTGGACTTACATGCTCGATGGGTCTGAGATCCTTTTCTCCCGACTGAATTTGGTAAAGAAACCTATACCTGAAGCTGTTATTAGGTAGAAGTCCTGTCTGAGGACACGATTATTGGCACCCTTATAAACAATTGAAATCAGTTTGAACAGAAGAAGCACATTCCCACTGCAGTAAAATCAGATGCACCTGTGATCAATTTGCAGTCCTTGCATGACTTGAATCAACCAATGAATGATGGCTCTAATGTTTGAAATGGCTACATTCACTCCCTGGTCCATTTTCACAATGGTGAAGACAAGAACTGCCTGAGACCATCAGAAAAGCCATTATCACCAAACATCAAAATTCAAAGGGGTACAAGGCCATCTCCAAAGACCTTGGGATTCCTATGTCTACCATTTGCAATGTTATTAAGACGTTTTCTGCTCATGGAACTGTCAAGAACCTCCCAGGAAGTGGTGGGAAGAGGAAAATTAATCCAAGAGGTCTTTGAAGGTTAGTGTGAACTGTTAGAAAAACACCACATCCAAAGAGCTTAAGACTGACCTGGAGCAATCCGAAGAGGTCATTTCAACCTACAACATACGCTGCGCACTAAACAAAGGAGTTCATGAGCGAAGGCCAAAGAGGACCCGACTGCTCAAAGACGACATAAAAAGGCAAAGCTATCTTGAGAAGCCACAGTCCTTTTGGGAAAATGTTCTGTGGACAGATGAAATCAAACTTGAGCTCTTTGGCAATGCAGTGATACATTTATAGGCGAAGAAATTAATCTTATAAGGAAAAAAAATCACCCTTCTTATAGTTAAACTGGCGTGGGGGAGTAGCCTAGTGGTTAGAGCAATGGCTTGGTAACAAGAGACTAGGGTTCAATGCCCACTAGCACTCCTTGTGGCCTTGGTCAAGTCATTTAACCCTCCATTGCCTTGGAAGAAAGGCTTGGCAATCTACTTACGGTCACACTGCCAAGAAAACCCAGGAGCTGCTGGGTCACCAGGAGTCAACACTGACTCAAAGGCACACATTGCATTTTTGCAGTTAAATATGGTGGAGGTTCCAAAATATTGTGGGGCTGTTTCACTGCCTCAGGAACTGGAAGCTTGGAACATATTAAAGGAATCCTAAAGTTGGAGGACTACCAAGGTATTTTGGAGTGAAATTTGCTATCTAGTGTCAGAAAGCTAGGTCTGGATCGAAGGTCATGAGTCCTCCAGCAGGACAATGACCCAAAACATACATCCAAAAGTGCAAAAGAATGGTTAAAAAGGAACAAATGGACTCTTTTTTTAAACTGGCTAGCAATGAGTCCTGACATCAATCCAATCAAGAACCTTTGGAAAAAGCTGAAATCTGCCATTGATAAAAGGAATCCTGGAAACATTCATGAGCTGAAACAAATCACAGTTGAAGAGTGGGAGAACCTACCAATAGACAGATATACAAAACTTTTATAGATGGCTACAAGAAACGTTTGGAGGCTGTTATCACTGCCAAGGGTTGTGCAACCAAATATTAGTGAAGGGTGCCATTAATCCTATCCAGGTCATATTTTGTATTTTTCTCAGAAATTACTACATCTAAGTTGCATAGGCATTTTTGTTGTTGTTGTATACCTTTTGAACATATTATTACAATATTATGATGGCATACAGTTGGAATATTTCCGATTATTTCTCAAGATATTGTACACAACATACCTAAAATGCAAGGGTGCTAAAAATGTTGACCACAGCTGTACATAGTCCATGTAATTTGTTCTCTCTTGTGTTTTCTAGGTGCTGTTCCTTTTGGCTACCTGCCCTTCTGCCATCCACTGATTTGTGGCTGCAAATGTAGAGTGGCTAAAGCACTGGCTTAGGAACCAAGAGACCAGGGTAAAATTCCCACCAGCACTCCTTGTGGCCTTGGGCAAGTTACTTAGCCCTCTATTGCTTCAGAAAATTCAAGTTATCAACATCCCTGTTTAATGTATATTACTAAGTTTAAGTTTCAATGTAAACTGCTTTGACTGAAATGATAAAGCGGTATAAAAAACCTATTAAATACATAAATAAATGTGGCCACCATTGACCCACAAACATGAAGTAACAGTCTTCTGACCTTACTATTTAAAACATTCACTTTCTGTCAGCTGTGCGAGTGTAATTTGTTCTCTCATGTTTTCTAGGCGCTGTTCCCATTGACTGCATGCCACCATTGGCCCACCCACCTCATGCGAGTAGGAAGTGACGCCTTCTTCCTATTTTACTATTTAAAATACTCACTTTCTGTCAGCGGTGTAAGCCACGTTGCACACTGAAGGAGCGCAACAAAGGAGCATGTCATGTCATGTCATGCTCCTTTGTGCGCTTCTTCATGTGCTCATTCAACCTGTCATTATTTTCTGTTTTGCAGCTTCTCTTTTGGGCTATCATTCTCCTATTTCTCCTAGCAGATTGCTCTATCTTGCCTGTGATGCACCCTCTGCCTATTCCGGTACACTGGGGTCGCTGCCTATCACGCCCCTCTTGCCAGTTTTCTTCTCAGGTAAGATGTTTACTTCCTGTCTTCCTTTTCAGTGTTCCTTCTTCCACCTCTTCCCCCCTTCACTCTCTGATTCCACTATTTGCGCGTCCTCCTTCACCCTTCTAAATGTTCGTTCCATTAAGCGTAAATTCCAACTGGTTTATGATCTACTTGAAGCTACCCCTTTGGATTTCCTCTGCTTGATCGAAACTTGGTTGGGAGACTCTGAGCTTTCCTTTCTTCACCAAGCATTCCCTCCCAGTTAGAACTTTCTGTTCCTCCATTGTCATCCGCGTCTCTTCTCCAATTTTCTCTGTTACTTGCCTTGATTCTGTTGTGTCCTCTATGCTTGAGGCCCTTGCTTCCAAAGTACAAAAGATGCATTCCATCTTGTATTTTTCACATTCTCTTTGTTTACCTCGCTCCCTCAGTTTCTCTAGCATCCCTCCAGAGTCTTTATGACTTCATCGCTCCCTACTTACTTGATGCCTCTCCCCTGTTATTGCTGGGGGACTTCAATATTCATCTCTCTTCTCTGTTAGATTTCGATCCTCCTCTGGCCTCCAGCAACATGTCATCACCCCCGCCCGCAGGGCTGGTCAAATTCTCACTTTGTAATTACCTCTACACCCCTGTCTGCTTTTTTACTTTCTGCTACCCCTCTCCCATGGACAGATCATTCCCTTGTCTCCTTCTCTCACCCATCCTTCAATCCGGTATCCTTCACCTAATCGTTTGCTTCTGCAGTGCTACAATCTTCATAACTTCTCTCCGGATTCCTTCGTAGCTCACTGCCCCCCTTTCCCTTTTGATTTTGTACAGCGATGCCGTGATGAACAGGCCCTCCATATCAGTTTGGCTATTTCGTCTGCTTTTGACTCAATTGCTCCCCTCAGAATTCTTTCTTCTACCCCCCGCCCCTTAAACCATGGTACCACCTTGGGCTTCATCTTCTCAAATGTCAGGTCTGACAGCTTGAACACCACTGGCAGAAAGCCCAGTTGCCTGCTCTGCTTTCCTCTTTACAGTCTGCGTCCAGCCATTATCATGCTGCCATCAACTAGGCCAAGAAATTATATTCTGCCCTTGTACACAAAGACACTTCTTCCTGTCTGTTCCATCTGTTGCATTGTCTTGCTAACCCCCCCTCATACTCCTTCTGTTGCTTCATCTCTTCACCCATAAGTCTTTGCCTCAGCTTTTCACCAGAAGATTCTCACCATTCAGTCTTCCCTGCCCCATTCCACGGTTCCTCTGCCCTCTGGCCCCGTCTCTTCTACCTCTGCTACTAGTCTCTCCACTCTTGCTGCTCCCATCTACAGTGAGTTGTCCCGTGTTATTGCCTCATCTTGCTCCACCACAGTCCCATTTGATTCGATGCCTTCCTAGTTGTTTAATCTGGTCAGCGACTCCTTTCTCTCTCAGATCTTCTCCATCATCATCTCACCTTTCTTCTCTGGTATCTTTCCCTCTCCCTGGAAAGAAGCTATCATCCTTCCTATCCTCAAACCGGCTGCTGATTCCTCTGACCCTCTCAACTGCCAGTTTCCCTTCTACCCATTCTTTCTAAGGTTGTAGGGCAATTGGTCGCTTGGCAACCACAGGACTTCCTCCTTCGTTCTGGCGCCCTCCACCCAGCTAAAACAGGCTTCCGTTCCCATCTGTCTACTGAACACTCTTCTAGTTATCACTGACTATCTTCACACTCCATTGGACGCTCATCACCAAGTCCTTGTTTCCCGTTAGCTCACTGTGGCTTTTGACTTGGTTGACTACTCCCTTCTTTCTCAACTCTCTTCGATTGGTATCATGGGTTCTGCTCTGGACTGGTTCCGTTCGTACCTGCTTGATCATTCTTATTGGGTTCCTTGGTCTTCTCTGCCCCTCAAACCCTCCACTGTGGTGTTTCCCAAGGTTCCGTCCTCTATCGTATTTAACATCTTTCTAGTCCTCTTGGCATTTTTGATTGCATCTCTGGACATCACATTCTTTATTTACACCGATGACATGCATCTCCTTTTCCGATTCCCTGCATACCCCTCAGCTGTCATTTCCCAGATTTTCCTCAAGCTTAATTCCATCGCGGACTTAATCAGTTTTGTAGGTGTTGAGCTTGTCTTCTTTTTGCAAATCCTGCTGCTCTCTCTCTCTTCCTGCCCCTCCTTTAATTCATGGTACCCTGCTTCCCTTCCAAGACACAATTAAAATCCTCTGTGTATCCTTTGACTGTCAGCTCTCCTTTTCCCACTGTCCAGCGTTGTTTCATTGTCCTATGTCAGAGCCGCTCCATTTGCAAGCTCCTCGATCAGACCTCCATTTACCTACTTCTGCTCTCACTAATCATCTTTGGTCTTCCTCAGTAAAAAAACCACCAACTACAGTTTATCCAGAACATTGCACTCAAACTCCTGCACAGTACCGATAAGTTTGATCATGTCACTCCCCTCTTCATCACTGAACACTGGCTCCTGGTATCTTTCCTCATCAAATATAAATTTCACATACTGATGCACAATGTTCTTCGCTCCACTTCTCAAAGTCTTCTTGAAATCCTAGATCTGCATTCTCTCTGTTCATCTATGGCGCGTTCTTGTTCCTTTTATGTTGTCGCCCCACTCTTGTGGAATTCCCTTCCTTATGTGCTTTGCTCCCAACAGTCCTTTACTTGCTTTAAGTCTCAATTAAAAACCCATCTCTTCACCTTAGTTTTTCCCTTGGCTCTGCCTTCTTGACCTTGTTTTCTTAGTGATTGCCACCCCCTCCCTTCCTCTTTCTTAGCATTGTTGGGGAATAAAGTTGAAAAGATGGAGAACATAAGAACATAAGATATGCCATGCTGGGTTAGACCAAGGTCCATAAGGCCCAGTATCCTGTTTCCAACAGTGGCCAATCTAGGCCACAAGTAACTAACAGCTTCCCCAAAAGACACAGGTTCCACCATGCTTGTATCAGGGCAAGCAGTGGATTTCCCAGGTCCCCTTTAATAATGGTTTATGGACCTTTCCTCCAAACCTTTTCTAAACCCGGCTACACTAACAGCTTTTACTACATCCTCTCGTAACAAATTCCAGGGTTTGATTACATGTTGAGTGAAATAATATCTTCTCTTAACAGTCTTAAATAGGTTACCCTTTAGTTTCATTGCATGTCCCCTAGTCTTTTTATATTCTGATGACGTAAACAATCGATCTACATTTATCCGTTCCACTCCATTCATTAATTTATAGACCTCTATCATATCACCCCTCAGCCGTCTCTTTTCCAGGTTGAAGAGCCCTAACCTTTTTAGCCTCTATTCATAGGGGTATCCTTCCAATCCTTTACCATTTTGGTGTCTCTTCTCTGTACCTTTTTCTAATAATGCTATATCTTTTTAAGATACGGTGACCAAAATTGCACACAATATTCAAGGTGCGGTTGAACAATGGAACGATACAGGGGCATTATAATATCCTTTGTTTTATTCTCCATTACTTTCCTTATGATTCCTAGCATTCTATTTGCTTTCTTGGCCACTGCAGCACACTGGGCGGAGGGTTTCAACATGTTATCCACTGTAAAGCCTAAATCTTTTTCCTGGGTGGTGATTCCTAATGTGAAACCTTGCATCATGGAACCATAGTTTAGATTGTTCTTTCCTAGGTGCATAACTTTGCACTTGTCCACATTAAATTCCATCTGCCATTTGGATGCCCAGTTTTCCAATTTATTAAGGTCCTCTTGCAATTTTTCACAATCCTCATGGGTTTTAACAACTTTGAATAATTTTGTATCATCTGCAGATTTGATTACCTCACTCGTTATTCCCATTTCCAGGTCATTTACGAATATGTTAAAAAGCAGCAGACCCAGCACAGATCCCTGGGGTACTCCACTATTCACCTTTCTCCATTGGGAAAATTGGCCACTTAGCCATACCCTCTGCTTTCTATCTTTTAACCAGTTCCTGATCTACAATAGTACACTGCCTCCTATCGTATGACTTTTTAATTTCGCCAAGAGTCTCTCAAGAGGGCCTTATCAAAGGCTTTCTGAAAATCCAGATACACTATATCAACTGACTCAACTTTGTCTGTTTATTCACACCTTCAAAAAAACATAACAGATTAGTAAGACAACACCTTCCTTGGCTAAAGCCATGTTGGCCGTCTCCCATTAAGCCATGACTATGTACATGTTCAGTAATTTTTTTCTTTATAATGGTTTCCCGGTACTGATGTCAGGCTCACCAATCTGTAGTTTCCCGAATCACCCATGGAACCCTTTTTAAAAATTGGCATTACATTGGCCATCCTCCAATCTTCAGGTATTACAGATAATTTTAATGATTACTAATAGTAGGTCTGCCATCTCATATTTCAGTTCTTTCAACACCCTTGGATGTATACTGTGATAAGGAAGCTTATCATAGCTCAGGAAGGAGCTATAGAAAAGGTGAAGTGACTCTGAACAAGCAACCTGTCAGTTCTGGTAGAAATAATAAAACAGAATTTTCCCATAAAAGACTACCAGTCCCAGAATGCACCAGGTTTCCTACAGCCATTAGAGGAGCTGAAGTGGGAAAACGTGTGTTCAATCAGGAGGGCTATGAGGTAATCCCTAAGCACTCATCTCAAAGGGCAGGGCCTGATTCAGCACAGCTGCGCTGTGTTAGGGAGGAGCACTCATCTAAGCAGAATAAAGGTAGAGTTTATTCTACAGAGAATCATCATCATCATCATCATCTTCATGATCAGCTTGGATATCCTCATCCTCAGTTTCATCTGGAGGATCATCAGAAGCAGAAGCCAAACCGGACGGACAGAGAGGGCAAGAAACCCTTTGGAAGAAAGAAGAGAAAAGCCTCTGGGAGGTCTATAAGAGTCCAGAGCAGTACGTATACTGGAAGGCATTCCAAGGGCCACCATTGGACTGGGGAAAGCCAGAGGAATGGTGCTGCAGAGCTAGGAATCTCCAGACGGTACCTGTGAGGGAGACGGCTGCACGTGGAAGGGACCCTAAGACCCGTGCCAGAAGGTATGTGAAGAGAGATCCAGTGTCCAGGGATCTGGATTGGAAAGCTGGACATAAGAACTGGACTACATACTGGCCAGGCTATATAGAGAGGAACTCTAACAGCAATGGAAGCTCAGCTATGAACACTGATCTATGCCCTAGCTATAACCTTGAAAGACAGCAGGGAAACAAGTATTCTCCTGAAAGTGCTACATTGAGAAATTCATCTGTGCCAATCCATGATTTTGAACCTATGATTGTTGAAGAAGGGGGAGAGATTGCAGATGAAGGATGTGTTTACATGGACTGCTCTCTGTCTAAACTCCTTTGGTAATTTTCTGTTATAAAATACAACAACCATCACAAAGAAATACAAACTTGTTCTTTAATCTACTCAGAAAAGCTCCTGAGTAGGATTTTAAGCCACTGTCGCACCGCCGCCCTAGAGGCCAAGGTTGGTATGGGCAGGTCGGGTGGACATGAGAGTTTTTTTCTAACTTTGAATTTGGTCTTTATGTAAGGGGTCTGGGTACTGTTCCCAGGACCTACCGGGGACCAAACTTCAAGAGAACACAATAGTCCGAATGTAGGGAAAGTAAGGCTTTATTTCCCTAAAAAGGAAACCTTGCTTCAGGCAAAAAGAAGAAATATATTCCAACTTGCTTTGTCTACTGTTACTTCACAGGACTTTGTATAAACCAATTACACAGGCTTTTCTACGGAGCGCTGCTTACATTTCATGCAAAGACATTAGGCTTCCTGCCTGGCAGTAGCTACAATCCATAGCGGTCTCAGGTGGGTCCTCATAGAATTCCACCTGCATAGGCTGAGGGTCAGATAACTGTGAATCTGTGTCGGTATACTTTTGTGGAGTGTATTGAGGCTTCTCATACAGCACATTCACTAGCTTCCAATGTTCTGAGTCTAGGTTTGGGCCGCGCCCATGTGAAGGCTTGTTAGAGCAGTAACTTCCTTTGGCTTGCTGCCTTATGTTACACAGTCTTTCTTTTACCAAAGGCTTGTGTCCTGTCTCACAGGCAGTTTGATAAGGAGGGCACACTTCTGTATCTTGTGCTTCCTGTTTCAGTAAGTTATAATGCTTAGCAGAATAAAAAGGTGGTTTACCTTGTTTCTTAAGATTGTCCCAGTTAGTTGAGTCATGAGGCCTAGTCCTGCTGTAGTTCAGCCTTACTCGAGCAGTAGGCTTCTCAGACTTCAGCTGGCCTTCCTGTAGAGTCACCACTCTTCCACACCCACACCTTCTGCTACTTGAATAAGGAGAGTTACCTCTTACAGCAATGGCTTCTTCATTTCCCTGGTAACAGCCACAGTGTCCTGCATTTACTGCTGCCGGTTCCTCATATAAAACTCTGGGGTTTATTTCTCCCCTTGTACCTTTCTTTCCAGTATCTCTCAGCCAAGAACTCCGGGAATTCTGTTGCACCGGACTTACTGTGCCTTCCTGCCAGGAACTCCTTCCTCTCTGGTATCTTTGCCCAGACTCCTTTTCTCTTTCAGCTTCTACCACAGCCTCTGCTTTCCGTTGCTGCTGCTGGTACCACCGCTGGTGCTCTTCCTGGTGCGCTCTCTGCTGCTCTTCCTCCTGGTGCTCTCCCAGGTGTGTCCTCTGGTGCTTTCCCAGGTGTTCTCTGTGGTGTGTCTCCTGGTGCTTTCCCAGGTGTTCTCTGTGGTGTGTCTCCTTTACTTGTCCTATTTCCTCCTTTTCAACTTCCCAGCCTTTTTTCAGAGGAACTCCCCCTTTCCTGGATTGGCTGTTAGGTTGCATTACATCATCAGTTCTAGGGTGCAGTTCTCTAGGCCTTGGAAGGTCACTCCTGCTCCCCCTATCAGGCTCCTCATAGCATTGCAACTGATGTTGAAATCTTTTTTCAGGATTTAAAACCTTTTTCTCTGTGTGAATAGGCTCTGCAGTGCCACACCACGCAGTAGAAAGCAAGCCAGCTAAGGGGTTTCAGCTGGGTAACTGCTAGCAATTGAGCCTTACCTAATTGCTTGTGAGCTCTGAGGGAATAACTTCTGAATCTATGTGGGAAGATATAAGAAGTTAACCTGAAAAGAACAGTTTTTCTCTTCTTTGTGGATTTTGTTTGTTGTTTGATACATGCTAAGAAAATATTAGCTAAAGCCTACAGAAAAGACCAGTTTTGTTACCAACCAGGTCTTATTCTTTTGCTTTGATTGCCTGACAAGTTCAAATGTTGTTTTCCTGATTTTTGTTTTTCTAAGTTAAACACTGAAAGCAAGTAACCTGATTTATGTGCTACCAAGCATATCTGTGTTGGGAGAAATAACCCCATAAATAAATATCTTATTGGCTTTACCCTTAAGCACAACTATTTATTGTGAGCAGCTGTGTCTGGTGTGAATGGACTGCAGTGCCCACAATCCCTTGCCAATCATATTGATATATGCACTTGCCAAGACTGTGAACATTCTCAACCAGGCAGCCGTCTGACAATACTATCCAGTCCAGGTCATTTGCTACTCTTCAGTTTATCAAATAGTTGTCATACATCTTCCTGGTGTATTGATATTTCTTTCAATTCTTCTGTGGCATCACCTTTAAATACCATTTCAGTCATGGATAACATCCCTATATCGTCCTCAGTAAAGACCGAAGCAAAGAATTCATTAAGTCTCTCCCCATGGCCTTGTCCCCTCTTAGTGCCCCTTTTACCCCTCTATCATCTAATGGTCCAAATGACTCTGTCACTGTTTGTTTGCTACAAATGTACTTAAAGTCTTTATTATGCATTTTTGCTTTCACAGCAAGCTTCTTCTCAAATTCTTTGCCTGCCTTATCAATGCCTTGCATCTAACTTGCCAGTTCTTATGATGTTTGCAGTTTTCGTCATTTGGCTCCTTTTTCCATTTCCTGAAAGATGCTTTTAGGCAACAGCCTCTCTGACCTCACTTTTAAATCATGCTGGCAGCTTTTTGGACTTCCTTCCACTTTTCTTAAAGTGTGGAATACAGCTGGTCTGGGTTTTGAAGATAGTATTTTTAAACAACACCCATGCTTGATGTAAGTTTTTAACCTTTGCAACTGCCCCTTTTAGTTTTTTCTTAACAATTTTCCTCATTTTATCACACTCTCCCTTTTGAAAGTTAGAAGGTAGTAACTGTGGATTTCCTTGCCATCCTTCCTCCATTTATTAAATCAAATGGGATCATGCTATGATCACTATTGCCAAATGGCCCCAACACCCTTATCTCTTGCACCAGATCTTGTGTTCCACTAAGGACTAGATTAAAAAATGGCTTCCCTTCTGTTTGGTTCATGAACTAGCTGCTCCAAGAAGCAGTCATTTATTTATCTAGAAACTTTATCACTCTAGCATGCCCTGCCGTGACAGTGACCCAGTCGATACCGGGGTAATTGAAAGCATCCATTATTAGCACTGTGCTGTAACATTTGTTAGCTTCCCTGATTTCTTTGAGCATTTCATCATCCATTTGTTCATTCTGGCCAGGTGGTCGAAAGTACAGCCCCACTGTCATCGCCTTCCCCTTCCTCTTTTTACATGGAATTTCAATCCATAAAGATTCTACAGTGAATTTTGTTTCCTGTAAAACATTAATCCTATGACTCAGTTCCCTCTCTAACACAGAGTGCAACTCCTCCAACAATTTAATCTGCTGTATCATTACAATATAGTTTGTACCCAGCTATCAGTGTCCCAATGGTTGTCATCCTTCCACCATGTCTCTGAGATACCAATCATATCTAACCTCTCATTTAGTGCTAAATATTCTAACTCTGCCATCTTATTTTTTAGACTTCTAGCATTTGCATACAAGCATTTTAGAGGCAGTATTTTATTCATATTAATCTGGCTATTGGTAGGCAGGGGTAATTTGGAATCTTTAAGTTCTGTCTGCTGAGTACTCAAGGGCATTTGGGTTACTTTTGTCTTTATTGGAATCTCTCTGTTGATATGCCCTAAATTCAATCTTTTGCTAGTATCCTTCAAGGATACAGTGTTCTGAACCATGTGCTCTTGGGCGACTGTTGGCTTTCCCCTATTATCTAGTTTAAAAACTGCTCTATCTCCTTTTTAAAGGTTAATGCAAGCAAGGTGGAGCCCATCCCTTTGCAAAAGCCCCTTTTTTCCCCAGAATGTTGCCCAGTTCCTAAGAAATCCAAAACCCTCTTATTTGCACTATCGTCTTATCCAAGCTTTGAGACTCTGGAGCTCTGCCTGCCTTTTGGGTCCTGTGAGTGTAAAGGGAAGCATTTCTGAGAATGCTACCCTGGAAGTTTTGGATTTCAAATTCCTACCTAAAAGCCTAAACTTGGCCTCCAGAACCTCCTTATCACATTTTCCTATGTCATTGGCACCAACATGCATCAAGACAGCAGACTCCTCCTCAGCACTATCTATGATCTTGTCTAGGTGGCATGTAAGGTCTGCTACCTTCGCACCAGGCAGGCATGTTACCAGGCGATCCTCACTTTCACCAGCCACCCAGCTATCTACATGCCTAATGATTGAATCACCAACTATAATGGCTCTCCTAACCCTTCCCTCATGATCACATGGCCCTGGAGACGGTTTTGCATCACCTGGAGCACAGGTCCTAGCTACAGGATCACTTCCTGCCACACCAGGGTAATGCTCTCCTGTCACGTGACCTATCTCCTCCATAGCAACAGGGATGATGCCAGAATGGAGGTGGGACTTCAGTACTACATCCCTGTAGGTCTCATCTATGTACCTCTCTGTCTTCCTTTTGTCCTCCAAGTCTGCTACTCTAGCCTCCAGAGATTGGACTCATTCCCTGAGAGCAAAAAGCTCCTTGCCCCTAGTGCACACGTAAGACCCCTCACCAACTGGGAGAAAATCATACATGTGACACTCAGTGCAAAAGACTGGAAAGCCCCCATCTCATTGCTGGACTGCTGTCTGCATCTTAGTTTAAGGTTATGTTTAGGTATTGAAGTTGTTTACTTACTAAGGTTTGCTGGAGATACTTTTACTAATAAAACTATACCTAATATGTTTAATGGACTTTATTCACCTCAAGCTTAATTAATCTCAGATCCTTAATGTATGCCTGAAGAGGATAAACAGCTGCACCTCAGAGTGAATATGGCACTTCTTTTCCTTTAAGAGATTTAAGCATCTATAAAGCTACGATTATCCCAGGGGAGGGTGGAAGTCGGGGAGGGAGGGAGGGAGAGAAGACTTATTAAAAGCTGGCTGCTACACAATACCCTGTCCTGTGCTTCTAAGGTAATCTGTGCCCAATTTCCTGGGTGATTCACACAGCCCTTGGTTGGACAGAGGGAGTCTTTCAAAATGCCCCTTTGATCTGTCACTTGGCTTTAACACCTAATTAAAACAATTTCACAGGTCTCTTGCCCCCTATCTAGAAGGCCTCTTTGTAAAGGTCTCTAGAAACAATTTATTGCTCAAAGAATACTGACCTTGTATTTCCTTTTATGCTAGGTTATAATTTGATTTGATTTAAATTAAAGCTCTTTGCTGATACTAGGCCATGACTGATTAAACAAATACACTGGATTCTAATTTACACAGATCAGCTTGAATCTAAAGAATTCCTTTTTCCCTAAGATTTAGAAAACTTCCCAGAAGTAAAAACTTACAATTGCAGATCTCTCTTCAGAAGTTAGCAGTCCCTTTTTGTAGTCCTTCAAGACTTCTTGATATCACTGAGTCTTCATTTTATTAATTTCCTTATTGTAATTTAATTTCTGCTTTTGGAATGCTTAAGGTTTATTTTTTGAATATACTGCACTTTGAAGTGGACAAGCTCCCTGAAATTTCAAATGCATATTAAGAATATAACGGGTGGTAGTTTGGTCTGTCCTTCTGAAGGTGATTTGAATTCTCTCCTGGAGACCTCGATTGAGGAGTATGCCAACAGGGGTACTGCGGTGGTGACCTTTTGAGATATTTCGGATAAGGAAAGAGTCTTTTTAGCCTTCTTCAAGGAGAGATTGATCCCTTTCATGGACATGTAATAAATGTATTTCCTGATGTTTCCACCAAGACTCAACAAATTTGGAAGGCCTTCCTGCAGCTAAAGCCTAGGGCTGTCTTTGGGAATAACCTTTTTTCCGAAATATCATCATAGATGTTTTGTAAAGTTCTTAAGTAAAGGCTATGGGGTCTATTCCGACAAGCAAATAGCAGGGAATGGACATTCCTATTCGCCCCCCCTTGCCGCTCCCGATGAAAGCCTCCCTGTACGAACAAGGAGTTTGTACGGGGAGGTTTAGATGGTGGGAGGTGGCGTTGCGGAGGCGGGGTGAGGACTGGCAGTGCGTGGTCCGTGGCTCCAGGCATATAGGGCAGATTCTGAAGTCGGCCCTGAACATCCGGGGCTGGTAGACTGGATGGGGGACTTATTCCACCTCTGAGGTGGAATAAGTCCCCCTGGATGTCAAGGGATGGCAGACCCAGGGGGGGGGGGGGAAGTGGGGCGAAGAGTGCAGGGGGTTCTCTGCAGCCTGACTCTGGCCTTGGGAGGCTGGATCGGGGATCAGGCTGTGGGGAAAGGAACAAGTGGCCGGCGGCCGGGGATTGTGGCTCCTGAATGGAGCCGCAGTGCCGTGGCAATGGGACGCCATGGCACTTTGGCTCCATTTAGGAGTCTGACTGACTTAGCTGGACAGGGGCCTGTACGTGCAGTCCGATCTGAATCGGGTCCCGGCCTGAACATACAGGTCCAGACCCAATACCGATCACGTGGGGCAAGTCTAGCCCCTGCGCGATCAGAACCGGGTTTGCCTCTATGCATCCCGCTTCCGATCTGGTGCACAGGGGCCTGGGCGGCCAGCTTGTAATGTGCCTCTATGTATTTGTGAAGCCCTTTCAATTATTAGTACTTATTGTGGATCACGAGGGTTTAATGTTACAGAGTAATGTGTACTGTTGCCTGACTTAATATAGATCTCTGCTGAGTTGTTTTAATTGGGGTACTCTGGTATGGGGTGCATATAAGTGGCTAAGAGGCTTTTCTTGTATCTGCCTCTTGGTTTGATTATAGTGTTACTTAACGCTTTTTGTTTTTTGAACCCGTTTCTTCCATATGTTTTTGGGAATAGAGGGTGTATATTTGTTTGATATGTTTATGTATTTGTTTAGGTTTTTCCCTCTTTACCCATAGTTGCTTCAGGATTTGAAAAATTATGTATGATATATTGTAATTTGAAGCAAAAATCTAATAAATATTTAATTGAAAAAAAAGAAAAAGCTGTGACTGTAACTGTTCTATTGCACTGACAGAGGTAAAATGAGATGGCTTTTACAGTCTACTCCTTAGAGCAGGATGTTACTATTTTGTTTGATAAACCATGATATTGATCATGTGAACTGTGTGCCCCAATAAACTATGGTACTGAGTCATATGACCTGTGCACCCCACCTATAGTTGTTATGATTGCAAAATTGCTGTTGAATTCAATGTTTTTTGTTAAAATTCCTTGTGTATTTAGCAGCAGCCATAAACCCATTTCTAAAGAATAACCTCTTGAATAGAATAGATTCCACGCAGTTCTTGGATTGGGGAAAGGGGAAGAAGTCTCAGCAGGGTGAGCGGGTTAAATCATATAGGGTGGTGTCTCTGTAGAGCCTGATCAGGTTGTATGACAGACTGAGAGAGTCCCAAATGTATTGAGTACCATTGGCCAAATTAAGAAAAACATCTAGATGTGCCATGATAGGTTTTCTTATGAAATCCAAAAAACGTTCTGTTTATCCAAGGTATGTATTAAGGTGAGCATTAGCAGTAAATTTGATAGACAGATCATATGAAACATATCCTGGCTTAAAAATTAGGTTAATTTCTGTCATCGTATGCACAAAGCTAACCAATTTGGAAACATTACCCCTAAGAGAGAAACTATTTTGTTTTTGTATTTAATTGTTCATTCGTGCAATATATTTACAATTCAAAGAAAGTCATTTGAGCAAACATGAAATAACACTAATATTTCATGGACATAATGAGAGCCTAAGGGAGAAGTTCAAAAATGTGCCTATTTTATAAAGGCCAGGCTCATAAATACTTAGGGGCCATTTACTAAGGTGTGGTAACTGTCAGCGTGGGCTCCAGTGCATGCTATACAGTCTGCAGCAACCTGCAACAACAGTTACCGTGGTTGCTAAGCAGAAAGGGTGGGGTTAAATCCATGGAATGGAATTGGATTGGAGAGGAAGCATGGAATATTACCACACGCTGGCTGACATGATATCCTCGATCAAGAGACGGTGCTAAGTGCAGCTGCACTACCAGCAGCCTGACAGTACAGCCACTGCAGATGAGAGATTGGTAGTTAGGCAGCTACTGGTGGTGGCTCCTGCCTCCCAATTCTCTGTTGCTATTCTGCCACAATCTCCTGGTCACTCCCCCTGTTCAATCAAGCCCCCTGCCATCCATCCCCCCCAAAAAAAACCACTATCCTGGGCTTATCAGGGGCTCCCTGGTGATCCAGTGTCGACTGGGGCAGGAATGGTCCCATTTTGCACCTTCCCTGTCTCATGGTACTAATCCCTAGTTGTAGTCTCTAGATAAGTGTCTGCAGAAAGTGTCTTCTCTGCATTAAATGCAGAGCAGATGCTTGGCATTCTTACTACATTTACTGCAAAGGGTTTGCACATGCCACATGGCAGGTGTAAAAACATACCGCACCAGCAGTGAAGCTTTGACTCACTTAAGTAAATCAGTTTCTTTGATTAATGTTGCTTTGTTAGACTTTCAACAAAGAGTGTTGGTCCAGATGTTGGAAACTATGGACCACAGTAATAGACTTAACATTGAGGAAGATTGTAAGAATTTACAGGGAGTTCAGTATGAACTTGTTAAAGACGAGACGGTTCTTCATCGGAGGTTGGAAAGTTTGGATAATAATGCTAGTTCCTTTTAATTTAAGGGTTCTGAAATTTTCCAAAATTGTCCTTAATGTCACTTTTGGAGATGTTTAGAAGGCACTTGAAGGTGGGTCTGGCTATTTCAGAGTCAGCATTGCCACCTATATTTAGATGTTACTGTATTACTAAACAGCTTTTTTTATACTGCTGTATCTACCAGTCATAGTGATGTACAGGTAACGTGTTTAATAAGTTTAACATTACATAGAATGCAGGTGATAAAATTATATTCCAACTCCCAGAGGAAACAGAAGGGATTTGAAAGAGAAAAAAAGATGTAATATCTGCTGACAGTTTGAACTTAAGTATCTACTGGTGGGAGAACAGCAACATGGAACTTGGTTTGTGGACTTTGCTATCCCAGAAGATAGAGACTATGTTCTAAGGCTCTTCTTTGGTAAAAGGAACTTTTGTTTCTTGGTTCTAAAAAGCATAGTTACTCATCTGTAACAGGTGCTCTCCAGGGACAGCAGGAATCAGTCCTCACATAAATGGGTGACGTCAATGCTGACGGAACCCGCATGGTAGCTTCTCCCCAGCTTTCAAAGAAAGCCTTTGGAAGATGCACTACACATGCATGGTCCCCTTCCCGCCCAAGGGTACCATCTTGCCTCAATATGATGATAGAGTTCAAAGGTAAAAATGACACCAAAGCAATTCTATGGGGAGGAGGGAAGATTGTGAGGACTGATTCCTGCTGTCCCCGGAGAACACCTGTTACAGGTGAGTAACTATGTTTTCTTTGGGAACAAGCAGGAAGTCAGCCCTCACATATGGGGCTCCCTAGCTATAGGCTACCAAAAACCTGTAAATGCCAGGGGCAACCAGGAAAAGATGAGCCATGAGCAGCAGCAATGAATGTTTGAGAAGACAGACTCCTGAGCAACTCCAGTGTCCACCAAGAAAACCAGCACTCCGGTAGCTTGAACACACAAGGCCAGAGAGCAGGAGTTTCCTACACCCCGAATAGATGAGAGAGGCAAAGGCACTGTCCCTATGGGACTCCCTCTCCAGGCAGTAGTGAGTTGTGAAGGTATGGACTGAGGACCAGGTGGCGGCACGGCAGATTTCTGACACAGGAATGGAATGCAGGTTTGCTATGGATGCTGCCATGGCCCTAACACTGTGTGCCGTAACCCGGCACTCCAGTAAGTGCCCAGCCTGCTCATAGGTGAGGGCAACGCAGTCCGCCACCCAGGTGGACAGAGTCCATGCGGTACCGCTGCACCCAGTTGACTGGGGTCATAGGAGACAAAAAGCTGTGAGGCTTTGCGGTGGCCATGGGTACATTTGAGGTAGGACAGGGTCCTCTTACTGTCCAAAGTGTGAAGGACTGTTTCCGCCCTGCTGGCATGAGGCCGCAGAAAGAAGGTGGGGAGCACCACCTCCTGACTGAGGTGGAAAGGGGATACTAGCTTGGGAAGGAACTTGGGGTGTGTGCCGAGTATGACCCTGTTCTTATAGAACCTCGTGCAGGGTGGATTCGCCATCAATGCTTGTAGCTCGCTGACCCTGCGAGCCGACTTGAGTGCCACCAAAAACATGACCTTCCAGGAAAGGTACTGTAGGTGGCAGGTAGCCAGGGGCTCGAATGGTGGGCAAGTGAGTTGTGACAGCACTGTGCTGAGGTTCCACTCTGCTGCCGGTGGTTGGACTGGAGATTTGGACAACAGGAGATCCCGCAGAAAGCGGATCCCGAGAGGGTGGAAAGAGAGGGACTTGCCCTCGATAAGATGGTGGTGCACTGCGAGTGCAGTCAGGTGGACCCAGACAGAGTTGGACCAGTCCTGCCCGAGCCTGGTGAAGCAAATATTGCAGCACAAGCTGCACAGAGCAGGAGAACAGGTTGACCCGTTGCTCTGCGCACCACACTGAGAATCTGTACCATTTGAAGGTGTAAGCCAGTCTTGTGGAGGTCCTATTGGAGGCCAGGAAGATCTCCTCCACCTCCCCTGAAAGATTAGCCAAGGCTAGCCTTTCAGCAGCCAGGCCGTTAGCATCAGAGACCCCAAGCTGAGATGTAGGACGGAGCCTTCCTCCTATGACAGCAGCCCCAGGGCACTCCCCAGATGGACTAGGCGCATTGTGGATAAGTGAAGGAGCAGTGGGAACCACTGTTGTCTGGGCCACTGAGGGGTTACTAGTATCAGAGATGCCCTGTCGTGTTGAACCTTGAACAAGATCTTGGCAATCAGCAGCATGGGTGGGAAGACATATAGAAGGCCCTCCCATCCATGGGATGAAGAAGGCATCCGCTGCCACCTGTGATGGGTGCAGCTGCCTGCAGCAGAAGCAGAGCAGCTGGGTGTTGGCTGGACTGGCGAAAAGGTCCATTCATGGAGTCCCCCAGAGCTGAAAGAGCTGACAGGCCACTCTGGGGTCTAGCCTCCACTCGTGCGGCTGGAGGACCCTAGTCAGTCTGTCCGCCAGGGCGTTGTCCTGGCCTGGTAGATATAACGCCCATAGGAGCATCCCTTGGCAGGTCAAATATGAAGAGAGTTATTGCCTCTTTGCAGAGGGTGTACGATCCCGTGCACTCCTGCTTGTTGACACTGCCACTTGATTGTCCATCTGGGCCAGCACTGAATGGTGCTTCAAGTGGTGATGGAAGGCTCGGAGGGCCAGGAATACAGCTAGAAGCTCCAAGAGGTTGATCTTCTGCAGACTGTCCATCTGCGACCAACTACCCTTAGTGCATAGGCCGTCACAGTGGGCTCCCCAGCCTAAGGGGGAGGCGTCCGTGGTTAGGACCCTCTGGGGGGTAGGGGTCTGGAAGGGCATCCCAGTCAAAAGGTGCTGGGGGGCTTGCCACCAGGCAAGGGAGTCAGCCAGTTGGTGGGTCACCACCACCCTATCCCACAGATGGGCTGTCGCCTGGGTCCACTAGGAGCAGAGGCCCCATTGAGTCACCCTCATGTGAAGATGGGAGTCCAGGGTGACATGGACTGTGGACGCCATGTGAACCAGCAGGCAGCGACTGACCATGTCCTGAGGGAAGAAGGCCTTGGCCTGAGCGGTGTCCAGTCTTGCCCCTATATACTCCAGGCACTGTGTTGGGAGGAGATGGGACTTTGGGTGGTTTATTATGAATACCAAGTGTTGAAGGATGAGGATGGTGCACGCCATTCAGTGATGCACACCTGCGGCCATGTGGCCCCTTATGAGCCAGTCATCCAGGTAGAGAAAGACAAAGATTCCCTGGCGATGGAGGTAGGCTGCACTAGGTGAACACTCTGGGTGCAGAGGCCAGCCCAAATGGCAGCACCCTGTACTGGTAGTGACTGCCTCCTACCATGAACCTGAGGTATTTCCTGTGGTTGGAATGGATGAGGATGTGTGTGTACGCATCTTTTAGGTCCAAGGAGCATAGCCAGTCTCCCGGCTGGAGGTATGGCAGTAGTGTTCCAAGAGAGAGTATTATGATCTTCTCCCTCACCAGGAACCTATTTAGGTCCCGCATGTCCAGAATGGGCCGAAAGCCTCTGGTCCTTTTGGATATGAGGAAGGACCAGGAGTAGAATCCCTTACCCTCGAGGTGTGCGGGCACCAGTTCCACTGCCTTGTCTTTGAGAAGGTTTGGTGGAGGGGAGTCCTGGGGGGCTCTCCTGGAAAGAACTGAAGGAGTGCTTGTGTCGAGTGGAGGAGGTAACCCTCTTTCACCACCTGCAGGGCCCAGGAGTCAGTGGTGATAGATGGCCACTGGTGGGCATAGAGAACCAGACGCCCCCCCTGTGGGCTGCTGGGCTGGGCCTCCTGGGGAAGAGAGGCTATTCCCGAGGAGTCAAAAACCACCACCAGACTGGGCTGGAGCTGGTGTCTGGGGTTTGGGAGCCTTAGGCTTATGAGGGCCATGCCCTTGTCCCTTGGCCTGGGAAGTTGGGGAGTTGGGAAGGCCTGGTACCAACAGTAGCTCCCATAAGCCTTCCTCTTCTTTGGGTAGAAGGGCTTTTTATCCAAAGACTTCTGTCGGGAAGAGTCAATGGTCTTCTTGGAAAAGCCTTGTCCTCGTCAGGAACTCGGACTCCAACTCTGCAGCCTTACCCGTCATGGGTTTGCCAAAGAGATTCCCTGACAAAGAAATCGGACCAATTTGTCCTGAGCCCACTGCTCCAGATTGAAGGACAGTAGCCAAATCTGGCACTGGGCACTGATGCCTGCCGCAGTGACTCTAGCCACCGACTTGAAGCCATCATAGGCTGCCAGAGTCATGAATTTGGAGAACTCTCTGACACCTGAGGCCAGGGTCCGGAACTGCTGGAGAGGTTCCTCGGAGAGACCGGCTAAGAACCTGGCGAGTTCCTTTGCCAGGTCTCAAGTACATGCACATGTATATCTGGTATGCCTGGATCCAGCCAATGATCATCACTGGCTGCCCAGGACGTCCAAGGCGTGGGCCTCCCTACCTGGTGGCACAGAGGAGTGAGTCTTTTGGCTCTTAAGGCAGCCTATTGCTGTCCACCACCATGGATTTGTGTGGCAGCTGTGCTTTCTGGAAGCCAGGGCTCCGTCAGACCCGGTACATCGAGTCCAGCCGTTTGCTCATTATAGGCACTGATAAGGGGATCTCCCATATTTTTGAGAAGCAGCTGTTCCAGGATCGGGGGAACAGACACTGCAAATGCCTGTCAGAGAGGCCTTGTACTGGAGGATCTACAGTTCCTTGGTCTGAGGGTCCTCCTCTGACTCGGTCACAAAGGCCAGTATCTTCGCCATATCTCGCATGAAGTCGAGGAAAGCCGTGTCCTCAGACAGGGACCAACGCTGGGTTTCGGGGGGAAGACAGGTCGGAGGGCATGTTCCAATCCGACTCATAGTTGGTGGAGATGTCAAAGACAGCCTGGGCTCCAGAGTCATGCCCTGATGGCCCCCTGTGGTCCGAACTGCAGTACTCATCGAGAATGTCCTTGGCCCCGAGGATCAGGGCCAATGCTGAGGGATCTCTCAAGGCAGGTGGCATTCAAGGATTGGCTTGATGTCCAGTGAGTTCTTCAAGGTTGAGAGCCTAGTAGTTGGAAGTGATGACCTGGAGGAGCCGGGCATCAGAGCCCGCTGCTCAGACATGAAGGCAGATAGACTGCGCTCCAAGGCCGCCATCCTGGTCTCGAAGCCAGAAGGCTCCGCAGCCTTCGGAATGGGCACTGAGGCTGCGGTTCCACTGAGGGGGAGTGTTCGATCAGGATGGCCTCAGGGTCAGAAGTTGGTCACCAGATGCCGACAATTCCCATCGGGGTATTTTGGTAGGCCACTCCCGCTCCTTGACCTCAGACTTGCAGCAAGAACTGCAGGTCCAGGACGCGTGGGCTTGCCCACTTTTCCAGGCATGTCTTCCGATGTGGTCTTCAAGGGGTTCCAGATCTTCCTGTGCTCTTCCCCCAGGGTCCGACTGGAAGACCTGTGGCCTCAGCATTCCGAGGCAGCCCGGTCTCCCTGAGATCCCAGGGTTCTGGAGGGGGTCCTGGATTGTGGTGTCGCTGGAGACTCTGGTGCAGAGTTCATCTTATGAAGGACTCCTGCTGCTGACGGCCCTTGACGGCCTAGGCCTTTTTTATAGAGACAAAGGTCCAAGCGGTCATAGTCTGGCCCTACACAATTATATGGTCTAGTTTTGCTGGAGCAATTTCACTGTTAAGCCATATATAGAAAATTTTTTTGCTCCAATACCCGGAACTTTAAACTATTAAGCAACGTATGGGTCATTGATGCAAAGCAGAGCAAGAGGTCGCTACTAGATAAAGACCGAGGCTCTTTGAAGTCTGAGACCTGTTTCTTTCAATAATACTAAAATACATTTTATACATCATGTTCAAGCTCTGGGAATGAGTAATAGTTTAAAGTTCCGGGTATTGGAGCAAAAAAATTTTCTATATATGGCTTAATAGTCTGGCCCTAGGCATCAGAGGTAGCAGTCATGTGGGTCAGTGCATGACATGGTTTTGGCGCATCAGTCACCATTTTTAAAGCCAATGACTGAGGCAATGGTAGGGAAAATGGCTCTTGTGAGGTCGAAAACCTCTGGCCCAGCCAGGTGCAAAAAAAGGCACAAAGTCAGTTGAGAAGCTCTAGAATGGAAAAAAAAAAGAATGAACCTGAGATATGATGCCGAGGCAAAGGAACTGGTACACGACCCGAGAATATCAGAGGAAAAAGCGAACACTCTTTCCGGGGAAAACAGACACACATCCGGTGGGCTCTGCAGAAAAAAGAAGACTGAGGCAAGATGGCACCCTTGGGCAGGAAGGAGACCATGCATGCGTGCTGCATTTCCGAAAGGCTTTCTTTGAAAGCTGGGGAGAAGCTACTGCGCAGGCTTAGTCGGTGCCGATGTCACCCATATGTGAGGACTGACTTCCTGCTTGTTCCCGGAGAACATGGATTTACCCTTATCTGAGTCCTGTGACTCAGACTAGAAGAAAAGATTTTCTATTGATGAGACAAGATGTTATTTCCTTGGATGGCAAGTTTTTGCTTAGATTTCCTTGTAAATGTATGGCTGTGATTTCTCATGTTAAATATGTTTTGAATCTGAACTGCTATGTTTTCTTTTGGGTGAAAAGAATTTAGAGCTACCGGTTTCCAGGGGCGGAAGGATATAGAGGGATAGAGTGCTGGGCAGTTAGTATTTTGTGCTGAGTTTCTCTTGGGTGCTTTTTCTTTTTTGTTTGAGTTAACCGAGCTTAAGGTTTTTCCTGTTTTACTCCTCCCCCCAACTTCTTGTATTTAGTACGAAGTGCTCTTACTTTTTTTCTTATTGGTATTTTTATTTGTATTCCTATGTGTATTTGCCTCTTTGAGCACCTTGCTTGTACAATCTTGTTTTCTGGAATGTGATAACTGAAAGTGTATAAAAAAAATCAACCACACATTAGTAAACATACCCCTAAGTGCTTCTGAGCCTAATCTTCATTTTAATAATTTTGTTTTTTTGACTGTAGTGGTGCTGATCTGTATAAATAACTTCTTGTTTGTTATTTTATAAAGGCAACATAAGTGCCTATTTGCCTTATAAAACAGGCTCCTTGAAGCAGCCCCTGTAGTGCATAAATACCAATGAACATATTTACACCTGCTTCAGAGCATGTACTCTACCTTCTTAAATATTTTATAAAATACCCAGCTACATTGCAACTCTGCTCCTGTTCTGCCCAAAATATGCCGCCGGGAATGCCTACATGTTGTACATAAGTATGGGTGACTTGACATGGCACAGACTTATACATATGTATATAATACAGAAATATTTATTAAAGGCCTTTTCCACATGTAAAAAAAGCCTCTACATGCAGAAAAACAAACTATTTTAGCAATGATATATTTTACTAGTAAAAGGCTTTCTTTATATTTCCATAAAGTGGTAAATAAAATCATGAGTACAGAAAATTTTAGGTTTGCCTGAGTAACTATATTGCTATTACCTTGCACAAATTCTGTAATTCTAGTTTGAAATGAGAGCACTTCTCCTTCATCTTTTAATATGAGATATGTTAGCTATTTCAACTTCTAGGTGAACGAACAAAGCCATCACCAGACCTCCTTCCACAAAGGCCAGATGGTATACTCCCAACCTCCGGAAACTAAAAACAAAACTTAGAAGAACTGAAAGAAAATGGAGAAAAACCAAAGATGAAAACGACAAAACAAAATACCTACATGAACTCAAAGCATATCACCACAAGACCGACAAAGCAAAGAAAATCTACCACATGAAAATCATAAATACCTCCATAAACAAGCCTCGTGAATTCTTTCAGATCGTCAAAAAACTGACAAAGACACCCCAGAACTCTGACCAACTTCCGAAAATCCCACCAGAACTATTAGCCCGTCAATACAAACAACTACAACGACCGCAGAACTCACAGCTAAACGCAGAGGCCACCACAACAGACCTCCACCCTAACCTACACAGCGATTGGACAACATTCAAAGAAACCTCACCAGAAGAAACATCAACCACCATCTCCTGCCTCAACACCACCACCTCCCCGCTAGACCCCTGCCCCACAGACTGGATAAAGAAATCCAAAAATGAACTGAGCACACCACTAGCCCATATCATCAATGAATTCTTCTCCCAAGGACACATGCCAGATACCCTCAAAACTACAATCATCCGACCATCCTTAAAAAAGCAAAACCTGGATCCCCTTGAACCAGCATCCTACAGACCCATCGCAAGCTTACCTTTCACTGCTAAGATAATTGAAAAGATCGTCCAACAGCAACTACAGGAACACCTGGATACCAACAACATACTGGACCCGCAACAACACGGCTTCCGCCCTCTGCATGGGGTTGAGACCCTCATGACAACACTGATGAACACTCTTCTCCTGGGAACACAAGAAAAACACTCTGGATATGCTATGATCTTCCTCGATATCTCTGCAGCTTTTGACACCATCTCACACAACGTCCTCATACACAGACTACGCACAATTGGGATCAAAGACACTGTACTGAAATGGTTCCAGTCCTACCTTACTAACAGGAAACAACTAATCCGCACCAGCACCATGCCATCGCCCCCATTCCAGCAACACCAAGGGGTGCCCCAAGGATCTACACTATCAGCCATGCTCTTCAACATCTACCTTCAACCACTCTGCTCAGTCATACGCACCCACAACATCAGCTTCCACATATATGCTAATGATATCATGCTTTACGCCCCCATTACAACCACGGACCCAACAAACACCCATCTATCAGCATGCTTCGCCGAGGTGTCCGACTGGTTATGAGCAAACAACCTATCCATCAACATGAAGAAAACAGAAGCCCTCATAGTCACTAGAGACCCAGATTTTACCCCACCTACACACCTCACTATAGGACCCACAAGCATTCAAATACAACCACAAATACGATACTTGGGCATAATTATTGACCAAGCCCTCACCTTAAAGCAGCAAATCACCAAGACCTCCGGAATTATATTCCACAAAGCAAGAATGGTGCAACGTCTTAGACCCCTGCTTGACCATCAACATTTCCGAACTGTAATGCAAGCCTTGACGCTCCCACATCTGGACTACTGCAACATAATCTACCACGGCCTTCCAGCCACACAGACAAACCCCCTCCGAGCAGCACTAAACAGCACGGCAAGAATCATCCAGACTGCATAGAAAACCGACCACATCACCCCAATTCTGAAAGACCTACACATACTTCCCTTCGAAGCAAGGTCTAAATACAAAGCCATCCTACTCACCCACAAAGCCATCCATCAAGCACAGAACTCCCAACTTCGCACCCTGTCTCGTCCAGCCCACGGCAGAACTACCAGACAAACCTCCAGCAATTCACTCACCATTCCTCACAAAAGAACTAAATGCTTGCAACGGACCTGCAACCGAGCCTTTGAACTTTACGCTCCATCCCTATGGAACTCTTTACCGAGTTATCTCAGAAACAACGCCGATCTACCATCTTTCAGGAAACAGCTGAAAACCACCCTGTTCCAGGAATACTTCAACACGACCCCCACTAAAAAGCAAACTAACCTCTGACCTCATCCACCAAGAACCTCTGATTCAAACTACAGTAACCTGCCCATGTCCAAATGTCTGTCCCATGTCTAAAGTCTGTACCATATCAAAATCATTAATGTTGCCTCCCTGGTGATGGCCCCGCCCTACCAACTTAATTCCCCCACCCCTTTATGTAACACCGCTTTGACCCGGCGAAAAGCGGGATATAAATACAGCTAAATAAATAAAATAAATAAATATATATTGGATTTTATGGACTGCAATTCAAAAGATCTACATCCAAAACTTAAGGGTAATATTTGGCCCAAAAATTCTATTTACTTTAGCAGGTTTAGGAATGGCTAATAATCAAATTAATACAACTGAAGAGGCATATTAGAAAGAACATATAGGAAGAATCTGGGACATCCAAAGCAGAATTTCCAAAAATTGTGTGTGGGGGGGGGGGGGGGGGAGGTGGCGAGTGGCATCAGTGAAGGGAGGAGGGAGGCATGTATAAGTGCCTTCTGAAATCGCTCCATGTCCACTTTGAAAAATGAAGGTCCATGTAATCAGCTTTGGAGGTGGGCCCCATGCAGATTGCAAGGTCTGTTATGTGCATGGACGTAGGCCATTTCACAAATGTGGACATCCCCGAATTGCATGTCCACAGAGCCAGGTACTTTGATGTGCTGGCCATAATATTTCAGAAAGGGAATGATTATGTTATGAGACTACAATGTCCTAGTTGGCCATTTCAGATAATCAGATATTAACTGTGGCAATGAAAGAATGTTTTGCTCTTATCCCTGGAAGCACTGTGGTCACACAGCTAAGCCTACAACTCTCTATCTTATCTCTGCTGGTTTCTTGTTGCAAATATAGAATTTAACTATTGGTTATACTTTTAAGTTTTTGGGGATATTGCTAATAAAGATTTTAACTGTTGGCTATACATTAGGTTTTGGGATATTCTGACTACCTGCTTTCCTTGTGTAGCCCTCAAATCAGATATCTGAGTGTGCCCACAGTTCAGGTAAAGCCTATGGGCCAGGGACACTAGTGATATTCAGCTACTTGGAATAGAAATACTTACATTGCAGGGGACCTGAAACCCCAGATTACGTTCGAAGCAAAGGTAACAAAGACCTTTTGCACAGGAGGCAGATAAATAGAAATACAAAAGTTTAGTTTGGATAATTCTGCTCCATTGTTGGTTTGGTACAAGCCTCTCCCAGGGAGGGGCTAATTTAGATCATCTAACACCTGGCCTCACATACCGGTCAGAGCTAGTCTGCACAGCCTGTGGAGACCTCCACATGGCTAAGCCTACAACACTCTATCTTATCTCTGCTGGTTTCTTGCTGCAAATATAGAATTTAACTGTTGGTTACACTTTAAGCTTTGGGGATATTACTAATATAGATTTTAACTTTTGGTTATACATTACGTTTGGGGATATTCTGACTGCCTGCTTTCCTTGTGTAGCCCTTAAATCAGATATCTGAGTGTGCCCACAGTTCAGGTAAAGCCTACTGGCCAGAGACACTTAGGTTCCCACCCACCCTACCCCTCACCCCACCCACCCTAGGGGCTGCATTGCCTATATAGTGGTCACATACATTGCCATCTATCCTTTTTAATATGGGTTAAGCCCACATTTTCTTCTTCCTCTTCTCCTTCTAGGACTGCTTAATCAGCATGTCATGTATTCAGTGCAATAACTGTGGTGCTTTCATTCCAAGATGAATCATTTGGAGCCTAAGAGATTGTCCTATGTGCCTCAGGTTAGCTGCCATACATAAGGAATTGACTCTACTAAGGGAAGACCTAGCTGCCATGCATAAATAATTGACTCTACTGAGGGAGGAACTGGCTGCAAAGAAGCACACATCTTCTAGGATACAAACTGAACAAAGTCCACCACCACTCCCACAAAGAATCAAACACCCCAGGAAGAAATGGATCACAGTGGGTTCTGGTAGATTGCGACCTGTAACGCAGAGACATCCTATACATCAAGAGATATCCCTGCATAATGCCTTTTCTGCCTTGGCTAATGAGGATGCCCAATCCATGGAAACTGAAGGGCCCTTAAATGAGTCAGTCAATGCCCAATCTCCTGCTAAAGCACCAAATATGAAGAAAACCTCACCAAACAGAAAACTACTACTACTTGTAGATTCCATCATCAGAGGCACCAACTTGGGAACACAGTTCAAAGGAGAGAAGATAGTCAAATGCCTCCCAGGCTCTTCAGCCAGCAGGAATACAAACCAAATTGTTGAATTACTTAGCGCAGAAAGTGAACACTCCAAACTTGATGTTGTCATCCACCTGGGTACAAATGACCCGGCTAGAAACAGTGCCTCTGCAGTTCAAAGGGACTTCCAGACTCTGGGAGAGAAACTCAAGCCCATTGTTAACACTGTTGCATTCTCAGAAGTTCTACCTGTTCTTGGTAAGGGGGCAGAGAGGCTGCATTGCATTAACAGCTTTAATACATGGCTCTAGACCTGGTGCAAACTAGAAGAATTCAGATTTATTGGCGACTGGGGAAACAGATGGACCAACAAGAGACTGTACTGTGCTGATGGACTACATCTCTTTGTCGCAGGGAAAAGAATCCTAAGTGAAAAATTCAGGCAGTATGTGGATATGCATTTAAACTAGATAAAGGGGGTGACAGATGGGAAGGACAAGTTCAGGATGTCATGCCCGGCAAAAGCAGAACAACATCAGAAACAGCCACACTTATAAACCACACACCAGGGACAAGTGGGAAGAAGTGGGCAGAACAAAATCAATGCAAAATACATGCAAGCCAGTTAATGCTGGAAAGCAATGTGCACAAATGCTCAAAGCTTAACTAACAAAGTTCCGGACCTGGAAGCCCTAATGGTGGAAATGGAATTGGACATTTGGCCATTACAGAAACATGGTTTAATGAATCCCATGAATGGGATACAGCCATAGCTGGCTACAATCTATTCAGAAGAGCAGAGAAAGTGGAAAAGGAGGATGAGTAGCCTTGTATGTAAAAAGCAATATTAAGGTTACTGCAATACAGGGGGCATGGAGAAAAGAAGCGGCGCTCTGGATTGTGTTGGAAAGAGGAGATGGCACTGTCATCCATACTGCTGTAGTCTACAGACCTCCGACTCAAATCAAAGAAATAGATAATGAATTGATTATAGATATTGCCAAGATAGCCACAAAGGGGGAAGTGATCATATTGGGAGACTTTAATCTGCCCGATGTGGACTGGAGCACTCCTTCTGCAAATCTGGCAAGAAGCAAAAAAATTTTGGATGCTTTCCAAGATGCGTCACTTAGACAAATGGTGATGGAACCAACCAGGGAAAGCTCATTGCTGGATTTAGTGCTCACCAACGGTGAGAGCGTGTCCAATGTCTGGGTGGGTGCCCCTGTGAGCAGCAGCAATCATCACGCAGTGTGGTTTGAGATAAAAGCCAAGGTGCAGTCCGATCATAGCAAGCTCAAAGTCCTAAACTTCAAGAACAGTGACTTCAGTAAAATGGCCAAGTACCTGAAGGAGGAGTTGGCAGGGTGAGAGGGGATAAGGGAAGTGGAATTGCAATGGGCTAAACTAAAGATGGCAATAAAAGGGGCAACAGATAAATATGTAAGGAAAGTAAATAAAAACAAGAGGAGAAAGAAACCTATTTGGTTCTCCAAAGAAGTGGCTGCTCAAATAAAGGCAAAAAACACGGCTTTCACAAAATTCAAAAGCTTGCAAACAGAGGAACACAGAAAGGAATACAGGATCAAACTAAAAGAGACAAAAAGAGAAATAAGGAAGGCAAAATCAAAGGCAGAAGAAAAGATGGCTAAAGATGTGAAGTGTGGCGACAAAACTTTCTTTAGGTATATTCGGAAGAGGAGGAAAATCAGAGGTGGAACTGCAGGACTCAGAAATGCTGGGAATGGACTCGTGGAAAGTGACATTGAAAAAGCGAAATTGCTAAACAAATACTTCTGCTCTGTTTTTACTAAAGAAAATCCTGGAGAAGGACCATCTGTGACTCCCAAATATAAAAATGGGAATGAAGTAGATACTGCACCATTCACAGAAGATGATGTGTTAGAACAACTTGCAAAACTGAAAGTGGACAGGGCCATGGGACCGAATGGGATACATCCCAGGATACTGAAAGAGCTCAGAGAGGTTCTTCCAGGCCCACTAAAGGATGTTTTCAACAGATCCTTGGAAACAGGAGTAGTTCCTCAGGACTGGAGAAGGGCAGATGTGGTACCTCTTCACAAAAGTGGTGACAAGGAAGAAGTGACAAATTACAGGCCCATGAGCCTTACCTCGGTGGCGGGAAAAGTAATGGAAGCGCTTCTGAAAGAGCGAATAGTGGACTTTCTCAAAACAAACAGGTTGCGGAGTGTGATTTTTCATCGGGGGAGCAGACGCGGCTGCTTTTGGAGCTGCGGGAGCAGTGCAACAGGTGTCCGGAGGTACTGCTGTGATTGGGCATGCACACGGAGGACGGCTCCGGTGTGAAGGACCCCTCCCTCTGCCTCTATATCATCTGGGAGCTCCAGGAGGAGTGTGGAGTGTGATTTTTCATCGGGGGAGCAGACGCGGCTGCTTTTGGAGCTGCGGGAGCAGTGCAACAGGTGTCCGGAGGTACTGCTGTGATCGGGCAGGCACACGGAAGATGGCTTCGGTGTGAAGCACCCCTCCCTCTGCCTCTGTATCATCCGGGAGCTCCAGGAGGAGTGTGGAATGTGATTTTTCATTGGGGGAGCAGACGCGGCTGCTTTTGGAGCTGCGGGAGCAGTGCAACAGGTGTCCGGAGGTACTGCTGTGATTGGGCAGGCACACGGAGGACGGCTCCGGTGTGAAGGACCCCTCCCTCTGCCTCTATATCATCCGGGAGCTCCCTAACGCAGCCGCGTGTCCTAAGGGGCGTGTCTCAAGGCGCAGGATACACCCCTTTGGCGCCCCTTCGGCGCATCTGAGGAGCTGAGGTCTGAATTTTGTCTTCATGGGTAAAAAGAAAGTAAAGTTGACTGCAAAATCTGGAACTAAGGAGCAAGGATGTAAGATGGTGGGTCCCATGGACAAACATTTGACTTCCCTCTTGCCTGCTGTATCGTCACCAGAAGGGGCTTCTTTGAGCTCTCATTCTCGGTCACCACCGCCGTTTCCTCAGCCTCCTTTTTCGTCTACTCTTTTGGATTTGTCCCCAGAAGTTTGTCCTCCAATCCCTAAGCCTGTGTCCCCGGTTGTATCTGATGCTTTAGCTTCTACTCCCCAGGCTGGGGAAATAACTCTTATGGACATTTGGTCTGCTATTCATAATATTAATAGGAGATTGCCCTCTACTGTGTCTTCCCTCTGTCAGTTTACTTATGAGGTTGTTGGTAAAATGCAATCTACTGATAAACAATTAAATTCTTTTGCCAAGGTTTTGGCCCGTACTGATTCTCAGTTACAGTCCTGTTCTGACAATGATACAGCTTTAATGCAAGATTCCTTAGCTTTTTCCTATTGGTTAGAGGTGCTTGAGAATCAATTGCGGGCCAAAAACTTGCGTTTCCTGAATTTTCCTGTAACACATTTGTTATCTTCTGATATTTTGTTAAAGAAATATTTTACTGAAGTGTTAAAGTTAGAGGGGAACTTAGACATTATCCATACGTATTATCTTTCTCCAAGATCTTTTCCTTCAGGTAAGGATAAGGATCTTTCCTCTGAGTTAGATTTCTCGGTAGGGCAGGACCTTACTGCTTTTCTTGAAGATTCTGCAGATGTCATCTCCAAACGCACTACTCTTGTGGTGACCTTTGGTTCTGAATCCATTAAATTACTTGTCCTACGGGCTTATTTCAAATACCGGGAAATCTCATTTTGTGGCCAAAAAATTCAAGTTTTTCTGGATGTTGGCAGGGCTACCCAGATTAGGCGTAAGCTTTTTCTGGCATTGAAAGATCGGGTAGTGGCGTTTGGGGGCTTCTTTCTTCTTAAAATTCCCCTGTCGTTGTATACTTACTTTTGAAGGACAAACTTTTGTTTATACGGATGTTTCTCAATTACAATTATTTTGTCTGAAAAGGAAGTTGCTGAGGGTTAGGGTGGTGAGATAAATGTTCCCCATTGTGGAGCTTATTGCTCCTGTTTCCTATATTACTTTGATTTGCTTCAAATTGAAATCGCTCTTCCTTGATGTGGGTTTTGATGTGTTACTTTTTTGCTTGAATCATTTTGCTATGTTTATTTTGAACATGTTGCCTATATGTGTGTCTGTATTCAAGAAAACATAAATTTAAAAAAAAAAACCAACAGGTTGCATGATTCGAGGCAACATGGCTTTACCAAAGGACGATCTTGCCAAACAAATCTGATTTGAGTTCTTTGACTGGGTGACCAGAGAACTGGATCAGGGGCATGTGATGGATGTCATCTACCTGGATTTCAGCAAAGCCTTTGATACTGTTCCTCATAGGAGGCTCATCAATAAACTCAGTAGTTTGGGGATGAGTCCCAAGGTGGTGAACTGGATCAGAACTTGGTTGACTGACAGACAGAAGGTGATGGTAAATGGAGCTCACTCGGATGAAAGGAGGGTAGTGGGGTGCCCCAGGGTTCAGTCCTGGGCCCATCACTGTTCAATGTATTTGTGAGTGATTGAAAGCAAGTTCTGCTACGAGGGGACATGGGATGAGGGTGAAGTGAGATAGATTCAGGAGCGATATGCGGAAATATTTCTTTAAGGAAAGAGTGGTGGATCCGTGGAATAGTCTCCCAGTGAAGGTGGTAGAGATGAGGACAGTAACTGAATTCAAAAAAGCATGGGACAAACACAGAGGATCTCTAAAGGTAAAAAGGGGACTGCTGTAGTTGTTGATATGGAAGGACAGACTGGATATGCCATGTGGTCTTTTTCTGTCGTCATATTTCTATGTTTCTATGATATTGCGGAAGGACTACATGAAAAAGTCTGTCTTTTTGCAGATGACACGAAAATTTGCAACAGAGTGGACTCCCCTGAGGGAGTGGATAACATGAGGAAAGATCTACAAAAGCTGGAAGAATGGTCTAATGATTGGCAGTTAAGATTTAATGTGAAGAAGTGCAGTGTCATGCACTTGGGAAGCAGAAATCCAAGGGAAATGTACATGATAGGGGGCGAGAGGTTGGTGTGCATGGACCAGGAGAAGGACCTTGGTGTGATTATTTCTGAGGATCTCAAGGTGACAAAACAGTGTGACAAGGCGGTGGCAAAAGCTAGGATGATGGTGGGTTCCATACAAAGAGGAATTACCAGCAAAAAGGAAGAGGTACTAATGCCACTGTGTAAGTCGCTGGTGAGGCCTCACTTGGAAAGCGTCGTTACTCACCTGTAACAGGTGTTCTCCAGGAGCAGCAGGAATCAGTCCTCACATATGGGTGACGTTGGCGCCGACGGAGCCCTCGCGGAGCAATTTTCCCCAGCTTTCAAAGAAAGCCTTTGGGAATTGCAGCGCGCATGCGCGGTCCTCTTCCCGCCCAAGGGTGCCATCTTGCTCAGTCAGATGACATAGCTAAAAGACAGCAAAAAATTAGCAAAAAACGAAAGCATAGAACTGCAACTCCAAGGGGAGGAGGGAGGGTTGTGAGGACTGATTCCTGCTGCTCCTGGAGAACACCTGTTACAGGTGAGTAACTACGCTTTCTCCAGGACCAAGCAGGAAGTCAGTCCTCACATATGGGACTCCCAAGCTTAAGGCTACCGGAGACCCTAAGCACAAAAATGAGCTCCCTCAAGCTCAGTAGCACAGAAGGAAGGAATCTTCTCTGAATATGTCTCCAACCGGTAGCCCAACATCCGGGATGGAGGGTAGGAGTTGCCTATACCTCAAAGAGGTTACGGAGGACTGCCTGTCTGAAAGCACTGTCCCTGCAGGACTCCCTCTCCAGGCAGTAATGGGCTGCAAAAGTCTGGCTTGAAGACCAAGTAGCGGCCCGGCAGATGTCTGCCAATGGAACAGAGCGGAGGTAAGCCACCGACGTAGCCTTCGCCCGAACACGATGAGCTGTGACTCTACCTTCTAGCACGAGTCCGGCTGCCTCGTAAGCCCAAGCGATACAGTCAGCAATCCAGATGGACACAGTACGCTTGGAGACAGGGAGCCCCAACTTGTTGGGGTCATAAGACACGAAGAGCTGAACAGCCCTTCTGTGCTCCTGCGTACGGTCAAGACAGAAGCTTAACGCCCTTCTACAGTCCAGGGTATGCAGGACCATTTCAGCTCGGCTGGAGTGTGGCCTGGGAAAGTAGGTCGGAAGTACCACCTCCTGGTTGATGTGAAAAGGGGATACCACTTTGGGAAGAAACTTAGGGTGAGTCCGTAGGACTACCCGGTTCTTGTAGAACCTAGTGTAAGGAGGATCAGATACTAGGGCCTGCAACTCACTAACGCATCTAGCAGAAGTGAGGGCTACCAAGAACAAGGTTTTCCACGAAAGAAAACGAAGTGGACAGGTAGCCATAGGCTCAAAAGGCGGACAGGTAATCCGCTGCAAAACCACATTGAGATCCCAGTCCGGGGCTGGCGGGCGCAAAGGTGGCTTAAGGAGAAGGAGGCCTCTGAGAAAACGAGCCACCAGAGGGTGGCTGGAAAGAGGTCTACCATCCACCGGCATGTGATGCGCAGAAAGAGCACTGAGGTGGACATTGACCGAGTTGGACTTAAGTCCAAGGTTAGAGAGAGAGAGAGCAAGTACTGCAAGACCACTGATGCTGAACAGGAGAAGGGATCTTGAGACTGCTGAGTACACCAGACGGAGAACCGACGCCACTTCAGAGCGTAGGACTTCCGGGTGGAGGGCCTCCTGGAGGCCAAGACGACCTCCTCCACATCTGGAGGTAGCTGCAGAGGAGCAAGGACTACCCTTTCAGCAGCCAGGCCATCAGATGAAGGGACCGGAGGTTGGGGTGTAGGAGAGTCCCCTGATCCTGCAACAGGAGGTCGGGCTGAAACCCCAGAGGAAGAGGAGTGTCCACCGCCAGCTGCATCAGAAGCGGGAACCAAGGTTGTCTCAGCCACCGGGGAGCCACTAGGATCATCGATGCTTTGTCTCTGAGAACTTTGAAGAGCGTCCGAGACACCAGTGGCATGGGAGGAAAGGCATACAAGAGGCCGGTGGGACCATGGAATCAGAAAAGCATCCGCCGCTACTCTGAGAGGATGCGGCTGTCAAGAGCAGAATCTGGGCAGCTGCCGGTTCAGAGGACTGGCAAACAGATCCATGGTGGGGAGACCCCACTTGAGAAAGATTTGCTGAACTACCATCGGATCCAGCCTCCATTCGTGTGGCTGGAGGATCCTGCTGAGCTTGTCGGCCAGGTAATTTTCTTGACCTGGGAGATAGACAGCCCTGAGGAGGATGCCGTGGCGGACTGCCCAAGAGCATAGCTGTTGTGCCTCTTGACAGAGGAGGAAGGAGCCTGTTCCGCCTTGTTTGTTTACGTAGAACATGGCAACCTGGTTGTCCTTCTGTATCAGCAGCGACTGGTGGGACACCAGGTGAGAGAAGGCTCTGAGCGCTAGGCGGATGGCTCTGAGCTCCAGGAAGTTTATCTGTTGAGCAGACTCCCAAGGATTCCAGAGGCCTTGAGTACATGACCCTTGGCAATGTGCTCCCCAACCCAGGAGGGAAGCATCGGTCGTCAGGACCTGAGAATGCGGAGGGGGCTGAAAAGCCACCCCTAGCACTAGGTTTGGCAGATGAAGCCACCATCGCAGAGATGAGACCAGCTGGTTGGAGATCTGTACGGAGTCCGCTAGGCTCCCCGTGGCCTGATGCCATTGAGTGCGAAGGCACCACTGAGCAGGACGCATGTTCAGTCGGGCATTGGGGGTCACATGGACCGTGGAAGCCATATGGCCGAGCAATCTCAGAAAGTGCCTGGCGGAGACCAGCGCATTGCCGTGAAAGTGGCTGGCGAGATCCATGAGCCGCTTGGCCCTGTCCAGAGGGAGGAAGGCCCGCGCCTGAAGTGTGTCCAACCTGGCGCCTATGAACTCGAGATTTTGAGAGGGGAGCAAAGTGGACTTTGCGAAGTTTATGACAAAACCCAAGTGCTGGAGCAGAGCCACAGTGCGATGAGTGGCCTGAGCGGCCTCTGGTGAAGATGGGGCTCTGATGAGCCAGTCATCCAGGTATGGGAACACAAAAAGACCTTGAAGTCTTAGATAGGCCGCCACCACTGCTAGGCATTTGGTGAACACCCTGGGGGTGGAGGAGAGGCCAAAGGGCAGTACTCTGTACTGGTAATGATTTCCTCCCACAACAAATCTCAGATATTGTCTGTGGTCTGGATGAATGAGGATATGAGTATACGCATCCTTCAGATCCAAGGAGCATAGCCAGTCTCCCTGCTGGAGGTAGGGCAGCAGGATTCCAAGGGTAAGCATCTTGAACTTTTCCTTTGCAAGGAACTTGTTGAGGTTTCGCAAGTCCAGGATGGGTCTGAGGCCTCCTGTTCTTTTTGGAATCAGGAAGTACCTGGAGTAAAACCCTTGACCCTTCAAGTGGTGGGGCACCGGTTCCACGGCTTGTTCCTGAACGAGACTTGCTAACTCCTGAAGGAGTAAGTCCCTGTGCAAAGGGAGTCTGGGAGGCTCCCCTGGAAAGTAGGAGGGAGGTACCTGGTGAAAGTGAAGAAGATAGCCCTGTTGAACTATGTGAAGAACCCAAGTATCTGTGGTGATGTGGGACCACCTGTGGGCAAAGTGGACCTGCCGGCCTCCTGTGCTGAGAGAAACCAGCTGAGGGGGAGAGGCTATGCTGATGAAGTCAAAAACCCCCACCCTGCTGAGCAGGGGCCGGTGGTGCAGGCTTGGGGGCTTGCTGCCTACGGGACCCATTACCCCGTCCCTTGGCCTGCTTTCCCTGTGGGGGAGCTGCTGAGGCCTGATACTGAGGGTAGTATTTATAGGCAGCCATCTTCCTCGGGTAAAAGGGCTTTTTCCCCGAGCCCTTCTTCTTTTGAGAAGGGGCAGAGGTCTTCCTTGAGAGACGAGTCCTGGTGAGAGTCTCCGTCTCGATTTGTGCAGCCTTCTCATCCATGGGCTTGCCAAAGAGGTTATCACCTTGGCAGGGGACATCGACCAACTTGTCCTGCACCCAGGGCTCGAGGTCGGACGTCTGAAGCCAAGCCTGGCGGCGTCCACCAATGCCGGCCGCAGCTACTCGAGCCGATGCCTCAAAACCATCATAGGCTGCTCGAGATATAAACTTGGAGCACTCTCGAATACCAGTTGACAAGGTTTGGAACCTCTGCAAAGGTTCATCGGAGAGACCAGCAGAGAACCCGGCTATTTCTTTAGCCAGATCCCGGAGATACATGCCCATGTAGAGCTGGTAGGTCTGGACTCGACAAGCAAGCATAGAGCCCTGGAAGCACTTCCTACCGAGGGCATCCAGGCTTCGGGCTTCCCTACCAGGGGGCACCGAGGAGTGCATTTTTTGACTCTTAAGTCTATGCATGGCCGATTCCACCACCATGGAATGGTGCGGTAGTTGTGCCTTTTGGAAGCCGGGGCTCTTGCGGACTCGATAAATGGAATCGACCCGCTTGCTTAACACCGGCGACGATGCCGGGCTCTCCCACATGCGGAAGAGAAGTCGTTCCAGCATCGGAGGAACCGGTACAATAAAGGCCTCCTTCGGGGGAGAGTCATATTGGAGGGCATCGAGTTCTTCGACTCGAGGTTCCTCCTCGGGATCCGCGGGGAAGGCCAAAGCCTTGGCCATATCCCTCACGAAGTCCGAGAACCGGGTATCCTGCGGGGGGGACCGTCTCCGAGGTTCGGACTCGGGGGAGTCCGAAGGGACACACCGAGTCCGAAAGGAACCAGGTGACTCTTCGTCCTCGGATTCCCAGGCCGACTCCTCGGAGGAGGAGTCGAGCGGCTCCGGTCGGGCGGGCACCGATGCTATCCGCTCCGACGCCGAGGGAGTCGGCGTCGACGACCTCGGTCCCGAACGGGAGGCCAAAGGAGACCTCGACTGAGGATCGACTCGAGCCCTCATGGACTCGAGGATCGGCTCGGTCTCCGGGGTCGACTTGGAGGTCGACGTCCCGGCGGTCAGGGCAGAAACACCGGCGAGGCCAGCGATCAATACCCGCTGCTGGTCCATGAAGGCAGTCAGACTGCTCTCCAAGGCCGTCAACCTGAGTCCGAGCTCAGGAGACCCAGCAGCCCCCGACTCGGGCCCCGCGACGTCGGGTCCTTCGGAGGCGAGTCATTGAGGACAAGAGTACTCACGTGAGCGGGCAAGTCCACCTCGAGTCGAGGATGTTTTGACGGCCTCTCCACCTCCGAGGACCCGGGACGGGAATCGGGGCTATGCGACCTGGCCCTCGAGGGACCAGGAGCGTCCACCGATCCCGCCCTCGCGGGTTTCTTCTTCTGATGATGTTCCCGGGTAGGAGACCCCCTTTCAGAGGAACTTCGACGATGCTCAGGACCAGAGTCCCGAGATGTCGAAGCCTCTGACGAGGTCCGAGCCCGGCCGGAGTCAGAGAAGATACGCTCCGGCTGATGCTGCCGACTCCTCAACGCTTTTGAGGACATTTTGCCACACGGACCACAGATCATGGAGTCATGATTGGGTCTGAGGCAGCGGAGGCAGAAGTCATGAGTGTCTGTAAGAGACATGAGTTTCTTACAGAGGTCACACTTTTTAAAGCCGCAGGCAGCCATCGGGGGAAAAAGGGCCCCTGCGAGGTCGAAAGACCGGGCTGCCAGGGAAAAAGGAAAAAGGCGCGAAATCTGTCACGAAGGACAAAAAAAACGAAAAATAAGGAACGGACTCGCAACCGGCGTCGCGAGTCCGGACGGGAAAAGAACCGGCGTCGAACCGAAGAAAAAAGAGAAATAAAGAGAAAAAAATCAACTTTTCGGCAGGGATTCACAGACATCTGTAGGGCTCCGCGGAAAAAAGAAGACTGAGCAAGATGGCACCCTTGGGCGGGAAGAGGACCGCGCATGCGCACTGCAATTCCCAAAGGCTTTCTTTGAAAGCTGGGGAAAATTGCTCCGCGAGGGCTCTGTCGGCACCGACGTCACCCATATGTGAGGACTGACTTCCTGCTTGGTCCTGGAGAATACTGTGTTCAGTTTTGGAGACCATATCTTGCAAAGGATATAAAAAGACTGAAAACGGTTCAGAGGAATGCGACCAAAATGATTTGGAGACTTCATCAGAAACCTTATAAGAAGAGACTAGAAGACCTAAATATGTACACTCTGGAGGAGAGGAGGGACAGGGGAGATATGATTCAGACTTTTAAATATTTAAAGAGAAATAATGAACAAACAAACCTCTTCCAAAGACGGGGAAGCTGTAAAACTAGAGGGCATAACATGAAGCTGCAAGGGGGTAAATTGAAAGGCAATGTCAGGAAATACTTTTTCACCGAAAGGGTGGTGGATGCTTGGAATGCCCTCCCGATGGAAGTGGTGGGGGCAAATACAGTGACAGAATTCAAGATGGCATGGGACAGACACAGTGGATTCCTTTACAGCAACAGGATAAAATCAAACTAAACTTATCTAATTTTACAACATACAGGGGTGTCCCACACGGAGCGGTGGGTTTACCCCTAAAACAGACAAGAGGAGGGGTGGCCTGCACGGAGCGGCAGGTGCACCTACCCTTGTCATCTTACTGGGCAGACTAGATGGACCATAGTGGTTTTTATCTGCTGTCATTTACTATGTTACTATGAAATGAGCATCTTTTTGTATGTTAATCGTGGTCAGGAGCAGGTAAAGGTATGGATGCATCAGCATACAGACCTGATATGCTTGTCATTTTGAAATTGCACTGCCACATACATCTTTCTTGCTCTATCCAGGGCACACCTCCACTATGCCCTCATGCTACATGGATGTGCTTGCGCTGGGGACATCTATATCTGGCTTTCTAAAATGGCTCTGTGGATGTCTCTATGATTTGAACATATGAATGCCTGTTTTCAGATGCCCAATTCACAGATACTAAATCTACTCTTACATTTGTAAGTAGAAAAACATTTATTGCTGAATACAACCCTAAATATTTTTGTAAATGAATTACAAGCTAACAGAAAAATATTGAGACTTTAATTAGTAAGTGTTAAACTGAAATTGAAGTGGACTTATCTGCTATTTCTATAATTTCTTACGAGAGACTATGAGAGGTGGTGATCAGGGAGGGGAGCTCTGAAAGGAGGGGCATATGTATATAGAAGTAAGTGATGGAGGAGTGGCTCTGGCTTGACAATGGGGGTCTCTGTCTTGGGGGTGGAGTCTTGCATAACAAAATGGTTGGTATGTGCATTGAAGAGGGTTGGGAAGTGCATGGAGGGGCTAATGATCTCATTTTTTTCCTTTTGGGCAGCAGTTGTTACCTGCCTGACTGCATGGATGCACTTAACACCACCTCTTGAGCTGACGTTAAGTATACCTGCACTATTAGCAGCCATGACAGCATGCACTGATGTACTGATCACTAAATGTCAATGTTAGCCACGCCCATTCTATGACATAACTGCAGAATGCATGGTGTGGCAGGGTAACACAAGATTTTTAATATGCAGTTGTTTTTAGCATGTAGTGGCCGTTTTTAGCACAGGCTTGTGTCATCTCTTACTGTGCATTAAAACATGTGTTAACTGCTTAATGCACTTTACTGAAAATCCTCTTATATTTGGTTCAGGTAGCTTTAACAGTGGCAAAAAGATATCACAACAGTCATGTTTCAAAAGAAAGTTAATTAAATATACTTTAATTTGTATGATGAAATTGGCAAGTTCAACTAGATTGTTTTTGTTACAAGGTTAATAGATATTTAGAACTCTGATATCACAGAAGGTAGGAAAAACATTTTAGAACAGAGACCCTAACTTTTTTATGCCTATGTATTCTTTCACTGAAGCAATAAAGTATTACAGAAAATGTTTGCTGTACATATCATAGTAACTTGGATATTGCCAGCCACTTGAGGAATGACAATTTCCATAACCAAACCAGTGCTTGTATAAAATTGATTTTTTAAACTGTTGTACAAAAAGAAAGTTGTTGCAATTTTATATAAAATGTATAAATTCATCTTTTTATTTAGTAATATAACTAGTGAAGTTAATATACTGATTCGGATGTTTAGTAAGGAGGTATTCAGAGCCGTGAATACTGGCCTTGGATGTGCGGGCTGCATGTCCAACCCGCGCTCATCACCTCAGCCATATTCCACCACCAATGCTCCCTGCACGTACACAGCGTGTGGGCGGGAGGGGGTGGTGCTGGGGTGGAACGGAGAAGCGGCAAACTGGTGGAATGTACAGAGCCTATTCAGGTCAGACCTCTGTATGTTCCCTGGCAGCCCCCATGACGCCCAGCCTATTCCACTCTGAAGATGGAATAAGTCCTGGGGGCATCAGCAATCATGCATTGCAGCCCACCGCATCCCATGCTGGTGGCACAGCGGGCCCCTGCAGCCATGATCCAGGCCACTGGGCCTCTAGTGCCACCCAGCCATGGTATTCTGAGCCGTCAGATGGACGGCTCATTGCCCTGGTGCTAGAATGCCACTTCTCCCTAGCCCCAGCAGTGGCGTTCTGATGTGGGGACAGGCAGCTCCCCGTACATCATATCCTCGGCACATGGGGAGCGCCTGAATGTACATCCGGGCCCCACGACAGGAGAATTGGGTATATCCCTGGCACATCCAGGTTTTGGCCAGGCACTGTGGCCAGACATGTGGGGACCTGAATCGAACTCCACCTGAGTATTTGCGGGTGCTGCCGCTGCTGCATGCCCAGATATTAAGTGGCACCCATCATTAAGTGGACAGTGGCGACATTAAGCCGCTGCCCAGTTAGCAACATGTAGCGAAAGTAAGGCGCAGCAAAGACTGGTCACAGAAGCTAACAGAGCAGCAGCTGAATATCATTGCTGTCCGGTAAGCTTCCGGATTCTGTGGTCAAACTGTATATTCAATGCAAGTGGTCGGATATTGCCCTGGCATTGAATATAGAGGTCTAAGGTTCAGCACTGGTGGCTAGCCGCTGTAGGAGTGCTAGCTGCTAGCACTGAATATTGGGCCCTTTGACTTAATACTGTTGCAACTTACAGCTATCTTATTCAATTGCACTGCTTTGTTTTTCCTATTTATTTTATAACAGTTACTTTTTGCATAGGGCTCCAGTAATCATCCTTGATCATGAAGCAGAATTCATTGTGATGCAATCACAAATTACTGTTTGTAGATAACAATAAGACATTTAAGATAATGATCAGCATTAATCTGCTTTATTTCTCTATGGGGCATGTTTACTAAAGGTTAATATGTATTAATGTTTAACATGCGTTAAGTGCTTTTGTGGCCCATTTATTCTATGGGCTCAGTGTAATCTTTAGTAAAAATGCCCTATATCTTTAAAATTGCTATAAGTCAAATATTGTTGATACTGGCTCTATCAGATTATAACTTTAGCAGCCTGCAAAACTACTTGGTAAAACTGGGAAATATACTGCTTTGTATCATTGCTGAACAAGCAAATAAAATTTTCAAAACATTATTTTGGATATATTTAAAAACCTTATCTGGTATACAACTTGCATATGGCTTTTGCCATGTTACAGACAGTACTTTAAGTATATGATATACCATATCTTACCTCTATGTCGCCAAGTAGCCCCTTTAAAAATTCAGGAGAATAAGTTTTCAAAAGTAGAGTTAACATGCTACAGGTACAATTGTCCAAAGTTAAGTTGCATAGATTAGGTAAGTTCAATTGTGCTTTATACCAGATCTCACAGTAACAGTGCTTATCTCAAAAACTTTGATTATAAATGAAAATGATGGTACCTTTAATACATATATATCATCTAGAATTCACTGATATGCAAGGAATTTTTAAGTTTAGAATATTTCAACCTCACTCAGAGCATGGATATTAATGAACACAACTGAATTAGCAACTATTTTGAAAAACTCAGTTTCATGGGGGAAGAAAATAAGAACTTAGATAATTTTGAGGAATCCAGCCCTCAATCATGGTGTGGCTACTTGCATTATGTTTTGTTGGCTAGCATCTCTTGTGTCCAGGGTATAAAAAAAGGCACAGGTGTTTCACAAAGTGCCATATTCAATTCCACCAACAAAACTAAATTCTTGTATCTTGGCCTCACGAGACTATACTTCAGCAGGAATTTCTTCTACATTTTGAACTGAGGAAGATATTGCTTCTGAGAAGGGACCAGGATAAGTCTGTGCTATACAGTGGATTCCTTTCGCCAGATTCAGTTCTTCACTTTGTTCTCCTCTAGCACTGAAGGCAGGACATGATTTAGTCCGTGCATAGTTTGGTTGAGCTGTTATTTTGCCAACCATTTCACTTACTGTGCTTATAGGTGATGGTGTCCATCTTCTCCTCTGCTGCTGATCTTCTTTGAATTTTATAGAGTACCAAGCCAGGAAAATAAAAATAAATCCTACAAATTTAAGACCTGCTGCTAAACCAAAATAGACAAAACGAAGTGATGTCACATCATATTCCCAGCAAGATCCTTGCACACCACAATCTTGTTGCCAAAGCATGCAAGTGGTGTCAATTACAGCCCCAAAGTAAATTGGAGTAGGAATGTAAGCTGCAAGGAAACAAAAGAGGTGCATGATTAAAAACATACATGAAAAATACTATCCAATATTAGATTTTTGGGTAAATTTGCAAAGGGACTTATATGTTTAGCAGTCACTGTTAAACAAATTAGCCCCCTACCAATCGATTTTTAATGGTGCTATATGGATAGTGTCACCAAAAATCCCTTGAAATGGCCTGGTACTATCCATATAGAGGGTAATTTTCACCAGGGTTGGCTAGATTTATGCATGTTTCATACCTATTTTATAAATTAAGATATACATGTAGGGAGTAGGGAGGGAGTGGTCTAGTGGTTAGGACAAGGTACTTCAGGCCGGAGGGCCGGGGGTTCAAGTCCCACCTGGGGACAGCAATCTCAGGCCGGAGGGACTGGGATTTCTAGTCCTATAGGCACTCCTTGTGGTCTTGGGCAAGCCACTTAACCCTCCATTGCCCATGTTCCCTGTAAGTATTAGCGTATATGTCTCATATCCCCTCGTGTTAAATGTATCCCCCAATTGACCGCTTTGACCAGGTGAAAAGCGGGATATAAATACAGCTAAATAAATAAAACATGTACTCAGGGCCTTCCCAAACATTAGACAAGCTAGGCATTAACCTGAGGCAGCAGCTTCAGTGGGGGGTTGACAATTCAAAGCTAAACAATAGATTTTCATAGCCAGGGGATGTAAGGTTTAAGACTTGCTTAGGACACCAACACCTTGAACCAACTCTGAGATCAGCCCTACATGTACTGTATAAAATAGGGGCATAAGAGGTCATAAACATGAATTAAACTAGGTACAAGCACTTACATCAGCTTTATTGCTTATGTAAATGCCCTCACATAGATTTCATAAGAACACATGTAAATTATAGCATTTTATAATTTATGAACATTAATTTGCGCTCTGCCCAAACCTCACCCTTCTGCATGCCCACAGTGAAGTACGTTCATCGGTCTGATGTGTGTACTTTGAGAATAGCAAACGACTAAATTACATGTGTAAATCATTAAAATTCCACAATTTATGCATGTGAACATATAGGGCCCAATATTGAACTGGGCAGACTATGCGCGGCAGTGGCACACAGCCTGCCCGCTGACCCTTTAACCTGGATTTTCACTTCCATGCCGGCGGAAGTGAATATCTGGGTAAGATAGCATGCCCCAGCAGCTGCAGAGGCTACACGGGTAGCAGCGATTTTCGATGCTACCCGCATAGCCTCTGTGCCATAAAAACAGGGAAGGTAAAACCTTGCCTATCTTTAAGGCACAGAGGGCTATGCGGGTAGCATCGAATATTGCTGCTACCCATGTAGTCCCTTCCTCCGCTCTCGCTCTGCCACATAACGCCCTTAACATGCTCCGATGCTATGCGGATAGCATCTGGACGCGTTAGGGACTTAGCCAGGATATTCGAAGGGAGCTACCCATGTAGGTACCCTTCAAATATCCTGGATAAGGCCCTTACACGGGTAACTAAGGAAGTTACCCATGTAAGGGCCTTCGAATATCGGGCCCATAGCTACTGGCAGCAAGTGCTTCCTATGTATATTCAGTGCTGCCACCTATCCAGATAAAGCATAGTTACTCAGGTGTTCTCCGGGGCAGCAGGAATCAGTCCTCACATATGGGTGACGTCGGCACCGACACAGCCCATGCAGAAGCATCCCTCCAGCTTTCAAAGAAAGTCTTTGGGAGATGCACCATGCATGTGTGGTCCCCTTCCCACTCAAGGGTGCCATCCTGCCTCAATCTAGTGACATAGCTAAGACGGCAAAAAAATTAAAATATGGTAGAGAAGCAACTCTAAGGGGAGGAAGAAGGGTTGTGAGGACTGATTCCTGCTGTCCCCAGAGAAAACCCGTTACAGGTGAGTAACTACGCTTTCTCTGGGAACAAGCAGAAAGTCAGTCCTCACATATGGGACTCCCCAGCAATAGGCTACCATGAACCTGTAAAAACGTCACGGTGACCTGCAAAGGGTGAGCCATGAGCTCCAGCAGTTGAGTCCCAACTGAGAGACTCTCGCAAGACCCAAGTGTCTGGCAGGGCACCAACATTCCGGTAGCCTGAACATAGAAGGGTCAGAGAGCAGGAGTTGCCTACACCCCAAAAAGATTATGGAGTACAGCCTGGCCGAAGGCGCTGTCCTGTTGGGACTCCCTCTCAAGGCAGTAATGAGCTGTGAAGGTATGGACCGAAGACCAGGTGGCAGCCCGGCAGATTTCCGTCACAGGTAAGGAATGCAGATTTGCCACGGAGGTAGCCATGGCCCTGACATGGTGCGCAGTGACCCAATGGCCTAGTGGGATCCCCACCTGCTCATAGATGAGGGCAATGCAGTCTGCCACCCAAGTGGACAAAGTTCGCCTAGTCACTGGGAGCCCCAGTCGACTGGGTCATAGGATACAAAAAGCTGAGGTACTTTGCGGTGGCCCTGAGTCCATTGCAGATTGAAGGACAGTGTCCTTTTGCAATCCAAAGTATGGAGGACGGCCTCTGCCTTACCGGCATGAGGCCTCAGGAAGAAGCTGAGAAGTACCACCTCCTGATTGAGGCGGAAGTGGGACACAACCCTCGGCAGAAACTTGGGAGTGTGTGTGGAGCACCAACCTGTTCTTGCAGAACCGCATCTAAGGAGGCTCTGCAATCAGAGCCTGGAGCTCTCCTATCCTGTGAGTTGACGTGAGTGCCATGAGAAAGACGACCTTCCAGGAGAGTTACTGCAAGTGGCAGGTAGCCAGAGGCTCAAGCGGCAGCTTAGTGAACTGTGAGAGCACCACGTTGAGATCCCACTCTGCCGTTGGTGGGCGGATGGTGGGGTTTGGATAGTATGAGGCCCCGCAGGAACCAACATACCAGGGGCTGAGCCAAGAGAGGTTTTCCCTCAACAGAAATGGTGGTGTGCTGTGATAGCACTCATGTGCACCTTGACTGAGTTGGACTTCAATCCCACCTGTGATAGGTGGAGTAGGTACTGGAGCACCATCTGTACCGAGCAGGAGAACGGGTTTGCCCACCTTTCGGCACACCAGACCGCAAACCTTTGACACTGGTCTTTATCTGCCGTCATTTAGCACAGTTACTTACCTGTAACAGGTGATCTCCGGAACAGCAGGAATTAGTCTTCACACATGGGTACGTCGGCGCCGACGGAGCCCGCACGGGAATGCTCCCCAGCATCCAATCAGAAAGCCTTTGGGAGCATCCCTCGCGCCTGCGCGGTGACTTCCCGCCTTTCCCACTGCCTCTCCTCAGTTGAGTTTCATAGCTGAGACAGAAGGAGAGAAAGAGGAAAGGAAATAGATAGATACAACTCCTAGGGGAGGTGGGTGGGTTGTGAAGACTAATTCCTGCTGTTCCGGAGATCACCTGTTACAGGTAAGTAACTGTGCTATCTCCAGGAACAAGCAGGAATGAGTCTTCACACATGGGGACTCCCTAGCTGCGGGTGCCAAGGGAGATCCCATAAAATGCGTATCCCTGGAACAGGATGGCATTTCCCAAACCTGGATCTCCGGCATCCCCAGGGGGATGGGGGGTAGGAGTTGAATAGAGCAGAGCTGCAGAGGAACAGTGAATCTAAAGACTACAGGGAAAAAGTCTTTAGAATGTATGTCAAGTACCAGTAAAATATTTAATGAACTAGCACAAGATAGAGCTTACCTACTGGATTGTAGGAAGTAGACAGTAGATGCAGTAGCAGAATCTTCGAGGTAACTCCACAGCAGTTAGGAAGAAGTTCCAATCTGGAATGGGCAGGTGACCCAGGTGTCAACCGGGGCAGGAGAAGATCGGCAGGCCTCCAATGAAAAGCTTATGGGAAAGCTGAGAACTCTTTTAAGTACAGAGTCATAAACATTGAGGACTAAAAGAAGAAAACTGACCGATCTGGAAAATTAGCCCAGTCCGGAAGGGAAGAGAGGGCATGGAAAAAAGCCCCTATTCCCAAGGAGAACAGAAGTGTACCCAGGAATACTGAAGATGTACACTGTCTTTCCTAGCTGGTAAGAGATAGGAAGACATTGAAGTTTGAGACTTGTCAGACGGCTGCCTGGGTGAGAATCTTCACAGTCTTAGCAAGTGCATATCTCTATATGATTTGCAAGGGATTGTGGGCAATGTAGTTCACACCAGACACAGCTGCTGACAATAATTTAATTGTGCTCTTGGGTAAAGCCAATAAGATATTTATTTATGGGGTTATTTCTCCCAACACAGATATGCTTGGTAGCACATAAATTAGGTTACTTGCTTTCAGTGTTAACTTGGAAAAACAAAGTCAAAATCAGGAAAACAACAAATGAAAAGCCACAAAGCAAGAAACAAACTGTTCTTTTCAGGTTAACTTCTGATTACTTCCCACATAGGTACAGAGGTGATTCTCTACTAGCTCACAAGCAATTAGGTAAGGCTTAATTGCTAGCAGTTACCAGCTGAAACCCCTTAGCTGGCTTGCCTTCCACTGTGTGGGTCAAATCCTGCTTCAGGAGCTTTTCTGAGTAGATTAAAGAACAAATTTGTATTTCTTTGTGATGGTTGCTGTACTTTATAACAGAAAGTTACCAACGGAGTTTAGATAGAGAGCAGTCCATATAAACAGGATCCTCATCTGCTATTATTCCCCCTTGTTCAACAAGCATGGTTCAATATCATGGATTGGCACAGATGAATCTCTCAATGGAGCATTTTCAGGAGAATACTTGTTTCCCTGCTGTCTTTCAAGGTTATAGCTAGGGCATAGATCAGTGTTCATACCTGAGCTTCCATTGCTGCTAGAGTTCCTCTCTATATAGCCTGGCCAGTATTTAGTCCAGTTCTTATGTCCAGCCTTCCAATCCAGATCCCTGGACACTGGATCTCTCTTCACATACCTTCTGGCACGGGTCTTAGGGTCCCTTCCACGTGCAGCCGTCTCCCTCACAGGTAGCCTCTGGTGATTCCTAGCTCTGCAGCACCATTCCTCTGGCTTTCCCCAGTTCAATGGTGTATGCTGGCCCTTGGAATACCTCCCAGTATACGTACTGCTTTGGACTCTTCTAGACCTCTCAAAGGCTTTTCTCTTCCTTCTTCCAAAGGGTCTCTTTCCCTCTCTGTCCGTCCGGTTTGGCTTCTGCTTCTGATGATCCTTCAGATGAAACTGATGATCAAGCTCAAGCCGATGATGATCCTGAGGACAATTCTCTGGATATCCAAGGTGATCATGAAGATGGTAGAATAAACTCTACTCTTATTTTGCTTGGATGAGTGCTCCTCCCTAACACAGTGCAGCTGTGCTGAATCAGGCCCTGCCCTTTGAGATGAGTGCTTAGGGATTACCTCATAGCCCTCCTGATTGAACACACGTTTCTCCACTTCAGCTCCTCTAATGGCTGTTGGAAACCTGGTGCATTCTGGGACTGGTAGTCTTTTATAGGAAAATTCTGTTTTCTTATTTCTACCAGAACTGACAGGTTGCTTGTTCAGAGTCACTTCACCTTTTCTATAGCTCCTTCCTGAGCTATGATAAGCTTCCTTATCACAGACTGCATAGAAAAGGGAGATGTATAACAAAAATAGAAGCTGTTGACGTCACAGCAGTAACACAGGTACACTACCAAACAACTGCCTCCAGTTTTGCAACTGATTCCTATAGATTTTGGGGTGCTGAATCCAGGAAAAATAGCCAAAATGTTCCATCACGTCACGTTTTCTTGCAAAATTAGATTTCTTACCCATATAAGGAATGTTCACATAATTTCTTTTTAGCCGACTGCAGTTTATTTTCTTGGCCCAAAATAGAGATTGTAATGGTTAAATAACTAGAAACACTCCCTCGTGATATTTTAGAGTGTTTTGTATTCATTTTATACATTAACAGGACAATTGGGAGGCGGGGGGCTAAATCCAGTACTCGTGCTGGCGCATGTTCTTTCCTGTTCGCCTCGCCTCGTTCGCTCGCTCAAACACAGTGGTTGCGACATGAACGTTCCTGTCAAATTTCAGTTTCTTGCAAGTTCATTATTACCTTTTGTTTGCTCAGTCGTAATCCAGCTTTATTCCGAAGTGGTTCACTACAGTTGTAGTTTGCAGTGCTGTGTATTTATTTATTTATTTATTTTTATTTATTTAACTATTTCTTTTATACCGCCCCTTCCAGAGATCAAGGGCGGTTTACATATAACAGGTTAACAGTCTTGTACACATTTGTATACATTTTTTTTTATATAGAACAATAGAAACTAACTATTTACATTGAACAATAAAATTTAACTTAGTGGGTATTAAAGCAGAACAAAACATCAAACTTTTTTACAAATGTATATTTACAGTGTGTGGTGTGTAGTGCGGGTATTTGTGTAGGTGCTGGAATTTAGTTCCTTTTATGTCTTCTTTGGGGCGTGTGTGAGGGTGGGCAGGCATGCGGTTATGGTGTTGGGATTAAGGGAGTTTGTGTAATTGTTTCCACGTTTGTAGTGGGGCTGGCTTTGGGGGAGTAGGGGATTTCAAAATGTTCAGTGAACAGGTAAGTCTTTAATTCTTTTCTGAATTGGATGAGGTCTTTTATGGTGCGAAGTTCAATAGGGAGGTCGTTCCAGAGTGTAGGAGCAGTGAATGAGAATGCTCTGGAGCTAGTGGTTTTCTTAGTCTTCCGGATTGCTTTTGGTATGATAAGGGAGTGGGCTGTGTTTTGTCTGTGGGCCCTTGTCGATGTTGGAGAGTGCAGTAATGTGGATAGGTGTGAGGGGGTTATGTCATTTATGAGTTTATAGGTTGTTAGGATAATTTTATATTTAATTCGACTGTTTATAGGGAGCCAGTGGAGTTCTAGCAGTATTGGGGTTACGTGATCTGTTAAGCGAGCTTTAGCAATTACTTTTGCACAGATGTTTTGAGCTCTTTGTAGGAGGTATGTGCTTTTTTGAGGGAGGCCTATAAAGAGACTATTGCAATAGTCGAAATGAGGGGTGATCAGGGTACTTACTACAGATCTAAAGTCTTGTGTTTCGAGGAGTGGTCTTAGGTGTTGAATAGTTTTGAGTTTGTAAAAAATAGTTTTTACTGTTTGTTTTATGTGTGGTATCATGGTGAGAGTGTGGTCTATTATTACTCCTAAGTATTTTACCTGTTTTTTAACAGGTATGGAGGTTTTGTTGATTGTGATTGTTTCTGGGTAAGTGTTATCAGTCATAGATGACCTCGTTACAAACATTGCCTCAGTTTTTTTGAGGTTGATGCTGAGGTGGTTAGATTCCATCCAGGAGGAGGTCTCTGCCATGCATTTGGATAGTGAGTCATATGTAGGGTTTTTAATGGTTATGGGGATAGCTAGCATGATGTCATCGGCATAAATAAAATGATTAATCTTGTGTTTTTTAAATATGTTTGTTATCGGTTGGAGGTACAGGTTAAATAGGAGGGCTGAAAGGGCCGATCCTTGGGGTATTCCCTGTCCTTGTGGGAATGTTTCTGATGCTTGTTGGTCAATTTGGACTCGTATTAATCTATGTGAGATGTAGGATTTGAACCAGTTAAGGACCGTCCCGCCTATTCCTAGGTTCTCTAGTCTGTTGATCAGTGTCGGGTGATTGATGTTATCGAAGGCGGCTGAGATATCTATAAATAGGAGTAAGAAGCCATGGTGTTTGTCATCTGTGCCCCTGATGAGAAAGTCCATTAGTGTGATTAGGAGGGTTTCTACTCCGTGGGATGGGCGGAAGCCAAATTGGTGTGAGTCAAGTGGTTTGTGCTCATCAATGTGTTCTTGTAACTGAATTTGGATTGTTTTCTCTATTATTTTGGCAATGAATGGAATGCTGGCTATGGGTCTGTATGAGTTCGGGTCTTTTGAGTCAAGCTTATTATTCTTTATTATTGGTCAGAGTGTTGTGAGTTTTAGGGCATCGGGCATGATGCCTTGTGAAAGGGATTGGTTAACTATATCTTGTATGTTTACCGCCAGTTCATTTTTTGCACACTTAATCCATGATACAGGGCATGGGTCGAGTGGGGAGGTGGTGGTGTTTATCATTGTTATAATTTTGAGGAGTTGCTTTTGTTCTACCAACTGGAAATTTGTCCATATGTGAGTGGTTGTTGTGTTTGATAATAATGGAGTCGGGGTAGTGGTCTTGTTTTTTAGTTTTTCTGCAAAGTGTTCTGCTAGTGATTGTATATTCATTGCTTGTTGTTTAGGTTCGGTGTTATTAGTTTTGGTTAGTGTTCTTACTATCGCGAATAACTCCCTAGGGCGGTTGATGGATGAGTTTATTACTTTGGAGTGGTAGTCTCTTTTGATTTGTTGATTGCGTTTTGTATTCTATAAGTAGGAGCATGTATTGGGATTTGTTTTCCTCAGATTTAAGTTTTCTCCATCTCTTTTCTAGTCTCCTCAGTTGTTTTTTTAGTTGTGTCAGCTCTTTGGTGAACCATTTTTCTGTCTTTTTTGTTTGTTTATGTGAGATTCGTGTGGGGAGCGCTGCTTTTTGAATCGTTAGATTCCAATGAGCTATGGTTGAGTTGATGTCTGGTGAGACTGTGTTTAGTTTGGGTAATACTTTGTCAAGGAATGTGTCTTTGTCAAAGCGTATGAAACGTGATGTATGTGGAGTTGTGCTTGTATTGTTTTTTGGGATTTGTGCCGGTAGCTGGATTGTGATAAGATGGTGGTCTGACCAGGGTACTTCTGTTATATTCGGAGTGTAATGTGGTAAGTGACTGCAGAGTGTGGATGAGAGGAAGATTACGTCAAGTATGTTGCCTTTCTTGTGTGTGGGAGCATGTATTATCTGAGTGAACCCCATTTGTGTCATAGCATCTATGAAGTTATCTGATTGTGTGTGGTTCAATGATGGGAGGTTCAAATCACCAAGGAGTATAAGTGGTTTGCTTTGCGACGCTGTGCATGCGAGTTCTAGAATAGGGGTGAGGTTTTTGTAATCGGATGCTGGGGGTCTGTATATGAGGGTGAGAGCCAAGGTTTTATTTTCTATGTTAATGATGTCCATTCCATCTATATTATATTATCTATATTATATATTATTTATCACAGAGCCAGAGGTTGCGTCAACTCTCCGGACAGTTTTTGTTTTATTTGTGGGGAATATACCGTGAAAAAGCGGCAGAGGAACATTTCTGCATTTATTAAAAAAGTATATTTCGCCTATTTCGGTTTGAAGTTAGGCGATCAAGACAAACTGTGGGCTCCTCACAAAGTGTGCAAGACATGTGAGGAAGATCTACGCTTATGGATGAAAGGTAAGAAACAAGCATTTCGTTTCGGAATACCTATGATGTGGCGTGAACAAAGAGACCACAGCAGTGACTGCTATTTTTGCTCTTGCATTGTGAAGGGATACAACTTAAAAAATAAGAACGTAATAAGTTACCCCAACCTTACCTCAGCAATTAGGCCTATGCCTCATAGCAACGAAGTACCTGTGCCTGAACCACCAAAATCTTTGGATCATATTTGTGTGGACGGTTCTGATCATGATGAGACTCATCAGATGGCTTTTCCCGATGAGTCCAGTACTTCCGAGTTTGAAACTGAACCAGATCCGAAACCTGAACTTTTCTCTCAAGCTGAATTGAATGATTTAGTCCGGGATTTAGGACTCCCAAAAGATGCTGCCCAACTGCTAGGTTCTCGGCTTAAACAGAAAAATCTATTGTCACCAGGAACAACTTTTTATTGGTACCGTAACCGCGAGACACAATTTTTGAAGTATTTCAGCAAAGAGGAAGATTTGGTATTTTGCAACGATATATACGGAGTGATGGAAAAGTTTAAACTCAAGTATGATCCTGCTGAATGGCGGCTGTTCATTGATTCGTCAAAAGACAGCATAAAAGGTGTTCTTCTTCATAATGGCAACACATTCGCTTCAGTTCCTATTGCTCACTCTGTTATTCTCCAAGAAAAATACGAGAATTTGGCCCCGATTCTTCAGAAGATTCGTTATGATGAGCATAAGTGGATGATTTGTGGAGACTTTAAAATTCTATCCATGCTATTAGGGCAGCAATCCGGTTTCACCAAATATCCCTGCTTCCTTTGCTTGTGGGATAGCCGGGCCCGCGACCTACACTGGGGGAAAAAAGACTGGCCAATTCGGCAGTATTTGAGACCCGGTGAGAAAAATGTTCTTCATGAGAGCTTGGTACCTCGTGATAAAATTCTATTACCACCTCTCCACATTAAGTTGGGTCTCATTAAGCAATTCATCAAATCCCTTCCAAAAGATGGTGAGTGCTTTCGGTACCTTTGCTCAAAGTTCCCCCGACTTTCTGAAGCAAAGCTAAAGGAAGGAGTGTTTGTTGGTCCTGATATAAGGAAACTCATTTCAGATGGAGCATTCGCTGAAACGATGTCTGAGAAGGAAAAAGAAGCCTGGGATTCCTTCAAGGATGTTGTTCTCAAATTCTTGGGGAACAGGCGGGATGAGAACTATAAGGATATTGTTGCCAGGATGCTCAATGCCTTCAAAGAACAAGGCTGTAACATGAGCCTGAAAGTCCATTTCTTGCACTCCCATGTGAACTACTTTCCCGAAAACTTGGGGGCGTACAGTGAAGAACAAGGTGAAAGGTTTCACCAGGACATCAAGGACGCAGAGAGAAGGTACCAAGGAAGATGGAACACCACTATGATGGCTGATTTCTGCTGGTTGCTGCTGCGGGAAACCCCAGATGAAAAATACGCCAAGCAGCGCACCAAGAGAAGCATTCGGGGGAAGAAGAAACGGGCCCACCAGGAGATTGATTGACCCAAGAATGACTTTAAAATCTAAACTGTGTTGACAAATATCGTGTTTTTACTAAACTTTGAAATAAAAATTTGCTAGTTATTACCACAGTGTCGGATCTCATTTATTAGAATTTTATTTTCACACCATCGGGTGTTTGTCTTCATGTATTGCAATGGTGCGGTTTGCGTTTTCTATTCTTACATACATACCTGTACAACATTTTTTGCACATTTCTTTGCTTTGCTTTGTGTCTAACCTCGCTCTTATATGCTCAATGTTTGTGCACATGTATGTGGCTGTTTTAAGTGCAGACAATTTTGCTACCATCACAGTGTGTTTTGTTGACATTACTCTATTCTTATGTGCTGCCTTGTTACAATTTTCTTTATTCTTATTTGAATAACTACTAAACAATTAGTATAAAGAATTCATCCAAGAAACTTTTATCTCGATCGCACTCAATCTGAAACGTTCACCTCAAACTGCTAACCCAATGTAGCAAAAAATCTGTACGTGATGGAGCAAATTGGTTACCAGATTTGGATTCAGCGCACCAAAAAACGTAAAAATCAATCGAAACATTAGAGGCAGTTTAAAAAAACTTTTTTTTAATGTACCTGTGTAATTGTTAGTATAACCAGTCCCAGTTACTGAGCCGTATGATAATAGGCAGTTTACTGTCTGGACCCCATAAGAAAATAAAAACCTAAGCACCGACAGTCAGGGAGATAGGTTAGACATAGGGTGCTATGGACATCTCCCAATATGCGCATACCTATATATATATATATATATATATATATATATATATATACGTATATATATATATATGGAAAGACATACATATCTATACATATGAGAATATATATGCCTAGACAAGCGTGAGATATATATCTACATATAGAAATGTAGATAGAGATATGTATAGGTAGAGACGGGGTGGCTGATGCCCACCCAGGGTATACAAACATGTATGCACAGGACACATACATACAGGAAAATAATTTTAAAAATACATGCCTGCAACCCATCCACAGAAGAACATTCACATGGGGAATGTGATGGGAAAAAAATTCATCCAATAATAGGGGGTGAAACCCATCTGAAGAAATATAGAGAAACTATTTCTGTGGAGCAGGAATGTAGGTCAGTGGAAGAACCAGTATGGTTGCGTGAAACACAGAGGACAACAGCAGTCTGGCAAGAGTACGTTAGTAGTATCTTAGGACTCTGATATGTCCAAAGGACAAGAAGAACGCAGAGACGGAGATACCAAAGTGACCCAGCCAAGGGGTTCAGGGGCATCATGTACGGTAAAAGAGTATGCGTTGTCCAGGTGGAGTAGAAAACATAATGCCAAGCTGGAAGGAACAGGAGTATATTCCGGGCAGATTGGAAACTCCGTGGACATACACGTAGAAAAAAACTTGTCCTCTGTATATGAAAGACCCTCAGAGACAAGTTCAATACTCTGTAGCAAGGGCTCATAGCAGAAAGCTTCTCTGAAGGTTGCAGAGAGCAGTGTGCAGGAGAATTATAAGATAAAACTGACAGATGTGTTGCCATATCCTAGGAAAGGATATGGCTAGAAGAAGATAAGCAGCAGTGAATAGTATTATGCAAGATAGTTGCAAGTAGCTTGCAATGAGCACTAAAGTAATCACTGGAACTCCTGCATATACAGCAACTGAACCAAACAACAGAGGGGATTCTCCTGTATGAAAACAGAGAGAAAACAGACAAAGGCAGCGGAGAAGATTTCCGTTCCAGTCTGATGAGTTGTTCAGAGCACGCGTTGAAGGAAAAACGAACAGTCTATACTGGAAGAAAAGGAAGTGTTTCAGTATGGCACCAACTCAAGCAGGGGAGACCCTGGAAGAGAGGGGGTTGGAAAGTGACTTACCATGTGGTAAGTCAGCTGAGGGAAAAGATGTCCATATGGGGACAGAACTATCATGGGATAGTTGTAACCTCCCTTCGTGGTAGTAAGAAAGGGAGAAGTCTGTAACCCATGGACAAAAGTATCCCCAGAGCATAGCATACTGGAAAAGAAAAACCAGTGTAGAGTTTGAAGAATAAACTTCCGCTAAGGAGAAGTTAACTGTAGATTGCAATACACAGGAACCTATGGGTGCTGGTTATGAGTAGACTGGGTAGAGTCTGGAGACTTCAGAACAGGATGAGATGTCCCTTGCTTGGGTACACCGGGAGGATGGGCAGAATAAGGATGAAACTTTCTCTTCTTCGGAAAAGACGGTTTGGTAGGACATTTCCTACGTCCTTGGGAAAAAGAAGGCTTAGGATGGTTTCCAGAACCAGGAAAGTCAGTGGAGCAATGAGCAACCTGACGCAAAGCTTCTCTATTGAAAAGGTTTTCTCCAGTACAAGGAGAATTACCCAGTGTATGTTGTGCCCATCTGCTCAAGTCTGAAGCCTGCAGCCACGCTGTACGACGCGCTCCAATGGCAATAGCAGAGGATCTGCTAACAGACTCAAAGGAGTCTAGAGAAGCCCGAGAAAGAAACCAAGAGATATTCCTGCTATGATTAAGAAGCAAGGAATAGTCAGAGGCCTTAGGTTCTGACAAAAAAGGAGACAAAAGAGATAACTTCTCTGTGACCTCCTGAAGTGTGAGACTCATGTAAAAAATATATGAAATAATTCTTGAAGCCAACATAGAAGTTTGGAAGGTTTGACGTCCATAGGCATCAAGTGCTTTAGATGCACGACCTGGTGGGAAAGAAGAATGCTTCTTTTTGCTTCTGACCTTCCTCATTGCTGATTCCACTACAATGGAATGATGCGGAAGTTGGCTTTTCTGAAACCCCGGAGAGGGAGGCACCTGATACAGAACATTCATGGCTGTAGAAGGCGCAGGAACCTGTAAAGGTGATTCCCAACTCCTCAGAAGAAGGTCCTGCAAAGACTGATGCAAAGGAAGCATTATGGTTTCCTTTTCTGCAGGATCTTGGTCAAGAGTAGGACCAGGAATAGGAATGGCAAGAAAGGCTGCCATGTCAAGGAGAAATTTCTGAAAAGAAGGATCTCCCAGAGGAACTATTCCAGGGTAGGCTGAGGTTGAATGAGCAGCGTGAACACCAGAAGACCTACTGGACTGGTGCATAAAAAGAATCCTGCTAGATGGAGAACGATACTGACAGTTCTGATTCGAGGCAGTTAGTACTGCGTCGTTGGTTCCCGGTATCGATTCCAAGCTAGGCATACAAAGGATCGATGGCACCGATGGAACTGCAGGAAACGATGTCGACACCGGTACCGGCATCGGGGACGGTAATGCCATCGTAGCAGGTATCGGAGGTTGCCGAAGCGGTACCGACGTAACCAGAGAGCTTTGGTGATTATCCCCGGTAATGCGTAGTCGGAGGCGACATGGATCGGCTCCGAAACGCGTCGGAACCAAGTCATCTAGACTGGATATGGATTCCAGACTGGGCACCGAAACGAGCGTCGGTGGTGGAATCGGCGATGCTGCTACCTGAAGGTCAATCGGAATCGTATCGATCGGTACCGAAGGCACCGAGGACGTCCAAGGATGACGCCCGGTGAAGAGAGGAACACTCGACACCGGCGCCGATGTTGGGGTATCGGTACCGCTCGAAGCCGGTACCCCCCCAAGCATGGCGTAGATAGAGGAAAGCCCATCCGGGGCGCATCGATTGGCCCCGAAGGTACCCAGGGCACCAGATGACGATCCCCGGTGAAGAGTGGAACACTCGACACCGATGCCGGGGCATCGGTACCGCTCGACGCCGGTATCAACCCCGCGGTTGGCTGGGATACAGGAAATCTAGACTGGGTCGTATCAATCGGCCCCGAAGACTCCCGACGACGATCCCTGGTGAAGAGCGGAGCACTCGACACCGATGCCGATGCCGGGGGATCGGCACCGCTCGAAGCCGACACCAACCCCGCGCATGGCTGGGAAGCAGGAAAACCAGTCTGGGTCGGGTCGATCGGCCCCGAAGATACCGAGGACACCAGACGACGACCCCTGGTGAAGAGTGGAGCACTCGACACCGGTGCCGATGCCGGGGGAGCGGTACCGCTCGAAGCCGGTACCAACCCCACGCATGGCGGGGACGCAGGAAAGCCAGTCTGGGTCGTGTCGATCGGCCCCGAAGGTACCGAGGACACCAGCTGACGATCCCCGGTGAAGAGTGGAACACTCGACACCGATGCCGATGGATCGGCACCGCTCGAAGCCGACACCAACCCCGCGCATGGCTGGGAAGCAGGAAAACCAGTCTGGGTCGGGTCGATCGGCCCCGAAGGTACCGAGGACACCAGACGACGACCCCTGGTGAAGAGTGGAGCACTTGACACCGGTGCCAATGCCGGGGGAGCGGTACCGCTCGAAGCCGGTACCAACCCCGCGCATGGCGGGGACGCAGGAAAGCCAGTCTGGGTCGTGTCGATCGGCCCCGAAGGTACCGAGGACACCAGCTGACGATCCCCGGTGAAGAGTGGAACACTCGACACCGATGCCGATGGATCGGCACCGCTCGAAGCCGACACCAACCCCGCGCATGGCTGGGAAGCAGGAAAACCAGTCTGGGTCGGGTCGATCGGCCCCGAAGGTACCGAGGACACCAGACGACGACCCCTGGTGAAGAGTGGAGCACTTGACACCGGTGCCAATGCCGGGGGAGCGGTACCGCTCGAAGCCGGTACCAACCCCGCGCATGGCGGGGACGCAGGAAAGCCAGTCTGGGTCGTGTCGATCGGCCCCGAAGGTACCGAGGACACCAGCTGACGATCCTCGGTGAAGAGTGGAGCACTCGACACCGGTGCCGATGTCGGAGGATCGGTACCGCTCGAAGCGGATACCACCCCCGAGCATGGCTCAGGTATGTTCTGTGAGGAGTGAACCCCAGGAACAACCTGAAACCCCGTAAATGCTTTGGAGCCCGAAGACTCCCGCCGGGGTCTTATTGCCAATGGAGTCTTGAGGGCAAGGCCGGAGCCGTCATCATGCTGGGCATGAGACCTACCCATCAAGAATTGGCTAGTCTTAACAGACTGTTTGTGGGTTACCTGATCCTGGAGAGAAGAATTTATTTATTTATTTATTTATTTTACAGTTTCTTTTATACCGCGCTATTTGACATCAGTGCGGTTTACAATGAACATAAAACTACACGTCACAAAGATTGATCAGTGCTTACAATGAACAGGACAATAAGCTAGGTATACATTAAACAGGTTTCATAAACAGAGAACATGAGAACTATGTACAAAAGGAACTATGTACAGAGCAACTAAATGCAGCTATATGTAGGGCTTAAATGAGTCTAGGTAATTTCTTGATGAGAGGAGGTGCAAGGTGAGATTGCAGTTCTGCGAATTAAGACTATGGAGTGCATGGGTTTAATGTGTTGGCCTGGGGTGTAGAGGTGGGTTGGTATGAGGTGGTGTCTGAAACATCGTAGTGCTGCAAGAACAGGTGATGCTTCAGTGCCTTCCTGAACTGGGAGAGGTCACTGATGGTTCTGATGCCTGATGGTAGGGCGTTCCAACATGATGGTGCAAAGTAAGAGAAGGCTCTGGATCTGGTGAGTTGAGAGCATTTCGTGATTGCCTTAGGTAGTACAAGAGAGTTGGAGGCAGTCGATCTCCTTGCTCGATTAGGGGGTGTAATTGATATCAGGTCGGTGATAGAAGATGCGGAGTTGTTATTGATCGCTTTGTGAGTCATAATTAGGATCTTGAAAGAGATCCTGGATTGTATAGGAAGCCAATGTAGCTGTTTCAGTATTGGAGTGATGTGGGTTCTCTTGGAGGCTCCATAAAGGATTCTTGCAGCTGAGTTCATTGCCAATTGTAAGGGGTTAATCGTGCTCTTTGGTAGGCCATGTAGGATCGCATTGGCGTAGTCCAGGTGAGGCATTATTAAGGCCTGAAAGACTGATCGAAAGTCATCTGGTTCTAGCAGCTGACGCAGATGACGAAGGGTCCGGATTTTATGATAGACAGATTTCGCTACGTTGCTGATATGAGCCTTCATATTGAGTTGTTGATCGAGCGTAACCCCTAGGTATCTAACTGTAGTCTTGCAGAGGAGTTCAGCGTCACGCACCTTGATGGACGTTGGTAAGGTAAATGCAGGGTTTCTGGTCACGAAGAGGACTTCTGTCTTTTTAAAATTTATCTTAAGCATTTGTGAATTTAGCCAGTCTGTGACTGCGTCAAAGCACTTGTTTAGTGGGGAGAGGTCCAGGAGTTCTGTCGAGAATGGCATATACATAAGGACATCATCAGCATAGACCAGGCAGTTGATGTTAAAAGAGTGGATGAGGTCACAGATAGGCTGCATATAAACGTTGAAAAGTAAGGCGGAAAGGGAGGAGCCTTGTGGCACACCTTTAGTTTGAGGGAAGGGGTCAGAGGTTGAAGATCCAGAGCGAACATGTTGCCAACGGTCTCTGAGGTATGAAGAGCACCAAGAGAGGGCTGATCCATGAACTCCCTTCTCTCTAAGACGTGACAGGAGTACTTCATGATCAACAGTGTCAAACGCCGCGGCAATGTCCATGAAGATTAAAGCAAAACCTTGTCTGACGTTGTCTAGGCCTATGGTTAGAGCATTAAACAGGGATGTCAGTAGAGTTTCCACACCATGTGATTCACGAAATCCATGCTGACATGGGTGCAAGGGTGCATTGGAGTCAAGATAATCTTGTAGTTGACGTTGGGTAATCTTTTCGATGATTTTCGAAAGGAGAGGAATGCTGGAGATGGGTCTGTAGGATTCCATCAAGGAGGGGTCCAACCTGCTGTTTTTTAGGAGAGGTCTGATGGAGGTCTGCTTCAGAGTGTGAGGGAAGGTCCCAGTAGAGAACGATACATCTATCATTTTAGCTAGAAATGGGCTGAGATCCGCCCGGAGTGACTTTATCCAGGAAGCTGGACAGGGGTCGGAAGGTGATGTAGTGGAGTTTATTTTTAAGATGGTGTCTTGAATGACTCTGTCATTTGGGGTGGAGAAGGATGAAAGAGTGTGTTGAGTCTCGCCTGAGAATTGGCTAGGTGAGGGTAGAGGGACAGTGTAGGGAGTGTTGGCTGAAGTAGGGGGCATAGAGGTTGGAGCAAGCTGATTACTTTTGCTTCGTAAGTAGTTGGCATATTCCTGAGGGTCTAGGTGGGGCAGTGCACCCTGAGAAGGTTCCTTTGCTAAGGTTTTCACAATGTGGAAGAGCTGGTGAGGTTTGTTGAGGGAGCGCTGTAGTCTGCCTGCGTAATATTGTTTCATACTGGAAGATACGGATGAGCGATGTCTTGTTAATTGTGTTTTGAATGCATCATGATTTTCAGCTGTTCTTGATCGTCGCCACCGTCTTTCTAGTTGTCTGAGGAGGAGGAGTGATTTTCGTAGCTCTGGGGAGTACCATGGTGCATTCTTTTTCTTATGAGGTGCCTTGATTGAGGTAGGAGAGTGGATCACAGCATCTAGGCAGGAGTTCCAAGAATTGACCATGTCATCAAGGCTTTTTTCAGGAGGGCAAAGTAGGTTCTGGGTCCTCTTTAGGATGTCTTCTCTGTTAAAAGGGTGAAAGCGTCTAAAGTGTTCTGGGGAGGGTGCATCTACTGGTAATGTCTTGGAAGATCTAGAACATATTGGCATCTGGAACAGGATCAGGAGATGATCAGACCATGGTACTGAGATTGAATTTAGGTAGGAATTGTGCCAATGAGTAGAGCTGATTGTGGTGCAAAGATAAGGTCCAGTGTGTTACCTTTTGTATGAGTAGGAGTGTCGACCAACTGAACATAGCCTAGTTCACTGAGAGCATCAATAAAGGCATTGGTGTGGCTGTCTTGAATGGTTGGGAGGTTAAGGTCGCCTAGAACCCAGTTTGGGGTGTGTGGGTTCGTAGAGTTACAGGCAAGATCAATGATTGTGGCTAAATCGTCTGGTGAAGAGGATGGTGCTCTATAAAGTAAATTGATAGTGACCTGCTTATTTGTGATGGTCACAAAGTCAAGGGTCGAAGTGCTGTTTGAGGCTACAAGCTGGAACCTAAGGTCAGATTTGGATAAGATGAGTACCCCTCCACCGCGGCGGTCAGTTCTGTGACATGAGTGAACTATGAAGTTGGGAGGAACAATCTGGTGGAGGAGCACAGAGTCAGAGGCGGATAGCCAGGTCTCAGTGACACATAAGATATCGAGGTTATGAGCTGAGAGAATACCTGTTAATGCTGGCCATTTTTTCCGTATTGATCGAGCATTTATTAGTGCACATTTGAGGTTAGAGGGATGGAGAGGCTGTGTGCTCTGAGGAGGGTTGTGCTGCTGTAGGGCAACATAGATCACATGTGGACCAGGTGGGCGCCGTGGTGGTTCAGTTTGATGGTTGGGGAGGCCAAAGGGTCTTTTCCATGGTCTATGAAGGATTGGAATAGTGTTGTGGGGTGAAGTAAAGGCTAGGGTGTCATATGTTAAAGCTATTAACATATAACAGAGAGAGAGGGTAAAGGGGTATGAGGTTGAACAATATGGTAGCATGGTGAAGGTAAAGAGTGAGCTAGTGTAATGGTACTAGATAATATCTGTGTGCACTAGGAAGTGTTCAAATATATATCTAAACAAAAAGGCAGAATAAGTGATCAATTAATTGAAATAGCTAGAGCAAGACTGGAATAGTATCTATTCAGTATAAACTATTAAACAGGATGCATAGCATTAGGAGACAAAGTATCTAGAGATAGTATACAATGTTGCCAGGTGACTGACTGACTCTAGCCTTATCCTCTAGTGAGGGGCTTGCATAAGTATACGGCATGCAATACAAAAACAAACCTGGTCAGGCATTATATGTGGGCTCCGTTTTGAATTGCATGTTGTGCCCCGCCTAAGTGCCACGCCAAAGGGCCCTCAGGCGCGGGACCGACAGGCGCGGGCCCGCCTGTCGGCGGCTTGAAATTAATGGAGCTGCTGCTCCCCTCCCACAGCCCCGATTGGGCCGGAGGCAGGCAGATGGTCTGGCCCCTCTCACAGGGAGTCCGACGATGGAGTCCTTCCCGCCGTCGGCGGCTTGAAATTAATGGAGCTGCTGCTCCCCTCCCACAGCCCCGATTGGGCCGGAGGCAGGCAGATGGTCTGGCCCCTCTCACAGGGAGTCCGACGATGGAGTCCTTCCCGCCGTCGGCGGCTTGAAATTAATGGAGCTGCTGCTCCCCTCCCACAGCCCCGATTGGGCCGGAGGCAGGCAGATGGTCTGGCCCCTCTCACAGGGAGTCCGACGATGGAGTCCTTCCTGCCGTCGGCGGCTTGAAATTAATGGAGCTGCTGCTCCCCTCCCACAGCCCCGATTGGGCCGGAGGCAGGCAGATGGTCTGGCCCCTCTCAAAGGGAGTCCGACGATGGAGTCCTTTCCGCTGTCGGCGGCTTGAAATTAATGAATAAACCGGTGTCCTCACCTCAGGAGGAAAAACGGCATTGAGGGATACCCGAAAAAGAGAAGGTCTTTTCCCGATACTAAAGCCTGATGGACCAGGGGAAAAGGGGTCAGGACCCAAACAGGTTAGACACCAGTGAAGGCACTTCTTAGGGGAAGAAGGCTCCATGTTGGAAAGGCCTGTTAGGCCTCAAAAAGATAAAAGAAAAAACTGAGGAGAAGTTATTTGTCTAAGTTGGAAAAGAAAAGAATAAAGCACCGGCGGTACCGGTATCGGCGGGAAAGACAGCCGCGACCACAAGGAAACAAGAAAATAATGATTTTAAAGAAAAATGTTTCTGCGGTGACAGGAGGTACGTCCTGTTGGCTCCGCGGAAAAACGAAAACTGAGGAGAGGCAGTGGGAAAGGCGGGAAGTCACCGCGCAGGCGCGAGGGATGCTCCCAAAAGCTTTCTGATTGGATGCTGGGGAGCATTCCCGTGCGGGCTCCGTCGTTGCCGACGTACCCATGTGTGAAGACTCATTCCTGCTTGTTCCTGGAGATACTATGTTACTATGTATGAAGGCATACACCCTAGTCGTGGAGGCCTTTTGGGAGGCCAGAAGGATTTCTCCACATCCTTTGGGAGGTTGAAGGAAGCTAACGCTACCCTTTCAGCAGGCAAGCCATGAGTGAAAGGGATCTCAGGTTGGGGTGCAGGAAAGAGCCTGTCTCCTGTGAGAGTAGGTCTGGGGCATGGCCCAGAGGAATTGGCGACTCCGCCACCAGGGAGAGAAGCAGTGGGAACCAAGGTTGCCTGGGCCACTGGGGGCGCTATCAGTATCAGTGATATCCTGTCAAGCTGGGCCTTGAAGATGGCAACCAATGGTGTCGGTGGGAAGGCACAGAGAAGGCCTTCCATCAACTGAATGAAGAATGCGTCCACAGCCATCTGGGATGGGTGTGGCTGATGGGAGCAGAAACGGGGCAACTGCGTGTTGTATGGGCTGGCGAACAGGTACACTAGGGCATGCCCCAGAAAGAGTAGTTACTCACCTGTAACAGGTGTTCTCCAGGAGCAGCAGGAATCAGTCCTCACATATGGGTGTCATCAACGCCGATGAAGCCCCAGCGGAGCATTTCCCCAGCTTTCCATGAAAGCCTTTGGGAATGCAGGCATGCATGCGCGGTTCCCTTCCCGCCTAAAGGTGCCATCTTACCTCAGTCAAATGACATAGCTAAGAACAGCACACAAAAATGAAAAATGAACTATGTACAATTGCAACTCCCAGGGGAGGAGGGAGGGTTGTGAGGACTGATTCCTGCTGCTCCTGGAGAACACCTGTTACAGGTAACTACTCTTTCTCCAGGACCAAGCAGGAAGTCAGTCCTCACATATGGGTGACTCCCTAGCTCTGGGCTACCGAGGAACCCAGGCTGAACAAGAGAACTCCCTCTAGTCCCAGCATCAAAGAAAGGCTTTTCACTGACACAACCTCCACCGGTAGCCCAACAGAGGGCAGGAGTTGCCTAAACCTCAAAGAGATTCTGGAGTACTGCCTGGCCAAAAGCACTGTCCCTACGGGACTCCCTCTCCAGACAGTAATGGGCCGCAAAAGTCTGGCTTGAAGACCAAGTTGCAGCCCTGCAGATGTCTACCAACGGTACAGAGCGGAGATGAGCCACTGAGGCAGCCATTGCCCTGACTCGGTGGGCCGTGACCCGACCCTGCAAAGGAAGGTCAGCCGCCTTGTAAGCCCAGGTGATACAGTCAGCCACCCAGATGGACAAGGTACGTTTGGACACAGCTAACCCTAAATTATTAGGGTCAAAAGATATGAAGAGCTGAGTAGCCCTTCTGTGCCCTTGCGTACGGTCAAGGTAGAAGGATAAGGCCCTCCTACAGTCCAGGGTATGCAGAACTGCTTCAGCCTGGCTTGCATGAGGCCTAGGGAAGAATGTTGGGAGAACCACCTCCTGGTTGAGGTGGAAAGAGGAGACAACCTTTGGGAGGAACTTTGGATGAGTCCTGAGGACTACCCTGTTCCTATAAATTCTGGTGTAAGGCCTATCACAGACCAGGGCCTGAAGCTCACTCACTTGCCTAGCCGAGGTAAGGGCTATCAGGAAGAGTGTCTTCCAGGACAGGAAGCGTAGTGGACAAGTAGCCATCGGCTCAAAAGGTGGGCGAGTCAGTTGTTGCAAGACCACATTCAACTCCCACTTAGGGGCAGGAGGACGGATTGGAGGCTTGAGCAAGAGCAAGCCTCTGAGAAACCGGGACACCAAAGGGTGAACCGACAGAGAGTGTCCTTCCACCAGAGAGTGGTGAGCTGCTAGTACTGAGAAGTGGACCCGAACAGAATTGGACTTAAGACCTTGATTGGATAAGTGCAGTAAGTACTGAAGCACTACGGGCACAGTACAGAAGAAAGGATCCTCTGTACATAACTGACACCACACTGAAAACCTTTTCCATTTAAGAGCATAGGTTTTCCTAGTGGATTGTTTCCTAGAGGCTAGGAGAACTTCCTCAACCTCCTGAGGTAGGCCCCAGGGAACCAAAACTACCCTTGCAGCCTCCATGCCATCAAATTGAGAGCTTTGAGATTGGGGTGCAGAAGGGAACCCTGATCCTGAGAGAGAAGGTTGGGTTGTAACCCCAGAGGTAGAGGGGGATCCACTGCCAATTGAAGTAGAAGTGGAAACCAGGGCTGTCTGGGCCACCTGGGAGCCACCAGCAGGACTGAGGCCTTGTCCTGAAGAACCTTGAACAGAGTTCGGGCCACCAAGGGCGTGGGAGGAAACGCATACAGGAGGCCCTGAGACCAGGGAATCAGAAAAGTATCTGCTGTTACCCGCAGAGGATGCGGTTGCCTGGAGCAGAAGTGTGCGAATACCAATCCCCAATTCAGTGATACTATATTGTACTGTCAAAACAATCACCAAAATAACCCCCGTGGAAAATGTAATACAAACAACGTTCTTTTTGTCGGATGTTACAGGAAAGGAACATGTACAAATACTATGTCCACCACTCAGTTACATCCCTTTTATTAAATTTCTTATTAAAATCACGTCTACTTAGCTGAATAAGACGGTTGTCAAAAGTCCTTATCAAGCACTTGATAAGGACTTTTGACAACCGTCTTATTCAGCTAAGTAGACGTGATTTTAATAAGAAATTTAATAAAAGGGATGTAACTGAGTGGTGGACATAGTATTTGTACATGTTCCTTTCCTGTAACATCCGACAAAAAGAACGTTGTTTGTATTACATTTTCCACGGGGGTTATTTTGGTGATTGTTTTGACAGTGGAGCAGAAGTGTGGCAGCTGTTTGTTCAGAGGACTGGCAAACAGATCTATGGATGGAAGTCCCCATTTTATGAAAATCTTGAACTACCAAAGGATGGAAATTTTGATTTATTAGAAACAAGCAACAAAATACACACAAAAAGCAAAACAGCAAACCCAAACAAGACCCACCCACCCCAAACCCCCACCCACCCCGACAAAGCAAAAACAAGCAACCCGACTCCCCACCCGTGACCCACCCCAACCCACCACCATACACAGCAAACATCCCTCGTGCCCAACCCCCCGCCCGACAACAGCTCAGAACAGTTCAAGCAATGTCCAAGTCCATGTCCATGGTACCCAGCTGTTTGAGACTGCCAACACCACATGACAACCCCCCCAACCACACCCAACAATCCCGCACTACAAGTACATCCTAATATACATAGTCCTCCATCCCCATCCCCACCCCCAATAAGGAACAGCAGATCCCCCACCTCCCACCCCAACCCCTACACCATCCCCAACCACCCCACAAAGAAAAACAGCGAAAACCCCACATCCCCTTACCAATACGAAAACCAACCACCCCCACAAACTAAAATAAAGGCAACATCTGGCCCTTCCCCAACAAAGTCCCACCAAAAGAAACCACAGAAACAATACAAAACCAAACAGAACAAAACACAGCGATGCCCTGCAATGCAAGACAATGGAGCGGGATGCACAAAAAGACGATGAAAATTCAGCACTCCTGGAATGAGAGACAGAGTGAGAAAAACCCCATCCCCTGACTGCAGACCAGAACTGACCACAGCAGCCCAAAAGGAGAGAGGGAGAGAGAAAGAGTGGCCAAACCTCCTTCTAAATCTTCATCACCAGTCCCCCCCCCTCCCTGGCCATAGGGAGAAACCCCCAAATCCCTAACTAAAACCCCAGGTCAACCCTCCCCCCGACTTCATGGGGGGCGGAGGGTGAGGTTACGCCACAGACGCTCCCAACGATGGGCCGCTACCACCCCCCGTTCGCGTTGCGCCATGCTGGCCACTTCCTCCAGAATGTCCCGCACAACCTCGTCAAGGGGCACGATCAACCCCCAGGCGGAGACATGACAGCGCGCTTGCCACAGGTGGTAGCACACTACAGCCGTGACGAGGTAGAGGGTCCCGGAGTCCTGCCTAGGGGGAAAGGACCAGGCCCCGTACACCCACTCCGCATATGTAAGGAGGGAAAGATCACGCAGGTGAAGAGCAGCGGACACCAACCGGCAGGCCGCCACATTAAAGGGGCACTGCCGGAGGAAATGGTCCATGGTCTCCGTCTGCCCTTCACACCCTGCCCTCGGACAGCCTCGCTCAGCCTGTGACCTGTACTTGAGGTTGTCCCTCACGTACAAACGCCCGTGGAAAGACAACCAGGCCACATCCCGAACCTTCCTCGGCAGCCGAGGGGAGTTCAACTGCCGAAGGCCCCGCAACATCACATCCGCCGGACAGTCCTGCAGGGCCAACCGTGGTTGAAAGTGGGAGGTGAGTACCATCCGGTACAATCCTTTCCGCACCAAGGACTGGGAGAGCAGGTCGGTCACCCCCCACCGCCGAATGAGCCCCACCATCGCAAAAACGTACGATGGGGCCTGTTCCCCACTCCGACGCACACGTGGGACCGAGGACGCCCCCTCCCACTGCTCCCAGAAGCGGGAGAACCACCCCCGATAGGAGGCCACCCACCAAAGCCCACCCCCCTCCTGCATCCTGCCCAAGTGAAACGCCATAGACAATACTGACAGGAAGACAAGGGGGTGCAACATACCCAAACCGCCCTGTGCCCGATCCAGGCAAACGATGTTGCGCTGGACAGGGTTCAGGCGGTTACCCCACAGAAAACAGAAAAAGACAGCACTAACAGATGCCTGACAGGACGACGGAAGAACGAAGACCGTGGCCACGTGCAGAAAGAGGGGAAGCAAATACGTCCCGAGGAGTTTGATCTTCTCCTCGAACGTACACCTCCACTCCCTCCACCGCAGCACCCGACACCGTGCAGTCTCAATACAACGATCCCAATTAGACACCGCACAGCCGAAGACGAGGCCCAAAACGCGGACCTCCCCCACGGGAGGAGGAAAGGGGGCACAGGAAGGCGGGGAGGCCTCCGATGGCCCCAACGACAGCATCTGACACTTGCTATGGTTGACAACAGAATGGGCCACCTCCGAGTACTCCTCCACGGCCTCCCGCAGGGCCTCCACCCCTTCGGTGCCATCCACGTAAACTGAGATGTCGTCAGCGTAGGCAACAACAGTCACCGGGGGCGCACCAAGCGCCTCCAGGTCCCGTAACTCACCCGAGGACAATCTCCGAAGGAAGGGGTCGAGGGAGAAAACATACAGCAGGGGGCACAAAGGGCACCCCTGCCGCACCCCCGAGGTGACACGAAAAGGCCGTCCGAGCCACCCGTTAACAAATGGGAAGCTCACCCCCCCCTCGGTACAGCACCTGCAAGACGAAGAGGAGGCCGAAATGCTGGAGCACCACCCACAGGTACCGGTGACTAACTCGATCAAAAGCCTTGGACTGGTCCAAGGAGGCCAACCAGTGGTCCTGTTGGATCAACCGGCCCCTCTCCCCCGAACGTAACAATACTGGGAAGGTGACAGCAAAACGCCCGACACCTCCACCAGTCGGTAGGCCAAACACTTGGCCAGGATCTTCCGGTCCGCGTTCAGAAGAGAGAGCGGCCGCCAAAAGTCCAAGGAGCTACCATCCTTTCCCTTGGAGAGCAGCCGAAGGACAGACTAGCGAAATGACCGCGGGAGAAACCCCGTGTCCATGATCTCCTGAAACAGGGAGGTCAGGAAGGGGGCCAGCTGGGCGATGAAAGTGCGATAGAACTCCACCGGGAGCCCATCACACCCAGGCACCTTCCCCAACGGCATGGCACGAATCGCCCTCTCCACCTCCACCTGCTGAATCGGAGCAGCGAGTGCATCAACCTGCGCCTGAACCACAGCCGAATACACCGGGGGAAGGCCCAGGTACTCTCGGATATGGGTGAGGTCCACAGGACAATCCTCAAACAGGTCCGAGAAGTATTCCCCCACCATCCGCAAAAGGTCCTCCTGAGAGGTATGAAGGGTACCGTCCTCGCCCCGCAGGGCCATCACCTCCCGACGCGAACCCTCTCCCTGCAAGCCAGGAAAGGATCTGGGGTGGCGACCCTACCAGCCGCCCCCTCGAAGCAAAGGGAGGCGTGGCGATCATAAAGCAGGTCACAAAGCTGGACTCGCACCTCTTCCACCTCCTCCCGTGCTGCCCCTCAGGATACCAAACGGTCCAGCGACCTCCGGAGGACAGTATAGGTAAGGTAGCGGGACTGAGCAATGGAGGCACCCCGGGAACGGAAGAGTTTGCGGGCACGCGTCTTCACCTCATCCCACCAAGCGCCACGGGAAGGAAAAATACCCAACAGGGTCTCCTGGTCTGCGAGAAAGGCCAAGAAATCCTGGACCACTTCTGATGTCGCCAACAACTGCACATTCAGTCGCCACAGACCAGGACCCCTGCTGAGCTCCTCGTGGTTAGCCAAGAAGGACACGGAGAGGACGCAGTGGTCCGAAAAGTCAACCGCCTGCAACTGCGGTGGGGAACACTCTACCCGGGCACTCACATATATCCGATCGATACGGCTCCTGCAGGTCCCATGGTAGTAGGTGAATCCCGGCGACCGTGGAAAGGCCCAGTGGTATATGTCCACTAGGTCAGCCGTCCGGGTCATCTCGGCCAAAAAGAGGCCCTCGTAACTGGGTGAGTGACGCTCCCCCCCTCGGTCCTGCAACAGGGTGGTGGTGTTAAAATCCCCTGCCAGGACCACCAAACGGGAGGTGTGTAAGTAGGGGCGGATGACCCGAAACAGGGTCTTCTGTGCCAACTTAGACTGGGGGCCGTAGACCACCACGAAACGAAACCGATGGGGCCTGCAGCAGCCGTCTAAGAGCAAACACCGGCCCTGCTCCAGTTCCCACACATACTGCACCTGGAATAGGTGGGACGTGAACAAAACCGCCACTCCTGCGTAGGGCTGGGCCGCAAGTGACCAGTACGAAGGACCCCACCTCCACTCCCGCTTCGCCCGATGAAGGCTAGCGAGCGAGGTGAGCCTGGTCTCCTGCAAAAAGATGACATCCAGCCCACTCGTGGAAAGAAAATCATAGGCCGTAGCTCTCGCCTGGTCCGTCAAAATGCTGGCCACGTTGATGGTGGCGCACGAGAACGCAGGAGTGCACGCCATGCCTATTTCGTGTGTAGTTTCCCCTTCCTCCTCTTCTCGCCGACCCCTGGATCCCCAGAATCCGCAAGCTGGAGCAACTCCTCGGGGTCCACGTTGACCACCTCGAGGATCTCCTCCTCCTCCTGCTCGACCCTGTCACCCCAGGGGGTGCTGGTGCCCCCGGGACCACCAGGCAAAGCTGTTGCAAGGGCTAACCCAGCTCCCACGGGGCGAGGGGGCACAAACAGGTCAGGGGTCGGAGGAATGATCTCCTCTGTGGGGTCCACCACCGGTGCCCCCCCTCCCCGGACACAGACTTAGACAACACAACAGTGCCCACCCCCTCGGGGGAGGCCAGGACGGCCGGGTCAGCAGGGGGCTCCTGCGGAGGTTCAGCACACAACTGCGGAGGCAACAGCCCGTCCTCCCTCACCCGTCCTGGCAGCCGCTCCAGGGCTACCACCGGGAGCCGGGCGCCAGGAGCCACGCTTTTTGGAGGACCCTGACTGCGACGCGCCTTCTGTACTGGAGGCCACCGCTGAGGAAGAGGGGCCGGCTCCGCCGCAAACTGCACCGGGCGCCGCACAGGGGGCCCTGCCTCCAACGGCAAGCCCTCATCAGCCTCAGCCGCATCGTCAGCCAAGACGACGAAACGGTTGAAGTCCAACATGGGCCCTGCAACCAACAATGGGGATGTCGTCCGTTTCTTCCTCTTGGCCTTGCCGCCCCTAGGAGGGACAGTAGTCCACTCCTGAGGCGGCACCACCCGCAACCCACTATCCTGCCGTGAAACATCTACCTCCACCACATTAACCCTCTCCTCCATCCTACCCGTATCCCCTCCCCTGGGTGGCTCCCTTGGCTCAATGACCTCCTCCACCCTAGGGCCCCCGGACTCCTCCTGAGGGAGAGGGTCCTACACAACATCCTCCTGCACAGGAGCCCGAGGTGGGGTGACAACATCCCCCCCCGGTCCATTGTGTGACGCGGAGGGGCAGCGGGCAAAGGGGTGGCCCAACTCCCCGCAAAGGTTGCACCGGATGAGCAAACACCCGGCCGAGGCGTGACCCCGTCCACCACAACGGGTGCAGACCTGCTTGGGACAGGTCATGCTCAGATGCCGGAATGAGCCACAGTGGTGACACTCGTGGGGTTGCCCAGGGTAGGGGCCCGGCGCCCTTAACCAGGGGTGCGAGAAGCACCGCGTGACGCGACAACCAAAACTGGATTCCTGCCCTGGGAGCGACTCATTCCTTACGAGGATGGTCACAGGTACCGCCCCCTGGCGAGAGACAGGCACAACATGAAAGTTGGCCCACCCACCTTGCTCCTTCTGCTGCTGGTATCGGTCCCAGAAGATCTCCAGCCCCCGTCTCAGCATGAAACTAACATCATACTCGATGGTGTTGTTCATGTTGATGAAGGCATACAGATCTCCCGGGAGAAACCCCAGCCCAAGGACCATCCTCAAGACATTTTCCCTGGCCGGAGGGGTCCTCTCCCCGGCCCACCAGATCTGCGCCACGTTGCGCCGTCGGACCTCACCCCCTACCCCTCGGAACCCCCCCACTTCCTCCCCCGCCCACAGGACCCCTCCCTTGGGGAACCCCCCTCCCCCCAGCCCCACCAGAGGTCCCTGTAACAGTACCAGACCCCCTCAGGGCCTCTGCAAAAGTACGGGGCGGAACCGACCCCCCTGCCTCCAGCCCCTCAGCTCCTCTCCCCTCCCCCTCGACAACCTGCGAGAGAGGCTGCTGCTGCGGCTCAGGATCCCCAGCCGCCACCAATGGAGCGGCAGTGGGACTGGGGAGTACCATCTCCGCCAACAGAGTATCGGGGATACTCCCCCTGTCTCCTTCCGAGGTGCCCCCTGTCAACTCCAGTTCCCCTCCCTCCACCCTATCCGACGTTACCTCCACAACCTGTCCCCCCCGAAGTGCCGCAAAGGCCCCTTTAGGGCCCTCCGGGGTCTCCAGGGCTAACAGAAGGGCATCATGTAATTGCTCCTCTGTGATGCCAGGTATACCAGGGAACCCCCTTATACCCCTGCCCTGCGTTCCCACACCCTCCACCCCTTCCTGAGTATCTGCTACCAGGACTGGGGAGCCATAGGGCCCCCCCCCCTTGCCTTGGGCTCTCTGGTGCTATCCTATCCCCCATCCCCGCGGACAACAGCCCCCTTTCCCCATCCGAGATGGCCACTGCCCCCCCTACCACTGGAGAGCAAGCCTTCCACTCCCCCTCCCTCTCCCCTGCAACCACAGGGGTTCCCTGCTCCTGTACAGTGAATATCTCATGTGCAGAATCCTCAATCATCCCACCAACCGCTCCCTCCTGCAGGGCTCCCGGCAACAAGGCAGGGCCTCCCTCCAACACAACAGGGCCCTGTAACAACACGACAGGGCCTGCGGATGACAAGGCAGGGCCCCCCCGATCCCCCTCCCGGCGGCCCCCCGCCCATCCCCGGTCCTACCTTATTGCCGGTGCCAGAAGCAGCACAGAAGCCAGGGATATGCAGGCCGTCAGCCAGGACTCCAGCGGAGGGGAGGTGCTGCCCCCCGCGAGCCAGGCCCCCCTCAACCCCGCCTTCTCCACCTGCAGTGGAAGCAGGTTGCCCCAACTGCAGGGGCTTCTGGAGAGACAAAACATCCGCAGGAGCCCGTGCATCCCGCTCCGGTGCCACAACCCCAAAAGACCGTTGTGTAGCAATCTGCCAGCCCCCCCACGAGGCCGCAGCCAACGGAAGGCAGCTCCGACCCTGGTCCTTCCCCTTCCTGGTGCCCCTCCGACGCCAGACAGCCACCTCTGGAAACATCGGACGGCCATCCTGCAGCTGTCTAGGAGCCGGAAGAGCAGCCAAGACAGGGGTGCCCCCCCCCCCCGCAGCATCCCCCCCACTCCAAGTCCCAACCGGAGCTCCTTCTCGGGATGCGGCAAAGGGGATACCAGGAACACAGCGAACAGCCGGCACGGAATCCGCCGATCCCCGACGCTGCTTCAGTACCTCCTGTAAAGAATCCGGAATCCGAGGGAAACCTGCGACTGAAGAAGTGCAAGGAAGTTGAAGCAGAGCCGCTGCAGACCTCCGTCTCTCTTCCTGCGGCCGGGCAAAAGCAAGATCGCTGCCACCTCTGCACTTCTGGGCGGACCCGGAAGTGACCTCACACAGCCTCTGGCGGCCATCTTGTGCAGGCAATCGGGCTGGGGAAAGCCCCGCAGACACCCCCTCCAGCGGGGCAACCCCGGCAGCTACACTGACGTGCGGCAGACTGACATCACTGCCAACTCTCCGGCGGCCATCTTGGGGAATCCCAGCAGCGCTCGATGATTTCGGGAGGGCAGGAAAAAAAGCTGAAAGTGCCCGCTGATGGGAGGGATCGACTCCGCTGAGCCCCCTCTCCGTTCCCTGGTCTGTGCTATATGGAACCGACATCTACACACGGGTGGAAAGATCAGATGCCATTCCAGTTTCCAGCAAACCCTGGCGGGCCGAGACCCCGCCCTCGAATGCCCAAGCTCCATCTTTCACCACAGGGTCCAGCAGACCAGGCACCGCATCCCCAACACCCTTGGACTCGACATCCACACTCCCACCATCTCCAGCCATCTTCAGGTAAGGGTCTCCTGACCAAGATAGTGCAGTAGACGGTAGTTTCAGAGATCGCGCTTCTCCCCTCACTGCAGCCTGGAATTGCAAGGGCAGATAGCGGGACTGTTGTTGTCCGACCGGCCTACCCGCCCCCAGGGGCCCCCCTGGACTGCAGTCGCAATGGCGGCCCAACGGTCGCGATTTTGATACACCTCAGCGAGGGACCCACAACCCTGGTTCTTCAAGAACTCAATCCACCGGTACGTGGCCTTCAAGGCCCGCTTCACCTCCTTCACATAGCTTTTATAGGCCACCCACTCCTCACCAGGGACGGAGGCCTGCAGGCTTTCCAGGTGGGAGAGCCGGGCTTGCAGCAGGGCCGCCTCCTCTTGGAGACCCTTGAATTCCGTACCGCCGCTATAATCTTTTCCGGGGCCCTAGCCAGCTCCTGGAAGGACGGCAGGCCCGACCCTCCATCCTCATCCTCAGTGGAGGAGGAAGAGGCCTCCTCCAGGACCCAAGGCGGAGGGTGGACCCCGCCGCCCCCTGCACTGGTGTGGGAGCTCGGCACAATACTCCAGGGCCTCCCCAGGGCCTCTCCCTGCCTCCACACCCTGCCCAGGACGGAGAAGCAAGCCGCCTCCAGGGGGTAGCTGGCCCAATCCCCCGGGCATGTGGGTCCCTCCTCCCTGGTCATGTGCAGTCCTACCTGGGGAGCCCCCCTCCCGGGGCACCGGCTGTAAACATGTTCCAGATTCCACATCTTCCTGCAGCGAAGGAGTCCTACCAGGCCTGGTAGGCCCCTGGGCCTGGGCCTCTCCCGCCGGAGGCGGCCCAGGACCCGACATCCAGGCTCAGTCTGTAAGCAAGACTCCACCCCCCAAGCAGGAGCTCTCCAGAATAGGTCCTCTCCCTACGATAGCTGAAGAGCAACTGACTGGAGCTGCCACTCGTGGGGCTGCAGAATCCTGCTCAACCTGTCTGCCAGGTAATTTTCCTGGCCAGGGAGATAAACCGCCTTGAGCAACATGTCGTGCCTGAGCGCAAACAAGCAAAGGTCCTGCGCCTACTGACAAAGGAGCCTGGACCCAGTGCCTCCCTGTTTGTTCACATAAAACATGGCCACCTGATTGTCTGTTTGCACTAAAACAGACTGGTGAGCCAGGGTTTGAGAGAAAGTCTGGAGGGCTAAACGAATAGCTCAAAGTTCCAGTAGATTGATCTGCTGCTGGACCTCCCAGGGAGACTACAGGCCCTGGGTGCACTTGCCCAGACAGTGTGCACCCCAGCCCTGTAGGGAGGCATCGGTGGTCAATACCACTGTGGACCCAGGTGGCTGAAAAGGCATCCCTTTCAGTAAGTTGGGGGGATGCAACCACCAACGTAGGGAGTGTAGGAATGGTCTGGACACCCTTACTCTGTCGCTGAGGCTCCCTGTGGCCTGCGACCACTGACTCCGGAGTCACTATTGCGCAGGCCTCATATGAAACCTGGCATTGGGAGTCACATGTACTGTCAAAGCCATGTGGCCGAGAAGCCTCAGGCAGAGCCTGGCGGAGACCAGTGACCTGCTGAGAAACTGGTTTGCCAAGGTCATCAGTCTTTGGGCTCTGTCCTCTGGCAAGAAAGCCTTCGCCTGCAGAGAGTCTAGCCTTGCCCCTATGAACTCCAGGTTTTGGGAGGGGAGCAAAGTGGACTTTGCAAAGTTTATGACAAACCCCAGATGTTGGAGTAGAGAAACTGTTCGGAGGGTGGCTTGCTTGGCCTCTTGGCACGTCTGACCCCTGATGAGCCAGTCGTCCAGATAGGGGAAGACAAAGATACCTTGATTCCTCAAGTAGGCCGCCACCACTGCCAGGCAATTGGTAAAGACCCTGGGGGCGGAGGTGAGGCCAAATGGCAGCACTCTGTACTTATAATGGTTTCCTCCCACAATGAACCTGAGGTCCTTTCTGTGGTCTAGATGAATGAGGATGTGAATGTACGCATCCTTTAGATCTAAAGAGCATAGCCAATCTCCCTGCTGGAGGTAGGGCAGAAGTGTTCCAAGAGTAAGCATCTTGAACTTTTCCTTCTGTAAGAACCTGTTGAGATTTCTGAGGTCGAGAATAGGCCTGAGATCCCCTGTTCGCTTTGGTACTAGGAAGTACCTGGAGTAGAAACCGTGACCTTGCAGGTGGGGAGGCACAGGCTCCACCGCCTGGTCTCGTAACAGACCCTGGAGCTCCTGTAGGAGGAGGGCTGTATGGAGAGGAGGCCTTGGAGGCTCTCCTGGAAAATAGGGAGGAGGCAACTGATGAAAATGAAGCAAATAGCCCTTGTGGACTATGCTTAAGACCCAGTTGTCCCCTGTAATGTGTGGCCACCGGTGGGAAAACAGGGTTAGGCGACCTCCTGTGCAGGGATGGGACAGCAGAGATGGAGAGGCTATGCCTTGGGAGTCAAAAACCCCCACCCTGCTGAGTGGGAGCAGGAGCCGGAGGCTTGGGGGCCTTCTGTTTACAGGGCCCATGTCCCTGCCCCTTGGCCTGCTGACCCTGTGGGGGAGCGGGGGAGGCCTGGTAAGGTGGGAACTGTTTGTAGGCAGTCGCCTTCCTCGGGTAAAAGGACTTTTTACCAGAGCCCTTCTTCTTGTGTGAAGGGGCAGAAGTCTTTCGAGACAGCCTTGCCCTCGTGAGGTGTTCGGTCTCGAGCTCAGCAGCCTTCTCGGCCATGGGCTTGCCAAAAAGGTTCTCACCTCGGCAAAGGACATCGACCAACGTGTCCTGAACCCATGGCTCGAGGTCCGATGACTGCAGCCATGCCTGACGTCGAGCCGTGATGCCTGCAGCCGCAACACGAGCCGAGGCCTCAAAGTCATCGTAGGCCACTTGGGACATGAACTTAGAGCATTCCTGGATCCCCGAAGACAAGGACTTGAACCTCTGCAAAGGTTCCCCGGAAAGACCAGCAGAGAACCTGGCAAGCTCCTTTGCCAGGTCTCGCAAGTAGATGTCCATGTACAGCTGGTAAGACTGGACACGGCAAGGAAGCATTGAGCCCTGGAAGCACTTTCTACTGAACGCATCCAGGTTCTGGGCCTCCCTGCCAGGGGTCACCGCGGAGTGCATCTTTTGACTTTTCAGACGTGCATGGCCGATTCCACCACCATGGAATGGTGCAGTAGCTGCACCTTTTGAAACCCAGGGCTCTTACGGAGTCAATAAATGGAATCGACCCGCTTGCTCAGAACCGGCGCCAAGGCCGGTGCCTCCCACATCCGGAAGAGGAGCCGTTCCAGCATCGGAGGAACCAGCACAGTAAAGGCCTCCTTCAGAGGAGAGTCATACTGGATGGCCTCGAGCTCTTCGGCTCGAGGCTCCTCCTCGGGATCCGCCGGGATCGCCAAAGCAGTGGCCATATCCTCTACGAACTCCGAGAACCGGGTGTTCTCCGGAGGGGACCTACTCTGGGGCTCAGACTGCGGTGAGTCCGACGGGACGCACCGAGTCTTGAAGGTATCGGGGGACTCCTCATCCTCCGTCTCCCAGGTGGACTCGTCCGAAGAGGAGTCGGGCTCCGACCACGCGGGGCCCAGCAGCACCCACCCCGACGCCGAAGGCACCGGCGTCGATGCCCTCGGTCCTGACCGGGAGGTCGAGGGTGACCGCGACGGAGGACGACCTCGAGCCTTCATGGTCTCGAGTATCGGCTCGGTCTCCGGGGTCGACTTCGACGTCGATGTCCCGGTGGTCGGGGCAGATGCGCCAGCGAGGCTGGCCATCATCACCCGCTGCTGATCCATGAAGGCAGACAATCTGCACTCCAAGGCTGTCAGCCTGAGACCCAGCTCAGGAGACTCAGCAGCTACCGACTCGGGTCCCGGCGTCGCCGGGCCCGACGTCGGCTCCCTGGGAGGAGAGTCCTCGAGGACAACAGGACTTACGTGTCCAGCAGACTCCGGCTCCACCTGAGGTACTTTTGACGGCTTCTCCTGTTCCACGGGCCCGGGACGGCGGTCGGGGGTCTGAGACCTAGCCCTTGAGGAGCCAGGGACCTCCTCCGACGCCGCCCTCGCGAGCCGCTTCTTCCTCTTTTGCTCCCGCTCGGGGGACCCCCTCTCTGAGGAACCCCGACCATGCTCGGGGTCAGACTCCCGAGACGTCGAGGCCTCAGACGAGGTCCGGGCCTGGCCAGAGGCCGAATCGGAGAAAAGCCTTTCCTTTTGGTGCTGACGACTTTGAAGTGCCTTAGTGGACATTTTTCCACACAGTCCACAGATCTTAGGATCATGATCAGGACCGAGGCACCAAAGGCAGCAGTCGTGCGTGTTGGTGAGAGACATTACTTTCTTACACCGATCACACTTTTTAAAACCACTGGAAGCCATCGGGGAAAAAAGAGTCCCCGCGAGGTCAAAGGACTGGCCTTCCAAGGAAAAGGAAAAAAAAGGGCACGAACGCCAGCCATGAAGGGCAAAAACCGAAAAAATAAGATCAGGCTCGATACCGGTGTACCGAACCCGGCGAGAAGGGGACCCGGCGTCGAACTGGAGAAAAACCTGCGAAGAATCGCAAGCAATTAACTGAAAAATCTAACTATTTTCCGGGTGAACGAGGACACACGTCCGACGGGCTCCACGGAAAAAGAGAGACTGAGCAAGATGGCACCTTTAGGCGGGAAGGGGATCGCGCATGCGTGCAGTATTCCCAAAGGCTTTCATAGAAAGCTGGGGAAATGCTCCGCAAGGGCTCCATCGACGTCGATGTCTCCCATATGTGAGGACTGACTTCCTGCTTGGTCCTGGAGAAAACAGAAATATAGACAAAACAATAAATAAACAAACAATAAGCTAGATACTGAACAGACACAGGGAAATACCTGAACAGATCATACAAAGTTAGCTGAAGTTTGCAATGAGGGTGTTCACAGAACCAGGAACCAACAGCAAAATGATAGCACGTGATTAGTACGAGGTCAGAACATGCTAAATTTTCCAAGTATTTTACAAAAGGCTCTGTTGAATACAGGGCCTTTTATAAAATAACTAGAATGCCAGCCTAGGAGTCAAACTGCCAGAATATCACTTGGGATTGACTGGTGCCATTTTGAACCCCGGTTGCCTATGAGGCAGAAGCATTCCGGGATCACTCTTGTCTTTGCTACTATCTACCAAGGAAACCCCGGTAGGTGCTGTGGGTGGGTTAGGTGTGTACCTTGCTTTTGATGCGGGGGGGGGGGGGGCTCAGGGATGTGGGCTGGGGGTTGTCATACTCTAGGATGTTCAGGGAGGTTGATGCTGATGGGAGATTGGGGAATGGGGGTGTTCTATGCTGCTGGGGGGAATCGAGTGAGTAAGAGTTTCTGTGCTGCTGAGGGAAGCTTCAGGGGAGTGGGGTTTTCTGTGCTGTCAATCAGGCTCAAATTTATATGCTCGACACCCACAGACATCGGGTGGAGGGAGAGTGGTGAAGAAAGGTGTTGCTATTTACACAGATAGGTTATGTAAAATAAGAGCCACTGTATATTACAACCAGTGTAGAAGGAGTGTTTACTTCTATACTTACCAAGAGTTCGTAGTAAAACAAATTGCATGCCTAATGCAAAAGGCCTCTCTCCTTCTTCCACAGACCTGTGAGAAAAACAAAATTCTTTAGTTGGTTTCAATTTGCCTTTCCAAACCTGAGCTCAAGATGAGTTACTTTCAAGTACAGTAAATATTTCCATACCTCAGAGAGTTTACTACCTTTGAATGGAGGCTGAAATGACTTGCTTAAGGTGGGAGTTTAATCTTGGTTTCCCTGGCTTTCAGCCCACAGCTCTAATCACTAGGCTAATTCTTCTCTAGCTAATAATTAATATGCTTTCATCAACAGCTCTCAGGTAATTATTATCCAAATAATGTCCAAAGTAAATGTGATTACACTCATACATAAGGTAATAAATATCAAACTGCCTCTGTGTAATAACATCCAGTCAACATTGTGGAGGAATAGCCTAGTGGTTAGAGCAGGGCCCGGATTTACCTATACGCCATGTACGCCATGGCGTAGGGCCCACAGCTGGCAAGGGCCCACAAAAAGCTGCCGCGGCAGCATGGACGTTCCCGCGGGGCCCCTCTACCCTGCCGAATCCCCGGCTGAGCCCCTCCGTGCCGGCTTTGAGAGGCGCGAAGGGAGAGTGCGGGCTTAACAGAGACGCGAGGGAAACACTCTCCCTTCGCGCCTCTCAAAGCCGTCGCGGAGGGAGGGATTCGGCAGGGCAGAGGGGGCCCCGCAGGACCGTCCATGCTGCCGCGGCCTTGGTAGCAGCCAGCGGTTTTGCTTTTTTAAAATTTTATTTTACTTGAGCCGATGGGGGGGGGGGGGGGGGTAGGACTGGAAACGGGCTAGGGGGGTTAGGACTGGTAATGGGCTATGGGGGGGGGTTAAGACGTATAATGGGCTGTGGGCTGATGGGGGCTGTCTGGTAATGGGCTATGGGGGGGCTAGGACTGGAAATGGGCTGGGGGGGTTAAGACTGGAGGTGGGCTGATGGGGTTAGGACTGGTAATGGGCTGTGGGCTGTTGGGGGGGGGTTAGAACTGGTAATGGGCTTTGGGGGGGGTTAAGACTGATAATGGGCTGTGGGCTGTTGGGGGGGTTAGAACTGGTAATGGGCTATGAGGGGGGGTTAAGACTGATAATGGGCTGTGGGCTGATGGGGGCTGTCTGGTAATGGGCTATGGGGGGGCTAGGAATGGAAATGGGCTGGTGGGGTTAAGACTGGAGGTGGGCTGATGGGGTTTGGACTGGTAATGGGCTGTGGGCTGTTGGGGGGGGGTTAGAACTGGTAATGGGCTATGGGCTGATGGGGGCTGTCTGGTAATGGGCTATGGGGGGGGCTGGGACTGGAAATGGGCTGGGGGGTTAAGACAGGAGGTGGCATGATGGGGTAAGGAATGTAAATAGGCTGTGGGCTGTTGGGGGGGTTAGAACTGGTAATGGGCTATGGGGGGGTTAAGACTGATAATGGGCTGTGGGCTGTTGGGGGGGTTAGAACTGGTAATGGGCTATGAGGGGGGTTAAGACTGATAATGGGCTGTGGGCTGATGGGGGCTGTCTGGTAATGGGCTATGGGGGGGCTAGTACTGGAAATGGGCTGAGGGGTGGTTAAGACTGGAGGTGGGCTAATGGGGTTAGGACTGGAAGTGGGCTGATGGGGGGTTAGGACTGGTAATGGGTTATAGGGGGGGCTTAAACTGAAAATGGGGTGATGGGGGGTTAGGACTGGAAGTGGGTTGATGGGGGGGGGCTAGGACTGGTATTGGGTTGGGGGGTTGCTAGGACTGGAAATGGACTGATGGGTGGCTAGGACTGGAAATGGGCTGATGCAGGGACTAGAAGGGAATGGATGCTGGGTGAGGCTGGAACTAGAAGGGAGCTGATGTTGGGGGAGGATTAGAATGGGATGGGGCTGGAAGAGTAAAATGGAGAAGGGAAAAATATTTTGTGTGGGAGGGATAAAAAATCTACAATTGGCCGGGTATTGGGAGAGTAAGTGGGGATTGAGGATGGAGGGGTAAAATTTGAGTGGATGAAATAGGAATGAGGAAAGAGCAAAAGGAGAAAGATTAGTATGTTAAAGCAGATGTAGAGAGAGAATGGAAAAAAACTAGAAGAGAGAAGAAAGGACAAATGGACAGCAGATGATGGAGAGTTAGCAGAAGACACGAAGAAACCAGAAGAAAGTGGCTGGAGCAATTGCAGCTGAAAGAAAATGCACAAAAGGTAGAAAAATATCTCTTTATTTTGAATTTATTAATTGGAATATGTCAGCTCTGGTAAATGTGCATCATTAACGTCTGCGCTTTGTTTAGTACAAGAGCAAATTAATGTATAGTTTTATTTCTACAGTGTTGTACATTCCAAGTTTGGCTTTTGGGATTCCCAGTTTAATTATTGTCTTCCTGTTTCTAAATTGTGATTACTTGTTTGGTGATGGTCTATGTTCTGCATGTGTAACTGAGCTGAGGTGTTCTGTTTATATAATTCCTATTTGACATTGCCACTTGTTCTCTTTCCCCAGTAGGTCATGTATTGTTGTTCTCTGAAATGTATTGGTTTAATATTTGCAGTGTTGCCTTTTGATTGGTAGAGTATGGTGCTTTGTGAGTCCTGGTAGTGCTGTTAGGATACGGCGGGTTTGCTATGGGTTGGCACTGGATTATAGTAATGTAGAAATCTTTTAGTCTTTCTTTATCCATACACTCATTAAGAGGCACGTTTACTAAAAGTTAGTATATGGTAACATTATGCAAATATTTATGCAAATGAGGCCCCACACCCCCCTTGGGCCGCCCCTGCTGGGGGCCCACAATTTTTGTTGGCGTAGGGCCTTACTCAAGGTAAATCCGGCCCTGGGTTAGAGTAACTGCCTAATACCCAGATAATCACGGGTTTGATTTCCACTGGTGCTCCTTATGACTTTGGGCAAGTCACTTTACCCACCATTGCTTCAGAAGAAAAGGCTGGGCAATCTACTTCCAGTGATACATTGCCAAGAAAACCCCAATGCGGCTGGGTTGCCAGGAGTCAGCACTGACTTGATGGCACTAACAAAAAAATAGACATAGTAGATATAATTTTGACAAGGACTAAAATGATCAATCCAGTCTGCCCAGCTGAAATTCTTCCCTTTGGAGTAAATGACTATAAAAATTTCTGTATGCAATGCAACACTAACCCCACTCCATCTTGCCTTTTACCTGATCTCTCAACTCTGCTCACTACTGCTTTCCATATTGGTCACAAGCATGCCTCAAATCCATTAAAAGTGTTGTCTTCTGTGACATTTAATGGTAGGTCATTTCAGGTGCTTTATCTTCAATTTTGATTCTAATAAAATCAATCGATAATTCAACACCCAGGTTCCTTCCATATTTAAGTGTTGTCTCTCCATGCAGGTTACTCCAACTTTCTTGGAATTCAATGCTGTTGTATCACTGTTGATTTGGCTTGCAACTTCTGCTCCAGGCAAATTATCCCAATGCTGTTTTATCATTCTCTTTGCCATTAGGGCAACTGCCTTGATTAAAGGATAAGGCAGTACAGAAAAACTTTTATAAATAAAATAAAATAAATTAGAGGGGTTCTGTGTAAATGTAGGTGTTTCAGTCATGTACACGCATACATTTCACATGGTTGCTAGTCTGAAAGTACGCATGTCAGGCCAAACATGTGTACTTTCATTGTGAGTATGTACAGAAGTAGAGTTTGGGCAGAGCGTGGTTTGAGTGCTAAGTTAAGTGTGTAAATTATAAAATACTATAACTTACAAATGCTCTTGAAGAATTTAGGCACGGACTTTACATGAGAAAGACATAATGCTTGGCAAGGTATAAGGTCACCATAAAAGAGGAAGGCCGGCAATAAGATGGATCTATACACTAACGCAGCTATGGATACCACTCTATCAACAATGAGCTGCTTGGCTTAAGACCAAACAAAGTTTAGGTCAACTATCCAGAGGGTCGCCAGGAGTCGACACCGATACAACAGCACTTAACAACAACACTTTACATGAGCTATAGGACTGGTGTAAGTGCTCATGGCTTAAATTTGATGCATTTCTGACAATTTATGCCCCTATTTTATAATGTATGTGCATACCTTTCTTTATAAGGTAGGTGTGAAATATACACGTTAAAACACGTTAACCTCAGCATGCCTTATAAAATTACCCGCAAAGTGTTCTCTGTGCTGATTATACAGCTTTAAAAATTCTATTACCATTTTTGCCTCTATCACCATCTCCAGGAGTCCGTTCCATATCTCCGATATCCACCACTTCTGTAAAAAAATATTTACGATATTGAACCTGAGTCTACCCTCTTGATTGGCGCTTCATAGTGTGATCTCTTGTTCTACAGCATTCTCTCTTCTCAAAAAAGATTTGCTTCTACAGCCTGATTTATGCCTTTGAGGTATTTAAACATTACTATCACATCCCCTGGTTTCTCTTTTCCTCTAAAGTATACATATTTAGGTCCCTAAGTCTCTTGTTACATGGCTGGGCTCTGGACTGACCTAACAGGACTCAAGGAAAGGACATTATCCGGTAAATAAAATGTCACCTTCCATAATTGTCCTGCTAGACCAGTCCAGACAAGTGAGACGTACCAAAGCTATGCCTCCACTAGCCAGGAAGAAAACACAGCAGCCTTCAAAACTTCTCCACCACAGGTTATGTTCACCCGAGTGTGGACATCCAAACAGTGGAAAGCATGGACTATGCTGCTGACCGACAGATGTCTATGGGTGCGACAGAGCTGCATTTCGCCCAGTAAGAGGTCTGAGCCCAAGTGAAGGCACATGCAAACCTTTAGGCATCAGCCGGTTCCGCAAGAGATAGGCTGAGGCTATTGTCTTCTTTATCCAGCGGCCCAACCTAGACTAGATGGCCACGTCACCCATACGCAAACCTATAAACAGGACAAAATATATGTCTGACTTTCTGAAGGAGTTAGTGACTGTAAGGTACTTAAGATGCACCCATCTAACCTCCACCAGGTGGAGATTCTTATCCTTCCCCTGGCATTGTTCCTTTGGGAATGAAGGCAAGCAAACCACCTGGTTGACATGGAAAACCAACAACACTTTAGGCAAAAAGGAAGGAATGAGCTATAAATACATGGCTTCTTCCGAAAAGGACTGATAGGGATCTCAGCATGACCAGGCCTGCAACTCCAAGATATGCCTTAATGAGCAGACTGTGACTAAAAAGCAGCCTTAAGAGACAAATCCTTCAAACTAGCCCTCTGAAGGGCTCAAACAGCTCAGCCATCAAGGCTCGAAGAACTAAACTGAGATCCCATGAAAAAAACACTGAGCACAGGGGAGGGTGTAAGTGTTTAACTTCCCACAGGAAACAGGCCACTTATGGGTGTGAGGCAAGGGAGCGTTCTGCCACCGGCCATCGGAAAAAAGCCAAGGCTGCCACTTGAACCCTCAGTAAACTGAGAGTAAGGCCGTTGTCAAATCTATTTTAGGTGCAGGAAGGCAGAGCTTGCCAGTCTAGGGCTGACATGGTGCTCACGGCACCAGTGCTCAAAAAGTTGCCAGATGTGCACATAGGCAAAATAGCTAGAGCCTCTTCTTGCGTCTGGAAGCATGGAAACCACAGCAGCAGAATAGCCCTTACGTGCTAAGCACTGCTTCTGAAAAGTGAAGCCTTAAGCAAGAAGGGAAATGGACTGTCTAATTGGACCAGACCTTGCCTCAAGAGCCCCCATGCTGATAGAAGGAACAGGTGGGCACCATACCAGAGGCACATCAGATCCGCATATCATGGTCTCTTCAGACAAGCTGCAGCCACAAGCACCACTAGACCCAGATAGCACTCCACATGACGAAGTACTCATAAGAACATAAGATGTGCCATACTGGGTCAGACCAAGGTCCATCAAGCCCAGTATCCTGTTTCCAACAGTGGCCAATCTAGGTCATAAGTAACAAGCAGTTTCCCCAAAAGACACAGGTTAATCAATGCTTGTATTGGGTCAAGCAGTGATATCACGGGTCCCTTTTAATAATGGTTTATGGACATTTCCTCCAGGAACTTGTCCAAACCTTTCTTAAATCCAGCCACACCAACAGCTCTTACTACATCCTCCGGTAACAAATTCCAGAGTTTGATTACACGTTGAGTGAAAAAATATTTTCTCTTATTAGTTTTAAATAGGTTACCCTGTAGCTTCATTGCATGTTCCCTAGTCTTTTTATATTCGGACGACATAAACAATCAATCTACGTTTACCCATTCCACTCCATTCATTCAGTTATATAGACCTCTATCATATCTCCCCTCAGCCGTCTTTTTTCCAGGTTGAAGAGCCCTAACCTTTTTAGCCTCTCTTCATAGGAGTATTCTTCCATCCCCTTTACCATTTTGGTGGCTCTTCTCTGTATCTTTTCTAATAACGCTATATCCTTTTTCAGATATGGCGACCAGAATTGCACACAATATTCAAGGTGCGGTCGCACCATGGAATGATACAGAGGCATTATAATATCCTTTGTTTTATTTTCCATTCCTTTCCTTATGATACCTAGCATTCTATTTGCTCTCTTGTCCGCCGCTGCACACTGTGCGGAGGGTTTTAACATGTTATCCACGATGATGCCTAAATATTTTTCTTGGGTGGTGGTTCCCAATGTGGAACCTTGCATCATGTAACCATAGTTTGGGTTGTTCTTTCCAAGGTGCATAACTTTGCACTTGTCCACATTAAATTTCATCTGCCATTTGGATGCCCAGTCTTCCAATTTATCAAGATCCTCTTGCAATTTTCCACAATCCTCTTGGGTTTTAACAACTTTAAATAGTTTTGTGTCATCTGCAAATTTGATAACCTCACTCGTTATTCCCTTTTCCAGATCATTTATGAATATGTCAAAAAGCAGCGGACCCAGCACAGATCCCTGGGGTACTCCACTATTCACCTTTTTCCATTGGGAAAATTGGCCATTTAGCCCTACCCTCTGCTTTCTATCTTTTAATCAGTTCCTGACCCACAATAGTGCATTCCCTCCTATCCCATGACTTTTTAGTTTTGCCAAAAGTCTCTGATGAGGGACCTTGTCAAAGGCTTTCTGAAAGTCCAAATACACGATATCAACTGACTCACCTTTGTCTACCTGTTTATTCACACCTTCAAAAAAACAAAACAGATTAGTAAGACAAGACCTTCCTTGTCTAAAGCCATGTTGGCTGTCTCCCATTAAGCCATGACTATCTACATGCTGAGTAATTTTGTTCTTTATGATGGTTTCTACCATTTTTCCTGGTACTGATGTCAGTCTCACCGGTCTGTAGTTTCCTGGATCACCCTTGGAACCCTTTTCAAAAATTGGCGTTACATTGGTGATCCTCCAATCTTCAGGTACTACAGATGATTTTAATGACAGTTCACAGATTACTAATAGCAGGTCTGCAATCTCATATTTCAGTTCTTTCAACACCCTTGTATGTATACCATCCGGTCCAGGTGATTTGCTATTATTCAGTTTATCAAATAGGTATAATACATCTTCCCAGTGTAGCAATATTGTTTTCAATTCTTCTGCAGTATCACCTTTAAATACCACTTCAGTCATGGGTAACATCCCTATATCTTCCTCAGTAAAGACCGAAGCAAAGAATTCATTCAGTCTCTCTGCTATAGCCTTGTCCCCTTTTACTGCCCCTTTTATCCCTCTATCATCTAATGGTCCAACTGACTCTCTTACGGATTTTTTGCTACGAATGTACTTGAAAAAGTCTTTATTATGCGTTTTTGCTTCCACAGCAAGTTTTTCTCAAATTCTCTCTTTGCCTGCCTTATCAATGCCTTGCATTTAACTTGCCAATGCTTGTGCTATTTCCATTTTTCATCATTTGGCTCTTCTTTCCATTTCCTGAAAGATGCTTTTTTGGCAAAAACAGCCTCTCTGACCTCACCTTTAAACCATGCTGGCAGTTTTTTGGACTTCCTTCCACTTTTCTTAAAGCATGGAATACAGCCGGTCTGGGTTTCCAAGATAGTATTTTTAAACAACACCCAAGCTTGATGTCAGTCTTTAACCTTTGCAACTGCTCCTTTTACTTTTTTCTTAATTATTTTCCTCATTTTATCATAGTCTCCCTTTCTAAAGTTAAAAGGTAGTACTGTGGATTTCCTTAGCATCCCTCCCCCTTTAATTAAATCAAACACGATCATGCTATGATCACTAAGTGGCTCCAACACCCTTATCTTTTGCACCAGATCTGGTGTTCCACTAAGGACTAAGTCCAAAATGGCTTCCCCTCTGGTCTGTTCATGAACCAGCTGCTCCAAGAAGCAGTAATTTATTTCATTTAGAAACTTTACCTCCCTAGCATGTCCTGCCATGACACTGACCCAGTCAATACCAGGGTAATTGAAATCACCCATTATTATTACCGTTGGGTAACCTTTGTTAGCTTCCCTGATTTCTTTGAGCATTTCATCATCCATTTGTTCATTCTGGCCAGGCGGTCAATAATACACCCCCACTGCCATCGCCTTCCCCTTTTTACATGGAATTTCAATCCATAGAGATTCTACAGGAAATTTTGTTTCCTGTAGAACTTTAATTCTTTGTGACTCAATGCCCTCTCTAACATAGAGCGCAAACCCTCTACCAATTTGATAAGCTCTATCATTACGATATAGTTTGTACTCAAGTATCAGTGTTCCACTGGTTGTCCTCCAACCACCATATCTCTGAGATACCAATCATATCTAACTTCTCATTTAGTGCTATATAGTCTAACTCTCCTATCTTATTTTTTAGACTTCTAGCATTTGCATACAAGCATTTTAGAGACTATTTTATTCATATTAATCTGGCTATCGGTAGGCAGGGGTAATTTGGAATCTTTAAACTCTGTCTGCTCAGTACTCAAGGGCATTTGGGCTACCTTTGTCTTTATTGGAACCTCTCTGCTGATGTGCCCTAACTTCATTTTTTCGGTAGTATCCTTCAAGGATATATTGTTACGAACCATGCGCTCTTGGGCGACTGTCAGCTGTCCCCTATTATCTAGTTTAAAAGTTGCTCTATCTCCTTTTTAAAGGTTAATGCCAGCAGCCTGGTTCCATCCCGTTAAGATGAAGCCCATCCCTTTGGAAGAGCCCCTCCTTTCCCCAGAATGTTCCCCATTTCCTAACAAATCCAAAACCCTCATCGTTGCACCATCGTCTCATCCATGCATCGAGACTCTGGAGCTCTACCTGCCTGTTGGGTCCTGAGAGCGGAACGGGAAGCATTTTGGAGAAAGCTACCCTGGAAGTTCTGGATTTCAACGTCCTACCTAAAAGCCTAAATTTAGCCTCCAGAACCTTCCTACCACATTTTCCTATGTCATTGCTACAGACATGTATCAAGACAGCAGACTCCTTCCCAGCACTATCTAAGACCTTGTCTAGGTGGCGCATGAGGTCTGCTACTTTTGCACCAAGCAGGCATGTTACCAAGCAATCCTCACGTCCACCAGCCACCCATCTATCTACATGCCTAATGACCGAATCACCAACTGTAACGGCTGTCCTAACCCTTCCCTCATGGGCACTTGGCCCTGGAGAAACTTCCTCGGTGCGAGAGGGTTTTACATCACCTGGAGGACAGGTCCTAGCTATAGGATCACTTCCTGCCACACCAGGGTGATGCTCTCCTGTCACGTGATCTCTCTCCTCCATGGCAACAGGGATGCTGCCAGACTGGAGGTGGGACTTCAGGACTATATCCCTGAAGGTCTTGTCTATGTACCTCTCTGTCTTCCTTATATCTTCCAAGTCTGCTATTCTTGCCTCTAGAGATCGGACTCGTTCCCTGAGAGCAAAGAGCTCCTTGCACCTTGTGCACACGTAAGACCCCTCACCAACTGGGAGAAAATCATACATGTGACACTCAATGCAAAAAACTGGAAAGCCTCCATCTCGCTGCTGGACTGTTGTCTGCATCTTCGTTTTAAGGTTGTGTTTAGATATTTAAGTTCTTTACTTACTAAGGGTTGCTGGGGATACTTATACTAATAAAAGTATACCTAATACTCACCCCATGAGATGCCACGGAGGAAACACATATAGCAGAATACGCCTTGGCCATGGGTGAACTAGGGCAACCATGCCCTTGGAGCCTACCTCTTTGCGGCGGATGAAATGCCTATGCACCTTGGCATTGGCCTGGATCATCAGCAATATATCTCGGTGTGTCCCACCTGTCGAGGATCCTCTTGAACACCAATCAGCTCAATTCCCATTCCCTGGGATCAAAGGAATATCGAATGATGTAGTCTGCTTCCAGAATGTCTTCTCCACAATATGCTGCACTGAGACGGCCAGGAGATTCCACTCTGCCCAAGAGAACAGCAAGGTCATTTCTCAGGAGACTCCGTAACTCTTCGTGCCACCTTACCAGTTGACATAGGCTACCGCTGTGGTGATGTTCAAGAAAATCCACATTGCCTTGTCTCAGACTATGTTCCAGAGATGCAGGAGAGCCAAGTGAATGGCTTTTGCCTTCAGCTAATCGATAGGCCAAGCCATCTCCCACCTTGTTCCAGTGACATTGGGCCATCTGCCCTTGGCAATGAGCTCCCCAGCTGATCAGGTTGGCATCTGTCATCAGCAGAAGCCACTGAATATCTTCCAGGGAAAGGTCTTTCAGTAGATGAGCAAGTTGCTTCCACCATTTTGGGCTGGCCGCTAACAACGGGGAGAAGAGGGAGCCTGATGCTGAAGTTCTATGACAAAGGAGACCAGCGAGACAGCAGTGGTATTTGCACTAGACACATTTGCAGTAACGCCCAGGGGACCATCTCGATCATCGCTACCATTGACCCTAGGAGTTGAAGGTAGTCCCAGGCCTTGGGAAGCTGCTGCCTCCGAAAAGTCCTCAACTGAGAACGCAGCTTCTCGGTCCTCTTCTCGGGCAGGAAAAACTGTGCTGCAAGGTACTCTAATGACTGGGTATGCCCCAGGTAGCACTTGTCATAGTTTCTCACCCATCCCAGACTCTCATCACTCAGGACAGCACCGGAAGGACAACCCAAAAAAGCCAGTTGTCCAGGCAGAGATGCACACAAATCCCTTCGCACCGCAAGGCAGTGACCGTTACTACCATAACCCTGAAGAACGTCCTCGGTACAGTGGAGAGGCCGAAGCGCAGGAAGCGCAGCTGATTCTAGTGGATAAGAATGTGGAAACATGCTTTGGCCAAGTCCCATGATGCAGGAAACACTCCTCGCTAGATTGCTCTCTGTGTCTCCATGTGGAATTGAAAGGTCCTTAGGTGAACACTGACGCCCTTGAGGTCTAAGATTGGGCAGAAGGATCCAACCTTCTTTGGCACCACAAAGTAAACAACAAGTGGCACCGGAACTACAGACTGGAGGTTGAAGAGCCTTTTCAGAGTAGTCTGAACAGCGGCCTTCCTGGCCGAAAATCTGAATGGAGATAGCAGGAAGGCACTTATGGATTAGTTTAGGCACTTGATATACCGCCCTTTACTGTGTGTATCAGAGCAATTTACAGATATATTCTAACAGGCACTTTTGCAATGGGGTCCTTGCATTCCAGCACATAGTTGAACTGAATGATATTGATCTCCCACTGGTCTGATGTCAAATGGCCTCATTCTTGGAAGAAGCGATGGAGTGGCTGCTGACAGGAGGCACCCTGGAATGTGCCCTCAACCTGTCATTGCATCTGATGGGAGAACTCACATTTGGAGGAGGAAGGAAACTTGTGGGTCCCACGAGTCCCTCGAAAGGCGGGATTCTTCAAGTGCCTCCCCAGGGGCTGATAAGTTTGGAGATGATCCACTTGACCCCCCATCTCCATTCACTCCTTACTATCCCCACCTCCCCTACCATTTTGTCTTGTACCTTATCGATCCTTGAGTTTCACCATTTTCTTCCTCTCGTTCAACTATCTCCACGCTCGCTGAGGGAACATCACCCTCGCTTCCATCATGCTGCCCCTTCTCTCCCCACATTTTCTCTTACTCCTTCTCTCACCTGGAGATGTCAACCCCAACCCTGGACCCCTAGACTTTTTTCACACTTCAAGAGCAGATCAATGCGTAACCTTTCTAATCTTGTTCCTAACGCTCTCCTCTCTCCCTTTTCTCTCCCATTTTCATGCACATTGTGGAATGCACATTCTGTCTCCAAAAAATTGCCTCTTTTTCTCTAATACTCTGCATCTCCTGGCTCTTACTGAAATTTGGCTTCTCCCTGAATGTGTAGTTACTCACCTGTAACAGGTGTTCTCTGAGGACAGCAGGAATCAGTCCTCACATATAGGTGACATCAGCGCTGATGGAGCCTGCATGGAAGCATCTCCCCAGCTTTCAAAGAAAGCCTTTGGGAGATGCACCATGCATGTGTAGTCCACTTCCTGCCCAAGGGTGCCATCTTGCCTCAATCCAATGACATAGCTAAGATGGAAAAATTAAAATATGGCAAAGAAGCAACTCCAAAGGGAGAAGGGAGGGCTGTCCCTTGAGGACACCTGTTACAGGTGAGTAACTATGCTTTCTCTGGGAACAAGCAGGAAATTAGTCTTCACATATGGAACTCCCCAGCTATAGGCTACTGCGAATCTGTATGTAAAAACGCGATGGTGACCTGCAATGGTGAGCCGTGAGCTGTAGCATTTGAGTTCCAACTGAGACTCTTGCAAGCCCCTAGTGTTCGGTGGGGCACCAGCACTCCAGTAGCCTGAACACAGAAGAGTTGGAGAACAGGAGTTGTCTACACCCCAAAGAGATTATGCAACACGGCCTGGCCAATGGTACTGTCCATCAGGACTCCCTCTCCAGGCAGTAGTGAGCTGCAAAGGTATGGACCGAAGACGAGATGGTGGCCCGGCAGATTTCCATCATAGATATGGAATGCAGATTTTCCGTGGAGGTGGCCATGGCTCTGATGTGCGCCATGACCTGTTGGTCCAGTGAGATCATAGCCTGCTCATAGGCAAGGGCAATGCAGTCTCCCACCCAAGTGGACAGAGTTTGCTTAGTCACTGAAAAGCCCCAGTCAACTGGGGTCATAGGAGACAAAAAGCTGAGGTGCTTTGCGGTGGCTCCAAGTCTGTTGCAGATAAAAGGAGAGGGCCCTTTTACAATCCAGAGTACGGCGAACAGTCTCTGCCTTGCCGGTGTGAGGCCTTAGAAAGAAGATGGGGAGCACCACCTCATGAATGAGGTGGAAGGGGACACCGTCTTTGGCATAAATCTGGGGTGAGTGCAGAGTACCACCTTTTTCTTACAGAACTTAATGTAGGGAGGCTTTGCCATCAGAGCCTGGAGCTTGCTGACCCTGCGAGCTGATGTGAGTGCCACGAGAAAGAAGACCTTCCAGGACAGGTACCGCAAGTGGCAGGTAGCCAGAGGCTCAAAGAAGGCTTAGTGAGTTGCGAGAGCACCACATTGAGATCCCACTCCGCTGCTGGTAGGCAGTCGGGGGGGTTTGGATAGCATGAGGCCCTGCAGGAATCGAGATACAAGGGGCTGGGCTAAGAGGAGTTTGCCCTCAACAGAATGGTGGTGCGCTGCGATAGCGCTCATGTGCACTCTGACTGAGTTGGACTTTAGCCTCCCTGTGACTGGTAGGGTAGGTACTGAAGTACCATCTGCACCGAGCAGAAGAACAGGTTCGCCCATCTCTCAGCGCACCAGACCGAGAACCGCACCACTTAAAGGCATATGCTTTTCTGGTAGACGCCTTGTGGGAGGCCCGAAGGACCTCCTCCACGTCCCGTGGGAGGTTGAAGGGAGCTAAAGCTACCGTTTCAGTAGCCAAGCCGTGAGTGACAAGGACCCCAGGTTGGGGTGCAGGAGAGAGCACTCCTTCTGTGAGAGTAGTCCTGGGGCGTGGCCCAAGGGAATCGGTAATGCTGCCACCAGGTAGAGGAGCAGCAGGACCAAGGTTGCCTGGGCTACCGGGGAGCTATCAGTATCAGTGATGTGCTGGACCTTGAAAAGGGTCTTGGCAACCAGTGGTGTGGTGGCAAGGCATAAAGGAGGCCTTCTGTCCAAGGGATGAGGAAAGCATCCCTAGCCACCCGGGACGGATGTGGCTGGCGGGAGCAGAAGCGGGGCAACTGCGTGTTGTCCGGACTGGTGAACAGGTTCACTAGGGGGATGCCCCACAGTCAAAACAGCTGTGAAGTCACGCTGGGATCCAGGCACCACTCGTGTGGCTGAAGGACTCTGCTCAGCTTGTCTGCTAGGGGATTGTCCTGGCACGTGAGATAGACTGCCCTCAGAAGCATCCCACTGCGTGTCGCATATGAGCAGACAGCTACCGCCTCCTAGCAGAGGGGGTATGACCTTGCGCCCCCGCTTGTTGACATAGAACATTATGACTTGGGTGGGTTCCTAGAAGGGCATTCCAACCTGAAGGTGGCAGGGAATCTGCCACCAGTCTACGGAGTGCGCCAGCTGGTGGGTCACTCTCATCTTGTCTCGAAACCTGCTTGTGGTTTGTGTCCACTGAAAGCCGAGGCACCTCTGGGCCGCCCTCATCTGCAGGTGGGCGTATGGGGTCTCGTGGACTGTGGAGGCCATGTGACCCTGCAGATAGAGGAGAAGACGAGCGGGTAGCGACCAATGGTGTTATATCTATGCGGCTAGCCCTCTGAGGCATTCTGTCCTCTCTTGGGGGAAGAAGGCCCTGGTCCAGAGTATGTCTAGCTGAGCCCCTATGAGCTCTAGGCACTGAGACGAGGCAAGGTGTGACTTGGTGTAGTTGGTGATGAACCCCAGGTACTGCAGGGAATGGATGGTGCACATCTGCAGCCATGCCTCCCCTTATTTTTTATTTATCAAAGTTTTATATACCGCCGCTTCCCGTGATCAGAGGCAGTTTACAGCGAACATAAGTACAACTTTTACAATAAACATCAGAACTATATACATTTAACATGTAACATGGTTGAACTATATACAGAGAACTATGTACAATATTGTAAAGGCAATCTTATGTGGAGTAGCATGTTTAATCTGTTGGAGGCACTGTTGGGTTTCTGTGGATTCGCTTATGAGCCAGTTGTCCAGGAAGGCAAAAATGAAGGCTCCTTGAAGATGAAGGTGGGCTGCGACTACCACTAGGCACTTGGTAAAGACTCTTGACAATGAAGCCAACCCAAAGGGTAGCACCCTGTATTGGTAGTGCCTCCTCCCACCACGAAGTGGAGGTATTTTCAGTGATTGGGATGGATCAGGATGTGCATATAAGTATCCTTCAGGTCTAAGGAGCATAGTTAATCTCCCTGCTGGTGGGAGGGCAGCAGTGTTCCAAGGGAGAGCATCTTGAACTTCTCCCTCACCAGGAATCTGTTCAGGTTCCGCAGGTCTAGGATAGGTCTAAGGCCACCTGTTCGCTTGGGAATGAGGAAGTACTTGGAGTAGAAGCCCTTGCCCCAGAGATGTTTGGGCACTAGTTCTACCGCTTTGTCCTTGAGGAGACCTGTGAGCTCGGTGAAGGAGAGGACTTACAGGCTCTCCTAGAAAGCATGAGAGTAGTGTCCTTTGCAGGTGGAGGAGGTAGCCCTCCTGGACTACTTGCAGTACCCAAGAATCAATGGTGATATTGGACCACATGTGGGCAAACAGGGCCAGACCCCTCCCCCTCTCCCTGTGGGCTGGCTGTTGGGGACCTCCTGGGGGAGAGGTGGTCATGCCCAAACGCACCTATTCTGTCAGGCTTATGATCTTCCTCCACTCCCTGATGGCTCTGGCCCTCCCTTGTCTGACCCTCCCCCACCAAGCCCTCAGACACCAGTAACTTAGGAATACCCTCATCTATTCAATTAGCGACTACTCTCTCCCGGCCTTATACCTATGTCAAACCCTCCCCCCACCTTGTTTTAATACGCTTTTTCTTTCTCTTTCCTTTCCTGTTTACCGCTGGCATTCCTTTCTTCCTTCAATTTTTCCTGTAGCCAATATATTGTTTTATTGTACACCGCCCTGACGCTCCGGCAAGGGCGGTATATCAAATCTCTCAAATAAAGAATAAAGGAGTCAAAAGCTCCCCAGAAGCTGAGCTGAGCCTGGCGTCTGGGACTTGGGAGTCTTCTGTTTGCGGGGACCGTGTCCTTGGCCCTTGTGCTGTTGGCCTTGTTAGTGGGCTGAGAAGGTTTGGAACAGTGAAGCACTGCCAAAACCCCCCTTCTTCCTTGGAAAGAAGGTCTTCTTTCCCGGGGCCTTCTTACAGGGCTGCACCGAGGTCTTTTAGAGAGTCTGGTACTGGTCAGGAACTCAGTCTCTATTTCTGCAGCTTTGTCTTCCATGGGTTTCTTGAAGAGATTCTCTCCGATACAGGGGACATCAATGAGTTTGTCCTGAACCCATTGCTTGAGGTCAGACGACTACAGCCATGCCTGGCGTTGGGCCCCGATGCCTGTGGCAGTTACTCTGGCTGAGGACTTGAAGCCATTGCAAGCTGCTCAGGATAAAAACTTTGAGAGCTCCTTGACTGCCGAGGCCAGAGACTTGAACTGCTGAAGGGGTTCCCCGTTGAGGCCTGCAGAGAAACCGATGAGCTCCCTCGCTAGGTCTTTGAGGTACATGCCGATGTTCAATTGATAGGACTGGACTCGGCACATAAGTATCGAGCCCTGGAAGGTCTTTTGGCTGAGGGCATCAAGGGTATGGGCCTCCCTGCCAGGGGGCACTGAGGAATGGGTCTTTTGGCTTGAGTTGTGGGAAAGTTGGGTCTTCTGGAACCCAGGGCTTTGGTGGACTCGGTACATGGACTCGAGTTGTCGGCTTACAATGGGCACTGACTCCAGTGTCTCCCACATTCAGAGGAAATGCTCGAGGACTGGAGGGATGGGTATCGTGAAGGCCTCTTTCGGAGTGGCCTCATACTGGAGGATCTCCAGTTCCTCCATGTGAGGATCTTCCTCCGCCTCGGTCTCATAGGCAAGTGCCTTAGCCATTTCCCACACAAAGTCGAGGAAGGTGATGTCCTTGGGTGGGAACGGCACCGGGACACAGGGGGATATGGGTCTGAGGGCATGTCTTGGTGCCTCCAAGTGTTCAGGGACTCCTCGTCCTCAGTCTCCCACTCAGACTCGAAATCAGAGGACAAGTCCAAGGCTCCGTATTTTCCACGGTTGAGGCCTGACCCGAAGGCCCGCAAACTCTGGAGGACCTGTGGTCCGAGCCGCATGTACTCGCCAGAAAGGACCAGAATCCCGAGGAACGGGACCGGAACCTCGTCCGATGCAGATGGCTTTCTGAGGCACTGGCACTCAAGGATTGGCTCGATGTCCGGGAAGGCCTTCGATATCGAGGGTCCCATCACCGGGGTGGATGAACCAGAGGAATCTGACATGAATGCCCACTTCTGGGCCATGAGAGCAGAGATAAAGTGCTCCAAGGCCACCATCCTGGCCTCAATGCCAGTTAGCTCCACAGCCTTCAACACAGCACTGAGGATTTTGGGCCTGGCGAGGGGGAGTCCTCGATGAGGATGGCTTCGGGTGTCTGAGACCAGTCGCCAGCTGTCAATGACTCCTTCCAGGGCAGCTTGTGAGGCTGCATCCGCTTCAACTCCTCGGACTCATACCGGGGGACTTCGGGGCCTGGAGTGGGATTTTCTCGCCTTTCCGGACCCGTCCTCTGAGGTGGTCTTCAAGGGTTTTGGCTTCTTACATTCTGCCTCTAAAGATTTTTTCTGGGAGAAACCATGGGCGCAGGACTCCGAGACAGTCCGGGCATCACAGGTCACTGAGGTACCAGAGGGGGCCCTGGAGCGCAGTGTCACCGGAGACTCCGGGGCAGAGTCGGACTTGTGGTAGAACTTTTCCTGCTGTAGCTGATGGCTCTTGATGGCCTTTGGGGTCATGGCTCTGCAGAGTTTGCAGTCTTGAGTCGACATGGTCCATTCAATGTAGCAGAGACAACAGTCATGTGGGTCGGTGAGGGATATCATTTTACCACACTGGTCACATTTCTTGAAGCCGCTGGAGGCCATTGTGAAAAGGGGGCCCTGCCGCCGGGCAAAGGTCCAAGGTCTGTGGCCAAAAAAGGACGCAAAGCGCCGGTCAAGGGACAACTCGAGAAAAATGAAAAAAGAAGGAAACAAATCTGAGGAGCGAAGCCAAGGCAAGCTGGCTTGGGGGCGGGAAAGGAACCGGTACGCGTGCCAGAAAAACAGAACAAATCAGACACTTTTTCTAGGGGAAACTGGACAGATGCCTGGAGGGTTCCACGGAAAAAGAGACTGAAGCAAGATGGTACCCTTGGACGGGAAGGGGACCACGCCTGCAATGTGCATCTCCCAAAGGCTTTCTTTGAAAACTGGGGAGATGCTTCTGCGCAGGCTCCTTCAGTGCCAATGTCAACGTATGTGAGGACTGACTTCCTGCTTGTTCCTGGAGAAGACAGTGCTTCAGTCACTGCCCTCTGTTACTCGGGCTATCTATCTTTCCATACATCTCGACCCACTGGCCATGGTGGTGGTGATGGGTTCTTACTCTCTCATTCCTGCCAATTTCAGACCCTCCTTCTGCCTTCAATTCTTTTGAATTCCATGCCATTTGCCTATTTTTACCACTACCTCTCCGGACAGCTGTCATTTATTGACCCCACAATAAGTCTACCTCTAGCTTTCTCACAGACTGACTCCTAGTTCTCCTCCTTTCTGAATGCATCTTTCCCTTCCCTTTTTCTTGGGGATTTTAACATTCACGTTGATGACCCTTCTGATCCTTATACCTTAAAGTTCCTTTCCCTAACCTCCTCACTCAACCTCCAGTTGTGCTCTACTGCTCCTACTCACAAAGATAGCCACTGCCTTGACCTTGTCTTCTCCTCTAACTGCTTACCCTCCAACTTCTCCACCACAGTTCTGTCCTTATCTGACCATCACCTGCTAACCTTCACCCTTAACCACCCCCTATCATGGTCTCGCCCGATCTCCACCAACATATTTAGGAATCTTCACACTATTGACCCCTCAGCTCTCTCCACTGTTGTCTTATCTATTTCCTCCATTATGTCATCTGAGTCCATTGATGGGGCGGTATCCTCCTATAACACTATATTCTTCTCTACATAAGAACATAAGACATGCCATACTGGGTCAGACCGAGGTCCATCAAGCCCAGTATCCTGTTTCCAACAGTGGCCAATCTAGGTCCTACGTACCTAGCAATATCCCCAAAAGACACAGGTTCCATAATGCTTGTACTGGGTCAAGCATTGATATCCTGGGTCCCTTTTTAATAGTGGTTTATGGACCTTTCCTCCAGGAACTTGTCCAAACCTTTTTTAAACCCAGCTATACTAACAGCCCTTGCTACATCCTCCAGTAACAGATTCCAGAGTTTGATTACACGTTGAGTGAAAAAATATTTTCTCTTATTTGTCTTAAATAGTTTACCCTGTAGCTTCATTACATGTCCCCTAGTCTACTCTAGACTGGATGCTCCTCCCATTCCATGCCCTATGAGGCATATCATACCTCAACCCTGGCTGTCCTTGAAAACCCATTACATACATACATGCCTGCTCTGCTGAGTGTCTTTGGCTTAAATCACATTTAAGAAACAGCTGAAGACAATCCTATTCCGTGAACATCTCTGAACAGAAAAACCACCCTATCCGCATGACCCAATACTTAGATTCAGCAGAAGTATACATGTCCATGTCTACCCAAATCATTAATTGTTGCCCCTTGGTGATGGCCCCACCCTGAAAAATTGCCCCCCCCCCATGTTATATGTTACACCGCTTTGACCCGGTGAAAAGCGGGATATAAATGCAGTTAAATAAATAAATAAATACCCTTGCTGACTACCTGCATTTCAAATTCATGCTAACTTATTTCCAGTCAGCCATAGCACTCACCAAGCACGAGTGCTTTTTCCATCTAACTCTCTTGCCTATGATCCTCGTCGTCTCTTCGCTATGCTCAACTCTCTCCTCAAGGTCTCTCTTCCTCCAATGTCTGCCCACACCTTGGCTGACTACTTCCATGACAAAGTCCAGACGATTAGCCTTGAATTCTCTGCAGGGTCACCTCCACCTCATCTTCCCCTCTCTTCAATCCCTAATCCTTCCCTCACCTTCGGTCATCCCTTCTTCCTTTTCTGAAATCACTGAGGAGGAAACTGAAAATCTTCTCTCCTCCTCCAAACTGACTACCTGATCCTCTGATCCCATTCCCACCAGTCTACTAAGCTTTATCTCTTCCGCCGTCATCACTTTCATTTGTCATATTCTTAACCTATCGTTTTCTACTGCAACTGTTCCTGTGGCCTTCAAACATGTGTGGTTATGCCTCTCCTCAAAAAGCCTTCACTAGATCCTACTTGTACTTTCAGTTATCAGCCTATCTTTCTCCTCCCCTATGCTTCAAAACTACTTGAACGAGTGGTTCACCACTGCTGTCTTGACTTTCTTTCCTCTCAAGCCCTTCTGGATCCACCGCAATCTGGCTTTCGTTCTCTACATTCCACAGAAACAGCTCTTGCCAAAGTCTCCAGTGACTTATTCCTTACCAAATCCAAAGCCTCTACTCGATTCTCATCCTTCTTGACCTTTTTGCTGCCTTTGAAGCTGTTGATCACCACCTGCTCCTCGCTAGCCTGTCCTCACTTGGATTTAGGGGTTCTGTTCCGTCCTGGTTTTCTTCATATCTCTCCCATTGCACTTTTAGTGTATGATCTGGTGGCTCCTCCTCTACCGCCATCCTGCTTTCAGTTGGTGTACCTCAAAGCTCTATCTTGGGACTTCTCCTTTTCTCTCTCTATACTCAATCCCTTGGTCCACTTATTTCCTCCCATGGTTTTCAGTACCCTCTTTATGCTGATGACTCTCAGATCTACCTTTCTGCACCCGAAATCTCTTTAGAAATCCAGGCCCGGATCTCTGCCTCCTTATCTGACATTGCTGCCTGGATGTCTCACCGCCATCTGAAACTGAACATGGCCAAAATGGAGCTCCTTATCTTTCCCCCTAAACCCACTTCCCCTTTCCTCCCTTCTCTATTTCTGTGGATAACACTGCACTCCTCCCTGTTTCATCAGCTCGCAACCTTGAGGTCATCTTTGACTCTATTCTCTCTTTCTCTGCACACATCCAGCAGATAGCTAAAATTTGTCACTTTTTTCTCTATAACACTGGCAAAATTCGTCCCTTCCTTTCTACACAAACTACCAAGACCCTCATCCACTCACTAGTCACCTCGCATCTTGACTATTGTAAACTGCTCCTCACTGGTCTCCCTCTGAATCATCTTTCTCCCCTTCAATCTGCCAGTGTCGCTATGCTTATGTAACCCCTCTTCTCAAGTCGCTTCACTAGCTGCCATTTCCGCATCCAGTTCAAACTTCTCCTCCTTGCCTACAAGTGCATTCATTCTGTGGCTCCTCACTACCTTTCCTCTCTTACCTCACCCTATACTCCTCCTCGGGAACTCCGCTCCTCTGGCAGATCCCTTTTAGCTGTGCCCTCCTCTGCCACTGCTAACTCCAGGCTTCGCCCATTCCACCTTGCTGCTCCATATGCCCAGAACAAACTGCCTGAGTCAGTGTGTCGGGCTCCTTCTCTGGCCGCATTCAAGTCCAGGCTAATGACCCACCTCTTTGAGGCTGCTTTTGGATCCTGATGTTCCTCACTCTCTTGTCAACTACTTTTTTTTTTTTTTTAAATACTTTATTTAAATCCACCAAGATTACAAGCAAACCAAAATGGTACAATAAACAGACCATCCACAAGGGGTGTACTCTTATCCCCCCTGGAAGTCAACAGAAAAAGAATATACCAGGTGGCTTTTTATCATGTTTTTCCCTCCCCCCTCCCGTCCCAACCACCACCCACCATCCACCCCCCCCCCGCCCCATACTCCCGCAGCAGCCATCAAACCTAGAACAAGGAATGGAAGCACCAACTATCCACCCCATCTCCCCATAACCATTCAGCACCCCATTTAGAGGATTTCATTGCGGCTACGAGCCCCTAACTGCTGAATATAGGGCTCCCAGACTGACATGAACCTTGTCCAGCGCTTGACACTGCCCCTTGCATGCCATCGTTCTAGCAGCATCACCTGATGGAAACTATTCCACCACTCATTGAAGGTTGGCGGTTGATGTTCCCGCCAGGATCGGAGAATCGGCCCCTTACCCACCAGACAGGCCTTCCTCAGGAGCAGTCGTTCCCCTGCTTTCGCAGGCCCGGGAGGGGCCAGCAGGTCCAAAACCACAAAGGAGCTAGTCCATCTTACCCGCTGCCGCAACAACCGGCTGAGGAATTCCCTTATCTTCGCCCAGTAAGGCCGCACTCTGCGACAACTCCACCACATGTGCAGCAAAGTCGCCAGGGGTTCCGCACAGCGAGGGCAGCTACCATCCGCCCCCAATCGACTTCGAAGAGCCCTCCGCGGTGAGAAATAAGCTCTAGTCACACACTTAAATTGGAGCTCTCTCCAACGAGCCCCCTGCGCCACACAGACAATGCGCGTCAAAGCCTTGCTGACCGACCCCGAAGCCACTTCCCCCGCCCAATTCTACAGCCCAGGCCAACTCGACCCCACGATAATCGGGCAAGACCCGGTAACAATCCAACCGACCCTTCAATTGAGAAATGGACGGGGGACTCTCTTCCCCTATCCCAAAAAATTCCAAGATCTTGGCGGAGCGGTCAATGTGCAGTGCCTCCCTCTGTAACGAGGCCACATAGTGGGAAACTTGCATATATGCAAAACAATGCTTAGTAGGCAAATCGTACTCCCGACTCAGGGCCAGAAAAGACTTGCAGCGCCCCGAGGGTTCTACGAGATGACCCACCGTCCGTATCCCACGCGCCCACCAGTCTCTAAACGCCGCTGTTTCGGACCCCGGGGCGAACTGAACATTCCCTCGAAGGGGTAACCAACTGGAAACACCCCAAGGTGCAAGCCAGAATTTATTAAGCTGTTGCCAAGTACGTCTAACCGAATCCACTAAGGCGCTCTTCTGTACCGCCTCCGGTAAGTCACTATATCGCCCATGCAATACCCCCAATAGGGTCCATGGAGCCACCACGCATTCTTCCATAGCCCGAGGGGTATAAGCGTCCGTCCCACCCAACCAATCTCCCAGATGCCGCGCTTGGCACGCCAGCGCGTACATCCTTAGGTCAGGTAGCCCCATACCTCCGTCCTTCCACTTCCCCAATAACCTACCCCATGGAATCCGAGCCCGCTTCCCTCTCCAAAGGAACCCCTTAAGCAAAGCTTCAATCCGTCTCAAGTCCCGACATAATAGCCAAACGGGCAGAGTCTGTAACCAGTATAAGATACTGGTAAGATAACCATCTGTACTGCCGCAATTCTACCCGACAAGGACAATGGGAGGGGTTCCCAGGCTTGCAACTGTGCCATCAAACGCCGCAAAATACGATCAAGATTGCGCCTATAGAGCACTTGAGGTTGCCGGGGCAGCACTATCCCCAAGTAAAGAAATTCCTCCTCTGCCCACCGGAGGGGAAATAGCCCCCCCCAGGCCCCACGAATACCCCCCAACGTATCTAACGCTTCAGATTTTTCTTGATTGATGCGGAGTCCAGCTAAGGCCCAAAAGCGCCCAAATTCCTCCAACAGACTTCGAAGAGACGCAACCGGGGAAGTCACATGGACCAAGAGATCATCCGCGAAAGCCGAAATAACAAACGCCTGCGAGCCCATCTCCACTCCCTTAATCGCATCCGAAGTCTCAACCTGGCGAATTAAGGGGTCTAGGGAAAGAACAAATAACAACGGAGATAGGGGGCAGCCCTGACGCGTTCCCCTCTCCAAGGCAAACCCTTCCGAGAGCACTCCGTTGCACAGTATCCCCGCCGTCGGATTTATATACAAACTCCGCACCATGCTACAAAAAGCATCCCCTATTCCATAGTGTGGCAGCAGCCCCCAGAGATATTGCCAATTCACCCTATCGAATGCTTTTTCAGCATCAAAGCTGACAAGTAACGAGGGTATCTGTCGCGCGTGTACCCATTCTAAGGAGGCCAAGATTTTTCGGAGATTCCGAACGGCGTATCTCCCCTTAACAAACCCCACTTGCGCCCCATGTACGAGGTTCCCCAATACATCAGCCAGCCGCAAAGCCAAAACTTTCGCAAGGACCTTTAGATCAAAGTTGAGGAGAGAAATCGGCCGATAAGAGGCCGCGAGCAGCGGATCTTTACCCGGTTTGGGAATCAGAGTAATATGGGCACGGTTCTGCCCCCAACGAAAGGCCCCCCGGTCCGCCCTCATACTAAACACCTCCCGTAACACAGGACTGACACAGTCACCCAGTATCTTGTAAAATTCCGCCCCCAGGCCATCCGGTCCTGGGGCCTTGCAGCAGTTTGCCGCAGATATAACCGACTGTATCTCCTGGGAGGTGATGGGCTGATCCAGCGCCCCCCTCTGCTCCTCTGTAAGCCGCGGCAGATTAAGATCCCGCAAATAGTCCGGCAGGGGTGTACCCGACCCGGCTCTGCTTTGTATAAAGTCTGAAAGAACCCCCGGAAAACTCTGGCAATGTCCCCGTTCTCCTTATACACGGTCCCCCTATCATCTCGAAGGGCCGCCACCCGAGTGGAGCCTCGCCTTCCCCGCAAACATCGGGCCAACAGTTTCCCAGGCTTATCTCCGTAACAATGCAACCGGTAGCGGTAATAAAGAACTGATTTCTTGGCTTTCTGATGCAGAAGCTCATTAAGATCTACTTGAGTCTCCCATAGCCGCTTCTTATTCTCGGCCGATGGGGTTTGGGCACACCGACGTCGAAGTTGAGTAACCCGTTGCTCTAGTGTAATGATACGTTCCGCGAGTATCTGACGCTTCCGCGCGGCATAGCCTATGATATCTCCCCTAAGAACCACCTTCGCCGTTTCCCATATCAATTCGGGGTCGTCCTCGTGAACCTGATGATCGCTGGCGAACTCAGCCCACCTTTGACGCAGAAATTGACGGAACTGCATATCATAGTACAACCCCAAAGGAAATCGCCAAAGACGCATCCGAGCCACATCCCTCCCCCAATTCAAATCTAGCCAGACCAATGCATGGTCGGATACCTCCAGGGGACCTATTTGGGCCCCATCCGTCTGAGCAAACAACCCCCTCGACACAAACAAGTAGTCGATACGGGCACTGGTACCATGCGCTCTGGATTGGTGGGTAAAGTCTTTTTCGGTAGAATGCAACAGTCGCCAGGGATCCACCAACTCAAGACGTTTACAAAAGCGTTGCAGTAACCGAGAGGACATCCCCCTCTCTCTCGTCTCCTCCCCCCGCGAAGTATCTAAGCCGACATCCATAACCCCATTAAAGTCCCCTCCCAAAATCAAGGGGCACTCGGGAAGTTGCTCCAAGCTGGAGGCCAATCTACTATAAAACCCCGGGTCAGGGACATTAGGTCCATAGAGGGCCCCTAAAATCACCGGTTTCCCGTCTAATTGACCATGGACCAAAAGAGACCTACCCACGGCATCCGCGATAACAGTCTCCGCCACAAAGCGAATCCTCTTATGTACCAGCAGAGCTACCCCCCCCTTGTGCCCTGTCGCCGGGGACCCCCATACCTGCCCCACCCAGGACCTGCAAAGTTTACTGTGCTCCTCGGCCGTCTGGTGGGTTTCTTGTAGCAGAGCTATATCACAGTCATGCCGGGCCAACGCCTGGAGTACTTTAAATCTTTTAATGGGGTTACCCAAGCCACAGACATTCCAGGTAATAACCCTCAGGGTGATGGGGCAGTGTCAAGGCTCCTCCAAAAGGACAAAGCCAAACGTACTAGAGGGGTTCCCCCAGCCTGAAACCCCCCGTGTTCTTCTGCAAAAATAGTATTGTGCTGCCAATTCGGAAACCCCAGAGTGTAAACCCTCCCCTCCTTCGATATCCCCCCCTCCCCCCTCCCCCCCCTGTCCCCCTCTCCCCCCCACGCCCCTCTACCCCAAAAGGTCCGTCCATCAGGTCGGACGCTTCCCTTGGCAATCGGGGCCATCCCTGTCCCATGTTCATTTTCAGTAGTCCCCACTACCCAGCTAGATTAGCGTACAGCTCTCCCCTTACCCATCGCCCTTGTCCTCCCCCGGTCCCTTTCTACCCTTAGTTCTCTCCACCCCCCTCTACCTGCCTTCCCTCATATCCCTACTCCCATCTGGCATACCCCCCCCTGCTAAGGAGCCTCGCCCCCACCCCCCTCCCCAGACCCTAGCTAGAAGAGCCAGGCCTCTACTAATGGACCGGCGGTGTAATACCCCACTGCCCTCCTTATCCCACATACAGATTCCCCACAACTACCCATGCCGTTCACCCCCAACCTCAGGGAACAATCCACATCCATTACCCCCCCCCCTTGAGGCCCTCCCCCAACCCTTCTTTCCCGATAATTTCCATGGGTAAGAATCAGCTATGAGGAAGAAAGGAAAGTGCACTTACCTAGTCCCCCATTCCGAAAATAACAATGTAATTAACCACAGAGACATATACCAATGGTTACGTTGTTGCTATTACAGGCCCAAATGCAACCAAGTATCTTGCCCGCTGCAACAGTAACCCTCTCATCCCCATTATAATACACCCCAGCTAGTAGCAAGAAGATAAGCTAGTAACAAACACGAAGTAAGAGACAAAAAGGAAGGAAAACCTTAAAGACAAACACCCAAGAGAGTGAGCGAGCAGCCCGGCCTCCCAACAGTTGTCCATGTTGCAGTGTCCAGGCTCCCGCCACGTGCTCCTCACAGCAGGTCCTTTCTCCCGGGCGCCCTCCATAACCTCAGAGACAATTCACCGAGTCCAGGTTGTATTTCAGGAGATAGAATCTGCAGATCCATTCAGCGATTCCAAGAAGGTAGCCGCCGCCTCAGGAGTCGAGAAATAGCGTGGCTGGCCTTGATACTCCACCCTCAGCCGGGCCGGGTAGAGGAGAGAGAAGCGCACTCCCTCTTTAAACAGCTGCGCACAGCTATGGGAAAAGGCCCGACGCTGCTGACCAACCAGGGCAGAATAATCCTGGAAGACCAGAATTTGTGCGGTCTCCTGGTTGGGCCCTTTGCGACCCCGCGCCGCCCGGAGGACGTCTTCCTTCTGCCTATAGTCCAGGAAGCGGGCGAGTACAACACGCGGGCGTCGCGCTTGATCTCGCCGGGGGCCCAACCGGTGGACCCGTTCCAGTCGCACAGAGTCGTCCCGCTGGCCTCCCAGAAGCTTCACAATCCAGTCCCGCAGGAATCCGTACAGCGCACTATCCAGCACCGTTTCAGGTATGCCCACGAACCGCAGATTCTTGCGCCTCCCGCGATTCTCCAGGTCGTCCAATTTTTCTCCTTGTTGCTTGACAAGGGTCTCCAGGGCCTCCACCTTGGCTTGCAGTGGATGTAGGATATCCTCCACCGTGGAGACGCGTGTCTCCACCTGTTCCATCCGCCCTGTGAATTCGACCACGCGCTGATCAACCGCGCGGATCTGCTCCTTCAAGTCCTGGAAGCGGATATCGAGCGCTTGGACCACTGCCGCCGACACCTCCGCAACGAGCCCCTGGGCGCCCCTGATCCTGGGCTATTAGGCGTCCCCTCAGCCATCTTGGGTTCGGGTGCTCGTGGCTTTTCCCGCCGCACTGCCTTCGATGTCATCTGGCAATTTACCGTGTTACCGGCACACCTTCCCGGACTCACTGCCTCCTACTGCACACCCCCGTCTCAGGTAGCAGGGAATTCCACTTAAAGTGGGCTTTAATTGCAGATTTGCAGGGTAGGCTACCCGGAGCTGACCAGAGTGCAGCCGATCAGCTCATTTGCCAAACCGGAAGTCCTCTTGTCAACTACTTATGTGTATTGTCATGAGGCTGGTACCAATAAAGATGCAGAGTTGAAAAACTCTATTGTTCACAGAGCTCTTGGTGTGCAATTACCTCAAAGCACAGCTAGAGGGGGCAGGAGTGATCCTACAAAGGCTAATGAGGCTAGGAGAGCTAACCAGTTGCACCTGGAAATGAGCCCGGGAGATTCAAAGGGAAGATCCCTTTATAAACGGAAGCTTAATGCCAGCAAGGAAGAAGAAGCAGGAAGAACAGGAGAAGCAGAAGGAGAAGGAACAAGGATTACGGCTGAAGAAGGAGGGAGAGACCTGAAGGAAGGAATCCTCCCTGAGCAAGCCCAAAAGGACAGAATTCACAGAGATAGAATTCAGAGGGGCCAAGCTACGAGAGCCGCTGTTCAGAGGGAGTCTGCTAAGGAAAGCAGTCAGGCTGGAGGGTATGCCACTCCCTGCTTAAGCAACGTTCCTGAGTCCAAAGCTGAAAGACGTACACAGAGAGCCAGAGAGCCAGGCTTGGAGGAAACCCTGCAGGCATTGGAGTATGCTGAACAAGCTTTACCAGGTACCCGAAGGGAAGGAGTTTCTAACAAAGCTACTTTGTCACTGAAGCATAGAGCTGGAGAATCTGCACCAGGTTTTACTAAGCTTTCAGGAAGTCCAGCACTGCCCAGAAGCTACCAACAGAAAACCTGTTGTCACAGAGACGTTCATGAGAGAGAAGGCTCCAGAGCTTCAAGCTACAGAAACTCAAGGTATGAAAGTTTTATTCCTGCTAAAGAATGCTTAACTCCTAAAAACACTGCTAAAACTAAAACTCACTTTATAAGAAGAGGAAAGAAACCAGAGTGGTTTGAAGAACTACCAAAAGACTTTAAAGCACAGTCTTATTGGAGGCAAGATACCAGAGACCGTCCATATAAAGCTGTAACTGCCAGGGACAGCGTGTGCTCTGAGGGGGAAAGTAGTGAAACAGAATGTATGGAAATAGAAGATGCAATTACTATTCCCATTCCTCAGGAAGAAGCTATGGATTGTAGTTTGTGTATGGCTTCTAGCCTAGAATCCATAGCGTCCTTGTAAATAAGAAGTCTTGTTTAAATTGCTTTGCCCTGGAATGAATTGAATTCCTCCCTTTAGCCCTTTCAACTAATTGTGAAGATATTAACAATTGGTTTTACCTGCTTATTACTGGAACCTTTATGAACAAAGGACATTCTTTGATTTCTAGTGTCTTAATGAACCCTTGCACAGAGGGGAAATAAAAGCCTTGTTTCCCTACACTCGTGGCTTAATTATTGAGTTCTCACAAGGAGTTGAAATACCTAAGACCAATCTCCATTTTTGGCCTTAAAATACCACACGCTCCTCGAAAATAAATGTTGTACAGCATGCCCTTACCGCCATTGGCCACTAGGGGATGCCGGCACGACAGGGGTCTCAAACTCAAATTGCTTTGAGGGCCAAATGAGGACTTGTAGAGTAACCCGGGGGCCGCACAAGACGCGGGCCTCATTTGCATAAGGGGCATCATTTGCATACATATTTGCATAATGTTACCATACACTAACTTTTAGTAAACATGCCTCTTAATGAGTGTATGGATAAAGAAAGACTAAAAGATTTCTACATTACTATAAACCAGTGCCAACCGCCAAGCACATTAGGAACTACTACAAACACTGCCCATTTAGAACCCATAGCAAACCTGCCATATCCTAACAGCACTACCAGGACTCACAAAGCACCATACCCTAACTATCAAAAGGCAACACTGCAAATATTAAATCAATACATTTCAGAGAATAACAATACATGACGTACTGGGGAAAGAGAACAAGTGGCAATGTCAAATAGGAATTACATAAACAGAATACCTCAGCTCAGTTACACATGCAGAACATACACCATCATCAAACAAGGAATCACAATTTAGAAACAGGAAGACAATAATTAAACTGGGAACCCCAAAAGCCAAACTTAGAATGTACAACACTGTAGAAATAAAACTATAAATTAATTTCCTCTTGTATTAAATAAAGTGCAGACGTTAAAGATGCACATTTCCAAGAGCTGACATATTTCAGTTAATAAATTCAAAATAAAGAGATATTTTTCTACCTTTTGTGCATTTTTTTTCAGTTGCAATTGTTCCAGCCACTTTCTTCTGGTTTCTTCGTGTCTTCTGCTAACGCTCCATTGTCTGCTGTCCATTTGTCCTTTCTTCTCTCCTAGTTTTTTTTTCCATTCTCTCTCTACATCTGCTTTAACATACTAATCTTTCTCCTTTTGCTCTTTCCTCATTCTTATTTCATCCACTCAAATTTTACCCCTCCATCCTCAATCCCCACTTACTCTCCCAATACCCGGCCAATTGTAGATTTTTCTTCCCTCCCACACAAAATATTTTTCCCCTCTCCATTTCACTCTCCCAGCTCCATCCCATTCTAATCGTCCCCCAACATCAGCTCCCTTCTAGCTCCTGCCCCACCCAGCATCCGCTCCCTTCTAGTCCCCGCATCATCAGCCCATTTCCAGTCCTAGCTCCCTCCCCTCACAGCCCATTTGCTTTCCAAGCCCCCCTCCCCATCAGCCCATTTCCATTCCAAGCCCCCTTCCACTCAGCCCATTTCCATTCCAAAACCCTGTCCCCATCAGCTATTTGCAGTTCAAGCTCCCCCTTCTACTCGGCCCATTTCCAGTCCTAGCACCCCCCCCCCAGTCCATTACCAGTTGTAGCCCCCCCTTAGCCCATTACCAGTCCTAAGCCCCCCAACAGCCCACTTCCAGTCCTAACCCTTCCATCACCCCATCTTCATTCTTAGCCCCCCCATAACCCCATTTTCAGTCTTAGCCCCCCAATCAGACCATCTCCAGTCCTAACCCCCATCTGCCCATTACCAGTCCTAACCCCCCCATCACCCCATTTTCAGTACTATCCCCCATCACCCCATTTTCAGTCCTAACCCCCCTCCCTCCCATCATCCCAAGTAAATTTAAAAATTAAAAACAAAACAAACCCCTGGCTTCTGCTGCTGCCGCCGCCGTGGCAGCGGCAGAATCAACTGTCCTGCGGCCCCTTCCCGTCTGCCCGGCAAAGCATCTTGTCAGCTCCATCAGCGGCGGGCTTTTCAAGCTGTGATTTCCCTCTCGCGGCTCTGTTAAGCCTGCCGGGGCTGATGGGAATTCCCATCAGCCCCGGCAGGCTTAACAGAGCCGCGAGAGGGAAATACTATTCCCTTTGCGGCCCTGAAAGCTGCCGCTGATGGAGCTGACAAGATGTTAAAGATGCTTTGCCGGGCAGACGGGAAGGGGCCGCGGGACAGTTGATTCTGCCGCTGCCACGGCGGCGGCAGCAGCAGAAGCCAGGGGTTTGTTTGGGGTTTTTTTTTCTTTCCTCTGCATCGCGGGCCGCACAAAGTTCTCTTGCGGGCCGCATGCGGCCCGCAGGCCGCGTGTTTGAGACCCCTGCTCTAGTCCCCAGTTTCGCTATGTGTTTTGTCTTGATTAGATTGTAAGCTCTGATGAGCAGGGACTGTGTCTTACATCTACAGCGCTATACAAATGATTAGTAGTAGTAGCTTCAAAGAAGGTTTTCCTTCTATCCATGTCCACCCCAATCTGCCCCAACCCGCCCCATGTTGAATTTAAAAATACCCAAATCTATCATTCCAAGCTATCCCGTAAATCTCGAAACTCCAAAGATCCCCCTCAGCAAAGAGCTGCCAAACACGTCCCAACCCCTTTTTTGCTCCCCCTGCTTAAAAACCCCCTCCACCAACCCAGGAAGAAAATCAGAATTCCAGCAAATAGGGGTCAAATAACATACCCCTCCAAACTTCCAATGTGAATCATGTAAAGAGGTTCTGGACCGCTGGAGCATATAACCCTCCCCACGATACCCAAACCTGAGCCCCCAAGGAACCTCCCAATCAAAGCCTACTCTAGCCCAACTAAGTGCAAGGAGGAACATTGAGTTCAATCCCAAATCATCTTAAGTTGTATGTCTTCTAACTATCTCTTCAAGTCTGGGACCTCAACTCTCTCTTCCAAACTACTGTGAATGATAAGTACCTTTCAGGTAATCCGAGGTAGACGGCCCCTCCAAGTGTAGTGAAAATTCTTTCAGCTAAGCTTATGAAAACCCCCTTCAGGATGGCTACTGGCAAGGACTGGAAGAGATAGAGCAGTTGTGTCAAGACTACCATCTTGACAACTGCTACTCTCCCCAACCAAGACAAGTGGAATCCCTGTCAGTGCTTCAAAACCACAGCTAGTCTCTCCCATGCTCCTTTATGGTTAGTCTGGTAAAACCCTAAGTATTCTGGCGTGAACTGCATCCCTAAGTAAGATATGCTTTTCCTGGCCCAACAGAACCCAAACTTCTGTTGAAGCCGCTCCTCCAGATCCAGCAGAATCCTCAGAGGCAGAATCTCTTATCTGCGCATATTAATTTAAAACTCAAAGAGCTTTCCTTATTCCTGCAACTTTCATACTATAACAGTAAAGAAATTTGGGGCCTTCCCACCAAAAAAGAATGTCATCTGCAGAGAGGGAGATCCAATAGTCAACCCCCCCCCCCCCCGCCATCTGGATCCCTTGAATATCAGCACTCATTCAAACCCAGGCAGCCAAAGGTTCAATTGAAAGGGCAAACAACAATGGCGAGAGGGGGGCAGCCCTGTCAGGTCCATTACCCAGCTCAAAAAATTCAGAGTAGGAGCCGCTAATTTTCACACGTACTTTGGGCTTAAATACATCACTCTCACTCAACTTAAGAAAGTCTCCCCAAATCCCATCTTCTCCAGGGTGCACAGCATAAAAGACCAGCTTACCCAGTCAAACGCCTTTTCTATGTCTATAGATAACAGAAGGGTAGGGTCAGCCTTCTTCCCAGTCACCAAAAGCAGATCAACATTTTGTGAATATTGTCACTTGCATCAACCCAGCTTGGTCCCCAAGTATCACGGTCAAGATTACCCTATTAAGGCACTGTGCCAGAATCTTCGCCAGGATCTTGATATCAAGGTTTAATAAGGATATGGGCCAATAATCCCCACATTCCTGAGGATCCTTCTCCTCTTTAGGAATCACTGGGATCCCAGTCCACACCATGGTATCTGCTAGTTGTTCCTCTCTTTTCAACCCATTAAAGAGACTTGCAGCAAAGGTCTTATAAAACTTACTGGTCAACCCATCAAGGCCCAGGGACTTCCCCAATTTCAATGCCTTTATCACTAGGCAAACTTCCTCCTTCTCAATATCCCTATCTAGGGTCTCTTGCATAGTTGGCGCAAGCTTATACAATAAAGCCAAACCCAGTTAACTATAGATCACTTCCTCATCCACGCTGTCATTTCTCTCATAATGTTCTGCACAAATCTCGCAAAACTGCTCTCTCAGAGCCTCTGCTGCCCTAAGCCCCGCCCCCTACTTCCCCAAGAGTAACTCCACTGCCCCTGATCTTGTTGCTGTCGCAATTTTGGTCGTGCCTTATTCCCAAGTTCATAAAAAAGCTGCCTCCCCCACTGCATTTGCCAATCCACCTCATTCATAAGTTCCTAAGGGAGCCCTGCAACTTCCGCAGTTTGCCCTGAGTCCTTTTACTTTGACATTGCTTATCTACCTGTTCCAGTCGCCTAATCTCGTCCTGTAAATCCCCAATTTTCCTTTCCTTTTCTTTTTTCTTAAGGTTGCTCCCACTTAACCAGAATGCCCCTAAACACTGCCTTAAATTCATCCCATATTCCGCCCTCAGACACTTCTCCAACCCCACTGAGGGCAAAATAGTTCTCAATACAAAGAGCCACTTCCTTCACAACCTGGGATCCCTCAAGAACCCATCATTCGGAGTCAAAATTTGCGCCCCCCCCTTTCTTCCTCCGCCCTCCCAAGACATAAGCACACGGGTGCACAATCCAACTAGCTAATACAGTCAATCTATACATCTACCACCCTAGGAAGAGTTGAACCCAATGCCAAGAAGTAGTCTATTCTAGAAAAGGACCCATGAGGCCATGAAAAGACAGTACAGTTCCGCCTCCCAGGATGTAGCTGACGCAAGAGATCCTGCAGACCCCACGCACTAAGAAACCTCATAACCCTCCTCCAATCCCAGCCTGCCCTGCCCCAACTCTACTCATACTATCTATGCTTGGATCCATACTAATATTAAAATCTCCCCCAATAATCAAAGTCCCTTCCTCTAATTTTGTCATCTTGTTGACTATCTCTTTAAAGAAGTTCCCTTGAGGTTCACTGGGGGCATAAATATTCACCAAATTAAACTCCTCTTGTCCTGTAAAAGCCTTTACCATGAGATCCCATCCATCTACATCTCACACTATTTGATCTACCCGGATCCCCACTTGTTTAGAAAAATTATACCAATCCCTGCTATTTTCCTCTCCCGGGTGGAGGAGACAAATAACTGCTCAGCAAACTGCTTCACCCTCATTAAGCACTCGTCACATCTCTGAAGATGTGTCTCCTGAATCATCCTAATATCAGTGTTCCCCCGCCCCAGTTCCTTAAAGAGTATTTGCCGCTTATATGTCAAGTTAAAACCTTTAATATTAAAAGACAAACATTTCAGCTCAGATCACCACATCTTACCCAGCCCTCTAATTGCTTCTGGATACCCCTTTCCAATCCCCCCTCCCTCCCCCAGCCCCCCCCAACCTCTCCTCCACCCCAGTCCTTGAAGTGCCAACTCAGTGACAGAGGAAGAAGTGCCTATCAGGCCCACCCACAAAATAAACTCACCCCCATTTTCTACACATCATCCACGCTACCAACCACACTCACACTCAACTACCATCACCACGCCCACTTCCCCCTCATTTCTCACTAATACCCTCCTACGGCCCCCAAACACTCCCACCATATCAACTGCCCTCAGGCCACACAAGGACTCTGAAAGTAAACAGAACAGAACCCTCAAAGGATTGGTATTGCCCCTCCTCAGGCTGGGTGAACATCACCCGCTCCTCATTCCTTGCCCTCAACTGTAGGTCCTGGTTTGCCCAGAAAAGATCTTTGCAGGTGTTGCCTGCCTCCTGACACATGTTTCCACCATTGGTCATAAACAGGCTTTTTAAAGCAGAGTGACGATTTCTTAACAAACTTTCTAGCAGATGATGGGCCCCTGTCTTGGCAAGAAGCTGCCAAGCCTCCACCACCATTTTCGTTCTGCAGAAGATGCCATTCACAGAGCACAAAGGGAAACTGCCAGCGGTACCGAATGTTTGCAGAACGCAAAAACTGTGTAACCTCCCTCAGGTCCCACCATTTTTCTAATGTTATAGCAGACAAGTCCTGGAAAATATCCTGTTGATAGCCACACCCCTTCTTCCTTGCATGCAGCATCACACTCTCTTTAATTTTAAAATCATGTAGACGTGCCACGGATGTCCCAGGCTGGTTGGCTCTGTGCAGCTCCAGGCTCCAGTGGGCCCTCTCTATCTTGACCTGGTTGGAATTCACTCCCTTCTTCTCTGCTCCCCCTAAAAGAAGATACAGATTTTCTGCACCACTGCATTTGCATCTGCAAGTTCCTTTTTGTCCAGGACACCTCTCATAAAAATATTATTCTGGCAGGACAGGTTCTCTAAATTTTCCAACTTCTTGGCATTATCTGCATGCTGCTTCTTCAGACATTGGATCTGTGTCTGCAAATCAGCCATAATCCCGCCTGGTCATTCATGTGCTCATCAAAGTCAGCCAGCCACTACCACATCTCATGAACTTCCTCCTTGAGGTCACTCACTGCCCCCAAAAGCTCTTTTTTCAGTGCAGACAATTCTTTTTTAAAGTCCGAAATCAATTCAACAAACCAGCTTCATAGTTCATGTTGGGAGACAGGCCCCTTGGCATCCAGGCCACCAGTTCTACTCTTGCTATCAGAATCTCAGTCTCCCATTGCCATCTGCCCTTCTGTGGCACCCGGGCTGGAGATTTGCCTGTGGAACTACCACCTAATTTAAAATTCTTTAGCTTCTTGCACACCGACATCTCTCCAAAAGATTGTGGACGCACTGGAGGCTTAAGCAAAAGCAGGCCTCTGAGGAAGTGAGCCACCAAAGGATGACTGGAGAGAGACTGACCCTCCACCTGTGAGTAGTGTGCTGAAAGAGCACTAAGATGAACTCTAACAGAAATGGACTTAAGGCCTAGGTTGGACAGGTGAAGCAAATACTGCAGCACCACTGGTACCAGGCATGAGAAGGGATTCTTGTTGTGTTGAGTACACCAGGTAGAGAATCTCCGCCACTTAAGGGCATAAGACTTTCTGGTGGACTGCCTCCTAGAGGCCAAGACTACGTCCTCCACTTCCCTAGGCAGTAGTAAAGTCGCTAGGACTACCCTTTCAGCAGCCAGGCCATCAAATTGAGGGACTGGAGATTGGGATGCAAGAGGGATCCCTGCTCCTGAGACAGCAGATCGGGTTGCATCCCCAGAGGAAGAGGAGTGTCCACCGCCAGTTGCAACAGTAGTGGAAACCAGGGTTGCCTTGGCCACAGGGGGGCCACCAGAATCACTGAGGCCTTGTCCCGGGTCACCTTGAATAGTGTCTTGGACACTAGAGGTGTGGGAGGAAAAGCGTATAGTAGGCCTGTAGACCATGGAATGAGAAACGCATCCGCTGCTACTCTGAGAGGATGCGGTTGTCTGGAACAGAACCTGGGTAGTTGACGGTTCAGAGGACTGGCAAAAAGATCTATGGTTGGAAGACCCCATCTCAGGAAGATCTGTTGAACCACTAAAGGGTTCAACTGCCATTCGTGCGGCTGCAGGATCCTGCTTAATCTGTACGCCAGGTAATTCTCCTGACCTGGGAGGTAGACTGCTTTGAGAAGAATGCCATGATTGAATGCCCAGGAGCACAGTTTCTGCGTTTCCTGACATAGAAGGCGGGACCCTGTGCCCCCTTGTTTGTTCACATAGAGCATAGCCACTTGGCTTAGGCTTTCCTAACCAGGGCTCTACAGATCAACAAACAGTAAGGATTTGAGGGTTTGTTTGTTTGTTTTTATTATATTACATTGCTAGCTCTCTGACTGGGAGCTCTTAAAAGGGTTTTTTGTATATTTTTTAAAGCAAGGTTACTTTATTTTTGGTGCTTTAGTGGAACTTTCCTTGAGCACAGTAGGTTGCTGAACTCTAGTAACCTCCTCAGGTTTGGAAACTGCTAACAACTAATCAGGTGTTAGTTCCCTCCCTACCCACCCCGTCTCCCACCCACCCCTAGTGAGCAGTCTTGCTTTATAGGGCACCTCCCCCTTTAACACGTCACAGAGAATTGGACCAGCACATTTTGAATATAATTAAAGAGATTTAACTGCTTTTTCTCTGAAAGGACAGCTGGGAAACTGGCTGGTACTTGGTAGATATCTCTCTTTTGCTTTAACAGATACCTAAGCTCCACGAACAGAACAATGGCTGGGAAAAATCGTATTGCTAAAGTTGTTGCCCCCGATACAGCTTCTGCCTCGGTCCAGACAGAGGTCCTAATGCCAGTTGAAGGACTAGTTCCATGTGCAGGGTGCCTGCATGCTGAAGCTCTGAGGAAACAAGTGGAGGAACTCAGCGAGGAGGTGGCGAGGCTGAGGAGCATTCAAGACAGTGAGAAGTACATTGATGAGATGCTTCTTGCAGCAATCAAGCTCTCCAGCACAGGAGAAGATGGGTGCCAACAGAATGTCGATGGTTGGACACAAGTCACCAGGGCCTGAAAAATCACCAATCCAACTTCTCCAGCCCTTGAATTGAAGAACCATTATGCAGCCCTGGAAGTGGAGGAGGTGAAAGCATCCCTGGAAAGGGAAGAACCAGAGTTCAAGTACCCCAAGGTTGCAGAATCAGTGACCAGAAGGAAACGAAGGGTAGTGGTGGTTGGAGACTCTCTTCTGAGGGGTACTGAGGCGTCCATCTGCCGACCAGACTTGATGTCCAGAGAGGTATGCTGTCTGCCTGGTGCCAAAATCCAAGATGTTACAGAGAGTTTGCCAAGACTCATCAAGCCCACTGACTATTACCCAATGTTGCTAATCCATGTTGGAACAAATGATACTGCCAGGTATACCTCGGAACGTATCAAAAGTGACTTCATGGCTCTGGGACAGAGGGTGAAGCAGTTAGGTGCACAGGTGGTGTTCTCTTCAATCCTCCCTGTTGAGGGTAAAGGCCAAGGCAGAGAGGCTTGCATCCTGGAGATGAATGCATGGCTGCGTGGATGGTGTCATCGAGAGCGTTTTGGTTTCCTAGACCATGGGATGCTGTTCCAAGTGCTGCAGAGCAGAGATGGCATCCATCTGTCCAAGAAAGGTCAACGCATCTACTGGCTAATCTACTGAAGAGGGCTTTAAACTAGATTCGTTGGGGATGGGTGAAGAAAGCCCCCAGGTAAGTGAAAGCCCCCAGGTAGGTGATACATTAAATACCTTTATGGAAATGGGTAACAGGGGTAACATATGGAAAGCAGTGTGTATAAATGTCCGTAGCATGGGAAATAAGATCCCTGATGTTGAAGCTTTGGTGGGAGTGGCTGACTTGGATTTAGTGGCAGTTACAGAAACATGGTTCACAGAAAACCATGATTGGGATGTAACTATACCTGGCTATAATTTATTCAGAAAGGACAGGGTAGGAAGAAGGGGAGGAGTGGCGGCACTATATGTAAAAACGACTATTAAAGCTTTGGAATTACAGAGCTTAAAAGGGAGAGAGGAGGCACTGTGGGTTAAACTAGAAAGAGGGAAAAAGAAATCTATTTGCATTGGTGTGATATACAGACCTCCCTCACAAGAGGAAGAGGTGAACAGAGAGTTAATTGAAGACATACGCAGCATTGCTAGGAAAGGGGAAGTGCTACTGATAGGAGATTTCAATATGCCAGATGTTGATTGGCACATTCCTGCTGCAGTATCATCTAGAAGTAAGGAGATCCTGGATTCTCTACAGGGAGAACTATTCAGGCAATTGGTAACAGACCCCACACATGAAGGGGCCATACTGGACTTGGTGCTTACCAATGGTGAAAGTGTTTCTGATGTTGTAGTGGGAGATCATTTTGCATCCAGTGATCACCAGATGGTGTGGTTCAGTATTAGGACTAGGGCTGTTAGAATCCATTCCAAGGTGAGGATCTTAGACTTTAGGAAGACTAACTTTGCGAAGATGGGCCAATACCTCAGGGAGTCGTTAGTGGGATGGGAACAGCTGGGGGATGTAGACAAACAGTGGGCAAAACTGAAAGGGGATATTTTAAGGGCAACCAACCTTTTTGTTAAAATGGTAAATAAAGGCAAAAGGAAAAGGAGACCGCTATGGTTTTCGAAGGAAGTAGCTGAAAAAGTGAAGAAAAAGAGGGAGGCCTTCATGAAATGCAAGAGATCACAGAGAGAGGAAGACAGGCATCTGTATTTGGAAAAACTTAGAGAAGCTAGCAAAGTAGTCAAGAAGGCAAAGATTCAAAAGGAGGAGGAAATAGCCAATGCAATAAAATGGGGGGATAAGACATTTTTCAGATATATAGGAGTGGAGGAGTGGCCTAATGGTTGGGGCAAGGTACTTCAGGCCGGAAGGTCGGGGGTTCAAATCCCACTAGAGGACAGCAACCTTAGGCCGGAAGGACTGGGGTTTCTAGTCCCACAGGTGCTCCTTGTGGTCTTGGGCAAGCCACTTAACCCTCCATAGCCCATGTTCCCTGTAAAATAGTTATCTCCAAGTTATAATGCCCTGTTCAATGTAATTTCAGTTTGTTCAATGTAAACCGCCTTGATATCATGAAGAAATGTTAAATAAATAAATAAATAAATATTAGTGAGAAGAGGAAGGGCCAAAGTGGTATTGTCAGACTCAAGGGTGCAGGGGGGGAATATGTAGAAGCTGATAAGGATAAAGCGGAATTGCTTAACAAATATTTTTGTTCTGTGTTCACAGATGAAGAACCAGGAGCAGGACCTCAGAAAACACCCACAAATAGGAACAGAAGCGAGGGACATCTTGAACAATTTTCAGAAGACTGTTCGTGAGAAACTAGCTCAACTTAAAGTAGACAAAGCGATGGGACCGGATGGGATACACCCTAGAATACTGAGGGAACTTGGGGATGTTCTAGCAGCTCCACTGACTGACCTTTTCAATGCCTTGTTGGAGTCGGGAGTGGTGCCAAAGGACTGGAGAGAGGCTCATGTGGTGCCTTTACACAAAAGCAGAAGTAAGGATGTGGTTGAAAACTACAGGCCGGTTAGTTTAACTTCGGTGGTGAGTAAATTATTGGAAACGCTGCTGAAAGAGAAAATAGTGAGGTTTCTGGAGTCCAGCGGATTACAGGATCCGAGGCAGCATGGATTCACCAGAGGCAGGTCTTGTCAGACAAATCTGATTGATTTCTTTGACTGGGTGACCAGGGAGTTGGACCGAGGGAGAGCTCTAGATGTGGTGTATTTAGATTTCAGTAAAGCCTTTGACACTGTTCCTCACAGGCGACTTATAAACAAACTGAGCACCCTAGGGATGGACCCTAAAGTTACTGCTTGGGTTAGAAATTGGTTGGGTGGGAGGCGACAAAGAGTACAAGTAAATGGAGCTCACTCTGAGGAGAAGGATGTTACCAGTGGTGTGCCCCAGGGATCTGTCCTTGGTCCGATTCTTTTTAACATCTTTGTTAGTGATATAGCGGAAGGGCTGTCGGGTAAGGTTTGCCTCTTTGCGGATGATACCAAAATCTGCAATAGAGTAGACACCCAGGAAGGTGTAGATAACATGAGGAGGGATCTAGCTAAGCTTGAAGAATGGTGTAGAATTTGGCAGCTGGGATTTAATGTTAAAAAATGTAAGGTCATGCATTTGGGCTGCAGCAATCCAAGGGAGCAATACAGTATAAGAGGTGAAGTACTTTTGTCCACTAAAGAAGAGCGGGACCTAGGCGTGGTTGTGTCTGATGATCTTAAAGTAGCTAAACAGGTAGAAAAGGCGACAGCAAAAGCTAGAAGAATGCTTGGGTGCATACAGAGAGGAATGGCTAGCAGAAAAAAGGAGGTGATAATGCCTCTGTATAAGTCTTTGGTGCGACCTCATTTGGAGTATAGTGTGCAATTCTGGAGACCGCACCTTCAAAAGGATGTGAACAGGATGGAGTCGGTGCAGAGGGTGGCTACTAAAATGATTAGTTGGCTTCATTATAAAGCATATGAGGACAGACTTAAGGATCTTAATATGTACACCTTAGAGGAAAGGCGGGATAGAGGTGATAAGATTGAGATGTTTAAATACCTCCGAGGAATAAATGTTCAGGGAGAGAGCCTCTTTCAATTGAAAGCAAGTTCTGCTACGAGGGGACATGGGATGAGGGTGAAGGGAGATAGATTCAGGAGTGATATGCGGAAATATTTCTTTACGGAAAGAGTAGTGGATCCATGGAATAGTCTCCCAGTGGAGGTGGTAGAGATGAGGACAGTAACTGAATTCAAAAAAGCATGGGACCAACACAGAGGATCTCTAAAGGTAAAAAGTGGACTGTTGTAGTTGTTGATATGGAAGGACAGACTAGATAGGCCATGTGGTCTTTTTCTGTCATCATGTTTCTATGTTTCTATAATTGTCCGTCTGAACCAAGACGGACTGGTGAGAAATGAGATGTGAGAAAGTTCTCAGGGCTAAGTGGATAGCTCTCAGTTCTAAGAGACTGATCTACTGTGCAGCCTCCCAAGGAGTCCACAGGCCTTGAGTACATGCCCCTTGGCAATGTGCACCCCAACCTTGAAGAGAAGCATCGGTTGTCAGCACCTGAGAGTGTGGAGGTGCCTAAAAAGGTACCCCTTGCACTAGATTTGGAAGATGAAGCCACCATTGCAGTGAAGACTGTAGTAGGCTGGACACCCTCACTTTGTCCGTGAGGCTTCCTGTGGCCTGGTGCCACTGAGTCCTGAGGCTCCATTGAGCTGGCCTCATGTGTAGCGGGCATTTGGAGTCACATGGACCGTGGATGCCATGTGGCCTAAGAGCCTCAGGAATTGTCTGGCGGAGACCAGAGAATTGCTGTGGAATAGCCTGGCTAGAGCCATCAATCTGTGGGCCCTGTCCACTGGTATAAGAGTGCCTGAGAGGTGCCTGAGAGGTGTCCAGTCGAGCTCCTATGAACTCCATGTTCTGGGAGGGTTGCAAACTGGACGTTGCGAAGTTTATGACAAACCCCAGGTGCTGAAGCAGAGCGACAGTGCGAAGGATGGCTTGATTGGCCTCTTGCGGGGATTGACCCCTGATGAGCCAATCGTCCAGATATGGAAAAACAAAGAGGCCTTGAACCCTGAGGTAGGCTGCTACCACCGCCAGGCACTTGGTGAAGACCCTGGGGGCGGATGTAAGACCAAAAGGCAGTACTCTGTACTGATAATGGTTTCCTCCCACTACGAATCTGAGATATTGTCTGTGGTCTGGATGAATAAGGATGTGAGTATAAGCATTCTTTAGATCTAAGGAGCATAGCCAATCTCCCTGCTAGAAGTAGGGCAGCAGGATTCCAAGGGAAAGCATCTTGAACTTTTCCCTCTCCAGGAACTTGTTCAGGTTTCGCAAGTCTAGGATGGGTCTGAGGCCTCATGTTCTCTTTGGTACCAGAAAGCACCTGGAATAGAAGCCATGACCTCTCAGGTGGTGGGGCACCGGTTCCACTGCCTTTTCCTTCAGAAGACCTGCCAACTCCTGCAGGAATAAGTCCCTGTGCAGAGGGGGTCTGGGAGGCTCCCCTGGAAAATAGGAGGGGGCTACCTGGTGGAAGTGGAGGAGATAGCCCTTCTGGACTATACTTAGAACCCAGGTATCCCTTGTGACGGCTGACCACCTGTGGGCGAACAGGGCCAGCCTGCCTCCAGTGCTGATGGGGGCCAGCTGAGGAGGAGAGGCTATGCCAATGCAGTCAAAATCCCCCTCCCTGCTGAGCAGGAGCCAGAGTAGGAGGCTTGGGGGCCTTCTGCCTACGGGGCCCATGACCCTGCCCCTTGGCCTGCTGACCCTGTTGGGGAGCTACAGAGGCCTGATAATGAGGGTACTGTTTATAAGCAGATGACTTCCTCGGGTAAAAGGTCTTTTTTCCCGAGCCCTTCTTCTTCTGAGAAGGGGCAGAGGTTTTTCTGGACAGCCTTATCCGGGTAAGAGTCTCGGTCTCGGGTTCGGCTGCCTTGTCAGCCATGGGCTTGCCAAAGAGGTTTTCACCTCGGCAGGGGACATCGACCAACTTGTCCTGCACCCATGGCTCGAGGTCCGATGACTGTAGCCAAGCCTGACGGCGTGCACCGATGCCGGCCGCGGCTACTCGGGCCGAAGCCTCGAAGCCATCATAGGCTGCTCGAGATATAAACTTCGAGCACTCACGAATACCCGAGGACAGAGCATTGAACCTCTGCAAAGGTTCCTCGGAGAGACCAGCAGAGAACCCGGCAATCTCCTTTGCCAGGTCTCGAAGGTACATGCCCATGTACAGCTGGTAGGTCTGGACATGGCAAGCAAGCATAGAGCCCTGGAAGAACTTCTTACCGAGGGCATCCAGGTTCCGGGCCTCCCGGCCGGGAGGCACCAAGGAGTGCATCTTCTGACTCTTCAGACGATGCATGGCCGATTCCACAACCATGGAGTGGTGCGGTAACAGTGCCTTTTGGAACCCGGGGCTCTTGCGGACTCGATAGATGGAATCGACCTGCTTACTTAAAATCGGTGTCGATGCTGGCGTCTCCCACATGCGGAACAGCAACCGTTCCAGCATCGGAGGAACCGGAACAGTAAAGGCCTCCTTCGGATGAGAGTCATACTGTAGGGCCTCGAGCTCCTCCTCGGGATCCGAGGGGAATGCCAAAGCCTTGGCCATGTCCCGCACGAAGTCCGAGAACCGGGTATCCTCCGGGGGGGGGGGGGGGGGGGGCCCTTAGCCGAGGCTCGGACTCAGGCAAGTCCGAAGGAACGCAGCAAGTCCGAAAGGTGTCGGACGACTCCTCATCCTCCGTCTCCCATCCGGACTCCTCGGAGGAGGAATCGAGCGGCTCCGGTCGGGCAGGCATCGATGCCATCCGCCCCGACGCTGAGGGTACCAGCTTCGAGGACCTCGGTCCCGAACGGGAGGCCAAAGGGGACCTTGGCTGAGGATCGACTCGAGCTCGCATGGACTCGAGGATCGGCTCGGCCTCCGGGGTCGACTTGGATGTCGATGTCCCGGTGGTCAGGGCAGATGCACCGGTGAGACCGGCGATCAGTGCCCGCTGCTGTTCCATGAAGGCAGCCAAGCTGCTCTCCAAGGCCGTCAACCTGAGTCCGAGCTCAGGAGACTCAGCAGCCCCCGACTTGGGCCCCGGCAGCGCCGGGCCTGACGTCGGCTCCCCTGGAGGTGAGTCCATGAGGATTACAGTACTCACGTGACCCGGGGACTCCATCTCCATACGAGGTTGTTTTGTAGGCCTCTCCGACTCCAAGGACCTGGATGTCGAGGCCTCTGACGAGGTCCGGGCCCTACCGGACGCGGAGTCAGAGAAGATTCTTTCCTTTTGGTGCTGCCGACTCCTTAACGCCTTAGAGGACATCTTCCCACATGGACCACAGATCATCGGGTCATGATCAGGACCGAGGTACCGGAGGCAGCAGTCATGTGTGTTGGTGAGAGACATAAGTTTCTTACACTGATCACACTTTTTAAACCCGCTGGCAGCCATCGGGGGAAAAAGGGCCCCTGCAAGGTCAAAAGACAGGGCTGCCAGTGAAAAAAAGAAAAAATGGCGCGAACGCTAGTCACTAAGGACAAAAACCGAAAAAGAGATCCGGGCTCGATACCGACGTATCGGGTCCAGGCGGGAAAGGGAAACCGGCGTCGAACCGAAAAAAACCAGGTTAACGCAGAGAAAATCAACTTCTTCCTCGGGTGAAACGAATATACATCCGTCGGGCTCCGCGGAAAAAAGAAGACTGAGCAAGATGGCACCCTTGGGCGGGAAGGGGACCACGCATGCTCGCTGCATTCCCAAAGGCTTTCTATGAAAGCTGGGGAAATGCTCCGCACAGGGGCTCCGTCGGCGCTGACGTCACCCATATGTGAGGACTGACTTCCTGCTTGGTCCTGGAGAATTGAGAGTAGAGAAGAGACGGTGGGTGTTAGAGGCAAGACAGTTAGTCAGCTGGATAAAATAGTTTTGCTTAGCAAGTGAAATGGCAGACTGGAAAAAGTAAGCATGAATTTGAAGTGAAGGAAGTGAGAAAGGGAGCAGGATTTGAGTCAAGTGCACACAGTACAAACCGTGATAAGGTGGAAAAACAATTTATTGGATTCTCAGACCTAGCAACCCGACACAGGCCGTGTTTCGGAGACCTTCATCAGGGGTTGTCTAAATAGGTACTACAAACATAAAGACAAACAATATTAAAAAATAATTTAAAAGTGAAAGAACAAATAGGCATGGACATACATTGAGCTCTAACCATAAAAATAAAAAGAATAATTATTACAATAATAGTAATAATAATAATAATAGATATCTCATAATAAATAATTAAAATAATAATAATAATAATATAATAATATAATAATAATGATAATAAAACTCTAATGCTCGAAATGCGATACTCAAATAAAATTAAACCATAAAAAATAATATAATAAATAGACCACAAATAAGATCTATAGAAATACAATCAAATACAATCCTTAAGGGAGGTGACAAACATATAATTGTAATGTTAATACCTTCTTTGTAGAGACAATGATATACAAACCTCACAAGGAGGCACACAAACGTATTCGTAGAGGTGATGACTTAAACACTTGCATTGAGATAAAAAACTAAAATGAAGAAGACACAGGGTAAAGCATATGTATACCATTGGAGATAATTTAATCAGAACCTAAATCAAAATTGAATTAAGGAGACTGGAATATGACTGAAACGCAGTAGGCATGGATGGGGAAGGAGGGCATGGCCAAGAAAGGACACAGATAATGATTGCTCATCTACTATGGCTAAAAATGAATAATATAGCCTATTATTTAACCTTTATCAAAAAATAGCAGTAAAAAACAAAATTATAATATGTAAATAGCAGGAAGATTTTTTATAGGGCCAAAGTTTCATCGTAGGGCCAACTAAACCAATTCTATTCACATTAAATCCAGAATGTGTACGGGGAGAAAGTAAATAAAACATCAAATGGCTAAGGAATTCTTAAAAAACATGGAGAAGCAAACATCAAACATCAATAAAACATCAAATTGCTAGGGGATTCTTAAAAATGGGAAAGCAGGACGATACACTAGAGATTAGTGCAAAATGAAAGGGTGCTCCACTGTTATATCTTGCTCAAAATTCTCATAGGCTAATAGCAATATAGGATAATCTAAAAGACAATAAAAACGAGTGTTTATATGGAACGCTGTATTCTAACTCCTTGTGGAACACTGTTTTCTAACTCCTTGTCCATATTACATCGAGGATCCTTAGAAATATAGGAATTTGCACACCGCTAGCAAAACAAATATCTCTTGCCGATTTCACCAATATTATGTAAAATCGCCGCTTAAACCTCATATTGATTCGGGAGTTTGTGGAATGTGGATTGTCTCTCTTACCGTTCTGAATCGCTGACAGGAAACAATCTCACGGACGCAGGAGACTGAAATTCGTCCTTCAGACTGTCAGCTCATTTGACTATTAAAAAACGCCGACACATGCGCGGGCCTTATGTTGATCCCAAGGTGGGAAACGAAGGGGGCGTGGCTAACCCGAGACAAATCTGAGGAACCAATCATACAAGCTTAAAAACTGCAGCGCTAAGATAAAAATGATCAGAAGATAATAGATGAAAGGAAGAGAGTATTCCTAACACTCTCTCTGTAGCCTGCCAAAAGTCATCGTAGATGTATTCTTGTTGGTGCTTATTATAGCAAGTGGGAACCTTTTTTGTAATTATTATGTTTTCAATTTCCGTGTCTCTTAAAAAAACAACCACAAAGTACAACAAATAAAGGTGTATTGTAAATTTTATAAGAAATTAATTAAAAAATTTTTTTTAAAAAAAATGTGTATAAAATTAAAAAATAAATTCATTTAGAAAATATATTAAAACTATGAATACACAATAATATGGTTATGTAATATGTAGAATACATGATAGTAAACCATATAAGACTCTTAAATAAAAATGCGAGTCGAAATTTATTTTTTTAAAAAATCATATATATAGAATATATTAAAACAATAAATAATAATAATTCGAAAAAATAATAATAAACCAATAAAAATTAAAAATATTTATTAATAAAAATTAAATAATAAATAAAAAATAATAATAAAAAATAAAAAATATAAATAAATAAAATATGTGTTAAAAATATGTATTAAAAATATATTAAAAATTATACATATACAAATATATAAATATAATAAAAATTAAAATAATAATAGTAAAATATACTTTAAAAAACATAAAAATTAATTCACATTGATGGATGATAGTTAAAACAATAAAAAAATAAAAATATGAAAATAGTGATAAACTAAGAGTGTAAACCACTTTGGAGACGATTAAATAGGATAAAAATTAGGATAAAAATTACAGTATCCATTCGTTAGTGTATCTGTTGGTTATCTCTTTATAAAAAGACAGAGAAATCTTGATCTAAATTAAGACCATTCGGAACAAGAGTATTTAATCGAAAAATATATCTCTGTTCGAGCTGGAGAATGGTCTTATTCACATCTCCTCCTCGCCAATTAGTTTTGACTTGTTTTATCACAAAAAACTTTAGATCGGTCACTTTATGCTGTAATGTCTGCCAATGGGAGACTAGGGGTTTATCTTCTACATTCCTCTTGATGCAGCTTTTGTGCTCCATGATCCTAGTCTTGATCTTACGGGTAGTCTTGCCTACATAAAGCATTCTACAGGGGCATTGTATTACATAGATAACGTTCTGTGTTTCGCAATTCGCGAACTCTTTAATCGGAAACTTCTCATGTGTAATGGGATGGATAAAGGAATTCCTAACAGGTAAAACGTTCAAACAGACAGCACATCTACTGCACTGAAATTGGCCTCTGTATTCTGTTAAAAGTCTCTTCTCTGTAAGCGCTGAAGGCACCAAAAGGTTGCGTAGATTCATATTCCGTTTGTGTGCAACGATAAGATTCTGGTCTTGAAAGGCCGGCAGAGACTGAAGAATATGCCATTCTTTTTTAAGGATGGTGGTTATCTTAGCGGAAAATTGAGAGTACAGGAGAGGACAAACTAACCCTGCAAGGTCAAAAGACAGGGCTGCCAGTGAAAAAAGAAAATATGGCGCGAACGCTAGTCACTAAGGACAAAAACCGAAAAAGAGATCCGGGCTCGATACCGACGTATCGGGTCCAGGCGGGAAAGAGAAACCGGCGTCGAACCGAAAAAAACCAGGTTAACGCAGAGAAAATCAACTTCTTCCTCGGGTGAAACGAATATACATCCGTCGGGCTCCGCGGAAAAAAGAAGACTGAGCAAGATGGCACCCTTGGGCGGGAAGGGGACCACGCATGCTCGCTGCATTCCCAAAGGCTTTCTATGAAAGCTGGGGAAATGCTCCGCACAGGGGCTCCGTCGGCGCTGACGTCACCCATATGTGAGGACTGACTTCCTGCTTGGTCCTGGAGAATTGAGAGTAGAGAAGAGACGGTGGGTGTTAGAGGCAAGACAGTTAGTCAGCTGGATAAAATAGTTTTGCTTAGCAAGTGAAATGGCAGACTGGAAAAAGTAAGCATGAATTTGAAGTGAAGGAAGTGAGAAAGGGAGCAGGATTTGAGCCAAGTGCATTCAGATGAGCGGGCACAGGAGCACAGGTAGCGGATAGTTGAAGACAGCCAGGGCTGAGGTGAAGTGCATCTCACAGGATGTGCTATGGGCAGAGCAAGGGTATCCAGAGTAGAGGAGAGAACGGTATTATAGGAAACTATGGCCTCATCAACAGACTTAGAGGACATAGTGGAAGACAGAAGAGAAGAGATAGTAGTGGATAGAGTCAGTGGATCAACAGCATGATGATTCCTAAAAAGATAGGAGGAGACTGGGTGAGATTGAGGTGGGGAGTGATGAAGAGTGAAACTTAAGGGAAGAACTTAGGGTGCGGAAATTAGAAGTTAAACAATTAGAATAGAAAATGAGGTCAAGGCAGTGACAAAGTTGATGAGTTGGGGCAGAAAAGCAAAGCTGAAGGTCGAAAGAGAAGGTAGGAGAGAGGAGCTCAGACACATGGGGTCAGCAGGGTTATCAATATGAAAATTAAAGTCACCAAGAATAAGGAATGGGGAGGAAGAATCTAAGAATAAGGAGAGCCAAGAGTTAAAATCAGTGAGGAAGGTAGAAGTGAACTTGTCAGGGGGTCTATAGATAACATCATCTGGAGAGGAAGGGGATTAAAAAGATGTATGGAGAGGACTTCAAAGGAGGGAAAGAATAGTTACTCACCTGTAACAGGTGTTCTCCAGGAGCAGCAGGAATCAGTCCTCACTTATGGGTGACGTCGGCGCCGACGGAGCCCTCGCGGAGCAATTTTCCCCAGCTTTCGCAGAAAGCCTTTGGGAATTGCAGCGCGCATGCGCGGTCCCCTTCCCGCCAAGGGATGCCATCTTGCTCAGTCTGATGACATAGCGGCAAGACAGCAAAAGTTAGCAAAAATATGCAAAAAGAATGACTGCAACTCCGAGGGGAGGAGGGAGGATTGTGAGGACTGATTCCTGCTGCTCCTGGAGAACACCTGTTACAGGTGAGTAACTACTCTTTCTCCAGGACCAAGCAGGAAGTCAGTCCTCACTTATGGGACTCCCAAGCTTAAGGCTACCGGAGACCTCAAGCCTAAAAAGAGCTCCCTGAGGCTCAACAGTACAGAAGGAAGGAATCTTCTCTGAATACGCATCCGCCGGTAGCCAACACCGGGGCCGGAGGGTAGGAGTTGCCTAAACCTCAAAGAGATTGTGGAGGACTGCCTGACCGAAAGCACTGTCCCTGCGGGACTCCCTTTCCAGGCAGTAATGAGCCGCAAAGGTCTGACCTGAAGACCAAGTAGCGGCCCAGCAGATGTCTGCCAATGGAACAGAGCGGAGGTGAGCCACAGACGCGGCCTTCGCCCTGACCCAATGCGCCGTGACACGACTTTCCAAGGAGAGACCGGCTGCCCCGTAAGTCCAGGTGATACAGTCGGCTACCCAGATGGACAGAGTACGCTTAGAGACAGGTACCCCCAACCGATTGGGGTCAAACGAGACGAAAAGCTGGACTGCTTTTCTATGCTCTCGCGTACGGTCAATGTAGAAGGATAAGGCTCTTCTACAGTCCAGGGTATGCAGCACCGTTTCAGCTCGGCTGATGTGCGGCCTGGGAAAGAAGGTCGGAAGAACCACTTCCTGGTTGATGTGAAAGTGGGAGACCACCTTTGGAAGAAACTTGGGGTGGGTCCGCAGGACTACCCTATTCCTGTAGAACCTAGTGTACGGGGGCTCTGACACTAGGGCTTGTAGCTCACTCACTCGCCTCGCGGAAGGGAGGGCTACCAAGAAGAGAGTTTTCCAGGAGAGGAAACGAAGAGGGCAGGTAGCCATGGGCTCAAAAGGTGGGCAGGTAAGCCTTTGCAGAACCACGTTGAGGTCCCAGTCAGGGGCTGGGGGGCGCGACGGAGGCTTAAGTAGAAGGAGGCCTCTGAGAAAACGCGCCACCAAGGGGTGCGAAGAGAGAGGCTGGCCTTCAACCGGTGAATGATGTGCAGAGAGAGCACTGAGGTGGACTCTGACAGAGTTGGATTTGAGACCTAGATCGGAGAGGTGAAGCAAATATTGCAGTACCACCGATACTAAACAAGCGAAGGGGTCCTCAGATCGCTGAGAACACCAGACCGAGAAACGACGCCATTTGAGGGCGTAAGATTTCCGGGTGGAAGGTCGCCGAGATGCTAGGATGACGTCTTCCACCTCCAGGGGTAGCAGAAGCGGAGCTAGGACTACCCTTTCAGCAGCCAGGCCATCAGGTGCAGAGCCCGGAGGTTGGGGTGCAGAAGAGTTCCCTGATCCTGGGTCAGGAGATCGGGCTGAAATCCCAGAGGGAGAGGGGGGTCCACTGCCAGCTGTAGAAGCAGAGGGAACCACGGTTGTCTCGGCCACCGGAGCGCTACCAGGATCACGGAGGCCCTGTCCTGGACAACTTTGAACAATGTCCGGGACACCAGTGGCGTGGGAGGGAAGGCATACAGCAGACCCGTGGACCACGAGATGAGGAAAGCATCCGGCGCTACTCGAAGAGGATGAGGGTGCCGGGAGCAGAACCTGGGGAGCTGCCTGTTCAGGGGACTGGCAAACAGGTCCACGGTGGGAGAGCCCCACCGGAGGAAGATCTGCTGAACCACCGCGGGGTTCAACTTCCATTCGTGTGGTAGCAGGATCCGGCTCAGCTTGTCCACCAGGCAGTTGTCCTGCCCTGGCAGGTAAACCGCCTTGAGGAGGATGTCGTGATCGACCGCCCAAGAGCACAGCCTCCGGGCTTCCTGACATAGAAGGAGGGAGCCCGTGCCCCCCTGTTTGTTCACGTAGAACATTGCCACCTGATTGTCCGTCTGCACCAGTACGGACTGACCGAACGTTAGGTGAGAGAAGGTCCGCAGAGCTAGGCGGATCGCCCGGAGCTCCAGGAAGTTTATCTGCTGGGCGGCTTCCCAAGGCGTCCAAAGGCCTTGAGTGCATGTCCCCCGACAATGCGCCCCCCAACCCAGGAGGGAAGCATCTGTCGTGAGCACCCGGGACGGCGGTGGAGACTGAAAGGGCATGCCGAGCACGAGATTGGGCAGGTGAAGCCACCATTGCAGGGAAGAGACCAGACGGCCGGAAACCTGTAACAGGTCCGACAGCCTCCCTGTGGCCTGATGCCACTGAGAGCGAAGGCTCCACTGGGCATGTCTCATATGTAGACGGGCGTTCGGAGTGACATGGACCGTGGAGACCATGTGCCCGAGCAACTGCAGGAACTGTCTGGCAGGGGCCGGCGACTCGCCGCTGAACCCGCCAGCTAGGGCCATGAGCCTGTTGGCCCGTTCCAGAGGCAAAAAGGCACGTGCCCGCAGAGTGTCCAGCTGTGCCCCTATGAACTCGAGATCCTGAGAGGGGAGCAAAGCGGACTTTTCGAAGTTTATGATGAAGCCCAAGTGCTGAAGCAGAGCCACCGTACGTTGGGCGGCCTGGGCGACCTCTGGAGCCGACGACGCCCGGATGAGCCAGTCGTCCAGGTATGGGAAGACGAAGAGGCCTTGAAGCCTTAGGAAGGCTGCCACCACTGCCAGGCACTTCGTGAACACCCTGGGAGTGGAGGACAGGCCAAAAGGCAGCACTCGGTACTGATAATGATTCCCTGCCACCACAAACCTTAGGTATTGTCGGTGGTCCGGATGAATAAGGATGTGGGTATAAGCATCCTTTAGATCCAAGGAGCATAGCCAATCTCCCCGCTGGAGGTAGGGTAGTAGGGTTCCAAGGGTAAGCATCTTGAACCTTTCCCGCTGCAGGAACTTGTTGAGGTTGCGCAAGTCTAGAATGGGCCTGAGGCCTCCTGTTCTCTTTGGAACCAGGAAGTACCTCGAGTAAAACCCGTGATCCCACAAGTGTTGGGGCACTGGCTCCACCGCCCGTTCTTGAAGCAGGCTTCGCAGCTCCTGAAGGAGTACGTCCTCATGCAGCGGGGGTCTGAAAGGCTCCCCTGGGAAGTAGGGGGGGGGGCACCTGGTGAAAACGCAGGAGGTAGCCCTTGTGGACCACCTGCAACACCCAGGCATCGGATGTAATGGCTGACCACCTGTGAGCAAAGTGGGTCAGCCGACCCCCCGTGCTGGCATAGTAAAAAACCTCCACCCTGCTGGGCCGGGGCCTGCGTGGTGGGTTTGGGGGCTTTTTGCTTCCGGGAACCGTTACCCTGTCCCCTAGGCCGCTGCCCCTGAAGGGGGGTAGTGGCCTGATTTTGTGGTTGGTGATGCGTATAAGCAAACACTTTCCTCAGGTAAAAAGGCTTTTTGCCCGAGCCCTTCTTCTTCTATGAAGGGGCAGAGGACTTCCTGGAGAGGCGAGTCCTGGTGAGAGTCTCTGACTCGAGCTCCGCCGCCTTTTCGGCCATGGGTTTGCCGAAGAGGTTTTCCCCTCGGCAAGGAACATCGACCAACTTGTCCTGTACCCATGGCTCGAGGTCGGATGATTGAAGCCAAGCCTGGCGGCGAGCCCCGATGCCGGCTCCGGCTACCCGAGCCGATGCCTCGAAGCCATCATAGGCCGCTCGAGAAATGAACTTCGAACATTCTCGAATCCCTGAGGACAAGGCCTGGAACCGCTGCAAGGGTTCCTCGGAGAGACCGGCAGAGAAACCCTCAATTTCTTTCGCCAGGTCTCGGAGGTACATACCCATATACAGCTGATATGTCTGGACCCGACAAGCAAGCATAGAGCCCTGGAAGCACTTCCTACCGAGGGCGTCCAGGTTCCGAGCCTCCTTACCCGGGGGCACCGAGGAGTGCATCTTTTGACTCTTAAGTCGATGCATGGCCGACTCCACCACCATGGAGTGGTGCGGAAGCTGCGCCTTCTGGAACCCGGGGCTCTTGCGGACTCGATACATGGAATCGACCCGCTTGCTCAACACTGGCGTAGAGGCTGGGCTCTCCCACATGCGGAAGAGAAGCCGCTTCAGCATCGGGGGAACCGGTACAGTGAAGGCCTCCCTCGGGGGGGAGTCGTATTGAAGGGCCTTGAGCTCCTCGGCTCGGGGTTCCTCCTCCGGATCCGCGGGGAAGGCCAAAGCCTTGGCCATGCCCTTCACGAAGTCGGAGAACCGGGTATCCTCCGGGGGGGGGACCGCCTCCGAGGCTCCGACTCGGGCGAGTCGGAGGGGACGCACCGAGTCTGGAAAGAACCGGGTGACTCGTCCTCCTCTGTGTCCCAGCCCGACTCCTCCGAGGAGGAAGCGAGCAGTTCCGTGCGGGCGGGGCCCGGGGACCACTGCCCCGACGCCGAGGCCGGTGTCGAGGACCTCGGTCCCGAACCGGAAGCCGAGGGAGACCTAGGTAGAGGATCGACTCGAGCTCGCATGGACTCGAGGATCGACTCGGCCTCCGGGGTCGACTGGAGCGTCGACGTCCCGGTGGTCGGGGCAGATGCACTGGCGAGGCCAGTGATCCATGCCCGCTGCTGGTCCATGAAGGCAGATATACTGCGCTCCAAGGACGTCAGTCTGAGATCAAGCTCAAAAGACCCAGCAGCCGCCGACTCGGGCCCCGACGGTGTCAGGCCCGACGTCGGTTCATCCGTGGGGGAGTCCAGGAGGACTATAGCACTCACATGTCTAGGAGACTCCAATTCGAGACGAGGAAGCTTCGAAGGCCTTTCCCGCTCCGACGGTCCGGGGTGTCGGGCCGGGCTAGGTGACCTGTCCCTCGAAGGACCGGGATCGCCTCCCGGCTCCATCCTCGCGGGCTTCTTCTCCCACCGGTGTTCCCGGCCGGGGGAGCCCCGCTCAGAAGAACTCCGACGATGCTCTGAGCCGGAGCCACGAGGCATCAAGGCCTCTGACGAGGTCCGCGCGGAGTCAGAGAAGATCCGATCCCTTTGCGACTGCCGGCTCCTGAGCGCCTTCGAGGACATCTTGCTGCACGGGCCGCAGCTCATAGGGTCATGCTCGGCCCCGAGGCAGCGGAGGCAGCAGTCATGCATGTCGGTGAGAGACATGAGTCTGATACAACGATCACACTTTTTAAAACCGCTGGCGGCCATCGGGGGAAAAAGAACCCCGGCAAGGTCGAAAGACCGCGCTGCCAGGGATGAAGGAAAAAAGTGGCGGGAACGCCAGTTGGAATAAAATAAATAATAAAAACGTAGATGGGTCCAATAGAGGATATCGAGGCCCGGCGGAAAGAGGAACACACGAACCGAGAAAAATTTAACGTAAAAACAAATCAAAGAAATCAACTTTTCTGCGGCGGTAACAGACTACGTCTGTAGGGCTCCGTGGAAAAAAGAAGACTAAGCAAGATGGCATCCCTAGGCGGGAAGGGGACCGCGCATGCGCGCTGCAATTCCCAAAGGCTTTCTGCGAAAGCTGGGGAAAATTGCTCCGCGAGGGCTCCGTCGGCGCCGATGTCACCCATAAGTGAGGACTGACTTCCTGCTTGGTCCTGGAGAAAGGAATGGGACTGAAATTGACAAGAAGAAAGTAGAAACCCAACACATGAGGAGTGAGGGAGAATTGGTAGCCGCCATGAGAGAGAGCGGCAACCGAAGCAGTGTCATCAGGGAGGAGCCAGGTTTCAGTAGGAGCAAGAAGATGGAAAGCATGAGAGATAGAGATCATGGGTAAAGGGAAGTTTGTTAGAAATGGAATGAGTATTCCATAAGGCACATGAGGAGAGAGGAGTGGGAAAGGCGAGGGATATGGATGAGATTGGGGTGGTGGAGAGAGGAATATGGAAGTGAGAGAAAAATGAAGGGGGGGGGGCAGAGTTGGGATTAATGTCACCAGAAGACAGAAGGAGAAGAGAGCGAGGGAGAGAGGAGACAGCACAGCAGAAATAAGGATGAGGTGGTTTTGGAGAGGTAAGGAGAGGGATGAATGAGGGGAAGGAGAAGGTGAAGCTCAAGAGCTAAGGAAAGGGTGGAGGAGAAGATGGAGGAGAAAATAGGGAAGATGGAGAGAGGGTAAGAGAGAGAAGGGGTAATGGGTTGGTGGAATGAGGGGAAAAGGATAGGGAGGATCAGAAAAAGGAACAAAGAATGATGTGAAGCCATAAGAAATGGCAGAAGGAGAGGGATAATAAGTTAAAAATGAATAAAGATAAAATAAATTAAATAAAATGGAATATAAATTACACAGGTACACTAAAAAAAAATTTTTTTAAACTGCCTCTAATGTTTCGATTGATTTTTACGTTTTTTGGTGCGCTGAATCCAAATCTGGTAACCAATTTGCTCCATCACGTACAGATTTTTTGCTACATTGGGTTAGCAGTTTGAGGTGAACGTTTCAGATTGAGTGCGATCGAGATAAAAGTTTCTTGGATGAATTCTTTATACTAATTGTTTAGTAGTTATTCAAATAAGAATAAAGAAAATTGTAACAAGGCAGCACATAAGAATAGAGTAATGTCAACAAAACACACTGTGATGGTAGCAAAATTGTCTGCACTTAAAACAGCCACATACATGTGCACAAACATTGAGCATATAAGAGCGAGGTTAGACACAAAGCAAAGCAAAGAAATGTGCAAAAAATGTTGTACAGGTATGTATGTAAGAATAGAAAACGCAAACCGCACCATTGCAATACATGAAGACAAACACCCGATGGTGTGAAAATAAAATTCTAATAAATGAGATCCGACACTGTGGTAATAACTAGCAAATTTTTATTTCAAAGTTTAGTAAAAACACGATATTTGTCAACACAGTTTAGATTTTAAAGTCATTCTTGGGTCAATCAATCTCCTGGTGGGCCCGTTTCTTCTTCCCCCGAATGCTTCTCTTGGTGCGCTGCTTGGCGTATTTTTCATCTGGGGTTTCCCGCAGCAGCAACCAGCAGAAATCAGCCATCATAGTGGTGTTCCATCTTCCTTGGTACCTTCTCTCTGCGTCCTTGATGTCCTGGTGAAACCTTTCACCTTGTTCTTCACTGTACGCCCCCAGGTTTTCGGGAAAGTAGTTCACATGGGAGTGCAAGAAATGGACTTTCAGGCTCATGTTACAGCCTTGTTCTTTGAAGGCATTGAGCATCCTGGCAACAATATCCTTATAGTTCTCATCCCGCCTGTTCCCCAAGAATTTGAGAACAATATCCTTGAAGGAATCCCAGGCTTCTTTTTCCTTCTCAGACATCGTTTCAGCGAATGCTCCATCTGAAATGAGTTTCCTTATATCAGGGCCAACAAACACTCCTTCCTTTAGCTTTGCTTCAGAAAGTCGGGGGAACTTTGAGCAAAGGTACCGAAAGCACTCACCATCTTTTGGAAGGGACTTGATGAATTGCTTAATGAGACCCAACTTAATGTGGAGAGGTGGTAATAGAATTTTATCACGAGGTACCAAGCTCTCATGAAGAACATTTTTCTCACCGGGTCTCAAATACTCCCGAATTGGCCAGTCTTTTTTCCCCCAGTGTAGGTCGCGGGCCCGGCTATCCCACAAGCAAAGGAAGCAGGGATATTTGGTGAAACCGGATTGCTGCCCTAATAGCATGGATAGAATTTTAAAGTCTCCACAAATCATCCACTTATGCTCATCATAACGAATCTTCTGAAGAATCAGGGCCAAATTCTCGTATTTTTCTTGGAGAATAACAGAGTGAGCAATAGGAATTGAAGCGAATGTGTTGCCATTATTTTATTTATTTATTTATTTACATTCTCTTATATACCGCACTATTCGGCATCAGCGCGGTTCACATCGAACAAAAATCTCAGTACAATCAACATGCATGAGTTTACAGATAACAAGGGAAGGAACTTGGATCAAACGGGGAAACTATATACAGACTATTTACAGATGTGGTATAACTAAATAGTAACATGTTACTAGTAACAGGTGCTAGGAATATATTCACTTGTTATATGGAATCAGCCAAGCATGCTATTGAGGTATCATGGGATTGGGTAATTGGGTGAGGTCACAGAGGTCAATAGGTGTGGATGACTCTATAAGGAACTTGTTGAAGAGAAAGAATTTGAGGGCTTTCTTGAATTGAAATAAGCTGTTGATAGCCCGGATGCCAGGGGGTAGTGCATTCCAGCACCTAGGGGCACAAAGGATAAAAGCTCTGTTGGCCGTAGAGGATGTACAGCTTGTAAGGGCCTTAGGGAGCTTTAGGGAGTTGATGGTTGAGGATCTTCTCGCTCTGTTTGGTACAGTAGAGTGAATAAGGTCAGATAAGGATGTAGCAGAGAGGTTATTAAGAGCTTTGAAAGTGAGCAATAGGGTTTTGAAGATAATTCTGGCCTGAATGGGTAGCCAATGTAATTGAATCAGCAGAGGGGCAACGTGGTCAGTTCTGGAGGCTCCCTGAAGTATCCTGGCTGCGGCATTCATTGCCAGCTGTAGCGGGTTTAAGGTGGATTGAGGAAGACCTTGAAGAATGACGTTAGCAAAATCAAAGTGGGGGATAATCAGTGCTTGGTATATTGTCCTGAAATCTTTTGGTTCCAGCATGGAGCGTAGATGTCTCAACGAGCGGATCTTGTAGTATATGGTTCTGACGGTGTTTCCTATGTGGGATTTCATATCTAGGCGTTGATCCAGAATGATTCCAAGGTAACGTATTGAGGGTTTGGATTGCAATTCAGCTTCCTTAGTCTTGAGATGTTGAGGTGGGTTGAAGTTGGGATTCCTTGTGATAAAGAGGACCTCCGTTTTCTTATGTTGTATACGGAGGTTTTGAGAGAGAAGCCAGTCAGAAACCGCATTGAAACAGTTTATTAGAGGGGAGAGATCCAAATGTTCAGTGGAGATTGGGGTGTAAAGAAGAACATCATCGGCGTAGAGCATGTAGTCAACCTTAAATGACCGTATGATCTCACAGAGTGGTTGCATGTAGATGTTAAATAGGAGGGCAGAAAGTGAGGAGCCTTGAGGGACTCCCTGATTTAGGTGGAAGGGTTCAGAAGTTCTGCCTCCTGAGCGGACATGCTGCCATCTTCCGGATAGATAGGACCTGCACCATTCAAGCGCTGTTCCAGTGATGCCCTTCTCAGTTAGTCTCGCTAAAAGGAGTTCGTGATCTACTGAATCAAACGCTGCGGCGATGTCCAGAAATATGAGGGCAAAACCTTGGCGGATGTTATCTATGCCAGAGATCAACTTACTGAAGAGTATGGTGAGGAGAGTTTCGACTCCATGGAGTTCTCTGAAGCCATGTTGGCATGGGTCTAGTGGTGCAACACAGTCAATATGGTCCTGTAGCTGTCGTTGGACCACTTTTTCTATGATCTTAGCAAGTAGAGGTATGCTGGAGATGGGTCTATAGGATTCTACCTTTAGGGGGTCGAGCTTGCAGTTTTTCAACAGGGGTCTAATTGAGGTATGCTTAAGGGCTGTGGGGAATAATCCAGTTGAAAAGGAGAGGTTCATTATGTTGGCGATAACTGGGCTAAAGTGACTGCGAAGCTCCTTGATCCAGAAGGCAGGGCATGGATCGGACTGGGATGTGGTAATGTTGAGGGCTGTAATGGTGTCTTCAATTCCTTTCTTGGAGGGGATTGAGAATGCAGAAAGAGTGCCAGGGATGACCTGCACAGGTGTAACGGTTGGTACAGAGGAAGAAGAAGAACACCTTTTATGCTGTCTTTTGACGAATCAATGAACAGCCGCCATTCAGCAGGATCATACTTGAGTTTAAACTTTTCCATCACTCCGTATATATCGTTGCAAAATACCAAATCTTCCTCTTTGCTGAAATACTTCAAAAATTGTGTCTCGCGGTTGCCGGTACCAATAAAAAGTTGTTCCTGGTGACAATAGATTTTTCTGTTTAAGCCGAGAACCTAGCAGTTGGGCAGCATCTTTTGGGAGTCCTAAATCCCGGACTAAATCATTCAATTCAGCTTGAGAGAAAAGTTCAGGTTTCGGATCTGGTTCAGTTTCAAACTCGGAAGTACTGGACTCATCGGGAAAAGCCATCTGATGAGTCTCATCATGATCAGAACCGTCCACACAAATATGATCCAAAGATTTTGGTGGTTCAGGCACAGGTACTTCGTTGCTATGAGGCATAGGCCTAATTGCTGAGGGAAGGTTGGGGTAACTTATTACGTTCTTATTTTTTAAGTTGTATCCCTTCACAATGCAAGAGCAAAAATAGCAGTCACTGCTGTGGTCTCTTTGTTCACGCCACATCATAGGTATTCCGAAACGAAATGCTTGTTTTTTACCTTTCATCCATAAGCGTAGATCTTCCTCACATGTCTTGCACACTTTGTGAGGAGCCCACGGTTTGTCTTGATCGCCTAACTTCAAACCGAAATAGGCGAAATATACTTTTTTAATAAATGCAGAAATGTTCCTCTGCCGCTTTTTCACGGTATATTCCCCACAAATAAAACAAAAACTGTCCGGAGAGTTGACGCAACCTCTGGCTCTGTGAGCCATCACAAATACACAGCACTGCAAACTACAACTGTAGTGAACCACTTCGGAATAAAGCTGGATTACGACTGAGCAAACAAAAGGTAATAATGAACTTGCAAGAAACTGAAATTTGACAGGAACGTTCATGTCGCAACCACCGTGTTTGAGCGAGCGAACGAGGCGAGGCGAACAGGAAAGAACATGCGCCAGCGCGAGTACTGGATTTAGCCCCCCGCCTCCCAATTGTCCTGTTAATGTATAAAATGAATACAAAACACTCTAAAATATCATGAGGGAGTGTTTCTAGTTAGTTAACCATTACAATCTCTATTTTGGGCCAAGAAAATAAACTGCAGTCGGCTAAAAAGAAATTATGTGAACATTCCTTATATGGGTAAGAAATCTAATTTTGCAAGAAAACGTGACGTGATGGAACATTTTGGCTATTTTTCCTGGATTCAGCACCCCAAAATCTATAGGAATCAGTTGCAAAACTGGAGGCAGTTTTTTGGTAGTGTACCTGTGTTATGGATAAGTAGAAGTCATAAAGGACAGTGAGCTATCAGATAAGGAAAATATTAGTAGAGGAAAGCATAGTTATTCACCTGTAACAAGTGTTCTCTGAGGACAGCAGGAATCAGTCCTCACATATGGGTGATGTCAGCACCAACGGAGACCATGCAGATTCACTCCCCAGCTTTCAAAGAAAACCTCTGGGAGTTAGACCGGGCATGAGCGGTCACCTTCCTGCCCAAGGGTGCCATCTTACCTCTCAGTATGATGACATAGCTTAATCAAGCATAACTCCACAGGGAGGAGGGAGGGTTGTAAGGACCCATTCCTGCTGTCCCCGAAGAACACCTGTTACAGGTGAGGCACTTCGCTTTCTCCGGGAACAAGCAGGAAGTCAATCCTCACATATGGGACTCCCTAGCTACAGGCTACCGAGAACCTGTAGAAAATGATGACAAGCCATGAGTAACAGCAAGTGAGTCCGAAGGACAGACTCTGGAAGGACCTCAGTGCCCAGGGAGAAGCCTCACTCTGGTAGCCTGAACAAAGAAGGGTCAGAGGGCAGGATTTGCCTAGACAACGAAGAGATTATGGAGTGACTCCTTCTCCAAGCAGTAGTGAGCTGCAAAGGTGTGGACTGAAGACCAGGTGGCAGCTCGGAAGATGTCTGCCATCAGGATAGAGCGCAAGTTCACCATTGAAGTCGCCATGGCCCAGATGTCATGCGCCATGACGTGATACTCCAGCTGGAGCCTGGCCTGTTCGAAGGCGAGGGCGATGCAGTCCGCCACCCAGATAAACAGGGTCCGCATGTTCACTGCTCCCCCAGCCGACAGCCGTCATAGGAGACGAAAAGCTGGGAGGCTTTGCGATGGTCCTGGGTATGCTGTAGGTAAAAGGACAGGGCCCTCTTACAGGCCAGAGTATAAAGGACGGTCTCCGCCCTGTTGGCATGAGGTTGTGGAAAGAAGGTGGGGAGCACCACCTCCTGATTGAGGTGAAACGGAGACACCACCTTTGGAAGGAATTTGGGGTGCGTGTGTAGCACAACCCTATTCTTGTAGAACCTGGTACAGGGCAGCTTCGCCACCAGGGACTGAAGCTTGCTGACTCTGCAGGCAGAGGTAAGCGCCACCTGGAAGATAACCTTCCACGAGAGGTACCACAGATGGCAGGTAGCCAGGGGTTTGAATGGCTGCTGAATGAGTCATGCTAGCACCATGTTGAGATCCCACTCCGTCAGGGGTGGGTGGATTGGTGGCTTGGAGAGTAGAAAGTCCCATAAGAAGCGAGTGACGAGGGGCTGCACCGTAAGAGGCTTGCCCTTGATAGGGTGGTTGTGCACTGAGAGAGCATTCAGATGCACCCTGACGGAGTTGGACTAGAGTCCAGCCTGTGAAAGATGAAGCAGGTACTGCAGCACTGTCTGCACCATGCAGGAAAACAGGTTGGCCCGTCTCCGAGCACCACATGGAGAATCTGCGCCACTTGAAAGAATAGGTGTGCCACGTGGAGGCCTTGCGGAAGGCCAGGAGGACCTCCTCTACTTTACCCAAAAGGCTGAAGGGGGCCAAGGCTACCCATTCAGCAGCCAAGCTGTTAGTGCCAGAGACCCCAGATTGGGGTGGAGGAGAGAGAGCCGTCCTCCTGAGTCAGTAGCCCCAGAGAGTTCCCAAGAGGGACTGGAGGCTCTGTCGCTAACTGGAACAGCAGCGGGAACCACGGCTACCTGGGCCACCAGAATTAGCGACACTTTGTCCTGGACAACCTTGAAAAGGGTCTTGGAGACAATGGCGTGGACAGGAAGGCGTATAGGAGGCCCTCCGACCATGGGATGAGGAAGGCATCCGCTGTGTCCTGGGAAGGGTGAAGCTGGTGGGAACAGAATCATATCAACTGAGCATTGACTGGACTGGCAAAGAGGTCCATCCGGGGGGTCCCCCAGAGCCGAAACAGCCGTTGGGCTACTCTGGGGTCTAGCTACCATTCGTGTGGTTGGAGGACCTTGCTCAACCTATCCACAAGGTTATTGTCCTGACCCGCCAAGTAAACCACTCTCAGGAGCATTCCCTGGCTCATCGCATAGGAGCAGATGGCTACTGCCTTCTGGCAGAGGGTGTATGATCTTGTACTCCTCTGTTTATTCAGGTAGAAAATGGCAACCTGATTGTCTGTCTGGACCAGTTCCAGCTGGTGCTGTAGGCAATGCTGGAGGACTTGGAGGACCAGAAATATGGCCCTGAGCTTCAGGAGGTTGATATGCTGTTGGCTTTCCACCCCGGACCAGGTGCCCTGCATGCAGAGTCCTCCACAGTGAGCTCCCCAACCCAGCCGAGAGGCGTCTGTGGTGAGGACACACTGGGGGATGGGGGTCTGGTAGGGCATGCCTGCCCATAGGTGCTGTGTCACTTGCCACCAGCTGAATGACTCTGCCAGCAGGCGGATCATGTGCACTCTGTCTCTGAAGTAATCAGTGGCCTGTGTCCACTAGGACTGGAGGCACCATTGGGTCACCCTCATGTGGAGGCAGGCATCCAGTGTAACATGCACTATGGATGCCATGTTGCCGAGCAAGTGAAACATGGAGCAAACTGGTACTAAGCATCGGCGCTGTACCTCTACAGCCAGAGCCTCGAGATGACTCGCCCTGTCTAGGAGGAGGAAGGCCTTGGCCTGGAGGGTATCTAACTGCACCCCTATGAACTCCAAGATTTGCACAGGAGTGAAATGTGACTTGGGGCAGTTTATTAGGAAGCTCAGATGTTCTAGGACACTGATGGTGCAGTCTGTGGCCTACTGTACCTCTGTGGCTCTTTCTCCTTTTATGTGCCAGTCGTACAAATAGGGGAAGACTAAGACCCCCTTGGAGGCAGAGAAAGGCAGTTACTACCGCTAGGTATTTGGTGGAGACGCTGGTGCAGAGGCCAACCCAAAGGGTAGAACCCTGTATGGGTAGTGGTCGCCCTCGACCGCGAGTCTCAGGTATTGTCTGTGACTGTGATGGATAAGGATGTGGGTGTAAGCATCCTTTAGATCCAAGGAGCATAGCCAGTCCCCATGCTGGAGGTAGGGCAGCAATGTTCCAAGGGAAGGCTTCCTGAACTTCTCCCGCACCAGGAACTTGTTCAGGTTCCGCAGGTTTAGGATGGGCACAAGGAAGTTCCGGGAGTAGAAGCCCTTGCTCTTTTAGCAGTTGGCCACCAGCTCCATGGCCCTGTCCTCGAGTAGACCTGTGAGCTCCTGGTGGAACAGGGTCTGGTGAAGAGGAGTCCTGGAGGGTTCTCCTGGAAAGAAAGAGGGGGACATCTGGTCCAGGTAGAGGAGGTAACCCTCCTTGACCATCTCAAGGGCCCAGGCATTGGTGGTGATGCTTGGCCACCGGTGGGTGAAATGGACCAGGCGTCCTCCTGTTGGCAGCTGACCTCCCAGATGGGGCCAGAGCCAGCATCGGGGACTTAGGAATCCTCTACTTATGGGGGCACCATGTGTGCCCCATGGCATGCTGCCACTGCTGTGGAGCCTGGGAAGGCTGGTACTGCTGATAGCCTCAGTAGGCCGGTCTCTTCCTCTGGTAGGGTGTTTTTTTCCCCAAGGCCTTTCGCTTGGGCAGTGGTGTTTTTTTAGAAAGTCGAGTTCTTGTCAGAAACTCAGACTCGAGCTCCGCAGCCTTGTCTGACATGAGCTTAACAAAGAGATTCTCCTCTTGGCATGGGACATCGACAACTTTGTCTTGGACCCATTGTTCCAGGTCCGAGGACTGGAGCCAGGCCTGGTGTCAAGCACCGATGCCCGCTGCAGCCACCCAGGCTGTGGACTCAAAGCCATGGTAGGCTGCTCGAGACATAAACTTAGGGTAGTCACTGATGCCTTTGACCAGGTTCTGGAACCTTTGGAGGGGTTCCTTGGAGAGGCCGGCAGAGAACCCAGTCAGCTCCTTCCCCAGGTCTCTCAAGAACAGACCCCTACATAGTTAGTATGCCTGGATCCAACAGGCCAGCATTGAGCCCTGGTAGCACTTTCTGCCGAGGGTGTTGAGGGTCCAGGCCTCCCTGCCCGAAGACACCAATGAATGGAGTTGTGTGGAAGCTGAGTCTTCCTGAAGCCCAGGCCCCAGTGGACTCAGTACATGGAGTTGAATCGACAGCTGACTATGGTCGTTGAGGCTGGTGACTCCCACATTTGGAGGAGTAGCTGTTCCAGAAGGCCAGGATGGGCACTGTGAGTGACTCCTTTGGCGGGGACTCATATTGGAGGATCTCAAACTCCTCCACGCGAGGATCCTCCTCCGAGTCAGTGAAGAATGCCAATGCCTTTGACATGTCCCGCACAAATTCAAGGAATGCTGTGTCCTCGGGCGGTGACTGGCTCCTGGTCTCAGGTGGAGACGGACCGACGGCATGTTGAGGTGCTTGCAAGTGTCCGGGGATATCTTGTCCTCAGACTCCCAGTCTGAGTACAAGGTGGAGGACTTTATGGTGGGCCATGCCAGTGATGGGCCCGGGGCTGGTGGTCCATGGGCCTTCAAGGCTGCATGGCCAGAGCCACAAGCATTGGCTGAAGATGATCGACGGCCCAAGGAATGGGACCATGATCAAGACCACTGTTGAGGATCGACTTGAGGCTGTAAGATCATGAGGTTCGGCTCGACAACTGGGTAAGCCCTCAAAGTTGAGGTCCTGCTGGTCTGGGCAGATTAACCGGCCAAGCTGGACAACTGTGCCCGCTGCGTCTCCAAAAGGCAGTCAGGCTGCACTCAAGGGACTCCATGCTGGACTCCAGTCCAGATGGTATTGCAGCATTCGATGCAGACACTGCGATAGTTGGGTCCAGTGCCGGCGAGGAGGGGGGAGTCCTCAACGAGGATGGCCTCGGAGGTCTGAGGCCGATTGCTAGGGGCTGACAATTCCTTCCTGGGGACCTTGGACAGCCGCTCCCGCTCCTACACCTTGTGCCTTCTTTGGCGGTTGAGGGATCTGGTGCAGGGCTTGTCCACTTTCACCGAGTCATGCGAAGAAGTCCTCAAGGATTTCTTCTTCCTCTTGTGTTCCTAGTCTGGGGAACCCCTGTCGGAGGACCAGTGTGCCTGATCAGTCGTTGTAGGGTCACTACATGACTCCAGGGTCTCGGATAGGGCCCTGGATCGTGGGGTCACCAGGGACTCTGGGGCAGAATCTGACCTGGGAAAATTTGGTCATGCTTCTGCTGCTTTAGTGGACATCTGCTTGCAGAGAACAAAAAAAGCACCGCGCCTGCAGAAAAGCAACACACAAAAAAGAGAGCAGGCAGTGAGGAACCCTTGGAGGGGACAAATTTTATTGAAAGGGTCAGCCCTCCCCATGGGATTTCTCTCGATTTCCACTTAGCCATGCCCTTCCATCATGTTAATGGTTTTACAGTTTCATTCCCCTCCTCCTTTCCAATATGCATTGTTTCTGTTTTCCCTCTTTTTTTAATACCACTTCTTATAACATGACTATTGTTTTGCTCTTAGTGCACAACATTGCATCTCCAAGTATTATTGGATTTATGTTAACTTCAACTCACTTATTGATAAGGTACTGTCTTATGATTCATTATTACAAACTATTATTATTTTTTATGTATGCACGATGCATTTTATGTCTGTTTTATTACCATTATTATTTACGCTACTATTCATTAATTTATTGAATGATCATTTTCATATTGTCTACATTTTATTTGATCTAATTGTGGTTTCTTATTTATTTATGTATATATTTTTGTGTGTTTTAATTTTGCATAATTACCAACTACCATTGCTCGTTTAATGTTCCCTATAAAATAGTTATCTCCAAGTTCAATGCCCTGTTCAATGTAATTTCAGTTTGTTCAATGTAAACCGCACTGATGCAGAATAGCGCGGTATATAAGAGAATGTAAATAAATAAAATAAAAATAAATAAATAAATAATGAGCTCTTTATTATATGTTTTGATGTGTTTTCTTGTATTTTTATGCTTTTAGTGTTCACAGTCCCCTGAAGAAGGCCCGTGTGGCCGAAACATGTTTAGGGCTGACCCTTTCAATACAATTTGTCCCCTCGAAGGGTTCCTCGCTACCTGCTCTATTTTTGTGCGCATCTGCTTGAGGAATCCACAAACCTCTGGGTCATGGTCGGGACCAAGATAACAGAGGCAGCAATCGTGTGTGTTGGTGAGGGACATATTTTTAGAGCACCGATCACACTTCTTAAAGCCACTGGCCATCGGGGGATAAAGTACCCCGGCGAGGTCGAAGACCCGAGGAACTGCCAGCTGGCAAAAAAAGGTGTGAAGCCACGCCAGGGAAAAAGAACTTAAGTAGGGAAAAAAAGGACGTGAAGCCAAGGCAAACAAACTCAGAGGCAGGAAAGGAACCAGTCGCAGTCGAAGAAAAACAGAACACTATATAATGAAAATTAACTGCTTTTTCCAGGGAAATCAGACACACGTCCAGTGGGCTCTGCGGAGAAAAGGAGACTGAGCAAGATGGCACCCTTAGGCGGGAAGGGGACCACACATGCGTGGTGCATCTCCCAAAGGCTTTCTTTGAAAGCTGGAGAGATGCTTCCGTGCAGGGCTCTGTTGGCGCCGACGTCACCCATATGTGAGGGCTGACTTCCTGCTTTTCCCGGAGAAACTTAGGGTATTTCCTGTAAGCTTTTTTCCCCTTCAGGTGGAAGGTGTTTTCCCCCCGAAACATTCCAAAGGGAAGGGTCAGCCGTCTTCAGGAACAGCTTAGTCCTGGTCAAGAACTCTGTCTCCAGCTCAGCCGCCTTGTCAGTCATGGGTTTGCTAACACATTCTCTCCTCAGCAGGGGACATCAGCCAGTTTGTCCTATACTCACTGATCCAAGTCCAAGGACTGGAGCCAAGCCAGGCAGAAGGCACTAATGCCCATCACAGCCACACGGGCCATGGACTTAAAGCCTTGAAAGGCTGCTCGAGTTTGAAATTTGGAGTATTCTTTGAACGAGGAATCGAGGGTCCAGAAGCACTTGAAGGATTCTCCTGCCAGCCCAGCTGAGAACCCGGCAAGCTCCTTCGCCAGGTCCCTCAGGTATATGCCCATGTACAGCTGGTAAGCCTGGATGCAGGCAGTGAGCATCGAGCCATGGTTGCAACCCCTGCGAAACCCATCCATGGTGCGGGCTTCTCTACCAGAGGGCACCGAGGAGTGTGTCTTCTGACTTTTGATCTGACGTATTACTGACTCCATCACAATGGAGTTGTGAGGCAGCTGTGTTTTCTGAAACCCAGAGCTCTTGCCAACTCCTCTCAATACTGGGAATTGAGTCACCGGCTCACTATGGGCACTGTCACTGGGCTCTCCCACATCCTCAACAGCAAGCATTCCAAGATGGGGGGGAATCGGCACCAACAGTGCCTCCTTCGGAAGGGTCTTCTGCTGGAGGATCTCTAAATCCTTGGCATGAAGCTCATCCTCCGGCTCAGCTACGAAGACCAGGGCCTTTGACATCCTGCGGACGAAGTCAAGGAATTTGAGGTCCTCAGGTGGGGACCTCTGTCGCTCCTGCGAAAGAGATGGCTGGGAGGGCATATCTCTATGCAGCATGGTGTCGGGCAACTCGTTGTCGGTCTCCCAACCCAACTCGGAGTACGATGAGATCTAGGGTCCCATGAGGTCATCAAGCTGACTACACGGGCACCGAGGTACTCGGAGGTAAGCCGTGCCTCAAGCAGGAGACTGACCGACTTGGCTCTTCATGGGAGAACCACACAAAGACAGGCTGGACGTCCTCTGGGGAAGTCCTTACAGTGGAGAGTACTGTGGTCGGCGCAGACGACCCAGAGGTTCCAGACGTCGTGCCTCGCTGTGCCTCGAGGAAAGCAGCTGGGCTGCGTTCAGGGTCGCTATCTCGGCCTTGATGCCAGTAGGTTCCAGGTAGAGTACCTCAGAGGTGAGTCACCGATGGTGATCATGCCAGGGGACTGACCCCGATCCTCCGATGTGGTGGAAGTCTCCTCCCCCCAAGAGCAGCTTGGAGGACTGCTCCCAGTCATTGCCCTTGGCACTGAGTCGAGGGCTCCAAGCCCAGGTACCCGAGGACTTACCTCTGGTTCCAGGATCAGACTTCAACTTGGATGATGTCTTGAGCCCACAGGGGAGAACCTTGGGGCTCGGATCGAGCACGCCCATGCAACATCATGTTGTTAGATGTGGTACCCAAGATCAGCGACTCCATGCTCGAGGCCGGCCCCACGATTCTAGTTACTCCTTTAGATTAATATACTGTAGTGTCAGGATGGTAAATATGCAACATGATAGGCATCAAAGACTGTGAAATACAGCAACAACTGATGAGCCACATGCTGCAGGCGTCAGCGGCTTTCTCAGTTACTTCAATAGGTTGCCATGTTATATTATGCATCTATACATACAGACGTGTTCTCCCTTCTACCTTAATGGCATAAGACATATAGCTTGCCGACTGAGCTGATGAAGAAAAGTGCTGTGAGGGATCCTTTGCATGACTTCTACTCCCTTGCCGCTTGGCTTGTTCCCTGCACATCAATCCCTTCCTCCTCGTTGTACTTCGGGAAGCTGAAAGACCTTGCTCCATAAGCCTGCCCAGCAGGATCAGCCACCCCAGTCACAACTATCTTAGGGAGTGATTGGCAACAAAGCTGAAGTTTGACAGAGATGTTACCCGCCAAGACACCCTCCCTTGTGTGTGTCAGCATGCGTTCCACAAGGCTGGGAATGGTGTCTCTGGCCCAGCAAACACCAATGTTATTAGTGCAGGGAACCAATACCGAGGAGAAAAAGAAAGAAAGGAAAACCCACTGCTGCGGGACACTCAGTCTTGGCAGAATCACAGCAGTCATCAGCCACCTGGAGACAGACAAAGCCGACCGCAGCAGGCAAAGCAGGGATCACTACAACGCCTGCCAGTCTTACAACAGCGGAGGATATCTGCTGAATTTTAATCCTGGATATTCAATGCCAGGGCCATATTCGGCCACTAGCACTGAATATCTGGGTCACCGCAGAACCCTGAAGCTAACTGGGTAACAGTGATATTGGGCTGCTGCCCGGTTGGCAACAGGTTCTGCATCTGCTCCACCCCGGAACACCCATGACATGCCCCAATGCTAACTGCTTAGCATTGGGGCATGTAGTGGTGGCACCCACAGACAGCCAGCAGCATAACGATGTTAGTGCTGCTGAATATCCCATTCAGCAGCATTTACATGGTTTGCAGGTCTGCAAACCATGCAAATGCCTTTGAATACCCCTCACTGTCTCCATTTGAAAGACACTATCTCCATTTGTCTCATTGCAGATGATACCAAGGTCTGCAATAGGGTCGACACCCAGTATGGTGTAGATAAGATGGCTAAGGATCTAGCAAAGCTTGAAGAACAGTTTAGAATATGGCAGCTAAGATTTAATGATAAAAATTGCATTTGGGCTGTAAAAAAACAAGGAAACGGTACAATATGAGGTGAAGTACTTCTGTCCATAAAAGAAGGGTGGGACTTTGGAGTGACTTTAGGAGTGGTCTAGTGGTTGGGACAAGTTGCTTCAGGCCAGAGAGCTAGGGAGTTTGAATCCCACTGGAGGACAGCAACCTCTGGCTGGAGGGACTGGGGTTTCTAGTCCCACAGCTGCTCCTTGAGGCCTTGGGCATGCCACTTAGCCCTGTTGCCTCAGGTACAAAACAATAGATTGTGAGCCCTTTGGTGACAAGGGAAATATATACCATACCTGAATGTACACCCCTTTGACCTGGTGAAAAACAGTATATAAGCTTTTCTAATTAAATAAATCTTAAGGTGCCCAAACAGATAACAAAAGCCAGAAGGATGTCTGGGCACCTTGGGGAGGAACTGTACCTCTATGAGACCTCGTTTGGTGTACTGTATGCAGTTCTGGAGATTGCATGTTTAAAAAGATATAAATAAGATGGAATTGGTACAGAGGGCAGCTACTAAAATGGTCAGTGATCTTCATCGTAAAGCATGTGGGGGCATAATTAAAGATCACAATGTGTATACTTTGGAGGAAAGGCAGGAGAGGGGAGCTATAAAGAGATGTTTAAATATGTCCATGACATAAATGCACAGGAGGCAAGCCTCTTTCAATTGAAAGGAAGCTCTGAAATGAGTGGGCACAGGATGTAGGATGAAAGGAGACAAACTCAGGAGTATTCTAAGGAAATATTTCTTTATGGAAAGAGTGGTGTATGTGTGCAACAGCTTCCCAGTGGAAGTGATAGAGATAAGGACTATATATGAATCTAAGAAAGCATGGGAAAAGCACAGAGGATCTCTAAGGAAGAGAAGGAATTGTACAGCTTAGTATTTGGTATGGATGGGCAGATTAAATAAGCCATATAATCTTCAACTGATATCTTTTTTTCTATAGTTCGATGATAACAAGGATCCAGAGGGAGTCTTGGTACTTGACCCCACGCCAAGAACTGTCACTGCAATAACCAAATTAGGTTTTTTGGAAGGGGCATACAAAACAGGAGAAAATCCTAGCATAATTGTGAATGAAAGCTTTTGAAGCTAGTTTCCAGTCCTGACTCTGAGTGAACTGGAAGTACAAAGGAGCAGGGGAAACCACCAGATCAAAAAAGGTTTTACAGTGCTATAGTCACCACATTAACAGTATATATTTTTAGAGCAATTTTTAGATTATGGCAGAACTTACAGTTTCATGGCTACATTGCACCCAGAGCACTATAAGCTTACTTTCAAAATTAAACTTTGCATAGAGCTCCTCTTGGAAAATGCCAATGGCCACACACAGTAGGCCCGATAGTCAACTAGGCAGGCTATGCGCCGATATGGTGCCCTGCCCACTCACCCCTAACCCCGGATATTCAATGCCGCAGCAACGGCATTGAATATCCAGTTTTGGCGCCCAGAGAAAACCGCTGCAGAGTCTAACCGGGTAGCAGAGATATTGCACCGTTAACCCGTTAGCATCTGCGGCTAAAACTAAGCGAGCCAAAAGGTAGCCTAGTTTTAGCTGAGGATTGCTAACTGGGTAATGGCACAATATCGTTGCTACCCAGTTAGCAGCAGTCTCCGCCTCCGCTCCACCACGGAACGTCCCAATACACCCCAATGCTAACTGGATAGCACTGGGGCACATAGGGGACTTAGGACAGGGTAACCGTGTAAGTGCTGCTAAATATCCAGGCTTAAGGCATTTACACGGTTTATAGGGCTGTAAACCGTGTAAATGCCTTTCGAATATCGGGCCCAGCAGGCACATCATACCCATGGAACATATGCGTGGGTTTTTCTAAATGAAAGCTCCACGCTTATTTTCACCTTCCCTGACCTAATAAAAACCCAGACCTATTACTTTTTGCCAGCAGGTGACCAGGACAAGTACTTTTTCCTTAGAAGGGCATGAACAATTTTCAATTTGGATTTTTACAAAGGCAAATAACACATTACCCATGTAAAAATCTTTGAAAATTGCCTTCATAAGGCATATTCAGATTTTTTCATGACATGAAATCTGTCCTAAGACCATGGTATTATATAGAATCGACTGTATATTTTTATGCTCTGCCCTGCGCAAGATTGCCAGTTCATACAACATGGATAAAACAGAGAGCACAGCAATCCCCGCCCATCCCCTTTAACACCTGTTCCACATGACCCATCTCAATCTAAGAATAATACCGCTGTATATACATGTAATTACATATGTAAATAGTCTAAGTTAACAATGTTCCCCATTTTATTTATCCAAGTTCTTGTTCCTGTTTTATGTAAAACCAAACAGCTTGTTGTTCTGGTCTGTTGTTATATTGTGAACCGCGCTGGTGCTAAATAGCGCGGTATATAAGAGCCTGTAATAAATAAATAAATAAATAAAAATCAGTGCAATAAGGTGACCAGTCCAGAGAAGTGGGTTTTGTTCCCCTACCAGCAGATTGGTGGAGACAAAAAAACAATGAAAAGCCCAGGTTTCAATGACATCACTCCCATGCCTCTATTCACCTCAGCTTTCAGTATTCGTCCCAAAGCATATGGGAGAAACAAGGCAAGCCTCACACAACCTCAATGTGGGCAACAATGAGTAACGAAACAGTAAAGAACTATGTACAGGAAATCATAAACAGAAGGCTGTCAGTAGAAGATGAACATGCAGAGTCAAGCATAAAATCAAAGTGGACCCAAGAGTACCACAGCCGAAAAACAAAGCAATACAGTTCTAAAAACGTGCCCTGGATTGATCTAGCAGGCCTCAAGGAAAGGACATTAACTGGTAAGTAAAATGTCACCTTCCATATCGTCCTGCTAGACCAGTCCAGACAAGTGGGATGTACCAAAGCTACAATTCCCTTGAGACAGGCTGTGTCTGCTCCCACGTCGACATCCAAGCAGTAATGCTTGACAAAAGTGGAAAGGGATGCCCACGTCACTGCCTGGAAAATATTCGTAGGGGCTACTGAGCTCTGCTCCACCCATGAGGACGCTTGTGCTCGGGTAGAATGGACATGCAAACCCTCCAGAACCAGCCGGTTCTGCAAAAAGCATGACGAGGAAATGGCCTCCTTAATCTAGTGCCCCAAAGTTGATTCAGCCACTGCCTCATCCTTGTGCGGGCCGGCAAACAGCACAAAAAGTTGGCTGAACTTATGAAAGGAATTTGTAACCTTCAAGTATCAGAGAAGCACCCTCTGCACATCCACAAGGCAAAGATCTTTATCCTTCCCCTGGCACTGCTCCTTAAAGGAGGACAGCCAAACCTCCTGGTTCATGGGAAAGGGAGAAAGCACCTTAGACAAGAAGGAAGAAACAGGCCGAACAGAAACAGCCTCCTTTGAGAAAGACAGATAGGATCTCGGCAAGACAGAGCCTGCAGTTTGGAAATCCGCCTTGAGGAGCAAATTGTGACCAAGAAGACCATATTGAGCATCAAATCCTTTAAAGTAGCACACTTTAATGGCTAAAAGGGTGCCACCGTCATGGCCCTGAGCACCCGACACAGATCCCAGGAAGGGATCACAGACTGGAGGGGAGGACACAGATGCCAAACCCTCTGGGAAAAGCACAAGACGTCCGAGTGCAAGACTAGAGACGTACCAGCCAGCAGACCTCAGAAACCAGCCAGAGCTGCTACTTGAACTTTCAGGGAGCTAAGGAAGAGGCCCTTTTCCAGGACCTCCTGTAGAAAGGCCAGCCTCAGGAGCCAAGTGCCGAATGCTGCACCATCGCTCAAAGAGGCACCAGCTCTGCATGTATGCTAGCTTGGTAGATGTCTCCTGGGCTCCAAAAAAAGTGGAAACCAACACCAGACAGTTCGCTTTCCATACTAGCCTTCTCCTTACAAGAGCCAAGTTGTAAGTGAGAAGGGAACAGGGTCCTCCAGGGCAATCAATCCCTGCCACAATGGGCTTTGAGATGGATGCAACTGAAGAGGCGGCACTTGCAAGAGCCGCATCAGATCTCCAAACCACACTCCCCTCGGCCAGTCTAGCACCACCAGAACAATCCTGCCTGGGTGGTGCTCTATATGCCAAATCACTTACAGCAGGCGCTGACTTGGCTAAGGCTGGGTCAGGGTGTTGACGCCCTTGTACACCGTCTCCATATGGTGACTGAAGCAGCAGAAAACTTTGGTACTAGAGCGGGCTGCCATCAGATCCATTGCGGGGCAACCCCAGCGGCCAGAATCAACTGAAACGCCTCCTGACTCAACTCCCACTCTCCAGAATCCAGAGAGCGCCGGCTGAGGAAATCTGCTATCACATTGTCTACTTCAGCAATGTGCTGAGTTGACAAGCCTAGAATGTCACCATCAACAGGAGTGGGAGCCTGCACTCGAACTTCTGAGAACTCAGCAAGGACCATTGAAGCAGTCGCATGTGAGCCCATGCCCATGGCACCATCTCTATGGTTGCTGCCATCAATCTGAACAGCTGAAGATAATTCCAACCTCTGGAATCCTGCTGCACATAACAGTCCAATAGTCTTTTGACTTTCTCCTCTGGCAGGAAAATTCTTCCCATTTGAGTGTTGAAACGTGCTACCAGCAACTCAAGGGACTAGGAAAGCAGCAGCTGGCTCTTTCCCTGATTGATCATCCAGCCGAGCACAATACATAGGATGCCATCCGAGATGTTTCTGAAAGGGAATGGGCCTGGATGAACCAATCATCCAGATATGGATGAACAGAGATCCCTTGGCACTGTGGCACTGAAGCGGCCATCAACATGAACTTGGAAAATGTCCTCAAGGTCATGGATAGCCTTAAGGGGAGAGTGGTGAACTGACAGTAAGAGCCAAGCACGGCAAAACGTAGATACTTCTTATGATCCTCCCAGATCCGGATGTGAAAGTATGCCTTGGCTAGATCCAGAGAAGCCAAGAACTCCCCTTCGGTGCACGCTTGAATTACAGAGCGCAAGGTTTCCATCCAGAAGCGCAGGATGTGCAACTGCTCTTTGACCCCCTTGAAGTCCAAAATGGGCCGGAAGGAACCGTCCATTCTGGGCACCACAAAATAGATGAAGTATCTGATCTTGCCCCACTCGTACAGGGGAACAGGCACTATGGACCATACGAGCCACAGCATGTGCAAGGTGGACCACAAGGGGAAATAAAGGCATCTGGAATCAGCTCCTTGCATTTCAGGACACATCCAAACTGAATGGTGCCTAGCACCCAGTGATCCTTGGTGAACCATGCCCATTTATGAAAGAAAAGTCGAAGCCTGCCTGGAACCGGAGGAACATGGGAATGGGCCTCCAAATCTTCATTGCACAGTCCAGGAAGATCCACCTCTGGAGGTGACAGAGTCCCTAGGCCCACAGGTCCCACAAAAGGACTGATAGCGAGCTCGAAGTCTAGAAGCAGAGGAGAAGGAAGGTTCTGCAGCCGGGCTTTGGAGGAGGAGTCCGCCGCCCAGTGCCAGAGCCAGATCCACCTCTGTAATACAGTAGACAGGGCACTGCCCTGGGCGCCAAATGTACCAGGTCATACATGTTACCAGAAAGGAAGGTTGCAGCCAAAATCAAAAGATGGGATGTATCCCATCTTTTGGGAGTGGTCAGGAGTGGAGGAGTGGCCTAGTGGTTGGGGCAAGGTACTTCGGGCCGGAAGGTCGGCGGTTCAAATCCCACTAGAGGACAGCAACCTTGGGCCGGAAGGACTGGGGTTTCTAGTCCCACAGGTGCTCCTTGTGGTCTTGGGCAAGCCACTTAACCCTCCATAGCCCATGTTCCCTGTAAAATAGTTCTCTGTGTGCTGTGCTTTCCTGTCTAATCAATGTGTTTATACTGATTTGACAATTTCCAATCTGTAATCAAACCGCTGCTGATCGCTGGAAGTAGCGGTATACAAATGTATACTAAATAAATAAAAATAAAAAAAGTATCATCCAGTGGAAGAGACTGAATCTACTGAAGCAGGGCTCATGAAGTCAGGCTCGCACATACTGACAACTGAAGGATAGCTATTGCCATGGTGAACTGGTTCCTCAGTAAAGCATCCACATTTCAGTCCAGAGGATCCTTTAAGGCTGAGCTACTTTCCACAGGGATGGTGATCCACTTAGTAACCGCCATGATGTGGCATCCATCTTGGGAATATCAAACCACACCACGCACTCCTTTCTCCAGGAGAGCGTACATCATCTTACACACTCTTAACAACTGAGGCAGGAAGCCAGGAGAATCACACTCCGAGAACGGGAAGACAGTAGTGAATTTCCAAACCCCTTGCAGAAGCGGGTGCACCTTCAGGTCCTGCTCCATCCCTGGTGCATCTGCTAAGTTCAAGGTGGATGAGACCCTGGCATTCAACACTACCAGCTCCTCCTAGCAGAACAGGAGTATCATCCCAGCCTCATCATAGTCCTTTAAAAGCAAGAGCATTTCCTTGTCCACATAAGAGCTCAGCTCCTAGACACCTCAATCCAAGTCACAGTCCAAATCTCGAACCAGCCTGAGATGACCCCCCCCCCCCCATCTCCAGGGATGCCCCTCGCTGGGGACGCTTAGCCCAAAGGCAGTCACCCAGGGCTTGCACTCTCAGCATGCCCCCCAAAAAACTGCATCCAGGGGCACCCAGAGGCAGCAGGGTCTGAATTTCCACACCAGAAAGACCAGGTCTGCCATAAAAAAGAAAAAGAATTCCGGGGAGGGGGATCATGTGATGATGTGCACCTGAATGGACGCTCCGAGACAGAGCTCTATCACCCTATCCCTGAAGCCTGCTAAAAAAGCCGTCAAAAAGCCTTGCTTCAGTGGCCAACCTACCCTGGAGGAACGGTATGAGGGTCAGGCATAGTGCACGCAGAACACTGATGGGACGCTAGTAGGGAATGCCAGTGAAAGTGGTCCATACACCGTAGGAGAAAGAAAGCAAGATGGTGGTGAGCTTGCTGGTGCCGATCTTTACGCTGCAGGAAGGGGCAGTGCGGGAACTAATCTGATCACTGACGGCAGTCCTAGATGACAAACTGTCCTGCTTGCATGCCTCCTTTGATGAACTGCACCTCTTCTGCATACTGCTAATGCTCTCTCCCCTTGCTGTTGCTATTGATGACGGTGCATTTATTGCAATGTGTCTCCTCTAGGTCTGCCTCCAGTCCCTCACCAAGTGACTCCGTTGTTCCGCCCAAACCGGAAGCAAAGGTGATTCCAGCTCCCTATAAAGAGGGCGTCCCTGCGGCGCTTGTCCTGCACCTCTTCTGCATACTGCTAATGCTCTGCTCTCCTTGCTGTTGCTATTGATGACTGTGCGTTTATTGTACTGTATCTCCTCCAAGTCTGCCTCCAGTCTCTCACCAAGTAACTCCATTGCTCTGCCCAAACCGGAAGCAATGTGGCCGCGTTCCCATGGCTGCGCTCCTTCAGGCTCAAATGTGATTCCAGCTCCTTATAAAGAGGGCGTCCCTGCGGCACGTGACTTGGGCGCGCGCTGAAGGAGCGCACCAAAGGAGCACGACGTGCTCCTTTGGTGTGCTCCTTGGGAGCGCTTGGGGACCGAGACTTTCCTCCACATTCTGGCTCTCTTACTTTGCTGTTCCTGTACGATCTCCTCTTATCTCCGGCTTCAGGTAGGCCAAGTTTTACCATATATTTATTACAGCCTTTTACCCAGTCACGCTCTCTTCAAGCCCCACTCAATGTCGTCTATCCATGCTGTATGGGGAACCGCCCTCATTACCTGCCTCACTCTTTGCAGGTCCATGGCACTTTTACTTCACGGAACAGGGCAAATCTGCGCCCATGTCCCACAGCACCTTCCACTGTGTGCTCCACCTCCCGCTCCTCTCCATCTTTCCTTCCTCTTAAACTAGGGGTACTCAATTGCCGTTCACTGCGGACAAAACCCTTACTCCTCCAGGACCTCATTATGCAGGATTCTATTGACCTTCTTTGCTTGTCTGAAACCTGGCTTAAGGATGGCGAGCAGCCTCTTCTTACTAGGTGCTTGCCTCCAGGTTTTTCAGCTCTTTCCGTCCCTCGTGTTGGTTGGAATGGTGGTGGCGTTGCCGCAATCTACCATTCCTCTCTTCCTATTTCCCAGATTTCTTCTTCTCTGTTGCTCTACCCCGAATCTCTTCTCTGCTTAGCTACCTCTCCTCCTGTACATTTACTGATTATCTACTCTCCTCTGTCCCTCCCTCCTCACCTCTGGGATGCTCTTGCCCTCACCATCTCAGATATATCTCTTCAACATTCCCACCTGATCATAGTGGGTGACTTCAATGTCCACTCTGATGCCCTTTCCTCTGCCAGAGATCTATCTATTTCCACTCTTCTACACGATTTGTCCCTACAACAACATGTACTTGTTCCAACACACACTGCTGGCCACACTTTAGACTTAGTCATTACACCAGTCTCACCATGCTCTCCTCCCTTACAAATATCTACAATTACAGCACGGTCCCTTCCTTGGACTGACCATTTCTGTCTATCTCTTTTCTTGAACCTACTTCCTACTAGGAATACCACCTGCCCATCCTCCTCTCCAAGGGACAGTAATCCTGCTTCTAGCTGTCAACTGCGCCGGTGCATTACCCCTCTTACACTCCAGCTCTTCCCACCGGTTCATCAGATTCTACCGGATGACTTCTCTAATCTCTCCCCAAATTCGCAGGTCTCTTCCTGGACCTCCGGCCTCTCCTCTGCCTTGGACCACATTGCTCCTCTCTCCCTACAATCATTGAAGCATTCAAATACACACCATCCATGGTATCACACAGGACTTCGCCTTCTGTGCACTCAGCTTCGACAGGCAGAGCGCAGATGGCAGAGACATCGTTCCCCACAAGCATTGGCTCTTTTCCGGGAACACCACCGCCATTATCGCTCAGCAGTACATAAAGCCAAATTATCGTACTTCTCTGACCGTATTACTTCAGCCTCAAATCCATCTCTTCAGCTTTTTTCCACATTGCGATCACTCACTTCGCTCCAGTCCGGCCCTACTCCTATCACTACTCAGCAGACCCAACCTCCTTCTCCTTCCACAATGGCTTCATTCTTTGCAATTAAGGTTCTTGACCTTTGTACCTTGCTTCCTTCCTGCCCACCTCCACTACCCCCTTCTCCTCCTCCCTCCCCCTCCCCACCCTCCGTACCTCCACTATCCCACACGTGGTCCACCTTCTATCCCATTACCTCCCCAGAACTTATCAAGTTTATTTCTACAGCTCACAAGACATTCTGTCCTTTGGACTCAATTTCCTCCAAATGAATACTTGAACCCTCCCTCGCACTAGTTCCCTTCATGCTTACCTTATTAAACTCATCTTTATCTACTGGCACCTTCTCCCATGAATGGAAACATGCACTATTGTGTCCGATCTTGAAGAAGATTTCTCTTGACCCTCACATCCCCACGCACTATCGGCCAGTTTCCACTCTCCCCTTCCTGGCGAAGATTCTTGAAAGAACTGTTTTCACTCAATTATCACAACACCTTGCCTCAATCAATTACCTTCACCCCCGCCAATCAGGGTTTCGTCAGGGTCACAGCATTGAAACGGTTTTGTTGGCTTTTCTGAATGAACTTCGATCTTCACATGATAGGGGTGACATCACGGTGGTGGTCTCCTTAGATCTCTCAGCGGCCTTTGATCTTGTCGATCACTCACTTCTTCTTTCACGATTCAGGGATGCCGGATTGCGTGGTCCTGTCTATCACTGGTTCTACTCTTATCTCTCTTCTCAAATTTTCTCTGTGGCCTCCTCGCTTGGGTCACAGACTGTTTCAGATCCTGTCCCTCTTCTCTGTGGTGTTCCCCAGGGGTCTGTGCTAGCTCCCCTCCTGTTCAATCTCTTTCTTTCCCCCTTGGCTCTCTTAATACAACAATTCGGTCTGTCTGCATTTTACTATGCAGCTGATATTGTTATCTTCCACCACACTAATCCTCTTCACCCTGATCTTGGGCCACTTAACTCTTGTCTTTCTCTGGTGGCAGAATGGCTCTCCACAAATTGTCTTCACCTAAATCTGACTAAGACGTCTTGCACCTGGTTCACTTTCGGGGGTTCTAGTCCTTCTACAGCCCCTGTCCTTGGGAACGCTTCCATCCCCTTGGTCCCATCATTTAGATACCTGGGGGTTATCCTTGATTCCAGTCTAACCTTTAGGGACCATATCTCCCAACTTGCCAGAACATCTTACTTTCACCTTCGCCAAATACGTACTATTTGCCCTTTTCTGTTCCCTGCTGCTCTGACCACATTCACACTAGCGACTGTCATCTCCCGCCTTGATTTTTGCAATTCTGCTCTTGCTGGCATCACACACACACACCAACTTCATCATTTACAATTGATTCAGAACACGGCAGCAAGAATTCTAACCCACTCTTCATGTAGAGATCATGTCACTCCCCTACTAATTCAACTACACTGGCTCCCAATCGAATTCCGTATACGCTATAAGATTCTCATTCTGCTACATCGCACACTCTATACACATATGCCACAATATCTTGTTGATCTTCTGCATTTTCACGTTCCCACCCGAAGTCTCCACTCACTCCACATAAATCGTCTTCGTCTTCCCCCACCGTCATGGGCGCCATCTGCAATCGACACGTAACTCAGCCTTCTTTTTCCTTGGACTTGCTCTCTGGAACTCTCTACCCATATCCCTTCGTCTGAAATAGACTTATGCAACATTCAAAGCCTCCCTAAAAACTCACCTTTTCACTTTGGCATTCAATCTCCCAGACACTCCAACATGACCTGCTGTTTTATTTATGGTTGTGAAATACCTCTCTTTGTCTTGTCTGTGTGCTTGATAATCTTTTTTTTCCTGTCAAAAATATGGAGTTCTATTTCCTTTTCTATGGGCCCAGTGCTTATTCTGGTACTTTTGTAAATTTTGCAAACTGCCCTGACGTTATAAAGGGCGATATATCAAGTCTAAATAAATAAATAAATACTAAATAAACTGAAAGGCACCCTGAAAACCCATATCCAGAGGCTACAGCATGCGGAAGACTGGGACAGCATGAGGTCAGAGCTGATGCACTGGAGGCCCGGGTAGCCAGCCTAGAACAGGAAAAGCAAGCCCTATTTAACAAACTGGAGGATCAAGAAAATAGGATAAGAAGGAACAATATCCATATGATTAGGGTGCCAAAGCGCTTAAGGAGGCAGGGCTGCGAAATCTGATTGAAGTCTGGCTGCCGGAACAACTAGGTGTGCAGCTAATTGGGGCATGGCCGAAGGCAGAGAGGACCCACTGCACTGAACCTTGCTGGGAGAATGCTGAGCGCCCATGGCCAGTTATAGCACGCATCTTCAACAACACAAAGCGCAGTTACTCACCTGTAAGGTGAAATTAGACTTACCTGCTAATTGTTGTTCCTGGAATGGAACCAGTCTAGTCCCGAGACCTCTGGGTTGCCCATCTTATCCAGCAGCTTGGAGACTGAGAAACTCCTCTTTTTTATAACATCACCAGTATATCCCTCCGGTGTCCGCCTCCTGCCATCAGTATCCTATTGACAAAGCAGACTCACTGGAGAAACAAGTAACTATCTACTCCAGAAAACCAAAACTAAGAGGAACTACAGCCACCCACAAACATTGATAGAGGAGAAAAAAACCCATAACACCGCGACTGTAAAAATTGAACAGACTACCTCTCACCCTCAAGGAAGGATAGGAGGCCCCATCAAAGAATAATGTACGTGCCCCTGTAGGTTTTTTTGGGTTTTTTTTTACCGTACACCGCGAATTCAAAACATGTCTTACCTGTGAACCACAGCAACACTTCAGGCATCCGTTTGCCAACGTACGCTGGGCAGGATACGGGACTAGACTGGTTCCGCTCCAGGAACAACAATTAGCAGGTAAGTCTAATTTCACCTTCCTGATCGTGTCCCCAGTCTAGTCCCGAGATCTCTGGGTCAGTACCAGAGCAGTGAAGAAATTCAAACACGGGAGGGACCTGGCAAACCAGCCTGAAGGACCGCTGAGCCGAACGAGGTCTCTCCCTCCATTTGCACATCCAGACGATAGTGCCAAACAAAAGAGTTTAAGGACGACCACGTTGCCGCCTTACAAATCTCCACCGGCGACACCAATCGAACCTCCGCCCAGGAAGTAGCCTGAGCTCTCGAGGAATGCGCCCTTAGCCCCTCCGGCACTACCTTACCTTTCAGCACATAAGCCGACGCAATGGCTTCCTTGATCCAATGCGCAATGGACGCCTTTGACGCCGCTTCTCCCTTTCTCTGCCCTGCAAAGAGAACAAAAAGCCTGTCCGACTTTCGAAAAGTCGCTGTCTGACTCAGATACTTCTTCAAAGCCCGCCGGACATCCAAAAGACGCAGCTTATCCGACGAACGACCATGTTTGCCTTCTCCTGGTTCAAATGGAAGGCGGAGACCACCTTCAGGAGAAAAGCCGGCACCGGCCTCAAGACCACCTTAGTTGCAAAGAAGGAAAGGTAGGGCTCTCTACAGGAAAGAGCCTTCAGCTCCGACACTCGCCTAGCCGAGCAGACCGCCACTAAGAACACCACCTTCAGAGTGAGGTCCTTGAGAGACGCACGCGCCAAAGGTTCAAAAGGCTCCGTTTCCAACGCGTTCAAAACGAGAGGCAGATGCCACTTGGGAACTATCTGCCTGGCCGGAGGTCTAGCAAGAGCCACCGCATGCAGGAACCGCTTCACATCCCGCTGTGCACCGAGCGGCTGGCCTGCCGATCTGCCTCTGCAACAGGACAAAGCAGCTACCTGAACACGTAACGATGCCGCTGCTAGACCTTTGTCGAAACCATCCTGCAAAAATTCCAAGATCTGGAGAAGAGTAGCCTTCAAAGGCTCCCACTTCCGTTCTGTGCACCAAGCCTCGAAGATCCTCCAGACCCGGACATAAGCCAGTGAAGTAGACCGTTTCCTGGATTTTAACAAGGTAGCAATGACTGCCGCCGAGTACCCTCGGGATTTTAACCGAGCCCTCTCAATAGCCAGGCCGTAAGCGAGAACCGATCCACGTGAGGCATGAACAGGGGACCCTGAGCTAACAGATCCGCCCTGCAGGGGAGCCGCCAGGGCTTTGCCACCAACAACCTCACCAGGTCCCTGTACCAGGGGCGGAGCGGCCAATCCGGCGTTATCAGAATGACGTGACCTCTGAACCTCTCTATCCTTTGTAGGACTCTTCCTATCAGGACCCACGGGGGAAAGACATACAGTAGTTGCCCCTCCGGCCAGACCTGCATAAGGGCGTCCAAGCCTTCGGACCTCCTTTCCCTGCGCCTGCTGAAAAAACGACTGGCCTTCGCAGAGGCGAAGGTCGCCATGAGATCCATGACCGGCGATCCCCACCTGCGGACGACCATCTCGAAGACTTCGGGATGCAGGACCCATTCCCCTGGATCCACCCGCACCCGGCTGAGGAAATCGGCTTCCACATTGTCTACCCCTGCTACATGAGCTGCCGACAGGTCCAAGAGATTTGCTTCCGCCCAGCCACACAGGACTTCGGCCTCGGCCTCTAACGTCACACTGCTGGTGCCCCCTTGCTTGTTGACATAGGCAACTGCGGTCGCATTGTCGGACAACACCCGGACCGCCTTTCCTACGAGCAACGACCGAAACTCCTGCATTGCTAGATACACGGCTCTTAACTCTAGCCGGTTGATCGCCCATGTCCTCTCCTGAGGGCCCCAACGCCCCTGCGCAAAACTGCCCTGACAATGCGCTACCCAGCCCAGCAAACTGGCGTCTGTCATCACTGCCACCCAGGCTGGCGCCTCCAAAGACTTCCCCCGCTCCAACGACTGGGGAAGCAACCACCAGAGCAGCGCTTGACGTGTCTCTTCCGGGCAGACCAGTTTCCGGGACAGATGATCCAGCTGATGCGACCACCGGTGAAGCAATGCTCTTTGCAAGGGTCTCATGTAAGCCCTCGCCCATGGCACCGTCTCTATCGTTGCAGCCATGGTGCCCAACAACTGCAGGTAATGCCATGCTGAGGGAGCCTTGATCCTCAGGAAGCCCCCCAGCAGCTTTCGCAGGCCCTGAGCTTGCTGCTGTGTTAAAAAGACCTTCCCGTTCCGAGTGTCGAAGTGAGCTCCTAGGTACTCCAGATCCTTGGATGGACGCAAGTGACTCTTTGCCATATTGACTATCCATCCAAGGCTTTCCAAGAAAGACACTACCCTGGTCATGACCCTTTCACTCTCGGCCTGCGACTTTGCTCGAATCAGCCAGTCATCCAGGTAGGGATGAACGAGGATGCCTTCCTTGCGCAGAGCTGCAGCTACCACCACCATAACTTTGGTGAAAACTCTCAGGGCAGTGGCTAGCCCGAAGGGTAATGCCTGGAACTGATAATGCCCAAAGGGAACTGCGAACCTGAGAAACTTGTGATGTTCCCGCCTTATGGGAATATGGAGATAAGCCTCCAACAGATCCAGGGACATGAGATACTCTCCCCGCTGCACTGCCACTATGACGGATCATAGGGTTTCCATGTGAAAATGGGACACTCGCAGACAACGACTGACGCCTTTGAGATCCAGGATCGGCCAAACCCCTCCGTCCTTTTTCGGCACAACGAAGTAAATGGAGTAGCGACTACAACTGGACTGGTCTGAGGGGACGGGAACTATCGCCCTGAGGTCCAGCAACCTTTGAACCGTTTCCCGCAGCACAGAACTCCTTGTTGCTGACCTGCCGGGAGACAGCACGAAGGCTTCCCGCACTGGACACCGGAACTCCAGGGCGTAGCCCTCCCGAATGACCTCCAGTACCCATTGATCTGTGGTAATTTGGGCCCAGCCAGAATAAAACTCTTGCAAACGTCCTCCTATGGGAAGAAGGGACGACTGGGCCCGCCTCATCTCATTGCAACTTTTTGAAGTTAAGAGAGGAGGAGGAAGAGGGACCGAATCCCCTCCCTGGTCCCCGAAACCCCTGGCTTCTATTGGGAAATCGACCCCTTTGACCTGAAGAGAACTTCTGGGATCGAAAACAGCGGCAATCTCGAGACTGGCCTCTGCCTCCTAGAGCCCCCCGGGTGGACTTAGGCTTATCTTCCGGTAACCGCCCCCCTTTGGACTCCCCGAGATCCTTAACCAGTTTCTCTAAATCCTCCCTGAACAGCAGCCGGCCCTTGAAGGGCAGCTTACTTAGTCTGGTCTTAGAAGAACTGTCCGCCGCCCAATTGCGTAACAATAGGTACCTTCGCGCTGCTACCGCCGATGCCATACTTTTAGATAGACCTCGCATAAGGTCATAATGGATGTCCGCTAAGTAGGCTGCCCCCGACTCTAAACAGGCAGCCTCCCCCGCCGCGGAACTCGCCTGACCCTCTTGCACTTGCTGAGCCCAGCGAAGGCAGGCTCTAGCCACCCATGCTCCGCAAACAGCCGCCTGCAGAGATATGGCATTGACGTCAAAAACTTGGCGTAACAAGACATCCAGCTTCCGGTCTTGGCCGTCCTTGAGAGTCGCACTCCCTTCCACCGGAATCGTCGTTTTCTTGGTCACAGCCGAGACGGCCGCATCTACCGTGGGAGATTTAAAGACCTCTTTATCCTGATCTAACAAAGGGTACAGACGACCCATAACTCTAGAGCCTTTCAGCGGAGCTTCCGGGACATTCCACTCTTCCTGAATCATCTCCTGAAATACCCTGTGCACAGGGAAGGCCCTCTGCGACTTTCAAAACACCTGTAACAAAGGATCCTCCAACGTTTCCTCTTCTGCTGCACCTGGGACCGGCATATTGAGCGCCTTAAGCGTCTCCGCAATGAGCACTGGCAGCTCCTCCCTCCTGAAAACTCTCACAATCCTAGCCTGATCCTCTCTCTCCGATATCTCCACCTCTTCTAACTCTTCTTCCAACAAGCCGCTGTGGCTGTCATCATCTGACAAAGCACAGTTACTTACCTGTAACAGGTGATCTCTGGGAACAGCAGGAATTAGTCCTCACATATGGGTACGTCGGAATCGACGGAGCCGGCGCGGGAAAGCTCCCCAGCTTTTCAGATGAAAAGCTTTTGGGGCTTCCCACAGCGCATGCACGCTGCCTTCCCGCCTTCCTTACCAGCTCTCTTCAGTTCGAGTTTATAGCTGAGACAATAGAGAGAGGAAAGGAAGGTAGATAGATAGAAGATACAACTCCTAGGGGAGGTGGGTGGGTTGTGAAGACTTATTCCTGCTGTTCCCAGAGATCACCTGTTACAGGTAAGTAACTGTGCTATCTCCAGGAACAAGCAGGAATAAGTCCTCACATATGGGGACTCCCTAGCTAAGATGCCTGGGAGATCCCCCTCCAAGGGTAAACCATCTTCGTATGGATCTCAGGCATCCATTCAGGGAAGGTGGGCAGGAGTTGCTTAAGTATGGAACAGGTGTTTGAGGACAGCCTGACCAAACAAGGCATCCCGGCGGGAGTCCTTGTCCAAACAGTAATGGGCTGTGAAGGTATGAACCGAGGCCCAAGTGGCTGCTCGACAGATCTGATCGATGGATACAGAGTGAAGATGAGCCATAGAAGTAGCCATGGCTCTCACATTGTGAGCTGTGACATGGCCTTCCACAGAAATATTCTTACTCTGGTAAGCAAAAGAAATACATTGAGCAATCCAATTGGAAAGTGTACGTTTGGAGACTGGAAGTCCCAAATGAGAAGGATCAAAAGCCACAAAAAGTTGGGAAGACTTTCGATGTGGCTGAGTCCTGTTGAGGTAAAAGGCGAGAGCTCTTTTACAGTCAAGAGTATGAAGGTTCCTCTCTGCACTGGATGCATGAGGAGCCGGAAAAAAAACAGTTAGATATACCTCTTGATTAAGATCAAAAGGCGAGACCACTTTGGGCATAAAGTGGGGGTTCGTCCTAAGGACCACCTTATCATGATGAAACCTAATATAAGGTGGATTAGCCACTAAAGCCTACAGTTCACTGATGCGGCGAGCTGAAGTGACTGCAATAAGGAAAACTACCTTCCATGAAAGAAATTTCAAGGAGGTGGAGTCCAAAGGCTGAAAAGGTGGCTTCATAAGCTGACCTAGAACTAGGTTCAAATCCCATGCTACTGGCGGAGGTCGGATGGGAGGTTTAGTTAAGGTCAGGCTTCTCATGAACCTTGCAACAAGAGGATGAGAGGAAACAGGTTGTCCATTTATAGGTTTTAAGGATGCTGCAATAGCACTTAAATGGACTCGTACTGAATTTGTCTTGAGGCCTGCATTGGAAAGATGCAGGAGATAGTCTAGTAGAGAATTCAAAGGAAGTGCCAGAGGGTCAAGACCCTGTTGAGCACACCAAATGGAAAAACGTTTCCATTTGAAAGCATAGGAACGCCTGGTAGAGGGTTTCCTAGAGGCATGAAGGATATCTTTCACTGGTTGAGAAAGATTAAACTCATGAAGGCTTAAGCCTTCAGTAACCAAGCTCGGAGATGTAGGGACTTGGGGTTTGGGTGCCACAAAGTCCCTTTCTCCTGAGACAGAAGGTCTGGCGCAGCTCCCAGGTCCAGGGAGGAGCCCTGGGAGAGCTGTAGAAGTAGAGGGAACCACACTTGGCGTGGCCAGCGTGGAGCTATGAGGATCATCGACCCGTGATCCCTCTGAAGTTTGAACAGAGTCTTGGGAATCAAAGGAATGGGTGGAAAAAGCATACAGGAATTCCTGACCCCAATGCAGGAGAAAGGCGTCGTTGGCCTGAGCTCCCTGACACGGAGTCCTGGAACAGAACCGGGGAAGTTTGGCATTCCACGGACTTGCAAAGAGGTCTATGTCCGGGGTCCCCCATTCCTGAAAGATTCTGCGTATCTGGTCCATATGCAGGGACCATTCGTGTGGAAGCAGAACTCGACTGAGTCTGTCTGCCCGAGAGTTTTGAACTCCTGGAAGGTATACTGCCAGAAGATGAATTTGATGCTCTCTGGCGAAGGCCCATAATCTGAGAGCTTCGTTGCAAAGCGACAGAGAGCCCGTCCCTCCTTGTTTGTTGACATAGAACATGGCTACCTGATTGTCTGTCTGGACTAGGACAGTCAGGTTGACAAGGAGGGTGTGGAAGACTGTGAGGGCAAGGAAGATTGCTCGCAGTTCCAGAAGGTTGATGTGAAGGGTGGTCTCCTGGGGAGACCAGGTGCCTGAGTGGAGAGGTGTTGGAGATGAGCTCCCCACCCTGTTTGGGAGGCATCTGTTGTGAGGGTTGCTTGGGGCAACGAAGGTTGGAAGGGGGTCCCCAACAACAGATTTTTGGAGGATGTCCACCACTGGAGAGACCAAAGCAGACGTTTTGAGGTGAGTACTTGGTCTGAGAGCGCTCCTGATGCTTGAGACCACTGGGTGGCCAGAGTCCATTGAGCTGCCCTCATATGGAGACGAGCGTAGGGCACCACATGGACCGTGGAGGCCATGTGGCCCAGAGGTTGCAGCAGTTCCCTGGCTGACAAGTGACTTCTGGACTGAGCCTGGGAGGCCAAGCTGATTAGTCGTTGGCCTCGGACCAGAGGGAGGTAGGCCCTTGCAGTGGTGGAGTCCAAGTGGGCCCCTATGAATTCCAGGGACTGAATAGGGATGAGTTGGGACTTGGGAATGTTTACCACAAGTCCCAGATATTGAAGAATACGCCTTGTGCGGTCCAAGGAAATCTGGGCTTCTGACTGAGATGGAGCTCGGATGAGCCAGTTGTCCAGATATGGGAAGACGAAGATTCCCATGCCTCTCAGAAATGCGGCTACGACTGCCATGCATTTTGTGAATACTCTTGGAGCAGAGGCGAGACCGAAGGGAAGTACTCTGTATTGGAAATGTTTTCCCTGGAACAGAAATCGAAGATATTTTCTGTGGGATGGATGGATGAGTATATGAGTGTACGCATCCTTGAGATCTAGAGAACAAAGCCAATCCTGACTCTGAAGGTATGGAAGGAGAATGCCCAGAGAGAGCATTTTGAATTTCTCCTTGAATATAAACTTGTTCAATTCTCTGAGATCTAGGATAGGTCTGAAGCCCCCTGTCTTCTTTGTTATGAGAAAATAAGGGGAGTAGAACCCTAACCCCTGTTGAGGAAGAGGAACCTCCTCTATTGCCCCTTGGGCAAGGAGAGAGGAGACTTCCTGACCCAACAGGGTCAGAAGAGATGGGGGAGAACTGAATTGCCTCACCATGGTATGGGGAGGAAGGCTGGAGAAATGAAGTTTGTAGCCCTCTCTGATGATAGAGAGGGTCCATTGCTCTGATGTTATTTGCTCCCATCTGGGAGCAAAGTGAACTAGCCTTCCAGGTATGGTGAGAGGCTCTGGTTGTTCCAGAGCCAGAAATGGTAAGTTCTCTAGGGCAAGTCAAACCCCTGAGGGGGTTGAGCCTGCTGGGTGTAGCAGACACTGCAGACTTTGACTTTACTTGCTTAAATTGCTGACGTTTAGCAGCAAAGTGAGGCTGAGAAGATTGTTGGCCAGTATTTGTGGAAAATCTGGCCTTCTTATAGTAAGGCCTTTTAAAAGACTTCTTTTTGGCAGGAGTAGAAGTAGACTTAGAAAGTCTATCTAGAGTGGCATTTTCTGCATCCATTTGAGCAGCTTTAATTTGCCAGTCTTCACCAAATAAGTTCTCACCTGTACAGGGCAGATTCCTTAGGCCATCCACAACCCAGGGTTCTAGGTCAGAAGCCTGGAGCCAAGCAAGACGTCGGGCTGCAATAGCAATTCCCGAAGCCCTGCCAGCAACCTCAAAGGAATCAAAGGCTGCCCTGTTGGAAAACTTGGAGACCTCTAAAAGTTGTGTCACCACAGAAGTGAAGTCCTCCTTTTTATCCTCAGGGATAAAGGGGCAAAATGCTGTACCTTTAGGGCAAGTTGTCTGAGAAACATGCCCATATAAAGGCTGTAAGAATTGATCCTGGCTATAAGCATACTAGCCTGGAAGATCTTTCTACCAAAAGAGTCAAGGGTCTTACATTCTCGCCCTGGAGGGGTAGAAGAGTGCCTTTTGGGACTCTTTATCCTCTTCATAGCAGACTTCACCACAATGGAGTGGTGAGGCAGCTGAGTTTTTTGAAACCCAGGAGAAGGAGGGACCCGGTACATGGTGTCCAACCTACGAGAATGAGGAGACAGAGTTAGAGGAGTCTCCCACAAATCCATCAAGTGTTCTTGAAGGATTTCATGGATAGGCAGAGTAACTGCCTCTTTAGGAGCTTTAGAGTATCCTAAAATATCCAATTTTTTTGATCTGGGTTTCTTTTCAGAAGATGTAGCAATAGAAGTCCTTTAGCTACATCAACAATGAAATCCTGAAAGGATAAATCCTCTGGAGGAGACATCGCCCTCTTTAGAGAAGAGGGCTCCTCAGGAAGATCAAACTCAGCAGAGTCATCAGAGGAATTGAACTCATCAGAAGAATCTGAGTATTCTCTCTGTGCTTGCAATGCACGATACGCGTACCGATCGATATCGAGATCGGGCGTATCGGGCATGGGATTGGTATCGGGCAAAAGCCTGAATCCAGCAAGCGGAACCGATCGACGCTTGGAAGTCGATGGTCTCGGTTCTGGTGTGGATACCGGAACCGGGGTCGGTACCGATGGAATCAGTAACGAGGGCGTCGCAGCCTTAATGAAAGCCAGAACGGCCTGCTGCATGGTCTGGACAGTATTGCCCATGGACGCCACTGCTGCCTGGATGTCGGTACCGGTATCGACCGGTACCCCAGAGCAGTCTAACAGGTGATCAGTCGAGGCCGTGCCATCGATGTCAATCTGTAACCCCAAAGGTGATGCTTTGGAGGCCGGAGCCTCCCGCCGGGGTTTTTTGGTGTGGGCAGAATCCTCGAACTCAAGATTGAGAGCCTCTCGATCTTTTGAAAGAGATTTGCTTTTAGAGGATTTGCCCACAGAAAGTTTGGTTACCTGAGATCCATCCGGAAAGGAAGACCTGGATGACTGTGATGCTGGATTATCTGAAGCAAACAGCACATGGAACTTGTTGGCCCGGTTCTGCATACCACGTTTAGACATCTGGGAGCAGAATGGGCAGTCCGGTATGGAGTGGTCAGGTCCCAAACATTTAAGACACCATTCATGGGTGTCTGAGAGAGAAATAACAGCACTGCACTTGGTACACTTTTTAAAAACCAGGAGCTGGCTTCTCCATGAGGAGAATTAGTGTAGGCCTGAAGGCCTAGCAAAAGTTACCACGTTGTGCTGAAATAAAAAAACAATTTTTTTTTTTTTTAAAAAGAAATAAAGAAAGAGAGACCGGCAGTACCGGTTTTGGTATGGGGAAGGCAGGTACGCGGTCAAAAGAAACAAATTAAAATAACAATTTCTTCAGCGGTGACAGGAACACGACCTGAAGAGAGCTGGTAAGGAAGGCGGGAAGGCAGCGCGCATGCGCTGTGGGAAGCCCCAAAAGCTTTTCATCTGAAAAGCTGGGGAGCTTTCCCGCGCCGGCTCCGTCGGTTCCGACGTACCCATATGTGAGGACTTATTCCTGCTTGTTCCTGGAGATAGGGTCCTCTGAAGCCCCCGATTGCTCCGGTCATTCCTCATGGGTACGAAGCCTTTTTCCCCCAGTATGGGAATCCTCATCTCGCAGAGAAGCCGGGCGCTTCTTTGTCCTGCTGAGGTCCGATGACAACCCCTGCTGCAGAGTATTGCCAAAAACTGACTGCTGTGAAAAGATGGAAGAGAGTTCCTTAGGGAAGCCTCCCTGGGGATGAGGACCCTCCGAGCCAGAGGAAGGCCCTGCCACAGCTTCCTCTTGCGGTAATTCAGGCACCAGGGACACTGCGGGCCCCGCCGCAGAGCCCGGCCCCCCATCCTGCTGTGCTGGGACCGGAGCCTGATCCGCAGCCTCCCCTACACAGGTCTTGCAGACTCCTGCGCTAGAGCCTTTCCGAGCCCCACACACCACGCACAAAGGCTTGGAAGGCATCGCTGGCGAAAAGAACAGCACCCCTACAGTCAACCCTGCCACCTGGAAGCCCCCTAGACAGGAGCAGGATCACAGCCAAGGCCAAAAAATTTCAGGAAGCACTAGACAGAAGTGTCAGGCACGGTGCTCCCGAAAGGCCTGCCAAACAGCACAGCAAGTAAACTAATTAAACTATGCTGCTGCTGTGCTTTTTTTTTTTTTTTTAACTGCCGCACGGGGATAAACAAGAAACGGGAACCCCGGATAAATTGGCATTCAAGGCCTGCAACCGAGCCACGCCGCTGCCACGCGGCTGAGGAGAAAGTCTAATGTGCGCCAAAAATCCCGGCTAGGAAAAATGCTGCACTGGGGGCAAAAACTCTTACCTTGAGAGCCCTTAAGCGAATTATGAAGATCACTAAGAAAACGGCGGCTGTCTCCGGTCCCGGGACCGATTGCACACACTGCACCAGCAACAAGGAAGCTGCAAATCGTGTGCGGCGGGAAGGAGCCGCTAGGCGTGCTGGCAGGCAGGGCTTCTGCATGGTGCCGGCTAGCTCTATTCCCCGATGTCTGTCCCTGTCAACCTCCGGGTGATACCGGGCTGCCGTGCTTCAGGCTTTCTGAGAGAGCAGGCCCCGTTTAGAAGAACAGGCAGTAAGTTTCAGTGAGGCAGTGGGAGGAGGGGGGAGGAGGGAAAGAAGAAAGAGCTGGTCTGTTACAAAACTTAAAGCCACAGACCTTCAAATAAAAAGGACTGCTTTAAATAAAATCAAACCCAACTAAACCTGTCCTGTTAAAACTCCACTGTTTCTCTAGTGAGCCCGGACTCGCGGGCTCCCATCTATCCAGCTGCTTGGAGACTGAGGTAACTGATGGCAGGAGGCGGACATCGGAGGGATATACTGGTGATGTCATAAAAAAGAGGAGTTTCTCAGTCTCCAAGCTTCTGGATAAGATGGGCAACCCAGAGGTCTCGGGACTAGACTGGGGACACGATCAGGAACAGGTGTTCTCCGGGGACAGCAGGAATCACGCCTCACAATATGGGTGACATTGGCGCAGATGGAGCTTGCGCAGAAGCAAAAGAAAGCCTTTGGGAGTTGCACCTCGCAAGCGTGATCCACTTCCCACCCAAGGGTGCCATCTTGCCTCAGTCTAATGACACAGCTAAGATGACAAAATCAAAAACAAAAAAAAAGTTAAAATATGGTAAAGAAGCAACTACAAGGAGAGGAGGAAGGGTTGTGATGACTGATTCCTGCTGTCACCGGAGAACACCTGTTACAGGTGAGTAACTATGCTTTCTCTGGGAACAAGCAGGAGGTCAATCCTCACATATTGGATTCCCCAGCTACAGGCTACTGAGAACCTGTAAAAATGCCCTGGTGACCAGCAAAGGGTAAGCAGTGAGCAGCAGCAGTTGAGTCCCTACTGAGAGACTCTCGCAAGACCCAAGTGTCCGGCGGGGAACCACCAGTAGCCTGAATGCAAAAGGGTCGGGGGGCAGTAATGAGCAGCGAAGGTATGGACCAAAGACCAGGTGGCTGCCCTGCAGATTTCCATCACAGGTATGGAACACAGATTTGCCATGAAAGTAGCCATGGCCCTGACGCGGTGTGCCATGACCCGCTGGTCTAGTGAGATCCCAGCTTGCTCATAGGCGAGGGCAATGCAGTCTGCCACCCAAGTGGATAGAGTTCGCTTAGTCACTGGGAGCCCCAGTTGACTGGAGTCATAGGAGACAAAAAGCTGAGGTGCTTTGCGCAGTGGCCCTGAGCCCGTTGCAGATAGGACAGGGCCCTTTTACAATCCAAAGTATGGAGAACAGTCTCCACTCTACCAGTGTGAGGCCTCGGGAAGAAGGTGGGAGCACGGCCTCCTGACTGAGGTGGAATGGGGATACCGCCTTTGGCAGAAACTTGGGGTGTGTGCGGAGCACCATCCTGTTCCTGTAGAACCTTGTGTAAGGGAGCTCTGCCATCAGAGCCTGGAGCTCACTAACTCTGTGAGCTGATGTGAGTGCCACAAGGAAGATAACCTTCCAGGAGAGGTACCTCAAGTGGCAGGTAGCAAGGAGCTCAAACGATGGCTTAGTGAGCTGTGAGTGCACCATATTGAGATCCCACTCAGCCGCTGGAGGGCGGGTGGGGGGGTTTGGATAGCATGATGCCCCACAAGAACCAAGATACAAGGGGCTTGGCCAAGAGGGGTTTGCCCTCGACAGAATGGTGTTGTGGTGCAATAGCACTCATGTGCACTCTGACTGAGCTAGACTTCAGTGGAGGGAGGAGTGGCCTAGTGGTTAGGACAAGGTATCTCAGTCTAGAGGGCTGGGAGTTCAATTTCCACTTGGGGACAACAATCTCAGGCTGGAGGGACTGGGCTTTCTAGTCCTATAGGCACACCTTGGGCAAGCCACTTAACCCTCCATTGCCTCAGGTGCACATAGATTGTGAGCCCCTTTGGGAACGAGGGAATGTATCCAGTACCTGCTTGTAGTAATTGTAAAGTGCTCTGATGCCTTTCAGCCTGGGAGGTATATACAAAAATTGAATAAACAAACACCTGCAATAAGTGGAGCAGGTACTGGAGTACCATTTCTACTGAGCAGGAGAATGGGTTCATATGTCTTTCGGTGCACCACACCGAGAATCAGTGCCACTTGTAGATGCCTTACAAGAGGATCACCACCTTTCACAAGAGGTATCTTAGGTGGCAGGTAGCCAGAGGCTCAAAGGGTGGGTGAGTGAGCTGCCCCAATACCACATTGAGGTCCCAATCGGTTGCCAATGGGCGAACCAGGGGCATTGATAAGAGCAGACCCCTTAGGAAGCAGGTCACCAGCCGCTGGACTAAGAGGGGTTTGCCATCCACCAGATGGTGGTGTGCCGCCAGGGCACTGAGGTGCACCCTTATGGAGTGTGATCTAAGCCTGGATTGCAAGAGGTGGAGAGGGTACTGTAACACCAGTCCTACTGGGCAAAGGAACAGGTCTGTCCCGTGCTCTTCACACCAAGTTGAAAGCCTGCGCCATTTGAGAGCATATGTTTTCCTAGTGGAAGCCTTACGAGAGGCCAGCAGGATCTCTTCTAGCTCACCTGAGAGGTTGAAAGGGGCTAGGGTCACCTTTTCAGCAGCCATGCCGTCTGACAGGGATCACAAGTTGGGGTGCAGAAGAGAGCCCCCCTCCTGAGACAGGAGCCCTGGAGAGTTCCCCAATGGGATGGGGGTCTCCATCGATAGTAAGAGGAGTAGCAGGAACCATGGTTGCCTGGGCCATCGAGGAGCTAGCAGGATGAGGGAGGCCTTGTCACAGAGGGTCCTAAACAGTGTTTTGCAATCAGTGGTATGGGAGGGAAGACATACATGAGGCCCGCTGGCCACGAAACAAGGAAAACTTCCACCGCCACCCTGGAGGGATGGGCCTGCTGGGAGCAAAAGCGGGGCAACTGGTATTTGTCCGAGCTGGTGAACAGGTCCATCACGGGTTCCCCCCAGAGCTGGAAGAGCCAATCGGCCACATTGTGGTCCAGCTGCCACTCATGCGGCTAGAGGACCCTGCTCAATCTGTCGGCCAGTTAGTTGTTCTGGCCTGGCAGGTATACTGCCTGGCAGGTATTGCCTGTAGTTCCAGGAGGTTGATCTGCTGGTTGCTTTTGTCCTGCGACCAGCTGCTCTGGGTGCGGAGTTCCCTGCAGTGGGCTCCCCAGCAGAACAGGGAGGCATCCGTGGTGAGGACCCTTAAGGGGCTCGGGACTTGAAAAGGCATCCCTGCCTCGAGATATTGGGGAGTGCCACTAGGTCAGAGAATCCACCAACTGGCCGGTCACTGAGACTTTATCACAGAGGTGCCCCATGGCCTGTGTCCACTGGTCCCAGAGGCACCACTGCATGGCCCTCATGTGGAGGCGGGCATCTGGGATGACGTGAACCGTGGAGGCCATGTGCCCGAGAAGGCGCAAAAGGAGTCAAGCGGGCACCGAGGGACGGTGCTGTATGTCCAGTGCGAGGGCCCTGAGGCGGTCGGGTAGGTCTCTGGGCAGGAAGGCCTTTGTCTGGAGGGTGTCCAGTCTTTCCCATATGAACTCCAGACATTGTGTCAGAAGAAGGTGGGACTTGGGGAAGTTTATCACAAACCCCAAGTGCTGCAGGACCTAGACAGTGCGCACAGTCGCCTGCTGAACCTCTGAGGCCGTGCCTCCCTTTATGAGCCAGTTGTCCAGATAGGGGAAGACAAAGACCCCCTGGAGGCGGAGGAAGGCGGCCATAACTGCCAGGCATTTTGTGAAGATCATTGAGGTGCAGGCCAAGCCGAAAGGCAGCACCCTGTACTGGTAGTGTCTGCCCTCCACCATGAACTGCAGTTACTGCCTTTGGTTGGGGTGAATGAGGATGTGGGTATAGGCATCCTTCAGATCCAAGGAGCATAGCCAATTTCCATGCTGGAGGTAAGGCAGCAATGTTCCAAGGGAGAGCATCTTGAACTTCTCCCTCACCAGGAACTTGCTGAGGTTGGGCAGGTCGAGAATGGGCCTTAGGCCTCCTGTCCTTTTTGACACGAGGAAGTACCTGGAGTAGAACACCTTGCCTTTGAGATGGTGGGGCACTGGTTCCACTGCTTTGTCCTCGAGAAGACCTGCATGCTCCTTCAGTAGAAGGTCCTGGTGAAGGGGAGACCTGAGGGGCTCTCTCGAAAAATAAGGGGGAGGTGTCTGAGTTAGAAAGAGGAGGTAACCCTCCTTGACCACGTGAAGTGCCCAGGAATCCGTAGTGATGGTTAGCCACCTTTGGGCATAGTGAATCAGACGTCCCCCCTGTGGGCTGCTGACCTCCTTGAGGTGGAGAGGCTATGCTCAAGGAGTCAAAAGCTCCCCCCTGACTGGGCCAGGGCTGGCGTCTGGGGTTTGTGAGCTTTCTGCTTACAAGGGCCATGCCCATATCCCTTTGCCTGCTGACCCTGCGGGGGAGCTGGGGAGGCCTGAACAGGTGGGCAGTTTCTGTAAGCAGCCCCTTTCTTCGGGAAGAAGGGCTTTATATCTGAGCCTTTCCATTGGGGGAGGGGAGGGGGGTCTTCTTAGAGAGCCTAGTCCTCGTCATGAACTCAATCTCCAGCTCAGCAGCTTTGTCGGTCATGGGCTTGCCAAAGAGGTTCTCTCCTTGGCATGGAACTTCAACCAATTTGTCCTGAACCCATTGCTCGAGGTCTGATGACTGTAGGCAAGCCTGGTTTTGGGCACCGATGCCTGCCGCTGCTACTCGAGCCACCAACTCAAATCAGTCATAGGCTGCCCAAGACATAAACCTGGAGCACTCACGGACAGCCTTGGCCAGGTTCCTGAACTGCTGCCAGCGGGTTCCTTCACCGGGTTTCTCAGGTACATGCCCATGTACAGCTGGTAGGCCTGGATGCGACTGATGAGCATCGAGCCCTGGTAACACTTTCTGCCGGGAGCATACAAGGTGCAGGCCTCCTTGCTGGGGGGCACTGAGGAGTGCACCTTCTGACTCTTCAGTTGATGCATGGTCGACTCCACCACCATGAAGTTGTGTGGCAATTGTGACTTCTGGAAGCCTGGGCTCCAGTGGACTCGATACATTGATTCGAGCCATTTGCTCACCACCGGCACCGATGCTGTTCCAGGATGGGAGGGATGGGCACCGTGAACAATTCCCTCGGAGGAGCCTCGTACTGAAGAATTTCTAACTCATCCGCCCAAAAGTCCTCCTTCGATTCCATCGGGAATGCTAGGGGCTTGGACATGTCCTTGACAACCCCATGTCCTCCGGCAGAGACCGCCGCCAGGGCTCCAAAGCGGGAGAGTCTGAGGGGACATTGCGGTGGTGATCAGTGTCGGGCGACTCCTCATCCTCCATCTCCCACTCGGAGTAGTCCATCGAGGACTCGAAGGAGGGATGGTCCGTGGGCCCTGGGGTTAACCTCGGCCCATGACCCTCCAAGACCCTGTGGCTGGTGCAGAGTGCACTGGCTGGGGATGATCTCAGCCCCGTCGAGCGGGATCTGGATCGAGACCTCAGCCGAGGATCAATTCGAGGTCGAAGGACCTCGAGTACCAGCTTGGCCTCCGGGAACCTCTTCAATGTCGAGGGCCCAGTGGTCGGGGCAGATAAACCAGTAGTACTGGACAACAGTGCCTGCTGCTGATCCATGAAGGCAGACAAACTGCCCTTCAGGGCTGCCATTCTGGACTCCAGGCCAGAAGGTTCCACAGTCATCGGCGTGGACACCAAGGGACTTAGGCCTGATGCCTGAAGGGGAGTCCTTGACGAGGATGGTGTCTGGTGACTGAGGCCGGTCCAAGCTAGAGTCCTTTCGGGGGACCTTTTCAAGCCGCTCCATCTCCAATCCCTCGGACAAGCGTAACCGGCCTGTCGGATACGTCCAGGGACGCCACCTTTGAGGTTTACTTCTTCTTCTTCTTGGGTTCCCTCGAGGGAGACCCCTTTCTGAAGAACCGCGGCGCCACTCGGGTTTGGAGGGGCCCACCTGAGAAGTCATGGCTTCAGATGAGGCCCTGGCCTTCAGAGGTACCGGGGACTCGGGGAAAAACATATTGTGCTGCTGCTGGCGGCTGTTGAGGACCTTGCTGGACGTAGTCATGGCTTAATGGGAGACAGCCAACATGGCTTTACACAAGGAAGGTCTTGTCTTACAAATCTGTTGCTTTTTGAAGGTGTGAATAAACATGTAGACAAAGGTGAGTCGGTTGATATAGTGTATTTGGACTTTCAGAAAGGCTTTGACAAGGTCCCTCATCAGAGACTTTTGGCAAAACTAAAATGTCATGGGATAGGAGGCAGTGTACTACTGTGGATCAGGACCTGGTTAAAAGATAGAAAGCAGAGGGTAGGGCTAAATGGCCAGTTTTCCCAATGGAAAAAGGTAAATAGTGGAGTACCCCAGGGATCTGTGCTGGGTCCACTGCTTTTTGACATATTCATAAATGACCTGAAAAAGGGAATAACAAGTGAGGTTATCAAATTTGGAGATGACAGAAAACTATTTAAAGTTGTTAAAACCCAAAAGGATTGTGGAAAACAGCAAGAGGATCTTGATAAACTGGAAGACTGGGCATCCAAATGGCAGATGAAATTTAATGTGGACAAGTGCAAAGTTATGCACCTAGGAAAGAACAACACAAAATATGGTTAAACGATACAAGGTTCCACATTGGGAACCACTACTCACAAAAAAGATTTAGGCATCATCGTGGATAACATGTTGAAACCCTCCGCCCAGTGTGCAGCGGCGCCAAAGAAAGCAAATAAAATGCTAGGTATCATAAGGAAAGGAATGAAAAATAAAACAAAGGATATGATAATGCCTCTGTATCGTTCCATGGTACGACCTCACCTTGAATATTGTGTGCAATTCTGGTTGTCGTATCTTAAAAAGGATATAGCATTATTAGAAAAGGTGCAGAGAAGAGCCACCAAAATGGTAAAGGCGATGGAAGGATACTCCTATGAAGAGAGGCTAAGAAGGTTGGGGCTCTTCAACCTGGAAAAGAGACGGTTGAAGAGAGATATGACAGAGGTCTAAAATTAATGAATGGAGTGGAACGGGTAAACGTAGATCGATTGTTTATGTCATTAGAATATAAAAAGACTAGGGGACATGCAATGAAGCTACAGGGTAAACTATTTAAGACTAATAAGAGAAAATATTTTTTTCACTCAACGTGTAATCAAATTCTGGAATTTGTTACCGGAGGATGTAGTAAAAGCTGTTAGTGTAGCTGGGTTTTAAAAAGGTTTGGACAAGTTCCTGGAGGAAAGGTCCATAAACCATTATTAAAAGGGACACAGGATATCACTGCTTGACCCAATACAAGCATTGAGGAACCTGTGTCTTTTGGGGAGACTGCTAGGTTCTTATGACCTAGATTGGCCATTGTTGGAAACAGGATACTGGGCTTAATGGACCTTGGTCTGAACCAGTATAGTATATCTTATGTTCTTATCTTTTTGCAGAGACCGCATGCTGTAGGGTTGTGGTCCAGACCAAGGCAGCAGTCGTGTGTGTTGATCAAAGACATAATTATGGTATGCCGATCACACTTCTTAAAGCCGGGGTAATAAATGTGGCAAACTGCTAGCCCGCCCAGTGAGCCCAGCTAACAAGAAGGCAACAATAGGGGGGATAAAAGACCCGGGAGGGCGAGCTGCGCACCAACAAGGAAGACAGCTGTTTTGCAATTTCTATAGGGACCTCTATACATGGGGGACCTCTAATAAAGTGAACCGGGAGGATTTCTTTGTTAGTCCTTCATCGAGTCATCTACACCCGCACACCCCAGTACCTGTCCAATCTCGTACATTTGCATGCCCCTGCCCGTTCCCTTCGTTCCCTCCATCTTAACCACCTCTATCTTCCCTCACCCTCCTCCGCTCGACTTCAGTCCACCCGTGCCTCTGCATTTTTCTTCCTGGCACCTGCTCTATGGAACTCCCTGCCCTCCTCTATCAGACTTGAATCCGAACATCCCACTTTCAAAAAAAACCTCAAGACTCACCTCTTTGCCCGTGCCTTTGACCTGCCTGACCCCTTCGTGTGATCTACTCTCCTCTATCCTCCCCTTTTCCCCATCATGTCCTGTTGTATGATTCTGCTCTTTTGCTTTCCTGTCTTGTATTGTAACTTCCTTTTCTTTTCCTAATTTTAACTTTACTATGTAAACCGCTGTGATGTATTTTCCTCAGCGGTATATCAAATTCAATAAACATAAACATAAACTACAGCTACCAGAGATGGGAAAGGAAGAATCACAATCACTAAATGTTCCTTTTAGTGCGACTGAGGTAAGAATGGCGATTCGCTCGTTAAAGTTGGCCAAGGCCCCGGGGCCAGATGGGTTAGAAGCAGAATTCTATAAGATCCTGGGAGAGAACATTGCACGTCCCCTTCTTAGCACAAGCAGAGGCAGTGTTGGGCACTGGAGACATGGGAGGGAGACAGAACCATGCTCCAATGGTGGTTTTGGCAAAACCTTGGTGAGACCCGATGCAGGTGGGCTCATACCGCTCCATCTCGATGCTAAACCAGGATGTAAAATTAGTGGTGTCAATGCTAGCTAAACGCCTAAGTAAAAGCAAGAGTGGAGGAGTGGCCTAGTGGTTGGGGCAAGGTACTTCAGGCCAGAAGGTCGGGGGTTCAAATCCCACTAGAGGACAGCAACCTTGGGCTGGAAGGACTGGGGTTTCTAGTCCCACAGGTGCTCCTTGTGGTCTTGGGCAAGCCACTTAACCCTCCATAGCCCTTGTTCCCTGTAAAATAGTTATCTCCAAGTTATAATGCCCTGTTCAATGTAATTTCAGTTTGTTCAATGTAAACCACACTGATGCAGAATAGCACAGTATATAAGAGAATATAAATAAATAAACTCAGGAATAGCACATCCTGATCAGGTAGGCTTCATACTCAGATGATTTGCCTGAACTAACCTGTTCAAAGCCTTGACAGCTCTTTACGCAGGGAAGGGAACAAGCGGGGACACTATTATCATTTATTTATTTATTTACATTCTCTTATATACCGCGCTATTCTGCATCAGTGCACCTCTACTTTGAATGGGTATGACAAGTACTCCGCAACTGTTCCAATTTTTTGGAAGTCACAGAATCTATTTTCGAATTCCTGGATAACAGAACAGATTTCTGTCACATACTTCTCGTTCTGAAAAACAAAATTCGGATATTGTCCTAGATGGTCCTGCGTATTAGGAAAATGTTCAGAAGTGTTGTTTGCAAGGTCGGTCATCATTAGCTCAAATTTGCTCTTGTAGGATGAAACTGTGCTCATCTCGCCAATGCATTTGTTTTTACCTTATAGTTCAAGGTTCATATCACTTAGTTCGCCTGTCAAGTCAGTGAGAAATGCCAGATCACATAACCACTCCTCATCTTCCAACTCTGCTTGGTCATCTCCCCTCTCCTTCAAAAAACTTATTTCATTCAGCAAATCACGAAATCTTTGCAGAAATTTGTGCCTACTTAGCCACCTTACATCTGTGTGCAAAATGATTTCTGCTGCCCCTTCATCAAGAGTAATATTGAAAAGCCATCTTTGAAGTGATCTTCCACGAAATGAGTTTCTTGCCTGCCAAAACTTGCTGGTGAATGATGCAGTGGTAAGAAAGGAAATCTGGGAAGTCGTCATACTGTCTACAGAGGGCTATAAAACCGTTAACCTCACCTGTCATTGCTCTTGCTCTATCAGTAGGAGTGGAGGAGTAGCCTAGTGGTTAGAGCAACTGCCTAGAACCCAGAAGATCAAGGGTTCAATTCCCACTGGCACTCCTTGTGACCTTGGGCAAGTCACTTTACCCTCCATTGCCTTGGAAGAAAAGGTTGGCAATCTACTTCCGGTGATACATTGCCAAGAAAACCCAGAGGTAGCTGGGTCACTATGAGTCAACACTGACTTGATGGCACCAAACAAAAAAAAGTGATGGAAACAAGTCTATGCAAAAGGACTGAATATTTCCTTACTGGCAGTTCTCCCTTTTAAAGAAATCATTCCAAGTAGTTCTTCTTTAACACTGAAGTCTTCAAAAACCATTTTGGATAAAGACTAGTAACTGGGCTATGTCTCTTATATCTGTAGATTCATCCAGCTGGAGTGAGAAAGCAACACAATTTGAAACACCCTCCAACAATTGTTCAGTTGTGTCTCCACACATCTTTTCTATTCGCCGCACGACAGTGTTTCTTGACAATTGTACATCTTGAATAGCAGCTATGTTCTCTTTCTTATTTTTAAATCCTTCAAAAAGATTGTCAGCTGCTTCAAGAAAACAATCTTTTACAAATTCCCCTTCAGTGAAAGGTTTGCATTTCTTAGCGATCAGGTTGCTGACCTTGAAGGATGCTATGGTTGCATTGACCGAATGTGACCTTGGCTTCGCCATCAACTGTTGCTGTGTAGCCAATTTCGATTTAAGTTCTTTGAGCTTCAGTTTATGAATTTCACTTTTGGGTGGAAAATCAGCATCAAACCTATTGCTATGCAGAGCCTTATAATGACCTTCCAGATTACCCTTTTTGGGCAAGGATACTGGGGCGTTACAAATTAGACAACACTTGTCTTTCAACATGATGAAGAAGTAGTCCATTTCCCATTCATCATGAAAGTGGTAGGTTTTGCTCTTCTTTGGAACACTCATCTTCATTATACTGGGGTGGCTGGATGTAAGAAGGCCAAATCTGCTAAGTTAGTATAAACACTGGCTGAATCTGGTCCAAAACTGTCACTGTCCCAAAGTATTATTTATTTATTTACATTCTCTTATATACCATGCTATTCTGCATCAGTGCAGTTTACATTGAACAAACTGAAATTACATTGAACAGGGCAGTATAACTTGGAGATAACTATTTTACAGGGAACATGGGCTATGGAGGGTTAAGTGGTTTGCCCAAGACCACAAGGAGCACCTGTGGGACTAGAAACCCCAGTCCTTCCAGCCCAAGGTTGCTGTCCTCTAGTGGGATTTGAACCCCCAACCTTCTGGCTTGAAGTACTTTGCCCCAACCACTAGGCCACTCCTCCACTATTAAAGATCAACAGGAACTGAAGACCTCTGGATGATGTGCAATACAAAGACTGGAGATGCCAAAACCACACATGCAGTTCTAAAAGTAAAAAATAAGAATTCACCATACTGGCACCAATAATTAAATACCACCAAACAATCATCAAAAAAACTCAAACACCTGTCCAGCAAACCAGATAAAATCAAATACCACCACACAAGTTCAAATACCACCACACGTGATTTAATAAATTCTGCACACAGTGTAGAATCAACACAAAGGCAAGGCGAAATAAAATTGCAATGTAGAATCAATGCAAAGGCTAGGCAAAATAAAATTGCAGAGGCAAGCAAAAGTCACAGTGGTGTGAACCAATTCGAAGGCAAGGCATAGGCAAGTTTGAACAAAATTGGAAAATTCACGCCAAAATCACCAAATTCTTGACACTTTGTTGTGTCTATCCGAAAACGTTTAATGAAAGCGAACTATAAAGCGACCAATGACCAGCACACGACACAACTAATACGGTAAGTGTATTCAGGTAAAGCCCGGGCGAATGGATATCGCCCGGCATATAACACACTTCTAAGGGGTGTTGGGGCGGGGGCAGGAATGGGTGATTCTGAGAGGCAGGAGACCAGGTATGACGCCAGGCCTGTGGCGTCTCATCGCGGGGTGTGGGCGGCGGCCCCCTGGGGTACCCACAAACTATTGTCCCGAAAACAACAAGTGCCCCCAATACACCCGCAGGCAAGATTCCCGCAGGCAGGGAAAAAAGACAGGCAAAGGATTAGCAGTGGCAGTAAGCCCTCGGCAGACGACCTGCCAACACGAACTCTCTCCTAGCGATGGGGCGAGCTGCTGGAGAGATGGAGCCAAGTGGGGCTGGCGATCTACCTCTGACTCCTCCGCGATCTACCTGTTGGACATGCCTGCTCTAGAGGATAAGGAGTGTCTCACGGCCTGGTCCCTGGAACCTCAGGTCAGCTGGATGTCTTTACCCACAGCACCATCCGTCACCTCCTGCCCTGAGACAGGCAAGGATGGACTAACTGCATCTCCTGGCTGAGAGAGGGGGAGCAGGCCCTTCAGGGATGACTCAGAGGCTATCCTACGAGAGAAGAGTCTAGAATCCGATGAGGCTTCTCACTTGCCACAAGTTGGACAATGTTTCCTGGAAGAAGACAGAGAGTTAAGGCAAGTATCACAACAGCAAGTGCTAAGGCTGCGGTGGCCCGAAGGTACGTGGTAACTGCACTTTTACTATGGTGTGTGTTAACTGCAGCACGTGTTAACTTTGTTTTTTTTAGTTACAGGCACTAGGATTCATCAAAGGATTCCTTTTAAGTTTTATGTGTTACTGCATAATTTTTTTTATGATTTTATTACATTTCAGTTTTCTTCTCTTTAATTACTGATGCTAGTGACAAAGTCTAGGCGACTGCATGCATCTGGATTCTTTCTTTTCACTTCTAGTAAAGCAGGGGTCACCAACCTGCGGCCCGCGGGCCGCATGCGGCCCACGAGGTCCCTTCGTGCGGCCCGCGAGGCTCTACCCCGGTTAACATTACGTGCGGCCCGCCAAGGATTCCCGCCATTGTATCCACGCTCTCGCAGCTCACCGACGACCACCTGCAAGCGTCCCTTCTCCTGTCAGTGTCATCTGTGAAGCCGGACTATAAGCGTTTGTCTGCTAGCATGAATCATCAGCCATCTCATTAAATTCAATAAAGGTGATCAGCCATTGTTTTCATAATTTTGCGTTTGTTGTTTTTTTTCGCGGGGGCGGGGAGAAGGGGGGTGCGGCCCGCGAGGCTCCCGGTAGTCGGCTGTGCGGCCCTCTGGAGGTTGGTGACCCCAGTAGTAAAGGAATGAATTGTAAGACAAGATTCACACTAACATTACCTTACAAAGCAGCTAAATTATGGGCTAAATTATCTGTGAGGAGAAAAGGTCTTTCCTCCGTTTACAGGACAAATTTGAAAGTATAATTGTTTCAATCTTAAATTTGATTTTAAATTCTGTGTTTCTTTTAATCTAATTCTATGTGAGTTATTAATCTTCTGTCAAACCGCACTGAACCACTTAGAATGGGAGATTAGCAGTAGAAGTCTATATTAGAACAGTGTTTGTTTTTTTTTTTTTAGCAAAGTGCTTTACAGGTGCTAGGGAAGGAATGCGTGTTGGAACCGATTGGGCGAAATGCATGTTAGGACCGCACAACCACCAGGTGCACAACAGGTAAAAACGCTACTAACGTGCACCAACTGTTGGCAGCGGCTCACACTGCACCAACTGTTGCCAGTGGTTCACTCTGAATTGCATCCCAGGAAGACAGAATCGGGAGCCCCCAACAAGGGCAGTGACAAAGTCAAGTCTCGGTACTCACCCCGAGAGGCCACGGCTGAAAACTTGTGCTAGGCTCAGCTCTACTCCCCAGGAACTGTTTCTCTGGCTTTGCAGCACTGCATTTTAGTTGGCTAGCAGGAAAATCCCTCAGAGAGCCTTCTGCAATCTACGGGAGCAAGCAGGGGGCAAACAGAGGAAAAGGGAGGGGGTGTTGAGGTTGTATGAGGAAGTTGTACTCTTCCAGATCCTTCTAATTTATGGCTACTTGACAGGCTCTTTTCCAGGGTAAGAGCACAGAGCTGAACCAATTTCCTTTCCTCCTATGGTTACCAAAAAGACCGCAGTCTAGTGGAGTCTTCCATGTCGCGCTCTAGTGAGAAATTGATCTGCAGGCTGACATTCACAAGCATTTTAAATCAATCTTTTCCTCTCAAATCTTCAGAATTTTCTTCAGAGAGGAGTAAATCCATCCACAATCTGCTGGCGACAAAGAAATACTGAAGGGACCTCCGGTAGAGGGATGGGAGTGATGTCATTGAAACCTGGGCTTTTCATTGTTTTTTTGTCTCCACCAATCTGCTCATAGGGGAACACAACCCACTTCTCTGGACTGGTCTAGAGTTTAATTATATAAACTTCTTCAGGTGTCAATCTACAGCAGTTTATGACTTACTTTCTTACGTATACAATACTGAAAGCATCTTCTATGATACTATCAATATGTAGTGTGCTACTTGAAATTATTGGCATATTTTAAAAACTTGGCATTATGATTGACAGAAAACTAAGGGCCCGATATTCGAAAACATTTACACAGTTTGCAGAGCTGTAAATGATGTAAATACGCTGAACAGGATATTCATCAGCACTAACACAGTTAGTGCTGCTGAATATCCCGAATTATCCCCCCTATACGCCCCAATGCTAACTGCTTAGCATCGATGCATGTCATGGGCGTTCCAGGGCGGAGCAGAGGTGGTGACTAATGTTAACCGGGTACCGACGATATTGCACCGTTACCCGGTTAGTAACCTGCGAGCAAAATAGGCAAAGCAAAAGCTGGCCTAGTTTTACCCACAGGAGCTAACCGGGCAGCAGTGCAAAATCATCACTCCTAGTTAGCTTCTGCGGCTCCAGGGCATGTGTGGTGATCCTGGATATTGAATGCCAGGGCCGCATATGACCCTGGCACTGCATATATGGGATTAGAGGGCGGCAGGGACAACTACGCGCCACAGCAGCATATAGCCAGCTCAGTTCAATACTGGGCCCTAAGCTACTTAGCTGTATCAGTAATTCTCCATGGACAGCAGGATATGAGTCATCATGTATGGGTGACGTCAACAGCGGAGTCTGGTGCAGGAGGAGCTCCCTAGTTTTAGATTCTTCCCAAAGTTTTTGTAAGTGCTCTACTGCAAATGTGTGCCTGTTCTTGTTTGCCTCTATCCTGTGGGATCACGTTAGGCTATTAAAACAGTGAAGAAAGAATATAACTCCTTGAGTAGGTGAGTAAGTTTGTAAGGACTTATAGCCTCCTGTCCATGGAGAAAGCACAGTTACTTACCTGTAACAGGTGATCTCTGGGAACAGCAGGAATAAGTCTTCACATATGGGTACGTCGGTACCGACGGAGCCTGCGTGGGAACGCTCCCCAGCTTCCCAAAAAGGAAAGCTTTTGGGAGCATCCCACAGCGCCTGCGCGCTGCCTTCCCACCTTTCCTAACCAACTCTCCTCAGTTCGAGTTTAAAGCTGAGACAATAGAGAGAGAGAGGAAAGGAAAGATAGAAAAGAGATACAACTCCTAGGGGAGGTGGGAGGGTTGTGAAGACTTATTCCTGCTGTTCCCAGAGATCACCTGTTACAGGTAAGTAACTGTGCTATCTCCAGGAACAAGCAGGAATGAGTCTTCACATATGGGGACTCCCTAGCTAAGATGCCTGGGAGATCCCCAAGGATATGAGACCCTGAAAGGGGTCTGCGTCTTCCTATGGATCTCAGGCATCCATCCAGGGAAGGAGGGCAGGAGTTGTTTAAGAATGGAACAGGTGTCTGAGGACAGCCTGACCAAACAAGGCATCCCGGCGGGAGTCCTTGTCCAAGCAGTAATGGGCTGTGAAGGTATGAACCGAGGCCCAGGTGGCTGCTCGACAGATCTGGTCGATGGACACAGAATTTAGATGAGCCATAGAGGTGGCCATGGCCCTCACATTATGAGCTGTGACATGGCTCTCCAGAGAAAGGTTCTTACTCTGGTAGGCGAAAGAAATACACTGAGCAATCCAATTGGACAGTGTTCTCTTAGAGACTGGAAGTCCCAAATGAGAAGGATCAAAAGCAACAAAAAGCTGGGAAGACTTTCTATGTTGCTGTGTTCTTTGTAAGTAAAAAGCAAGAGCTCTTTTACAATCCAGAGTATGAAGATTCCTCTCTGCACTGGATGCATGAGGAGCTGGAAAAAAGACAGGTAAATATTATTTATTTATTTATTTATTTATTTAACAGTTCTTCTATACCGCTCTATTTTAGATCAGAGCGGTTTACATTTAACATCAACTATACAACACAAGGAACTTTGAGTTGTATTTACAATAAACAGGGAGATCAACTTGGAAGTAACTGGGGGAAACTATGTACAATTCTTAACTCTATACATTGTATCACACTGGTACCTGATTTCAGGCAGAACATATCTACATCTTATTTACACTGGGGTACATTCTGAGCGATCAGTTGATTATCCTTTTTCATGCTGAGTCTGATTGTTTACTTGTAATGAGAGATTGTCTGGGGGGCCATATGTATGGTTACTAAGGCTAGATTCAGGGTAGTATGTAGTGAACAGGTGCTGCTTTATTGCCTTCCTGAAGTGGGTTAGGTAAGTGATATTTCGAATAGAGGTAGGGAGAGCATTCCATGCTCTGGGAGCGTAAATCGTAAATGCCCTATTTGTTGTTGTTCTTGTGCATTTTGTCATTACTTTTGGGACCTCTAGGGTGTTTTGCATCATGGGTCTTCTATTTCTGTTCTGTGGTACTTTATGTATCATCTTGCTGAGGGCTGTGGGGGTCAGAGAGTTTGCGGCTTTGAAAGTTAAGGTTAGAACTTTGTGGAGGGTTCTTGCTTGAACCGGTAACCAATGGAGGTTCATCAGTACTGGCGTTATGTGCTCTCTCCGTGAGGCCCCTGTTAGCACTCTTGCAGCAGTGTTCATTGCAAGCTGGAGGGGAGCTAGCGTTGCTTGAGGGAGACCGTGTAGAATTACGTTGGCATAGTCGAAATGAGGTAATATTAATGCCTGATAGATCGATCGGTAGTCGCTGAAGTCGAGTAGCGGTCGGAGATGTTTTAAGGTCTTTATTTTCATGTATACCTCTTGATTAAGATGAAAAGGTGAGACCACTTTAGGCATAAAGTGTGGATTTGTCCTAAGGACTACCTTATCATGATGGAACCTTGTATAAGGTGAATTAGCCGCTAAGGCCTGCAGTTCACTGATGCGGTGAGCAGAAGTGACTGCAATGAGGAAAATAACCTTCCAGGAAAGGAATTTCAAGGAGGTAGTGGCTAAGGGTTCAAAAGGTGGCTTCATAAGCTGACCAAGAACCAAATTTAAGTGCCATGCCACCGGAGGAGGCCTAATGGGAGGTTTAGTTAAAGTTAGGCCTCTCATGAATCTTGCAATGTGGGGATGAGAGGAGATAGGCTGTCCATTAATGGGCTTAAGGGACGCTGCAATAGCACTCAAATGGACTCTTACTGAATTTGTCTTAAGTCCTGCATTGGAAAGATGCAGGAGATAATCTAACAGAGAAGTTAAAGGTAGTGCTAGAGGGTCAAGACCCTTTTCAGCACACCAAATGGAAAATCTTTTCCACTTAAAAGCATAGGAACGCCTAGTGGAAGGTTTTCTGGAAGCATGGAGGATATCCTTCACTTGCTGAGAAAGATTCAAGTCTTGAAGGTCTAGGCCTTCAGCAACCAAGCTCTGAGGTGAAGGGATTTGGGATTTGGGTGCCACAAAGTCCTTCCTCCTGGGACAGGAGGTCTGGAGCAGCTCCCAAGTCCAGGGAAGGGGCTTGGGAGAGATGCAGAAGTAGAGGGTACCACACTTGGCGTGGCCAGCATGAAGCTATGAGGATCATAGATCCTTGATCCCTCTGGAGTTTGAATAGAGTCTTGGGAATCAAGGGAATGGGTGGAAAGGCATACAGGAAGTCTTGACCCCAATGAAGGAGGAAGGCATCCTTGGCCTGAACTCCCTGACACGGAATTCTGGAACAGAACCGGGGAAGTTTGGCATTCCACGGACTTGCAAAGAGGTCTATGTCCGGGGTTCCCCATTCTTGGAAGATTCTGAGTACCTGATCCATGTGCAGGGACCATTCGTGTGGAAGCAGAACTCGACTGAGTCTGTCTGCTCAAGAGTTTTGGATTCCTGGGAGGTATACTGCCAGGAGATGGATTTGATGCTCTCTGGCGAAGGCCCATAATCTTAGAGCTTCGTTGCAAAGCGACAGAGAGCCAGTTCCTCCTTGCTTGTTTATGTAAAACATGGCTACTTGATTGTCCGTATGAATGAGGACTGTCTTGTAGCTGAGGAGGGTATGAAAGACCTTGAGAGCTAGAAATACTGCTCGAAGTTCCAAGTGGTTGATATGAAGAGAGGTCTCCTGTGGGGACCAAGTGCCTTGGGTGGAGAGGTCTTGTAGATGAGCTCCCCAACCTGTCTGGGAGGCATCTGTTGTGAGGGTTGCTTGGGGTAACAACTGTTGGAAGGGGGACCCCAGCAACAGATTTTGAGTGGACATCCATCATTGGAGAGACCAAAAGAGACGTTTGGAGGTTGCTATTTGGTCTGAGAGAGCTCCTGAAGCTTGAGTCCACTGGGTGGACAAAGTCCATTGAGCTGCTCTCATGTGTAGGCGAGCATAGGGTACCACATGTACTGTGGAAGCCATGTGGCCTAGCAGTTGTAGCATCTCCCGGACAGTTAAGTGGCTCTTTGACTGAATCTGGGAGGCTAGCTGCACTAGACGTTGGCAACGGGCCTGAGGAAGGTAGGCCCTTGCAGAGGTGGTATCCAACCAGGCCCCTATGAATTCTAGGGACTGAGTAGGGGTGAGCTGGGACTTTGGGAGGTTTACCACAAGTCCCAGATACTGCAGAATGCGCCTTGTGCGGTCCAGGGAAACCTGGGCCTCTGACTGAGATGGAGCTAGGATGAGCCAGTCGTCCAGGTATGGGAAGACAAATATTCCCAGAGTGCGTAGAAATGCAGCAACTATTGCCATGCATTTGGTGAACACTCTCGGAGCAGAGGCCAGACCAAAAGGAAGCACTCTGTATTGGTAATGTTTTTCTTGGAAAAGAAAACGTAGGAATCTTCTGTGAGATGGATGGATGAAGACATGTGTGTACGCATCCTTGAGATCTACAGAACAAAGCCAATCCTGACTTTGAAGGTATGGAAGGAGAGTGCCCAGAGAAACCATCTTGAACTTCTCCTTGCATAGGAATTTGTTCAATTCTCTGAGATCTAAGATGGGTCTGTATCCCCCTGTCTTCTTCGGAATGAGAAAATAGGGGGAGTAGAACCCTGACCCTTGTTGAAGAAGAGGAACTTCTTCTATTGCCCCTTGGGCAAGAAGGGTAGTCACCTCCTGACCTAGAAGGTTGAGAAGAGATGTGGGAGAATTGAAGTGTCTCACCATGGTGTGGGGAGGAAGGTCTGAGAAATGAAGTTTGTAGCCCTCTCTTATGATGGAGAGGGTCCACTGCTCTGATGTGATTTGCTCCCATCTGGGAGCAAAATGAGCTAACCTTCCTGGAATGGTGAGAGGTTCTGGCTGTTGTAGAGCCAGAAGGGCTAAGTTCTCTAGCATCAAGTCAAAAACCCTGAGGAGGTTGGGACTGCTGAGTTGTAGCAGCCCCTGTAGACTTAGGCCTGGCCTGCTTAGGTTGCTGACACTTAGTGGCAAAGCGACCTGTGGAAGACTGCTGGCCAGAAGTAGAAGGAAATCTGCCCTTTTTGTAAAAAGACTTCTTAAAAATCTTTTTCTTGGCAGGAATGGAGGTTGACTTTGAAAGTCTATCCAGAGCAGAGTTCTCTGCATCCATTTGAGTGGTTTTTATTTGCCACTCTTTGCCAAATAGAATTTCACCTGTATAGGGCAGATTTCCTAAGCCATCTTGAACCCAGGGTTCTAAATCAGAAGCCTGGAGCCAAGCAATTCTGCGAGCAGCTATGGCAATGCCTGATGCTCTGCTGGCACCTTCAAAGGAGTCAACAGCTGCCCTGTTGGAAAACTTTGAAATGTCTTGAGTATGCTGAAGCCAAAGGAGGAATTCATCCCTTTTATCCTCTGGAAGAAAAGGGAGGAAGTTGTGCAGCTTTTGTGCAACCTCTTTTAGAAACATACCCATGTAAAGGCTATATGAGTTGATTCTGGCAATAAGCATACTGGCTTGGAAGATTTTCCTACCAAAAGCATCCAAGGTCCTGCATTCTCTTCCTGGAGGAGCAGAAGAGTGTCTCTTTGTACTCTTTATTCTCTACATAGCTGACTGCACCACAATGGAATGGTGAGGAAGCTGAGTTTTCTGAAATCCAGGACAAGGAGGGACACGATACATAGTGTCCAATCTGCGAGAATGAGGAGAGAGAGTGAGAGGAGTCTCCCATAAATCAATCATGTGTTCATGAAGAATCTCATGAATTGGTAAGGTGACAGCCTCTCTAGGAGCCTTAGAGTACCCTAAAATATCTAATTTTTTTGCTCTAGGCTCTGATTCAGAGGTTACTGAAATAGAAAGTCCTTTAGCTACTTCTCTTATGAAGTCTTGAAAGGACAAGTCCTCTGGAGGAGAAATTCTTCTTTTTGGAGAAGAAGGCTCTTCAGGAAGGGCTATGGATACTTTAGGAGACTCATCTGATGAATCAGAATCATCAGAGGAATCGAAGTATCGCCTGTCCGGGTGCTCTTCTAACGCTCGATACGCGTATCGAGCGGTATCGACATCGGGCGTCCCCGGTACCGGATCGGTACCGAGAAATAGCCCTGGACAAGGAACCGCTGCAGTCGGTATCCTGGTCGATGTCGATGCAGTCGGTACCGGCATCGGTGCTGGTGCCGGTACCGGAGCCGATACCGACAACGGGGCTCGTTGCGGTATCATCGGCGTCGCAACTTGAATGAAGGCCTTGATAGCCTGTTGCATGGACAGAACATTCTGATCCATTGACGCCATGAAAGCCTGGATGTCGGTACCGGGAGAAAGTGCTGGTACCCCAGAGCAATCTAACAGGTGATCGGTCGAGGCCGTGCCATCGATGTCAACCTGTAACCCCATAGGAGGAGCTTTGGAAGCCGGAGCTTCCCGCCGGGGTTGTTTGGCTGGTGCAGGATCCTCGAGGGCAAGCCCGGAGGCATCTCGATGCTTAGAGGGAGATCTACCCTTCGAGGACCTGCTAGGTTTATGTTTGGTTACCTGAGATCCATCAGGAGAAGAAGACCTGGAAGATGTCGATGCTACCACCGGTGCATCAGCGGGAAACAGCACATGGAGCTTAGCTGCTCGGTTCTGTAACCCCCGTTTAGACATTAGAGAGCAGGACGGACAATCCGGAATGGAGTGTTCAGGACCCAAACATTTAAGACACCATTCATGGGTATCTGTAACAGAAATAGTACCGCTACACTTAATGCATTTTTTTGAACCCGGAGGCTGGTTTTTCCATGAGGGAAATTTTCTTGTGGGCCCTGAGGCCTAAGAAGAAAAATACACCAAGTGAGGAAAAATATCGACATTTTTTTTTTTTTTTTTAAAGAAAGAAAGAAAAGACCGGCGGTACCGGTCCGGAGTCGGGGAAGGCAGACACGCGACCAAAGAAATAAAATAAAATAAAGAACTTCTTCAGCGGTGACAGGGCTCGACCTGCTGGCTCCGCGGCAAAGAAGAACTGAGGAGAGTTGGTTAGGAAAGGCGGGAAGGCAGCGCGCAGGCGCTGTGGGATGCTCCCAAAAGCTTTCCTTTTTGGGAAGCTGGGGAGCGTTCCCGCGCAGGTTCCGTCGGTACCGACGTACCCCTATGTGAAGACTCATTCCTGCTTGTTCCTGGAGATATCCTGTTACAGGTAGCTTAGTTTTCTCCATAGACAAGCAGGAATCCCTAACTACAGGCTGCCTTAAAAAACAATGAACAAGGATGGTGTTGCACTATGTAGACACCCACAATTTTTATTTTCTTTCTTTTATTTAATTATCTGAGATGGCATCTAGCCTTTCCCATGTTTTTTTCTTTCTTAAATAAGCAACCTGGAAATAAAAATAAATGGGCGTAAAGGGGATGGAGTTGGATTCTATTCCCCAAAAAGATTCTGGAGGATGCACTGGCCAAGCCTACTGCCATGTCAGTAATCTCTTTCTAAAGAATAATGTGATGTGAATACATGGATAAGAACATAAGAACATAAGATATGCCATACTGGGTCAGACCAAGGTCCATCAAGCCCAGTATTCTGTTTCCAACAGTGGCCAATCTAGGTCATACGTACCTGGCAGTTTCCCCAAAAGACACAGGTTCCGCAATGCTTGTACTGGGTCAAGCGCTGATATCCTGGGTCCCTCCTTAATAATGGTTTATGGACCTTTCCTCCAGGAACTTGTCCAAACCTTTTTTAAACCCAGCTACACTAACAGCCTTTACTACATCCTCCGGTAACAAATTCCAGAGTTTGATTACACGTTGAGTGAAAAAATATTTTCTTTTATTAGTCTTAAATAGTTTACCCTGTAGCTTCATTGCATATCCCCTAGTCTTTGTATATTCTGATAATGTAAACAATCGATCTACGTTTACCCGTTCCACTCCGTTCATTAATTTATAGACTTCTATCATATCTCCCCTCAGCCGTCTCTTTTCCAGGTTAAAGAGCCCTAACCTTTTTAGCCTTTCTTCATAGGAGTATCCTTCCATCCCCTTTACCATTTTGGTGGCTCTTCTCTGAACCTTTTCTAATAACGCTATATCCTTTTTAAGATACGGCGACCAGAACTGCACACAATATTCAAGGTGTGGTCTCACCATGGAACGATATAGAGGCATTATAATATCTTTTGTTTTATTTTCCATTCCTTTCCTTATCATACCTAGCATTCTATTTGCTCTCTTGGCTGCCACTGCACACTGGGCTGAGGATTTTAACATGTTATCCACAATGATGCCTAAATCTTTTTCCTGGGTGGTGGTTCCTAATGTGGAACCTTGCATCGTGTAACCATAGTTTGGGTTGTTCTTCCCTAGGTGCATAACTTTGCACTTGTCCACATTAAATTTCATCTGCCATTTTGATGCCCAGTCTTCCAACTTATCAAGATCCTCTTGCAATTTTCCACAATCCTCTTGGGTTTTAACAACTTTAAATAGTTTTGTGTCATCTGCAAATTTGATAACCTCACTCGTTATTCCACTTTCCAGGTCATAGATATCCATGTTGCAGCCTTGCAAATCTTCTTCAACGAAGGCTGACCTCAGATGGGCTACCAGCGCAGCCATGACTCTAACATTATGAGCTGTGATAGGAAACCTCCAGAGTGACGCCTGCCTGGGCATAAGCGAAGGAGATGCAATCCGTTAGCCTACTGGATAATGTGTGTTTGTTGATGGCAGCCCTTTGCCTGACTGGGTCAAAAGAAACAAAAAGTTGGATGGACTTTCTAAGTGCTTTATTCCAACTCAAATAGAAGACCAAGAGTCTCTTTCAGTCCAAAGCGTGCAATGAATTTCTACCTTTTTGGACATGAGGTCTAGGGAAAAATGTTGGAAGGACGATTGACTAGTTGAAGTGGAAATCCGACACTACCTTAGGAAGAAATGTTGGAAGGGTGCACAGAACCACCTTATTGCTAGAAAACTTGATATAGTTACTTGATCCTAGTGCTCACTAACTCTGCACACTGAAGTTACCATACCAAAAGCACTTCAGTTCACAAGTGGATTGCGAACTGCTTAAAAGACAGAAAACAAATGGTATGGCTAAAAGGCCAATTTTCACACTGGAGAAAGGTGAACAGTGGAATACCCCAGGTATCTGTGCTGCGCCCACTGCTTTTTAACATATTCATAAATGACCCGGAAATAGGAACAATGAGTGAGGTGATCAAATTTGCAGATGACACAAAATTATTCAAAGTTGGTTCTCAGGGCTCAAAGAAATCTTGTCAGTGCTGCCCCTGTTGCTCCAGAGACTGCTGAGACAGAGGGGATCTTGAACGGGCATCACTCCATACCGTTCCAGGGTCAGCTGACCCAATGACATGGACAGCTGCAGAGTGGAGGTAAGCACCAGAGCTTTGTTGTTGTTAAGTGTCGGTGTTGATTCATGGCGACCCTCTGGATAGTTGTCCTAAACTGTATTCGGTCTTCAGTCAGGCGGCTCATTGTGATAGTCTGGCATCCATAGCTGCTGTTATTGTATTGATCCATCTCATTGCTGACCTTCCTCTTTTGTGTTGACCTTCAACCCTGCCAAGCATTATGTATTTCTCTAATGATTGCTCTCTTCACATAATGTGTCCAAAGTATGAAAGTCGAAGTCTTGTCATCTAAGCTTTTAAAGAAATCTTTGGTTTGATCTCCTCTAGTACTAACTGGTTTGTTCTTCATGCAGTTCATGGTATACACAGTATTCTTCGCCAGCACCATAATTCAAAGGCATTGATTTTCTTCCTGTCTGTCTTTCTCACTGTCCAACTTTCACATCCATAAGATGTTATAGAAAATACCAAGGCTTGGACAAGTCATATCTGTATTTATTTATTTAGACAGTTTTGTATACCACCTTATCCTTCAATCAAAGTGGTCACAACACAATTGGGGGCTACATTTAACATGAGGGGATATGAGACACATACACTAATACTTACAGGGAACATGGGCAATGGAGGGTTAAGTGGCTTGCCCAAGACCACAAGGAGCACCTGTGGGACTAGAAACCCCAGTCCTTCCGGCCCAAGGTTGCTGTCCTCTAGTGGGATTTGAACCCCTGACCTTCTGGCCTGAGGTAACTTGCCCCAACCACTAGGCCATGCCTCTCTCCTCTCCTTTGTTTGGAGAGAAACATCTCTGTGCTTGAGAATCTTATCTAGGTCCTTCATAGCCATTCTGTCAAGAGTACCGTGAAGTCAGATTTCTTGACTGCTTGTCGTTTCTTTATTGATAGTGATCCAAGCAGGTTAAAGTTGTCCACTATTTCAATTTCTTCTTCATCATGAAGAACTTATTGATTTTGCCAGGTGTCAGGATCTTTGTCTTCTTTACATTAAGTTGCAGGCCCATTTTAAGACTGTGTTCCTTGATCTTGAGAAGCAAATGTTTCAGATTGTCTTCACTTTCAGCCAGTATTGTGGTTTCATCAGCATAGCGAAGGTTGTTGATGAGTTTTCCGCCAATCTTCACACCTCGGTTGTCTTCATACAGTCCTGCTTCTCTGATGATTTGTTCTGCATGTAAATTAAACAGGTAAGGGAAAGTATGCAGCCTTTTCGTATACCTTTGCTGATTTTAAACCATTCTGTTTCTCCTTGTTCTGTTCGAACTGTTGATTCTTGATCAATGTAAAGGTTGTTCAAGATGTTCCCATGCTTCTTAGTGTGGCCCAGGGTTTCACATGCTTTACACAGTCAACCAGAGCTTTAGCCTTCCTTTTTCCCCATGGATGCAGCATTTGGATTGTGCAAGGACTCCCTATTATGGAAAAGACGAGGTGCGCTGATTCAAACAACCATAACTGCTACCAACAGCATCCTGGCCCCACTGATAGCTCTGAATGTTATTCCATGAGAGATGGCATAGTGCGACATCCTGACAGTTTCCCCAATTATGTTCCTCCCTGCTTGTTGATACAGTATATAATTTGTTTGTCCATCTGAATTAGAATAATTTGATTGGCCAACTGATCTTTAAAAGCTTTTACAGCATTCATATTGCTCTCAATTCCAGAAAATTGATTTGGTGAAGATTCTCCTAGATGGATCACAATCCATGAGAGTGAAGCCCATATGTATGAGGTCCCCTACCCAGTTTGAATGCCTCTGTTGGAAGTACTTTTTTGTAAGATAGAATTTGAAAGGGAAATCCTTTAGTCAGATTGGGATGCATCATCCACCAAGTCAGAGAGTCCTAGAGTGGTATAGTGACAAATATGACATCCCGAGCTGTGAGTGGCCTGAGTCCTCTGTGTGTTCAAGATCCCCTGAGATGGTCTCATTTTGAGACATGCGAATGGTGCTATGTGCACTATTAAGGCTATGTGGCCCAATATTCTCAACATGTTCCATGCCGATGCCTACTGATTCCTTTGAATTTCTTCATGATGGACACAAGACTTGTGATTCTTTCTTGTAAAAGAAACGTTTTCACCTGAGTCTTGTCTAGCAGAGCCCCTATGAACTCCAATTGAGTTGATGAGCTTAAACTGGATTTAGAATAATTTATGACATCCTCTAGCAACTCCAGCAATTGGTTGGCTATGTGTACGGATTCTTGAGTTCATTCCTGCAATGTGCTCTTGACCAGCCAATCATTCAGAAAGGGAAATATGTATACTTTGTGTGCATAGATACACTGTGACTATAGCTGGGCACTCTGTAAATACGCATGGAGCTGATGCTTGGCCAAATGGCAGTACACAGACCTTGAGTGGTGCTTCACTATTATGAATCTCAAATTCTTCTGTGACTGAGGTGTATCTGAATATGCTTGTAAGCATCCTTTAAGTCCAGAGAACATATACTATTACTACTACAACTGAATATTTGTATAGTGCTACAAGGCGTACGCAGCACTGTACAGAGACATGTAAGAGATGGTCCCTGTTCATCAGAGGTTGCAATCTAGTCAAGACAGAAAACACAACAGCTGGAAACTAAAATATGTCTATGGGAATGCTAAGGAAGCACATAGCTGGAGAGCAGGAGACTATGCAGATCAGGATCCAAAAGCAACCTCGAAGAGGTAAACCTCTAGTCTGAATTTGAAAATGGACAAAGATGAAGTCTGACATACCAACTGAAGTAGTTTGTTCCAGGCATAAGGAGCAATAAGGTGGAAAGATCGAAGTCTCGAGTTGGCAATGGAAGAGAAAGGCACAGATAAAAGTGATTTGCCAGAGGAGAGGAGTTCCTGAGGAGAAGTGTAGCAAGAGATAAGAAAAGAAAGGTAGTGAGGAGCAGAAGAATGAATGCACTTATAGGTCAGTAGAAGTTTGAACTGGATACAGAAATGGATAGAAAGCCAATGAAGCGACTTGAGAAGATGGGTTACATGAGCAGAGCGAGACTGTTGGAAGATTAGCCGCACAGCTGAATTTTGAAGAGGCTGAAGGGGAGAAAGATGATTCAGGGGGAGACCAGCAAGGAGGAGGTTGCAATAGTCTAGATGGGAGGTGACTAAAGAATGGATAAGGGTCTTAGTAGTATATTCAGAAAAGAAGGGGCGAATTTTGCTGATGTTGTAGAGAAAGAAAACAAGATGTTATCAGTTTGATGTGTGTGGAGAAGGAGAGAAAAGAATCAAAGATTACTTCAAGACTATGAATCGAGGGAACAGGGAGGAGTAGAGCGTTAGCCACAGAAACAGAGAAAGGAGGCAAGGGGGAGATGGGATTTTGGAAATAAGGAAGATGCCTAGGGTAACCATTCTGAATTTTTCTTTGACAAGGTGTTTGTTCAGAGCTCTCAGGTCTAGGATAGGACGGAACCCCCCCCCCCCCCCCAATTTTTCTGTGATCAGGCAATATTTAGAGTAGAATCCCTTCACTTCTTCCACTAGATCTGCCCAGTGCTCGGTGTCATGAACTCTCAATGTTGATGACACAGAGTACTGGCCGAAACCAGATGATGTCCATTCCTGATGGTATCTACTGTAATGGTGAAAGTCCCCAGGAGGAAATGGAGGTAGAGGAAAATCCTGTTGAAATAAATGATACTGCACTTGTGCACAGGATTTCCAAGCCAGATAAGGAAAAAACACTGCTTTCTGCTGAGCTCAGGCCACGCCCCAGCTCAGAGGGAGAGACAGGCTTCCTCACTGATTGGTCACACCTGGGGGAAGGACAGGGAGTGCCGGGAAGCAAATGCTTTTTAAATCCACAAACAGAGCAGAGAGTAAGCACGGGAAGGTGCAAGGGAAGTGGAGAGGAAGGAAAAGAGCAAGCAAGAAAGGAACCTTATGAAGAAGGTGAAGGAGAGAGAGAGCCTTGGAGAGGACGTTACAGCAGGGCAGAACCTTGGAGCAAGAGAGCTAACAAGGCAAGCAATTGGAGAGATGGCAATTGGACATACAGCAACAAAGGCTATAGCAGCCGTAGAGGAAAGAAGGAAGAAAAGCCTCTTCAGAGCAGGTACCTAACTGGCACTGGAAATAGACATAAGGAAGCTGAATTCCAGAACCTGGAGGATAGCAGGAGAAAAGGGTTCAGCAGTTGTCTAAGAAACCCTGCCAAAGGTAAAGCTAGCATTTCTAATGCTGAATCATTGTTAGAGAAGCCATTTGCCTTTGCTACTGTCCAGAAGGCAGACCCAACACCTTTAACGGATAATAGGTGGGGGGGAGAGTCTTACATACGGGGGAAGCTATAACACTGACAAAAGTAAAACAGCCGAGCCTTCAGAGTTAGAAGCCGTAAGCAAGCTGCTGTCAGAAGGAAAAGTTTTCTCTCCTAATGCTAATGTGCCTGTACACGCTGAATTGCTCCTGAACCAGTTCAAGGAATTTCTGGAGGAAAGAAAGTCAGGGAGAACTGTTAAACCTGATAGAGATGCCAGTAATTCTAATACTGTTGAAAGAATGCAACTAGACTCTTGTTTGCCAGCTTTAGAAATTGAATCTTCTCCCATAGATTGCTCTTTATGTTTAAAGGAAGAAGGCATTGTTGAACAGCACTGAAACTGTATGAAATAATATAGAAAGTACTTGCCATACCTGCTGAAGAATTGGAAAGGCTTGTTTTATGTTTAATAAGCTTAATTGTCTTCTGAGGATAAGAAGCCGTGCTGTGAGAAAGAAAATCAGCTGTTGCAGTTTAATTGTTTTCCGTTGAATAACCACACGGGGCAGTGTCCTGTGGAAAGTTTATGGGACTGAGAAACAGCTGAGCAGTGCTGAGATATTTCTGTTACATTTTTCTTCTGTTCCTGAAATACCTTTATGTTGGAGATGCATCCTTTATGCTTGTTTGTGTTTGAGCTTTGATGCGCTGGAAATTCCCCACAATAAATATTCTTGCAGCCTTGAATCACTCGTGTCATAACTACAATTTTGTCCTTAAGGAGATAAGCAAAACTACAAGTCCCAGAATCCCTGGCGACAATAGAAATAGCTTTATTCAAAAGAGGACACTCAAAGGCCACTTCCAGCTGGTAAGCTCTCGGGCCCCAGCGGAAGCGTCGCACTACCAATGCTCTATATATCATATAAAAGGCAACCAATGTCTTCTTGATGTCAAAGCATCCCCAACAGCTCCTTGGGCCACAGAAACCAATGCTTCTGATGCCAAAGTTGATGGTCCAGAGTTAATCAATACCAAAAATGCTTCTCTTTATGACCTTTGGACCCTCTCTAGAACTTCTGTTAACACAAATAACAATAGAGAGATCATGGTCAGGGCTCAGACACTGCATGCACCAGTTATGGGCATCCATAATAGATATGGTTCTGCTGCATCTGCTAAAACTACTGGGGCGTTTTCTCTGGGATATCTCATTGGAAAAGAGCCACAGGAAAATCAAATGACTCTATTGTGGAAAATACTCCTGGCTGGGGCACCCAAGGCCTCTAGTTGGGCTCACCTAGGCGACATGCACAAAAAAAAAGAAAACAGTTGAAAAAGCTGGAAAATATGAGGAAATATTGAAAAAAAATCACAATGAAATACCAAATGAAGGTGAGTTTGAGAAGAAATGTGAGAAGCGTCTTCTTAACTTTGAAGAGAGAGAAATATTGAGGTGGATCTGTGTGATAGTGACAGACAGGCACGCATGCATGGTAAAGTGTTTCCAAAAGCTTCGGAAAGAACCTAAAACTGGGGAGCTGCTCTTGCACTAGGCTCTGTCAGTGACGACACTCATATGTGAGGATCCACTATCCTGCTTGTCCATAGAGAAAATTAAATTGCCATTCAAGGTAGATATTAAAGTAAATAAACATTAAGCTTTATATTACTTATTCTTACCGGAGTGTTACGATGATTGCTGATGGCTGAGCACATGCTGTTATGAGGGTAACTATGAAAAGAAATATCAGGAATGGGATAAGTGTATTGCAGGTGCGATTGCATCTCCCAGACACAGCAAAGCCATTCTCATTGAGATAGGTCTTGACAATAACCACCCTCAGTTGACTTCGTTGTCCTACTGTTGTTGGTGTGATAACTTGACGGCTTTGTACACAGGCACATTCTGTATAATTTCTTACCTAATAAAGTTAAGGAAAGGAAGTGTGAAACACTTGTATTTAACATAAATTATTTGCTTTACCAAACACACTGCACAATACAATTACAAAAAAAAAATATTTTAACAAGATGCTCAGTTACAGCCTAAGTGGCTGCCTAGTCATCCTAGTGCTAGGGCCAGCCCTGGTGAATCCTCCCTTTAGTATGGATGGTTTGTTGTTTCCTTTAGGTTTTTTTTTCCATGTAAGTTCTAACAATAGGAATGTTACTTGACTATGTCCTAGTCATGATACGCATTCTGTGAGAATGATTGTGTTTGAGATCTCCTATACATGGTTATATCACGTGTTTTCATTTTTCTTTTTATTTGCATACCTTTCATTATAATAGTGTTTGAACAGAAAACAAAAAGTACGTACATCCTAAAGGTGGACTATAGCTATATGTTTAGTGGCTGAATATCACCGCTATACTTACAGCTGGTGGCAGTGATCGCCTTATATCTTTAGCATCACCTCCTATCTGTATAGCAGCGCTAAATATACATGTACTTTTTTAAACACCACAGCCACTATTGACTGTTGACCTGAAATGTTTATTAAATTCTTTTATGAAATCTATTAAACTAACTTCAATGAGCTGAAGACACAATCCATCTTGATCAATAAAGCACAGTTACTTACCTGTAACAGGTGATCTCTGGGAACAGCAGGAATAAGTCTTCACATATGGGTATCGTCGGTACCGACGGAGCCTGCGCGGGAACGCTCCCCAGCGTCCAAAAGGAAAGCTTTTGGGAGCATCCCACAGCGCCTGCGCGCTGCCTTCCCGCCTTTCCCAACCGCCTCTCTCCAGTTCGAGTTTTAAAGCTGAAACAAAGAGAGAGAGGAAAGGAAAGATAGATAGAGAGATACAACTCCTAGGGGAGGTGGGTGGGTTGTGAAGACTTATTCCTGCTGTTCCCAGAGATCACCTGTTACAGGTAAGTAACTGTGCTATCTCCAGGAACAAGCAGGAATGAGTCTTCACATATGGGGACTCCCCAGCTAGAGATGCCTGGGAGATCACCCAGATTGTGAGTCCCTGGGAAGGGCTCCACCTCCACCCATGAATCTCAGGCATCCAGTCAGGGATGGAGGGTAGGAGTTGATTAGGTATGGAACAGGTGTTTGAGAACAGCCTGACCAAACAAGGCATCCCGGCGGGAGTCCTTGTCCAAGCAGTAATGGGCTGTGAAGGTATGAACCGATGCCCAGGTGGCCGCTCGACAGATTTGGTCGATGGACACAGAGTTTAGATGAGCCATAGAGGTTGCCATGGCCCTCACATTGTGAGCTGTGACATGGCCCTCCAGAGAAAGGTTCTTACTCTGGTAGGCGAAGGAAATACACTGAGCAATCCAATTGGACAGAGTTCTCTTAGAGACTGGAAGTCCTAAATGAGAAGGATCAAAAGCAACAAAAAGTTGAGAGGACTTTCTATGTTGCTGTGTCCTTTGTAAGTAGAAAGCAAGTGCTCTTTTACAATCCAGGGTATGAAGATTCCTCTCTGCACTTGATGCATGAGGTCCTGGAAAAAAGACAGGTAAATACACCTCCTGGTTCAGATGAAAAGGTGAGACCACTTTAGGCATAAAGTGTGGATTAGTTCTGAGGACTACCTTGTCATGATGGAACCTTGTATAAGGAGGATTAGTCACTAAAGCTTGCAACTCACTGATACGGCGAGCTGAGGTGACTGCAATGAGAAAAATAACCTTCCAGGAAAGGAATTTCAAGGAGGTAGTGGCTAAGGGTTCAAAGGGTGGCTTCATAAGCTGGCCAAGAACCAGATTCAAGTCCCATGCCACTGGAGGTGGTCTAATGGGAGGTTTAGTCAAAAGAAGGCCTCTCATGAATCTTGCTGTAAGAGGATGAGAGGAAATAGGTTGTCCATTGAGAGGCTTAAGGGATGCTGCAATAGCACTCAAATGGACTCTGATTGAATTTATTTTAAGGCCTGCATGGGATAAATGCAGCAAATAGTCTAGTAAAGAATTCAAAGGTATTGCAAGAGGGTTGAGACCCTTCTCTGCACACCAAATGGAAAACCTTTTCCATTTAAAAGCATAGGAACGTCTGGTGGAAGGCTTTCTGGAAGCATGAAGGATATCCTTCACTTGCTGAGAAAGGTGTAAATCCTGAAGGTCTAGGCCTTCAGCAACCAGGCCCTGAGATGAAGAGACTGAGGATTTGGGTGCCACAAGGTTCCCTCCTCCTGGGAGAGGAGATCTGGAGCAGACCCCAGGTCCAGGGAGGGAGCTTGAGAGAGATACAGAAGTAGAGGGTACCACACTTGGCGTGGCCAATGTGGTGCTATGAGGATCATAGACCCCTTGTCTCTCTGAAGCTTGAACAGAGTCTTGGGGATGAGGGGAATAGGTGGAAAGGCATAGAGGAAATCTTGCCCCCAATGAAGGAGGAAGGCATCCCTGGCCAGAACTCCCTGACATGGAATCCTGGAACAAAACCGGGGAAGTTTGGCATTCCACGGACTTGCAAACAGGTCTATGTCTGGGGTACCCCAAATCCGAAAAATCCTGGCTATCTGGTCTCCATGGAGGGACCATTCGTGTGGAAGCAGAACTCGACTGAGTCTGTCTGCCCAAGAGTTGAACCCCTGGAAGATACACTACCATGAGATGGATTTGATGCTCTCTGGCGAAGGCCCACAATCTCAGAGCTTCGTTGCAAAGCGACAGAGAGCCAGTCCCTCCCTGCCTGTTCACGTAGAACATGGCTACCTGGTTGTCCGTGTGGATGAGGACTGTCTTGTAGCTGAGCAGGGTGTGGAAGACTCTGAAAGCCAGAAAGATTGCTCTGAGCTCTAAGAGGTTGATATGTAGAGATGTCTCCTGTGGAGACCAGATGCCTTGGGTCGAGAGATCTTGTAGATGAGCTCCCCAACCCTTTGGAGAGGCATCTGTTTGTCAGACGGCTGCCTAGGGTGAGAACTTACACAATCTTGACGATGCATATATTCATATGATTCTTGCAAGGTATTGTGGGTATTGTAGTTCATTCACTCCCAAACACAGCCGATGACAATAATTTGAGTTGTGAAACCAAGTGGTAAGATCAATAAAATACTTCTTTTATTGATGGGGTTTAATTCACCCAGCACATGTATGCTTGATAGCACTATAAATGAGGTTACTTGCTTGCAGTGTTTAAAAATGGATAACAAAAAGTCACAAAGTAAACCAGAAAACAACCTTCAGCTTGTCAGGCAATTAGCTAATGTTTTCTTAGCAAATAATTACCAAATACAAAGGCACAAAGTAAAGAATAAACTTTGCTGGTTAGGTTAACTTCTGCTTATTTTCCATGCAGATCTCGGCAGTGATTCTCCCTTGCTCACACACACAATCAGGTGCAGCTTTAATTACTATCAATTGACCAGCTGTAAGCCTTTAGCTGGCTGGCTGCTACTGTGTGAACCCAAATCCTGCTTTAAGAGCTGTTTGCAGTGGAAATAAAGAACAAAGTTAGGTTTCTTTGTGATGGCTGATGTGTTTGCTCATAGAAAGCTAGCAATAGCATTTAGATAGAGAACAGTCCATGTAAACTGTATTTTCATCTGCTGTATCAATCAGCATATGGTCACTATCATACATTGGCACAGACGAGTCTTTCATTAAGGCACTATCATGAGAATGCTTATTCCCTTGCTGCCATTCTCTATTATAGATAGGGTCTGGATCAGTGTTCATACCTGAGCCTCTCCTGCTATCATTATTTCTCTCTATATAGCCTGGCCAATATGTAATCCAATTCTGATGTCCAGCCTTCCAATCTTGATCCCTGGACACTGGATCTTCTCTCACATACCTTCTGGCCTTGGTCTGAAAGTCCCTTCCACATGCAGTCTTCTCTCTTCCAGGTAGCCACTGGTGATTCCTATCTCTGCCACTCCATTCCTCTGGCTGAATCCAATCCAATGGACTCTGCCGGCTTTTGGAATACCTCCCAGTATGAGTACTGCCTTGGAATCTCCCAGACCTTCCAATGGCCTTTCTTCTCTTCCTTCCAGAGAGTTTCCTTCTCTCTCTATCCGCTTGGCTTGGCTTCTGTTTCTCCAGGTGATACTGGTGCTTGAGCTTGTAGCCGTTGCTGTCTCTGTATCTCTTTCTGAAGCTGTTCTTGTAGCTCTCCCTGAAGCTGGGCTGGAGCTTGTAGTAACTGTTATCTGAAGAATAAGCTCTATTCTTATTCTGTCCTAATGTGTGCTGCTCCCTAACACAGCGCAGCTGTCTTGAATCAGGCCCTGCCCTTTGAGATGAGTGCTTAGGGATTACCTCATAGCTCTCTTGATTGCACACACATTTTCTCACTTCAGCCCATCTCATGGCTCCTGGAAACCTGGTGCATTCTGGGACTGGTAGTCTTTTATGTGAAAACTCTGTTTTCTCACTTCTACCAGAACTGACAGGTTGCTTGTTCAGAGTCACATCATCTTTTTTATAGCTCCTACCTGAGCTACGATAAGCTTCCTTATCACATGTTGTAAGGGTTGCTTGGGGTAACACCTGTTGAAAGGGGGACCCCAGCAACAGATTTTGACTTCCACCAGTTGAGGGACCAAAAGAGGCGACTGGAGGCTGCTATTTTGTCTGACAGGCAACCTGATGCCTGGGTCCATTGGGTGGATAGGGTCCACTTAGCTGCCCTCATGTAAAGGCGAGCGTAAGGAACCACATGCACCGTGGATGCCATGTGGCCTAAGAGTTGCAACATCTCTCGAGCAGTTAAATGGGATTGTAACTGAATCTGGGAGGCTAACTGCACCAAGCGTAGGCAACGGGCCTGGGGAAGATAGGCCCTTGCAGTTGTGGTATCCAGTAAGGCCCTTATAAACTCTAGAGACTGAGTAGGGGTGAGATGGGATTTTGGAATGTTGATTACCAGTCCCAGATACTGAAGAACACGCTTTGTGCAGGCCAGAGAAGCCTGGGCCTCTGACTGGGATGGAGCTCGGATGAGCCAGTCGTCCAGATATGGGAATACGAATATCCCTAGAGTGCGCAGAAATGCAGCTACTACTGCCATGCATTTTGTGAACACTCTTGGAGCAGAGGCCAGACCGAAAGGAAGCACTTTGTATTGGTAGTGCTTTCCTTGGTAAAGGAACCGAAGGAACCTTCTGTGTGTTGGATGGATGAGGACATGGGTGTACGCATCCTTGAGATCTAGAGAACAAAGCCAGTCCTGACTCTGGAGGTATGGAAGGAGAGTTCTGAGAGAAGTCATCTTGAATTTCTCCTTGCATAGAAACTTGTTCAACTCTCTGAGATCTAATATGGGTCTGTAGCCCCCGTTTTCTTTGGGATGAGAAAATAAGGGGAGTAGAACCCTGAGCCCTGTTGAAGAAGAGGTACTTCTTCTATTGCCCCTTGGGCAAGAAGGGTAGCAATCTCCTGACCTAGAAGGTTGAGGAGAGATGTTGGAGAATTGAACTGTTTCACCATGGTGTGAGGGGGAAGGTTTAAGAAATGAAGCTTGTACCTATCCCGTATGATGGAGAGGGTCCATTGCTCTGCTGTGATTTGTTCCCATCTGGGAGCAAAGTGAGCTAATCTTCCTGGGATGGTGAGAGGCTCTGGATGTTCTAGAGCCAGAAAGGCTAAGTTCCCTAGTGGAAAGTCAAAGACCCTGAGGAGGCTGAGGCTGCTGGGCCGTAGCAGTCCTCGCAGCCTGAGGCTTGGTCTGTTTTGGTTGTTGCTGTCTCTTTGTAGCAAAACGACCTTGAGATGAGGCCTGACCATAACCAGAAGAAAATTTCCCTTTTTTTGGGAAAGATCCTTTTTTGAACAACCTCTTTTTAAAAGGAGCAGTAGTAGACTTTGAAAGTCTATCTAAAGCAGAATTTTCAGCATCCATCTGGTTGGCCTTTGCTTGCCAATCTTTGCCAAACAGGTTTTCCCCTGTACAGGGAAGGTTACCTAGACCATCCTGTACCGATTCCAAATCAGAGGCTTGCAACCAAGCAACTCTGCGCACCTATGGCAATAGCTGAGGCTCTACTGGCACCCTCAAAAGAGTCAAAGGCTGCACGGTTGGAAAACTTGGATACATCCTGTGCATGTTTAAGCCAGGTGATATATTCTTCTCTTATCTTCTGACATAAAAGGAGATAAGGTTTGCAGATGATCTGTAACTTCTTTCAGAAACATCCCCATATAGAGACTATAGGAGTTGATTCTGGCCACAAGCATACTGGCCTGGAAGATTTTCCTGCCAAAGGCATCTAAGGTTCTGCATTCTCTTCCTGGAGGAGCAGAGGAGTGCCTTTTTGTACTCTTGATTTTTTTCATAGCAGACTCTACCACAATGGAGTGGTGAGAAAGCTGAGTCTTATGAAAACCAGGACAAGGAGGAACACGATACATGGTGTCCAACCTTCGAGAATGAGGGGAGGTGGAAAGAGGAGTCTCCCATATGCCCAACATGTGATCATAAAGAATCTCATGTATTGGTAAGGTGGCTGCCTCTTTAGGAGCCTTAGGATATTGTAGGATATCTAATTTTTTGGCTCTAGGTTCAGTTTCAGAGGCCACTGAGATGGACAGGCCTCTGGCCACCTCCCTGATGAAGTCCTGAAAAGACAAGTCTTCAGGAGGAGACATTCTCCTTTTTGGAGAAGAGGGTTCCTGAGGAAGGATCCCCGATGCTTCAATAGAGGTCTCTGATGTATCAGAGTCTTCAGAGGAATCGAAGTATCGACTGTCTGGATGCTCTCGCAGAGCCCGATATGCATACCGGGGGGGTATCGACATCGGGAGTAATCGGTACCGAGTCGGTACTGATGGGCATCACTGGATAGCGTACCGCTGCCGTCGACGCTGATGTCGATGCAAGCGGTACCGGTATCGTAACCGATATCGGATCCGGTACCGGAATCGGTACCGGTACCGACAACGGGGTTTGTTGCAGTACCGTAGGCGTCGCAGCTTGTATGAATGCCGTGATGGCACGCTGCATGGTCAGAATATTCTGATCCATCGATGCCACCAATGTCTGGATGTCGGTACCGGTGGAAACCGCTGGTACCCCAGAACATTGTAACAGGTGATCGGTCGAGGCCGAGCCATCGATGTCAACCTGTGACCCCATAGATAGAGCTTTGGAAGCCGTAGCCTCCCGCCGGGGTAATTTTGCCGGTGTGGATTCCTCAAGAGTAAGCCCGGGGGCATCTCGATACTTAGAGGGAAATGTACTCTTTGAGGACCGGCCAGATTTAAGTTTGGTTACCTGAGATCCATGGGATGAAGAAGCAGCCCTGGAAGACGTCGATGCCACAGAAGCTGCATCGGAGGGAAACAGGGTACTGAGCTTGGCTGCCCGATTTTGTAACCCTCTTTTAGACATCATGGAACAGGACTCACAATCCGCAATGGAGTGGTCAGGACCTAAACATTTTAGACACCAGTCATGGGTGTCAGTGACAGAAATAGTGCCACTGCACTTCGTGCACTTTTTAAACCCGGAGGCGGGTTTTTCCATGAGGAAAAATATATCTGTAGGCCTAAGGCCCCAGAAGAAAAAATGCACTGAAGTAAGAAAAGAGTAGTTTGTTGGTTTTTTTTAGAAAGAAAGAAAAAAGACAGGTGGTACCGGTCCAGAGTCGAGAAGGCAGACACGCGACTAAAGAAAAATAAAAGAAATTCTTCAGCGGTGACAAGAAACACGACCTGCTGGCTCCGCGGAAAAGAAGAACTGGAGAGAGGCAGTTGGGAAAGGCGGGAAGGCAGCGCGCAGGCGCTGTGGGATGCTCCCAAAAAGCTTTCCTTTTGGACGCTGGGGAGTGTTCCCGCGCAGGCTCCGTCGGTACCGACGATACCCATATGTGAAGACTCATTCCTGCTTGTTCCTGGAGATCAATAGTTCTCTAATGTGAAAATATAGTGCCCTACAGTTATCACACTAAAAGACAGCAACTAGCAATATATCTGAAGTCAAAAAACATTAAAAGCACTTTCCAAGGATGTTGGGAAATGCTTCTCCTTATCGTGTCCTCACCTTGTCCTAATCAATCCTATGCTGTTGATGCTCCTTCTCACTTTCTTCTTCTGATCTCTGATAATGAAGTTTGCCATTATCACTTCTGGTGATGCTCCTACTCCCTTACAGTGATGTTTCCTATATACTTCCTTCCCTGTTCTCCCTGACTCTTTTCATCCAACCAAACATCAATGAGCCGTTTTCTTCTATTTCTCAGCTCACCACACTCCATGACATTCTTATAATTTGAAGTCCCTACCTACCCCGTCATCTCTCATACTAGTGATGGTCTTACACACTTCCATCACCAGGATCCTAAAATGGGCAAAGAGGAATTTCAGCATCAAGGAGAGGGCAAGCTTATAAAAGGACCACCAGTGCTAGAAAGAGGATAAGGGTGCAGAAGAATCAAGTTTGAGAGTGAGCGATAGGTTGGTCATTCATAAGGTTGTGATACAGCTGTGATGGATGATAGGGGGAGGATATGGTTGACGGCAATTGCTCTGTTTTGTTTTATCAAATTTTGATGTAGGGAGTGAATATAGCTGATTGGATTTACTATGTATACTTGGATTATTGTAACCACTGTATGGTGTCAGTGAGACAGCAGTTATCAAAATTTGAGAAAAAATAAACAGAAATATTGTAAATAAGAGTAGACATGGAGAAGAACTGCCACTAACAAGATGCAAGGTTGAATGAGGAGGACGTATTAGTACCAGAAGGGCCTGAGCAAGATAGCACGGTTACTTACCTGTAACAGGTGATCTCTGGGAACAGCAGGAATAAGTCTTCATATATGGGTACGTCGGTACCGACGGAGTCTGCGCGGGAACGCTTCCCAGCGTCCAATCAGAACGCTTTTGGAAGCATCCCAACACGCCTGCGTGCTGCCTTCCCGCCTTTCCCAACTGTCTCTCCTCAGTTAAGTTTTAAAGCTGAGGCAAAGAGAGAGAGAGAGCAAGGAAGGGAAAGATAGAGATAGAGATAGAGAAATGCAACTCCTAGGGGAGGTGGGTGGGTTGTGAAGACTTATTCCTGCTGTTCCCAGAGATCACCTGTTATAGGTAAGTAACTGTGCTATCTCCAGGAACAAGCAGGAATGAGTCTTCACATATGGGGACTCCCAAGCTGAGATGCCCAGAGGGAGTCCTAGCATGTTGCGAATCTAGAAAGAGCCATGCTACTCCTCAGAACCTCAGGCATCCTGGGGATGGAGGGTAGGAGTTGAATACAGAAAAGGTGCTGTGGAACAGCTGGACTAGAACAGGACTTCTATAGAGGAAGACCCTGTATAGAGGGCATTTAGTAGTAAAATATTGTAATATGGGCCTCCCTTATTGGCATTGCAAAAGTCTACTGAGGTTTATATGGATCTGTTAGAAGAGCCAGTGAAAAACCTCAAGGAGTACCTCACTGAGAAGTAGAGGTAATAAAAGTAGAAAAAAACAAGTGGAGGTCAGAACCCTTCAGGGTGAGAAATAGCCCCAGGGGAAAACTGGGGTGGTATAAAGAGGTAGGGCTTCAGCGGAAGACGCAGAAGGTACTATTAGACAAAGCTTAAGCTGTTTTGGTCCAGGAACAGTACAATCCTAAGACCAAAAGGAATATGAGTCTGACCCATCTGGACTGGCAATGGAAATAGTCCATGTAGGAGAGAAAGGGTATGGAGACCCCTGTATCTGATAAGAAGTAAGGACAGACTTAGAAAGCGCTAAGCTTTAGATTAACTGAAGTTCCGCAATGTCTTTCCTAAATGGGGTCAATTAGAAAAGAAAAAGATACATGGAGAGCTTCAGAGGTACCTAACCCTGAAAGGTTATGGTAAGGAAAAAGTTTGTTAATGACCACAGGAAGTGGTTATATGTGTAGAACCCTGAGTATGCTGGCACAGCATTGATAGGGGTAGTGCCCATCTGTCAGGATCATATAGGAATGCATGGATATCTGAACCTAAACAGACAGATAAGTATGTGGATACATATCTACCTAAAAGATATATCTCACTAGATATATATATATGTATGTAGATATATACATATATATTCCTAAATATATACACATATATGGTATATATGCATATATATAGAGAGAGATATGTATGGGCAGAAGATACACAGATATATATATATATATATTGTGGTGACGAAACTGCTCCAGAGCCCATGGAAATAGAGAAAACACAAACATTTACCTCCAAGCAGAAGGGAAGTGCAGGGAGCCGTGACTTTAAAACTTCAGCTAGAGAGAAAAAAAACATACCCAAAGCTGCTGTCTTCAGGCCACGCCCAAGCTCCATAGCAACTAGGGGAGATAACGAGAGACAGCTGGGGGAGGAGTGGAAAGTTGTAGGGCAGCCCCACTCATTTAAGCCCCAGAGAACAGGAAGTACAGAGTCCAGCAGGGAGACCAGCAGAGAGACAGAAGCCAAGGAGATCCCGAGAGATACAGAAAGAAAGGATTCTTTCAGAGAGACCGGGAGAGAGAGGTGCTCCAGGGACAGCCTAAGGAAGGATTCCCCTCGTAGCCAGCACCATAGTCCTGAACAAAGTCAGTGCTGTAGAGAGACTACAGCTGGCCCTGGAAACAGGAGGTTTTATCCTAAGGAGGCTGCTGCCTATAAGCCAGGTACAGGGACAGTCCAGGAAGAGCCGTGTCAAAGAGCTTTACCTCAGGGAAGGCCGGTAAGAAGAACTGTTAATAGAAGGGAGGTGAACCCTTTAGAAGTTTTAAACAGTCTGCTGCAAGATAAGGATCTCCAAAGCCCTGCTAACACCCCTGAGTCAAGAGGGAGGTCTCGCTGGGAAAGGGTTTTTAAGTTATTGGAAGAAATCAAGCCCACGCTATCCCAAGCTGTTGCCAGTCAGGAGACTGCAGAGCCTGACTCTGAAAGCATGCAAGTAGATAATTATGATACTGAAAATGATTCCTTAGAATGTGAAATGGATTGTTCTCTATCTATGAGGGTAGAATGAAAAGCTATAGATTTTAAGCCTGAGGAAAACCCAGGAGTTATTATACCTGAATGTCTGCAGTTAAGAATGCTAAGAATGTTTGAAAATGAAGTTGCTGCTGTTTTAAAAAGCGCATGAAACATTCAAAGGCTGGATTTGAATGTGTCTGGAGCAACTATCTGAAACATATAATAACCAAAGTAAAGAGGAAGCTTTAATGTACATGTTGTGCAGTTAAAAAGCCGCTGTTTATACCTAAAGTCAGCAAAGGACTGTTAAGTGATATTTTTGTCTGCTGAAGAAAGAAATTGCATTGCTGAAGGAAGCAAGTGTAACTAGTGACACTGTGAAAGTTTTTGTATAGAAGTTATTTTCTTTTGAGGGGAGAAGTATCCCAGTTTATGCATTGTGCTGAGCTTCTACGGAGGTTCCTTTGAACAAAGGAAGAAAATAAATTCCTGTGTTGCCTTCAAAAACCCTCGGCTCAATCATTCATTTGTTCACAACTACAACTCATTGGTCATCAACTACAACTCCCAGAAGCCCCGGCTCTGGGAACCCATATAAAGGGACAGTATAAGGCATACTCCCACCTATAGGCAACCGCCTAGGCAGTGGGAGGAAGACCACAATATATATATATATGAATATGTAGGCATATAGACACATGTCTCCAGGTATGTGGATGGAGAGATGCCTGTAGAACTAGATCCCCCTAGGAATATGGGGAGAGAGAAAGATTCATCTAATAGCAAGAAGGGTGATACCTGCTTGAATAGATGCATAGAGAATCTTCTTTCCCTGGTTATGACTGACAGAGTCAGAGGAATGGTCTCCCTGACAAGAAGGAGTCTAGATTCCTTTCAAAATTTAAGCTCTTGAATAACCAGGATGGCCTACGTGAAAAAAGCAGAGGATAACTTCAGTCTGCAGGCAGCAAGTCCAGATCTCTCCAGAACTGCAGTATAGTGAATGGATAGAGGATGCCACTGGAGTAAGATACCATAGTGACCCACCTATAAGGGCAAGATGGTTATCAGGCGTCCTTTAGCTGCCACTGAAAGAAAATTACCTCTGGCGAGAAGACCAAAGGAGATATGGGCCAAGCCAGGGAATTGGCCATCCTTTAGGTTTTCACGTGACGCCTGTGTCTTATGTCTCAAAAGAGATTTTAGATGAAATGGTAAGGGTAGGGAACACCTACCAGTTATGAGAGCATGACTGGGGAAACCCCTCCTAACCATCTGGGGTTATCTGCTAGGCAAGATACTAATGCTGTCTAGCAAGGGCCCATAGTGCAAAGCTACACTGTAGAATTGCAGAGAGCATGTTGCAGGTTGGTTAGAAGGAAAAAACTGGCTGTTTAAAGCCAGTGGGTAACAAACTATTCTGCCAAGGACAAGGGGGCGAAGAATAGAAGTTAACCAACCAGTCTGTGATAATAGGGTTTCCAAACAAGGTTGATAACCTGTTTGGGGTTTAGCACTGAGGCTAGAAAGATTGCTAGTGGAGGGGAAACCCTGGTTGTGTGGTGAACAGAACCAGTGGCTTAACCACTAGGAATTGCTGCATCTGCAGCAACTAGCAGGGCAGCGGAAGAAAATTTATTTTCCCCTCCTTTTTTAGATTGGGAAAAAGAAACAACAGACATAGTAGGACTTCCTATTGTCTGATGAGCTGCCCTAAGGTAATAAAGGGGGAGACAACTCTGGAAGGGGTATCCCCCTGTGGAACCATAGGGGCTTACCAGTGTAAAAGAGCCACTCTTACAAACCGAATGTTGTAGTAAGAGGGAGGTAAGACAGAGCTGAAGGAGACTGACTATGCAGGAAGCCTCTGAAAGGTAAGATGATACATGCCAGTACAGGGAAAAAACTGTCTTATTGATAGTTGTCACTTCTCTTTTCCCCAAAGAGGAAGAGAAAACTGTAAAATATGGGCATGAACATCATAAAGACTCTTAGAGTAAAAGAAAAGATTTCTCATGAAGAGATATCTAGAAAAGGTTAGGATAAAATTAGTGCAGATACTTCAAGTGAAAAGAAGCAGACTGCCACTCTAACCACCAACCAAGAGAGGTAATGATGATCTATTTGAAACCCTGAGACTGCTGGGTTTGCTGACCCTGAGGTTGTGGTTTCTTCAGACCAGGGCGATGTCTCCCCTGTTTGGGAACATCTGTATGATGGGCAGAAGATGGATCAAACTTTTTCCCCCTAGGGGAAGAGAGTTTGGTAGGACATTTCCTACCAACTGGGAAAGAGGAAGGCATAGAACAGCCTCTGGAAACAGGAATGTCAGTGGTTAACTGAGCAACTTGGAGTAAAGACTCCTTGTTAAAGAGATTTTCTCCAGTGCAAGGAGTATTTCACAGTCTTTCCTGTGCCCATTTGTCCAAGTCTGAAGCCTGGAGCCAGGCTTTACGTCGTGCCCCTTTAGCTATAGCAGAAGTTCTGCTAACAGACTCAAAGGAGTCTAAGGAAGCACGAGTAAGGAACCTAGAGATATTTTGAGCATGACTAACCAGTAAGGAATAGTCTGCACTTTTGGGCTCTTGAAGAAAAGGAGTCAAAAACAGTAATTTCTTTGTGACCTCTTCAAGAGATAAACCCATATAGAAAATATATGAGAGAATTCTTGCTGAAAGCATGGATGCCTGGAAGGTTTGGCATCCAAAGGCATCTAAAGTCTTAGATTCACGACCTGGCGGATAAGAAGAGTGCTTTTTAGTACTCTTCACCCGCCTCATTGCTGATTCTACAACCATGGAATGATGAGGAAGTTGAGTCCTTTGAAAACCTGGAGAGGGGGGCACCTGATATAGAAGATCAGTTGCCTTAGAAGGTGGGGGTACCGTTAAAGGAGCTTCCCACATTCGTAGAAGGAGATCCTGCAAGGTATGATGCAAAGGAAGCATGATGTTCTCCTTTGCTCTCCCAGGAATATACAGGGATTCTGTATTCCCTTGTGTAGGATCCTGTCCAGGTATAGAAATGGCAAGTGATTTTGCCATATCCAGGAGAAAAGCTTGAAAAGAAAAATCCCCAGAGGGAAATCCTTTTGGACAGGCTAGATCTGTTGAAGAACTAGCACTGGCACCCAGGGATCTATCCAACTTTATAGGAGTATAAGATCCTGAAGGGTGGAGTATGGGATCCTTAGAGGATGGTTGCCGGTACCGTAGGAGGTCGGGACCAGCAACAGTTGGTAGTATATCGTCCATGCCAGAAATCGATTCCAGACTCGGTATCGAGGGAAGCAAGCCTGATGAAAGAAGCATGGAAGGTACCGACAACAATGGTAAAAAGGATACCGGTACCGACTCCGGTACCGTATCCAATACTGGTGGAAGAAGGCCAGCCGGTGACGGCTCTAACGGTATCGAAAGAACCGTCGATGCCGAACATGGACCATCGGAACCGTGCCTTCGGTACCGTCTAGTGTCGGTACCAAGGCGAGTCGGTACGTAGTCCTCCAGACTGGAGATAAATTCCAGACTCGGCATGGAAGGAAGCGAGTCTATCGATGCACATCTGGAGGGTACCAATGTCGGTACTAGTACCGGTACCGGGATCGATACCGATACTGGAGGGTCAGTCTGCAGTGTATCCAACGGCTCCGTAGGTACCGAGGACGCCAGACTACCGATACCCCGGCATCGGCAATGGTGTTGGAGGAATGGTTCATCCAACACCATTGCCGATGCTGGGGTATCGGTACCGCTCGAAGCGGATGCCACCACCAAGCATGGCTCAGGTATGTTCTGTGAGGGGTGAACCTCAGGAACAACCTGAAACCCCACACGGGCTTTGGAGGCCGAAGACTCCCACCGGGGTTTTAAAGCCAGTGTGTTCTCGAGGGCAAGGCCAGAGGCATCTCTATGCTGTGCATGAGATCTACCACTCGAGGACTGGCTAGTCTTAAATGACTGTTTTTGGGTTACCTGATCACGTGTAGAAGAAGAGGTGGTCGGTGCCCTGAAGTTGGATGGGGACCGCATATCGAGGGGAACTCGATGCTGAAGACTTCTTCCCACAATACTATTGCAGGAGGGACACTCCGGAGGAAAATGGTCAGGACCCAAGCAGTTTAGACACCAATTATGAGTGTCTAAAATTAATTTTGTACCGCCACAGTTTGTACATTTCTTGGGGATAGTGGCTGGCGGTTCCATGAAGGAAAGTGAGTAGGCCTAGCAGGCCTAAAAAAACGTGAGGCACTAAGAAGGAAAAAGTATTCCTTAAGAAGGAAAAAGTATTCCTTAAAAAGGAAAAATTTACAAGAAAAGAGAAAAAGAAACACCGGCGGTACCGGTGGCGTCGGGGAAGGCAGACGCGACCACAAGAAAACCAAAAAATAAAAGAAGAATTTTCTGCGGTGACAGGAGGACGTCCTGCTGGCTCTGCGGAAAAACGAAAACTGAGGAGAGGCAGTTGGGAAAGGTGGGAAGGCAGCACGCAGGCGTGTTGGGATGCTTCCAAAAGCGTTCTGATTGGACGCTGGGAAGCGTTCCCGCGCAGACTCCGTCGGTATGTGAAGACTCATTCCTGCTTGTTCCTGGAGATAGGAGGATCACCAGCAATGGGAAGGAAGGCAAAAAAAAGCTTCACTATTAGGATGGGTAGAAGGTAAGGTGAGGCATTAGCAGACAGCGTGTGAATAAGAGAAATATTGGGGAAGACGGAGTGGAAGAGAAGAATAACTGGAGTGAGGTGGTAGAGAGGAGTGCCATGAAGTGGATAGGGTGAGTAGCTTGAGTTGCTAAAGGAGAGGAGCTAAATAGTGGAGCATCAAGCAGTGATAAGACAGCATCAAACAGTGATAAAAGGTGCTTAAACCTCTTAAAGGGAAGGAGGTGCCCATATTCACTTTCGGGTGCAGCTGTTTATCCTCATCAAGCATACATTAAGGACATGAGATTAATTAATTTTAAGGTGAACAAAGTCAATTAAACGTATTAGGTATACTTTCCTTAGTATAAGTATCCCCAGTAAACCTAACGAAGTAAACAACTTAAATACCTAAACACAACTTTAAAACTAAGATGCAGACAGCAGTCCAGCAGCAAGATGGGGCTTTCCAGTCTTTTGTATTGAGTGGTACATGTTTGATTTTTCACAGTTAGTGAGGGGTCTTACGTGTGCACTCAGTGCAAGGAGCTCTTTGTTCTCAGGGAATGAGTCCGAACTCTGGAGGCTAGAGTAGCAGACTTGGAGGACATAAGACAGAGAGGTACATAGATGAGACCTACAGGGATATAGTCCTGAAGTCCCACCTCCAGTCTGGCAGCATCCCTGTTGCCATAAAGGAGAGGGGTCATGTGACAACAGAGCATCATCCTGGTGTGGCAGGAAGTGATCCTGCAGCTAGAATCTGTCCTTCAGGTGATGTAAAACCCTCTCGCACCAAGTAGGTTTCTCCAGGGCCATGTGCCCAGGAGGGAAGGGTTAGGACAGCCATTATAGTTGGTGATTCGATCATTAGGCATGTAGATAGCTGGGTGGCTGGTGGACGTGAGGATCGCCTGGTAACATACCTGACAAAGTCTTAGATAGTGCTGGGGGGAGTCTGCTGTCTTGGTACCAGTGACATAGGAAAGTGTGGTAGGCCAAATTTAGGCTTTTAGGTAGGACGATGAACTTCCAAGGTAGTATTCTCTGAAATGCTTCCCATTCCATGTGCAGGACCCAAAAGGCAGGCAGAGCTCTGGAGTCTCCATGCGTGGAAGACACAATGGTGAAAGGAAGAAGGTTTTGGATTTGTTAGGAACTATGCAACATTCTGGGGAAAGGAAGGGCTTTTTCGAAGGGATGGCCTCTGTCTTAACCGGGATGGAACCAGGCTACTAGCATTAACCTTTAATAAAGAGATAGAGAAACTTTTAAACTAGATAAGAGGGGAAAGCTGACAGTCGCCCAAGAGCCTTGACGGATACCAGCAAAAAGACTAAAGTTACAGCATAGACAGGGAAGTTCCAATAAAGACAAAAGTAACCCAAATGCTCTTAAGTACCGAACAGACAGAGCTTAAAGATTCCAAATTACCCCTGCCTACCAATAAACAGATTAATATGAATAAAATGCAGCCTCTAAAATGCTTGTATGCAAATGCTAGAAGCATAAAAAAATAAGATGGAAGAGTTAGAATATAAAGCACTAAATGAAAGGTTAGATATGATTGGTATCTCTGAGACATGGTGGAAGGAGGACAACCAGTGGGATACTGTGATACCTGGGTACAAGCTATATCGTAACGATAAAGCAGATCAAATTTGTGGAGGGGTTGCACTCTGTGGGGCTTGTTGAATTCAATGGGGCTGCGGCTCCAATATCGGGCGGAAGCCGCTACCGCGGCTTTGTAAACAAGCCCCTGTGTTAGAGAAACCATTGAGTCACAAAGGATTAAAGTTCTGCAGGAAACAAAATATACTGTAGAATCTTTATGGATTGAAATTCCATATAAAAAGGGGTAGGGGAAGTCAATGGCAGTGGGGGTGTACTATCAACTGCCTGGCCAGAATGAACAAATGGATGATGAAATGCTCAAAGAAATCAGGAAAGCTAAAAAAAGTTACAGCACAGTAATAATAATGGGTGATTTCAATTACCCCGGTATCGACTGGGTCAGTGTCATGGCAGGACATGCTAGGGAGATAAAGCTTCTAGATGAAATAAATGACTGCTTCTTGGAGCAGCTGGTTCATGAATCGACAAGAGGGGAAGCCATTTTGGATCTAGTCCTTAGTGGAACACCAGGTCTGGTGCAAGAGATGTTGGGGCCACATGGCAAAAGTGATCATAGCATGATCGCGTTTGATTTAATAAATGGAGGAAGGACGACAAGGAAATCCACAGTACTACCTTTTAACTTTCAAAAAGGAGACTATGATCAAATGAGGAAAATAGTTAAGAAAAAACTAAAAGGAGCAGTTGCAAAGGTTAAAGATTTATATCAAGCATGGGTGTTGTTTAAAAATACTATCTTGGAAGAGGAGGTCCACGTGAAGCATGAGCGAGTGAGGACGCGTCTCAGCTCGCTCCGGGGCTGCCTCATGAATTAATCTATAATATTTATCACTGCCACATCAAAAACGAAGAATAATAGTGGGGAAGGAAAGAACTGGAAGTGGGAAATCTACTACGAAGTGTATAAATTGAGATACAATGCCCTTACCAGCAAAAAAAGATCGAGAAAAAGCAGGCAAGCCTGGGGCCTTGACATCGGCGACGTCTCAGCTGGCCTCGCCTGGAGCAGAGAGTGCAGACTCCTCAATAGAAGTAGCAGCGAAAAAAGTAGTGAAGCTCCAAGACCCGAAATTTGACCAGATTTTGAAGAAATTAGAAGTAGGTGACTCGACAGAGGTGGGTCGAAGAGTAGAAGAGTTGGAACATCATGTAGCCGCCATTGAGGATGAGGAGGGGCGGCAGGCAAGGGAGAATGCAGCACAGCACGCACAAATAGAGTCCCTGCTAGCGAAAGTTGACGATCTAGAAAATAGATCGAGAAGAAACAATCTTAGGCTGGTAGGGATTCCACAAACAACAGATCGAATGCTGATGTCCCTGATTGAAAAATGGCTGCCAAAAGAACTGGGCCTCGACTCATTAATTGGAGAAATCCAAGTGGAAAGAGAGCATCGTCTAGGGGTGAGAATGGAGACTAGACAACGCCCAAGAGTGGTAATTGCGCGAATTCTCAATTTCCAACATAAGATGCAGCTGCTCCAGGCCTATCGGAAGAAAGGGGAATTAATGCTAGAGAATCAGAGGATTTTGCTTTTTCAAGACTTCTCGGCGGCAGTGACGGCAGAGAGGAAGGCGTCTGCACCCATTTGTGCTTCCTTGTTCAAAAAGAAACTACAGTTTACCCTAGCATTCCCGGCAGTGCTTAGAGTCTCCAACCAGGGACACAACCATACATTTGACACATTGGGGGAGGCACAGCGTTTCCTGGCTGGTTTGGAAAAGGACAAAGAAGGTGAGTCTTCTACCTGAGATACCAAGGAGAACGGAGTAGATATAAGAGGATTTGGAGACTGAGAATAAGACAAAATAACAGAGGAGATGAAACTTTATTGGGAGCGCCATATAATATATAACTTAAATCCAGAGTCTATCAAAAAAATGAGACAAATGTATTATTGGACCCACTATTTTCTTGGAATATGAAATGGAGAAGAATCAAAATGATGGAGAAATGATTGCGGTGAAATCCTGGACTGGAGGAAAGAACTGAAAAGGCAGAAAAGGGGAATCGAGACAGCCCTGCAGCGTCAATCAGGACTGAGCCTCAGCAAGAGAGAGCTGAGGGATAGAAGATGAGACATTTTATGGGGAAACGGGGGAGGGGAGGGAGGAGGGAAAGGAAAGAATGTTTGGAGAGGGAAGGGGGAGGGGGAGGTGAATGACTGGGAGGGACTGAAGGGGGGGGGGGGAAATGACTGGAAAATGGTATGTTTCAGGTAACGGATGTAGCGATGTATCATAAGAGCAGTGAAGGTTAATGTATATGGGAGAAGATGAATAATAGGGAGCCTGGGGTTGAGGCTGGGCAACTCCAGGCAGAACACAAGCAAACATGGAGAATTGAAAAAAAGTTCAGAGTGAATGTATACAATGGAGCATGATTTGCATATGATCACCTAGAATGTGGGGAGAGTGAGTACGCCTGTGAAATGCACGAAAATACTACAAGCACTAAAAAGGGGGAAAGCTCAAGTGGCTTTTTTACAGGAAACCCATTTAAGTGGAAAAGAACATGAAAAGTTAAAGCGAGATTGGGTAGGGCAGGTACATGGGGCCTCGTCAGGAGGGCGGAAGAGGGAGGTAGCGATTCTGGTTAGGAAAGGTGTCCCCTTGGAGACTATCGAGGAGGGCGGAAGAGGGGGGTAGCGATTCTGGTTAGGAAAGGTGTCCCCTTGGAGACTATCGAGGAGGGCGGAAGAGGGGGGTAGCGATTCTGGTTAGGAAAGGTGTCCCCTTGGAGACTATCGATGAGGAGGTAGACCCACAGGGGCGGTTTATAGTCATGCATATTCAGCTATATGGAGAAGAAATGTTCTTGGGTAATATATATGCCCCGAATATACCACCTTGATTGAAGGATAAGGTGGCATACAAATCTGTCTAAATAAATAAATATATGATCATAAATTTTTCAAATACATTTTACAAAAAATAATGGGAGCACCTAAGATACCAATAATATTAGCGGAAGATTTCAACTGTCCACATGACCCTGAGATAGATAGATCGGGCCCAATGGGGAGGGGGGGGGGTGGATCCATAAAGGCGTGAGCTACTTGTATAAAATAGGGGGGGGGGGTGTAGATGCATGGAGAGTGTTACATGAGGGTGAGAAAGATTATACACATCTGTCGAGAGCTCATCAATTTTGGTCCAGAATTGACTATATACTGGTCTCAAAAGATAGTTTTGGGAGAGTTATAAATGTTGAGATTGAGCCAATTGTAACATCAGACCATGCGATGGTGGGACTGGATTGGCGAGGGAGGGTCACCCTGGCCGTAGATGGTCTTTTCCGAGACATTTGTGGAAGAATGAGGAGTTTCAGAAATATCTAATACGACATTGGGAGGAATATTTAGGATTTAATAAAGCGCAGGTAAAAACATCAGCCATATTTTGGGAAGCTGGAAAGGCAGTGATTCGGGGACATGTCATTGTGTTTGTAGCAAAATAAAAAAAGGATTAATGAAACTATTCTGAAATTGACACAAGAGCTCCAAGATCTAAAAATGGTAGCCTTGTCAAATTCAGAGTTGATACATACAGGGGCCTTTTCTAGATCTTCAAAAGAAACTTAACAATGTACTCCATGAGAGAGCTGTATACTCCATGGAGTACTATAGGCACCAGTTTTTTTAGATATGGTGATCATACAGGTAAATTGTTGGCGCGCTTAGTAAGGGATTGGAGTGGCACCAAAGTTGTGACGATAATTTGGGATTTGGATGGAGTAAGGCAGAGTGAGTCACAGAAAATAGTGAAGGTTTTTAGACAATTCTATCAGGATTTGTATACCCCTGGTAAAGAGGATAGGGAGCAGGAGAGGAGTTTTTTGGACGTGGTACAGTTGCCAAATTTAAAGGAGGCAGAATTGCTGGACTTAAATAAACCTATCTCAGGGGGAGAAATTCAGAAGGTCATTAAGGCGGGAACACCTCATAAATTGCCTGGACCTGATGGATATGGGATAGAATTCTATAAAATGTTAGAACCCCAAGTGACACCGACCTTGACTGCCCTCTATGAGGAGCTGTTAGAGGCCAGACAGTTTCCAAGGGATATGAGAACAGCTTCCATATCTATCATTCCTAGGTTTTTACCCCTGCTGCACTGGTTGATGAAACCCTATTCCCAGGGAGGAGCTGATTTGGAGCATTGTACACCTGGCCTAACACTGGTCTGAGCCAGTTTTGCAGAAGCTGAGAAGCCTCCATTGAGCTAAGAACAAACCTTTCTATCTTCTCTGCTGGCTTAAAACTATAAATTCTCTTGATTTTTGGGGGATTATTATTATAGCTCTTAACTGTGGTTTTAGACTAAGTTTGGGGGCATTTAGACTGGTTTCCTTGTATAGACTTATATCACATATCGGTGTGTGCCCACGGTTCAGGAACAGCCTACTTGCCAGAGACACACACAAGCCAGGTAAATGCTGGAAAGCAATGAGCACAAATGCTCGTAGCTTAGCCAACAAAGTTCCGGACCTGGAAGCCCTAATGGTGGAAATGGATTTGGACATTGTGGCCATTACAGAAACATGGTTTGATGAATCGCATGATTGGGATATAGCCATAGCTGGCTATAATCTATTCAGAAGAGACAGAGAAAATGGAAAAGAAGGAGGAGGAGTAGTCTTGTATGTCAAAAGCAATATTAAAGCTACTGAAATGCAGGGTACATGGGGAAAAGAAGAAGCGCTCTGATTGCGTTGGAAAGAGGAGATGGCACTGTCATCCATACTGCTGTAGTCTACAGATCTCCGACTCAAATTGAAGAGATAGATAACGAATTGATTACAGATATTGCCAAGATAGCCACAAAGGGGAAAGCGATCATTTTGGGTGACTTTAATCTACCTGATGTGGATTGGATTACTCCTTCTGCACATCTGGAAGGAAGCAAAAAAATTGTAGATGCTCTCCAAGATGCATCACTTAGACAAATGGTCATGGAACCAACCAGGGAAAACTCAACGCTGGATTTAGTGCTCACCAATGGTGATAGCGTGTCGAATGTCTGCGTGAGTGCCCCTGTGAGCAACAGCGATCATCACACGGTGTGGTTTGAGATAAAAGCCAAGGTACAGGCCAAACATAGCAAGCTCAAAGTACTAAACTTCAAAAACACTGACTTCGGGGGGCGGAGCCTGATGTCCAGCGGGTAAGACGCTTCGCGCTGAAGCTCCCGAGAGGCCTACTTAGAATCCTGACATAATACCTATACAAACTTACTATTTCGCTCCGGGCTGACCGGGGTACCTCGGGGGGGATGGCGGCCCATAAACCAGCGCGCTTGGACTTCGGGTCTCCTTCTTCTTCTTCTCACGGAAAACGCTCCAAAACAGAGGTGTCCTCCCCACAGAAGATGGTTCCATTTCGGGAGAACCCCGAAATGCACCTGGAGATTTTAGAGGAAATACGCGGCGTGAAGGAATTGGTGCAGTCCAATGGAGAAGCGCTTAGAGCCATGCGAGAAGACTTTGGAGTGCTCCAGGACCGACTTGAAAGTCTCTCATTACGGCAGGACAATATGGCGGGGGTCCTCGACTCGCACGCGGTGCGCTTGGGCACACTGGACAAGGCTGAGCGCCAGATACAGAATCTTCAAAAGGAGTTAGAAGATAGCAATAATCGAGCCCGTCGCAACAATGTGAGGCTCATTGGAATACCGGAGGGGGTGGAAGCGGGAGATATGAGAGAATTCCTGCTCAAAACTCTTCCCTCCTTGCTGAAGATCACCTTTCATAAAGAACTGGAAATCGATCGAGCACACCGTGTTCCTACCCACATGGCGCTCAACCGAACGACCCCCCGGCCTATTATCTTTCGCTTGCTACGATATCAACAAGTGGAACAAATTTTAAATGCTGCCCGGGCGAACCATCATTTGGAATTTGAAGGTCACAAAGTCTCCTTCTTCCCTGATTTGGCAAAGCCTACAGTCGACCGACGGAAGAAACTCCTTGCTTTTCGCCCTCGACTTCAACAGCTACAGGCTCGCTTTGGCCTGTTGTATCCCGCGAAGCTCCGAGTGACTCTCCACAACCAAACCAGGACATTCGAAGATCCTGATCTACTATCAACATTTTTAGACTCCAAAGAAGCAGAGCAGATGCGCTAATTCAACGACTTGGACTTTTATTTGCCGGCTCTGTCCGCCATTTTGAAGGGCCCGATGCGGCGGTCATAGTTCAGCACAGAGACTACCTGGACTTTCTTTCTTTCTTTCTATGACTTTTGTTTGTGGTCTCCTATCCCTCCATGATGTGTGCCTCGGTCGGATTCGGAGCACGCACAGTCCTACAGGTTATGTGTTTTTTCAATTTCGGCCTTCTCTGGGGCTTCTCCCCGCAGACACATGGTCGCCAGTAATTTTTGGGGTTCTGCTTCTTCTCTACCGCGCTGCGGTTTTTCTTTTTTAATGTGGGGCGCTTCATTGTATTATCTAAGCTTATTTCCTTTTATGCCATATGTACAGCCAGATACAGTCAATATGAGGGACATTGTGAAATTATGTGCGCTATCATGCTCAGAATTTTTAACTTGTCTGAATGGCTTTATGTAAAATCTTATCACTCAACGTAAAGGGCATTAATAGTCCAATCAAAAGAAAGAAAATCCTTAGCTATCTTAGCCATGAGCATGCTGATTTAGCGTTTCTTCAGGAAACGCACTTAAACTCTGCTGAAACACTGAAACTCAATGTTAAGCCTTACATGGTGGCTGCCTATTCTCCCGCCGTTTCCAAACGGTGCGGGGTAGCCATTCTGGTTAAGAAATCTTTGCAAGCTACTGTAATTGATACTAGCGCTGACAAGGAGGGTAGATGGGCCCGAGTACATCTTAAGGTTGGAGATAGTGAATTTACATGTATTTGCATTTATGCCCCGAATGTGGACAACCCTGCTTACTATGCAAGTATTGCGCAGTTGGCACAGGCCTCTGCCAATACTCCATTAATACTTGGTGGTGATTTTAATCAAGTGTTAGACCCTCTGATAGATAGACAGCCGCCTAGAACGAGTAGTCCACCCAAGAGTCTTGCTACCCTTACAGCTCTGATGCAAGATCTTGCGCTGGTAGATATATGGAGGCTGCTTCACCCCTCCGACTTAGAGTTCACTTTCTTTTCTGCCCCCCATCACTCCCAATCTAGAATAGATTTCTTTCTCATTTCCAAAGCACTGATTTCTCAAGTAGACACGACTAGGACTCATCCTCTCCATATTTCAGATCATGCTGCCATATCTTTATCATTACGTGTCACTGCGCGGGACGATTCTCCCCGAGCTTGGTTTTTTGATAGATCCCTACTGGGTCAAAAAGATTTTCAGGTTGATATAAAGGCCGCTATCCAAGATTATTTTCATTTTAACTCACCCCATGACACAGCGAGCTGGGCTTGGTGGGAGGGTTTTAAAGCATCTATCCGCGCCACTATAACTAGCTATCAAATTCGGCAGGGGAAACAAAGAAAGCAGCATTTACTGATTCTAGAGCAGCAGATACAAGCTGGGGAGCGTCTCCTCACGTCCCGTACTGACCCATGTATTTTACTCCGTTTACAACGCTTGCGTTTTCAATACAATCAGCTTTTGTACACTGCTGCTGTTAAAAATATCGAATCACAACAAGGGCTATATTATCGGGAAAATAATCGTGCTGGCAAATTATTAGCAAATGCCCTAAAAGGTCAAAAAGAAGCCAAGCGTGTTACCGCCCTCCGTCATCCGTCGGGGGGGGGGCTTGGTCACTAAAGATACCGAAATCTTAGAACTCTTTCGTGATTTTTATACTCGGCTTTATCAATCTGAATGTGATTTTGAGCCAGATGTATTTGAACGCTTACTTTCAGGGGTACAAAGACCGACCCTATCTGACGAAGATAGAGTGGCCTTGGACACACCATTTACTGTCTCAGAAATTCATTCTGCTATCAAGAAATGTGCCTCAGGTCGAGCCGCAGGCCCAGACGGTCTCCCTGCTGAATTCTACAAAACTTTTCACGCTGACTTAGCTCCAGTTTTGAAAATTTATTTTTCTGCTCTGGCCGAGGAGGGTTCTCCTTCTGGGTCCTTTTCAATGGCAAATGTAGTAGTTTTTGAGAAAGAGGGGAGAGACCCGCAACTAACAGCTAATTATCGTCCAATTTCCCTCCTAAACGCGGACTATAAAATATTTGCCACCATTCTTTCTACCCGGCTCTCGGATAGGATGCCTACCTTAATACACCCAGATCAATGCGGTTTCATTCCTGGTAGATCAACTGCTGACAATGCTCGGACTCTATGCCATGTACTGACTACCGCAGTTAATCTTGATCGCCCATTTGTTGGCCTCTCACTTGATGCTGAGAAGGCCTTTGATCGCTTAGAGTGGCCCTTCCTGTTTGCAGTCCTCCGCTGGTACGGATTCGGGGAAGGTTTTCTCCGTTGTCTTCGCACCATGTACGCACAGCCTACAGCCAGTATATGTGCCAATGCTTTAAAGTCTCAGCCTTTTCCCCTTCAACGCGGCACTCGCCAGGGATGCCCACTGTCTCCACTTCTCTTCGATCTTGCACTTGAACCCTTGGCTTTACTAATCCGGCAATCGGAGGAGATTCATGGAGTCCCCTTCACCCATAGGGAAATCAAAATTTCAGCGTATGCTGATGACCTTATGCTTTTTGTCTCTATAGACTCAGTACCGGCTGTCCTAGAGCAAATTGGTAAATACTCACAACTGTCCGGTTATAAGATAAATTGGACCAAGTCGGTAGCCTTTCCATTAAATCCTTTGCTTCATCAGGCAGATATGCAACCCTTCCCCTTTTTATGGCAACCTCGCATGGTCAAATACCTTGGGGTTCACTATTGTTCTCCTTTGGAAGACACTATCTCCTTCAATGCCAAAGACTTAACCTCTAAAGTCCGGGCGCTTACTCACCGCTGGACTCCTTTAACACTTACCTGGTGGGGTCGATTAGAAACCATAAAAATGATGATTGTTCCGAAAGTGAATTATATCTTAGAAATGTTGCCCTGTCTCTTCCCTCGACGTATATATAAAGATATAGAGGGCCTTCTGACTAGATACTTGTGGCAAAACAAGACACCTAGGATAGCGAAACATAAGCTGCAAGCAGATAAGGAAAATGGGGGTGTCAGATTCCCTGATTTCCTGAAGTATCATCAATCTTTTCTTCTCAAACAAGGCGCTCGCTGGCTGGAAGATCCAGTACCGAGTAGACCTGTGTGGCTAGACATAGAAGAGGACCTTTGCAAACCGATTCCTCTTACTTTTCTCCCTGGTATGACTCTCCCATCAGACTCCCACTTTCCACCAATGCTTTTAGACACCTTAGGTGCCTTTAATAATCTTATGCACTCTTTAGACTCCCGACTCTGTCCGTTAGACAAGCTCCCACTTTGGTATAACACTCGATTTCGAATACAAAATAAGCCGATGGCGTGGAGCCCCTGGTACACTAGGGGCATTTGGATTCCTAGTCAGTTGTTCCATGAAGGTCGCTGGAAAACTTTTAGTGAATTGCAAATTGAATTTGGTCTCCCAGCGAAACACTACTTTCAGTTGGTGCAACTTCAGCATTGCCTTCGGAGTGCTAAGGTGCTCCCGCCATCGGCCTCCCCTACACAAGGTTGGTTGGAGACTATCCGATCTATCGGTAGTTCACCGGGTGTAGCATCCAATTTTTACAAAACCTTATGTAATGCTATAACTAGAGATACCCCTATAGCGCAGAAAGCATGGGAGAGAGAATTGCATGTGACTTTGACCCCGGAGCAATGGAGCCTTGTCTGGAGTAGAGTGACACGGGTCTCCCGATCCGCCTCACTCACTCAGACACTCTTCTTTCTAGCCCACCGGTGTTTTTACACTCCTGACAGATTAGCCAAATGGAACACTACTCAGGGCAATAGTTGTTGGACATGCCATGCGGCCATTGGTTCACTACCTCATGTTATGTATGAATGTCCCGCACTACAGTATTACTGGCGTCGGGTCTGGGGTCGTATCCAGTCTATTTTGCACTTTCAAGAGCCTCTTTCTTGGAGGATAGTGGGACTTCGCTCAGCTGCGGGGATCCCCTCTCTTCCAAAAACGGCTTACTTCCTTTTGGACTTTATGCTTGGCATTGCTATTTCCCTAATTACGAAATACTGGAAAAATAGCTCCCAGCTGAGCCCCAATGAATGGTGGAATCATGTCTGTCTCTACAGTAAATATGAACAAATACCTCGTATGTTTGCTTCCCCCATTCAGACTCCTCATCATCGGTCTAAATGGAAGATGCTCAATGACTATGTACATTCTGCTCAATGCTCTCATCTGACTGTCTAAATTTGTATATATCTTTGTCCCATGATTATTCTGTATCGCAGATACTCTTTTGATTGTTTTGATGTATAATCACTGTTGTTTGGAAGCGCTCACATGCTGACATAATCAGCTAGAGAAGAAGCGTGGGGGTGGGGGGTAATTGGGTTTACTTTTCTTTATTGTATACTTGTTTTGTCTCCTTTGGTGTGTTGTTTCTTTGTTTGTTGCAAAATGAAAATAAAAGTTTAAAAAAAAAAAAAAACACTGACTTCAATAAAATGGCCGAGTACCTAAAGGAGGAGTTGACAGGGTGGAAGGAGATAAGGGAAGTGGAATTGCAATGGGCTAAACTAAAGGTGGCAATAAAAGGGGCAATAGATAAATATGTAAAAAAAAGAAATAAAAATAAGAGAAGAAGGAAAACTATTTGGTTTTCCAAAGAAGTGGCTGCTCAAACAAAGGCAAAAAACACAGCTTTCGCAAAATTCAAAAGCTTGCAAACAGAAGAACACAGAAATGAATACAGGATCAAACTCAAAGAGTCAAAAAGAGAAATAAGGATAGCAAAATCAAAGGCAGAGGAAAAGATGGCTAAAGATGTTAAGGGTGGCGACAAAATTTTCTTCAGGTATATTCAGGAAAGGAAGATGATCAGAGTTGGAATTGCAGGACTCAGAAGTGCTGGGACAGGTCTCGTTGAAAGTGACATAGAAAAAGCGAAATTGCTAAACAAATACTTCTGCTCTGTTTTTACTAAAGAAAATCCTGGAGATGGACCAGCTGTGACTCCCAAATATAAAAATGGGAATGAAGTAGATACCACACCATTCACAGAAGATGAGGTGTTGGAAAACTTGCTAAACTGAAAGTGGACAAAGCCATGGGACCGGATGGGATACATCCCAGGATACTGAAAGAGCTCAGAGAGGTTCTTGCAGGGCTGTTAAAGGATGTATTCAACAGATCCTTGGAAAAAGGAGAGGTTCCTCAGGACTGGAGAATGGCTGATGTCGTACCTCTACACAAAAGTGGTGACAGGGAAGAAGTGTCAAACTATAGACCCGTGAGCCTTAGCTCGGTGGCGGGAAAAGTAATGGAGGCGCTCCTGAAAGAGAGTGAATAGTGAACTTTCTCAAAACCAACAGGTTGCAAGATCCGAGGCAATATGGTTTTACTGAAGGACGGTCTTGCCAAACAAATCTGATTGAGTTCTTTGACTGGGTGACCAAGGAACTAGATCAGGGGCATGCAATGGATATCATCTACCTGGATTTCAGCAAAGCCTTTGATACTGTTCCTCATAGGAGGCTTGTCAAAATCAGTAGCTTGGGGATGGGTCCCAAGATGGTAAACTGGATTAGAAATTGGTTGAATGACAGACAACAGAAGGTGATGGTACATGGAGCTCACTCGGATGAAAGGAAGGTGATTAGCGGGGTGCCCCAAAGTTCGGTCCTGGGCCCGGCACTGTTCAATGTATTTGTGAGTGATATTGCTGAAGGACTGAATGGAAGGGTCTGTCTTTTTGCAGATGACACAAACATTTGCAACAAAGTGGACTCCCCCGAGGGAGTGGATAACATGAGGAAAGATCTACAAAAGCTGGAAGAGTGGGCTAATGCTTGGCAATTACCACTTAATGCGAAAAAGTGCAGTGTCATGCACTTGGGTAGCAGAAATCCAAGGGAAATATACGCAATAGGGGGCGAGAGGTTGGTGTGCATGGTTCAGGAGAAAGACCTTGGTGTGATTATCTCTGATGATCTCAAGGTGGCAAAACAGTGCGACAAGGTGGTGGCAAAAGCCAGGAGGATGTTGGGCTGCATACAAAGAAGGGATTACCAGCAGAAAGGAAGAGGTACTTATGCCACTGTACAAGTCACTGGTGAGGCCTCACTTGGAATACTGTGTTCAGTTTTGGAGACCATATCTTGCAAAAGATGTAAAAAGACTGGAAACTGTTCAGAGGAAGGCAACCAAAATGATTTGGAGCCTGCATAAGAAACCTTATGAGAAGAGACTTGAAGACCTAAATATGTACACTTTGGAGGAGAGGAGGGATAGGGGAGATATGATTCAGACCTTTAAATACTTAAAAGAGGAATGATGCACAAACAAACCTCTTCCAAAGACGGGGAAGCTGCAAAACTAGAGGGCATAACATGAAGCTTGCAAATGGGGGTGCTTGTTGTGAAAGTTCCACAATCTTGGCAAAGACAGGAATTTACTTGACTTGCAAAGGATTGTGGGTGTTGTAGTTCAATCACACAAAATTAGCCGTTTAACAAGAAAAAAGAATTGTAGTTGCTCGAGTGTAAAGCAGAAAACAGACTTTATTTATGGGGTGTTATTCCCTCGCACAGATATGTTTGGTAACATCAACAGGATAATTTCTTCAGGAATTGTATTCAGGAAACAAAACAAATAAGGCAACTGAATTACTTATGCAACAACTTAGTAAAGACCTTGATGGAACAGAAAAGGTCTTTCTTCTAGCCCCTGCTAATAAACTTTCTTAGCAGTGCTGGAATGAAAAATAAACCCAAAAGGAAAATTCTCTTTATAAAAGAAACAACTTTCTTCCTTTCACACAGTGAAGAAGTTTTCTTTCCAAAGTCCCACGTGCACTTGTGCCTTGCTCTAATCACAAGTGCTTAACCAGCTGCAAACCATTGCTGGTCTACTCTCCACGTGGCTCCAACTTTCCCCAAAGCTTTTCTCTCAAAGAAACTTTTCTGGGAAGCTAAAAAAACAGTACAGTTCCTTTTGGTGTTTGATGCTTAACTAAGGATTACTTTAGAACAGCAGCCTAGAAAGAGAGCAATCCATGCATTCCACTTTCTCATTTGATATTTCCCCTTGCTCTTGAAATATCATAGGATCACTTTCATACACTGGCTCAGAGGAATTCTCTAACTGATCTCTATCAGGATAGAAACTGTTTCCCTGCTGTCTTCCTTGTGCAAAGCTAGGGAACAGATCAGAGTTCATACCTGAGATCACGTTGTCATTAGGTTTCCTCTCTGAGTATTTTGGCCAGTAGGTGGCAAAGCTTCTGTGCCCAGCTCTCCAGTCAGAATCTCTGGACTTTAGGTCTCTTTTCCCATACCTCCTTATATAGGTATTAGAGCTCCTTCTTTCTGTAGATGCAGCCGTCTCCTTTACAAGTGCTGTCTGAGGGTTCCTGGCTTTATATCTCCAAGTCTCTGGTTTCTTCCAGTCCAATGAAGAATGCTTGCCCCAGGAATCTCTCCCAGCATACGTACTGCCTTGGGCTCCTTTCTTAGACCTCCTGGACATCTTGCTGTTCTTCCTTCTGTTCAGGCTCCGTCTCTCCTTCTCTTGCCGTCTTTTCCACCATTGCTCTCGCCATTGCTGTCCTCCTTGCTCTTTCTGTCTGTCTGAAGAATTTCTTCTAGCTTTAAAGTGCCTAGAGGGACACTCCACCCTAGCACAGTCCAGGTGTTCTGAATCAAGCCCTGCCCTAGGAGATGGGTGATTAGGGATTACATCATTGCTCCTCTGATTAGGCACATGTTTCCCTATTTCAGCTCTCCTAGAGGCTTTCTGTAAACCAGTGCATTCTGGGACTGGTAGTCTTTTAGTTAAACACTCTGTTTTAGTGCTTTTACCAGCCAGCACAGGTTGCTTATTCAGAGCCAATTCACCTCTTGTATTATTTCTTCCTGAACTATGATAAGCTTCCTTATCACAAGCTGCAAGGTGGTAAATTGAAAGACAATGTCAGGAAATATTTTTTCACTGAAAGGGTGGTGGATGCTTGGAATACTCTCCCGATGGAAGTGGTGGGGGCAAACACGGTGACGGAATTCAAAATAGCATGGGACAAGCACAGCAGATCCCTTTATAGCAACAGGATAAAAACAAAATAAATGGAACCATCTAACTTCTCAACAAATAGGGGTGTCCTACATGGAGTGGTGGGTCCACCACTAAACAAAGACATGAGGAGGGGTGGCCTGCACAGAGCGACAGGTGCACCTACTCTTGCCGTATTGCTGGGCGGACTGGATGGACCATGCTTGTCTTTATCTGCCGTCATTTACAATGTTACTATGTTACTATATTCCCAAGGCGAGTAAGCACTCAGAGGACCCAGATTCATACAGGCCGATATCTTTAATTAATTATGATATGAAGCTCTTGGCCTCAAACTTAGCTAAGCGTCTACAGAATATCCTCCCTAGATAAATAGGGACACATCAGTCGGGATTTGTGAAAGGCAGGGAAGCTTTCCTTAATATAAGTAAAGTTCTATTGGGAATGGAAGCATGTCTGCTCAAGGGGATCCCGTTGTTGTTAGTCAGTCTGGATGAGGAGAAGGCTTTCGACCGGGTGTTCTGGACCTATATGTTTGAGGTAATGCGTCGATTTGGATTTGAGGGAGCCTTTTTCAAGTGGGTAAAGGCGTTGTACACAGATCCCTTGGCCTGCATTTCAGTGGGGGGAGAATGCTCCCAACCTTTTTTGCTGAAGAGAGGGACCCGACAGGGATGCCCCCTATCACCTCTTTTGTTTGTCCTTCAGCTAGAGCCCCTATTATTGTCATTAATCAGAATGGAGGAGATGAAGGGGATAGAGTGGAAACAATGGGGCTATCAAAGTCAGTGCGTTTGCGGATTACATGCTTCTCTGTCTACAAGACACCCCCCCCCCCCCCCGCAATCTTTAGAGATGTCATTGCAGCAGATTGAGAAGTTTGGGTCATTCTCCGGCTTACGGATTAATAAAGCTAAGTCTATGGTGTTGGATGTGGGAGGATGTGTTAGACCAAAATGGCAAGGGAGATTTCCGTTGATATGGGCAGAGGGTCAGATTCGATATTTAGGTATCCAAATCCCGGAAAAGATGTCACAGCTTTATAATATCAATATTAAACCAATGATAATGAAGACAATAGGAAGGCTGACAAAGTGGCAAGATCTCCTTATATCTCTTAAGGGCCGGATAGCTCTCTTGAAGATGATGGAAGTCCCCCGGTGGGTTTATCTTCTATGTTATGTTCTGTTATGGGTAATGAGGAAAGACATGATAATGTTGCAGAGTCATATTAGAAAATTTCTGTGGAGGGGCTGGAGACCACGGATAGCGCTCTCTGTATTGATGAAACCTATTGGGGGGGGGGGGGGAGCAGGACTACCGTCTCTGAGAGCATACAACCTGGCTTGCCTGACCAGGCCACTGAGAGATTTATTAATGGGCACAGCAGAGACTGTACCAATTGAGTTAATAGATGGTATGTCAGGGGCCCTCCACAGGTCATTTTTACTATCTGTCAAATAAGCTGCCGCCGGCCTGGAGGGCTTCTTTCTATTGTTGTATGCTCTCAGAGACGGTAGTCCTGCTCCCCCAGCTGTATTCCACGTTTTAAGAAAAGCGGACGTGAAGGGAGATCCAAGATGGCTACCGGCAGCATTTGAGTTCCAGCCGCACTTTTCTTATGGGGAAAAAGAGAAAGGGGAAGCAGGTTGCGCTGAACCAGGCAGACACACGGACTTCCACTCCTCTTAACTTAGGTCCTTTGGATGCATTTATTCAACGGCTGGAGCAGCAGCCTGGTGCGGGGGATAGAGGCTCAGCTGAGAGGCGGTTGGAGCTGGGTGGCTCGGCATCTCTTTCGAGTGGATATCTAACTTCCCCTGAGTCACAGCAGCCGCAGATGCTTCTCTGCCCTGATTCGGACCTTGCGATTTGTGAGACACGTGAAGTTCCTTTATTGGCTTCTTCGGCATCTCTCCTGGGGTTGACTGCAGGTCTGGAGGCAAGTGGAGGTATAGGCTTGTGGGACCAGCAATTATGAGGACAAAGCACTGAGGCAGGAACTATCTCATCAAGAATGAGTGAAGGCAGTGCTCTATCTCCGGTGGACCTCTCAACTTCTGCAGATTTGCCAGACAGTGAGCTGCGAGTGTCAGCATTTGCCTTTCCTATTTAGCGACCGGGTCAGTTCACGCTGGAATCTATTTGGTCGGCCATGAACTAGCTGGGAGATGTGATTACGGGTTAGAAGCAAAGACTTCAAGGTCAGGTACAAGTGAACTCTGGACTGACCTCTAAGAATGTTGGAGATATTGGTCAGATGAAAACTGATTTAGCAGGGCTGTTTTTGAGGTCTGAATGGCTGGAAAGTTTCTCGGAGGCTTTCATGAAAACTCGTTTGGAACAACTGGACAATTTCTCTAGGTTGGCAAATCTTCGTTTGACCAATTTCCCCCGTTCACCAGTATTTCTACTAAAGAAATGTTTAAGAAATATTTACGTGAGGTGTTAGGACTGCTGGGGAAAACGTGTCCACCTATTGCTAAAGTATATTATTTATCGTCAGGCCAAAGGGCCCCTGCAATTGCGGAGTCCCCTGGCCCTGCTCAACTTGATGTTTTGAATGTTTCAGCTTTGTAGGAGTCTTCTGACTCAAATAATATTGTACATGCAACATGTTTGGTGGCCTTAGCCCCTGTATTGGATGGAGATTCGCTGTTATGATTATTTTTCAGGAGAAGGCATATTATGTTTAAGGGCTGCCTCGTTCGCATTTTTCCAGACCTCGCCAGAGAGACTAGGCAACGCAGAAAATAATTTTTAATTCTGCGTCCTCGGGTCCTGTAGGCTGGGGGTTTATTTTTCCTTAAATACCCCTGTAACTGTCTAGGAAAGCCGCAGGATAATGCTTAAGTTTTTCTATATCCCTCGCAATTACTTTTCTTTTTGAATGCTAGGGGGCCCACTGGGGTGGAATAGCCTTTGCTTGCTGCTGTGCATCATTGTATGGTTGCTTAAACTCTGCTATTTCCTTTTTTTTATTATAATTTTATTTCCTTTCTTGGATCCCTCTTTCTAGTGGGCTAGGGGAGGGGCTCCTTGTTATTTGTTATATTCCTAGTTATAAGTTTCATCAATGATGTATGTAGTTGGAGGATGCTCCCATTTCATGCAAGTGATTGTTTTGCATGTATTGTTTTGTTGAAACTATGAATATTAAATAAAAAAAAGGGGGAAGGAAGTCCAAAAAAACTGCCAGCATGGTCTAAAGGTGATATCAGAGAGGCTGCTGCTGCCAAAAAAGCATCTTTTAGGAAATGGAAAAAGAGCCAAATGATGAAAACTGGAAACAACATAACCACTAGCAAGTTAGATGCAAGGCACTGATAAGGTAGGCCGAGAGAATTTACGAAGAAGCTTGCTGTGGAAGCAAAAATGCATAATAAAGACTTTTTCAAGTGCATTCATAGTAAAAACCTGTGAACGAGTCAGTTGGACCATTAGATGATAGAGGGGTAAAAGGGGCACTAAGAGGGGCACATAGCAGAGAAACTGAATGAATTCTTTGCTTTGGTCTTTACTGAGGAAGATGTAGGGATGTTACCCATGACTGAAATGGTATTTAAAGGTGATGCCATTTTAGAATTGAAAGAAAATACCAATAAGATGTATTACATCTATATGATACACTGGGAAGATGTATTACACTGGGAAGATACACCGGGAAGATGTATTACAATTATTTGATAAACTGAAGAGTAGAAAATCACCTGGACCGGATGGTATACATCCAAGGGTGTTGAAAGAAATGAAATATGAGATTGCAGACCTACTATTAGTAATCTGTGAACTATCATTAAAATTATCTGTACTACCTGAAGAATGGAAGATGATCAACGTAACGCCAATTTTTAAAAATGGTTCCAGAGGTGGTCTGGGAAACTACAGACCGGTAAGCCCTACATCAGTACCGGGAAAATGGTAGAAACCATTATAAAGAACAAAATTACTGAACATGTAGATAGTCATGGCTTAATGGAAGACAGCCAACATGGCTTTAGCCACGGAAGGTCTTGTCTTACTAACCTGTTATGTTTTTTTGAAGGTAGACAAAGGTGAGTCAATTGATCTAGTGTATCTGGATTTTCAGAAAGCCTTTGACAAGGTCCTTCATGAGAGACTCTTGGAGAAATTAAAAAGTCATGGGATTGGAGGCAGTATACTGTTGTGGATCAGGAACTGGTTAAGACAGAAAGCAGAGGGTAGGGCTAAATGGCCAATCTTCCAAATGGAGAAAGGTGAATAGTGGAGTACCCCAGGGATCTGTGCTGGGTCCGCTGCTTTTTAACATATTTGTAAATGACCTGGAAATGGGAATAATGAGTTAGGTAATCAAATCTGAAGATGACACAAAATTATTCAAAGTTGTTAAAAACCAAGAGGATTGTGAAAAATTGCAAGAAGACCTTGATAAATTGGAAGACTGGATGTTCAAATGGCAGATGAAATTGAATGTGAAGTGCAAAGTTATGTACCTAGGAAAGAACAACCCAAACTATGATTACAGGATGCAAGGTTCCATATTAGGAATCACCACTCAGGAAAAAGATTTAGGCGTCATTGTGGATAATATGTTGAAACCCTCCACCCAGTGTGCAGCGGCGGCCAAGAAAGCAAACAGAATGCAAAGAATCATAAGGAAAGGAATGGAGAATAAAACAAAGGATATTATAATACCTCTGTATCGTTCCATGGTGTGACTGCACCTTGAATATTGCATGCAATTCTGGTTGCCGTTTCTTAAAAAGGATATAGTGTTATTAGAAAAGATACAGAGAAGAGCCACCAAAATGGTAAAGGGGATGGAAGGATACCCCTATGAGGAGAAGCTAAAAAGATTAGGGCTCTTTAACCTGGATAACAGACGGCTGAGGGGAGATATGATAAAGGTCTATAAATTAATGAATGGAGTAGAACGGGTAAATGTAGATTGGTTGTTTATGCCATCAAAATATAGAAAGACTAGGGGACATGCAATGAAGCTACAGTGTAACCTATTTAAGACTAATAAGAGAAAATATTTTTTCACTCAATGCGTAATCAAACTCTGGAATTCGTTACCGGAGGATGTAGTAAAATCTGTTAGTGTAGCTCGGTTTAAAAAAGGTTTGGACAAGTTCTTGGAGGAAAGGTCCATAAACCGGGGACCCAGGAAACCCACTGCTTGTCCCAATACAAGCATTGTGGAACCTGAATCTTTGGGGAAACTGCTAGGTTCTTGTGACCTAGATTGGCCATTGTTGGAAACAGGATACAGGGCTTGATGGGCCTTGATCTGACACAGTATGGCATATTTTATGTTCTATAAGTACTACTACATGGCGTGAGGGGTGAAGACATGGAGGTATCCCAGGGAAAGGGCTTGAAGGAGTCAACAGGAGGAGGGATAGGAAGCTGTGCATTATCATCGGTGGATGGATAATCAGAATGCGCTAGATGGCATCAGTGAAGAGGTGGCCTGGGAACTAGTGTCAGTGTAAAGAGTGGGAAGTGTGTCAGCAACACTAGAGACATGAGAGGAGTTTAGTGTTATCAATGTAGAGAAGGGTACGTTATCGTCATCATTGGAGGATGGTGGAGGATGAGAGAGCAAGAGGGATGGGGCTATATCACTGGGGGTTGAGATGGGGTCTGCATTTCTCAATGTGACAGAAGGTGATGAGCAGGAATGGAGATAAGGGATAGCATAGTGAGGGAGGAGGAAAGTATGGAGGAGAGGCAATACTGTGAAAGAAGGTGGAAGAAAAGCACACAGGCTGATTCCTTCTCTATTCCTTTATAGCTGCCCCTGGTTTCTTTGCAGAAGTGTAGCACAACCATAATTGTACACATGCTCTGTACTTAAGTGTCAACAGAAGAATGCAGACTGGCAGTTTGGTATGAGGGTTCTGGACTATTTATTTATTTTTTATTTATTTATTTAACAATTCTTATATACCGCACTATTTGTTATCAGTGCGGTTTACATTTAACAAAGAATACTCAGATCAGAGAAGAATGATTGAGTTTACATTATAACAGGGAATAGAACTTGGAGAACATGGGTAACTATTTACATATTGACATATTGACTATGACTTCAGAAATATAACAATTACTACAGATATTTGTTATAAAAAGTCATGCTCAAACAATCACATTTTAGTGCAATGACCAAAAAAGCTGTCATATAGCAGCTAACAGAGGTAAGTTATTTTTCAACCAAGTGATTAGCTTTCTGTTAGTACTAGCATTTTTGTTAAAACAAAGTTGTGTCACGTTGATTGCCTGAAAGACACTTTGTAAGTGAAAATGTCTAGAAGGATGCACATTTCTAATCATATTTATTTCTCAAGTAACCCATTCAAAAATAGAAGGGATTTGTGGTTTTGATAGTTGGGGCTTTGACTGACTTGGGACTAAGCTGTGTTTTTTGTAAGCATGTCAATGCTTTAAAAATAAAGTATTTAAAAAAGATAGTAAAAAGAGAACTATTCAAAGATTTCATTCATTCCTTTAGTGTATAAGAATTACAAAAATAATGATACCTTGATAATACTCACCACAAGACTATGATTTCCAATATTGATACAGCCAGCTAAACAAGGATTGAAATATGTAATTCCATCTGATCCGCAGACTGGTTCATACTCATGAATTTTACAACCGCAATTAACATTACAGCTACCTGTTAGATTCTTGTGTGCCAGGGTAAGAGTGGGACTAAGAAGAAAAAAACAAGAGTTTAACTAAAATACATTCAATGTCTATATCACATTAATTAAAAGACTTTGGGGAATACATTCAAAGGCATTTACATGGTATGCATATATGCAATTAAATACACACAACACCACCCTTTATAACCCCAATACTTTTCTAACACCTTAATAAGCAAATACCATCATCTTAAACTTTTAACATACTATATTTCGGGTATATAGAGACCTCAGGGAAGCTCATTCCTTACATCTGGCGAACTGTGTCACCATAGGATAGAGCCTAGAACTCATACATCACGGGTCTCACCCTTTAAACTTTAATCTAATTGTATCAAACCTAAAAAACTATCACACTATATCCAAAAAAAGTACTTTTGAAGGATTCGAACAACAATTAAAACCAATCTTTTTTTATCTAAATTCTTTTGAAAATATTATAGAGAAAAGTTTTAAAGTAAAGTGCAGTTTCTTCCTACTCGTATTGAAGATAAAATCTCCTGCACCTTCTATAATAAGGTTATCACCTAAAGGAGAAAATGGAAAAAGAAAATCCAGATATTCAAAATTGCTTTCCACCAACCATTCAAATAGTAATACGTTACTTATCTGAATGTTTGACTTCAATCGTTTTTCTTTTTTCTCAATCACAACGATTTCCAAAGAAGTCACAACATCGACATCAACAGTTTTTCTTAGAACACATCAGAGCACTGCCTCAGAAGTCATACGTCGCAACAGCTAATCATTAAGACCTCGAGCAGTCACTTAGCTTTTACTTCAATCCAGATCCGACAAAAGTTTTTGTTTTACCCTGCCGGGCTTCGTCAGGGATCTAGCATTCAATCTAAGTTACTACATTTAGATAGAGCAACTATGTTGCTTCGATGGTTCTAAAGGCGTCTGACATCACTCCTCTTTAAACAAGTGGCTAACAAAGCTGATACGTGTAGAAGACATGACGTAATCCTCTCTATCCAGAGTAAACTTTATTGCTCAAACACTCTATTTCTAGGAGCATCTAACTTCACTCCTCTTTAAGCAATAGTCTACCTAAACTAAATCACACACGAAACGCAACGCAATCATCCCCATCAAAGGGAACTTCACCACCTAAACAGACCACCATTAAACATATTACATTTAACATTTAAAAGCCAAATCCAAAAAGGAAAACAGATATGGAACTCCTGGAATGACCAGCTATAAAAAACAACTATCAAGAAAATAATGCCCATTCGATTTTATCATTCACTCCATTCGGGACTAAAGTATGCAACTTATGGATCCAGTGTTGTTCTTTTTGAAGGAGTAGACAACCTCTGTCCCCCCTTCGTATATTTGGAAGCACCTGCTCGATTACAGTACATCGTAATTCTTCAAAAGTATGGTTTACAGCAGTACAATGTTGAATTAACGGAGTCTCCAACCGTGCCTTCACTATGCTATATTTATGTTCAGCTAGTCTGGTACGTAGTGGACGTGTTGTTTTTCCAATATACATCAATAAACACGGACACCATAAGGCATAAACCACAAACGAAGAATTACAGTTAGTAGGTTGTTTCAATTTATGTTTATACTTAAAGCGGGAACACACTTCACTCTCCATCATATTGCAATAAAGACAATGGCCACATTTTTGATATGCATATGTGAAACAGTCTACTTGTCTAGAGACTGCAGGACATAACTGATCACGAAAATTCTTGCCTCTTTGATAGGCCATACGTACATTTTGATGAGACAAAACGGGATGAGATGAAAAAATCTTCCAGTGTTTATAAATAGAAGCCGCCATTCTGCTAGAAAGACTTGAGTAAGGTAAAACGCATGTAAGAGATGATGACTTTTCAGAGGAACTTAAACCTTCAATTCGGGGATTCAATAACCACTCCCGGTGATTAAATCTAGCTCGCTTATAAGCCTTCTTCAGAAGGGATATAGGGTAGCCACGTTCATGAAACTTAGCCATCATTCTCCCCGCTTGTATCTCAAAATCCTTCTGGGATGAACAAATACGTTGACATCTAAGCAGTTGGGAATAGGGTAAACTATTCTTCAAATGGCTGGGATGAAAACTTGAGTAATGCAATAAAGTATTTTTGTCCGTAGGCTTAGTATAAATTGTCGTCTCAAATCCTTCAATAGTTTTTGTAACCTTAACATCTAAGAAATGCACCATAGACTGATGCATATTCATCTCAAATTTAATATTAACGTTACATCCATTCAAATATTGAAAAAATTCTTCCAAGATGTCCACTGGACCCCCCCATAACAAAAAAATGTCATCAATGTAACGATACCATCGTATAATATAAGGGGTATATTGAGACGTATAAATCCAACGGTCCTCAAAAATATGCATATATAAATTAGCCAGAGATGGCGCAAATGTAGCTCCCATGGCAGTTCCTGAAATTTGTTGAAAAAACTCCTGCTTATATATAAAATAATTCTTTTTTAACGCTAATTCTGCTAATTTTCCCAAAAAATATGTAGGGACAGCATTTTGGGAAAATTAGCAGAATTAGCGTTAAAAAAGAATATCAGTGTGTGCTGTTGCTACATGCCCCCATGCTAATCGGTTAGCATCAGGGTGTGCTGGGGGTCATTCTGGGTTGGCACCCATCACTAATTGGGCAATGGCGATATTAAGTCGCTGCCTCATTAAAGACATGCAGTGAAAGGCCGGTACAGGAAACACTGGCCTAACTTTTGCTGCAGAAGCAAATTGGGCAGTGGTTGAATATCAATGCTGCCTGGTTAGCTTCGTGGCAATCCAGATAACTCTAATATTCAATGTCAGAGCCTGGATACGGCCCTGGCCTTGAATATCTGGGTTTAAAGTTCAGCAACGGCAGCTAGCTGCTTTAGCAGTGCTAGTCGTCCGTGCTGAATATTGGGCCCTTTGATTCTATACTGATACTATTCTGATACTATTTTTGGCCCATTACATTCAGAACAAGTACTAGAATCCTGGTGCAATGAGTTTTTATTTGCAACTACATATGGATTTCTCTCCTATATTTGCTAATGATGGACAGCACAACATCATGTTTATGTTTATTTTCTTTAACAGATTTTTGATAACATTGTTTGAAAATCACAGCAAAGCAGTTTAAAATAAAAATGCATATGCATATGGGATCAATACTGTGGAAATAATTCCAACAAAAAAATTCAGTGGTAGCGGTTTCCGTACGATATACTGCTGTTTAGTAAACATATCCCCCCTCCCCCCCGTGTGTACAAGTAGGAGGTGATTCTATAAGATGTATGCAGAACGTTACATGCTAGAAATGCGCATAACTCCCTATTTTAAAGGGCTCATGTTCATGTCAAAGCTAGCCCGGGTCATTTATTTTTATTTTGTTTTACCTTCTCATTTAAATAATTTACATAATATTTACATTGACGTCAGGCACTTTTCCCGCCCAAGGCTTTTTATCTACAGCGCAGAAGCCGGCGTCTTTATAGATAGCCGTTGGCGGTTTCAGAAACAGTGACAGTGAAATATTGTGGTAGTAGAAGTTTCATTATAATTAAAGATCCAGGTAATATTATGGCGGGTTAATTTTTGAATAAATGTGATACATTTATTATGTGATAAATGTCAATTCGAGGAGCCGCTGCATTTGTAAAAATAGTTTATTTAAAGGCTTGGGATTGTTTTCATACATATAAAAAATATCACCATGTCTATGCCTTATATTGAGTTATGTGGCAGTTGTTTCATGCCCTAAGTGCAGGGTTTAATAATCTTAAACAACGGAGTATATGTGATTTTCATATGCTTTTTGAGGGTATGATCACTAATGAAATAGTGGTAAATAGTTTAATGTTTCAATGACAGATGTTGCATTCTAACATCGGTATCTTTCATATTTTCAGATTGGAACTTCTTCAGACATCCGCAACAGTGGATGTTTTTTGCATAGCACAGGCATGTTCCATTTATCTATCGTAGTATATGGCTGATGGTTTAGATCTTTCTATTATGACTATCATATGGTAGTGGCATGTAATCGATAATGTACAAGTGGGGTTAGGACCCTTGGTTTATATCGGTATGAAACATTCTTGCTAAGTATTAATATGTAATCATTATTAAGGTCAAGATGGGCAAATGATTAACATTATAATATAGTTTTAAGATAGTTTTTCTTATCAGTTTTAAAATTAAAAACAAGGGTACAATTTAGATAGTGCTTTATAGAACTATGCATATATATTAATGATAATTTGGATGGATTTTGAAAAGGGTCAATATGCTGATTTATGAACCCACTACTCTATACAACAGACATATAAATAGTATAAATAGTTATAGGGTTCACCAACAGGGCCAGGTACTCGGTGGAGTAAGAAAATACATTTCTTTGTGATGCTTCCTTTTCAAAAAATCAGCGGGATAAAGCGCGCACAAAAAATGAGTGTTGAAACAATCTTTTGCAACTACTCATTCCACTTCGCTTCTTTATTACTCATGTTGTCTTGCCCCCTTTAGTGATATATCGATTTGGACATACAATAGAATTATACAGGTATGTTTGTACCACATTATTAGTCACACCCCCTTGATGAAGGGTTTTAGTACATACAATTTAAATGTTTATGATTTTTATATTTTAATTGATAAGTCATTTATTTATATGTGTTTATTCATTATTTTTTACAATTTGTATGTCAAATGATGGTTTTAGGCTCCGATGCAAGTATAGTGCTGTATATGCATGTGATCTCTATTTATGTATTAATAATTTTTTTAATTTGGTATTTTTTATTTATGTACCATTAAGGTGAATGGTGTTTATCATTTCATTCTTAATATTATGTAAGTTTTATATTTTATTAGTTCTCTGATATATATGTTTTTATTATTGTATTTATATTTTTTATCCATAATAGCCCCTGAGGAAGGCACAACGAAACACGGCCTGTGTTGGGCCAATGGCTGGAATCAATCAATAAAATAAATTCTTCCTTTGCTATCCACGGTTTGTACTGGGTTGGTTTGTAGCACAGGTTCATAGCTTGTTGCTGTTGGTCGTTGCCATCAATTGGGAGCCTGCTGAGCACAGAACAGCACCAGACAATCCAACAGTCTTTTGACTTTCTCCTCTGGCAAGAAAACGCTGTGCACTCAAGTGCTGAAACGTGCTCCCAGAAACTCCAGGGACTGGGAAAGCAACAGCTGGCTCTTTCCCTGATTTATCATCTAGCTGAGGCTCTTTAAAAGAGACACCACTCAGGATGCCACCTGAGATGCCTCTGAAAGGGAACAGGCCTGGATGAGCCAGTTATCCAGATATGGATGGATGGAGATCCCGTTGTGCCGAAGTATCGCAGCCATTACCACCATGACTCTGGAGAACTACTACTACTACTGCGCATTTGTATAGCGCAACAAGACGTATGCAGCGCTGCACAGACACGTAAGAGACAGTCCCTGCTCATCAGAGGTAACAATCTAGTCAGGACAGACAATAAATAAGGTGTAGACAGGGATACATCTAGGGGGGAATTTATTTATTTATTTAGACAGTTTTGTATACCACCTTATCCTTCAAACAAAGTGGTCACAACAGGGTGATACATTTAACATGAGGGGATATGAGACACATACACTAATACTTACAGGGAACATGGGCAATGGAGGGTTAAGTGGCTTGCCCAAGACCACAAGGAGCACCTGTGGGACTAGAAACCCCAGTCCTTCCGGCCCAAGGTTGCTGTCCTCTAGTGGGATTTGAACCCCCAACCTTCCGGCCTAAAGTACCTTGCCCCAACCACTAGGCCACTCCTCCACTCCAATGGTAAAGAAATGAATGGTAAAGAAACAAGGCGATCAGGTGAGTCAAGATCCAAAAGCAGCAGCGAAGAGGTGAGTTTTCAACCTGGACTTGAAAAGGGTCAGAGAAGGCGCCTAATGTACAGACTCAGGTAGTTTGTTCCAGGCGTAAGGTGCAGCAAGATGAAAGGAGCAAAGTCTGGAGTTAGCAATAGAAGAGAAGGGCATAGATAGAAACAATTTTCCAGAAGAATGGAGTTCCCGAGGTGGGGTGTAGGGAGAGATAAGAGAAGAAAGGTAGTGAGGAGTTGCAGAGTGAATGCACTTATAGGTGAGCAGAGCAGGAAAAGTTTGAAATGGATGCGGAAACGGAAAGGGAGCAAGTGAAGTGACTTGAGAAGAGGGGTAATATGCGCATGACGAGGCTGGCGGAAGATTAGCCGTGCAGCAGACTGTTGAAGGGGAGAGAGATAATTCAAACAGAGACCAGCAAGGTGTAGGTTACAGTAGTCAAGAGGGGAGCCCCAACAGGAATTTTACCTAGAAACCCCAAAGTGCATCAATTGACGCATTACCACAACAACTGTGTTTAGCATGAAATGCACGTGAATTAATGTGAAGTTACTTATTTGTTAAATACGTTCAGTATGTGACATCATTACATGACGTCATCGTGTGTTTGTTGTTTGTAATGTCGGAGTAACAGTAGTTACTCACCTGTAACAGGTGTTCTCCAGCAGCAGCAGGAATCAGTCCTCACATATGGGTGTCATCGACGCCGATGAAGCCCCAGCGGAGAATTTCCCCAGCTTTCCATGAAAGCCTTTGGGAATGCACGCACGCATGCGCGGTTCCCTTCCTGCCTAAAGGTGCCCTCTTACCTCAGTCAAATGACATAGCTAAGAACAGCACACAAAAAAATAAAAATAAACTCGGTACAACTGCAACTCCCACGGGAGGAGGGAGGGTTGTGAGGACTGATTCCTGCTGCTCCTGGAGAACACCTGTTACAGGTGAGTAACTACTCTTTCTCCAGGACCAAGCAGGAAGTCAGTCCTCACATATGGGTGACTCCCTAGCTCTGGGCTACCAAGGAACCCAGGCTGAACACGAGAACTCCCTCTAGTCCCAGCAGCAAAGAAAGGCTTTTCACTGACACAACCTCCACCGGTAGCCCAACAGAGGGCAGGAGGGCAGGAGTTGCCTAAACCTCAAAGAGATTCCGGAGTACTGCCTGGCCAAAAGCACTGTCCCTACGGGACTCCTTCTCCAGACAGTAATGGGCCACAAATGTCTGGCTTGAAGACCAAGTTGCAGACCTGCAGATGTCCACCAACGGAACAGAGCGGAGATGAGCCACTGAGGCAGCCATTGCCCTGACACGGTGGGCCGTGACCCGACCCTGCAAAGGAAGGTCAGCCGCCTTGTAAGCCCAGGTGATACAGTCAGCTACCCAGATGGACAAGGTACGCTTGGACACAGCCAACCCTAACTTATTAGGGTCAAAAGATACGAAGAGCTGAGTAGCCCTTCTATGCCCCTGCGTACGGTCAAGGTAGAAGGATAAGGCGCTCCTACAGTCCAGGGTATGCAGAACTGCTTCAGCCTGGCTTGCATGAGGCCTAGGGAAGAATGTTGGAAGAACCACCTCCTGGTTGAAGTGGAAAGAGGAGACAACTTTAGGGAGGAACTTTGGATGAGTCCTAAGGACTACCCTGTACCTATAGAAGCGAGTGTAAGGCCTGTCATAGACTAGGGCCTGAAGCTCACTCACTCGCCTGGCCGAGGTTAGGGCTACCAAGAAGAGGGTCTTCTAGGACAGGAAGCGCAGAGGGCAAGTAGCCATTGGCTCAAAAGGTGGGCAAGTCAGTTGTTGCAAGACCACATTCAACTCCCACTCAGGAGCAGGAGGACGGATTGGAGGCTTGAGCAAAAGCAAGCCCCTGAGAAAGCGGGACACCAAGGGGTGAACCGACAGAGAATGTCCTTCCACCAGTGAGTGGTGAGCTGCTAGAGCTGAGAGGTGGACCCGAACAGAATTGGACTAAAGTCCCTGATTGGACAAGTGCAGTAAGTACTGAAGCACTACTGGCACAGTACAGGAGAAAGGATCCTCTGTACGTAGCTGACACCACACAGAAAACCTTTTCCATTTGAGAGCATAGGCTTTCCTAGTGGACTGTTTCCTAGAGGCTAGGACAACCTCCTCAACTTCCTGAGGTAGGCCCCAGGGAGCCAAAACTACCCTTGCAGCCTCCAGGCCATCAAACTGAGAGCTTTGAGATTGGGGTGCAGAAGGGAACCCTGATCCTGGGAGAAAAGGTCGGGTTGCAACCCCAGAGGCAGTGGGGGATCCACCGCCAGTTGAAGGAGAAGTGGAAACCAAGGCTGTCTCGGCCACCTGGGAGCCACCAGCAGGACTGAGGCCTTGTCCTGAAGAATCTTGAACAGAGTTCCGACCACCAGAGGCGTGGGAGGAAACGCATACAGGAGGCCCTGAGACCAGGGAATCAGAAAAGCATCTGCTGCTAGTCGCAGAGGATGCGGTTGTCTGGAGCAGAACCTTGGCAGCTGCTTGTTCAGTGGACTGGCAAACAGATCTATGGATGGAAGTCCCCATTTCAGGAAAATCTTCTGAACTACCAAAGGATGCAGCTGCCACTCGTGGGGCTGCAGAATCCTGCTCAACCTGTCGGCCAGGTGGTTTTCCTGGCCTGGAAGGTACACAGCCTTGAGGAGCATGTTGTGCTTGAGGGCAAATGAGCAAAGGTCCTGTGCCTCCTAACAAAGGAGCCTGGACCCAGTCCCGCCTTGCTTGTTCACATAAAACATAGCTACCTGGTTGTCTGTCTGAACCAGGACAGATTGATGAGCCAGGGCAGGAGAGAAAGCTATGAGTGCTAATCGAATAGCCCTGAGTTCTAATAGATTGATCTGCTGTGCGGCTTCCCAGGGAGACCACAGACCCTGGGTGCACTTGTTCAGACAATGAGTCCCCCAGCCCTGCAGGGAGGCATCTGTGGTCAGTACCACTGTGTACCCAGGAATTTGAAAAGGCACCCCTTTTAGTAGATTAGGTGGGTGCAGCCACCAGTTGAGGGAGTCCAGAAAAGGTCTGGAAAGCCTTATCCTGTCTCTGAGGCTGCCTGTGGCCTGTGACCACTGACTCCGAAGGCACCACTGTGCAGGCCTCATATGGAGCCTGGCATTGGGGGTTACATGAACTGTTGAAGCCATGTGGCCAAGCAGCCTCAGGCAGAGTCTGGCGGAGACCACTGACCCGCTGAGAAACTGATTGGTCAAGTCCATCAGTCTTTGGGCCCTGTTTGCTGGCAAGAATGCCTTTGCCAGGATAGAGTCCAGCCTTGCCCCTATGAACTCCAAGTTCTGGGAGGGGAGCAAAGTGGACTTTGCGAAGTTTATGACGAACCCCAGGCTTTGTAGAAGAGCAATAGTTCGGAGGGTGGCTTGTCTGGCCTCCTGGCACGTCTGACCCCTGATGAGCCAATCGTCCAGATAGGGGAAGACAAAGATACCCTGATTTCTCAGGTAGGCCGCCACCACTGCCAGGCACTTGGTAAAGACTCTGGGAGCGGAGGTGAGGCCAAAAGGCAGTACTCTGTACTGATAATGGTTTCCTCCCACAATGAACCTGAGGTACTTTCTGTGGTCTGGATGAATGAGGATGTGAGTGTACGCATCCTTTAGATCTAAGGAGCATAGCCAATCTCCCTGCTGGAGGTAGGGCAGAAGTGTTCCAAGAGTAAGCATCGTGAATTTCTCTTTCTCTAGGAACTTGTTAAGATTCCTGAGGTCCATGATAAGTCGAAGGCCACCGGTTCTTTTGGGTACCAGGAAATATCTGGAATAGAACCCTTGATCGTGAATTTGAAGGGGCACAGGCTCCACCGCCCTGTCCACCAATAGACCTTGGAGCTCCTGGAGGAGAAGATCTGTGTGCAGGGGAGGCCTTGGAGGCTCTCCTGGAAAATATGGAGGAGGCAGTTGGTGAAAGTGTAGTGCATAGCCCCTGTGGACTATGTTTAACACCCAACTGTCCCCAGTGATGTGGGGCCACTGGTGGGCAAAGAGGGCGAGGCGACCTCCTGTGCAGGGTTGGGAGAGCAGGGACAGAGAGGCTATGCTTGAGGAGTCAAAAACCCCCACCCTGCTGAGTGGGAGCAGGGGCCGGAGGCTTGGGGGTCCTCTGCCTACGGGGCCCATTACCCTGCCCCTGGGCTTGCTGATCCTGGGGTGCAGCCTGACACTGAGGGTAGTGTTTTTAGGCAGTGCCCTTCCTCGGGTAAAAGGGCTTTTTACCCGAGCCCTTCTTCTTGTGAGAAGGGGCAGAGGTCTTCCTAGACAGCCTTGTCCTTGTAAGGTGCTCGGTCTCGAGCTGAGCGGCCTTCTCGGCCATGGGCTTGCCAGAAAGGTTCTCACCTCGGCAAGGGACATCGACCAACTTGTCCTGAACCCATGGCTCGAGGTCCGATGACTGCAGCCATGCCTGGCGTCGAGCCGCGATGCCGGCTGCTGCAACTTGGGCCGAAGCCTCGAAGCCATCGTAGGCGGCGCGGGACATGAACTTGGAGCATTCCCGAATCCCCGAGGACAAGGACTTTAATCTCTGCAAGGGTTCCCCGGAGAGACCAGCAGAGAACCCGGCCAACTCCTTGGCCAGGTCTCGCAAGTACATGCCCATGTACAGCTGCTAAGACTGGACACGGCAAGCAAGCATCGAGCCTGTAAGCACTTTCTACCAAAACCATCGAGGTTTCGGGCCTCCCTGCCAGGAGGCACCGCGGAGTGCATCTTCTGACTTTTCAGGCGATGCATGGCCGATTCCACCACCATGGAATGGTGTGGTAGCTGCGCCTTCTGAAAGCCAGGGCTCTTCCGGAGTCGATAGATCGAATCGACCTGCTTGCTTAGAACCGGCGCCGAGGCCGGTGCCTCCCACATCTGGAAGAGGAGCCGTTCCAGCATCGGAGGAACCGGGACAGTAAAGGCCTCCTTCGGAGGAGAGTCGTACTGCAGGACCTCGAGCTCCTCGGCTTGAGGCTCTTCCTCGGGGTCCGCCGGGATAGCCAACGCGGCGGCCATATCCCGGACAAACTCTGAGAACCGAGTATCCTCCGGAGGGGATCGACTGCGGTGAGTCCGACGGGACGCACCGAGTCTTGAATGTGTCGGGGGACTCCTCATCCTCCATCTCCCAGGCGGACTCGTCCGAGGAGTCAGGATCCAACCCCACAGGGCCCGGGAGCACCCGCCCCGACGCCGGAGGCACCGGCGTCGACGCCCTCGGTCCCAAACAGGAGGTCGAGGGAGACCATGACCGAGGTCAACCTCGAGCCTTCATGGTCTCGAGTATCGGCTCGGTCTCCGGGGTCAACTTCGATGTCCATGTCCCGGTGGTCGGGGCAGATGCGCCAGACAGGCTGGCCATCAGTGCCCGCTGCTGCTCCATGAAGGCAGACAGTCTGCACTCCAAGGCTGTCATCCTGAGACTCAGCTCGGGAGACGCAGCAGCCACCGACTCGGGCCCCGGGCCCAACGTCGGCTCTCTGGGAGGAGAGTCCTCGAGGACTACAGGACTTACATGTCCAGCAGACTCCAGTTCCACGCGAGGAACTTTGGCAGGCTTCTCTTGTTCCACGGGCCCGGGGCAACGGTCGGGGGTCTTAGACCTGGCCTCAAGGAGCCAGGGACCTCTTCCGACGACGCCCTCACTAGCCGCTTCTTCCTCTTGCGTTCCCGGTCGGGGGACCCCCTGCCCGAGGCTGAGTCAGAAAAAAGCCTTTCTTTCTGCTGCTGGCGACTTCGCAGTGCCTTGGAAGACATCTTCCCACATGGTCCACACGTCTTAGAGTCGTGATCAGGACCGAGGCACTGAAGGCAGCAGTCGTGTGTGTCGGTGAGAGACATCAACTTCTTACACCGATCACACTTTTTAAAACCGCTGGAAGCCATCGGGGAAAAAAAAGAGTCCCCGCGAGGTCAAAGGCCCAGGCTTCCAGGAAAAAAGCAAAAAAGGGCACGAACGCCAGCCACAAAGGGCAAAAAACGAAAAAGAAGAAACGGGCTCGATACCGGTGTACCGAACCCGGCGGGAGGGGAACCGGCGTCGAACCGGGAAGAAAAAATAGCAAGAATCGCCAAAAAAACCACACTTTTATCCGGGATGACAGGACACACGTCCGGTGGGCTTCTCGGAAAAAGAGAGACTGAGGTAAGATGGCACCTTTAGGTGGGAAGGGAACCGTGCATGCGTGCCTGCATTCCCAAAGGCTTTCATGGAAAGCTGGGGAAATGCTCCACTGGGGCTTCATCGGCGTCGATGACACCCATATGTGAGGACTGACTTCCTGCTTGGTCCTGGAGAAAAACTGTAAACAGTGATTGAGATGCACCACCTAGCGGGAAAATGAATTTATACCTAGAAGCCCCAAAGTATGCCAATTGACGCATCCAAGACAATTGAGTGCACCAATTGACGTACTTTGGGGCTTCTAGGTATAAATTCATTTTCCCGCTAGGTGGTGCATGTCATTAATTTTCGATGCACATATTTGAACATCTTGACCTTGCTAACAAAGTCATGGAACATGACTGACATGGTTCTAGCAGTGGCGCTGGTATACAACTTCGAAGATGCATTTGCGTCAACTGACACACTTTGGGGCTTCTAGTGTTAAGGAGTGGATAAATATCTTAGTAATGTGTTCAGAAAGGAATGGGCGGATTTAGTTGATGTTATGTCAGGTCTTAGCTATCAGATGGACGTGTGTGGAGAAGGAGAGAGAGGAGTCAAAGAAAACCCAAGGTTGCGAGCCGAGGAAACAGGGAGGAGTAGAGAGTTATCCACAGAGACTGAGAAAGGAGGAAGAGGAGAGAAGGTTTTAAGGGGAAAAAGAAGAAGCTAAGTTTTGGCCATGTTCAGTTTCAAGCGGCGGTGCGACATCCAAGCAGCAATATCAGAAAGGCAGGCAGAGATCCAGTGAAGAGAGGTAGATCTGGGAGTCATCAGTATAAAGATGGTACTGAAAGCCATGGGAAGAGATGAGCACACCAAGGGACTGGGTATAGAGTGAGAAAAGGAGTGGATCCAAGTCAGATCCTTGGGGTACACCAACCGAGAGCGGGATAGCAGCAGAGGAGGAGCCACCAGAACAAACATTAAAAGAGCGATGGGAGAGATAAGAGGAGAACCAGGATAGTACAGAGCCCTTAAAACCAAATGAGAACAGGGTATCAAGGAGAAGGTTGTTGTCAAGATTGTCAAAAGCAGCAGAGAGGTCAAGAAGGATGAGGATCGAGTAAAGGCCCTTGGATATTACCAGGGACAAGTCACTGGAGACTTTGGCAAGAGCCGTTTCAGTAGAGTGTAAAGGACGAAAGCCAGATTGTAAAGGATCCAGGGGGGGGGGGGGGCATTAAGCCAGATTGTAAAGGATCCAGGAGGCCATGAGAGGAAGTCAAGGCAGCGTCTTTGTGGCGATGGATAGCCCAAAAGGAATGGTGGCAAACTGACAGTGAAAGCAAAGTATAGCAAAATGCAAATAGACTTTGGTCAGATCCAGAGAGGCCAAGAGCTCCCGTCGGTGCACTGCTTGAATCACGGAACGCAAGATTTCCATTCAGAAGCGCAGGACGCACAAGTGCTCGTTGACCCTTTTGAGGTCCAGAATAGGCCGGAAGGAACCGTTCTTTTTGGGCACCACAAAATAAATGGAGTAGCCGCCCCTGCCCACTCGTGTAGCAATTTGTCTAAGGTGGTCCACACAGCAGCACTTTTGATCGAAGACCCACAAGGGGAGATGACGAAGGCATCCGGAATCATTTCTTTGCACTCCAGGACATAGCTGAATTGAATTGTGTCTAGCACCCAGCGATCCTTGGTAACCCAGGCCCAATCTTGAAAGAAAAGGCAAAGCCTGTCTCCAACTGGAAGAACCAGTAAATGGGCCCGCAAATCTTTGTTTCGCAGCCTGGGAGGGAACTCCTCTGGAAAGGACCGAATGCCTGGGTTGATGTGCTCTACAAAAGGACTGAGAATGAGCCCAAAGCCTGGAAGCAGAGAGGAAGAAAGTTTTCCAGGTTGGTAATGACGAAAGTCTCGACAACCCCCAGAATCTGGCCAGCACACCCTCGGTAGATGGGTGGAGGCTGACAAGAAATGGACACCAGCCCGCATCACAGACCCCTTGGACCTATCTTCTGGAAGGCGGTAAGATTTTGTCTTGTCCAGGTTCTTCACCAGCATCTCCAAATTTAGAACCCAGCAGAGAGCTTCTAGTTTAAATTTAATAGTCAGGGCCTAGTAGCAGCAAAGAGCTTTAATTTAAATCAAATCAGAATATAACTTAGCATAAAAAGCAAAACAGGGTCAGTATTCTTTGAGTAACAAATTATTTCTAGAGACCTTTATAAAGAGGTCTTCTACATAGGGGGCAAGAGATCTGTGAAACTTTGTAAAAAGGTGTTAAAGCCAGGTGGCAGATCAAAGGGCCATTTTGAAAGACTCCTTCTATCCAAGCAAGGACTGTGTTAATCACCCAGGAAATTGGTCACAGCTTACCTCAGAAGCACAGGCATAAATAGTTCAACCAGATCTCTGTGATTCTCAGTCCTGAAGGACTACAAAAGGGGACTGCTACTTCTGGAGAGAGATCTGCAATTGTAAGTATTTACTTCTGGGAATTTTTCTAAATCTTGGGGGAAATGGAATTCTTTAGATTAAAGCTGAGTAATCTGTGAACCCAGTGTATTTGTTAAATCAGTCAGGGCCTAGTAGCAGCAAAGAGCTTTCAGTTTAAATTTAAAACACAGAAGAGAGCTTTCTGGTTATATTTAGATCCCAAGACTCCCTCTATCCAAGCAAAGACTGTGGGACTAACCCTGGAGATTGGTCACAGATTACCTTAGAAGCACAGGACAGGATACTGTGTAGCAGCCAGCTTTTAAGAAGTCTTCTTTCCCTCCCTCCCTCCCTGACACTCACCCACCCCTGGGATAATCGTAGCTTTATAGGTGCTTACACCTTTTAAAGGAAAGGAGCTGCCATATTCACTCTCAGGTGCAGCTGTTTATCCTCAGGCATTCATTAAGGACCTGAGATTAACTAAGCTTCAGGTGAACAAGGTACATTAAACGTATTTGGTATAGTTTTATTAATATAAGTATCCCCAGCAACACTTAGTAAGTAAATAACTTAAATATCTAAACACAACCTTAAAACTAAGATGCAGATAACAGTCCAGCAGCGAGATGGGGGCTTTCCAGTCTTTTGCATTGAGTGTCACATGTATGATTTTCTCCCAGTCGGTGTGGGGTCTTACATGTGCACTAGGTACAAGGAGCTCTTTGCTCTCAGGGAATGAGTCCGATCTCTGGAGGCTAAAGTAGGAGACTTGGAGGACATAAGGAAGACAGAGAGGTACATAGACGAGACCCACAGGGATATAGACCTGAAGTCCCACCTCAGGTCTGGCAGCATCCCTGTTGCCATGGAGGAGAGAGGTCACGTGACAGGAGAGCATCAACCTGGTGTGGCAGGAAGCATCAGCTTGGGGTAGATAAGACCTCTCCTCCAGGTGATTTAAAACCCTCTCGCACCGAGGAAGTTTCTCCGCCCCCATGTACCCATCAGGGAAGGGTTAGGACAGTCATAGTTGGTAATTCGATTATTATTAGGCATGTAGATAGTTGGATGGCTGGTGGACATGAGGATCGCCTGGTAACATGCCTGCCTTGCGCGAAGGTAGCGGACCTCACGTGCCACCTAGACACGGTCTTAGATAGTGCTGGGGAGGAGTCTGCTGTCTTGGTACATGTCGGTATCAATAACATGGGAAAATGTGGTAGGGAGGTTCTGGAGGCTAAATTTAGGCTTTTATGTAGGAAGTTGAAATTCAAAACTTCCAGGGTAGCGTTCTCCGAAAATGCTTCCCATTCGATGCGCAGGACCCAAAAGGCAGACAGAGCTCCGGAATCTCAATGCATGGATGAGACAATAGTGCAAGGATGAGGGTTTTGGATTTGTTAGGAACTGGGGAACATTCTGGGGAAAGGAGGGGCTCTTCCAAAGGGATGGGCTTCACCTTAACCGGAATGGAACCAGGCTGCTGGAATTAACCTTTAAAAAGGAGATAGAGCACCTTTTAAACTAGATAATAGGGGAGAGCTGACAGTTGCCCAAGTGCGCATGGTTCAGAACAAAGTATTCTTGAAGAATATTACCAAAAGAATGAAGTTAGGGCATATCAACAGAGGTTCCAATAAAGACAAAAGTAGCCTAAATGCCCTCGAGTATGGAGCAACAGAGCTTAAAGATTCCAAATTACCCCTGCCTACCGACTGCCAGATTAATATGAATAAAATACAGTCTCTAAAATGCTTGTATGCAAATGCTAGAAGTCTAGAAAATAAGATGGGAGAGTAAGAATATATAGCACTAAATGAGAGATTAGATATGATTGGTATCTCAGAGACATGGTGGAAGGAGGACAACCAGTGGGACACTGTGATACCTGGGTACAAACTATATCATAATGACAGAACTGAACAAATTGGTGGAGGGGTTACGCTCTATGTTAGAGAGGGCATTGAGTCAGAAAGGATTAAAGTTTTGTAGGAAACAAAATTTGCTGTAGAATCTCTTTGGATTGAAATTCCATGTAAAAAGGGAAAGGCAATAGCAGTGGGGGTGTACTATCGACCCCCTAGTCAGAATGAACAAATGGATGTGGCCAAACACCTTCAGCATCCCCCAGGCTGTTTGGTGCTTCTGCTGGATGTTGTCAACTACTGCAGTTAGCGTCTGCAGGCGATCCAGCAGGAGGAATCCAAGCCCGAGTATTTATTTATTTATTTAGACGGATTTAGTATACCGCTTTATCATTAAATCAAAGTGGTTTAGCACATCAAACAATCGAAGTAATTGTGTGGTCAGTAGCATGCAGTGGGAGATCAAGAAGAGTGATGTGGGGTGCAGAGTGCTAGATTTTATCGGTGAGCTATATACAAAGTGAGCAATATACATATATACAAGATTAGAGCCATGTGTAAAGGTGATCTAAGATCCGTATAGCGTTGTAGATAGTGTCAAGCAAGGCCCCTATGAACTCCACATGCTTTGAGGGCTGAAGGTGAGACATGGGGTAGCTGATCACAAACCCCAACTGCTCGATTACCTAGATGGTCAGGTGAACCAACTGTCGAACACCATCTGGAGTGGAGCTCTTTATGATCCAGTCATATAAGTAGGGAAGGGGAAGACCCCCAGAGTTTGAAGATAGGTGACTACCACTGCGAGGCACTATGTGAAGGCTTGAGGCGATGATGCCAGTCTGAAAGGAAGTACTCAGTACTGGAAGCGACGATCCCCTAGAACAAACCTGAGGTATTTTCTGTGAGTGGCATGTGCATGTATGCATCCTTGAGATCCAGGGAGCATAGCCAATCATCCTTTTGTAGATAAAGGAGCAGGGTCCCCAGTGAGACTATCTTGAACTTCTCTCGCACCAGGTAGGTGTTGAGGTCTTGGAGGTCCAGGATGGGCCAAAACCCACTCCCCTCATCTTCTTGGAGACCAGGAAGTACCTGAAGTAGAATCCCTGCCCGACATGAGCCGAAGGCACCGGTTTGATGGCGAGCTGGGTGAGGAGAGTGGAGAGAGCTCTTTCCTAGGGGGAAGGGATCAGTAGCTTGATGAAGTGCAGCACATATTTGCTAGAGACTATCTGTGCATCGAAGATAACGACAGGCAGAATGGCTACGCTCCAAAGAACCCATCAAAATCCTGTCCCAAGCTTGGGCTGTGGAGTGGGCTGGGTTTCCGAAGCTTCTCCTGCTGCTTTTGGAGAGGAGGCTGCAGCTTCTGCTGAGAGTTCTGATGGCTGGGATAGTCCAGAGTTTGCGCCGGTAGAAGGTCTTTTTGCCCTGGTACTTTTTCCAAGAAGGATCCGTGGTCTTCCTTGAGAGCCTGGAGAACCTGGAAAGGGATCAGTGGTCTTCCTTAAGAGCCTGGAGAGTGTGATGTGCTCTTTTTCAGTCTCTTCAGTCTTGTCCTCTACTGGCTTCCCAAAGAGGTTCTCTCCTCTGCAGGACACGTCCCCCAACTTGTCCCGGATCCATTGTCCCAGGTCTGATGAACTGAGTCAGGTGAGTCGGCAAGCGCCATATCCACAGCTACGACCCTGCTAGCTGATTCAAAGGTGTTGTAGGTTGCTCGGACCATGTACTTGGAGCAATCTTTGCCATGGCCCACAAGAAACGCGAAAGGAGTAGACGCTCAGAGAGGATGTAGGAAGCGAAGTCAGCCAGGTCCAAAATGATGTCCTTGAGAAACATGCTCATGTACAGGTGTTATGAGAGTACCCTGGCCACCAGATGGAGCCCTGGAAACACCGCCTTCCAAAGGAGTCCAAGGTTCTCGCTTCCCTACCTGGGGGTAATGAGGAATGGGTCTTCCTGCTCTTTATCCTCTGCATGGCCGATTCTGCCACCATGGAGTTGTGTGGGAACTGAGGCTTCATGAATCCCAGGGCCTTCTAGACCCAGTACATCGAGTCCAGTCACCGGCTAATCACTGGCACCATAATGGGGGTTCTCCCACATCTTCAACAGCAGCCTTTGCAGGATACAGTGCACAGGTACTGTCACTGCCTCTTTGGAGGCCGAGGGGTACCAGAGAATCTCCAGCTCCTCTGCCCTGGGCTCGTCCTCGGACTTGAGGGAGAAGGGTATGGCCTTGGCCATATCCCTCACAAAGTCCTGGAAAATCATGTCCTCTGGGAGTGACTTCTGCTGCGCATATGGAGGCGAATGGTCCGAAGAGAGGTCCAGGGATCCCTGGTTAGACACCATCGACTCCTCGTCAGTCTCCCAGCCATCAGTCTTACTCTGAGAGGAAGTCGAAATAACATCAAGCCTCCTCTCAGTGCTAGCACAGGCCATGTGGCAAGGCCAGATGTTGGTGGGAGAAACTTCAATACGCTGGAGAAAGAAATGGCTGAGGCAACCAGCGCCGACTCCAATCTTTGACCCGATGTGCCTGCCTCAGTAGGCAGCACATGGGTCTCTAGAACTGGCTGGATGGACTGAAGTGGCGATGCCTGGGACATTGAAGGGTCAGTTTGCTGCTCGGCCAGTACCGCTGTCATATGTGCCTCAAGGGCTCAAAGGTGTTCCTACAGTACTGCCATCTTCGAAGGCATCAGGGACAGAATTATGACTTCGGCCATCAACTCCTGCACCTCTGTAGGGGACTCTACAATGGAAGGGACATCGGGAGATGCCAGGTGGCTCTCTGGGGTCTTGGAAACAGACTGCTCCTGCTGGGATACCTTTCCACTAGTATGGCAGTTAACAACTCGTGAGTTGAATGTGGGCAGCATCAAGGAAAGAATTTTGGAGGATATACAAACAAACCTTTTGGATGAATTGAATCCCGATGGTTATTTGAACAAACACTTTGGAGGATTTATCCCCTGATGAAACTTCATCAAGTGAAACGCGAAGAGGCGCTAATTGACGGCGTTGGGAAAAGAACCTACAAAGAGATAAGGGAAAAGAACCTACAAAGAGATAAGCACATTTTTCAATGCGATAATATTAGATTGGGACATATTTTATATGAGTGGATTGGTCACTGATGCTAGTAGGCACTGCTAACTCCAACTGATTGGTTGTTTGCAATTATAGTGCCATCAAGTCTGAGACCATTCCAATATCCTTAAACTGGTTGTTTGAAATTCAAAATAGAGGTTTTTGATATTTATGGAGTGAATGAATAATTATCTGAGGGGTACCTTAGCAGGCAGCTCCCAGCTGTCGCTCTCAGTGTCGTGTCGGGAAGAGCTCAGGTGTTGATACACATGGGTCAAGGTCTGGTGCTCGGATTCCTCCTTCAATGCTGAGGAATCCATCCTCGGTTCTGGATGGAGATCGATGGATGGCCTCCGTTCCGGGCCATCACGGCTCAGAGTGTGCATGAGCACCCCTCAATAACAATGACTATGCGGAACCTCACAAGGATGTCGATGCTGAATTTGACGGCCTGAAGAGGGACTCCTGTTTCTCCCAGCCTTTCAGGTCCTGTCTGGTTATCTACAGGCACAGACTGCAAGATGTGGACGAGTGGTGAGGGTCAAAGCAATGAAGGCACCAGTTGTAGCGAGATGGTCCAGCCACACTTGGCACATTCCTTAAAACTGTTGGCTGGCCTGGACATGTCCGAGAACATGGCCGCAGCTAAGTTAAAGGGCTCGATGATGCCAGCAGTAGGGAAAAATGCAAAAAGAAAAGCAAGAGAAATCAGCAGCCGCCAATGAGCCAGCATCACCGCCAAAGGCGGAAAAACTAGAAAATAGATTATTTTTATTACTATTGAAAAGAAATAATCCGCAAGGGGGTAGAAACATAAGAACTTTTCCAAGAATAGCAGGAACACGTCCTAGGGGCTCCATGGAGAAAAGAAGACTGCCACCGTCACAGGCAGAAAGGCAGGCACGCATGCACTGTGGAGCCTCCCAAAAGCTTCCAATGGAAGCTGGGGAGCATTCCCGCATGGGGCTCAGTTGTGGACATCACCCATATGTGAGAACTTACTTCCTGCTTTTCCATGAAGAATGCATGTTAATTCACCATTAACACGCTTTATTAGTAATTAGGTTCCATTAAATAACATATGGCCTGTGTTAAAATAATGCATGTTAATGGTGAATTAATGTGTGTTAATGTTAGCGCACCTTAGTAATGACCCCTAAGAACGTTAAAAACCAGGAAGCATTAATCTGAAATATTAAGCAATAACATATATTCACTGTTTGAGTCCTCTCTTTGTTATCTGTAAGCACAATTTACAAAAGAGATAATTTTCGGGGCTCATGCACTTCAGACATTAATCATGAATATCTGCAATGGATATGGTCCTGTTGTACTTGGTGTATCACAGTTTCTGAGACATTTCACTTGGAAAAATAGCAGCAGCAAAATCAAACAACTTGATTTTGAACAAATTTCCACAGCAGAGCACCTGAGACCTAAATGTGGCCTATTGCAGTGAAGCAACAAAAAGAAAGGAAAATTTAAAGAATGGAAAACCTTAACTAAAGAGGATATGGGGCAAAGAACACATAGTGGCAACAACAATGGCAGACAAAAATGCCAACCTCACTCCAGAAAAAAACAATTTACAAACAATTGAACAGACTGAGTAAATTACTGCTTGGTTCCAAGGAAGAATGAAGATTAAAGCAATTCGGCATTGTAGTGGCAGCGGGAAGTGGCGTGCATGGTGATACGCTTCAGAAAACTTCTAGAAGAAGCTAGGAACGTCTCCCGCACTTGGGCTTCATCAATGATATCACCCATGTTTGAGGGCATGATCCTGCTTGCCCACAAAGAAAGTGGTTACTGGGAGTCCTGGTGGGAAGTTGGTGTGAGAAGCAGAGCATTTGCTTGGGATGAGATTTATTTATTTATTTACATTCTCTTATATACCACGCTATTCTGCATCAGTGCGGTTTACATTGAACAAACTGAAATTACAATGAACAGGGCATTATAACTTGGAGATGGCTTGAAAGAATGTGCTGGGGATGAGGTGATCTTCAGAGAAAGTGCTGAGGATGAGGGTACATGAAAGAGTGCACTAGGGATGAGAGGGGCTTGAAAGTGCTGAAGATAAGTGTCGTTTGACAGAGAGAGAGTTCTCTGGAGATGATGGAGGCTTGAGAAAAAGAGTATGTGCTGGAGATGAAGGAGAAGTGCTTATGTGAGTGTTTTGATTAATGACACAATAGTGTCTCAATATTTTATCAAGGAAAAAGCCACTGAATATCCCCGATTGCTGCCGTTTCCTGCTTCGATGCTAGTCAGCTAGCATCGAGGCGTTCCGTGGGTGGAGTGAAGTAATCACCCAGTGATAACCATGCAGCAGCAATATTGAGCCACTGGCCTGTTATCGTTAAGTGGCAAAAGTTAGGCACCTGAAAAGGTGGCCCAACGTTCACCACAAAAGCTAACCAAGCAGCGGCTGAATATTGCTCTGTCCTGTTAGCTTTTGTTTTTCCAGCTAACCTGGATCTTCAATGCTGGTGGCTGGATATGGCCCCAGCATTAAATATCCGGGTGTAAGTTTCAGTGGTGACAACTAGCTGCTGTCATTGCGCTAGCTGCTGCCACTGAATCCATCCCCCCCCCCCACATACAGTTTTTCTATTTTATTTTAAATATTTGCAATTTTTGAATATGTAGTCTTTTTATTTTATTTAGTAATTCAGAAATCTGTTAAATAAAAAAAAGCATTTTCATTTTAGTGTACTTTGATACTCCATGAGCCACTATGAAAACAAAATCTCCTGGGCTGCTAAATTCCTGCAAGCCGTGCCATGCTTTACCTTGGCCAAGCACATGAATTTCTACCTTGTGAAGTAGTACTAAGTACACAGAAAGGCATTTTGTAAATAAAGATGATGCCCATAAAAGCTCTCAAGATGTTACTTTTTTTTAGCAGATAATAGATGCCTAGGAGGCTATATACACATGAAAATGACTTTATAAAATTACCCACTCAAACACTTTCTTCCTGCAACTCAAGCAGCGACTGTACACATGTACTTTGCCCAATGGACAGTGCGAAAATCAAATTGACTACATCTGTGGAAGTGAACTATGGAAAAGCTCAACAACATCAACAAAGACAAAATTTGGAGCTGACTGTGGTATACGTCACCAGCTAAAGCTGAAAAAGAGCAAATCATGAATGTAACAAAATATGACCATGAAAATATATCACAGGAAATTGATTCGTTGTTTTGGATACAAATGACAGAGCACCAGAAGAGTTATGGTATGACATCACGACAGGGCCGGATTTACCTATACGCCATGTACGCCATGGCGTAGGGCCCACAGCCGGCAGGGGCCCACAAAAAAAGAACCAGGTAATTTTTTTTTAACTCAATTAAAAAAAAAACCTGGTGGCTGCCGCCGCGGGGCCCCCTCTGCTGCCGCGGGGCCCCGTCTACAAGGTGAAGCGGTGCGGTGCGGTGCGGGCGGGTCGGGTCGGGTCGGGACGGGACTCTCCCTCCCTCCTTCCCTCCCTGCAGGCTGCGAGAGACGCGAAGATAGAGCGACTCCTCGCGTCTGTGTTAAGCCCGCAGGGGCTGATGGGATTTCCCATCAGCCCCTGCCGGCTTAACACAGACGCGAGGAGACGCTCTATCTTCGCGTCTCTCGCAGCCTGCAGGGAGGGAAGGAGGGAGGGAGAGACCCGACCGGACCCGACCCGACCGCACCGCACCGCACCGCTTCAGCTTGTAGACGGGGCCCCCGCGGCAGCAGAGGGGGCCCCGCGGCGGCAGCCACCAGGTTTTTTTTAAATTACATTTTTCTTTAGGCCGGGGGGGGGGGGGTAGGACTGGTAATGGGCTATGGGGGGGGTAGGACTGGTAATGGGCTATTGGGGGGGCTGGGGCTGGAAATGGACTGGGGGGGTAGGGCTGGTAATGGGCTATTGGGGGGCTGGGGCTGGAAATGGGCGGGGCTGGGCTGGGCTGGGCTGGGCTGGGGGGGGTTAAGGCTAGAGGTGGGCTGATGGGGTTAGGACTGGTAATGGACTGTGGGCTGTTGGGGGGGGGCTTAGAACTGGCAATGGGCTTTAGGGGGGGGGGTTAAGACTGGTAATGGGCTGTGGGCTGATGGGGCTGTCTGGTAATGGGCTATGGGGGGGGCTAGGACTGGAAATGGGCTGGGGGGTTAAGACTGGAGGTGGGCTGATGGGGTTAGGACTGGTAATGGGCTGTTGGGGGGGGTTAGAACTGGTAATGGGCTTTGGGGGGGTTAAGACTGGTAATGGGCTGTGGGCTGATGGGGGTTGTCTGGTAATGGGCTATGGGGGGCTAGGACTGGAAATGGGCTGGGGGGTTAAAACTGGAGGTGGGATGATGGGATTAGGACTGGTAATGGGCTGATGGGGGGGGGGGGTAGGACTGGCAATGGGCTATGGGGGGCTGACTGGAAATGGGTTGATGGGGTTAGGACTGGAAGTGGGCTGATGGGGGTTAGGACTGGTAATGGGTTATAGGGGGGGCTTAAACTGAAAATGGGGTGATGGGGGGTTAAGGACTGAAAATGGGGTGATGGGGGGTTAAGGACTGTAAGTGGGGTGATGGGGGGGCTAGGACTGGTATTGGGTTGGGGGGTTGCTAGGACTGGAAATGGGCTGATGGATGGCTAGGACTGGAAATGGGCTGATGCAGGGACTAGAAGGGAATGGATGCTGGGTGAGGCTGGAACTAGAAGGGAGCTGATGTTGGGGGAGGATTAGAATGGGATGGGGCTGGAAGAGTAAAATGGAGAAGGGAAAAATATTTTGTGTGGGAGGGATAAAAAATCTACAATTGGCCGGGTATTGGGAGAGTAAGTGGGGATTGAGGATGGAGGGGTAAAATTTGAGTGGATGAAATAGGAATGAGGAAAGAGCAAAAGGAGAAAGATTAGTATGTTAAAGCAGATGTAGAGAGAGAATGGAAAAAAATCTAGAAGAGAGAAGAAAGGACAAATGGACAGCAGACGATGGAGAGTTAGCAGAAGACACGAAGAAACCAGAAGAAAGTGGCTGGAGCAATTGCAGCTGAAAAAAATGCACAAAAGGTAGAAAAATATCTCTTTATTTTGAATTATTTAATTGGAATATGTCAGCTCTGGTAAATGTGCATCATTAACATCTGCGCTTTGTTTAGTACAAGAGCAAATTAATGTATAGTTTTATTTCTACAGTGTTGTACATTCCAAGTTTGGCTTTTGGGATTCCCAGTTTAATTATTGTCTTCCTATTTCTAAATTGTGATTACTTGTTTGGTGATGGTCTATGTTCTGCATGTGTAACTGAGCTGAGGTGTTCTGTTTATATAATTCCTATTTGACATTGCCACTTGTTCTCTTTCCCCAGTAGGTCATGTATTGTTGTTCTCTGAAATGTATTGGTTTAATATTTGCAGTGTTGCCTTTTGATTGGTAGAGTATGGTGCTTTGTGAGTCCTGGTAGTGCTGTTAGGATACGGCGGGTTTACTATGGGCAGTGTTTGTAGTAGTTCCTAATGTGTCTGGCAGTTGGCACTGGATTATAGTAATGTAGAAATCTTTTAGTCTTTCTTTATCCATACACTCATTAAGAGGCACGTTTACTAAAAGTTAGTATATGGTAACATTATGCAAATATTTATGCAAATGAGGCCCCTTATGCAAATGAGGTCCGCACCCCCCTTGGGCCGCCCCTGCTGGGGGCCCACAATTTTTGTTGGCGTAGGGCCTCACTCAAGGTAAATCCGGCCCTGCATCACGAAGTTGTCGATGAAGAAAGTAAGAAGTCTCTTCAAAAGGTAAAAAAACCCAAAACTGCCAAAATGGATGACTGAAGGAATTCTGAAAATTGCCCAGAAACACAGAGAAGCTAAAGCAAGAGTAGAATAATCACAGAACTTAACAGAAATTTTCAACGTGCAGCAAGATGAGACAAGGAGAAGTACTACAATCGGGCATGCAAGGAAATAGAATCAGAAATTATTAAAGGAAGAACAAGATTGGCTTTCTTAAATCTACAAGAGTTAAAGAGAAAATTACAGCCTCCAATTGGAATGCTAAAAGATGTTTAAGGATCCATGTTGAATGATGCTGAGATCATGATAAGGTGGAAAGAATAGGAGATACACAGAGTCATTATACCATAAAGTCTTGAAGGACTAGAAAAGGGAACTGTTACTTCTGGAGAGAGATCTGCGATTGTGTGTATATACGTCTGGGAATTTTCTGAAAGGAATTCTTTCTATTAAAGCTAATTAATCTGTGAACCCACTATTTTTTGTTAAATCAGTCAGGGCCTAGTAGCAGCAATTTAAGTTTAAATTTAAAACACAGAAGAGAGCTTTCTGGTTAAATTTAGAACCCAGCAGAGAGCTTGTAGTTTAAATTTCATAAGTTAGAGCCTAGCAGCAGCAGCAGCGAAGAGCTATAATTTAAATCAAATCAGAATACAGCTTAGCACAAAAGGCAAAACAGGGTCAGTACTCTTTGAGCAAAAACTAAAGTCTTCTAGAGACCTTTACAAAGAGGCCTTCTACCTAGGGGGCAAGAGACCTGTGAAACTTTTTCAATAGGTGTTAACACCAGGTGGCAGGTCAAAAGACCATTTTGAAAGACGCCTTCTATCCAATCAAGGACTGTTAATCACCCAGGAAGTTGGTCATAGCTTACCTCAGCAGCACAGGCATAAATAGCTCAACCAGAGCTCTGTGATCCTCAGTCTTGAAGGACTAGAAAAGGGGACTGTTACTTCTGGAGAGAGATCTGCAATTGTGAGTATATACTTTTGGGAATTTTCTGAAAGGAATTCTTTCTATTAAAGCTAATTAATCTGTGAACCCACTATTTTTTGTTAAATCAGTCAGGACCTAGTAGCAGCAGTTTAAGTTTAAATTTAAAACAGAGAAGAGAACTTTCTGGTTATATTTCATACCCAGCAGAGAGCTTGTAGTTTAAATTTAATAGTCACTCAGGGCCTAGTATCAGCAAAGTCCTTTTAGTTTAAATTTAAAACACAGAAGAGAGCTTTCTGGTAAAATTTGGAACCCAGCAGAGGGCTTGCAGTTTAAATTTAATAGTCACTCAGGGCCTAGCATTAGCAAAGTACTTTTAGTTTAAATTTAAAACACAGAAGAGAGCTTTCTGGTTAAATTTAGAACCCAGCAGAGAGCTTGTAGTTTAAATTTCATAAGTTAGAGCCTAGCAACAGCGAAGAGCTATAATTTAAATCACATCAGAATATAGCTTAGCACAAAAGGCAAAACAGGGTCAGTACTCTTTGAGCAACAACTAAAGTCTTCTAGAGACCTTTACAAAGAGGCCTTCTACCTAGGGGGCAAGAGACCTGTGAAACCTTTTCAATAGGTGTTAACACCAGGTGGCAGGTCCAAAGGCCATTTTGAAAGACTCCTTCTATCCAAGCAAGGACTGTTAATCATCCAGGAAGTTGGTCACAGCTTGTAGTTTAAATTTCATAATAAGTTAGAGCCTAGCAGCAGCAAAGAGCTATAATTTAAATCAAATCAGAATATAGCTTACCTCAGCAGCATAGGACAGGGTACTGTGTAGCAGCCCTCTTTTAATAAGTGTTATTTCCCTCCCTCCCCAACACCCACCCACCCCTGGGATAATCATAGCTTTATAGGTACTTACACATCTTAAAAGACAGGAGGTGCTCTCAGGTGTAGCTCGTTACCCAAATCAATCATACACTAAGAACCTGGGATTAATTAAGCTTCAGGTGAACAAGGTATATTAAACGTATTAGGTACAGTTTTATTAGTATAAATATCCATAGCAACCCTTAGTAAGTAAAGAACTTAAAGATCTAAACACAAACTTAAAACTAAGATGCAAACATCTGTCCAGCAGCGAGATGGGGGCTTTCCAGTCTTTTGCATTGAGTGTCACATGTATGATTTTCTCCCAGTTGGTGAGAGGTCTTACCTGTGCACTAGGTGCAAGGAGCTCTTTGCTCTCAGGGAATGAGTCCGTTCTCTAGAGGCTAGAGTAGCAGACTTGGAAAACATAAGAAAGACAGAGATGTACATAGACGAGACCTACAGGGATCTGGTCCTGAAGTCCCACCTCCAGTCTGGCAGCATCCCTGTTGCCATGGAGGAGAGAGGTCACGTGACAGGAGAGCATCACCCTGCTGTGGCAGGAAGTGATCCTGTAACTAGGAACTGTCCTCCAGGTGATGTAAAACCCTCTCGCACCGAGGAAGTTTCTCCAGGGCCATGTGCCCATGAGGGAAGGGTTAGGACAGCTGTTATAGTTGGTGATTCGATCATTAGGCATGTAGATAGCTGGGTGGCTGGTGGACGTGAGGATCGCCTGGTAACATGCCTGCCTGGTGCGAAGGTAGCGGACCTCACGCTCCACCTAGATAAGGTCTTAGATAGTGCTGGGGAGGAGTCTGCTGTCTTGGTACATGTCGGTACCAATGACATAGGAAAATGTGGTAGTGAGGTTCTGGAAGCTAAATTTAGCCTTATAGGTAGGAAGTTGAAATCCAGAACTTCCAAGGTAGCGTTCTCTGAAATGCTTCCCGTTCCACGCGCAGGACCCAAAAGGCAGGCAGAGCTCCGGAATCTCAATGCGTGGATGAGACAATGGTGCAGAGATGAGGGTTTTGGATTTGTAAGGAACCGGGGAACATTCTGGGGAAAGGAGGGGCTCTTCTGAAGGGATGGGCTTCACCTTAACCGGGCTGCTGGCATTATACTTTAAAAAGGAGATAGAGCAGCTTTTAAACTAGATAACAGGGGAAAGCCGACAGCTGTCCAAGAGCGGATGGTTCGGAAGAATGTATCCTTGAGGGATACTACCAAAAGCAGCGAGGTTCCAAAAAAGAGTAAAGTAGCCCAAATGCCCTCGAGTATGGAGCAGACAGAGCTTAAAGATCCCATATTACCCATGTCTACCAATAGCCAAATTAATATGAATAAAATACAGTCTCTAAAATGCTTGTATGCAAATGCTAGAAGTCTAAAAAATAAGATGGGAGAGTTAGAATATATAGCACTAAATGAGAGGTTAGATATGATTGGAATATCAGAGACATGGTGGAAGAAGGACAACCAGTGGGACACTGTGATACCTGGGTACAAACTATATCGTAATGATAGAGCTGATCAAATTGGTGGAGGGGTTGCGCTCTATGTTAGAGAGGGCATTGAGTCAGAAAGGATTAAAGTTTTGCAGGAAACAAAATTTGCTGTAGAATCTCTATGGATTGAAATTCCATATAAAAAGGGGAAGGCGATGGCAGTGGGGGTGTACTATAAACCGCCTCGCCAGAATGAACAAATGGATGATGAAATGCTCAAAGAAATCAAGGAAGCTAACAAAAGTTACAGCGCAGTAATAATAATTGGTGATTTCAATTACCCTGGTATCGACTGGGTCAGTGTCACGGCAGGGCATGCTAGGGAGATAAAGTCCCTAGATGAAATAAATGACTGCTTCTTGGAGCAGCTGGTTCATGAACTGACCAGAGGGGAAGCCATATTAGACCTAGTCCTTAGATCAAGAGATAAGGGTGTTTGGGCCACTTGGCAATAGTGATCATAGCATGATCGCCTTTGATTTAATTAGTGGAGGAGGGATAGTAAGGAAATCCACAGTACTACCATTTAACTTTCGAAAGGGAGACTATAATAAAATGAGGAAAATAGTTAAGAAAAAACTAAAAGGAACAGTTGTAAAGGTTAAAGACTTACATCAAGCTTGGGTGTTGTTGAAAAATACTATCTTGGAAGCCCAGACCAGCTGTCTTCCACGCTTTAAGAAAAGCGGAAGAAAGTCCAAAAAAAATGCCAACATAGTTTAAAGGGGAGGTCAGAGAGGCTGTTGCCAAAAAAGCATCTTTCAGGAAACGGAAAAAAGAGCCAAACGACGAAACCTGGAAACAGCACACGCACTGGCAAGTCAAATGCAAGGCATTGATAAGGTAGGCAAAGGGAGAATTTGAGAAGAAGCTTGCTGCGGAAGCAAAAATGTGAAATAAAGACTTTTTCAAGTACATTCGTAGCAAAAAACCTGTGAGAGAGTCAGTTGGTCCATTAGATGATAGAGGGGCACTAAGAGGCGACAAGGCGATAGCGGAGAGACTGAATGAATTCTTTGCTTCGGTCTTTACTGAGGAAGATGTAGGGATGTTACCCATGACTGAAGTGGTATTTAAAGGTGCGGAAAAATTGAAGGAAATATCGATACATCGGGAAGATGTATTGCAACTATCAGATAAACTGAAGAGTAGCAAATCACCTGGGCCGGATGGTATACATCCAAGGGTGTTGAAAGAACTGAAATATGAGATTGCAGACCTGCTATCAGTAATCTGTGAACTATCATTAAAATCATCTCTAATACCTGAAGATTGGAGGATAGCCAATGTAACACCAATTTTTAAAAAGGGTTCCAGGGGTGATCCGGGAAACTACAGACCGGTGAGCCTGACGTCATTACCGGGAAAAATGGTAGAAACCATCATAAAGAATAAAATTACTCAGCATGTAGATAGTCATGGCCTAATGGGGACAGCCAACATGGCTTTAGACAAGGAAGATCTTGTCTTACTAATCTGTTATGTTTTTTTGAAAGTGTGAATAAACAGGTGGACAAAGGTGAGTCGGTTGATATAGTGTATCTGGACTTTCAGAAAGCCTCTGACAAGGTCCCTCATCAGAGACTTTTGGCAAAACTAAAGAATCATGGGATAGGAGGCAGTGTACTACTGTGGATCAGGAACTGGTTAAAAGATAGAAAGAAGAGGGTAGGGGTAAATGGCCAATTTTCCCAATGGAGAAAGGTGAATAGTGGTGTACTGCAGGGATCTGTGCTGGGTCCGCTGCTGTTTGACATATTCATAAATTACCTGGAAAGTGGAATAACGAGTGAAGTTATCAAATTTGCAGATGACACAAAACTATTTAAAATTTTTAAAACCCAAGAGGATTGCGGAAAATTGCAAGAGGATCTTGATAAATTGGAATACTGGGCATCAAATTGGCAGATGAAATTTAATGTGGACAAGTGCAAAGTTATGCACCTAGGGAAGAACAACCCAAACTATGGTTACACGATGCAAGGTTCCACATTAGGAACCACCACCCAGGAAAAAGATTTAGGCGTCATTGTGGATAACATGTTAAAACCCTCAGCCCAGTATGCAGCGGCGGCCAAGAGAGCAAACAGAATGCTAGGTATCACAAGGAAAGGAATGAAAAATAAAACAAAAGATATTATAATGCCTCTATATCGTTCAATGGTGAGACCACACCTTGACTATTGTGTGCAATTCTGGTCGCCGTATCTTAAAAAGGATATAGCGTTATTAGAAAAGGTTCAGAGAAGAGCAACCAAAATGGTAAAGGGGATGGAAGGATACTGCTATGAAGAAAGGCTAAAAAGGTTAGGGCTCTTTAACTTGGAAAAGAGACGGCTGAGGGGAGATATGATAAAAGTGTATAAATTAATGAACAGAGTGAACAGGTAAACGTAGATCAATTGTTTACGTTATCAGAATATTTATTTATTTATTTATTTAACACTTATTTATATACCGCATCTTCCAGCGATCAGTTGCGGTGTACATTTAACAACAATTAACAATGCAGAGCTTGTTTTACATAGAACAGTTATAACTTTTTACAATGAACATCTTAACTTGAAACAACAAAGTGTATGTAAAATCTATGCGGAATAGTTCAATAAATCAACTAACACAGAAAGACTAGGGCTAGGGGACATGCAGTGAAGCTACAGGGTAAAGCACAGTTACTTACCTGTAACAGGTGATCTCTGGGAACAGCAGGAATTAGTCTTCACATATGGGTACGTCGGTACCGACGGAGCCTGCACGGGAACGCTGCCCAGCTTCCAATCAGAAAGCTTTTGGCAGCATCCCTCGCGCCTGCGCAGTGACTTCCCGCATTCTCCACAGCCTCTCTTCAGTTGAGTTTCAGAGCTGAGACAAAGGCGAGGAGAGAAAAGGAAGAAGATTAAAAAAAGATGCAACTCCTAGGGGAGGTGGGAGGGTTGTGAAGACTAATTCCTGCTGTTCCCAGAGATCACCTGTTACAGGTAAGTAACTGTGCTATCTCCAGGAACAAGCAGGAATGAGTCTTCACATATGGGGACTCCCTAGCTGGAGATGCCAGGGGGAGATCCCATAAAAATGCAAGTGCCCGGATCAGGGGTGCATTTTGTCTCCAGGAATCCCCGGCATCCAATGTGGGATGGAGGGTAGGAGTTGACAATAAAGGAGCTGTGAGGAAAGAAACAGCATAGCCAAGGACTAGGTGTTCTACAGACTACAGGAGTCCTTGGTAGATATGATGAGTAGCATTAAAACACATTTAATGTACACTTAAAATATGCAGCTTACCTACTGTATTGTAGGAAGTAGAAAGCATGATGGAGTCTACTGGATAAGCAGTGGCGGAATCTTCAAGGTGACCTCTCAGTAGTGAGGATGAAGGTCCAGACCTGGAGGTAGTAGATGATCCAGGTGTCAACTGGGTAGGATTAGACGTCAGGTCTTCAATGGAAAGCTTTATGGGAAAAGCTGAAAACTCCTTTAGGCATAAGGTCATTAACATTGAGGACTAAAGGAAGAAGACTGACGGAGTTGGAGAACTAGCCCAGTCCTGGCGGGAAGAGGGGGACTGGAAAAACCCCTATTCCCACGGAAAACAGTTGTGTACTCAAAGATAAAGATGTACACTGTTTTTCCTAGCTGGCGAGAGATAGGAAAAAATATTGAAGCTTGATGCTTCAAGGACTTAAAGAAAAAATGGAAGATGTTAGCACCAAAGTGGTTATTGGTGACTAACAGATTCTGCATCGTAATATGGTATGGGACGTACAGCGACAGACTGTCTAAAACCTCTAGGAGGTAGTATAGACAGTAAGGGTGATAGTGTGTAAGACAGACCAACCCTTAAGAAGCCCCCCATCAAACACATATATAGATAGGAATATATATATGTGGCTGGAATATATATCTGCATACATATATACAGGATAGGAATATACATATGTGGCTGGAATATATATGTATACATATATAGATAGGAATATACATATGTCCAGATGTGTATATTAGGATATGGGTAGTGAAATATATCAAATATATATATATATAGATATAGATATGATATACCTAAATATATGTAAAGTTGTGGGGCATGGTTTAGCACCACTAGAGTAATGATACAGGTATGTAGACATATATGGAGATGCTACATACCAAACAACAGGTTGAAGATACCTGTCTACCACCCAGCCCCATAATTGTACATGGGGAATATAAAAGAAAAAGATTCTGTGTTCTACAAGAGGGTGAACCCACTTGGGATATGTATAGAGAATCTATTTTCGTGGATTGAGGGATGCAGGAAGGCAATCCAACAAGAGAACCGTGATGTTCGCGTGAAAACAGATGATCATATGAATCTGTAAGGAACAAGGCGGGAGTTCCACAGAACACTGACATGGCAGATGTGCAGAAACGCAGAAGATGATACCAGAGGGACCTACTGGAGGGACCCAGAGGTAGCATGCGTAAAACATCAGCCTTGGATTTTCACGCAGAAGAACTGATATCTCGTGTTAACACCCCAGGCTAGAGGGTGTGGAGAACCCTCACAGGCATGGGAAGGGTTTATAAGCTTTTCCCTACTAATAGAGAAGCTTCAGAGACAAGGTCAATGCTCTATAGCAAGGCCCTCATAGTAGAAAGCTTCTCTGAAGACTGCAGAGAGCATTGTGCAGGAGAGATATGAGACAAACTGACTGAAGTCAGGTGTGTTGCCATATCCTAGGAGAGGAGATGGTTAGAATAATGCGAGAAAGCCTAAACGAGTAGGAGGATCCAAGATAGATGACGAATAGCTTGGAATCACTACTGAGGCTAGACAAAAGTTTGAACAAGGGATTGGAACTTGGAAAAAGTACCAGTAATACAATTACTGTAACTCCTGCAGGCACAGCTGCTGACGGAAACAGCAGAGAGATTGTCCTGTTCCCAATAAAGAAAAAACAGACAAGAAAAGAGAGGAGATATCCCTTCTCCTTGTCCGAGGAACGAGCTTGCTAGAGAAGCTTTTTAGTATGGTACCCCTCAGTCAGGGAAAAAACCCGGTTGAGAGGGTAGAGTAAGTAATTGGAGGGTGACGTACCCATAGGGTAAGTCAACTGAAGGAAAAAATGTTCAGTTGGGACAGAACTATCAGGGGATAGTTGCAACTGCTCTTCTAGAGAGTAAGAAGAGGAGAAGTCTGTAGTCCCTGAACAAAAATTTTCCGACAGGTTAGTATACTGAAAAAGAAGAGCACAGTGAATAAACTTCTAATGGGTAGAAGTGAACTGTAGATTACAATTCCCGGCCCCTATGGTTGCTGGGAATGCTGAGACTGGCCAGAGCTGGAGGACTTCAGGCTAGGCTGAGGCGTCCCTTGTTTAGGTACAGCCCAATGATGGTCAGGAGATGAATGAAACTTTCTTTTCTTAGGGAAAGAAGGTTTGGTAGGACATTTCCTACCCCTTGAAGAAGGAGGTGGCTTTGAATGGTCTTTAGTGGAAGGAGAGTCAGTGGAGCATTGAGCAACCTGATGTAAAGCCTCCTTATTGAAGAGACCTTCTCCTGTACAAGGAGAATGAGCCAGTATAGTTTGTGCCCATCTGCTCAAGTCTGAAGCTTCATGCCAGGCTCTGCGACGTGCTGCAATGGCAATAGCAGAGGATCTGCTAACGGACTCAAAAGAGTCTATAGAAGCACGAGACAAGAACCAGGATATATTCCGGCTGTGATTGATGAGCAAGGAATAATCAGTAGCCTTGGGCTCTGGTAAAAAAGGGGTCAAAAGAGACAATTTCTCTGTGACTTCCTGGAGTGTTAGACTCATGTGAAAAATATATGAAAGAATTCTGGAGGCCAGCATAGAGTTTTGGAAGGCTTGACGACCAAAAGCATCGAGTGTTCTTGAATAACGACCCGGCAGATAAGAAGAATGCTTCTTCTTGCTCTTAACTTTCCTCAGTGCCGATTCCACTACAAGGGAACGAAGAGAAAGTTGAGGCTTTTGAAACCCTGGAGAGGGTGGCACCCGGTACCGAACCTCAATGTCTGTAGAAAGTAGAGGAAGTCGTAAGGGCGATTTCCAGACCCTCAGAAGGAGATCCTGCAGAGCAGGATGTAAAGGAAGTTTCATATTTTCCATTTGTGCCGCTGAGCCATGAGTAGGATCACAACCAGGGATAGAGATATTAAGAAAGGTTGCCATATCCAGGAGAAAAGCCTGAAAAGACTTATCTCCTATGGGAACCATTCCTGGTAAGGCTAAAGAAAGAGCTTGAGCACCAGAGGACGTAGAGGGTACTGCATTAATGCCAGGTATCGGTTCCAAACTAGGCATCGGTGCAAGAACAGGCATTGACATCGATACTGATACAGGAGCAGTAGGTGAAGTTGCCATCGGGGACTGCTGCAGTGGTACCGAGATCATGAGGGAGTTATGGCTAGGATCTTCGGAACTGCCTATCTGGAAACGACAGGAGTCGGTTCCAGGACGCGTCGGTACCCAGTCCTCGAGACTAGATATCGGTTCAAGACTCGGCATCGAAGAAACTATCGATGCATGTCGAGAGGGTTCCGACGCCGGTGGCAGTATCGGCGATGCCGATACCACTAAGGCAGCCTGGGTTACATCGATCGATACCGACGGTACCGAGGATACCCGATGAGCACCCCTTGCAAAGGGTAAGGGGGTCCACCTCGATGCCGATGCCAGGGTATCGGAACCGATCGACGCCGGTACCGTCCCGGAGCATGGCTGGGATTGAGAGAAGTCAATGCGGTGCGTATCAATCGGTCCCGAAGGTACCGAGGACGCCCGATGACGATCCCTGGTGAAGAGTGGAATACTCGACACCGGTGCCGATGCCGGAGGCTCGGTACCGCTCGAAGCGGATACCACCCCCGAGCATGGCTCAGGTATGTTCTGTGAGGGGTGAGCCCCAGGAACATCCTGAAACCCCTTTAACGCTTTGGAGCCCGAAGACTCCCGCAGGGGTAATGCCAATGGATTCTTGAGGGTAAAACCGGAGCCGTCACCATGCTGGGCATGGGACATACCACTCAAGCATTGACTAGTCTTAACAGACTGTTTTTGGGTTACCTGATCCTGTGAAGTAGAGAAACCGGGTACCCTCACTGCCGAGGAAAAAACGGTATCGAGGGAAACTCTAAAAACTGAAGGTTTCCTCACAAAATTATCTCCTGACAAGTCAGGGGAAAAAGGGTCAGGACCCACACAGTTGAGACACCTTGGTGTCTAAAAAGAAACAGGTGTTTCTACATCGAATGCACTTCTTAGGAAAAGAAGGCTCCATAATGAAAAGGCCTAGTAGGCCCAAGAAGTTAAGGCAAAAAACTGAAGAAAAAGTTTCTCAGAATTTAGTCAAAAATCCACCGGCGATACCGGTGGCAGCGGGAAATACAGCTGCGACCACAAGAAAACAAAAAACTAAAGTAATTAAAGTAATTAAAAAGAAAAGTTTCTGCGGTGACAGGAGGACGTCCTGCCGGCTCCGCGGAAAAACGAAAACTGAAGAGAGGCTGTGGAGAAGGCGGGAAGTCACTGCGCAGGCGCGAGGGATGCTGCCAAAAGCTTTCTGATTGGAAGCTGGGCAGCGTTCCCGTGCAGGCTCCGTCGGTACCGACGTACCCATATGTGAAGACTCATTCCTGCTTGTTCCTGGAGATACTATTTAAGACTAATAAAAGAAAATATTTTTTCACTCAACATGGAGTGGAGGAGTGGCCTAGTGGTTGGGGCAAGGTACTTCAGGCCGGAAGGTCGGGGGTTCAAATCCCACTAGAGGACAGCAACCTTGGGCCAGAAGGACTGGGGTTTCTAGTCCCACAGGTGCTCCTTATGGTCTTGGGCAAGCCACTTAACCCTCCATAGCCCATGTTCCCTGTAAAATAGTTATCTCCAAGTTATAATGCCCTGTTCAATGTAATTTGAGTTTGTTCAATGTAAACCGCACTGATGCAGAATAGCACAGTATATAAGAGAATGTAAATAAATAAATAAAAATAAAATAAATAAACATGTAATCAAACTCTGGGATTTGTTACCGGAGGATGTAGTAAAGGCTGTTAGTGTAGCTGGGTTTAAAAAAGGTTTGGACAAGTTTCTGGAGGAAAGGTCCATAAATCATTATTAAGAAGGGACCCAGGATATCAATGCTTGACCCAGTACAAGCATTGTGGAACCTGTGTCTTTTGGGGAAACTATTAGGTACGTATGACCTAGATTGGCCACTATTGGAAACAGGATGCTGGGTTGATGGACCTTGGTCTGACCCAGTATGGCATATCTTATGTAAAGATCAAGTGGATCAACAGCTGTCATCTTACATCTTATGATCAGGAACTGTTGGTAATGAAAAAAGAATTCTAAGCAACACTGAAAGCATTACGAAAGAACAAAGCACTAGGCATTGACATTCCCACTGAAGTATTACAGCAATCGGATGCAGCTGTTACCCCACTTATAAGGCTCTCCCAGGAAATTTGGAATATAACATCATGTCCAACTGATTGGAAAAGATCTGTGTTCATACTAATACTGAAGAAAGGTGATCCGACTGATGGGAAATTATCGCACAACTGCTCTGATCCCACATGCCAGCAAGATTCTACTCAAGATCATTCAGTGGAGACTACAACCATAACAGGAATAAGAAGTGCCTGAATGCACTTCTCCCCCTTGTTCCACCCCTGCTTACACTTTCCATATTTGTGTGTTTGTGCGTTTTGTCTTGGCTAGACTGTAAGCTCTGATGAGCAGGGACTGTCTCTTACATGTCTGTACTGTACAGCGCTGCGTACAACTGGTAGCACTATATAAATGCTGAGGAGTAGTAGTAGTAGTAGTTTTTAAGCAAGGTTCAAGAAAGGCTGAGTAACGAGAGACATCATTGTGGATGTGAGATGGATTCTTGAAAAGACATTGGTATACCAAAACGATATCTATACAGAATGTATTTTATTAACTACGGCAAGGCCTTTGACTGTATAAATCATGAGAAACTCTGGGATACTTAAGAAGCATGGGTATACAAAAACATGTGCTAGTTCCCATGCACAGCCTTTTCATTAAATCAAGAAGCAACAGCTGAAATGGAACAAGGAGAAACAGGATGGTTTAAAATCGGCAAAGGTGTACGACAAGGCTACATACTTTCTCGTTACCTGTTTAATTTATATACAGAACAAATCATCAAAGAAGGAGGACTGTATGACTCAGCAACAACCTTAACTGTGCTGATGAAATCACTTTACTGGCTGAAAATGAAGACAGACAATCTAAAATATTTAGTTCTCAAGATCAAGGAACATAGGGCCAGATATTCAGTGCTGGTGGCTAACCACTGGCACTGAAGAGATAACCTGGATATTCAATCTTGAGGCCATATCCGGCCACCAGCACTGATATCTGGGTTTGTTGCACAGCCTCGTCTGCCGCAGAAGATAACTGGGCAGCGGCGATGTTAGTGCCACTGAATATCCTTCTAAGTGGCATTTATGTGGTTTACAGATCTGTAAACAGTGTAAATGTCTTTTTTTGAATATCGGGCCCATAGTTTTAAAATGGGCCTACAGCTTAACGTGAAGACAACAAAGATCTTGATAACAAAAAAATCCACACCACATAGTGTCACAAGGTAGACCCAATGGAGCCGGAAGAAATGGAGATTAGCAGAGAAGATCAGGCAGAACCTGATGATATAAACAAAAAGCTGTCAAATAGTTGCTATGAGCAACCACGGCACACGTGGGAAAAGGGTAAAAAGACACACCCAGCCAGCATGAGAATGGAGTTTGAATTACCCGATAGGGATCAGCTGAGAGGGGGTGGAACCCGGGGACAGATACATAAGGCACACTCACAAGTAGTGAGGGAGAGTGAGCAAGGACAGAGGTGGAAGCAACAGCCTCAGACGTGGGAACGAAAGGAAAGAGAAAGAGATATAGTGAGCCAATCTCATCTCCAGGACCAGAGTTGGTGGAAGGAGGGAAGTGAAAGAGTGAGTCAGCAAAATATACAACAGGACAGCATGAATGAGTCTGAGGACTTTGTGAATACACGTGGAGGTCAGCTGCTGAATACAGAGTGTGTGTGTGAAAGCCAGAAGAAATGGGGGAGGAATCATACTGCAGGTAACAAAGCATTCAAAGCTGAACAAGGCTGTTTTACACCTGAATGGGCTAAGTTCAGGGTTAACAGGAGAAGCCAGCCAAGAGCAGACATAAAGGGAAAAGGAAACAACTTCTTTCCTTGTGCTAACAGCTACAAGAGAAAGAAAGATTTCTTACCTTTTGAAGCAACTAATTCTGCTAGCAGCTTTAAACTCCCAGATTTCTCCCGAGTGCCGTTGCCAGCACTGCAATCTCCTACAGCTGAGCCAGAAGAACTAACCCTTAGCCGGTTCAGGGCAGGACACAAGCTGTCTAATACTGAAGCCAGTGTATATGGGCAGTTACCTTATAGTTTCCCTCAGGGAAAGTGCTCTTATAAACCGCTTTCAAGAATATATGGTAATGCCCAGCAGAGCTTTAGCTCAGAACCAGGAAGTAATCACATACCTGACGTGACCAGCCAGTTTGAGGCCAGCAGAACAGCTGACACAGAGAACGTATGTACAAATGATTATCATTTAATGCAATGTGATATTCCTAATGGGCAAGGAAGTCCTGAGCCAATGGAATGCTCTTTAATGGTAACTGAAGAAGAAGAATTCTCACTCAGATAAGGGAAATATATGCAACAGGAGGTTTAAGCAGTAAACATATTAATTGGCAGAAGTTCCCTTGGTTAAAAGTAAAACCTGGTTGCTTTGAGGTAGCAAAAGAAAAGGTTAAGTGCTCACAAGGAGAACTGTTTAAGTACTTTTCTTTTGATGAAGTTTAAGCTGAAGAAAGCAATTTTTGTTCTGCATTTGTTTTCTGTTGTTTGCCAGAGTGGCTTTGTTATTTGTTTACCAAGAAAAGAATACCCTCATTGGACGGGGAATAAAACCCTTGATTTGAAGTTTGAACTGTGTGCTTGAATTGATTATAAAAGGACGGTACAACTACCACCCACAAAGGGCCCGGCAAGGCTATCTGCCGTGTACACAGAGCCAGGAGGAGGTATTAACCTGTAGTACCAGTCTCCACCGGAGGGGCCCGATGAGGGTGTGACAATAGAGATATCAGGGGGCATGGTTTGGAAATAGCTTGGGCAGTCAAAAAGCTACAGGCCTGATTTGCGAAGCCTAAGGCGCGTGCTACACCTGTAAAAGCCAGCCTTACCCATGTAAAACCACCATAACCGTGTAAACCAGATATTCACCAAGGCGGCTGGAACCACTGAGGTCCAGCTACTTGCACAGTGCCAGGCGCTGAAGCCTGGGGGTGAAATGAGGGTGTGACCGTGAAACCTATCTAAAGCGGATTCCTGAAACCCATGTGTGCCGACATTGGACGTCACTATCCGCGTAGCCTTAAGTCCTACTTGAAAGACCGGACGCAGCAAGTCAAACGTGCTCAAAAGAAATCACTGCAGTTCACCGTCACACAAGGGATACAACAAGGTTCAGCACTATCATCTATACTCTTTAATATATACGTTCAACCCATATGCAATATCATCAAACGCCACAAGCTACATTACCACCTCTATGCTGACGATATCATGGCATATGCCCCAATCAACCTACAATCACCTGACATGACAACAATGACAAGATGCCTTGAAGACATGAGCATCTGGCTCTCCACTAACAACCTGGTGGTCAACTTTGATAAAACAGAGGCTATGTTCATCACCAGAGATTCCACTTTCATTCCACCATAAACAATCAGCATCCTAAACAAAGCCATAACAGTCAAAGATGAAGTGAGATATCTGGGCATTACCCTGGACAGGGCTCTGAACCTAAAATCTCACATTACTAAAACTGTGGCAAGAGCCTACCACCGACTGAGGATCATCAGAAAGCTCAAACCAATCCTTAACCAAAACCACTTCCGCACAGTTTGCTAAACAGTCATCCACTGCTTGACTATGGAAACTCATTATACCAAGGCCTCCCCCAGCAGACTATTCACCCACTTCAAATGGTGCAGAACACTGCAGCACGCATCACGGGCACTGTAAGATCTGAACACATCACCCCCGTCTTACAACTGGCTCCCAATAATGGCAAGGGCAAAATTCAAAACAATCCTGAACATCTTCAAAATCTTCCACCACCACTCGGTGGATGCGCTCCAGGATATAATAACCAGAGATGCTAGCAACAGACCAAGAAGAACCAACGATGGCAACAGGATCAGCACACCCACAGGTTATCACAAGACTAAGCAAACAACATCTAAGAGAGCGCTCTCGCTACTGGCGCCTGCATTGTGGAACTCCCTCCCTATGGACTTAAGGACCCTAAACGACACCAAAGACTTCCGCAAGGCACTCAAGACCCTGCTCTTTACCGAGACCTATGAGCAACTACCTTAAGTTGCCAACACCAGATACCACCCAAGTGGCCCAACATCTACTTACACCACTTGGCCCCAACTACCCATCCCCATTTAGACTTATAAGCACATAGTATTTACGTTTGTGAGTCGTATCCCCTCCTGTTAAATGTAGACCTCCAATTGTGTTGTGACCACTTTGATTGAAGGATAAGGTGGTATATAAAACTGTCTAAATAAATAAAGTGATGGTTCCTGGCACATAAAACCACTGATAGTGAGCAGAGAACCTGTGTAGTGGCGGAACAGTGCACAGTACAGCGAGTGGAGCACATGCAGGCCTGTACCCAAACAGCCAGACAGCGTAGTTACTCAGAGAAGAGCCACCAAAATGGTAAAGGGGATGGAAGGCTACTCCTATGAAGAAAGGCTAAAAAGGTTGGGGCTCTTTAACCTGGAAAAGAGACGGCTGAGGGGAGATATGATAGAAGTCTATAAATTAATGAACGGAGTGGAACGGGTAAACGTAGATCGATTGTTTACCTTATCAGAATATAGAAAGACTAGGGGACATGCAATGAAGCTACAGGGTAAACTATTAAGACTAATTAAAGAAAATATTTTTTCACTCAACGTGTAATCAAACTCTGGAATTTGTTACCGGAGGATGTAGTAAAGGCTGTTAGTGTAGCTGGGTTTAAAAAAGGTTTGGACAAGTTCCTGGAGGAAAGGTCCATAAACCATTATTAAGAAGGGACCCAGGATATCAATGCTTGAACCAATACAAGCATTGTGGAACCTGTGTCCCTTGGGGAAACTGCTAGGTACGTATGACCTAGATTGGCCACTGTTGGAAACAGAATACTGGGCTTGATGGACCTTGGTCTGACCCAGTATGGCATATCTTATGATCTTATGTTCTTATGTACTCACATGTAACAAGTGTTCTCCGGGGACAGCAGGAATCAGTCCTCACATATGGGTGATGTTGACGCCGATGGAGCCCGTGCGGAGCAAATCCCCAGCTTCCAAAGAAAGCCTTTGGGAATTGCTACCACACATTTGTGGTCCACTTCCCGCCCAAAGGTGCCATCTTACTCAGTCAAATGACATAGCTAAAAAGACGGCAAAACAAATTAAAAATAATTGGACTGCAATTCCAAGGGGGGGAGGAGGGAGGGCTGTGAAGACTGATTCCTGCTGTCCCCAGAGAACACCTGTTACAGGTGAGTAACTATGCTTTCTCTGGGAACAAGCAGGAAGTCAGTCCTCACATACAGGACTCCCCAGCTACAGGCTACCATGAACCTATAGCCCAAAAAAGGCTCCCTCATCGAGAGCCGCAAGCAGCTGCAATGAAAACCATAACCAGGGAAGTAGCACTCTGGTAGCCTGAACAGAGAAGGGTCGGAGGGTAGGAGTTGCCTAGACCCCAAAAAGGTTACGGAGTACAGCCTGGCTGAAGGCAATGTAATAATAATTTTGTGCATTTCTCCCTAAGTTATCCAAGTTTTTCTTCCCTGTTCTATGTAAAACTGTTATTGTTAATTATGGTTCCATGTAAACCGCGCTGATGCTAAAGAGTGCGGTATATAAGAAAAATAAATAAATAAATATAAATAAATAAATAAATAAATAAATAAATGTCCCATCGGGACTCCCTATCCAGGCAGTAATGAGCTGTGAATGTATGAACCGAAGACCAGGCGGCGGACCGGCAGATGTCTGCCAGAGGAACAGAGCACAGGTGAGCCACTGATGCCGCCATGGCCCTGACCCTGTGAGCTGTAACACGGCCCTCCAATGGAAGCCTCGCTTCCTCATAAACCTGGGCAATACAGTCCGCCACCCATTTAGACAGCGTACGCTTGGCCACCGCCTCCCCCAGCTTACTGGGGTCACAGGAAACAAAAAGCTGAGAGGCTTTCCGGTGACCCTGAGTACACTGAATGTAGAAGGACAGAGCCCTCTTACAGTCCAGGGTATGGAGGACTGCCTCTGCCCTACTGGCATGCGGCCTGGGGAAGAAGGTAGGTAGAACCACCGCCTGATTGAGGTGGAACGAGGAGACCACTTTCAGAAGAAACTTGGGGTGTGTGCGAAGCACCATCATATTCTTGTAGAACCTGGTATAAGACCTCTCTGCCATGAGGGCTTAGAGCTCACTCACCCTCCAGGCAGAAGTGAGCACAACCAAGAAAACCACCTTCCAGGAGAGATAACGGAGGTGGCACTTGGCCAATGGTTCGAAGGGCGGTTGGGTGAGCTGCCCCAACACCACACTGAGATCCCATTCGGTTGCCGGAGGGCAGACCGGGGGCTTCGACAGGAGTAGGCCCTTTAGAAACCGGGACACCACTGGGTGAACCGAGAGGGGCTTCCCGTCCACAGGGTAGTGGTTCGCCACTAGGGCACTGAGATGCACTCTGACGAAGTTGAATTTGAGCCCCGTCTGAGAGAGGTGGAGAAGGTATTGCAATACTACAACTACCGGGCAAGAGAAGGTGTCTACCCCTTGCCCAGTGCACCAAAGCGCAAATCTGCTCCACTTAAAGGCATACACCCATCTGGTAGACATTCTGCGGGAAGCCAGTAAGACCTCCTCTATGTCCTTTGGAAGGAGGAGCGGGGCGAAAGTCACCCTCTCAGCAGCCATGCCATCAGCGAAAGGGAGCTGAGATTGGGATGCAAAAGAGAACCCCCCTCCTGGGAAAGGAGCCATGGAGACGATTCCAAAGGAATGGGGGTCTCCACCGCTAGCTGCAGGAGAAGCGGGAACCATGGTTGCCTGGGCCACAGTGGGGCTATCAGGATGACTGAGGCTCTGTCTTGGAGGATTTTGAACAGAGTCTTGGCAATCAGAGGCGTCGGGGGAAAGGTATACAGAAGACCCACCGACCACGACAGTAGAAAAGCGTCAGCTGCCACCCTGGCTGGGTGTGGCTGTCTTGAGCAGAAATGGGGCAACTGGTGATTGTCCAGGCTTGCAAACAGGTGCATCACTGGCTCCCCCCAGGTCTGGAAAAGCCTGCAGACTACTACCATGTCCAGCTGCCATTTGTGTGGCTGGAGTATCCTGCTGAGCCTGTCGGCCGGCCAGTTGTCCTGGCCCGGCAGGTATACGGCCCTGAGGAGATTCCCCTGCTGGACTGCATAAAAGCACAGATCTAGGGCTTCCTGGCAAAGGGTATGGGACCCCATGCTCCCATTTGTTCACATAGAACATGGCAACTTGGTTGTCCGTTTGCACTAGAACAGACCTGTGGCCCAGACACTGCCTGAAATCCTTCAGGACGAGACGGATTGCACGCAACTCCAACAGGTTGATCTGTTGGGCACTCTCTCCTGGGACCAAATCCCCCTGTGTGCGGTATCCCTGGCAATGGGCTCCGCAGCCCAGCAGGGAGGCATCTGTGGTGAGGACCCTCAAGTTGTGAGGGACCAGGTCGGGCATCTCTGCCGCCAGGTGATGGGATGAGAGCCACCAGGTCAGTGACTATACTAGGCGCCTGGTCACTCTGATCCTGTCCTGGAGATGTCCCGTGGCCTGGGACCACTGGTCCCTGAGGCACCACTGCGCACTTCACATGTGAAGGTGGGCATCCGGCGTGACATGGACTCCAAGGAGGCGCAGCAGATGCCTTGCTGGCACTGAGGAATGGTACTTTATGCCCTCAGCTAGGGCCATGATTCTGCTTGCATTGTCTGCAGGCAGGAAAGCCTTTGATTGAAGGGTGTTGATCCTTGCCCCAATGAATTCCAGCTCTTGGTCGGGCAAAGGTTGGACTTGGGGTAGTTGATAACAAACCCCAAGTGTTGCAGGATCTGAGTGTTGCGAGTTGTGGACTGCTACACCTCAGGGGCTGAAGTGCCCCTGATAAGCAAGTCATCGAGATAAGGGAAGAAAAAGATCCCTTGGAGCCTGAGAAAGGCGGCGACCACCGCCAGGCAATTTGTGAATACCCTGGGGTCCGAGGCAAGGCCAAAGGGGAGCACTCTGAATTGGTAATGATTGCCCCCTACTACAAAGCGTAGGTATTACCTGTGACTTGGGTGGATTAGGATGTGAGTGTAAGCATCCTTTAAGTCCAAGGAGCATAGCCAATCTCTCTGGCGGAGGTAAGGCACCAATATTCCAAGGGAGAGTATCTTGAACGTCTCCCTCACCAGCAATTTATTGAGGTTGCACAGATTGAGGATGGGCCTTAGGCCCCCTGTCCTCTATTGCACGAGGAAGTACCTGGAACAGAACCCCTTGCCTTTGAGGTGGTGGGGCACCAGTTCCACTGCCTGATCCTCGAGAAGACCTGACAACTCCTTCAGAAGAAGGTTCCGGTGAAGGGGAGACATGATAGGCTCTCCTGGAAAGTAGTGTGAAGGCACTTGGGCTAGATGGAGGAGGTATCCCTCCCTGACCACTTGTAGTGCCCACGAATAGGTGGTGATGGCTCCCTATGGGCATACAAGGTGAGCCAACCTCCTGTGGGCTGCCCAGCTCCGGCTGGAAGAGGGGCCATGCTGCAGGAGTCAAAAACCCCCACCAGGCTGGGCCGGAGCCAGAGCCTGGGGTTTGGGGGACTTCTGCTTACGCGGGCCATGCCCTTGTCCCTTGGCCTTCTGCCCCTGTGGGGGAGCTGGGGAAGCCTGGTAAGGGGGGTAGTTTCGGTAAGCAGTGGATTTCCTCGGGTAAAAGGGCTTTTTACCCGAGCCCTTCTTGCGAGAAGGGGCAGAGGTCGTCTTAGAGAGCCGTGTCCTCATCATGAACTCGGTCTCCAGCTCTGTGGCCCTGTCGGTCATGGGCTTATCGAAAAGGTTCTCCCCTTGGCATGGGACATCGACCAACTTGTCCTGAACCCACTGCTCAAAGTGGGACGACTGCAGCCAAGCTTGGCGGCGTCCACCAATGCAGCCGCGGCTACTCGTGCCGCTGACTCAAACCCATCATAGGCCGCCCGAGACATGAACTTGGAACATTCACGGACAGCTTTGGATAGGCCCTTGAAGTGCTGCAAGGGTTCCTTGGAGAGACCAGCTGAGAACCCAGCGATTTCCTTCGCCAGGTCTCTCAGGTACATGCCCATGTACAGCTGGTACGCCTGGATCCAACAATTCAGCATTGCACCCTGGAAACACTTCCTGCCGAGGGCATCCCAGTTGCGGGCCCCCCTACCGGGGGGCACCGAGGAATAAGTCTTCTGACTCTTCAGTCGATGCATGGCCGACTCCATAACCATGCAGCTGTGCGCCCACTGCTGTTCCATGAAGGCAGTAAAACTGCGCTCCAAGGCTGCCATCCTGGACACCAGTCCCGGAGGCTCTGCAGCCTCCAGTTTGGGCCCGCAGCCAGTTCCCCTGGAGGGGAGTCTTCAACTAGGACAGTATGTACTTGCCTAAGCTGATCCGCATTTGTATCCCTGCGAGGAACCTTGGCTGGACGCTCCTTCACTGATGCCCCGGACAGGCGCTCGGGGCTCCACGACCGGCCCCGAGAGGTGCCAGGCCATTCAGAACTGTCCAGAGACGCCACCTTCGAGGGTTTTTTCCTTCTCTTCTGTTCCCTCAAGGGAGGCCCCCTCTCCAAGGAACCTTGATGGCACTCGGGTTTGGAGTGCTCCTCCCGCGTCGTGGAGGCCTCAGATGAGGTCCTGGCTCTCGGAGGCATGGGGGAGTCAGGAAAAATCTTATCATGCTGCTGCTGGCAGCTCCGCAAGGCCTTTGAAGACATCTTTTTACACAGACCGCCGGGTCGTGGTCTTGTCCGAGGTACCAGTGGCAGCAGTCATGTGTATCGGTGAGGGACATAATTTTCCCGTACCGATCACACTTTTTGAACACGCTGGTAGCCATGGGGGGAAAAAGGACCCTCTGACTCGGTCAGGATCGAAAGAGCCTGGGCCATGTCCAGGACAAAGTCGTGGAAGGTCATGTTCTCGGGAGGCAAGGGGCGGGGGGAATATGGTGCCAGGGCTCCGGGGGAGATGGCTCCGAAGGGACGTCTCGGTGCTAAGAGGTCTCAGGAGAGGCCTTGACGTCAGTCTCCCAATCAGAGCTGGAGGGCGTTGAGGCCGGCCCCGAGGAACCGGGGTCCTCCAATGGATCTCGGGTCGGACTCCCGGTAACTAGCTTGGGAGGACCGGACACCTGAGGATCGGGACCTGGTCTTCGATCGGTGCTGAGGGCTCATCCAAGCCTGGTGGTGGTTGGCGCCTGACTCAATGACAGGGGCTCCTCTGCAGTTGGGGGCCCAGTTGTCGGGGCAGATGATGTGGATGAACCTGACATCGTTGCCTGCTGCAATGCCAGGATGGCAGAAATATTCTACTCCAGGGCCACCATTCTGAATTCAATGCCAGAAGGCTCTGCAGCTGTTGGCATGGGCACCGAGGACCTTGGGCCCGACGTCGGCACTCTTGCGAATGCACCCTCCACAAGGACCATGGCCTCGAGGAGCCTCACACAGTCACCGCTGGCCGAGGACTCCTTCTTAGAGACCTTAGGGGAGGCACTGCTTGGAGTCACCCAAGTCCCGCCATGGGATCTTACCGGGTTTTACCAGTGGAACCTCAACTGGTCTCGGGGATTTTTTCTTTTTCTTTCTGGGGTCTGGGGTCTTTACACAGGAGCCACCGCCACAGGACTCCAAAGACCCCCAGCCTTGCTGGAGGTGCTCGGCTTGGGGCTCAGCGTCGGGGAAGCCGGGGCTGAGTCGGACCACAGGAACATCTCCTGCAACTCCAACCTTTTCTTGTTGGTTTTCAAAGTCATGGGACCTGGGCCGAGGCAGCATAAGTAGCAATTGTGGGTGTCTGTAACATACATGGTTTGACTGCAGTGATCACACTTTTTTTGAACCCACCGGGAGACATGTTGGGGGCCACCCAGCCAGGGTCGACAACCCCCAGGTGAAAAAATGCGCAAATGCCGGTCGAGGCCAAGCCTCATCAAAAAGAAGGGGGAGCCAAGGACAGCATCGGGGCTGGCGCCGGCTCGAGGCGAGAAGAGTAACCAGAAAAAAACAACTTTTATGGATAATTTTTAAAGGATTTTTCCAGGAAAAATGGGACAAGTGTCCATTGGGCTCCACGGAAAAAAGAAGACTGAATAAGATGGCACCGTTGGGTGGGAAGGGGACCATGCATGTGTAGTAGCATTCCCAAAGGCTTTCTGTGAAAGCTGGGGAAATGCTCCATGTGGGCTCCGTCAGCATCGATGTTACCCACATGTGAGGACTGACTTCCTGCTTGTTCCTGAAGAACGGGCCCTACATGCATATTCCCCATGCTACTGACAGAATCCATATATATGTCTAAAAATTTCCACGTTGAGATTTACACCTGATCTGAGGCACAAATAGATTTTTACAAAGTGCTTGTTTAAGCAAGGGCTTTACAAAAAGGATTAAGGGAGCTATTCTCCTTAATTCCCCACTGTTGATTTCCTCATCCAAAATGAAAATTAGCACAAATTGCAGCCTCAGTATCCAACTGGCAGCACTTATATGATAAGGTTGCAAAATGGCCTGGCTATGTATAGAAGTGCCAGCACTTCCACATGACAATTGCAAAACTGATGTGCATTTCTTAGGGGGAGAGAATAAAGTTCCCTCCTCAAGTCTTTCTGAGTACCTTCACGTGGTGACCCTGTTGTATAACAACTGTACCAAATCTCAGCAAGGTGACACTACAATTGAAGTATGTTAGGAACGAAGAAGAAAAATACATACTGGCCACATGTCACCCAAGATAAAAAGGTGCCCACCCGTAGCTTACGCACTAGGGCTAATGATGGTGGTTGCAATAGTGCAAGTGTTGCAGAAGCAGATAACATCCCTGCCACAGATAAAGGCCATGGTCAGCCTGTTCATGGACCCACTGTGGCAGGAGATAAATCACAGAAATTTATGGAAAAGTTAAGAGGATTAACTTTGGTTACGTGGAATTCTGCAGATAAAGAGGAAATAATGTACTACTATTTTTATGCCACAAACCCTATATTTAAAGCAAGAGGGTATACACAGAGAGTCCGCCAAAAGCTGGAAGAAAGAAGAAAATTGCCGTTAGAAAAACTGCAAAAAATAACAGATACAAATTTAAGATCTTTAATTTTGAAGATCAAAGAAAAGAAGTATGTGAATGATAACATCTTGAAGCAACTAAGGGATTCCGTGGACAAAGGAATACAGGGAGGAGGGACCTAGGTGACCCTGGCTTAGAAGTGAGGTTCACGACTGCCATGGTATACATAAAACTAATTAACTCACGATGCTGCACTAAGGAAAAGCAAATAGCATACTAACCAAAGAATTCCTTAGAATAACCCAAATACTCCACAGAAATTATAATAAACTCTCTCAACACACTCCCAACATAAACAAATTAGCTTTCTATTATACAAAATGCAAAGGGAGAAAAAGACCTTAGGATTACTTCATAACTCCACTATGCGGTGAAATTAATCACAATAGGGGAATATACAGTTCTTACATCACTGGTCTAAAAAAACTCCCTTTACAATAATTGTACTATAAATATTCAAATTTTAAAAAGTACTTTTTCCAAATCATCACTACGGCTTAACTCATTAACCATATTCATTATCATATTGTGCTATTTGGTTTTTAGGGATATCTGTTTTGTTTCAGAACCCCAGAGATTGATTTGGAGCCTGCGGTGCCTGTTCATGAAGATATGTTTTAAATTGTTTTGAGTTATGGAGCACGGTGGTAGTTGAAGGATTAATATTGGTTAATGAGTTAAGCCGTATTGATGATTTGGAAAAAGTACTTTTTATAAATTTGAATATTTATAGTACAATTATTGTAAAGGGAGTTTTTTTAGACCGGTGATGTAAGAACTGTATATTCTCCTATGATGATTAATTTTGCCGCATAGTGGAGTTGTGAAGTAATCCCAAGGTCTTTTTCTCCCTTTGCATTTTGTATAATAGAAAACTAATTTATTTATGTTCGAAGTGTGTTGAGAGAGTTTATTATAATTTCTGTGGAGTATATGGGTTATTCTAAGGAATTATTTGGTTAGTATGCTATGCGCAAAACTAACCCATTTGGAGAAACTACCCAGAATAAAGCTGCCATGTTAGTTACACTCAAGCTTTCCCACCTGTAGATTTGTAAAATGTCTCCTCCCTCTAAACTTGATGAAACATTCATGTGGGGATACATTCAGCAGACCCTTTCGTAAAATATTACTGGAGTTGAGCACATCTCAATCTTGGCGTCTCAATTCCGATCTCAATGTGCTATGTAAAATGAGCCTTTATGTGTTCTTATAAAATAGACTTAAATTGGCACCTGCTTACACCTCTTAACCTAGACACTCTGTTATAAAATTACCCTCCAATATAAAGGGTAGTTACTCACCTGTAACAGATGTTCTCCGGGGACAGCTGGAATCAGTCCTCACATATGGGTGACATCGGCACCGACTACGCATATGTGGTCACCTTCCTGCCCAAGGGTGCCATCTTACCTCAGTATGATGACACAGTTTAATCAAGCCAAAAGAGAAAAAAGAACTCAACAGGGAGGAGGGAGGGCTGTGAGGACTGATTCCTGCTGTCCCCAGAGAACACCTGTTACAGGTGAGTAACTATGCTTTCTCCAGGAACAAGCAGGAAGTCAGTCCTCACATATGGGACTCCCCAGCTACAGGCTACCGAAAAACCTGTAAAAAGTCATGAGCGACTGAAAAATTAAACCATGAACAACAACATCAGAGAACGCTGAGTGGCCGCAAGACCTCAGGGACGACTACAGCTTCGACCAGGGAGCCAATTCTCTGATAGCCTGGACACAGAGAAGGACCAGAAGGTAGGAGTTGCATTATTTCCCAAGTAGATGATCGGAGAACCACCTGGCCGAAGGTGCTGTCACGTCAGAAGTCCTCCTCTAAGCAAGTAATGAGTTGTAAAGGTGTGAATAGAGGACCAAGTGATGGCTCAGCAAATCTCCAGCAGGGAGATGGAGCACAGGTTTGCCACAAAGGCGGCCATAGCCTGCACATTATGGGCTGTAACATGGCACTCAAGAGAGACCAGCCTGTTCATAGGTAAAGGAGATGCAGTCTACCACCCAGGTAGACATGGTGAGCTTACAGACCACAACACCAAGCTTGTTCGGGTCAAAGGAGATGAAGAGCTGTAGGAAGCAGCAATGGGCATTAGTCCACTCTAGGGAGAAGGCCAGTGCCCTCTTACAATCCAAGATTTGGAGAGTGGCCTCCATCTTGCTCATGTGAGGCCAGAACTACCTCCTGGCAAGCACATGACAGACAAGGCCGCAGTCAGAGTATATGACCAGAACCAGGCTTTCTCGGAAAACCGCAGACACTTCCTGACAGAAGGCTTTGGGGAAAAAGCCCTTCTACCCGAAGAAGAGGAAGGCTTATGGAACTTACTCCTAGTATTGGGCCTACCCAGCTCACCTGCAGGGTCAGCAGGCCAAGGGCCTGGAGCACGGCCCTTGTTAGCCTAAGGCCCCCAAACCTCAGCCTGCACCACAGCCGCAACCTGGGGGGAGGGGGTTTGACTCCTTGAGCATGGCCTCTCTTCCTCTGCAAGGTCAAGGGCTGCAGCATACCTAAGGGCATTAGACATTCTTTGCTGACCGGTGGACCATCATAACCTCTGATGCCTGGGCCCTCTACGTAGTGAGGGAAGGTTACCTCCTCCATTTTGAGCAGATGCCCCCTCCATTCTTTCTCAGAGAACTTCCTATAACTCCTCTTCATCAAGACCTTCTGTAGCAGGAGCTCGAAGGTCTCACAGCCAAAGCGGCCGAGCCTGTCTCACCACCTCGAAGGGGCGAGGGGTTCTAATCCTGATACTTTGTGGTTCCCAGAAAGTAAGACTGCTTTTGGCCAATCCTGGATCTGCAGGATCTCCACTGGTCCTGGTGAAGGAGAAGTTCAAAATGCTGACCTTGGAATGTTGCTGCCATCCCTCTAGTGGGAATATTGGCTATGCTCCTTGGATCTAAAAGATGCTTATACCAACATCCTGATCCATCCTTGCCATCAGCAGTACCTCCTCCACTTTGCCAATGGAGGCTGCCATTACCAGTACAAGATCCTAACCTTCGGACTGGCTTCTGCCACAAGAGTGTTCACAAAATGCCTGGCGGTGGTTGCCGCCTACCTCCAACTGCAGGGGGTGTTTGTCATCCCATATCTGGACGACTGGCTCATCAAGGTCCGTCAGTCAGCACATCGCACCATTTTCATTCTAGAGCACTTGGGCTTCTTCATCAACTATCTCAAGTCTCATCTACAGCCGACACAGCATCTGGAGTTCATCGGGGCTCTCCTGGACACCATCCAGCCAGGGCCTTTTTTCCTCTGGATAGGACTTAGGGCTTAGCGCCTAGCAGCCCTCACCGCAGAAGTGCAGGGTTGCTTGATGGCCTCTGCCTGTCTCCTGTTACACATTCTAGGGCACATGGTTTCGACAGTGCATGTCACACCCGATGCTCACCCCTGTATGTGTCAGGCCCAGTAGACTCTGCACTCAGTGGACTCGGGTGATGTGGTGCTTGGAGGACGGGATCCATGTGACCACTCCTCTCTCCGAATCCCTCACCTGGTGGCTGCAGCCGCTGCACCTCACAGCGAGAGTGCCTTTTCAGGTCCCAGCGCCTCAGAAGATACTCAACACGGTCGCCTCCAAACTGGGCTGGGGGCCCCACTGCGATGGTCTGCAGACCCAGGGCATCTGGTCGACCTGGGAGAACCTCCACCAAATCAGCTTTCTCAAGCTTCATGTGGTTGTGAATGCCTTGCAGGTTTTCTGACACCATTTGGAGAGCCCAGGTTGTTCTCGTTCAGACAGACAATGAAGTGGCGATGTTTTATCTCAACAAACAAGGGGGTACCGGGTCATACTTCCTTTGCTGGGAAGCTGTTTGCTTCTGCACCTTTTCGAGCGAGAGCAGGATGCTCCTTTGAGCAGTGTACCTTCCAAGCCGGGACAGTCTACTGGTGAACCAGCTCAGCAGGGTCCTTCAACCACACGAATGGTGACTGGACCTGCAGGTGGCCAGCCACATCTTTCAGATGTGGGACTCTCCTTCAGTGGATCTCTTCACGAGCTCCACCAACGACCGGTTGGGATACACCCTAAAATACTGAGGGAACTTGGGGACGTTCTAGCAACTCCACTGACTGGCCTTTTCAATGCCTCGTTGGAGTCGGGAGTGGTGCCAAAGGACTGGAGAGAGGCTCATGTGGTGCCTTTACACAAAAGCGGAAGTAAGGATGTGGTTGAAAACTACAGGACGATTAGTTTAACTTCGGTGGTGAGTAAATTATTGGAAACGCTGCTGAAAGAGAAAATAGTGAGGTTTCTGGAGTCCAGCGGATTACAGGATCCGAGGCAGCATGGATTCACCAGAGGCAGGTCTTGTCAGACAAATCTGATTGATTTCTTTGACTGGGTGACCAGGGAGTTGGACCGAGGGAGAGCTCTAGATGTGGTGTATTTAGATTTCAGTAAAGCCTTTGACACTGTTCCTCACAGGCGACTTATAAACAAACTGAGCACCCTAGGGATGGACCCTAAAGTTACTGCTTGGGTTAAAAATTGGTTGGGTGGGAGGCGACAAAGAGTACAAGTAAATGGAGCTCACTCCGAGGAGAAGGATGTTACCAGTGGTGTGCCCCAGGGATCTGTCCTTGGTCCGATTCTTTTCAACATCTTTGTTAGTGATATAGCGGAAGGGCTGTCGGGTAAGGTTTGCCTCTTTGTAGATGATACCAAAATCTGCAATAGAGTAGACACCCAGGAAGGGGTAGATAACATGAGGAGGAATCTAGCTAAGCTTGAAGAATGGTCTAGAATATGGCAGCTGGGATTTAATGTTAAAAAATGTAAGGTCATGCATTTGGGCTGCAGCAATCCAAGGGAGCAATACAGCATAGGGGGTGAAGTACTTTTGTCCACTAAAGAAGAGCGGGACCTAGGCGTGGTTTTGTCTGATGATCTTAAAGTAGCTAAACAGGTACAAAAAGGCAACGGCAAAAGCTAGAAGGATGCTTGGGTGCATACAGAGAGGAATGGCTAGCAGAAAAAAGGAGGTGATAGTGCCTCTGTATAAGTCTTTGGTGGGACCTCATTTGGAGTATTGTGTGCCGTTCTGGAGACCGCACCTTCGAAAGGATGTGAACAGGATGGAGTCGATGCAGAGGGTGGCTACTAAAATGATTAGTGGGCTTCATCATAAGGCATGTGAGAACAGACGTGGGGATCTTGATATGTACACCTTGGAGGAGGGGCGGGATAGAGGTGATATGATTGAGATGTTTAAATACCTCCGTGGCATAAATGTTCAGGGAGAGAGCCTCTTTCAATTGAGAGCAAGTTCTGCTACGGGGGGACATGGGATGAGGTTGAAGGGAGATAGATTCAGGAGTGATATGCAGAAATATTTCTTTATGAAAAGAGTAGTGGATCCGTGGAAGTGTCTCCCAGTGGAGGTGGTGGAGATGAGGACAGTAACTGAATTTGAAAAAGCATGGGACAAACACAGAGGATCTCTAAAGATAAAAAGGGGACTGTTGTAGTTGTTATGGAAGGACAGACTAGATAGGCCATGTGGTCTTTTTCTGTCATCATGTTTCTATGTTTCTATGCCAAAGAGGTTCTCCCCTCAGCATAGGACATCGACCAACTTGTCCTGAACCCACTGCTCCAGGTCCGAGGACTGCAGCCACGCCAGGCAATGGGCACTAATGCCCACCACAGCTACTCTAGCCACGGACTCAAAGCCGTCATAGGATGCTCGAGTGACATATTTGGAGCACTCCTTGAAAGTCAATACCAGGATCCGGAACCACTGCAGAAATTCCTCTGACAAGCCAGCCCAGAATCCGGCAAGTTCCTTTGCCAGGTTCCTCAGGTACATGCCAATTGTTGAAGGTTATAAGTTACAGAGAGTGTTGATGGTTATGTTAAAGTTAGCAAAAGGTATATAAGATGTATGAGGTATAATGTAAATAATGGAGTGCATTTATTTATTTGAACATATTTTTTATATACCATCCCTTCCATCGATCAGAGGCGGTTTACATTGAACAACATTCCAGGGTCCTGGTTACAGAGAACATTTCAAACTATAATACAATAAATTATATACATATTACAAATCAGTTTAAATAAACCGAGATGTAATGAAGGCTAAGTCTGAACTATTTACATACTGTATTTACAACAGAGCAGAATACAGGCAGTTATTTGTACTAGGGGGAGGGCTGGAGGAGGAGAGAGGGGGGAGGCAGATGAGTTGTAGTATTCTGAGAAGAGGAGGGTTTTAAGTAGTTTACGAAAGTCCTGAAGGTCCTTCGTTGATCTTACAGTATCGGGGAGGGAGTTCCATAGGGCAGGGGCAGAGTATCTGAAGGCTCTGTTGCTCGTTGCATTCTTAGCTTTCCTTACTGAGGAAGGTATGGCGAGTAGGTCTTTTGTATTTGGATGGAATGTGCATAAAGACTGCATGACTGCCAGGCACAAAAGAGGAGAACATGCTAACAACACATGCAGAAAGCTGCAGGAAACCCCCACACTGTGCCAACAGTTGTCAGAAGGAATCACACAGATGGAACCAGGAGCCCCCAATACAGATAATGACATGGTCAAGTCTTGGCACTCACACCCGGAGCATCCCCAGACAGAGGATCCATGCCAGGCTCATGTCTACTCCCAGGAAACAATTTTACTGGCTTTTGTAGCACTGCGTTTAAGGTGGCTGGCAGGCAGATCCTTCTGAGAATCTTCTGCAAACTACAGGAAAGAGCAGGGATGACAGAGGAGGGGGGACGGGGCGCTGAGATTGTGTGAGACTGCTGCATTCCTCCAGATCCTTCAAATTATCATGGAACAGTAGCATAATGGTTAAGAGCACTGGCTTGGGAACCAAGAGACCAGGCACTCCTTGACGCCTTGGGCAAGTCAGCTGACCCTTCATTGTCTCAGAAAAATCCAAGTTATCAATGCCCCTGTTTAATGTACATTACCAAGTTTAAGTTACAATGTAAACCACTTTGACTGAAATGATAAAGCGGTATAAAAAAAACCTGTTAAATAAATAAATGATAAGATCATGGAGCTGAACCAATTTTCCCTCCTCCTATGGCTACCAAAAAGATTGCAGTCTAGTGGTGCCCCCCACATTGCACTCAAGTGAGAGAATCACGAGTGTTTTTATCAATCTTTTCCTCTCAGTTCTTCAGAAAGGAGAAAATCCATCCACCATCTGCTGGAGACAAAGAAATACTGAAGAGGACCTCTGGTGGTTGAGGCAAATAGGCATAGGAATGATGTAATTGAAACTTGGTTTTCATTGATTCTTTATCTCCACCAATCTACTGGTAGAGGAACACAACCCACTTATCTGGACTGGTCTAGAAGGACGATATGGAATGAGGGGTTATAGATGAGGTCAAAGGGCTAGTTTCAGGAGTAATCTAAGGAAAAAATTATTTACAGAAAAGGTGGTGGATGAGTGGAACAGTCTCCCAGTGGATGTGATGGACAATATCTGAATTCAAGAAAGCATGGAACAAGTTCAGAGGATCTCTAAGGGAAAGGAAGGGATTGCAGAGTTAGTCATTGGTGTACATGGACAGACTGGATAGGCAAAATGATCTTTATCTGCCATCACCTACCCTAGCCACCTTACTGGGCAGACTAGATGGACCATACTGGTCTTTATCTGTTATCATATACTATGTTACTATCATGTTCTATGTTTCTAAGTTTTCAGGCCAAAGGTATGACTCATGAACTGCCTGCCTTCCAAGAAGTTTAATTTAGTGTATTTTCTCGGAGAACCAGAAATAAAATATTGTACACATCTCTTTAATAGCATAAGCAAACATGTTATATGTACGGGACCCTTTGAAGCCTCAGTTGTTTACTAGTAAAAATGGTTAGGTTTTACAAGGCTTTCACAATTTGAATATTTTTTATTATTGGAAGTCATTAATAATATTCAGTGCACTTACCCTGTAGTATATGGTATATTGATGCCTCCCAGATTAATGCTTTCACATCCAACAATGAAAAGCGTTGAAAAGCACAACAAAGAAACACCACTACAAATCATGGCTAGTTTGGCAGATTCTCTTGCACCAAGTTTCAGCTTTTTAATAATATAACCTCCTAGGAAAATACCAACTCCAGCACTCGGGACAATAATTAAACCTAAAAACAAAGAATATTAAGTAGAAAATGTCAACTGTATCAAATCAATCTTTTATGACTACACACACAAAGGCACTTTTTAGATAATATGTGGAGATAGAAATGAAATGTCAAGGTCGTGATGTATACCATTTTGATAGTATTTTAGAAACGGCTCTGCGAAATGTGGAGCCTTTGATAAAATAGTACAAGACTGTACATGTATTTGCCAACAGGTAGAGTTGGAGGAGCCATTTTGCAAATTTACATGTGATAAAAATCAGTGGGTAAAACTCAGCACATTCCATGTACAGATACTGACACTTGCATGTTGCAGTTGATATTTCATGATTTACATGTGTAAGTGCCAGCACTTATGTATACTTCACTCATTTTGTAAACCTTCATGTATAAACGCTGCCAATTAACTACAAATGGCGCTATCTTTATCTAATTTCAGTATCAAGGGGGAAATTACAGGGAATTAAAGACAAACTAAGGAGGATAACACTCTTAATGCCTCCTAAAAAGAGCTAGCCAAAACTAGCATTTTTAAAAAAAAATAAATGTGCCAGGGAACAACTGTAAATCCTGATGTAGATAACTGCAGTCATACAGAATAGTTACTCACCTGTAGCAGGTGATCTCCAGGAACAGCAGGAATCAGTCTTCAGATATGGGAGATGTCAGCATCGAAGGAGCCCGGCGTGGGAACACTCCCCAGCATCGCTCCACGCAAGCATGTCTGCCTTCCCGCCTTCCAAGCAATTCTCCTCAGTCAGATATATAGCGGAAAGAAAAACTCTTGTAAGAGAAACGGTAAAGAACAAAGTGTATATGGACAACTCCAAGGGGAGGTGGGTGGGTTGTAAAGAGTGATTCCTGCTGTTCCTGGAGATCATCTGTTACAGGTGAGTAACTACGATATCTCCAGGAACAAGCAGGAATGCAGTCTTCACATATGGGACTCCCTAGCCCACGACTACTCAGCAGGAGGAAGGAGACCAGAAATACAAACAGAGTAAAGCAGGGATCCATCAGACTCAGCTCTTTGGGCACACTCCTCTTGGGGTAGTGGGAGATGGATGGTGGGCAGAGTTGCTCTAAACCTGAAAATGGTTCCTTAAACAGCTTGTCTGAATTGTGCATCTTGACCAGAGTCCCTGTCAAGGCAATAATGGGCAGCAAAGGTATGTAGAGAAGACCATGTGGCTGCCTGGTGTGTCATGACATGTCCCTGTAGAGAGAGACCGGCTTGCGCATATGCGAAAGATATGCAGTCAGCAATCCAGTTGGAAAGGGGCCTTTTGGAAACTGGGAGTCTAAGATGACTAGGGTCAAAAGACACAAAAAGCTGTGAGGATTTGCAATGATCCTTAGTGCAATTAAGATTGAATGCAATTGCTCTTTTGCAATCTAGAGTATGCAGTCTTGATTCTGCGTTAGAAGTGTGAGGTCTAGAAAAAAAGGTCAAAAGAGATATGGCTTGGTTAAGATGGAAAGGAGTAACCATCTTTGGAAGGAATTTAGGGTGAGTCCTGAGGACTACCTTATCATAGTGGAAACGAGTGTAGTGGGCGTAGTCCACCAGAGCTTGTAACTCGCTGACTCTATGGGCAGAGGTTAGAGTGATAAGAAAAACAACCCTCCAGGTTAGAAATTTGGGGGGAGCCATTGTTAAAGGCTCAAAGGGGGGGTCTTAAAAGTTGTGCGAGGACAACATTGAGGTCTCATTCTATGGCAGGGGGGGCATATTGGTGGCTTTGTTGAAAGGAGCCCCCGCATGAACTGCGCTACTAGTGGATGAGAGGAAATTGGATAATGCCCAATTGGGCGGTGAGAGGCAGAGATCGCATTCAAGTGGACTCGGATGGCATTATTTTTCAATCCAGATGAAGAAAGATGGAGAAGGTACTGCAGTAAATACTCTGCTATATAAGTAAATGGATTGAGAGCAGAGAGAAAATCTATGCTATTTAAAGGCATAGTTATGTCTAGTAGAATCCTTTCTGGAAGCCAGTAAGACTTCAGTCACGTTCTCTGGCAGCCCAAGATCAGAGAGGATGAAGCGTTCAGCAGCCATGCTGTCAAGCGCAAGGTCTTGAAGTTGAGATTTAGTAGTGTCCCATGGTCCCGCAAGAGCAGGTTGGGTGTACAGCCTAATTGGAGAGGTTGACCCTGAGTCAGACGAAGAAGTAGGGAAAAATATGGCTGGCAGAGCCAGAAGGGGCAATTAGAATCATTTTTTCCCTGTTCAATTGCAACTTTAAGCGTGTTTTCAGAATGAGAGGAATTGGCTCGAATGCATATAGCAGACCCTGACCCCAATGAAGGAGGAAAGCATCCAAGCTCTCGCTGTTTGGAGAGGGTATCCTTGAACAGAACTGAGGCAGCTGGGCATTCACCAGAGCAGCAAAAAGGTCTCATAGTAACGTCAAAACTATCCCCTCAACTTCTTTGCCCTCGTAAGGAGGATCCCTTGTGCACTGCATATGTCCCTAATCCGAGACAGTGCTTACTGTTGCCAAAGACGGTGTGCCAGGAGTTTGCCCAATTTACTACCAAACTCAAAATAGGTCTGCTGAACCTTTCTCAGCAACTGATCAATCTCATCCATTAGTAAGCCATTTAACTGGGCACGTGCCACCTCCACTTTGCACCACAGTCGTTCATTGGGCTGCCTCTGCCAGGCCTCCTCCCACTTCTTGAGCTCCACATGTAAGGAGACCTCAAAGGCCACCCTCTCCTTTTTCAGTTGAACCCCCCACTTTACCAACGCCCCCCAGATTATGGCCTTAAAGCCATTCCAAACCATCGCTCTGCTCATCTCGCCCCCTGAGTTCTCTGCAAAAAATAGCTGGGTTGCCCTCTGGACATCCTGCACTACCCACTCTTCTACCAGTAAGGAGTCATTTAATCTCCAAAACCACCTACCCTATTTCCCCCATCACCCGCCAAGACCAATATGATGGCAGCATGGTCTAACCACATTATCGAGTCAATTTTGGCTCTGTGGAGCCGCGCCTGAAAATCCCGTCCCGCACACAACATTTCAATCTGCGATTGTGTCCCATACATGGCTGAGTAAAAAGTGTAGCATCTCGATGTGGGATACTGCACACGCCAAGCATCTAGCATATCCAGGTCCTGCATGAATCTACGAAACAGGGCTCAGTCCCTCTCCTGCTCCTTCCCCTGACCTGTGGTATCCTTGTGCGTTATCGACAACCACATTGAAACCTCCCCAAATTATCAGGGTACCCATGCTGAACTCTATTATACCCCCTAGGCAACTATAAAAGTCCCCTTGTGGACTGCTGGGGTCACAGCTGTTGGCTAATATAAACCATTCTTGTCTTATTTTGACCCGCATCACCAGACTTCTCCCCCCTTGTCCTTGACCGTCTCCGCTACCTTTAATTTCAGTGCACTGGAAAACAAGATCCCAACTCCCCCTTTCTTTTTCTGCAACATGTTGGAGGCAAACACTTGCGTCCCATAATTCTGGCAATAGATCAGCTGCTCGTGCGTGGGCAGTAGGTATATCTCCTGAATGAAACAAACAGATGCTGCCTAGCATTGCAACTCCCTGTACAGTCTTTTGCCACTTCATCTGAGAGTTCAAACCCTTAACGTTAAGAGTGACCAACTTTAGATTATTCATCATCCCACCCCATCCCTCTCCCTCCCTCCTTGCTTGCGCACTTCCACCCCCTTATCTCCCCACCCCACACCCCTCACTTGCTCCCCTCTTGACGGACTGGAAAGGGGGGCTGTTACTTCTGGAGAGAAATCTGAAATTGTGAGTATATACTTCTGGGAATTTTTCTGAAAGGAATTGTTTTTCTTTTAAAGCTAATTAATCTGTGAACCCACTATTTTTTTTTTGTTAAATCAGTCAGGGCCTAGTAGCAACAGTTTAAGATTCAATTTAAAAACACAGAAGAGAACTTTCTGGTTACCTTTCATACCCAGTAGACAGCTGTAGTTTAAATTTCATAGTCACTCAGGGCCTAGCATCAGCAAAGTACTTTTAGTTTCAAATTAAAACACAGAAGAGAGCTTTCTGGTTAAATTTAGAATCCAGCAGAGAGCTTGTAGTTTAAATTTCATAATAGGTTAGAGCCTAGTAGCAGCAAAGAGCTATAATTTAAATCAAATCAGAATATAGTTTTCCTCAGCAGCACAGGACAAGGTACTGTGTAGCAGCCCTTTTTTAATAAGTGTTATATCCCTCCCTCCCTCCCCACACCCACCCTCCCCTGGGAAAATCACAGCTTTATAGGTACTTGCACAACTTAAAAGACAGGAGGTGCTCTCAGGTGAAGCTCATTACCCAAATCAGTCATACACCAAGGACCTGAGATTAATTAAGCTTCAGGTGAACAAGGTATATTAAACTTCTTAGGTACAGTTTTAGTGGTATAAATATCCATTGCACCCTTTAGTACATATAGAACTTAAAGATCTAAACACAAACTTAAAACTAAGATGCAGACAGCAGTCCAGCAGCGGGATGTGGGCTTTCCAGTCTTTTGCATTGAGTGTCACATGTATGATTTTCTCCCAGCTGGTGAGAGGTCTTACGTGTGCACTAGGTGCAAGGAGCTCTCTGCTCTCAGGGAACAAGTCCGTTCTCTAGAGGCTGGAGTAGCAGACTTGGAAAACATAAGACAGACAGAGAGGTACATAGACGAGACCTACAGGGATATAGTCCTGAAGTCCCACCTCCAGTCTGGCAGCATCCCTGTTGCCATGGAGGAGAGAGGTCACGTGACAGGAGAGCATCACCCTGGTGTGGCAGGAAGTGATCCTGTAACTAGGACCTGTCCTCCAGGTGATGTAAACCCCTCTCGCACCGAGGAGGTTTCTCCAGGGCCAAGTGCCCATGCGGGAAGGGTTAGGACAGCAGTTATAGTTGGTGATTCGATCATTAGGCATGTAGATAGCTGGGTGGCTGGTGGACGTGAGGATCGCCTGGTAACATGCCTGCCTGGTGCGAAGGTAGCGGACCTCACACGCCACCTAGATAAGGTCTTAGATAGTGCTGGGGAGGAGTCTGCTGTCTTGGTACATGTTGGTACCAATGACATAGGAAAATGTGGTAGGGAGGTTCTGGAAGCTAAATTTAGGCTTTTAGGTAGGAAGTTGAAATCCAGAACTTCCAGGGTAGCGTTCTCCGAAATGCTTCCCGTTCCACGCGCAGGACCCAATAGGCAGGCAGAGCTCCGGAGTCTCAATGCGTGGATGAGACAATGGTGCAGAGATGAGGGGTTCGGATTTGTTAGGAACTGGGGAACATTCTGGGGAAAGGAGGGGCTCTTCCGAAGGGATGGGCTTCACCTTAACCGGGATGGAACCAGGCTGCTGGCATTAACCTTTAAAAAGGAGATAGAGCAGCTTTTAAACTAGATAATAGGGGAAAGCCGACAGTCGTCCAAGAGCGCATGGTTCGGAAGAATGTATCCTTGAAGGATACTACAAAAAGCAGAGAGGTTCCAAAAAAGAGTAAAGTAGCCCAAATGCCCTCGAGTATGGAGCAGACAGAACTTAAAGATCCCAAATTACCCATGTCTACCAATAGCCAAATTAATATGAATAAAATACAGTCTCTAAAATGCTTGTATGCAAATGCTAGAAGTCTACAAAACAAGATGGGAGAGTTAGAATATATAGCACTAAACGAGAGGTTAGATATGATTGGAATATCAGAGACATGGTGGAAGGAGGACAACCAGTGGGACACTGTGATACCTGGGTACAAACTATATCGAAATGATAGAGCTGATCAAATTGGTGGAGGGGTTGCGCTCTATGTTAGAGAGGGCATTGAGTCAGAAAGGATTAAAGTTTTGCAAGAAACAAAATTTGCTGTAGAATCTCTATGGATTGAAATTCCATGTAAAAAGGGGAAGGCGATGGCAGTGGGGGTGTACTATCGTCCGCCTGGCCAGAATGAACAAATGGATGATGAAATGCTCAAAGAAATCAAGGAAGCTAGCAAAGTTACAGTGCAGTAATAATAATGGGTGATTTCAATTACCCCGGCATCGACTGGGTCAGTGTCACAACAGGACATGCTAGGGAGATAAAGTTCCTAGATGAAATAAATGACTGCTTCTTGGAGCAGCTGGTTCATGAACCAACCAGAGGGGAAGCAATATTAGACCTAGTCCTTAGTGGAACACCAGATGTAGTGCAAGAGATAAGGGTGTTGGGGCCACTTGGCAATAGTGATCATAGCATGATCGCCTTTGATTTAATTAGTGGAGGAGGGATAGTAAGGAAATCCACAGTACTACCCTTTAACTTTCGAAAGGGAGACTATGATAGAATGAGGAAAACAGTTAAGAAAAAACTAAAAGGAGCAGTTGCAAAGGTTAAAGACGTACATCAAGCTTGGGTGTTGTTGAAAAATACTATCTTGGAAGCCCAGACCAGCTGTATTCCACGCTTTAAGAAAAGTGGAAGGAAGTCCAAAAAATTGCCAGCATGGTTTAAAGCTGAGGTCAGAGAGGCTGTTGTTGCCAAAAAAGCATCTTTCAAGAAATGGAAAAAAGAGCCAAATGATGAAACCTGGAAACAGCACAAGCACTGGCAAGTCAAATGCAAGGCATTGATAAGGCAGGCAAAGAGAGAATTTGAGAAGAAGCTTGCTGCGGAAGCAAAAACGCGAAATAAAGACCTTTTCAAGTACATTCGTAGCAAAAAACCCGTGAGAGAGTCAGTTGGTCCATTAGATGATAAAGGGGTTAAAGGAGCACTAAGAGGCGACAAGGCGATAGCGGAGAGACTGAATGAATTCTTTGCTTCGGTCTTTACTGAGGAAGATGTAGGGATGTTACCCACGACTGAAGTGGTATTTAAAGGTGTGGAAGAATTGAAGGAAATATCGATACATCGGGAAGATGTCCTACAACTATTAGATAAACTGAAGAGTAGCAAATCACCTGGGCCGGATGGTATACATCCAAGGGTGTTGAAAGAACTGAAATTTGAGATTGCAGACCTGCTATCAGTAATCTGTGAACTATCATTAAAATCATCTCTAATACCTGAGGATTGGAGGATCGCCAATGTAACACCAATTTTTAAAAAGGGTTCGAGGGGTGATCCGGGAAACTACAGACCGGTGAGCCTGACATCAGTACCGGGAAAAAATGGTAGAAACCATCATAAAGAATAAAATTACTCAGCATATAGATAGTCATGACCTAATGGGAGACAGCCAACATGGCTTTAGACAAGGAAGATCTTGTCTTACTAATCTGTTATGTTTTTTTGAAGGAGTGAATAAACAGGTGGACAAAGGTGAGTCGGTTGATATTGTGTATCTGGACTTTCAGAAAGCCTTTGACAAGGTCCCTCATGAGAGACTTTTGGCAAAACTAAAGAGTCATGGGATAGGAGGCAGTGTACTACTGTGGATCAGGAACTGGTTAAAAGATAGAAAGCAGAGGGTAGGACTAAATGGCCAATTTTCCCAATGGAGAAAGGTGAATAGTGGTGTACCCCAGGGATCTGTGCTGGGTCCGCTGCTTTTTGACATATTCATAAATGACCTGGAAAGTGGAATAACGAGTGAGGTTATCAAATTTGCTGATGACACAAAACTATTTAAAGTTGTTAAAACCCAGGAGGATTGTGGAAAATTGCAAGAGGATCTTGATAAATTGGAAGACTGGGCATCAAAATGGCAGATGAAATTTAATGTGGAGAAGTGCAAGGTTATGCACCTAGGGAAGAACAACCCAAACTATGGTTACACGATGCAAGGTTCCACATTAGGAACCACCACCCAAGAAAAAGATTTAGGCGTCCTTGTGGATACCATGTTAAAACCCTCGGCCCAGTGTGCAGCGGCGGCCAAGAGAGCAAATAGAATGCTAGGTATGATAAGGAAAGGAATGGAAAATAAAACAAAAGATATTATAATGCCTCTATATCGTTCCATGGTGAGACCGCACCTTGAATATTGTGTGCAATTCTGGTCGCCATATCTTAAAAAGGATATAGCAATTTTAGAAAAGGTTCAGAGAAGAGCCACCAAAATGGTAAAGGGGATGGAAGGCTACTCCTATGAAGAAAGGCTAAAAAGGTTGGGGCTCTTTAACCTGGAAAAGAGACGGCTGAGGGGAGATATGATAGAAGTCTATAAATTAATGAACGGAGTGGAACGGGTAAACGTAGATCGATTGTTTACCTTATCAGAATATAGAAAGACTAGGGGACATGCAATGAAGCTACAGGGTAAACTATTTAAGACTAATAAAAGAAAATATTTTTTCACTCAACGTGTAATCAAACTCTGGAATTTGTTACCGGAGGATGTAGTAAAGGCTGTTAGTGTAGCTGGGTTTAAAAAAGGTTTGGACAAGTTCCTGGAGGAAAGGTCCATAAACCATTATTAAGAAGGGACCCAGGATATCAATGCTTGAACCAATACAAGCATTGTGGAACCTGTGTCCCTTGGGGAAACTGCTAGGTACGTATGACCTAGATTGGCCACTGTTGGAAACAGAATACTGGGCTTGATGGACCTTGGTCTGACCCAGTATGGCATATCTTATGTTCTTATGTTCTTATGTTCCCTCCTCCTCCCCTTGTCCTGTCTTCCCTTCTCCCAGGACATCTCCAGACCACTAGATCTCACCCACCTGGCCTCCTGTGTCTATCTTGTTCCCTCTGCCATCTCTCTTCCCTCAGCTCCCCCTTCCTCCTTCTCACCACCACAACTCTCTGCTCCCACAACTACCGCTCCCCGCTCCCTACACCCCCCATCCACTCTTCAAGCACAGCCCCAGATTAAAAGCCATATTTATCACCCATACAGGCATCAAATGTACAGTATTAGCTAAAGGAACAACTATAAGAATTACCAAGGCCCTGCATTTCAGTCAAGTTGGATGGGTGCTTCCTAGCTCGGCACCTCTTTCCTACCCCGACTGATACCACAGGTGTCGATGGCCGAAGGTGGCTTTCTTCCATTTGGGGTGGTCTCTACGTTGTCTTCCCCCATTAGTGTCTTCCAGGGATAAGCCTGTCACAGTGTCACACTCGCCTTTGTCAAAATCTTCACAGCATTACTCTGTGTCTGGTGCAGTATCTCTGGCCATTTATAAGTTTAAACCAAAGGGAAAGCCCAGCTATATCATATATTCTCCATTCTCAGCTTATGAAGCACATCACATATTTCCTGCTGATGTCGCAGTGTAGCCTGAGCCAAATCCATGAACACCTCCAACCAACAGCTCTCCCATTGCAGGGCTCCAATCCCGCGAAATTTGCTGGCAACACGCTCTTTCATTTAGTAGCTATGGCAACAGGCAATGATGTCCCGTGGCTAAGCACCCGGTGCACCCAATCGATGTGCAAGTCCATTCCCATCCATTCCATATCAGTGGCCTGGAAGATTGCCTTGGTAATCCGTACCACTACCTGCTTGCAGTCCATGAACTCAGTCTCTTTCAGGATACCTTGGAAGTGCAAATTGTTACGGCGAGAGTGATTCTAAGTCTTCCAGCTTATCCAGCATGTCCTCTCTCTGGTTGGCCAAATCAGCAATACACTGGTGTAAGCTTGCTATTACATCTGCCTGCTTGTCCAACCAATTTTTATAGGCCTCCAACCAACCTCCCAACTCACTGATGTCATGATGCATCTCTACCAGGCCAGCCTTGAGGTCCATCCACACTGTGCACATTTCCGCCCTCATAGTCTGCAGATCCTGCATGAGATCTCTAAACCACTCTCTCACCTCCTCTTGAAAGTCAATAGTGACAAGCTGTGGCCTCCCTCCTGTCCCTTCTTGCTCTGTGGATAGCAGGGCCGGCTGCACCGACTGCTTTTTTTGCTGTACTCCGCCTGCCTGGCCCGATGTGCTTCTGGTGACTATCTTTTCTCCAGCTGACCCTTTCTGAGCCGCCAGGTCTTATATGCGGAATCGCGCATATCTGGGTTTTTTCTTCCCAGCCACATCTTTAATGATAGGGCTGCTGGATCACCACGTTTTCGTGACTAAATGCCGATTTTTGCGGGGCTGAGCAGCCTGACTAGCTCCTGGGCTCTATGGAGCTCAATTGCGGCGGCGGCCATGTTGGTGTGTGATGTCCAGAAATTTTAAATTTTGAAGAAATAATGTTGATAAAACAAATGAAAAATTAGAAAATGAGATCTAATATTGAAAAAATAACAACCAAAATTCGTTGGTTGGAAGGTTTTTGATCAGTGATGCTGGAAGTCTGAATGGCCTGACTAAAGCCTTATGGTATACAGACTGATCTTTTTTCCTTCCTTACTTCTTATAATTATCACCACTATGTGAGTATGATTGAAGATAGAAAATAAAACATGCTACAGAAGATTTTATTTTTGTGATAGTCTGACAGAAATGGGTGCAGGGTTCAGTCTACTGGGTATCCCATGTAAATGGATGCTGTCCTGGCTAATGAAATTTTCAGCAGCTCCTGAGGCAATCTGTTTATTTGTTTAATATACTTATATCCCACACAATCCACAATATTCTCAGCAGGTCACAACAAACAAATATTTAATACAAATAAGAAAATAAAGAGTCTTAACAAAATTAAATCTAAAAAAATTAAGATTCATTAAAAGCCAACAAAAATAAACAGTGAAGGCTGATGCCATCGCAGAACCAGAAGAACAATGATGAGTCATCTAAAGCACTGAACAATATTCAAACCCAATGACACCTCTTTATCAACCATGTGACTGGGTGTTGGCTAGATCCAGTTTTGCAAGAGCAGCTCTTGTTTTTTCATTCCCTTGACTAGCACAATAAAGACATATGCTGTCCTTCTTTGTTTTTTCTACTCTTTGGATAACTGAACCCTAATGCAGAACAATTCTATAGGCTCTTCACATCAGACCACATGATAGGATCTGGTTGTGAAGCGGAGGGAGGCAGTTAGCTTAGAGCAGGGCACTGCCATTCTCATAAGGCCCGATTCTGTCCCGCATGTACATCTGGTCTGAACCGGACATACAAGGGGGATCGCGATTCTGATCCCATGGGGCAAGTCTAGCCCCGCGGGATCAGAATTGTGATCAGGCCTGTACGTGCAGGCCAGGACTGCGATTCAGTCCCGGCCTGCACGTACAGGCATTGCCCGGATAGCTCAGTCAGACTTTTAAATGGAGCCGCGGTGCCATGGCACCATTTAAAAGCCGCGATGCCGGCCACCACAAAATAAGGTTTATTCCCTGCAACCCGACCCCCGATTTGGCCTCCTAAGACCAGGGTCAGGCTGCGGGGAATAAACCCTGGCCCTCCCCTGCCCCTTCCGTGCCACGGGCTGTGAGGAAAAACATATCCAGGGAAGTTATTCCATCTCGGAGGAGGAATAACTTCACCAGCCATTTCGCCGGCCCTGGACATACAGGGCCGACATTAGAATCAACCCTGTACGTCCAGGGCCGGTGACCACCCATTGCCCGCCTGCTCTCCGCCCCCGGGCCGCCTCTTCCCTGCCCCCGACTAACTTCCCCGCACAACCGCTATTTGTGGTTTAGAATAGACCCCCATAAGGTCCAGACATTGTTTTAACTTACTCAGGAGATTTCAATGGGTAATAAATGTCAGCTATTTCAATGTGGTCTATGACTAGAATTTGCTGTCACAGAATTCAGCGGGAAATGTGAACCCTTTTGCTGAAAGTAGGCCCAAGCCAGAAATGATATGACCTTCTGCCTGCACAGGCTACCTTCCACTCTGGTAAAGCATTCAGGTGTTGGTGGCCAACAGAACTTAGCAGAACAAGCAAGCTGGGCAGGATGGGATGCAGCGAAGTGGGCCAGAATTCATCTGTCAATTCTCTGTTTTTCATTTATTGACTGTTGCTTCAGATTCATTGCATGTGACAAACAACTTGATTCCTCAACAATGAATATTCAAATTAGCTCAATTACTGTGATTGGACACAGGTGGGCTATTTAACTTATTATGGGTCTCGTTGAGGCACTGTTTGGACACAGAGCCAATTTGGGTTTGTTATGACAAAGAGCACAAAGCCTCTTTGTTTTTGTTTTTTAATTATTCTTTGGATAGTTCTATAATTGTTATTTAAAATTGAAAATGTAAAACATGTTGGACTGATCAGTGAAACAAACTCCTAATTCAATGCATTTTGAATTGTATTTTGTCGACAGCAAGATATGAAAAATGCAAAAAGGACTTTATCTTCATTTTCATGCTTGCTGGACATTATGGTGCATGTTTACTAAACTATGCTGCTAGCGTGGGGCACCATGGTAAAGTCCCATGCCTCCATGCTAAGGTTTGGGCATGAACATGCACTAATGTCACATCTTTCAATAAACATACCCCTAAGTCATTAAAAACAGAAATGTACTAGAGCTACAAATGGCCATTCCATGCACACTAATTCCAGAGATTACACAACATAGGTGGTGATTATGCATGCATCTTTAAACAACCTGCCAAATAAGCAGGAGTCTTCACTTCCTAGATCTAAATGGCAGGCCTAACCTTCTTTGAGAAAGAAGTTGGGGAGAGCGGGGCGGGAAGAGGATAAAAGTGATAAAAAAGGTAAAAGCATATCCTTATTAAATAAACAGTCAAATAAAAGAATAAAAAATTAAAAAAATAAAAGCAAATTAAAAAAAGAACACATGGACTAAAAATAAAATTATAAAAATAAACGGAAAAATCCATTTCTTGATTAAGTCCATTGGGTTTCAAAGTCTGAAGTTCAAAAATGTGTCTTTGATCCAAACGCAACAAAATCCGCCTTTGTGCATCTGAACAAGATTTTGAAATCCAGGCCCAAGATCTGAGACAGCGATTTCAATCCAGAGGGTACCCAGATGACTGCATAAGAAAAGCTTATCATAGAGCCCACACGTCCAGAAGAGCTTCTCTTCTTCAGAGAAGACAACTCCAAGTGAAGAAAAATTAGTTTGAGCTCTTATCTTTTCTAACTTTACACATGACATTGCATGGATTATAAAAGAAGAATGGCACTTGTTAGAGCCAGTATCATCTTTGAATGCGTTACGTCCGATCATTGCTTCTAAAGAAATTGTAACCTTTGTAACATCTTGGTTCCTTCAGCGTTAGCCAAACCTCAAATCTGTCCCAGAATGAGGGGTCATTTTTCATGTGGCCGATGCTCCATTTGTGCACATTATTTGGTTTTGAGGGACCAATTCCAACACCCTTCAAATTCTTAAGAACATAACATATGCCATACTGAGTCAGACCAAGGTCCATCAAGCCCAGTATCCTGTTTCCAACAGTGGCCAATCTAGGTCATACGTACCTAGCAGTATCCCCAAAAGACACAGGTTCCACAATGCTTGTATTGGGTCAAGCATTGATATCCTGGGTCCCTTTTTAATAATGGTTTATGGACTTTTCCTCCAGGAACTTGTCCAAACCTTTTTTAAACCCAGCTACACTAACAGCTGTTACTACATCCTCCGGTAACAAATTCCAGAGTTTGATTACACGTTGAGTGAAAAAATATTTTCTCTTATTTGTCTTAAATAGTTTACCCTGTAGCTTCATTACATGTCCCCTAGTCTTTCTATATTCTGATAGCGTAAACAATCGATCTACGTTTACCCGTTCCACTCCATTCATTAATTTATAGATCAAGATGGATGATTTTTCAAACTGCGAAACACAATATGCCATCTATTTGATTATGTGTCCTTGTAAGTTGTGTTATATAGGAAAAACAAAACGTAGTGTGAGAACACGAATTACAGAACATAAAAGTTGCATCAAATGATGAATTGCTGATAAACCTCTGGTTGATTAATGGTTAGCTATGGATCACTCCATCACAGACTTAAAAGGTTTTGTGATTAAAGTCATTAGACCCCATTGGTGGGGTAGACATGTTGACAGGATTTTGTTGCATTTGGAGCAAAGATACATTTTTGAACTTGGGACTTTGAAACCCAATGGACTTAATCAAGAAATAGATTTTTCTGTTTTTTTATCATTTTTTCTTTAGTCCATAGGTTCTTTTTTTAATTTGCTTTTATTTTTTTAATTTTTTATTCATTTGACTGTTTATTTAATAAGGATATGTTTTTACCTTTTTATCAAATTTATCCTCTTCCTGACCCTCTTTCCCCCTTCTCCTCCCCTCCCTCCCCCTCCCCCTCTTCTCCTCCCCTTCCACCTTCCACCTTCCCCCCATTTTCCCCTTCCCCACTCCCCTTCCCTCCTTCTCTCTCCCCTCCCTCCCCTCTTTCTTTCTCCCTCTTTCTCTCTCTCCCCTCCCCCTTCTCTCCTTCCCTCTTTTAGGTATTCACTTAATTGAAGGAGACTATCTGTTTACCATAGATTTTCTTTTTTTCTTTTTAACCATTCATGGTGTTTATTGCTTTTTATATTTTTATTAGCTCAACTTTATTCTAGGCCCTTTGGGTTTCTTCATGCATCTCGCCCCTTAGCCATTTACATTGTCTTCTTAATTTTATTTCTATAAGCTCTGCAATTTAGGGTTTGCTGGATTTTTTACGTTTGTTTGCCCTCCGGAGGCCATGTTCCAAAGTTTGTATTTTATTTGTTACCCTGCTACCCCACTACTTTGCTTTCACATTTTTTATATATATTTAACATTTGATATATTTTTAACATTTGATTTTTATTTTTTTCTATCTTTATACATGCGCTTATTGACCTGTATGTTCCTTTTACAGACACAAATTCTGACTCTGACTTTCGCATCTTTACAGTTCCACTTTGTGCTAAATACCAGTTATTTAACAACTCTTGTAAGTTACTGTTTCTTTCTTCCTTATTCAGTAATACAAATACAATGGTCCTTACACATGATCCTTTTATGGTCTTATTTTGGTCCTCCTCACTCCTTTGCTATTTTAGCAGTTTTAATGTTTTATGCTCTTCTTTTTAGCATTAGTTTTTAGGATGTACTTTTTTCCTTGTTTCTTCTCATAGATTTCTTGGCTTTCCTTATATGAGTTTTTATCATTGATTTGATGTCAGTCTAGTATTTACTTATTTATTTATTTAATTTTATGGGTACGGTTTTAATGGTTTTTATTATTTTTAGTTAGTTAGTTATTAAATAATGTTTATTACGTTTTTCATTTTTTATGTTTTAATAATATTTTTTATGTATTCATTATGTTTTTTAGGTTTGCACTCCCTGAAGAAGGCCTCTTGTCGAAATGTGTAGGAGTTGGTTCAGAGTAAATAAAGAGCCTTGATCACTTGTCCACAGACCTGCTCTTTTTGTTCCTATACCTGAGGTGGCCAGTCACCTGGCGCCATTGAGTGCAGAGCATCCACTGTGCCTGACGAATCCAGAGTCTTGCCAGTGGTGTCACATGGATTGTAGAGGCCATATGACCGAGGTGGCACAGCATTTGATGAGGTGTGATGAAGGAGGAACTCTGAATCTCGTAAGACAGGGCTACCAAATACTGGGCTCTGTTCTCCGGCAGAAAAGCTTGAGCCCGAGTGGGATCTAGTAGAGCCCCAATGAACTTGTGAGGGCTGTAGATGGGATTTGGGGTAGCTGATCATGAAGCTGAGATGCTCCAGGTCCTGGATGGTCAGCTAGGTTGAGCACTGGACCTCCGCCAATGTTCCAGCCGTGATCAACCAGTCATCTAGATAAGGGAAGATAAAGGTCCCTTGGGTGCGGAGAAAAGCAGCTACTACTGCCAGGCACTTGGTAAAGACCCTGGGGGAGGAGGTAAAGCTGAAGGATAGTACTCAGTATTGGCGGTGATGTCCGCTGAGTATGAAACGGAAATACTGCCTGTGGAGGGGGTAAATGAGGATGTGAGGATATGTATCCTTGAGATCCAGGGAACATAGCCACTCTTGAGGTCAAAGGTAGGGTAATAGCATTCCCAGAGACACCATCTTGAACTTTTCCCTCATCAGAAACCGGTTGAGGTCCAGAATGAGCTGAAATGAGGTTGGAGGTCCTGAATGACCTGAAAACCTCTTATTTTCTTTGGAACCAGGAAGTAGTGGGAGTAGAAACCCCTTCCTGTTTGAGAAGGGGAACTGGTTCCACTGCCTGGTTGGCTAGGAGGGAGTGGATCTCCTGCTGGAGGAACGTGCAGTGGTGCGGGTCAAGTGGGTACTCCTCTGGGAATAATGGAGGAGGAAGCTGATCGAAGTGCAGTAGGTAGTTGTCCTGGACTATCTTGAGGCCCCAAGAGTCGGTTGATATCCTTGGCCACCTATGGGCAAAGTGGATCAGTCTTCCTCTTACCTGAGACGGAACAGCTTCCAGGAGGGGAAGAAGAGCAATGTCCCTGAAGAAGGAGTCCAAATCCACCCCCTGGCTGTGATGCTAGTTGGGACTTCAGGACCTTAGGACGGTGTGGTTGATGCTGTTGCTGACCCTTCTGCTGTTGGCTCTGCCGTGGCTGCATGTAGGATTCATATGGGCTGTAGGAGCCATAGGACTTCTTTTTCTTGGGGTAGTAGGACTTCTTCCCAGAGGATTTCCGCTTGGAAGGGTCAGAGGTCTTTCTGGAGAGCTGCATCATGGTGAGCTGCTCTCTCTCTGCAGCTCACCAGCCTTCTCCTCCTTCGGTTTTCCAAAGAGGTTTTCGCCCCTGCAGGGGATGTCTGCCAGTGTGTCCTTGACCCACTGCTCCAGGTCCAAGGCCTGCAGCACTCAAGGTGATGGGCCCCGATGCCCACAGAGGCCAACCAAGCCACCAACTCAAAGCCATCATATGCCGCTTGAGCCATGAACTTGGAGCAGTTCTTGGTTTTTGAGATCCCATGTCAGGATAGGTAGTTGGAGTGGAGGCTTGGCCTTTCATTAACTGGTAAACTAGTGGATGAACAGAAATGGGTTCCTATCAATTGGAAGATGCAAAGCAGTGATGGCGGAGAGTTGATATCACTGTTTGTAGATCTGAGTGTGAGAGTGAAGCAGGTAAACAAGGACTTGACCCAGGGATGGGTGACCGGGTCCAGGAGTTTTCCTTTAGCCCACTTGGTAAAACACAATTATTTTCAGTGGCAAGAGTCACGTTGCCAATTTCTTGAAGCAAAAATGACATTGCACACTTGGTTAGACAGAGAGTTTCTCTGATAAAATAGACAAACTTTCCAGGCTGCTAGCAAGAGACAACTGAGGATGGAGTGCAACAATTTTCCCTGGTTCTGTGAGAAGAAAGGGATCTGTTCTGAGAGGTTGTGGAACTTACTCAGTTAAGGCCAGGAGGTGTGGGTACCAGATTTGCCGATGCCACTAGAGGGCTAAGAGAATGAGTTTCTCATTGTTTTCCTAAGCCTTGAACAAGACTCGGCTGATTAGAGAAAATGGAAGAAAAGTGTACAACAGCCAGTGGCTCCAGCTGATGGCAAACACAACATGGGCCCATCGGTGTGGACTGGGCCATAAAGAGCAGAAGAGAGGGCATTTGGCATTCTCGACAGTGGTGAAGAAAACGTTGACTGCCTTCCCTTTGATCAAACAGAAGAAACACCATAAGTGTGTTCCAAATGGTTCTTGTCTCTGACTGATCGACCAGGGTACTCCACTGCTGACCAGAGTCCCTGGGCACTCGATCCAGGCAATCTGCCTCCTAGGTGGACACTCTTGCATCAGTGGATATCACTAACCAGATGGGAGATCCCAGTTCCATACCAGTCAACAGATGATGATTCAGCCACCAGCATAAACTGGATGTGACCACCTGATCCAAAAAAAAGACAAACCATCTGGTCTCTGAGATCACAGAATCCAGCAAGTCAACAGGAAGGACTGAAGGAGTCACATATGAAATTGAGCCAGTGATGCCAAATCCAAGGTCGCCAACATCAATCCGAAAACCTGCACATAGTCCCAGGCCCTCAGAGCCCTCTGTGCAATCAAAGCCTGAATGTGAGAGTGCAACTTGACCATCCTCTGCCTCGACAAAGAGTAGTTACTCACCTGTAACAGGTGTTCTCCAGCAGCAGCAGGAATCAGTCCTCACATATGGGTGTCATCGGCACCGATGAAGCCCCAGCGGAGCATTTCCCCAGCTTTCTATGAAAGCCTTTGGGAATGCAGGCATGCACGCGCAGTTCCCTTCCCGCCTAAAGGTGCCATCTTACCTCAGTCAAATGACATAGCTAAGAACAGCACACAAAAATGAAAAAATAAACTATGTACAACTACAACTCCCAGGGGAGGAGGGAGGGTTGTGAGGACTGATTCCTGCTGCTCCTGGAGAACACCTGTTACAGGTGAGTAACTACTCTTTCTCCAGGACCAAGCAGGAAGTCAGTCCTCACATATGGGTGACTCCCTAGCACTGGGCTACCAGGAACCCAGGCTGAACAAGAGGACTCCCTCTAGTACCAGCTGCACAGAAAGGCTTTTCACTGACAGAACCTCCACCGGTAGCCCAACAGAGGGCAGGAGTTGCCTAAACCTCAAAGAGATTCCGGAGTACTGCCTGGCCAAAAGCACTGTCCCTACGGGACTCCCTCTCCAGACAGTAATGGGCCGCAAAAGTCTGGCTTGAAGACCAAGTTGCAGCCCTGCAGATGTCTACCAAGGGCACAGAGCGGAGATGAGCCACTGAGGCAGCCATTGCTCTGACACGGTGGGCCGTAACCCGACCCTGCAAAGGAAGGTCAGCCGCCCTGTAAGCCCAGGTGATACAGTCAGCCACCCAGGTGGACAAGGAATGCTTGGACACAGCCAACCCCAAGTTATTAGGGTTGAAAGAAACGAAGAGCTGAGTAGCCCTTCTATGCCCATGCGTACGGTCAAGGTAGATGGATAAGGCCCTCCTACAGTCCAGGGTATGCAAGACTGCTTTAGCCTGGCTTGCATGAGGCCTAGGGAAGAATGTTGGAAGAACCACCTCCTGATTGAGGTGGAAAGAGGAGACAACTTTTGGGAGGAACTTTGGATGAGTCCTGAGGACCACCCTGTTCCTATCCTATAAATCCTAGTGTAAGGCCTATCACAGACCAGGGCCTGAAGCTCACTCACCAGCCTAGCCGAAGTAAGGGCTATCAGCGTAGTGGGCAAGTAGCCTTCGGCTCAAATGGTGGGCGAGTCAGTTGCTGCAAGACCACATTCAACTCCCACTCAGGGGCAGGAAGACGGATTGGAGGCTTGAGCAAAAGCAAGCCCCGGAGAAAGCGGAACACCAAGGGGTGAACCGACAGAGAATGTCCTTCCACCAGTGAGTGGTGAGCTGCTAGAGCTGAGAGGTGGACCCGAACAGAATTGGACTTGAGTCCCTGATTGGACAAGTGCAGTAAGTACTGAAGCACCACTGGTACAGTACAGGAGACAGGATCCTCTGTACGTAGCTGACACCACACAGAAAACCTCTTCCACTTGAGAGCATAGGTTTTCCTAGTGGACTGTTTCCTAGAGGCTAGGAGAACCTCCTGAACTTCCTGAGGGAGGCCCCAGGGAGCCAAAACTACCCTTGCAGCCTCCAGGCCATCAAATTGAGAGTTTTGAGATTGGGGCGCAGAAGGGAACCTTGATCCTGAGAAAGAAGGTCGGGTTGCAACCCCAGAGGCAGTGGGGGATCCACTGCTAGCTGAAGCAGTAGTGTTAACCAAGGTTGCCTCGGCCACCTGGGGGCCACCAACAGGACTGAGGTCTTGTCCTGAAGAATCTTGAAAAGGGTTCGGGCCACCAAGGGCGTGGGAGGAAACACATGCAGGAGGCCCTGAGACCATGGAATCAGAAAAGCATCTGCTGCTATCCGCAGAGGATGCAGTTGCCTGGAGCAAAACTTTGGGAGTTGCTTGTTTAGTTGACTGGCAAAGAGGTCTATCAAAGGGAGACCCCATTTTAGGAAGATCTTTTGAACAACCAAGGGATGCAGCTGCCATTCGTGGGGCTGAAAAATTCTGCTCAACCTGTCTGCCAGGTAGTTTTCCTGGCCTGGCAGGTACACAGCCTTGAGGAGCATGTTGTGCTTGAGGGCAAACGAACAAAGGTCCTGAGCCTCCCGGCAAAGGAGTCTGGACCCCGTCCCACCCTGTTTGTTCACATAAAACATGGCTACCTGGTTGTCTGTCTGAATCAGGACAGACTGATGAGCCAGGGCATGAGAGAAAGCTTTGAGAGCTAGGCGAAGAGCCCTGAGTTCCAGGAGATTGATCTGCTGTGCCGCCTCCTAAGGAGACCACAGGCCCTGGGTGCACTTGTCTAGACAATGAGCTCCCCAGCCCTGCAGGGAGGCATCGGTGGTCAGTACCACTGTGTACCCAGGAATCTGAAAGGGCACGCCCTGTAGAAAATTGGGTGGGTGCAACCACCAGCTGAGGGAGTTCAGAAAATGTCTGGACACCCTTATCCTGTCTCTGAGGCTGCCTGTGGCTTGTGACCACTGAGTCCGAAGGCACCACTGGGCAGGCCTCATATGGAGCCTGGCATTGGGGGTCACATGCACTGTCGAAGCCATGTGGCCAAGCAGCCTTAAGCAGAGCCTGGTGGAGACCAGTGACCTGCTGAGAAACTGGTGTGCTAAGTTTATCAGTCTTTGGGCTCTGTCTGTTGGCAAGAAAGCCTTTGCCAGCAGGAAGTCCAGCCTGCTCCTATGAACTCCAAGGGGAGCAAAGTGGACTTTGTGAAGTTTATTACAAACCCTAGGCTTTGAAGAAGAGCAAGAGTCCTGAGGGTGGCTTGTCTGGCCTCCTGGCATGTCTGACCCCTGACGAGCCAGTCATCCAGATAGGGGAAGACAAAGATCCCCTGATTTCTCAGGTAGGCCGCTACCATAGCCAGGCACTTGGTAAAGACCCTGGGAGCGGAGGTGAGGCCAAAGGGCAGCACTCTGTACTGATAATGGTTTCCTCCCACAATGAACCTGAGGTACTTTCTGTGGTCTGGATGAATGAGGATGTGGGTATACGCATCCTTTAGATCTAAGGAGCATAGCCAATCTCCCTGCTGGAGGTAGGGCAGAAGTGTTCCAAGAGTAAGCATCTTGAACTTTTCTTTCTCTAGGAACTTGAGGTTCCTGAGGTCCAGGATGGGTCGAAGGCCACCGGTTCTTTTGGGTACTAGGAAATACCTGGAGTAGAACCCATGACCTTGCAAGTGGGGAGGCACAGGCTCCATCGCCCTGTCCACCAACAGACCTTGGAGCTCTTGAAGGAGAAGGTATGTGTGCAGGGGAGGCCTTGGAAGCTCCCCTGGAAAGAATGGAGGAGGCAGTTGGTGAAAATGCAGTGCATAGCTCTTGTGGACTATGTCCAGAACCCAACTGTCCCCAGTGATGAGGGGCCACTGGTGGGCAAAGAGGGCGAGGCGACCTCCTGTGCAGGGTTGGGGGAGCAGGGACTGAGAGACTACGCTCAAGGAGTCAAAAACCCCCACCCTGCTGAGTGGGAGCAGGGGCCGGAGGCTTGGGGGTCCTCTGCCTACGGGGCCCATTACCCTGCCCCTTGGCTTGTTGACCCTGGGGTGCAGCTTGGGCAGCCTGATATTGAGAGTACTGTTTGTAGGCAGTGCCTTTCCTCGGGTAAAAGGGCTTTTTACCCGGGCCCTTCTTTTTATGAGAAGGGGCAGAGGTCTTTCTAGACAGCCTTGTCCGTGTAAGGTGCTCGGTTTCGAGCTGGGCGGCCTTCTCGGTCATGGGCTTGCCAAAAAGGTTTTCACCTCGGCAAGGGACATCGACCAACTTGTCCTGAACCCATGGCTCGAGGTCCGATGACTGCAGCCATGCCTGGCGTCGAGCCGCGATGCCAGCTGCCGCTACTCGGGCCGAGGCCTCGAAGCCATCGTAGGCAGCACGGGACATGAACTTCGAGCAGTCCCGAATCCCTGAGGACAAGGACTTGAATCTCTGCAAGGGTTCCCCGGAGAGACCAGCAGAGAACCCGGCCAACTCCTTGGCCAGGTCCCGCAAGTACATGCCCATATACAGCTGGTAAGACTGGACACGGCAAGCAAGCATCGAGCCCTGAAAGCACTTTCTACCGACGCCATCGAGGTTCCGGGCCTCCCTGCCGGGGGGCACCGCAGAGTGCATCTTCTGACTCTTCAGACGATGCATGGCCGATTCCACAACCATGGAATGGTGGGGTAGCTGTGCCTTTTGAAAGCCAGGGCTCTTCCGGAGTCGATAGATCGAGTCGACCCACTTGCTGAGAACCGGCGCCAAGGCCGGTGCCTCCCACATCCGGAAGAGGAGCCGTTCCAGCATCGGAGGAACCGGGACAGTAAAGGCCTCCTTCGGAGGAGAGTCATACTGCAGGGCCTCGAGCTCTTCAGCTTGAGGTTCTTCCTCGGGGTCCGCCGGAATAGCCAACGCGGTGGCCATATCCTGGACGAACTCCGAGAACCTAGTATCCTCCGGAGGGGATCTACTCCGGGGCTCAGACTGCAGTGAGTCCGACGGGACGCACCGAGTCTTGAACGTATCAGGGGACTCCTCGTCCTCCGTCTCCCAGGCGGACTTGTCCGACAAGGAGTCGGGGTCCGACCCCGCGGGGCCCTGGACCACCCGCCCCGACGCCGGAGGCACTGGCATCGACGCCCTCGGTCCCGAACGGGAGGTCGAGGGAGACCGCGACCGAGGTCGACTTCGAGCTATGATAGACTCGAGTATCGGCTCGGTCTCCGGGGTCGACTTCGAAGTCGATGTCCTGGTGGTCGGGGAAGATGCGCCAGACAGGCTGGCCATCAGTGCCCGCTGCTGCTCCATGACGGCAGACAATCTGCTTTCCAAGGCTGTCATCCTGAGACTCAGCTTGGGAGATGCAGCAGGCGCCGGGCCCGACGTCGGCTCTCTGGGAGGAGAGTCCTCGAGGACCACAGGGCTTATGTGTCCAGCAGACTCCGGCTCCACACGAGGGACCTTGGCAGGCTTCTCCTGTTCCACGGGCCCGGGGCGACAGTCGGGGGTCTGAGACCTGGCCCTTGAGGAGCCAGGGACCTCCTCCGACGCCCTCGCGAGCCTCTTCTTCCTCTTACGTTCCCGGTCAGAGGACCCCCTGTCCAAGGAGCTTCGACGGCGCTCGGGATCGGAATCCCGAGATGTCGAGGCCTCAGACGAGGTCTGGGCCCGGCCGGAGGCAGAGTCTGAGAAAAGCCTTTCTTTCTGCTACTGGCGACTTCGTAGTGCCTTGGAAGACATCTTCCCACATGGTCCACACGTCTTAGGGTCGTGATCAGAACCGAGGCACCGAAGGCAGCAGTCGTGTGTGTCGGTGAGAGACATTAATTTCTTACACCAATCACACTTTTTGAAACCACTGGAAGCCATCGGGGAAAAAAGGGTTCCCGCGAGGTCAAAGGACCGGCCTTCCAGGGAAAAGCAAAAAAAGGGCGCGAACGCCAGCCACGAAGGGCAAAAACCGAAAAGGAGGAACGGGCTCGATACCGGCGTACCGAACCCGGCGGGAGGGGAACCGGCGTCAAACCGGGAGAAAAAAACAGCAAGAATCGCCAAAGAAAAAATCACTTTTATCCGGGATGACAGGACACACGTCCGGTGGGCTTCTCGAAAAAAAAAAAGAGAGGTAAGATGGCACCTTTAGGCGGGAAGGGAACCGCGCATGCGTGCCTGCATTCCCAAAGGCTTTCATAGAAAGCTGGGGAAATGCTCCGCTGGGGCTTCATCGGCGCCGATGACACCCATATGTGAGGACTGATTCCTGCTTGGTCCTGGAGAAAAAATCCTTTCCTGCCTACATGTTGAAGTGGGCTCCCAGATATTCCATGGGAAGGGATCAAATTGCTCTTTGCAAAGCTGATAGCCCAGCCCAAAGACAGCAACAATTACACCATTCCCTCAGTAGCTTGGTAGCTCTCAGCTTCTAACTTCACCCAGGTTAACAACTTGTCCAGGTAAGGATTGGTCATCATTCTCTTTATGTGAAGAACTGCTGCCACAACCACCATCACCTTGAAGAAGGTATGTGACACCGTCGCTAAGCCAAAAGGAAGTGCTTGAAACTGAAAATGGGATCCTAACACATCAAATCTGAAAAACCTACAATGAAGTTCTCAAATGGGAATATTGAAATAGGCCCCCAAGACCCAGTGCAGAGAGAAATTCTCCTGCACGCAGAGCTGAGATCACTGATTGTAGGGTTTCCATATGGAAATCAGGTACCCAAAGAGTCCAATTCATCCCCTTCAAATCCAGAATGGACCAAAAGTTGCGCTCCTTTTTTCAGAATGACAAAATAGAGTGAACATCTCCCTGTTCTGTGTTTGTGATCATGAAGCATAAAGCATACTCACCTGTAACAGGTGATCTCCGGGAAAAGCAGGAATCAGTCCTCACATATGGGTGACATCGGCACCGGCGGAGCCCTGGCAGAAGCATCCCCCCAGCTTTTAAAGAAAGCCTTTGGGAAATGCCACCACGCAGGTGTGGCCTCCTTCGCACCCAAGGGTGCCATCTTGCTCAGTCAGATGATATAGCTAAAAGAAGCCAAAAATAGAAGATGGCAAAGGAGCAACTCCAAGAGGAGGAGGGAGGGTTGTGAGGACTGATTACTGCTATCCCCGGAGAACACCTGTTACAGGTGAGTAACTACACTTTCTCCAGGAACAAGCAGGAAGTCAATCCTCACATATGGGACTCCCCAGCTACAGGCTATCGAAAGCCCATAGGAAAAAATAGGGGCTCCCTTACGGAGAGCTGCAAGCAGCAGCAATTTTTTAATCCTTGTAAACAGACCACAGTAGAACCCCTGTGACTGATGAAACCAGCAACCCGGTAGCCTGAACACAGAAGGGTCAGCGAGCAGGAGTTGCCTAGACCCCGAAAAGGTTACAAAGCACAGCCTGGCTGAAAGCCCTGTCCTGTCAGGACTCTCTTTCTAGGCAGTAATGGGCTGCGAAGGTATGGACTGAAGACCAGGTGGTGGCCCGGTAGATATCCACCTTCGGGACAGAGCACAAGTTTGCCACTGAAGCCACCATGACCCTAACACGGTGCACCATGATGCAGCCTTCCAGTGGGGCCTCGCCTGCTCATAAGCAAGGGCCATACAGTCCGCCACCTATGTGGACAGCGTATGCTTGGTCACCGCCTCCCCCAGCCTGCTGGGGTCATAGGAGATGAAAAGCTGAGAATTTTGTGGTGGCCCTGAGTGCGTTGGATATAGAAGGACAAAGCCCTCTTACAGTCCAAGGCATGAAGGACCATCTCCACCCAAATGGAGTGAGGTCTTGGGAAGAAGGTAAGAAGCAACACTTTCTGATTGAGATGAAAGGGCGATACTACCTTCGGCAGGAATTTGGGGAGCGTATGAAGCAGGTAGCCAGAGGCTCGAAGTGTGGGCGAGTGAACTGCCCCAACACAATGCTGAGGTCCCATTCGGTTGCTGGAGGGCAAACTGGGAGTTTTGATAAAAGCAGGCCCCGAAGGAAAGCGTTACAGAACCTAGATGGTGTGTGCGGTGGCCTGCTGCACCCTCTGAGAATGTGCATCCCTTTATGAGCCAGTCGTCCAGGTAGGGAAAAACGAAGACCCTCTGGAGCCGGAGGAAGGCGGCCATGACTGCTAGGTATTTTGTAAAGACCCTTGGGGCAGAGGCTAGGCTGAAGGGGGGCACCCTGTATTGAAAGTGCCTGCCCCCCACTATGAACCGCAGGTACTGCCTGTGGTTGGAGTGGATAAGGATGTGGGTATAAGCATCCTTGAGGTCTAAGGGGCATAGCCAGTCTCCCTGCTGGAGGTATGGCAGCAATATTCCAAGGGAGCGCATCTTGAACTTCTCCCCCATCAGGAATTTGTTGAGGTTGCGCAGGTCGAGGATGGGCCTTAGGCCCTGTGTCCTCTTTGGCACGAGGAAGTACCTGCAGTAGAACCCCTTGCCCTTGAGAAGACCTGCGAACTCCTTCAGAAGGTGGTCCAGGTGGAGGCAGACCTGAGAGGCTCTCCCAGGAAATAAGGGGGAGGTGTCTGAGTCAGATGGAGGAGGTAACCCTCCCTGACCACCCGAAGTGCCCAGGAATCGGTGGTGATGGACATCCACCTCTGGGCATAGAGGGTCAGACGTCCCCCTGTGGGCTGCTGATCTCCATGGGGTAGAGGGGCTATGCTCAAGGAGTCAAAAGCTCCCCCCTGGCTGGGCTGGGTTCGGTGCCTGGGGCTTTGAAGACTTCTGCTTATGCGGGTCATACCCATGTCCTTGGCTTTCTGACCCTGTTGGGGAGCTGGGGAAGCCTGACAGGGTGGGTAGTTTCGGTAAGCAGCCCCCTTCCTCAGGTAAAAGGGCTTTTTATCCTTATGTCGGGGAGGGGCAGTGATCTTCTTAGAGAGCCTGGTCCTCGTCATGAACTCGGTCTCCAGCTCGGCAGCCTTGTTGGTCATGGGTATGCCAAAGAGATTCTCTCCTTGGCATGGGACATCGACCAATTTGTCCTGAACCCACTGCTTGAGGTTGGACGGCTGAAGCCAAGCTTGGAGGCGTGCACCGATGCCCGCCACGGCTACCCGGGCCGCCGACTCAAACCCAGCACAGGCTGCTTGAGACATGAATTTAGAGCACTGGCCAGGCTCTTGAACCGCTGCAAAGATTCCTCAGACAGACCAGTCGAGAACCCGGTGAGTTCCTTCGTCAGGTCTCTCAAGTACATGCCCATGTACAGCTGGTAGGCCTGGATACAGCAGATGAGCATCGAGCCCTGGTAGCACTTTCTGCCGAGGGCATCCAAGGTGCAGGCCTCCCTGCCAGGGGGCACAGAGGAGTGCGTCTTCTGGCTTTTCAGCCGACGCATGGCCGACTCCACCACCATGGAGTTATGCGGCAGTCTCCCACATGCAAACATGAGTCGTTCCAGGATGGGCACCATGAGCGATTCCCGCGGAGGGGGCCTCGTACTGGAGGATCTCCAACTCATCCGCCCTAGGGTCCTCCTCCGACTCAGTCGGGAATGCCAGGGCCTTAGACATGTCCTTGACAAAGTCCAGGAAGCTCATGTCCTCGGGCGAGGGCTACTGCTGAGGTTCCGATGGGAGAATCCGAAGGGATGTCACGGTGGCGACAGGTATCGGGGGATTCTTCATCCTCCATCTCCCAATCGGAGTAGTTCATGGAGGACTCATAGGAGGGCTGCTCCGCTGGCCTCGAGGGCCCCAATGGCCTATGACCGGTGCCTGGTAAACTTGCCAGGGATGACCACGGTTCTGTCGAGCAGGACTCAGAGCGCAACCTTGGCCGAGGATCAACTCGAGGCCGAAGGACCTCAAGGATCGGCTTAGGCCTCCAGGGACATCTTGGATGTCGAGGGCCCGATGAACGAATTTGTCATGCCAGACAACAGCGCCCGCTGCTGGTTCATGAAGGCAGACAAACTGTGTTCCAGGGCCGCCATTCTCAGACCAGAAGGCTCCGTAGCCTTCGGCACGGGCACCGAGGAACTCGGGCCCGATGCCAGCTCCCCCGAAGGGGAATGCTCAACAAGGATGGTGTCTGGGGACCAAGGTCAGTCCGCGGTCGGATCCTTCCGGTGGACATTCGCAGGTCGCTCCTTCTCTGACACCTCGGACGAGCATCTTGGACTGAGGGACCGAGCCCGGGGAGCTCCCGGTCAGTCGCAACCATCCAAAGACGCCACCTTTGAGGGTTTCTTCTTCTTCCTGGGTTTCCTTGAGGGAGGTCCCCTTTTTGAGGACCCATGATGAGGCTTGGGTTCGGAGAGTTCCGCCCAAGATGTTGGGGGCTCAGACGAGGCCCTGACCTTCGGAGGCATTGGGGACTCGGGGAAAAAAGTTATCGTGATGCTGCTGGCGGCTCTTGAGGGCCTTGCTGAACATCCTCTTGTAGAGACCGCAGGCCGCCGGGTCGTGGTCTAGCCCGAGGCAGCGAAGACAGCAGTCGCGTGTGTCAGTCAAAGGCATGATTTTAGAGCACCGATCACACTTCTTAAAACCACTGGTAGCCATGGGGGAAAAAAGTACCCCTGTGAGGTCGAAGACCCTCTGGGCTGCCAGCAGGAGAAAAAAGGCATGAAAGGCACCGGAATAACGAAAATAACGAAAGACTACAAAAATTAAACTAAACCTGACGCCGAGGCACCGAGGTAGGTAGGCGGGAAGAGTACTAGTGCAATATCGGAGGCGAGTTAGAAACTTGGGAAACAAAATCAACTTTTTCCGGAAATAAGCCAGACAATGTCTGAAGGGCTCCGCGGAAAAAAAAAAGAGACTGAGCAAGGTGGCACCCTTGGGCGGGAAGGGGACCACGCATGAGTGGTGACATCTCCCAAGGGCTTTCTTTGAAAGCTGGGGGGGGGATGCTTCCATGAGGGCTCTGTCGGTGCCAACGTAACCCATATGTGAGGATTGACTTCCTGCTTGTTCCTGGAGAATAATCGCTGCATGTCCCACAGATTTGTGAGAGTGAACAGCACTGCTGTCTTGAGATATCACACATAGATCGTCGAGCTGGCAGGAAAACTCCAGTTTGTAAGCATGTCGAACATGATCAACAACCCAATAATCAGTAATAATGCAGGTCCACTCCTCATAAGAAGCAAACAGCTGACCACTTATCTGCTCAGATGAGAGAGAGGCCCCCAAATAATCCGGGCCAGGGGAGACTGCTGCACCGATCCACACACCTTGCCACCTACTGGAGGCAGACAATACTAGCCTCTCTCAGTGCTGTACCTGTGTATATTCAAGTGATGTCATTGAAAGGTGCTCTGGTCTGCCTCCCACTCGTCTGGACTGATCTAGCAGGTTGATAAAGAAATCCAGTTTATATCCTTTTGAAGACGCACACAGTGCTCCAAATCAGGATTCACTACAGACCAAGGATATAGCCAGAAAGGGGCCTTGGCAGCCTGGGCCCCCTCTCCTTTTGGCTCAGGCCTCCACAGCCAGACCACAACGTGCAATGCTACTCATAAGAACATAAGATATGCCATACTGGGTCAGACCAAGGTCCATCAAGCCCAGTATCCTGTTTCCAACAGTGGCCAATCTAGGTCATACATACCTAGTAGTTTCCCCAAAAGACACAGGTTTCACAATGCTTGTATTGGGTCAAGCATTGATATCCTGGGTCCCTTTTTAATAATGGTTTAACAGCCTTGACTTTGACACTGCCTGGATTTATTTATTTTATTTAATAAGTTTTATATACCGTCTTTCATGTAATCAAAGCAGTTTACAATTAACAAGAGAGCTGACTCAAGTAAATTTGGGTCAGGGTGTTACTTGAAACTTAGTGGGGGGTAAATGTAACTTGGAGCAAACAGTGTATGGGGGTGATGCTTGTTTTGGCCTGTTTTGTTGATGGTGTCTTAGAAGTGGCAGTGTTAGGTGATCATATCAGTCCCTTAGTGTTTGGTGGTGAGTTTTTAGTTTCTTCTTGAGTTCTTGTATGGTTTGACTTCATCTAATGCGTTCTGACAGGGAGTTCTATATTGTAGGGGCCAAGAGTGTGAAGGCTCTGTTGTTGGTATGCTGGGTACATTTGGTCTTAAGTGGAGGAAATGATAGTAGGTTCTGGTTTATGCATCTTCAGGATCTAATATCAGGTGCTCTATTGATTAGGGAGCCAAGGTAGGGGGCTGATAGGTTGTGGAGTATCTTGAATGCTGTGGTGATGACTCTGTGATTTATTTGCATTGCTACTGGAAGCCACTGGGGATTTTTCAGGGTAGGTGTGATGTGTGGAGATGTATTAATTTTGGTGATTATTCTGGTGGCAGTGTTTTGTGCCATGTGTAGTGGATGCAAAGCATGCTTTGGTAATCCTTGGTAGAGGATATTGCCTTAATCTAGCAGTGATGTGATGATAGTTTGAAATATTGTTCTGAAGTCTTTGTGTTCAAGATGGGGGCCGTAAGTTTTGAAGTGATTTAATCTTGAAGTAAGCTGTGTTTACTGTTTTCTTTATGTGGGATGACATGTTGAGTCTTTGGTCCAGTATTATGCACAGGTATTTTATTTCACTCAGATTCAGTCTGTCGCACTAATGATATGCATGCAGTGCCAGCCATTCCTACACATGTGGTCAGCATGTGATTCGGCCTGCAGACCTCCTGCCAGCCCTCCCCACATCCAATTGCTGACCCAAAGTTGCTTCTGTTGCCTGCATGCTATCTGAATCCTCCCTTTTGTGGCTACTGGATGGAGCCCTGCATAATGGCATTGTTTACAGGCAGGCCCCTCTGCCGGCCAAATCTCTGTCAGTGTCTATTCTGTCTCCAGCTCCATCATATCTTCCCAGTGCTTCTTCTCAGATTCTCCCACTTATCTGATAGAGCCCCTTCTGCGGCCACCGCTGCAAACTCAAAGACAATCAAAATTTAACAGAAGGCTTTGATAAAAGCGAACCCTTCATAAAGCGAACTGCTAAAGGCCAAGTAGAGATGAGTTTACCTTCTGCATGGTGAGGACATGGACCAACTGCACTAAAGTAAGCCAGACTCCAAAATTTGTAGAAGGTACTCAAACAATTTTTCTGTGGGACAGAACAGGGGATCCAAGGAATTTTTGTCATACTAAACAGCAAACCTCTTTCATTTGAACTCACGTGTTCAAATGGAATCTTTCTTGAAAGTCAAAACAATGTTTGAGATGCTATTAGGCAGGTTCAGAGCATCCAAGGTTACCCTTTTAACATCCAGGCTGTGAGGGAGAAGGATCTGCTGTTGGGATGCAATAGCATTTGCTGAGCCTGTATGATCAGCATCTGGGCATACCCCACTTTGAAGGGTCTTCTTAAGGAAAGTTCCAGAAGAAAAGGGAGCCATGCCTACCTTGGCCAGTAGGAAGCTATGAGAATTATGGTTTCCTCACTATGAGTGGAATTGGAAAATACTGTATGTGTGCAGAAGATCTCCCATCCCCTATCTAAAAGGAAAGAGTCCAAGGCTCCTCTGCCAAGTGACCTCATTTTAGAACAGAAATTAAGTACTTTTCTGTTCCGAGGAGACATGAAGAAATACATTGCAGGTGTGCCCCACTTGAAAAAGCTCATCCAAGCCACCCTGCAGACCAGAAGCCACTCATGCAGCTGGAGTACTCAGTTTCTCTGCCTGGTCATTTTACTTCCCTCAAATAAAAGCCAAGAAGAGGGGAAAATCCAAACCTATATTTAAAAAAAACCCTACTATATCTGCACTTAATCTTTTAAAGTAGCAGGAGTATCTTGCTGAGAAGGAAATATCAATTGGCTGTTTCAGTACAACATCATCGGTCATAAAAAAAACCGTTCTCAGTGTGAATTCTCAACATTAAGCGTAGTTACTCACCTGTAACAGGTGTTCTCCAGGGACAGCAGGAATCAGTCCTCACTTATGGGTGACATCGACACCGATGGAGCCCACGCAGAGCAATTCCCCAGCTTTCAAAGAAAGCCTTTGAGATTGCTGCCATGCATGCGTGGTCCTCTTCCCGCCCAAGGGTGCCATCTTGCTCAGTCAGGTCCCATAGCTAGAGCCCTACTAAGCGAATGGCAAGGGAAGGATAAGAATAGAAACTCTTAAGGGGAGGTGGAAAAGTAGTGAGGACCAATTCCTGCTGTCCCTGGAGAACACCTGTTACAGGTGAGTAACTATGCTTTCTCCAGGAAAAAGCAGGAAGTCAGTCATGGGACTCCCCAGCTATAGGCTACCAGAACCTATAGCAAAATGCCTCCACAAAGCTGTGAGCAGATGCCAACAATCCGAAGGGAGCCGGAGTCCTCGGGTGGCCAAGCTCCCGGTAGCCGCAGAAGAAGGCTCGGAGGGCAGGAGTTGCTTATACCTCGAACAGATTATGGAGTACAGCCTGGCCGAAGGCACTGTCCTGGCAGGACTCCCTCTCCAGGAGGTAGTGCGAGACGAAGGTATTCGTTGAAGACCAGGTCGCAGCCCGGCAGATGTCCATCAGAGGCACTGAGCGCAGTGAAGCCACTGACGATGCCTTGGCACGGACGCTGGGAGTGGTGACTCGTCGATCCAGTGGGGCCCCAGCCTTTGCCTGGGCAAAGGCAATGCAGTCCACCACACAGATGGAGAGGGTGCGTTTGGTGACTGCAAGCCGCAGACGGTTGGGATTATAGGTGATGAAGAGCCTGTCGGACTTATAATGAACCTGGGTGCTCTGCAGTTAGAAGGCGAGAGCCCTCTTGCAGTCGAGGGTATGCAGGAATGCCGACACTCGGTCGGTGTGAAGTCTTGGGAAGAAAGTCGGTAAGACAATCTCTTGGTTGAGATGGAAATCCAAGACAACTTTCAGTAGGAACGGGGTGAGTGCGAAGGACCACCCTGTTCCCGTAAAAGCTGGTGTAGGGGGCCACGGCCATGAGAGCTGGAAGTTCACTGACTTGCCGAGCGGAGGTCAGCACCACCAGGAAGACTACCTTCCAGTAGAGGTGCCAAAGCAAGCATGTCGCCATCGGCTCGAAGGGCGGCTGGGTCAGCTGCATGAGCACGATGTTCAGGTCCCACTCCGTTGGCGGAGGCCAGACAGAGAGCTTGGAGAGTAAAAGGCCCCGCATGAAGCAGAAGACCAGTGGCTGGCACGAGAGGGGCTTACCCTCGACAGGGAAGTGGTTGGCTGAAATGGCGCTCAGGTGAACCCTGACCGAATTGGATTTCAGCCCCACCTGTGAGAGATGGAGGAGATACTGCAGAACCCACCGGGTGGAATGGGAGAATGGATCGATCTGGAGCCTGGAGCACCAGACCGAGAAGTGCCGCCACTTGAGGGCATAGGCCCGTCTCGTCAAGTCTTTCCTCGATGCGAACAGGACTTCCTTGATCTCCTCTGGGAGGTGCAAGGCTAAAGAGACCCGTTCAGCCGCCAGGCTGCTAGGGATAGTGAGCCCAGGTTCAGGTGAAGAACCTGTCCCTCTTCCTGTGTCAGCAGACCCAGAGCACTGCCCAGGGGGACCGTGGGCTCCAACAAGAGCTGGAGTAGAAGCGGGAACCAGGGCTGTCGAGGCCATGAGGGGGCCATGAGAATCACTGATGCTCTGTCCTGATGAATCTTGTGGAGGGTCCTCACTATGAGGGGAGTAGGGGGAAATGAATACAGAAGCCCGGAGGTCCAATTCAGGAGGAATGCGTCTGGGGCTACCCTGCTCGGGTGCGGTATTGGCCTGCAAAAACAAGGAAGCTGTGTATTCAGCCAGGCTGGCAAACAGGTCTATGGATGGAGTCCCCCAGCGGTGAAACAGGTGGAGAACCATCTCGGGACTCAGGTGCCACTCGTACAGGCGGAGAAGCCTACTGAGTCTGTTTGCAAGGACACTGTCTTGGCCCGGGAGGTAGACTGCTCTTAGGGTCATACCCCGGCACACTGCGAAGAAGCAGAGGAAGATTGCCTCCCAGCAGAAGAGACAGGAGCCCGTGTCCCCCTCCTGTTTATGTAAAACATCGCGACCTTGTTTTCGGTTTGCATGAGCACCAACTTGCCTCGCAAGTGGTGCTCAAAGACCCTCAAGGCCAACCAGACCACTTGAAGTTCGAGCAGGTTAATCTGCTGCCAGGATTCCTCGGGTGACCACCGTCCCTGTGTATGGTGGTTGTTGCAGTGGCTCCCCAGCTCGACAGCGAGGCCTCCGTCGTCAAGATGAGCTCGTGCTGCAGAGCCTGAAAGGGCATGCCCCGAAGTAAGCTTCAGAGATCTGCCACCAATCCAGGGAGTTGGAGAGGCTGTGTGAGACCGAGATGGGATCCCAAAGTCAGCCCAAGGCTTTGGGACCATTGCGCTCTGAGGCACCATCGAGCTGCTCGCATATGCATGCAAGCATGGGGAACGACGTGTACGGTTAGGGCCATGTGACCCAGAAGGCGCAGCATGACTCGCGTTGAGACCCTGGGCTGGCCTTGGACTTCAGCAGCCAGAGCATGGAGGTGGTCCACGTGTGCTCGAGGAAGGAAGTAGGTTGCCCGTTCCATGTCGAGCAGTGCGCTGATGAACTCCAGTGCCTGCACCAGTTCGAGGAGGGACTTGGAGTAATTGATCAGGAAACCGAGGCACTCAAGGAGGAGGACCTTGCGCGATGCCGAGAAGCATGCCTCCTTGGCCGATGCGCCTGTGACGAGCCAATCATCTATGTAAGGGTAGTCAGGTATTCCCTGCAGCCGAAGGTAGGCTGCGGCGGCCAACAGGCATTTGGTGAAGACTCGTGAGATAGACGCAAGTCCGAAAGGAAGCACTCTGTATTGATAGTGCTTCCCCTGCACCCTGAAACGCAGGTACTTCCTGTGCGGGAGTAGAGCCTATCGACCTATGAGAAGCGGCAGGACCCTTTAGACCACCTGCTGACTGAGGAGGTTGTCCAATTCTTGCTTGAAGCAAGCCTGGTGTGAGGGAAGCCAAGTAGGCTCCTCTGGGGAGAAGGGAGGGGGGAGTCTGTCCAGATGGAGATGGTAACCGTCCCAGATGACCAGGTGGACCCAAGTGTCTGATGTGATAGACTCCCACTTGGGGGCTAAAAGAGACCGATGTCCTCCTACCGGCCGAAGCGCTGTCGGAAGACAAGAGGCTATGCCTCTGGCATCAAAACCCCGGAGCTGGCTGGGGTGACGCCGGTGGTTGAGTCTTGGGCTTCTTAGGTTTCCGGTGGCTCTGAGCTTCGCCCTTGCCTTGGCCGCTGGGCGTCTGCGCTGGGGCGGGCGGATAGGGTGGGTATCCCCGGTAAGGAAGCCCCTTCCTCTGAAAGAAGGGCTTCTTGCTGTGCTGTTTCTTCCGAAGAAGGGACGAGGTTTTTCCAGAGAGACGGGTGCAGGTTACAAACTCCGTCTCGATCTCGGCTGCCTTGTCCGCAATGGGCTTGCTGAACAGTTGTTCACCAAGGCAGGGAACATCCAAGAGTTTCTTCTGGACCCACTGTTCCAGGTCTGAGGACTGGAGCCAAGCTTGACTCTGGGCTCTGATGCCAACCGCTGCCACATGGGTGGAAGACTCGAACCCATCATATGCGGCACTGAAAAGGTATTTCAAGCAGTCCGTGACCGATCTCAGGAGGGTTTGAAATCTGAGAAGGTGATCACCTTCGAGGCCCGCGGTGAAGCCACCAAGCTCTTTAGCGAGGTCACAAAGGAACATACCCTATATAGATGGTATACCTGGATGTGGCATGCCAACATGGATCCCTGGTAAGCCTTAAACCCAAGGGCATCGAGGGCACGGGATTCCCTGCCAGGCAGAACCGAAGAATGCGATTTTGGTCTGTTTCTGCATCATGGATTCCAATACCATGGAGGTATTAGGAAGTTGGCCTTTTGAAACCCAGGGCCACGCCGGACTCTGTACATGGCATCGAGTCTTTTACTGATGATAGGGACTGAGGCTGGTGCTTCCCACATGCGGAGGAACAACCGGGTCAGGATGGACAGTACAGGGATCGTGAGAGACTCCCTTGGAGGAGACTCATATTGCATAATGTCAAGTTCCTCTGCCCTTGGCTCTTCCTCGGTCTGCGTGGGAAGATTGAGGACACGAACCATATCCCACACGAATACCAAGAAGGAGGTATCTTTGGGGGTGACCGCCTTTACGAGGCGGGTGGGGATGGGTCAGAAGGAAGGTCCTGATGGGCGCGGGTTTCAGGGGACGTGTCCCCGTCCGATTTCCAGCCCAAGAGATCCGGTGGCACTGACTCTGGAAGACTTTGCCCACGAGGAACAGGACAGCGAGCAAGATCGGTGTTGAGGACCTTCACAAGGACCGTGGCTCTTTGTGGGTTTCCAAGGTAGTTTTCAGGACCACAGTCGAGGGACACTTGGTCTCGAGGCACGAGCCAGCCGTGCTGGGCAAGAGTGCCTGCTAGGCGGCTAGGAAGGCAGCATACGGGACCCCCACTAAGGAGTGGGTCCTTGGGACACCGATGCCGGAGTTACCTGGTCTGGTGTGGAGGAAGAGAGGGGGTCTCACCTAGACGACCCTCAGGAGATCGGACATCATCGCTGGAGGCCTCCATGTCTGTACGAGATACCTTTCAAGGCCGCTCCTAGTCTAAGGGAACGAGCGCTAAGGGAGCGCTAAGGGAACGAGCGCGAGACCGCTCACGCTTATCCAGAGCCCCCGACAGCGTCTTCGAGGTCTTCTTCTTTTTTTGCCGTTCCACCTCGGGTGAACCCTGGTCAGAGTGTCGTCTGGGACACGGAGTCACTGCGCGGGAACCCCGCAAGGGGTGGACTGGTGAAGCAGGGTGCCACTGGAGACTCCGGTGCTGACCTACGGAAAATGTCATTTCACTTCTGCTTACGGCTTTGTAAGGCCTTAGTGGACATTTTCTTGCAAAATGAACAGAGCTCCGGGTTGTGGTTAGCCCCCAGACACCACAGACAACAGTTGTGGGTGTCCGTGAGTGAAATGTTTTTGGAGCATCTATCACATTTTTTGAAGCCAGTGGCCATGGGGTGAAAAGAGCCCCTGCGAGGTCAAAACCCCTCGAGGCCAGTGGTTAGAAAAAGAGCGCGAAAAGGGCCCGAAGTAAGAAAAACAGAAGAAGGGAAAATAGGGATCCCCTACCCACAGCCGAAGCAGGGGCATCGGGGAGGACGGGAAAGGACTGGTACAAGCAGAAAAAAGGCCCAGAAGGCCAAAGGAGAAAAAATATTTTTCTGAGGGATGAGGAAGTTCATCTGAAGGGCTCTGCGGAAAAAGGGAGATTGAGCAAGATGGCGAAGAGGACCATGCATGCATGGCAGCAAGCCTAAAGGCTTTCTTTGAAAGCTGGGGAATTGCTCCTTTTTAAACATAGTTCAAGCCAATTCATATCAGCACTAGCAACGTCTCAAAAAGATCTTTTTTTCTTTTAGAAAAAATTACCCTTTTCTTTATCCCACAGTGATGCCCACAGGAAGCCAGATCATATAGTTTGAATAATTACTGTCTCTTCATTCTGTGCAGGCATTCCATACGGTCGATCATCAAGATCATTCCTTTCCAATAGATTACTTATATCGTTCCTTTCTAACGGTCCCCATTTTGCCAGAGAGGGCATCAGGGAAACTGACAATAAATGTCGTGCTTTCCTAGTGCTTATTTTTCATAAGGCCTGCATACCATAGTCGAATACTTGAACTTATCAAGGAACCTGACCCAGAATCACTGGCTTGCTCACTTTGCATTCCTGCAAGCAAGTCGGTGTTTCTGGGTCAAGTTCCTCGATAAGTTCAAGTATTCGACTATAGTATACAGACCCTATGAAAAATAAGAACTAGGAAAGTACAGGAGGGCTGGCCATTCTGCTGCCTCTTTCTCTGCCCCATCGAATCCTCACGAGCAGATGACAGCATGGAACTTCCAGCAGACAGATAAGAGCTTCTCATCACACGTCATGCTCAACCGCCATCTTGGGTCCATCTCTGAAATCCTCTCCATATATCTTTTTTTTTATCTTTTATAAAATTTTGATTTAGAAACAAACTTTTGCAAGAAATTATTAAATCCATAATATAGGAAGTCATCTCAAGAAATCTAGAATCAGCTAATCATTTAAAGACAACTTTCCTACTAATTTTGAAATAATTTCTTGACAGAGATCCGTTTATGAATTCTTTCTTGGAGGAACACATGAATAAGCCCTTGGCTTTTGATTTCTATAGCACTGAATTTGCCAGCACTGAGTCTTTTCACATCCAGCTCTTTGTCCACTGGTGTGGTAGAAAGTAGGCTCTCCCATATTTCCGTTTACAGTTCCTTCAGTATCTGCTAGTATATATTTGGGAACATTAACATATTAAATCATCTAGCACTAGATATAGCCTCATTCTGCAAGCTGAAGGAAACAGCCTGGTGTAACCTTCTGGACTATGACCGAGAATGAAAGCTCTTTTGGAGGAGGGGAAGAATGGGTGGAGAAGGCAGCAGTGGGTCAAGAAGGTAGACCCAGGGAGTCATCTGAATATGAGTCCATGGATTCATATCAATGTGCATGGATGACCGACTCAAGAGTGGGACTCCAGTAGGGGAGGAGAAATATGATGCAATGTAGAGTGGTAAGTTCTGCACTGCTTTTCGGGTGTGCTCCTAGGGGTAACTCTATGAGGAGCTGCCTCCCTATCCCTGTGGAACAGTAAGCATCGAGATAGATCAATGTCAACCTATTGGTGCTAAAGATATCTTTTGGCCAATAAGATGGAAAAATTCCAGCATGGGTTCTGTATAGAAGTGGCAGATATTGAAGAGGAAGTTAGTGGAGCAGCTAGCAATAAAGCTGCCTGAAATATTCTTAGATGACAATCAGAAGTTTCTGTATCCTTTTAAGTCCCTTTCAAGCACAACCTTATAAACTATAAAGCAGTTGATAGCGATAGTATAAACTCCTTATAATTTTAATTTATAATTTATTAAATTTAAATCCCACATGATCCATAAATCTTGACAGAATACAATTAGAACATCTATAAGATAGATGTACAAAACTACACATAATTACCACTGTTGGAAACAGGATTCTGGGCTTGATGGACCATTGGTCTGATCTAGAATGGAAAATCTAATGTTCTTATGTTCTTGAACAAGAGGTAATATAGGTAAATTTGGAAGTATGGGAGACAATATCAAAAATATTCTGTATCACAGTGGTTTCCTCCTGTCTTGACTTCTTAGAAAGACAACCTTCTAAAACATCATTATCTTTTCCATTGGACGGAGCCTTATTTAAGCATTAATTATTGAGCTTGTTGCTCAATAGCTCTCACCCTTGCACTCAACCCTAATATCTTGTCTAGGGGCTATGGAAAAAGTGGATATTCTTAGAGATTTTCATTACCTTACCTCAGATTTGACTCTGAAGAGGAGAAGACAATCTTCAATGCCAAAGGTTTGTGAGTTGAAGCATAGTGAGTTGCAAGGTTTTGATATTTAAATACATCTATAGCCCACAATCCAATGTCCTTTGTGTTAACATCATAACATACATAATAAAACACACAGACAGGGTTTAAAAATTGTAGTATTAATGCCAATAATGGCCTCAAAATAATCTAGAAAACCTGAAGTTATACTCTGCTAATTTTAGTGACTTCATGGCACATACTAGATCATATTAAACAATTCGAGACATCCTATTTAAGTTCTAGACAGTGTGAAATGGCAGTCAATGAAAAGTATTGTTATGATTGTAAACCGCTCAGAAACATATGTTATTGGCGGTATAATAAGTTTTAAAGAAACATAAACATAGTGTATGTAAGGCATCATTTAAATCCTGAAACTTTTTTATAAGCTACTGCTACTACTGAGCAATTGCATAGCGCTACAAGACATACACAGCGCTGCACAGACATGTAAGAGACAGTCCCTGCTCATCAGAGCTTACAATGTAGTCAAAACAGACAACACAGTAGGTGTTGACATGGGAGACATCTAGGGGAAATGGTAAGGAAACTGTCATGGGAAAAATGGTGCAGACCAAATAAATGTAAAAATGATAAGGGCTTTATAGAAAAGACATCAGGTCTTACGAATAGTGAAACCAACACATTTAAAAAGAAACTAAAAGTAAAAACTGAAAGAACTGTAAAAGAAATGCTGAGAGCCTTGCGACCAAAGCAAATTAAAATTTTCTAAAGCAGGAAAAGCATCTGTCACATTCTGTGGAAAAACACTGATTGATGGGGCTTTGTAGTATATAACTTTGTGGTTCTGGCACAATGAGCAGAAAGAACTTCTAGGCCTTTCTAGCTCTAGCTAATAAATGTTTTATCTTGGTGCTGTCCAGTATCATCCACTTTTGTGAATGATTTCATTTTGCTTGTCCACAGGAAATTCTTATATACCTTTACAGCCTGTTCAACCAGTTATTTTATTGGTTTTGTCACAATAACAAGAAAACAAACAATTTTGATGCAGCTTTGATGGTAATGTCTTACCAGTATAGATGCTGGCATTGGAAGCTGGAATACCAAATTGTGATTCAATGAACTTGGGAATGAAGGTAATAAAAGCAGTGACAATGGCACTCTCAGCTGTATATGACAAACTCACAAAAAGGAATGTCACATTGATTAAGATTCTGACAGCTGCTCTTGGAAGGTCTATAAAATGACAAGAAAGGAAAACAAATTCAGATTCCTTGAAATGAATCTAAAACCAACCTGGCATTTTATCATATTTCTTTAAGGACCAGAGGTTTTAAGCATTTTTCCCATAGACAGAAGACATTTTGAAATCAATCTCTGTAGGTAAAAAGCAGTGCCGCTAATAGTTGTTTTCCATAGATAACAGAATTGATCAGACACATAAGGAGTGCAGGACCGTACCAAGCCTGAATCACGCCCTGTGAGACTTGCACATAGGGCGCGCCCCCTCTTTCCCATACCTCCGTCCAGCCGCTGTCTGCTCCTGCCCTGCTGTTGCCAGCCTGTTTTCTCCACGGTAGCGCCAGCAGCAGGGCAAGAGCAGGCAGTGCTAGACAGAGGCACGGGGGGGGGAGGGGGGGCGCACGCACCCTATGTGCGAGTCGTGGCAGCAGCAGATCTGATCTCTCCCTGCTGTGATGTCGCGTCAGAGCAGGGAGGCATCAGACCTGCAGAAAGACCAGAAAGTCCCATGAAAAGGCTTGGGGGTGCATTTTGGCTGCCTGCTGTTGCCCTGCTGCCACTGAGAGAACAAAAGTGGTAGCGGCAGGGCAACAACAGGCAGCCAAAATGCAGCCCCTAAGCCTTTGTGCCCTGTGAGGTGTACCCTCGCATATGGCTAGGTATGGTACTGAGTGGGTGATATCATCCAACGGCGCAAGGACAGGACAGTTCTTCCACAACTCAGAACTTAGTGAAAAGTGCAGAGCATGCAGCCTTTTCATGCACAAAAGATTTGTTGGCTCCTGAGTTAGTTCCAAAGCTCAAAAGTGTAGGCAGCTCTCGGGGAGCTGGGAGGGACTGTGTCACTGATCAATACTGCTGTCTATAGATAACATCTGTTACAGGTGAGCACTGCTGTTTTTCCCTGTCAACAAGCAGGATTGAGTCAGGCAGACAAGTGGGTGGCTTCCAAACTTAGGTCTCCTTTTTCCTTTGCATACTGTTCCAAACTGGAGAGCCCATACTGAAAAGAAAGCGTGAGCTGCAACTTCATACAGACTGGCCAATATTGTTTGACAAAAGGCACTGTCCTTTATAGAAGGTTAGTCCAAGTAGTGGCTTCATTTCATTTATTACTTACAGACCACCTATCCAGTTTCCTAGATAATTTTACAGTGTCAAACATCATAAAGACAGCAATGTGAAACAAAGGTATGACGCGATTACCATGTCACTATTTTGTAAATGGCATCTAGCAGGAGTGGAGTAGCCGCCTAGTGGTTACAGCACTGGCTTGGTAACCAAGCAACCAGGGTTCAATTCCCACTAGCACTCCTTGTGGCCTTGGGCAAGTCACTTAACCCTCTGTTGCCTCGGAAGAAAGGCCTGGCAATCTACTTCCAGTGACACTGCCAAGAAAACCCAGGAGCTTCTGGGTCTCCAGGAGTCAGGACTGACTCAAAGGCAAACATTGCATTTGCATCTAGCAAGGCACACTTCATGAAAGACACAATTGCGGTGGTGGTTTTAATCCAGGAGTTCTCAATCCAGTATCTGTGAAACACTTAGCCAGTCAGGTTTTCAGGATAATCACAATGAATATGCATGAGAGAGATTTGGATGCACTGCCACATTAGATCAGCTATCCGTCACCGCTGAATATCGAGCCTTAAAATGCATAGTATATCACCCTGAGCTCTAAGTTAGTGGCTGATGTGAAGCTTCTTTTATTTGGACCATCATCCTTGTGAGTGATGTGCCTCAACATGAGCTCCTCATGTTAGATTTGATACATCTGTAATCAGGACTATCTGTTACTTCCGAGGTATAAAAGAAACATCTGTGGAGAGAATGAGCTTGAAGTCCACTACTGTATCATCATCCAAAATTGAGTCAGTAGAAAAAGGACTGACAAGAGATGCTGAGAGTACTGATTACTTTGGAACTTGAGGTCCCAATGAGGACATCTCATTTTCAGTCAGGCAAGTGGGAACACATGAACAGCTGCAACCATGTGCTCAAACAGCTGCAGATAGGCCATGGTTGTGACCTTAGATGCTAGTTTTACAGCTCGAACATATAAAATGAGGGTCTGCATTCTGTCTTCTGACAGAAACTCTGCCTCAATGGTGTTTAAAATGGTGCCTATGAAGCAAATGGTGTTAAACAAGCACAACGTAGATTTTTTAAAGTTGATGAGAAAGCTCAGAAATTGTAGAAGATTAATTGGCTCATTTGTTAGAGTTATGGCCTGAGCTTCCAAGGAGGCTACTAGAAGTAGTAGCCATTGAAATATGGGGAGCTTAGATGACCCTGCTTATAAAGGTGAGCAGCCGCCACCACCAGGCATTTTGTGAAGGTTCTGTGAACTGAGAACACTCAAATAGAAGGACCTTGTATTGAAATAGTTGGACTGGACAATGAATCTCAGATATCTTCTGTAAAAAGGATGTATTGGTATATCTATATATTCATCCTTGAGATCCAGAATACAGAGCCAGTCAGCTTTCTTTCTAAATGGTAGAATGGAGGGCACAGTATTCATTTTGAAATTTTCTTTCAGAAGCAATTTATTGAAAGCTCTGAGGTCCAGAATAGGGTATAAGCCACCTATATTTTTCGGGATTAGAAAATACTTTGAGTAAAACCTCTGAATTTCTCTCCTCAGCAGGACAGATTCTATGGCACTGGATTTTAGCAAAAAGAGAAAACTCCTCCTTCAATACGTTGATTTAGGAGGTAGAGAGGTGAGTCCAGGATAACGGTCGATCTGGAAGCCATTTGAGAAAACTTAGATGATGATCTGTCTGGATTATATGCAGGACCCATGATTCCTTGGTAACCCTTTGATAAGATGGAAGAAAATAATGAACCTAACCCCCCACAACAAGAGCAGGATATGTATTCTGGAAGGTTTGGGATTGCTGGAAGAGATGCTTTGACTGAGCAGACATAGGGGCTTGTTTACAAAGCCGCGGTAGCGGTTTGCGATCGTAATCGGAGCCGCGGCCCCATTGATTTCAATGGGGCCGCGGCTGCGATCGCGATCGCGAACCACTACCGCGGCTTTGTAAACAAGCCCCATAGTCTACTTAGGATGAGCTTTTTCTCTTTGATGGGGTTTTTAAACAATGCGGTGTTGAGATTGTGGAAGCTGCTCCTGATAATAGTGTCCTTTGCATTAGTAAAAATTTCTGCAGTATTGATTTGAGGCATGCAGTGGGAAGGGGTTTTCTTTACAACACAGGTTTCACAAGTTTTGTTTTTATTCTGTCCCAACTTGTGAAACCTTCACAAAGCAAAACCCAGAACAGACAGCAATTCAGGGAAAACAAAAGCAATTTTACTTCTATCACAGCTTGTTAAACCTCTACAAGCTGGTTCTCCCAGCCCTTCCTCCAGCCCTAGTTAATGCTCCTACCTCAGAACTCCTTTGCACAGCTTGCCTTGGAAGGACTTCTAGCTCCACGGACCCTCTCTCCCTTTTGCAACCTGCTGGTTTCTTAACTTCTCCCTGCTAACTACGCCCTCCCAGCCCTGAACTCTGGGCTGCAGACTCTCTTAAAGGAGACTGCTGATAATCCCTCTAGAGAGGAACGGGTAACATTCTACATATCCCATCACACATCCTCCGCCTCAGCTCAACATGCCCCGTTGAGCACCTGCCTCACCCGGGACCCCCATTGGGGAAAGGAAGTCTGTGTTGAGGTGAGTCTGATCAGCCCTATGTTGGACCTGGAACTGGTAGAGTTGGAAACTCAAGAACCACTGCATAATATGGCCTTTGAATTCTTTCTGCCAAGCCACCACTTGAGGGGTTGGTGGTCCATTATTAACGTAAACAGATGGCAGAGCAGGTAGTATTTGAAGGTTTCAAGCCCCCACTTAACAGTGAGGGCCTCCTTCTCAATCACTGCATAATGCTTCTCCCGAGGAAGCAGTTTCCTACTGTTGAAGGCTATGGGATGTTCTTCATTTCTAACTTCCTGGGCCAAAATGGCTCCTAGGCCCACTTCCAAGGCATCAGTTTGCACAATAAATGGTAGAGAGAAATCAGAGCTACTCAGGACTGGTTCAGAGCACACGGCTTTCTTAGAGGCTGAAAGGTCATATCCAAGTATGGTGACCACTGGATCCATTCAGGAGTTCTTTTCTGGAAGAGATTGGTTAACTGCTCCATCAACTCTGCAAAATTAGACATGAACCAGCAGTAACAACCAATCAATCCAAGGAAAGCACTAAGCTCTTTCTTCGATTTTGGGGCGAGGACCTGGGCAATGGCATCCATCTTCCATAATTGAAGTCTTCTCTGCCCATTCCTGATTAAATACCTCAGGTATTGAATATCCCAACCTTCCAGAAAACATTTTTTGGGGTTGGCTTTCAACCCAGCCTTCCGTAGGCTGGTCAACATGGCTTGTTCTTGGGTTAGATGGGTAGTCCAGTCCCTGCTGTAGATGACAATGTGCAATCTCAATAGGCAGTCAACTATGTGTTGAAACGTGACAGAAGCCTTGTGTAATCCAAAGGGCAGCACTGTAAACTGGAAAAGACCTTGGGTGTCAAAAAAGCAGTCTTCTCCTTGGCATCCAGAGTCAAGGGCACCTGACAGTATCCCTTGGTTAGATCCAAGGTTGATATAAAGCGTGCTCCGCCGAGTCGCTCGATTGGCTCATCTACTTTAGGCATGGGATACACTTTCAGTTCAGAAGCTGCATTGACCCTCTGTAAGTCATTGCAAAACCTGATGTTTCTGTTAGGTTTAGGAACCAAGACAATGAATGTCAACAGTCACTCATGGACTCTTCTGTAACTGCCAGGTTAAGCTTCTCTTCCTGCTTCTTCGCAATGGCCTATCGCTGGGCCTCCGGAATCTGATAGGATCATTGCCAGATAACCACCCCAGGTTCAGTAATGATACCATGACAAATGAGGTGGGTTTGTCTCGGGTGGGTGGAGAACACCTTTAGGTTCCAGTGCATCCAACCTTCTAGATCTCTTTTCTGGGCCTCAGAGAGCTTCAATGGGACTTGAGCTGGATCTGATGGAGCTGAAATTTCTGGGCCAAAATCATCTTCCTGTACCATCATAGCCATCACTAGAGCCCACTTTTTCAATAGGTTAATATGGAAAATTGTGGCTTTCACTATTTATTGGCTAGGCAATCTTGTAGTTAAACAGGACCCACTTTCTCTTCCACCTCATAGGGCCCTGCCATTTACAGAATAACTTGCTCTTGGATGGTGGCAGCAAGACTAAAACTCTGTCTCCTGGTTGGAAGGCGCAGTTCACGGCTGCCCGATTGTAGCCCCTGGTCTGCTCGGCTTGGGCTTTTGCCAAACTGAGTTTAGCTACCTCTCTGGCTTTCCTCAGCCGGTCTTGCATTTGTATAACATATTCCATCAAATTACACTCGACATGGGGTTCTTCTTCCCAGGTTTCCCTTACCACATCTACTATGCCTCTTGGCAATCTTCCGAAAAGCAACTCAAAAGGCAAAAATCCCGAGGAACTCTGAGGTACCTCGTAGATGGCAAACAAACATCAAACAGGGTAAGAGAATGTCCCAGTTCTTGCCATCCTCTTGCATGAATTGTTTTAGCATCTGTTTCAGAGTTTTATTGAATTGCTCGATGAGGCCATCCATCTGTGGGTGACATACTGATATTCGCAACATCGTGACCTTCACCAAGGCATACACTTGCTTCATCATCTTGGATATAAAGGGTGTTCCTTGATCTGTGAGGATCTCATTGGGTATTCCCACCCACGAGAATACCTCCCAGAGGGCATTTGCAATCATAGTAGTCTTCATATTCCTTAGAGCAATGGCCTCCGGGTATCGGATAGCGTAGTCTAGTATGACTAAAATATAGTGTACTTCTTACCTCGGGTGGTTCGCTCCAAGGGACCTACCAGGTCCATGGCCACTCTTTCAAATGGGGTTTCAATGAAAGGTATAGGCAATAGAAGGGAAAGTCGGACTTTGTCGGGATTATGAAGATGGCAGGTGGAGCATGACTGGCAATATAACTGCAGCTGTTTAAGGATCCCAGGCCAGAAGAATCAGGCTAAAACACACACTAGTGCTTTCTCCACCCCCAAGTGTCCCACTAATAAATGGCTATGTGCCAACAATAACACCTGCTAACAAAAGGGATGGGGAACAATCAGCTGTTCTACCTCTTCCCCCTCTAGGGAAATCTTGGACACTGTATAATAAATCTCCCATTAGAACAAAATAGGGAAAGGTTCTTACAAGCGATGCTTCGTTACCTACTGGAACCCTGTCCACTTCCAAAACAGACTCTGGGGCATGTTTAAGGGACTCATCCTCTTGATGTGCCCTAATGAAGCTTCCTGGGTCTTTCTACAGCCCCCATTTTGGGAAAGGGACCACTGTATTTGGGTCACTACTGCTGAGCCCTGAGTTATTTCCAGTGGTTTCTTCCCTAGGTTCTCCCTCCCTGGATCCCTTCCCCATAGTCACCCCAAGATTCTGTTGGTAGCCTAGCTTTCCTGGAGACACAAACTCCGTAATTAAGCAGGCTTGGGATTCTCGATATATAGATCAGGTCTTCCAGTGGGAAAATCTCTGGAAAATCTTCTTGGTCCAACTTAAAGCAGCTGTCAGTTAGCTGGACCCCTATCGCTCCGAAGTTTGGGCAATCTCGGCTGATCACCACTGGGCACTGGAGCCAGGGCAGCACTATGACTTCAAACGTGGCTTGCCCTGCTGGAGTCTTAAATGAAACCTGTGCCATGGGATACTGCCTCAAGTCTCCATGCACACAGGTCAGTGTTAATATCTTTGCATAATCCAGTTGAAATTGAGTTGCCCAGTGAATGAGGGTCTGCACACTCCCAGAGTCTATCAAGGCCTGGAGGCGGGTCCCTTCAAGCTCCACTGAAATCACAAAGTTCTGGACCACTGGGTGGGGAATGTCTACAAAAGTGCAGATGTGAGAGGTGGTTAGGCTGACATCCATGGATTCTTCTGTAACCAAGAGACATTCCTGAGCAAAGTGTCCCTGGGTTCCCCACCTAAAACAGGTGAAGGGGTCATGGCTGGGGGCATGCCCTCGCCTAGGTGACTCTGGGGGTTGGAATAGGGGAGCTAACATCTGTCCCAGCTTCCCCTTCCGTCCTCCTGGGCTAATGGGTGACTTCTTTCCCTTCTCACTGTCCACTTCAGTCACCGGCTGGGCTTCATGATACCCCTCTGCTATTTCCAGTGTAAGTTTGGGGTGCTAATGTACCCACTGTTTCATTGGGGCAGTCAAGCCCTCAAAAAATTGTTCCAATAGCACAATCTTGGCTATCTCAGGCCCGGTCTTTCCCTCTGGTTGCAGTCACTTCCATGTGAGATCCTTCAATCGATAGAGGGACTTCTGAGGGCTCTCCTTTATCTGGAGCCCCCCCGCCCTTTCTGAATCACTGGTGGTAGACCTCTGGGGCACAACCGGTCCATTCAACAATGTTGCATTGACAGCTGAATATGTAGCCGACTCCTCTGGGGTACAGCCGGCCCATTCCAGTATGGCGACCTTGATAGCTGCATATGTAGCTGACTCATCTGGGTTGGCATTCTGGTATGCAGCCTGACTTCTGCCCATCAGCAGATTCTCCAAATAAATAGTACTTATCTCCTCCAGCCACGCGAGTGTTTCATTCAAAATTCGTCAAAAAGTGGTCCAGTTCATCTTCTACTATCATTTTATGAAGCATTGGTGCTGGAGGGTAGAGTTGTGGTCTCTGTAAAGCCTGAATCAACTGCTGCTGCTGCTCCCCTCCTAGCAGGGTGCATTTAAACTATTATTGTCACTTCTGATACTGTTGTTGCTGCCCTTTGGTCAGAATGTAGAGGAGCTGCTCCATCCTGGCTTATCACTCTTTTCTTGCAACACCACCACAGCTTTCTCTTCTGTAGCTAACCCTGCAGTATTCCAGTTCCAACAACTTTTAGCAGCCTTTAATGGCCAAAACAAAACTTGCCTGTCCGGCACTGACACCTTCTTCAAGTTCCCTAACTAGGGAGAGGCTAACCCTCTTAGCCCACACAAAACAAAAAAATATTCTGACCTGCTGTAGAGGGCCAGCCTTGGAGGTTCGTGGGTTTGCCCTCAGTCACGTAGTTAGAGGAAATCCCCAAGCTGCCACCATATGTGGTAGTGCGGCGTGCAGTGGGAAGGGGTTTTCTTTACAACAGAGGCCAGATAGCAGTTCAGGGAAAACAAAAGCAGTTTTTATTCTGCGCCAACTTGTTAAACCTCCACAGAGCAAAACCCAAAATAGACAGCAGTTCAGGGAAAACAAAAACAATTTTACTAATATCCCAGCTAGTTCTCCCAGCCTTTCCTCCAGCCCCAGTTAATGTTCCTACCTCAGAACTCCTTTGCACGGCTTGCCTCGGAAGGACTTCTGGCTTCATGGGCCCTCTCTCCTTCCTGGAGCCTGCTGGGTTCTTAACATCTCCCTGTGAGCCACGCCTTCCCAGCCCTGAACTCTGAGCTGCAGACTCTCTTAAAGCGGATTGTTGATATTCCCTCTAGAGAAGGACAGGTAGCATTCCATATACCCTATTTCATGACTGAAAGAAGTTAGTTTGGGAGAACTACTATGCTGTTGGGAGTGGGAGCAAACTCTTCCCTGCCTTGTTTCATCTGCTGGCTTTAAAAGTCAAGTCAAACACACTTAAGGCACACCCACGCCTAAGGGCCTCGCCAGAGGGCCCTTTGGCGTGGCTCTTAAGTGCAGGCCCATTAGGCAGCGAGCTTGGCATTTAATATCTTATCAAATCAGGTTGGTCTTGCCTCAGAGCGATTATACAACTATGAGATTAAATATGTCCCCACGCTCTGTCTTTTAACTTTATATACAGTTGTCCTATGGTGCTGGAGCCAGAAGGAAATTTTCTAACTAGCGGGTCTCAGACTTACAATGGCATGAGTTTTTAGGGTTTGTTTCTACCCTTAATAACATGCCTGTTCGCATCAACGACCCTTTATAACTTCCACTCTGTAGCTGGTCACATGAAGAAGAGTTAAGAGAGTGGAAGTTATAAAGGGTCGTTGATGCGAACAGGCATGTTATTAAGGGTAGAAACAAACCCTAAAAACTCATGCCATTGTAAGTCTGAGACCCGCTAGTTAGAAAATTTCCTTCTGGCTCCAGCACCATAGGACAACTGTATATAAAGTTAAAAGACAGAGCGTGGGGACATATTTAATCTCATATTTAATATCTTATGGCAGTGGTTCTTCTTTAGAAGGATTTAAGTTCATGTTGAAGTAGTTCGCCCTGGCCTTTGCTTCCATTGGTTTAGTTTTTCTAGATGCCTAAACAGAAAGCTAAATGTAGGGGAGGAATTTCCTCCACTCCTGTTGCTATACCAGTGGGACAACATTCCATGGATGATTTTGTACAGGCGAAGTACTTGGGCGAACCCATTGTCGGGGTTAGGGAGAGCCCCAATTTAGGCAGCGATGTTTCGCTGAGCCTGCTTGGCCCTTCCACTTCTCCAGCCCCTGGGGGTGCTAAGGGTAGTGCACCTGGTGTGATTTCAATGCAGCTACTCAGCAGTCCTTGGCCTCGGCATTGGTTATGCCAGTAGCTAGTGGTAATGGGTCCAACTACCCCCAGATAGGGGGTTTCTCCCCCATTCAGGAGAGTCTGATGATCCAGGATATTCCTCCGCTTGTGAGACCAAAGGAGGTGACCCTGGACTCCATTTGGGACGCAATGCAGTCACTTTATCGGGTTTGTGTTGGGGCATTGCTGGCTTCTGCTCCCTTTGCTCCTAGATTGGAAGAGGTGGAAGCAAAGGTGCTCAAAGAAAATGCAATTGGGTGGACTCGAGGTTAAAATTCAACATTTGCAGGATCAACAAGGGGTCCCAGCTACTGATGGTTTGGTTTTCCAGCATAAAAATGAAAACTTGGAAAATCAACAGAGAAACTTAAATCTTTGTTTACTGAATTTTCCACGGCTTTAATTGTGCTCCCTCCCTTAGGAACCTGTTCATTCAGTTCCTTAAGAGCTGTTTAACTATCACGAGTCTGGTACAGAGAAGAGCCACCAAAATGGTAAAGGGAATGGAAGGATACACCTATGAAGAGAGGCTAAAAAGGTTAGGGCTCTTCAACCTGGAAAAGAGGCGGCTGAGGGGAGATATGATAGATAAATTAATGAATGGAGGAGTAGAACGGGTAAACGTATATCGATTGTTTACATCATCAGAATATAAAAAGACTAGGGGACATGCAATGAAGCTACAGGGTAACCTATTTAAGACTAATTAGAGAAAATATTTTTTCACTCAACATGCAACCAAACTCAGGAATTTGTTACCGGAGGATGTAGTAAAAGCTGTTAGTGTAGCTGTGTTTAAAAAAGGTTTGGACAAGTTCCTGGAGGAAAGGTCCATAAACCATTATTAAAAGGGACCCAGGATATCACTGCTTGACCCAATACAAGCATTGAGGAACCTGTGTCTTTTGGGGAAACCGCTAGGTACTTATAACCTAGATTGGACACTGTTGGAAACAGGATACTGGGCTTGATGGACCTTGGTCTGACCCAGTATGGCATATCTTATGTTCTTATGCTCCTCTTTAAAAGATTTATTTCCTCCCCTCAATGACTGGTAAGGACGCTTTGCAGAAAGCTCATACCTCTCAGGTAGAGGTGCTTTCTGACTTTTTTTGACTTGGGGAATCTGTCTGAGTTGTTAGAGCAGTCTACTGAGGTGGTTGAAGCCCGGGCTACTTTGTTGGTATCTTTTGTATTTCTTCAGGATAAGGAAGCATTATTACGAATGTATTTTAAAAAAATATCTGATCTTTCTGTTTTGGGAGGTAGGGTACAGCTCTTTCCAGATGTGTCCAAGTGGATTCAATCTAGGAGGAAAAAACCTCTGGAGCTCCACTCTGAGGTTTTAGCTTTGGCTTGAGTTTCCAGTTGAGATTTCCTTGTAAATGTGTACTTGGGTATCAGAATAAGATTTTTCATTTCTTCGACCCATCTCAACTGCATTTTTTCTTAGATGCTAAGCAATTGTGAATTTCCCTTATGGTAGGATTGTGTGCTTTATAAGTTGCATTTGCTTTACATCCTACTATTTCTTTTTAATATTTTTGTTTGTAACCGTTCTTCTACGGTGTATACTGTTCTTGAATCCTCCCTTTTCTTAATTCTTCTATTGTGGACTGCTAGCATACTGTCACGTTATTGATTGCTTTATGTTCCTTTGTGCTTATTTTTTGCATGTGCATGATGGATTGTGATATTCTTTATCCAAGGTTCTTGGTTTATTTTACATTTAATTAATATAAAAAAAATAAAATTAGTTTGGCAGAGGTACTGAAAAAAAAGGAGGCAAGACAGCAGATAGATGTCAAAGAATGAAGCCATGATCTTTTATATATTTTTTTTCAGTATCTATTGACTTCTTTACTTTATCTCTAAACAAGCAGTCTCCTTTACAAGGAGCATCTATCAACTTAAGATTGTACATCCTCAAGCAAACCAAAGGCTTGTAGCTAGGCTAGGCATCTGGCCATGATTGCAGAAGTGAAGATTTTAGAAAAAAAATTTAAATCATCATACAGTCTATATAAGATGCCACACTTGACTTCTCTGTTATATTGCAGCTAATTGAACTTGAGCCTGCAATAAGAATCAGGGAAGACGATATGCATATAGTAGACTATGTAGAGCTGGATCTGCTATATAGGATGAAAGCATGGCTCCCTGAAAACCTTTTGCCTAAATGGTCTAATAGTCATGAATATTTACCAAGAACGGTGCTGGAACAATCTCTACACTTCTTAGCTTTCCTCAAGGCGGGTTCAACCATGAGAGAGGAGTGTGAAAACTGGACTTAACTGAAACCTAGAGTCAGATGGACCTTACATTTACATACATCTTTTTGGAGACAGGCTGTACTGTAAGTGGCATTTGTCACACACAGAACAGTGGAATAAAGTCTTGTAGCAGGCTATAGATAGGAACAGCCACAGTTACCTTCGGTGCTTCTATGTACTTGAGAAGGCCAAAGATATTTGCCCTTGATTCCGCATCTTGCTGTAGAAGAATAGATACGTCTTTATCCATTTTCTAAACAAATCTTGAATAGGAAATGTCTTCATATGGCGATTTGTATCTAGCTGGCAAAGGAGAAGGGTCTGATGGAAATCTCATAGTATACTCCTCCCTATCCTATGATAAGGGTGGACAAGTACTGAAAGGATCTAAGAGAAGGCTCTCTGGATGAAAAAAGACTCCGGAAAGGGCAGAGGTAATGAATGCACTAGCTTCTGTTTTGAATCTGAAGTAGACAGTAAAGACACTAAAGGATTTGGAGGGGATTGAGTATTTCCCTTTGTTGGGGTAAAGCACAGTTACTTACCTGTAACAGGTGATCTCTGGGAACAGCAGGAATAAGTCTTCACATATGGGTATGTCAGTACCGACGGAGCCTGTGTGGGAACGCTCCCCAGCGTCCAATCAGAAAGCTTTTAGGAGCATCCCACAGTGCCTGCATGCTGCCTTCCCAAATGTCTCTCCTCCGTTGAGTTTTATAGCTGAGACAAAGAAGGAGAGAGAGGGAAAGGAAAGAGAGATAGAGAGAGAGAGACAACTCCTAGGGGAGGTGGGTGGGTTGTGAAGACTTATTCCTGCTGTTCCCAGAGATCACCTGTTACAGGTAAGTAACTGTGCTAGCTCCAGGAACAAGCAGGAATGAGTCTTCACATATGGTGACTCCCTAGCTTTAGATGCCAGGGAGAGAGCCCATAAGTTGTGTGTCCCTGGGACAGGGCTGCACTTCCCTACCTGGAACTCTGGCATCCCATGAGGGATGGTGGGTAGGAGTTGATTAAGTATGGAACAGGTGTTTGAGAACAGCCTGACCAAACAAGGCATCCCGGCGGGAGTCCTTGTCTAAGCAGTAATGGGCTTTGAAGGTATGAACCGAGGCCCAAGTGGCTGCTCGACAGATGTGGTCGATAGACAGAGTTCAGATGAGCCATTGAGGCTGCCATGGCTCTCACACTGTGAGCTGTGACATGGCCCTCCAGAGAAAGGTTCTTGCTCTGATAGGCGAAAGAAATACATTGGGCAATCCAGTTAGAAAGTGTTCTCTTGGAGAATGGTTGTCCCAAATGAGAAGGATCAAAGGCAACAAAGAGTTGGGAAGACTTTTTATGTTGCTGTGTCCTTTGTAAGTAAAAAGCCAGAGCTCTTTTACAGTCCAGGGTATGAAGATTTCTCTCTGCACTTGATGCATGAGGTCCTGGAAAAAAGACAGGTAGGTAGACCTCTTGGTTGAGGTGAAAGGGCGAGACCACCTTAGGCATAAAGTGTGGATTAGTCCTAAGGACCACCTTGTCATGATGGAATCTTGTATAAGGTGGATTAGCTACTAGTGCTTGCAATTCACTGATGCGGCATGCTGATGTGATTGCAATGAGAAAAATAACCTTCCAAGAAAGGTATTTCAAGGAGGTGGTAGCTAAAGGTTCGAAAGGCAGCTTCATAAGCTGACCAAGAACCAAATTTAAGTCCCATGCCACCGGGGGTGGTCTAATGGGAGGCTTTGTTAAAAGGAGGCCTCTCATGAACCTTGCTACAAGAGGATGAGAGGAAACAGGTTGTCCATTTAGAGGCTTGAGGGAAGCTGCAATAGCACTCAAATAGACTCTTACTGAATTTGTCTTAAGGCCTGCATTAGACAGATGCAGGAGATACTCCAGCAACGATTCCAGAGTTATGGCATGGGGGTTAAGACCCTTCTCAGAACACCAGATGGTAAACCTCTTCCACTTGAAAGCGTAAGAACGTCTAGTGGAAGGTTTTCTGGAAGCATAAAGAACATCTTTCACTTGTTGAGAAAGATGAAGATCCTGGAGATCTAGGCCTTCAGCAACCAAGCCCTGAGATGCAGAGACTGGGGATTGGGATGCCACAACTTTCCGTCCTCCTGAGAGAGGAGGTCTGGAGCAGACCCTAACTCTAGGGAAGGAGCTTGAGAGAGATGTAGAAGCAGAGGGTACCACACTTGCCGTGGCCAATGTGGAGCTATGAGAATCATGTGGCCTCTGTCTCTCTGAAGCTTGAACAGGGTTTTGGGAATTAGGGGAATGGGTGGAAAGGCATACAGGAAGTCATGACCCCAATGAAGGAGGAAAGCATCCCTTGCCTGAGCCCCCTGAGCCGGAGTTCTGGAACAGAACCGGGGAAGTTTGGCATTCCATGGACTTGCAAAGAGGTCTATGTCCAGGGTTCCCCAAATTTGAAAAATTTTGGATACCTGGTTCATATGTAGGGACCACTCATGTGGAAGCAGAACTCGACTGAGTCTGTCTGCCCAAGAGTTTTGAACACCTGGAAGATAAACGGCAAGAAGATGAATGTGATGCTCTCTGGCGAGGGCCCACAGTCGCAGAGCTTCGTTGCAAAGCGACAAAGAGCCAGTTCCTCCCTGCTTGTTTATATAGAACATGGCTACCTGATTGGCCATGTGGATAAGGACTGTCTTGTGGCTGAGCAGGGTGTGGAAAACTTGCAGAGCAAGGAAGATTGCTCTGAGTTCCAAGAGATTGATATGTAGACAAGTCTCCTGTGGGGACCAGATGCCCTGGGTGGAGAGGTCCTGAAGATGAGCTCCACAGCCCATTGGAGAAGCATCTGTTGTAAGAGGTGCTTGGGGTAGAGGCTGTTGAAAGGGGGACCCCAGCAACAGGTTCTGAGAGGACCTCCACCACTGGAGGGACAAAATGAGACGACTTGTGTTTGCTATTTGGTCTGACAGGCAGCCTAATGCCTGGGTCCATTGGGTGGATAAAGTCCACTGAGCTGCTCTCATGTGAAGGCGAGCATATGGCCTAGCAACTGTAACATCTCTCGAGCAGTTAGTAGGGGTTTCAACTCTGCTTGAGAAGCTAACTGCATCAAGTGAAGGCAACGGGTCTGGGGAAGATAGGCCCTTGCCCTTGTGGTATCCAGCAACGCCCCTATAAACTCCAGGGACTGAGTAGGGATCAAATTGGATTTTGGGATGTTTATTACCAGCCCTAAATACTGAAGGATACGCATTGTGCAGGTTAGAGAAGTCTTGGCCTCTGATTGAGTGGGAGCTCGAATGAGCCAGTCGTCCAGGTAAGAGAAGACAAATATTCCCAGGGTGCGCAGAAAAGCAGCAACCACTGCCATGCATTTCGTGAACACCCTTGGTGCAGAGGCAAGACCAAAAGGGAGCACTCTGTATTGATAGTGCTTCTCCTGAAAAAGAAACCGAAGGAACCTTCTGTGAGTTGGATGGATGAGAACATGAGTGTACGCATCCTTGAGATCTAGAGAACAAAGCCAATCCTGACTCTGAAGGTATGGCAGCAGAGTTCCCAGAAAAACCATCTTGAATTTTTCTTTGACTAGGAATCTGTTCAACTCTCTGAGATCTAAGATGAGTCTGAAGCCCCCTGTTTTCTTTGGAATAAGAAAATAGGGGGAGTAGAACCCTGTGCCCTGTTGTTGAAAAGGCACTTCCTCTATTTCCCCCTGGGCGAGAAGAGTGGCAACCTCCTGCTCCAACAGGCTGAGGAGGGAGGTTGGAGAATTGAACTGGTGCACTCTTGTGAGAGGGGGCAAGCTTGAAAAATGAAGTTTGTACCCCTCTCTTATGATGGAGAGTGTCCAATGCTCTGCTGTAATTTGCCCCCACCTGGGAGCAAAGTGACATAACCTTCCTGGAATGGTGGAGGGCTCTGGTCCTTCTAGAGCCAGGAAGACTAAGTTCTCTAGCAGAAAGTCAAAGGCCCTGAGGGGGCTGAGGTTGCAGGGCTGGAGCAGGCCTCGCAGCCTTTGCTTTACTCCGTTTGGAGGATTGCTGACGTTTGGAAGGGAACTGAGCTGCAGAAGATGCCCACTGACTATAAGCAGGATAGAATCTTCCCTTTTTTAGAAAAAGGTGTTTTCTTGAACAACCTTTTCTTAGCAGGAGCAGCTGTGGATTTGGATAGTCTATCCAAAGCAGAATTTTCAGCATCCATCTGATTGGCTTTTGCTTGCCAATCCTTACCAAACAGGTTCTCACCTGTACAAGGGATATTTCCCAATTCATCTTGAACCCAGATCTCCAAATCAGATGCTTGAAGCCAAGCAATTCTACGTGCACCTATGGCAATAGCTGAGGCTCTGCTTACGCATTCAAAGGAGTCGAAAGCTGCACGGTTGGAGAATTTGGAGATATCCTGGGCATGTTTGAGCCCAGTGAGAAATTCTTGCCTTTTATCTTCAGACATAAAAGGACTTAAAGTCTGCAAATGGTCAGTGACTTCTTTTAAGAACATTCCCATGTAGAGACTATAAGAATTAATTCTTGCAGCAAGCATGGAAGCTTGGAAGACTCTTCTTCCAAAAGCATCCAGGGTTCTACATTCACGTCCTGGAGGATTAGAGGCATGTCTTTTGGCACTTCTAATCTTTCTCATTGCAGACTCAACCACAATAGAGTGGTGAGGAAGTTGAGTTTTATGGAAACCAGGACAAGGAGGGACACGATACATGGTGTCCAACCTGCGAGAATGAGGAGAGGTGGTTAGAGGTGCTTCCCACATCCTCAACATGAGATCATACAGAATCTCATGAATAGGTAAGGTAGCTGCCTCCTTAGGAGTTTTAGGATATTGTAAAATATCTAACTCCTTGGCTCTGGGCTCTGACTCTGGGGCCACTGTAATAGAGAGGCCCCGAGCCACCTCTCTGATAAAGTCCTGAAAAGACAAGTCCTCTGGAGGAGACATCCTTCATTTAGGAGAGGACTCCTCCTGTGGAAGAAGCATCACTGCATTGACAGACTCTTCAGAATTCTCAGAGTCCTCAGAGGAATCAAAGTATCGTCTGTCCGGATGCTCTTACAAAGCCCGATACCCGTACCGACCGGGATCGGTATCGTGAATAACCGGTACCGGGGTATCAGTACCGGAGGGCTTCAGAGGACAGAGTACCGGCATAGCGGACACCGATGCCGATGCCACCGGTATCGATGGCGATGCTAGAGCCGGTACCGGCGGAGTAGTCTGTTGCGGTACCACGGGCGTCGATGCCACAAGGAAAGCCGCCAGACTGCGTTCTATGGACAGAATCCTCTGATCCATTGACGCTGCCAATGCCTGGAAGTCGGTACCGGTGGAAGCCACCGGTACCCCAGAGCATGGCACCAAGAGATCTGTCGAGGCCACGCCATCGAGATCATCCTGGAACTCCGATGATGATGCTTTAGAGGCCGAAGCCTCCCGCTGGGGTAATTTTGCCGGTGCAGAATCCTCGAGGGCAAGGCCAGACGCATCTCGATGCTTAGAAGGAGATCTACCCTTCGAGGACCAGCTGGATTTATGTTTAGTTACCTGAGATCCATGTGAGGAAGAAGAAGCCCTGGAAGACGTCGATGCCACCGAAGCCGCATCAGAGGGAAACAGGGTACTAAGCTTGGCAGCTCGGTTCTGCCGACCTCTTTTAGACATCATGGAACAGGACACACAATCTGTTATGGAATGGTCAGGACCTAAACATTTTAGACACCAGTCATGGGTGTCGGTGACGGAAATAGTACCGCCACATTTTGTGCACTTTTTAAATCCTGAGGCAGGCTTTTCCATAGTTAAGGGAAAAAAGTTCTGGGCCTAAGGCCCAAAACTCAAGTGCACCTGAAGAAAAAGAATGGAAAGGTTTTGTTTTGTTTTTTTATAAGAAGAAAAGAACAAAGACCGGCAGTACCGGTACAGCATCGAAGAAGGCAGACGCGACACAAAAGAAATAAAGAAAAAATAAGGAAATTCTTCTGCGGTGACAGGAACACGACCTGCTGGCTCCGCGGAAAAAGAACAACTGAGGAGAGACAGTTCGAAAGGCGGGAAGGCAGCACGCAGGCGCTGTGGGATGCTCCCAAAAGCTTTCTGATTGGACGCTGGGGAGCGTTCCCGCGCAGGCTCCGTCGGTACGAACGTACTCATATGTGAAGACTCATTCCTGCTTGTTCCTGGAGATTGCATATAGAATGAGGAGATGCCTCAGAAGGCTCTTGATAATTATTGGGCAAATCCTTACAATAGCCCTTAAACTCAACTGAACATCTTTTGCAGGAATGAGTGTGACTGCTCTGGAAAAGTTAACAATATAGATGATGAAAAGTTAACAATATAGGTGACCAACACCAGAGTAGAAGGAATGAGCTGCTACAGAGCGGATCAGCAAGGGGTACACTGAAAAAGTCCTACATTGTTTTGGTGAGATCGGTGCAGGGTGTGGTCAAACTGTGCAGGGACTGCTTCGCAGAAGAGGAACCCGTGCTTTTTCTTGGCCTGAGATGAGACTATACTGATGTGTTTTTGTTTTTTTACTGCCTTGGGAGAGATTGAGGAAACCACCTTCCCTTCAGGCTTGACAGACATTCTAAAGCCAGCTTGTTACAAGCCTGGCAACCTCCAGAGACACCCATTCTAGTTTCAAAATTATTTTAGGGCCTCCTTCAGTGATTGGACTTTTGAATTTACAGTGCCAAAAGACAGGGTTAGTCCATGGAAGATACTTCACTTGTATGTGCGCACAGCTGAGATTCTTATCTGATTTTTTTTCTTCAAACAGTCTTTTTTCATTCTCAAAATAGTGCACTACTTTGAGGATGAAAAAAGCCATCCGAGCACAATGTTTGTAGTTTTTCTGATTATAGCTGGGACCCAAGTATAGACATAAAGAAAGTGTTGAAGTTCTGATTCTTCTACTGCACATGGTCTAAAACCAGATTTCAGTGACTTCTTTAAAAATAAAAATAAAAGAAATAAATGTGATGTTGGGCTAAGTGGACAAAAAATGTCATGTTTCTTTCAAACAAAATGTAACAAATTGTTGGGAGGAGGTTTATTTTGCAGCCATTCAGCAAAGCAGAAAAAAAGTGCTGAGGAATCCATTGCATGTAAGAAGGGACATACATACTCAGAACTTTACACTACACTAAGTTGTGAGCTGTGGGAGAGCAAATCCATCCCAGCACCTATGGATGGCGTCCCCAACTTGTGTGCCTGTTCAATCCTGCTTCTTACTAGAAAACTGTTTTACTCATGAAAAAGGGTGATCTGAAAACTGATCACCTTATACATGGGTGAAATACACACATTGTAGAACATAAGCATACTTTAACCTGCATTGTCCAGAGGTATTCCTGGGGCAGGTCTAGAACAAAAATTGTAACACCACGCATAGATTTTCTTTTCAAACTATGTATGTCATTTAAGTCAGAAAAAGTACCTGTAGAAAAGCATGTGCAAGTATATGCCAGTACTTTTTCATTAGTCAATTTTCAAAGTGAAAGTGCATGTGCACTTGATGCAAAATCCACAGGTAAGCAATACCCATGGATATTTCAGCAATGCAATGAAAATTGCCCTCAAAATGTAGAAAACCCTTTAATGCATCTGTCATGAAAGTGGAAAACAGTTTGCACTGACATAAAATCTATCTAGATCAGGAAGGATACATTAGTCAGTAAATATTGGAAGGACATGAAGTTTTGAGGCATAATTGAGTATAACTATTCTATCAGGATATTAATAAAGCGTAGTTACTCATTTGTAGCAGGTGTTCTCCGGGATCAGCAGGAATCAGTCCTCACATATGGGTGATGTCACCAACACAGCCCAGGCGGAAATGCTTCCCAACTTCTATAGGAAGCTTTTGGAAGGTGCTCCACGCATGCTTGCTGGTCTTCCCACCCAACGGAGCCATCTTTCCTCAGTATGATGACATAGCTTAATTAAGCCAAAAAAGAAAATAACTCCAATGAGAGGAGGGAGAGTAGTGAGGACTGATTCTGTGAAGACTTATACTGTGAAAGTGTGGACTGAAGACCACGTAGCAGCACTACAGATCTCCACTGTGGAGACTAACCACAAGCTGGCCACCGAAGCAGCCATAGCGCGGACATTGTGAGCCATGATATGGCGTTCCAACGTCAGCTCAGCCTAAGCTTAAGCAAAGGAGATGCAGTCAGCCACCCAAATGGACAGGATGCATTTCGATACCACCACCCCCAGCTTATTGGGGTTAAAGGAGACAAAGAGTTGGGAGGAGCAGAGATGGGCTTTTATCCTCTCCAGGTAGAAAGCCAGTGCTCTTTTACAATCCAAGGTGTGCAACGAGGCCTCAGCTCTGTTGGCACGAGGTCTGGGGAAGAAGGTGGGTAACACCACTGATTGATGGAGATGAAAAGCAAAAACTACCCAAGGCAGGAATTTCGGGTGACTTTAGAGATCTACTCTGTTTTTATGAAACCTCATGTACAGCACGACCAGTGCTTGCAATTCGCTGACTCTTTGCACAGAAGTAAGCACCACCAGAAAATGACCTTCCAGATAAGGAATCTGAGCAGGCAGGAGCTAAGCGGCTCAAACGGGGGTGCTAGGAGCTATCTGAGCACCACATTAAGGCCTCACACCACCGAGGGTGGTTTAATGGGGGGGGGGGGGGAAGATAGTGGGTCGCTTTATGTGGGCCTCCTACTAAGGGGTGAGCAGAGATTGGTTGATGAGCCATGGGCCGATGACAAGCAGTCCCAGCACTGAAATGCACTCTGATGAGCTGGACTTCAGACCAGAGTCTAACAGATGCAGAAGACAAAACAAAACTGACTCCACAGAGCAGAAGAGGGGGACCAGAGACTTGTTCTTACACCATACACAGAACCTGTGCTACTTGAAGGCGTAAGCACATCTCGTTAAGTCCTTACAAGAGGTGAGAAGGATGTTTTCCATGACCTGTAGTAAGCGGAGCTCTGCGAGTACTACCCACTCTGCATCCATGCCATTTAGTGCGAGGGAGGACAGGTTGGGATGAAGCAGAGTCCCATCATTCTGTGAGATCAGGTCTGGGGCATAGCCCAGTCTGAGCGGTTGCCATTGAAACAATCGGAGCAAAAGTGGAAAGCACGGTTGCCTGGACCAGTGTGGCACAATAAGGATTATGGTAGTGTCATCCGCCTGCAACTTGAAAAGGGTCTTGGCCACCAGAGGAGTTGGTGGGTATGCATAGAAAAGACCCTCGCTCCATTCCAGGAGAAAAGCATCCTGAGCCAAGCAATTCTCATATGGTACTCTGCAGCAAAACAGCAGGAGCTGGGTTTTGTGGGGAGTGGCAAAGAGGTCTATGGACAGTGTGCCCCACATCTGGAAGATGAGGTGGCAACCTGCCTGTTCAGACTCCACTCATGTGGCTGAAGGACCATGCTGAGGCGATCCACCAGGATGTTGAGCTCCCCTGGCAGGTATACCACTCCGAGGAGCATACCGTGCAAGATTGCAAACTTCCAGAGATGAACTGCCTCCCAGAAGAGGAGGTACAAACCCGTGCCACCCTGTTTGTTGAGGTAGAACATGACCACTTGGTTATCCGTCTGTATGACGATGACTTGGTGGGAGAGCTGTTGCTGAAACACTCAGTGGGCATTGGCAATGGCCTGAAGCTCCATGAAGCTGATCTGATGGCAGCTTTCCCCTCAGTCCAAAGGCCCTGTGTGCACAGGCCATTCATATGTGCTCCCCAGCCATGTTTGGAGGCATTGATTGTGAGGGCATGCTGGTGCAACAGGGCCTGGAAGGGAAGCTCTGCAAGCAGGTGAGCAGGGTGCTGCCACCAGGACAGCAACTCCTGGAGAGACGGAGTCAACGTGACCGTCCGAAAGACCTTCCATCACCTGACGCTACTGTGTGCAGAGTCCCCTGCATCTAACACATCTGAAGTCAGGCTAAGGGGGTAACATGAACTGTAGAGGCCATGTAACCCAGGAGGCGCAGCATCTGCCGAGCCATGACAACTGGGCATCACTGGATGTCCCTCATCAAGGTGACCAGGCATTGGGCCCTGTCCACCAGAAGGAAAGCTCAAGCCAGTTTATGTTTATGTTTATTTAAAACTTGTTATACCGCCCATAACAAATGCTTCTTGCCGGTTTACAATCAAAAATTAAAAGTTGAAGATATATAGAAAAGAACGCCATTTAAAAATCAAAGCAGGACAGAGACAAGAAGCATAAGGAGAAAGGAAGTAACTTGTGCATCAGCGAAGAGGAGGGGAAAGGGGCGAGGAGGGAGGAGGAAGATCGAATGCTAAACAGAAGAGGTGGGTTTTTAATTTAGCCTTGAAAGATTTAAATGATAGTTCTAGGCGGAGGGTGGAGGGGAGCGAGTGTGGTGTGGTGTTGAGGAGAGCCCTAATGAACTCGAGGCATTGAGAGAGTTTCAGGTGGGACTTTGGGTAGTTGATGACAAAGCCCAGCTTTTCCAGTATCTGAATGGTGCACTTTACAGACTGCCAGACCCCATCCGGCATCCCGCCCCTGACCAACCAGTCGTCCAGGTAGGGGAAGACAAAGATTCCCAGGATTCGGAGGAAGGCGGCAATGACTGACAGACATTTGATGAAGACCCTTGAGGCGGAGGCAAGGCCGAAGGGCAAAACTCTGTACTAATAATGCTGTCCACTGAGAATAAAGCAAAGGTACTGACAGTGCCGGGGGTGAATGAGGATGTGCGTATATGCGTCTTTGAGATCCAAGGAGCACAGCCAATCTTCCCATTGAAGGTAGGGCAGCAACATTCCCAGAGATATCATCTTGAACTTTTCCTTCACTAGGAAGCGATTGAGACTGCGGTGATCCAGGATGAGTCAGAACCTGCCTGTTTTCTTGGGAACCAGGAAGTAGCAGGAGTAGAAACCCTGTCCTGTTTGGAATGGTGGAACAAGTTCCACTGCCCATTCTGCCAGGATGGCCTAGACCTCCAGTTGGAGTAGATTGCAATGGATATGCTCGAGAGGGTACTCTCCTGGAAAGAAGGTGGGGGGGAATCTGCTTGAAGCGCAGCAAGTAGCCATCGCAGACCACTTGCAGTGCCCAGGCATCGGCTGTTTTACTGGGCCATCTGTAGACAAAGTGTATCAGCCATCCCCCCACCTATGGTGGAACGGAGGCTGGGAGGGGAAGACAGGCCATGGTCCGAAGCTAGGAGTCAAAAACCCCTGCCTGGTTGGGGCTGCGGTTCTGGTTGAGGCTTTGGGGCTTTTGGCTTGCGCTGCTGCCTCTGGTGTTGAACCTTAGCTTGTTGCCCCTGTTGGGGTGGCTGGTATGAATAATATGGGGTGTAAGTACCATAGGGCTTTTTCTTTTCAGGGTAAAAGGACTTCTTCCCTGAAGCCTTTTTCCTAGAAGGGTCAGTGGTCTTTCTCGAAAACCTATTTATGGTGAGTTGCTCCGTTTCCATCTCTGCAGCCTTTTCTGCCATGGGATTACCAAAGAGGTTCTTCTCCCCAGCATGGGCCATCAGCCAACTTGTTCTGAACCCATTGTTCTACATCCAAGCACTGTAGCCATGCCAGGCGGTGGGCGCCGATCCCCACTGCAGCCACGGACTCAAACCCATCGTAGGATACCCGGATGATGTACTTGGAGCGCTCCTTCATTTTACTCCAGAAGCACTCAAGGTGCTCTCCTGACAGACATCTGAGAACCCAGAAAGATGCCCCACCAGGTACATGTCCATATATAACTGGTATGCTTGGATCCAAAGCACCAGCATCGAGCCCTGGTAACACTTCTTATCAAAGCCGTCCATGGTGTGTGTCTCTCTACACGGGGGCACTGAGGAGTGCATCTTGGAACTTTTAATCCAGTGCATGGCCAATTCCACCACAATGGAGTTGTGAGGGTGCTGTGCTTTTTCAGACCCAGGGTTCTTGTGCACTTGCTACATGGAATTGAGGCATCAGCTGACTGCTGACACCGTGAGTGCTGCTTCCCACATCCTAAAGAGAAGCCATTCCAGTATCGGGTGGATCGAAACCATAATAGCCTCTTTAGGGGGAGTTGGGTACTGAAGGATTTCAAACTCCTCCGCTCAAGGCTCCTCCTCTGCTTCAGTAGTGAAGGGCAAAGCCTTCCCCATGTCCCGTATTAATTCAAGGAAGAAGAGGTGATTGGGCAGGACCTCCTGCGCTCATAAGGGGGTGAGGGATTGGAGGGGACAACATGGTGACTGATGGTCTCCAGAGATTCCTCTTCAGTCTCCCAGAGTCCGAGTCCAAGAGGAACTCAAAGTACCCCTCCCAAATGGTGATTGTGCCAGTGGCAATTGGGTGGAGTCGAAGGAGTCCTCATCTACAGTTTGTCCGAACCCTAAGCACTCAGGGGCAGGGATACCCACTGCACTGAGAGGGATCTTGAATGCTCACAGGAGCTGCCCAAGAGAGCATGGACCTCCAGGATGGGCTTGATTTTTACAGGTGAGGTGTCCGCCATAGATGGGGCCGTCACCAGTGCGGAGGAACCCGAGGTCACCGGGTCCCTGGCAGCATGCTAGGCCATGAACACAGTGAGGCTATGTTTGAGGGCCTGCATCCTCTCTGTGAGGATAGAGGTCTCTGTTAGCACGGGAGTTGGCCTTGCAGCCTTTGGTGCCAATGCTGGTTCCCTCGGCAGGGACTCCTCGATGGTCATGACCTTGGGAGTCCCATGCCGGCCCTCCGGGACACCAAAAGGCAACTCCTCCCACCGGGGCAGCTTGGAGGGCCGCTCCCGGCCCTTGCCTTCGGAGTTGCACCGAGAGCTCCGATGACGATGCCCATCGACCTTCATCCCAGGCTGAGCATCGCCTTTTGAAGCCTACAAGATCAAAGTTTAGTCCTTCTGGGAGTGCTCCTTATGAAAGGAGAGCTGCCATTTCAGTTCCCAGCAACCCCTTGGCTCCGAATGGGCCCAGCCTCCGCATGAAGCCAAAGCCTCAGTGGAGGTCTTCAAAGGCGTCAATGCCAAGGTCGACGCCAGGGCCGATGTCAATGCCGCAGAACCAAACAGCGATTCCCACTGCTGTTCTCAGTTCTTAAGCCCCTTGCATGTCATCTACAAGCAGAGAGCACAGTCCAAAGGCTTGTGGTTGGGCCTGAAGCATTGAAGGCACCAGATGTGGCAGTCCTTGATGGAGATGGTCCAGCCATACTGCGTGCACTTCTTGAAGCCACTGGCTGGTTTTGACATGTAGGGAAGACTGCTTCCGCCAAGTCAAAAGATCAACGTCCTCACCAACCTGGGGAATGCAAGAGGAAAATCCCGCGTGCTGATAAGAAAAAGCGTGGTTACTCACTTGTAACAGGTGTTCTCCGGGGACAGCAGGAATCAGTCCTCACATATGGGTGACATCGGTGCTGATGGAGCCCTCACAGAAGCATCTCCCCCCCCCAGCTTTCAAAGAAAGACTTTGGGATATGCTACCATGCATGCGTGGTGCCCTTCCCTCCCAAGGGTGCCATCTTGCTTAGTCAGATGACATAGCTAATAGACAACAAAAATAAAGCAGCAACTCCAAGGGGAGGAGGGAGGGTTGTGAGGACTGATTCCTGCTGTCCCCGGAGAACACCTGTTGCAGGTGAGTAACTATGCTTTCTACGGAAACAAGCAGGAAGTCAGTCCTCACATATGGGACTCCATAGCTACAGGCTACCGAAAGCCTATAGAGAAAAAAAAACACGGTTGCCCTCAAGGGAAGCCTTGAGCAGCAGCAATTGAGTCCACAGGTGCAGACTGCAGTAGAATCTGTGTGTCCGACGGAAGCAATGCTCCGGTAGCCTGAACACAGAAGGGTCGGAGGGTAGGAGTTGCCTAGACCCCGAAAAGATTACGGAGCACGGCCTGGCCGAAAGCACTATCCCATTGGGACTCCCTCTCCAGGCAGTAATGAGCTGCGAAGGTATAGACCAAAGACCGGGTGGCAGCCCGGCAGATATCCACCTTTGGGATGGAGCGCAGGCTTGTCACAGAGGATCCCATGACCCTGACACAGCATGCCGTGACCCGGCCTTCCAGTGGGAGCACCGCCTGCTCATAGGTGAGGGCGATACATTCCGCCACACAAGTAGACAGTATACATTTGGTCACCGCCTCCCTCAGCCTACTAGGGTCATATGAAACGAAAAGCTGAGAAGCTTTACGGTGGCCCTGGGTATGTTGAATGTAGAAGGGCAGGGCCCTCTTACAGTCCAAGGTGTAGAGGACAGTCTCTGCCCTACTGGCATGAGGCTTTGGGAAGAAGGTGGGCAGCATCACCTCCTGGTTGAGGTGAAAGGGAGATACCACCTTTGGAAGGAATTTGGGGGGTGTGCGGAGCACCACTCTGTTCTTGTAGAACCTTGTGTACAGCGTCTCTGCCACTAAGGCTTGAAGCTCTCTAACTCTGTGAGTGGAGGTGAGCGCAACCAGGAGCACAACCTTCCATGAGAGATATCGCAGGTGGCAAGTAGCCAAAGTCTCAAAAGGCAGGTGAGTAAGCTGCACCAATACTATGTTGAGGTCCCACTCTGTTGCAGGGGGGGCAAACTGGGGGCTTTGATAAGAGAAGTCTCCTCAAGAAGTGGGTCATCAGCGGCTGGACCGAGAGGGGTTTGCTATCCATTAGATGGTGATGTGCTGCCAGGGCACCGAGGTGCACTCTGACGGAGTTCGACTTGAGCCCGGATTGCGAGAGATGGAGAAGGTACTGCAGCACCAGCTTCACCAGGAAGGAGAATGGGTTAAGTCTGTGTTCCATGCATCAAACTAAAAATCTGTGCCATTTGAAGGCATATGCTTTCTTAGTGGAAGCCTTACGGGAGGCCAGCAGGATCTCCTCCACTTCTCCCGAGAGGTTGAAAGGGGCCAAGGTCACCCTTTAAGCAGCCACTCTGTCAGTGACAGGGACCCCAAGTTGGGGGTGCAAGAAAAAGTCCCCTTCTGAGACAGGAGCCCTGGGGAACTCCCCAATGGGATAGGAGTATCCACTGACAGCCGGGGGAGTAGCAGGAACCACGGCTGCCTGGGCCATTGAGGGGCTATCAGAATCAGGAAGGCCTTGTTGCGGAGGGTCCTGAATAGCGTTTTGGCAATTAGTGATGTGGATGGGAAGGCATACATGAGATCTTCAGACCACAAAATGAAAAACGTGTCCACCGCCACCCGGGAGGTATGGGCTTGCCGGGAGCAGAAGCGCGGCAACTGGTAGTTGTCTGAGCTGGCAAACAGGTCTATCCATGGTTTCCCCCAGAGATGAAAAAGACGGTTGGCCACTCTGGGGTCCAGCTGCCACTTGTGCGGCTGGAGGACCCTGTTCAATCTGTCTGCCAGTGAGTTGCTCTGGCCTGGCAGGTATCCTGCCCACAGGAGTATGTCCTGCTGGACTGCGTAGGAGCAGAAGGCCATCGCCTCGCGGCAGAGAGTGCGAGACCCCGTGCCCCCTGCTTGTTCACATACAACACTGTCACCTGGTTGCCTGTTTGGATCAACACCGGCTGGTGCCATAGGCGGTGACAAAAAGTTCAGAGGGCTAAATATATCGCCAACAGCTCCAGGAGGTTGATCTGCTGGTTGCTCTCGTCCTGCGACCAGCTGCCCTGAATGCAGAGTTTCTCGCAGTGGGCTCCCCATCCCAGCAGGGAGGCGTCTATAGTGAGAACCCTTAAGGGGCTCAAAATTTGGAAGGTGTCATAAGGAACAAGAGTCAGAACCCATGGAAACAGGGACTTCATATCAGAATGAATGCATGTTTGACAGCTCAGAGCAAAACAGAGAGAAGGGTTGGCATAGAAACCCCAAACAAATGAGGTCACTCAGTGCTAGGGAACGCCCGAACCAAGAGCTAACACATGGCTCATTAGCAAAAGAGAAACAGCTGATTGGGGGCGGAGTTTCAGCCACCGGGAAAAGCAACACAGTTAAAAATCCTCTAGTTAGGGGAGAGGATAGAACTGGGGCAGGAACCAGGAGAGCAAGAACCACGACAGACAGAACAAGGTCTGAGAGGACGGAAAGGATTGAATGGCATGAGAGAGGGGAAAAAGGTGAAAGACAGGATAAGAGAAGGGAGGAAAAACCCTATCTTACCTGGGAAGGCTCATCTAGAGAAGGGAGCTGTGAAAGCCACGCTGACTCCAGGAAGCAGGCAATTCCACGACGGAGAAAGCAATACACGGCTGGGCAAAGCACAGAGGAACTCCACTCTCCTAAAGGCAAGCAATACCTTTTAAATCCCCTGAGAAGACAGTCTCAGTCCTCTAGCACTAAATATAGTGGAAGGGAAACTTGTTGTTCTGAAGAGGAGTTTTTGCCTGTAAGAAACCCTAAGCAAACTAAAAGGAAAGAGTTTTACAGGGAGCCATATTATAGCCAAGAAAGGTCCCTGGATAAGCAGTGGCTGGAAGACAGAAGAATATTTCCAGATAGCTTTGCAGAGGAGTTTGATAATAGCCCTTGTACGTATCAAGAGTTGTGTGAGAGAGCTGACCGAGAGCTTTATGCAAAACACCTGAGTTCAGCTAAGCTGATGGGAACACTGTGAATGAGCAAAGGGCAGAGTTCTCCCCGGAGGAAGTTGAGGATAACGTGCATGAAATGCAATGTGAATTTTATCCAACTTCAGACACTGAAACCTATATGGACTGTACGTACACGGTATCAGATAATGTACAATCCTTGTGCTAGTCTTGCTATAACCACTGCTGCAGGAGAAAAACAGTCCAAAAGCAAGTTTGGAGGAAAACTGTTTTTGTATTTCATTTTTCTGTTAAGCTGAAGATAAGCATTGCCTAAGTTGTTTGGTTCCTTTGTTACCTTATACCAGAAGTATGGACTTTTCTGTTGTGATGTTCTAAAGGTCAAATTCCAACCCTGGGAAGGGAATAAATCCATTTTGAAACCTTACCATTCGTGTACACAACTATTTTTCTTTAAGCCACGGAACTACAATTCCCAGGAGGCTTTGCAAAGCCTCAAATTCAAGTTCACAAGCTTAAGGAACACATCACCCCACTCGCTTTACCCACGCTGAGGCCTCTGGGAGAGAGGGGCGGTGACAAAGGGCATCCCTGCCTCGAGGTACTGGGGGTTTTGCCACTAGGTCAGAGATTCCGCCAACTGGCGGGTCACTGAAACTCTGTCCCGGAGACAGCCTGTGGCCTGTATCCACTGGTCCCGAAGGCACCACTGTGCAGCCCTCATGTGAAAGCAAGGACCATGGAGGCTATGTGCCTGAGTAGACGCAGCAAGAGCCGAGCAGACACCAAGGGCAGGTGTTGTACGTCTACGGCCAGTACCCTGAGATGGTCGGCTCAGTCCCTGGGAAGGAAAGCCTTTGCCTGGAGGGTGTCTAGTCTTGCCCCTATGAATTCCAGACACTGTGTCAGGAGGATCTGGGACTTGGGTTAGTTTATTACAAACCCCAGATGCTGCAGGACCTGGATGGTACGTGCGGTTGCCTGCTGCACTTCTGAGGCTGTGCCTCCCTTTATGAGCCAATCGTCCAGGTAGGGGAAGAAAAAGAACCCCTGGAGGTGGAGGAAGGCGGCCACGACTGCCAGACACTTGGTGAAGACCCTTGGGGCAGAAGCCAAGCCAAAGATCAGCACCCTGTACTGGTAGTGGCCACTCCCCACCATGAACCTCAGGTAATGCCTGTGGTTGGTGAATGAGGATGTGGGTGTAAGCATCCTTCAGATCCAAGGAGCACAGCCAATCTCCTTGCTGGAGGTAAGGTAGCAATATTCAAAAGGAAAGCATATTGAACTTCTTCCTCACCAGGAATTTGATCAGATTGTGCAGGTTGAGGATGGGCCTTAGGCCTCCTGCTTTTTTTGGTATGAGAAAGTATCTGGAGTAGAACACCTTGCTCCTGAGATGGTAGGAAACTGGTTCTACCGCTCTGTCCTCGAGAAGAGCTGCGAGTTCCTTCAGTAGAAGGTCCTGATGAAGGGAGACCTTGGAAGCTCTCCCGGAAAGAAAGGGGGAGGGAATCTGAGTCAGATGGAGGAGGTAGCCTTCCTTGACCACCTGGAATACCCAAGAATCAGTGGAGATGCCTGGCCACCTTTGGGCATAGTGAATGAGACGTCCCCCTGTGGACTGCTGACCTCCTTAGGGTGGAGAGACTATGCCCAAGGAGTCAAAAGCTCCCCCCATGGCTGGGCCGGGGCTGATGCTTGGGAGCCTTCTGCTTACAAGGGTCTTTCCCATATCCCTTGGCCTGCTGACCCTGCTAGGGAGCTGGGGAGACCTGAAAAGTTGGGTAGTTTCTGTAAGCAGCCACTTTCCTCAGGTAGAAGGGCTTTTTACCCAAGCCCTTCCATCGGGGAGGGGTAGCAGTCTTTTTAGAGAGCCTGGTCCTCATCAAGAACTTGGTTTCCAGCTCAGCAACCTTGCTGGTCATGGGTTTGCCAAAGAGGTTCTTACCTTGGCATGGGGTGTTGACCAATTTGTCCTTAACCCATTGCTCGACGTCAACAACTGTAGCCAAGCCTGGCATTGGGCACCGATGCCTGCTGCCACTAGTCAAGCCACCGACTTGAAGCAGTCATAGGCTGCCTGCCTGAGAGATAAATCTGGAGCACTCACGGATGGCCTTGGCCAGGTTCTTGAACTGCTGCAGAGGTTCCTCGAAAAGACCAGCTGAGAACCCAGTGAGTTCCTTGGCCAAGTCTCTCAGGTACATGCCCATGTACAGCAGGTAGGCCTGGATCTGGCCGATAAGTATCGAGCCCTGGTATCACTTTCTGCCAAGGACATCCAGGGTGCGTGCCTCCCTGCTGGGGGGCACCGAGGAGTGCATCTTCTGACTCTTCAGCCGACGCATGGCCGACTCCACCACCATGGAGTTGTGCAGCAGCTGTGACTTCTGGAAGCCCGGGTTCCGGCGGACTTGATACATCGAATCAAGCCACTTGCTCACCACTGGCAATGATGCCAGTGCCTCCCACGTATGGCGCATTAGCAGTTCCAGGATGGGTGGGATGGGCACTGTAAGCGATTCCCTGGAGGGGGGCCTCGTATTGAAGGATTTCTAGCTCCTCCTTTCGAGAGTCCTCCTCCGATTCCGTTGGGAATGATAGAGTTTTGGACATGTCCCTGATGAAGTCGAGGAACGCCATGTCCTCGGGTGGGGACCGCTGCCGGGGCTCTACAGGAATGGAGTCTGAGGGGAAGTCACTGTGGCAATGGGTGTCCAGTAACTCCTCGTCCTCTGTCTCCCACTCAGAATAGTCCGTTGAGGACTCGAGGGAAGGATGGCTTGCAGGCTCTGGGCCTGACCCCTGCCTTTGTCCCTCAGAGGCCCTGCGGCTGGCGCCGAGTGCACTAGTTGGGGAAGATCGCAGCGTAATGGAGTGAGAACCAGATCGAGACCTCGGCCGAGGATCGACCCGAGGCCGAAGGGTCTCGAGGATCGGCTCAGCCTCCGGGGACGTCTTTGACGTCGAGGGCCCTGTGGTCTGGGCAGAGGAACCAGTGGTACCGGACAACAGCGCCTGCTGCTGGTCCACAAAGGCAGACAAGCTGCACTCCAGGCCGCCATTCTGGACTTGTCCAGAAAGCTACGCAGTCATCGGCATGGGCACCGAAGGAATCGGGCCCGATGCCGGTTCCCCTGAGGGGGAGTCCTCAACGAGGATGGTGTCTGGTGACCGAGGCCGGTCCGAGGTTAAGTCATTTTGGGGAACCTTCACAGGCCGCTCCTTCTGCAATCCCTCGGACGAGCGTTGAGGACTGTGGGACCTGGCCTGGGACTTACCCGGCCTGTCGGAACCATCCAGGGACACTGCCTTCGAGGTCTTCTTCTTCTTGAGTTTCCTCAAGAGAGACCTCTTTCCAAAGAGCCACAACATCGATCAGGGTCCATAAGGCTACCCCAAGATTCTGCAGCTTCAGAGGAGGCCCTGGCCTTCAGAGGTACTGGGGATGCCAGGAAAAACTTATCGTGCTGCTGCTGGCATCTCTTGAGGGCCTTAATGGACATCTTCTTACAGAGGCTGAATGCCGTTGGGTCATGGTCCGGCAGCGAAGGCAGCAGTCGTGTGTGTCAGTCAAGGACATTATTTTGGCACACCGATCAAACTTCTGAAAGCCACTGGTAGCCATGGGGGAAAAGTACCCCAGTGAGGTTGAAGACCCACGGTACTGCCAATTGGAAAAAAAGGTGCAAAGACGCCAAAGGAGGGAAAAAAACTAAGAACCTGAGACTTGATGCCGGGGCAGCAAGTTTGGGTGGCGGGAAGAGTACCGGTGCACTACCGGAGAAGAGTATGAAACTCAGGTCGAAAAAAATCAACTTTTTCCGGGGGAAAAACAGATGTCTGAAGGCTCTGCGGAAAAAAGGAGACTAAGCAAGATTGCACCCTTGGGCGGAAAGGGCACCACACATACGTGGTAGCATCTCCCAAAGGCTTTCTTTGAAAGATGGGGGACTATTTTCACAAGGGCTCCATCGGCACAGACATCACCCATATGAGTGGACTGACTTCTTGCTTGTTCCCGGAGAAAAAGGAAAAGAACCTGAGAAAAACGTGGCACCGAGGCACAGATGTTCCCAGAGTCGTCAGGAAAACACTGTATACCACGCAATAGCAAAAAATAGCAAAGAAAAAAAGGTCAACTAAATTCCAGAACACAGACGACATCTAGAGGGCTCTGCAGAAAAAAGAAGACTGAGGTAAGATGGCTCCTTCGGGTGTGAAGACCGGCTCGCATGCATGGAGCATCTTCCAAAAGCTTCTTCTGGAAGCTGGGAAACATTTCCATGCGGGCTCCATCGGTGACGTCACCTGTATGCGAGGACTGACTTCCTGCTTGGTCCCAGAGAACAAGAAATTACCAACTCTAAAAGTTATTATTACTGTAAACCTTCTAGGAATTTCAACTGAAAATATAATCCAAACAAACCTTTATTGTTAAAAATTAACTATTTTAAAATTGTAATACATATTTTGTGTACTTCTGAGGTTCTTATTATTTCTATAACATACCAGTAAAGCAAAAAGACTACAGGACACAATAAAATTCAATATTTGTGTACAATAACCCTTTTATGCAGATGCTCAATTATTTATTTATTTAACTAGGCTTATATACCACTTTTCTACCAGTCAAAGCGGTGTACATCCAGATACTGTATATCTAGATTTCCCTTGTCCCCAAAGGGCTCACAATCTGTTTTTTTACCTGAGGCAACAGAGGGTTAAAGTGGCTTGCCCAAGAACACAAGGAGCACCTGTGGGACTAGAAACCTAAGTCCCGGTCCAAAATTGCTGTCCTCCAGTGGGATCTGAACCCCTGGCCCTCCAGCCTGACATAACTTGCCCCAACCACTAGGCCACTACTCCCAATTACATCACTTTCCAGTGCCCTAGGGAGGTGGTCTGGGTATCCTTTGAAAGAGCAAACAGTTTAGCTGAAAATCTTTTGGTAAAACTATGGCATTCCCTAAAGAAATTTTTAAAAAAAACTGTCAGTAACATCTTTTGTACATGTTGCTGTTCAATTTGAATTTAATTACTCACTTTTCCAAATCCACACTCAAAGTGAGTTACAAGCAGGTAGTATTGCCATAGAAATCAGCTAATGATATCACATGTTGAATCAACTCCTGCTTCAGTACTCCGTTAAATCTTATCACAGTCCCTCCCAACCCCCAGAATGGAGTTCAATCATCACTACATATGGCCTTATACCTCATTTCTGCATAGTCCAATCACCTACCTGTTTCAATTCCATCAATCTCTCCTCCTACCTTCCACCAATTACAACTCAACCATCCTTCTTTACTCTATATTTTGTCATCTACTCCACTAGGTTAACCATACTAAGATGCCTTTTCTCCACTGTGTGGCTTACTGAAAATGGTTTATGGTTTAGAAAATGAGAAAATCAGGTGTACAAAAGAAAACAATCAGCTTGTTTCAGTGGAGTTGCTCTCCTCCTACCATCTCCCTGGAAGACTAGATCATTGAGGAGGAGGAGGAAATAATAGAATAGGAGAAGATGAGAGGAACAGAGAAAGCCAACCACACAGAGGATCAGTATAGGAAACGGATTGGTCCACATAGGGAGAAGGGGGGAGTCAGAGATTCCTCAAAGTTCTGCAATCCTGTTGTTGTTAAGTGCCGTCGAGTCGGAGTCGACTCATGGCGACCATCTGGATAGCTATCCTAAATTGTGTTCGGTCTTGAGTCAGGCGTCTCATTGTTGACAGACTGGTACCCGTAGCTGCTGTTATTGTATCGATCCATCTCATTGCTGGCCTTCCTCTTTTGCGTTGACCTATCTTGCCAAGCATGATGTCTTTCTCTAATGATCTCTCTCTTCGCATGATGTGTCCAAAGTATGAAAGTCAAAGTCTTGTCATCTGAGCTTCTAAAGAAAGCTTAGGTTTGATCTCCTCTAGTACCAACTGGTTTGTTCTTCGGGCAGTCCATGGTATACACAGTATTCACCGCCAGCACCATAATTCAAAAGCATCAATTTTCTTCCTGTCTATCTTTTTCACTGTCCAGCTTTCACATCCATATGATGTTATTGAAAATACCATGGCTTGAACAAGTCAAATCTTTGTATGGAGAGACACATCTCTGCTCTTGAGAATCTTATCTAGGTCTTTCATAGCCATTCTGCCAAGAGCAATTCGTCGTCTGATTTCTTGACTGCTTGTTGCTTCTTTATTGATAGTTGATCCAAGTAGGTTAAAGTTGTTCACGATTTCAATTTCTTCTCCTTCAACGATGAACCTGTTGATTATGCCAGTTGTCATGATCTTTGTCTTCTTTACATTAAGGTGCAGGCCCATTTTGAGACTTTGTTCTTTGACTGTGAGAAGCAAATGTTTCAGATCATCTTCACTTTCAGCCAGTAACGTGGTATCATCAGCATAGCGAAGGTTGTTGATGAGTCTTCCACCAATCTTCACACCTCTGTTGTCTTCATACAATCCTGCTTCTCTGATGATTTGTTCTGCATATAAATTAAACAGGTAGGGGGAAGTATGCAGCCTTGTCTTACACCTTTGCTTATTTTAAACCATTCTGTTTCTCCTTGTTCTGTTCGAACGGTTGCTTCTTGATCAATGTACAGATTGTGCAAGAGTACGATCAGGTGTTCTGGTATACCCATGCTTCTTAATGTGGCCCAGAGTTTCCCATGGTTTACATAGTCAAAAGCCTTGCTATAGTCCATAAAGCACAAATAGATATCCTTTTGGTATTTCTTTAGTCTTTTCAAGGATCCATCTCACATCCGCAATGATGTCTCGCATTCCTCGCCCTTTCCTGAACCCTGCTTGCACTTCAGGTAGTTCTTGTTCCAGGTATGGTTGTAGTCTCTTTTGAATAATCTTCAGTAGAATCTTGCTGGCATGTGGGATCAGAGCGATTGTGCGATAATTTCCACAGTCAGTTGGATCACCTTTCTTTAGTATTGGTATAAACACAGATCTTTTCCAGTCAGTTGGCCATGATGTTGTCTTCCATATTTCTTGGCAGAGCCTTGTAAGTACGGTAACAGCTGCATCAGATTGCTGTAATACTTCTATGGGAATGCTATCAATGCCTGGTGCTTTGTTCTTTGATAAGGCTTTCAATGCTGCTTCAACGTCTTCTTTCATCATCAATGGTTCCCGATCATAAGGTACAGGTTGAAACGGCTGTTGGTCCACTTGATCTTTATCATATAAAAACTCTGTATATTCCTTCCACCTTTTCTTGATCTTCTCAGCATCATTCAACATAGAACCTTGAGCATCTTGTAACATTCCAATTTGAGGCTGGAACTTTTTCTTTAACTCTCGTAGGGACAAAATTAGTCGTTGAGAGACTGTTATTTTGTCCGACAAATGACCCGTGGCCTGTGTCCACTGTGTGGAGAGGGTCCACTAAGCTGCTCGCATGTGGAGGCGAGCATATGGGACTAAATGAACTGTGGATGCCATGTGTCCCAGTAACTGCAGTAGCTCCCGAGCAGTGAGGGAGGATTTGCCTGCTGCTTGGGAAGCTAACTGCATTATGCGAAGACATCGGGCTTGTGGAAGGAAAGCCCTTGCCTGTCTGGTATCCAGACAGGCTCCTATGATTTCTAGGCATTGGGAAGGAACTAGTTGAGATTTCGGGAAGTTTAATACCAATCCCAAGTATTGGAGGATTCGCATTGTACGAGACAGTGCAGTGCTGGCCTCTGTCACCATGGAGGCTCAGATGAGCCAGTCGTCTAAGTAGGGGAAGACAAAGATCCCCAGAGTTCGTAGAAATGCAGCTACTACTGCCATGCATTTCGTGAATACCCTTGGTGCTGAAGCCAGACCAAAAGGAAGAACCCTGTACTGGAAATGTCTTCCCCTGAACAGGAAACGTAAAAATTTCCTCCGTACTGGATGGATAAGAATGTGAGTGTACGCATCCTTTAAGTCTAGAGAGCAAAGCCAGTCCTGGCTTTGAAGGTATGGCAGAAGAGTTCCCAGAGAAATCATCTTGAATTTTTCTCGAAACAGATATTTGTTCAATTCTCTGAGGTCTAGAATGGGTCTGTGTCCCCCTGTTTTCTTTGGGATAAGAAAATAAGGGGAGTAGAACCCTGCACCCTGTTGAAGAATGGGTACTTCCTCTATTGCCCCTTGGGCAAGAAGTGTGGAGACCTCGTAGTCTAGCAGATTGTCTGCAGAGGTTTGTGAATTGAACTGCTTTATTTATTTATTTATTTAACAGTATTTCTAAACCGCCTTATCTTAATAATCAAGGTGGTATCACAGCAAGCAATCAGGCTAACAAACACCACGCATCTTGCCATTATCTTGAAAATTGAACGTTGGCTGAATAATCGAAACGCTTACAAAAGGCTTTAAGTCCGTGCAGTGGTGTCAGAGAGAAGGAGAGATTGCACGCCCTCTGAAATAGAAAAACTGGATAGCCATTTAATGGGTGAAGTTGGATAAACGATCCCCCTGAAGAAACGAAAAGTGAAACGAGGAAGTGCTTCGTAGATATGCGTCGGGAGTATCGGGAACATCTTCCAGAATGAGAATCTTGGCTTCTTACCAAAACCAACAGATAAATACAGATAAGCAAAGTTTTTCCGTTATAAGGAAGTTTGAATCATATGGTTTTTGGATATCCTAAAAGACTGTGAATATGGTATTCAGGACTGTGGAGTGAATTTAAAGATTTTATATTGCTTTAAGATAACAAAAGAAGAAAACAGAAGAAAAAAATATAAAAGTAAAGTTGAAAAATAATTATATGTCTAAAAATAATAACAAAAAAATGGTTAAAAAACCCCTAAATGCAACAGTGTTAAGGGTCGTTGATGTGGAAGAAGGCAGGTTCAATCCAGCAAGTCTGGCTGAATAAAGGCCTCATGGAATGCTGAGACCCAGTTGCATTAGGGAGGATTTTCCATTTTTATGCAGGAGAATAAATTAATTGAACTCAAGGTAAAAGATTGAGCTGAAAAATTAATTTTAGGTTATATCACTATATAGGCTCTATAAGGTGACCATATTTATTTTTTGGATGCAATGGATCTGGCATCTGAAGAGAAGAGGGTACCGAGTTTTGCGGCCCAGTTCTGTCTTCCTCTCTTAGTCATCCCCATGCAGGAGAGACATTCAGTTGGAGAATGATCAGGTCCTAAACATTTTTGACACCAATCGTGGGTGTCAGTGACGGAAATGGTACGTTTTTTAAAAGCACTAGTTGGCTTTTCCATGATTTTGGACAAATGGGGCCTAATGCCCAAAATGGCGACTAGCACCAAAACAGGAAAGTTTCTGAAAAGAAACAGTGAAAGTTTAGGGTTTGTTTTTTTTAGGAAAAGAAAAGAACAGGCGGTACTGGTAGGCGTCGTGCGGTAGGCAAACACGACCACAAAAAAGAATTTTAAAGACGGAATTTTCTGCAGTGACGGTCCTGTTGGCTCCGCGGAAAACGAAGAACTGAAGAGGGACAATTGGAAAGGCGGGAAGGCAGCACGCATGTGCTGAGGGATGCTCCCAAAAGCGTTCCTATTGAACGCTGGGGAGCGTTCCCGCGTAGGCTCCGTCGGTACCGACGATACCCATATGTGAGGACAACATTCCTGCTTGTTCCTGGAGATGCTTTTAAACAAAAAGAGCAGGTGGCAGATGGAAGCCCACTGATTTGTGCAGTCACTCTGAAAAGAAGAAAGAAACTGTGGGGAAAGTCATGAAAGCAATGGTTCTTTAGACTATGCTTGCTTATACTCTGTATTCTCATGTCTGCTTTCTTCTACCATGTTGCTGAAGAAAAGAAGAGATAGCTGGAAAACGATGATTACAAATGTTTACAGTCTAGGCAACTGGGGGGTAATTTTATAAACTTTTTTCCCTATGTGTTATTGAAGAGGCTATAAATAGCCACAGCGTTAAAACCTTACTTATAATGCTACTTGACAACCTCATCAGAGGAACTGACAACCTGAAAATGGGCTTCCTACTTATTTTTGTTGACATATTGGCAGCATTCAACACAGCATCCCACCACATCTTCCTGCGAAGAGTCTGCGACATTGGCCTGCGCAACACCACACTCAAGTGGTTTAACGCCTACCTCAGCAACAGGCAACAAGAAGTCAGGGTTGGCATAACCATCTTCTCCCTTTTCCCCTCTCCCCAAGGGGTACCACAAGGTTCATCATCCGCTCTACTTTTCAACCTCTACATACAGCCTATCTGTGATGTCATCAAGAAATACAACATCCAATATGCATTGTATGCCAACGACATGATGAATTACACCCCGATCAATCTTGAAAGCCCGAGTTACACAACAATAACTACCTGACATGACTAAATGTCTCTCACAACCTAAACATCAACTACAACAAGACCGAAGCACTCTTCATCACATGCAACACCTCTTTTACCCCACCCCCCTCCAAATTCATCTCCCTGCTCAACACAAAAACATACCTATTAAGAATGAAGTGAAATATCTGGGTGTCACCTTGGACCGTAACTTGAACTTCCAATCTCACATCAACAAGACTGCCAGGAGTGCATACCACAAGATGGCCATCATACGAAGACTCAACCCCCTCCTTAATCAAGATCACTTCTGGACAGTCTGCCATGCCATCATCATGCCCATACTGGACTACTGCAACACGCTATATCATGGCCTACCCAAACAAATAATTCAACCCCTACTGGTGATAATGGGAGCACAAAACACTGCTGCTCCCATCATCACCGGTTCAGCAAAACAAACACATCACTCCAATTCTGAGTCAACTGCACTGGTTCCCTATTGCCTCCTGCATTAGATTCAAATCAGCTCTTAACATATTCAAGATCTAGCATAACTAATCCCTGGACATACTCAAGAGCCTAATCAACACCAACATAAGCACTAGACCCAGAAGACGTAACAGAATGGACACTATCCTAACTCCTAGCACCTACACCAAAACGACCCATTCCACATCCGCGAGGGCCCTGTCCCTTGCAGCACCTGCCCTTTGGAACTACCTCCTGGATGACTTGAGAGCCACTACTGATGCCAAAGATTTCAGGAAGAAGCTGAAAACATTCATTCAGAGATCACTTCAAGGCCATCACCTAAAGCATTGCATTCCCCCCCCCCCCCCCCGCTGACTTCACAATGAATCCCAATCCCCTACAATACTTGTTCCCCCTATCTCATGACACTCTCTTATATATACAGGGTCATTCTGTCCCATGAATAGCGGGGATGGACGTCCTGCTATTCGTCCCCCTGCCAGCCCCGGCAAAAGCCTCCCCATACGAACAGCGGGTTTGTACGGGGAAGCCTAGACGGGGGACGAGAGGGGGCGTTCCGGAGATGAAGCACAGGAGGGGCATGAGCAGGCCACAAACCCAGACGTACAGGAACAATTCAGAAAATGGCCCTGTACGTCCAGGGCCTTGGAACTGCTCCTTAGAAAAGGAAAAAAAGCAAACCACCTGGTTCACATGAAAAGGAGATATCACCTTGGGCAAAAAGGAAGGCATGGGTCATATGGAAACAGCCTCCTCTGAAAAGGACAAATATGGATCCCAGCAAGACAGAGCCTGTAGCTCGGAAATCCGCCTTGCCAAACAAATCATGACCAAGAAAACAGTCTTGAGAGTCAAGCCCTTCAGAGTAGCACCCTTCAGAAGCTCAAATGGCTCCAACATCAGGGTCCTGAGCACCAGACAGAGATCCCAGGAAGGGACAAATGACCAGAGGGGGAGGACGCAGACACTAAACCCCTTGAAGAAAATTGTGAAACATCTGGGTGCAAAGCTGAAGACTTTCCAGCCACTAGACCTGTGAAACAGGACAAGGTTGCCACTTGGGCTTTCAGGGAGATAAGGGGAAATCCCTTTTCCAGACAATCCTGCAGAAGACCAACAGAGCTGGCACCTTGGCAGACTTAGGAACAAGTTGTTGCGTGTCCCACTCATATTCAAAAAGGTACTAGATTCGCACGTATGCCAGGCTGGTAGAACCCCTCCAGGTTTTGAGCAGAGCGGAAACTACTGCAGAAGAATAATGCTTATGTGTCAGCCAACTCCCTTCAAGAGCCAAGCCATAAGCGAGAAGGGAGCCGAGCCATCCAGGACAAATGGCCCTTGATGCAACCGGCCCCAAAATGGGGCAAATGAAGAGGCGGAACCTTCAAGAACTGCATCATATCCCTAGATCACACTCTCCTCGTCCAATCCAGCACCACCAGAGTTCAGCCCAGATGGCACTCCATATGCCAAAGCATATGCCCCAACAACAGCCATGGAGGACGCACATACAGCAGGCATTGCTATGGCCAGGAATGAACCAGAGCGACAACATCCTCAGACTCGTTTTTTATGTAGTGAGTGAAGCAACGGCTCACTTTGTCATTGTAGCAGGATGCCATCAATTCCATCATAGTGCGACCCCAGTGGCAGAGAAGCATCTGAAATGCCTCTTGACTCTCCGGGATTGAGAGACTGACGACAGAAGACGACCGCTTCCACATTGACCACCAAGCAATATGCTGAGCACACAGAGTTAGGAGGCTCATTGCCACCCTTGCGAGCTAGGGAGCCATCCTCAGGGCCACACCTGCACACCTTGTGCCTCCTTGGCAACTGACATGCCACTGCCATGGCACTGCCTGAGAACACATGCACCACCCTGCCCTTGACCAAGAGTGGAAAAATGAAAGAGGACCAGCCAGATAGCCCTTGCTTCAAAGAAGGTTAATTGACCACACCGCCTGCCTGCAGCTCCAACAGCCCTGAGCTTTTCAGTCTTGACTTCCTTGCCCGTAAGACTGACATCCATAGCCAGAAAAATCCACAAGTGATCATCCAGTGGCATGTCCCTCTTCAGATAATGGGAGTGTAGCTGCCACCTCAAGCTGGTTCTCAGTCCCAGCTGGAATGGAAGCCTGAACTTGAACTCCTGTCAGGAAGGGCCACCGAAGCGGCCTCATATGAGCATGCCCATGGCACCATCTTGATTGCTGCCATCAAGCTGAGAAGCTGGAGAAATTCCAAACCATTGGAGCCTGTTAAGAACAAAACACTTCAAGTCATTCCAACAATCTCTGCACTCTCTCCTCCAACAGGAAGACTCTGCCCACTTGAGCATCGAACTGTGCTCCAAGGAATTCCAGGGATTGGGAAGATTCCAACGGACATTTTCCTTGATTGACCACCCAGTTGAGCCCTTCCAGGACACCACTTGGGCCGAAACCTGAGAAGCCCCCCAACAGAGAATGGGCTCAGATGAGTCAGTTGTCCAGAAATGGGTGTAGACATAGTCCTTAGCACTGTAGTGCAACAGCCACCACCACCACCATGACCCTGGAGAACATTCTTGGGGCAGTAGAGAGGGCGGCGAACTGAAGATGTAAGCCAAACAGCAAAATGCAGGCATCTCCGCTGATCCTCTCGGATTGGGATATGAAAACAAGCTTTGGCCAAAACCAGAGACACTAGGAACTCCCTTCAGAGCATCACTAAAATCACAGATCTGAGTTTCCATTTGGAAGCGCAATACATACAAAGAAGCATAGACTGCCTTGAGGCCACTGGTCGGAAGGAGTCATCTTTCTTTGGCATCTCGAGAGAAAGGGAATATCTGTCCTTGCCCCATTCGGCCAGGGGCACTGGTACCACCACCTTTAGGCACAGTAACTTGTCCAACGTGACCCATGCAGTGGGCTCTCACGTCCACCAAACCACATAGAGAGATGATGAATGCCTCCAGGATTGGCTGCTTGCAGTCCAGGACATAACTGCTTTGAAAGGTGTCTAGTGCCCTTCTATCCTTGGTGACATTTGGGAATGGGCACAAAACCTACTTAGTGATGAACGAGAGGAACCAAGTCTCTGGGCCCATGAGACCCACTGAAAGGACTAATTACAGGTCCGAAATCCAGAAACAGAGAATAAAGCCTTTCCAAGATGAAACACCAGGAATCTCAAGACCCACAGAAGTCATTCCAGCGCGCCTGCAATGGACGAATGGAGGCCAAAGAGGGAAAGGACCCTGCTTGCTTCCCAGGCCCTTTTGATCTATCTGGAAAATAAGACAAGACTCAGCCTCGGCGAAGTCCTTCACCAACTTCTCCAATCAACCCCACAAGGGAGCCTTCCCTTAAGGCCAGTTGAGTTAGCCGGGCTTTGGAGGACCCTCCTCCACACCCCTGCAAACACCAGATCCTGTAGGGAAAATGCCCTACACTCCATAACAGTCCCCCCCCTCTATCTGCAAAATGAATCAAACCACCAGCTCCAGAGCATTCTCATACACTGCCCCCCCCCTGCCTTGAACTCCCTCCCCCTGCACATCCAAGCAACAAAAGACCTTTAAGACTTCAGAAAACAGCTCAAAACCCACCTCTTTGCTATGCACTATGGTAATGACAACCCACACCTAAAAACTCACACAACACCAGACCAACCCCCCACCTAAGACAACCATGACAAAGCATGCATTCTCAGAACAAATACAAAGATCTCCTGTACACAGTTAACCTGTACATAGTGTGGTAAGGAGAGGGTAGCCCAGCCGGGGGAAACAAAGGAAAAAGGGACTTTTTCCCCTTTGCGGGGGATGGGCGCACCTGAACACACATACCAAAGTAAAGGCAGTGAAAGAAACCACGGTTGTAGAGCTAGGCTAAAGCCCCACCCAGACTCCATGGCAACCATAGGTAAGGATAGGAGATACATGGGGGTGGAGTCAGAAGGGGAGGTACCCTGCATAACGTTTAAGTTTGAGCAAAGGGAGAAGAGTGGCAGTAAGGGCAGCAAGGGCAAGAACAAGGGCAGCCAGAGCTGCAGCCAAGAGAGCAGCAGACAACGCTCCAAGGAGAGGACCAAACACAGTGGCAAGAGGGAGAGAGACAGAAGGCTGGCAGTGGAGAAGCTAAGGCAGGAGGGCTCAGACTCCTCTGAAGAAAGGCGTGTCTTCAGGCAGAGGAAACCCAGGGAAGCTGAGAGGAAATCCTGCAGTGATTCCCTGAGTAGCTCTGAGGCAGAGATAGCTACAGCCAACAGAAGCCCCAGCTGTGAAACTCCCACAGTAAAGCTCCAAGGTAGGAGAAAGAAAACAGAGAAAGCTAATGCTTATGACTCTTGCTCAGATTCTGAGGAGAGGATTATACCTGGAAAAACCCAGAACAGAAAGAAGGGTTTTATAAAGAAAGCTGAACAAGAAAAGCCTGCTAGTGTTCTTCCAAAGGAAGGGAGGGCAATGCAATGGGATAGGCTGTTTAAGCTTTTAAAGGACATAAACCTAAAAGTACCTGAACGTTTCCAAGTTTCCCCAGCAGGCAGCTCAGAAGAAAGCATGGAGGTGGATTGTAGGGAGGATGACCAGGGGTCCACCTGTTCTGAGATGGAGTGTGCTGTATGCGTTGCTGCTAATTGAAAGAAGCAAAGTAGTAGGAAGAATTCAGGAAGCTGTTACCAGTTGGTCATAGCTGGAAGCTTGAAAGAAAGGAGAGAAGGAATCTTATGTTGAAGTACTAAGGTTCTCTGCTAAAGGAAAGTGGATAGTGCAATCAAGTCTGTGCTACTCAGCTGAGGACTGTTTTAATTGCAAGCAGCTAAAAGGGAGCTGGCAGCATTACTGATCTCGGTTGTATGCTTTAGCTACAAGTACCATTGTTAATTCTGAAGTAAGAAATCTCTTAAAGGAAAAGGGAAAGAAGCTGTTGTAAATAACTCCACTGAAACACACTGTTTGCATTTACTTTATTTTGGAGAAAATTATCCTTGTTTCTTTTGCAGAGTGTGAAAGCTTCTTTAAAGACTGTTACCAAGCTTACCTAGAGGAACCCAATAAAATTCCTATGTGCTTTAACATCCACTTGGTCTACTTTCAATACACAACTACACCTTTGAGATAAAGGGATACAAGATGGACGCCCGTCCCTACTAGGCGACCGCCTAGTGGGGGCGCACGCGCCACAATAGTTATGGTTTTAAGCTAATATACCTAAAATTTTTCTACTGTTCTATGTGAAATGTTATCCTGTTCAAAAATTGTTTCCTGTTCTATGTAAACTGTTGAGTTCCTTGTAAACCGCTCCTGATCTCTGGAAGGGACGGTATAGAAAATGTAACAAATAAATAAATATCCGCTACCCAGTGGCCAAGCCATAACCAACACCATGTCGTCACCAACAGGACAATATCCCTAGCCGCTACGTGGGCTAGAACATACATGGCATCAGAAGGAAGATAGTAACCAGCTCCAAAGGAGGGGTAGCATCATCCAGCGGGAGAGACTGAATCCACAGGAGCAGGGCTTGAGGTATCAGGCCTGCACACCGGGAGAATAGCAGCTGCTGCTGGGAACTGGCCTTTCAGCAGAGTCCATCTTTCTATCCATAGTGCCCTTCAAGGCCAATCCAACTTCCACAGGAATGGAGGTCTACTTTGTGACTCCCATGACTTCTGCCTGCACCTTGGGCGGGCCAGACCATGCGATGCACTCCTCTTGGGGAGAGCTCACATCCCTTTGCACACCTTCATCCCCCTAAGCAGGAAATCAGTAAGGAACCTTTCTGACCAGAACATGTTCTTGATTATTTCCAGAGATGGGAAGACTGCTGTGAACATCCGCACCGCCTGCTCTGTCGCTGGAGCATCAGCCACATACCAGGTGGAGGAAACTCGAACAATCAATGCTACCAGATCTCCCTTCCGGGTCAGACAGAAATTGCCAGCCTCCACACATTTTTTTTTTTTGCATCAGACTCCTCAACTGAGACATCAGAACCAGCACTGGAGTCCAAGTCTTGGACAGACCCCACATCTCCAAAAGGCAACCACCATCTGGGTTACTTAGAAAGAGGTACCCAAGCTGGGCTTCTACATTATGCCCACCCCTCATGTGCCTGAACTCAAGGGAGTCCAAAGACTGTAGGGTCTGAATTTCCACGCCAAAGATCAGGCTTGCCAAAGAATGAAAAGAATCCTGGGGAGGGCAACCTGGATTCTGGGAACTCGCTTCGCTGAGAACGACCCCCCATTACAGGGGACACAGCTGGAGCCGAGCCCTCCAAAGAAGAGGAGCGGCCAGAAACGTGGTTACTGGAATTCAAGGCTAGGCTATTATTCTTACCCATAGTGGCATCAGTCGCCTCCCACCTTGAGAAGGAAAATGCTGGGCCAACTGAATCCCTTCATTGGAAGAAAGAAGACAGGCCCACCAATGAAAAGTCAGAGGCTGCCATGCAGGACGAATCCAGTGAGGAAGCTTTTCGCTTGCACAGGTCAAACAATGCTTCCTGAAAGAAGATACAGTAGAGTAAAGGCAAGCCAAACATTTGTGCCTACTAAGGCCGCATAGGCAGAAAAGTGTGTGCTAATGGAACACGTACATGAGTGCGCATTACGGGTGCTTGGGCAGGAACACACATTGAAACAGCTCAGGCAGAATGCGTGCTGTGACCACTTGGGTGCAAAGTGCGCAAATGCAAAAAAACAGTTATAAAAGCACATGCTGGAAAATGGCGAGAAGCACTGACATCGAGTTTATGGTCACCTGCGGTCCACTCTGACTTGTGCCCCACAACAAATAAGTGCGGGAGCCCCCAACAAGGACAATGACAAAGTCAAGTCTTGGGACTCATCCCCTGGGAGCCTCAGGCAGGGCAAATCGCACCAGGCTCACTGCTATTCCCCAGACACAGTTTCTTTCTTTCTTATGTTTTCTTAACAGGCTTACAGCCACATACCTCTGTAGTGTCTTCAGTCTTCCCAGAGAGAAGGGGGAGGACAGAGGAGGAGGAGGAGGGAGGAGGCAATGAGGTTGTGTGAGGCTGCTGATCTCTTCCAAATCCTTCCAATTTTCTGGCTGCTCAATAGGCCCTTATCATGATAAGAGCATGGTGCTGAACCATTTTTCCCTCCTCTTTTGGCTACCGAAAAGACTTTAGTCTAGTGGAGCCTCCCACATTGCGCTCAAGTGAGAGCCACCCTCAAGGTGGTCATTCACGAGCGAAATCTTTTTCCTCTCAATTGTTCAGATTTTCTTCAGAGTTGAGAAAATCCAACCACCATCTGCTGGAGACATACAGGCTGAAACAGGCATGGGAGTGATGCCATTGAAACCTGGGTATATCATTGGCTATCTGTCTCAACCATTCTGCTGGTAGGGGAACACAATCCACTTATCTGAACTGGTCTAGCAGGATGATATGGAATAAGCACTTTTTTAGTGCATATTTCTGCCCTGGAGCAGGTATAGCTTTGGACATGTCTGCTAGAGATTTCAGATGCACCTCTATCATGCTTCTGTGTGACCTGGACGTGATCACGCAAGGCATATGTAAATTCGTTAAAATGGCTCTGGGGATGTCCATGTGATTTCCATGTCTGAATGAGCATTTTCAGACATGGAAATCATGAATAGGGCTTCTAAAATGGACCCCATTAGGGGGAAATTTTATAGAAAGCTGCCTAGATTTACATGTGTATCTGATGAAGTCACTATTCTGAAAGCATGCAAAACTGATCTTCCAGTGCCAATCATACTAGATCCATGAATCACAGTTTCCATGGCAAAGCCGGAGTCTCCACTCTCTGGGTCACACATAGCCTATTGGGGCCACTGGAAAAATACATACAATCTTCCTTTCCGAAGCCACCTCTGCACCAACGCATCCACGTCTTCCAACATTCTTTCCTGTCTGCAACTGAAGAACCTGGGCACTTTGGCATTCCCCATGGATGTCATGAGATTCATCCCAGTGGCTCACAATCTTCCAAAACACCGCCCCCGCCCATCAGGGACCACTCCCACAGGTCCAAGACATTTTAGTTGAGATAATAAGCTTGGATATTTTCCTTTTTGGCCACAAGAGCTGCAGACAGTGCCAACAGATGGACTTCCATCCATTCTACTACTACTACTACTACTACTGAGCATTTATATAGTGCTACCAGTCATACGCAGCGCTGTACAGACATGTAAGAGACAGTCCCTGCTCGTCAGAGCTTACAATCTAATCAAGACAAACACAGAGCTAACAATCTAGTCAAGACAAAAACATGGCACTTATAATCTAGTCACGACACAGAAGTCAAGATCTGAAAGCAACAGTGAAGAGGTGAGATTTCAACCTGGATTTAAAGAGGGCTAGAGAGGGTGCCTGGCGTACAGACACCGGTAGCTTGTTCCAGGCGTAAGGTGCAGCAAGGTGAAAGGAGCGAAGTCTGCAGTTAGCAGTAGGAGTGAAAGGCATAGACAGAAGTAGTTTGTTAGAAGAGCGGAGTTCCCGAGAGGGGTTGTAAGGTGAGATAAGAGATGAAAGGTACTGAGGAGCCGCAGAGTGGATGCACTTAAAGGTCAGGAGGAGAAGTTTGAACTGGATGCGAAAGTGGACAGGGAGCCAGTAAAGTGACTTGAGAAGAGGAGTAATGTGGGTATAGCGAGGCTGGCGGAAGATTAGTCGCGCAGCAGAATGTTGAATAGATTGAAGGGGAAAGAGATGACTCAGACAGAGACCAGCAAATAGCAGGTTGCAGTAGTCAAGACGAGAGGTGACTAAGGAGTGGATAAGGGTTTTAGTAGTATACTCAGAAAGGAAGGGGCGGATTTTGCTGATATTGTAAAGAAAGAAACGGCAGGTCTTAGCTACGAGCTGGATATGTGTAGAGAAAGAGAGAGAAAAGTCAAAGAAAACCCCCAGATTGCGGGCCAAGGAAACAGGAAGGATTACCGAGTTTTCCACAGTGACTGAGAAAGGAGGAAGAGGAGGGGAAGTTTTGGGGGGAAAGATAAGGAGTTCAGTCTTGGCCATGTTCAGCTTCAGGCGGCGGTGAGACATCCAGGCAGCAATGTCGGAAAGGCAGGCAGAGATCCTGGTCTGGATAACCGGAGAGTAGAGAGGTAGATTTGGGAGTCATCATCATAGAAAAGGTACTGAAAGCCATGGGAGGAGATAAGCGCACCAAGGGACTGGGTATAGAGAGAGAAAAGGAGCGGACCCAGGACGGATCCCTGGGGGACACCAACTGGGAGTGGGGTAGCAGAGGAGGAGGAGCCACCAGAACACACACTGAAAGAGCGATGGGAGAGGTAGGAGGAGAACTAGGATAGTACAGAGCCGCTAAAGCCAAGTGAAGACAGGGTAACAAGGAGAAGATTGTGGTCAATGGTGTCAAAAGCAGCAGAGAGGTCAAGAAGGATGAGGACAGAGTAGAGGCCCTTGGATTTTGCCAGGAACAAGTCACTGGAGACTCTGGTAAGAGCCGTTTCAGTAGAGTGTAAGGGACGAAAGCCGGATTGTAAAGGATCCAGGAGAGCATGAAAGGAGAGGAAGTCAAGGCAGCAGTGGTGAACAGCACGTTCAAGTAGTTTAGATATGAAGGGAAGGAGAGAGATGGGTCGATAGTTAGGAGGACAGGTGGGATCAAGTGAGAGTAGAGGGGCTACCTTCTTTGTCAAAATAAGGCTCCTGGTGTCCCAATGTTGACTGATGAAGGCTACTATGCTCGTATTATCTGACAGTACACACACTGCCCTGAGTTGGTCTGAGGATGAAGGGTTTTGAGGGCCAGGAAGATTGCCTTTGTCTCCAACCAGATGACAGGCCAGGTCCTCTCTTCCGAGGACCACTATCCCTGCATTACCTAGGACTGACAGTGCTAACTGCTCAGTCTGGTATCTGTGGTGACCACCACCCATTCTGACAGCTCCCATGGCATACCCGCCGACAGTTTGACGGGGTTCAGCCACCAGCAAAGATTCGCCCTGGCCTCCCTACATAATAGCAGCCTCTGCAACAGAGACTGCATCCATGCTATTTGGACAGTAACGCCCACTGCAAGGGGTGCATATGAGCTCTAGCCCAAGGTACCAACTCCAACATCATCACCATGGACACAGCAGCTGCATTTAATTCCAAGTCCAGGAGGAACGCTTGAATCTGATCCTGTATCTTCTGCATCCTCTCTGACATCAGCAAAACTCGGTATGATCTGGTATTGAAATGAGCTTACAGGTACTCGAGGGACTGAGTCAGCTCCAACCTATTCTTGGGAAAGTTGATGACGCAGCCCAAACTCTGGAGCAGAGACGTCATTGATGCATGGCCAACCGACTCTCCTGCAAATGCTTCTCCCTGATCAGCCAATTGTCAAGGAAATGGGTAACAAACATGTCCTCCTTGTGCAAAGCAGCTGCTATGATCACCATCACCTTGATGAAAGTCCTGGGTGCTGATGCTAGCTCAAAGGGTAGCATCCAAAACTGAAAGTGACACATGAGCACAGCAAAATGCAGATACCTTTGATGCTTGGACTAAATGGGAATGTGCAAGTATGCCTCCAACAGATCTAAGGAAAACAAGAATTCACCTTGCCTTATCGCAATTATAATGGACCACAAGGTTTTCAGGTAGAAATGGGGAATTCGCAAGATCCTGCTGACATGCTTCAGATCTAAAATTGGCCGTAAAGCACTCTCTTTCTTGGGTAGCATGAAGTAAATGGAGCCCAAACTGCACAGGAGCATGAGTCACCTTCATCTGCTGAAGACTGAGAAAGCATAGTTACTCACCTATAACAGATGATTTCCGGGAATAGCAGGAATCCACATATGGGTGAACATCATCGATGGAGCCCACGTGGGAACGCTCCTCAGCATCCAATAGGAAAGCCTTTCACAGCACTCCACTGTGCCTGCATGCCTGCCTTCACCCCTTCCAAACTCCTCTCTTCAGTTGAGCTTGTAGCTGAGAAGAAGAAAATAAAAGAACCCTACAACTCCTAGGGGAGGAGGGCAGGTTGTGAAGACTGATTCCTGTTGTTCCCGGAGATCACCTGTTACGGGTGAGTAACTATGCTATCTTCAGGAACAAGCAGGAATGCAATCTTCACATATGAGAATCACTAGCTCCCAGGTACCAGACTGGTATGGTGCAGTGGGGGGGGGGGGGGGGGGGGGGAAGAGTAGTGCGAACCCGGAAGCAAAAAACATGTAGATGAAGAGTCTGGAGAGTTCTGGGCCATTGGACTCGTTTCCTGGTAGCGATACTCCTACCCCCCCCCCCCCCAATGATAGTCTGGAATCTTGTAAAGTCCAAGACAGAGGGTGGGAGTTGAGTTTAAGTCCCAAAGAGGTGCTGGAGTATAGCTTGGCCAAAGACAGCGTCCCGATGAGAGTCTCCGTCCAGAAGTAGTGTGCATCAAATGTATGAATGGAGGACCAGGTAGCTGCCCAGCAGATCTCCTCAATGGATACTGAACTGAGATTGGCTACTGAGGTTGCCATAACCCAAACACTGTGAGCAGCGGAATGACCCTCTAAAGAGAGTCCTGCTTGTGCATAAGCAAAAGAAATACAATCTGTTATCCATCTGGATAGAGTGTGTTTTGCCACCGATAGACCCAGGTGACTAGGATCAAAGGAAATTAATAGTTCAGAGGATCTTCTGTGATCTTTTGTTCTATCCAAGTATAGGCCAGTGCTTTGCATCCTAAAGTGTGTAGCACTGGCCTACTACTTGGATAGACCATGCATGTGGTCTAGGGAAGAAAATTGGGAGGATTACCGACTGGTTTAGATTGAAAGAGGGAACTATCTTCGGGAGGAAGTGTGGATGGGTAAGGAGAACCACCTTGCCATGGTGGAAACAAATATAGGGGGAAATCCACCACGAGAGCTTCCAGCTCACTGATGCGGCAAGCTGAAGTGAGGGCAATAAGGAGGATGACCTTCCAAGATAGGAACTTCAGTGAAGTAGTGGCTAAAGGTTCAAAAGGTGGCTTTAGAAGTTGCACCAGAACCACATTCAGATACCAAGCCACTGGAGGTGGCTTAACGTGTGGCTTGGACAGCAGGAGACCCCACATGAAGCATGCTACTAAAGGGTGTGAGGAGATAGGCTGTCCATCCACTGGCTTGTGAGAAGTCACAATGGCACTAAGGTGAACTCTCAATGAGTTAGTTTTAAGACCAGTAAAGGATAAGTGGAGGAGATATTGTGGTAGAGACTCCAACAAGCAAGAAAGGGGGTTAATGTCCCTTGGGGAGTACCAGAGAGCAAACCTACACTATTTGAAGGCATAAGAGCAACTGGTGGAATCTTTACAAGATGCAAGGAGGACACCTTAACTGCCTGTGGTAGGCTGAGGTTGGCAAGCACTAGCCCCTCAAAAGCCAAGCTGTCAGGATTAGAGAGTGAAGACTGGAATAGAGGAGCATCCCATGGTTCTGAGAGAGGAGGTCAGATGCACATCCCAAGTTGAGAGTCTGCGCAAGGTGAAGAAGTAGAGGAAACCACAGTTGATGGGGCCAGAAGAGGGCTATGAGAATCATCGAGCCCCTGTCAGCCTGTAACTTGAACAGCGTGTCTTGGGTATCAATGGGATGGGAGGGAATGTGTAGAGCAGTCCCTGTCCCCAATAGAGAAGGAAGACGTCCGGAGCCTGTCAGTGCAGTACCGGAACCCTGGAACAGAAGCATGGAAGCTGTATGTTTTGCGGAATGGCAAAAAGATCTATGAGTGAGGTCCCCCACGTCTGGATGATCTGAGCAGTCATGTGCCGATGCAAGGTCCATTCGTGAGGAAGGAGGATATGGCTTAGCTTGTCCACGAGGACATTGAGTTTGTCCAGGAAGTACACCGCTCTGAGGTGAATGCGGTGTGAGATGGCAAAGGACAACAGGTGAATTGCTTCCTCGTAGAGGGGACAGAACCCTGTTCCCCTATTTGTTCATGTAGAGCATGACAACTTAGTTGTCCATCCTGACTAGAACAGGTTGCCCAGAAAGTTGGGGTTGAAAAACCGGACGAGCATTTGTCAGTGCCCATAGCTCTAGCAGGGTGATCTGCAGAGCAGATTCCTGTGGTGTCCACAGCCCCTGTATGGTCAGGTCATTCAGATGCGCTCCCCAACCCAGCTTAAAAGCATCCATCATCAGGATACTTTGAGGTGGACGTATCTGAAAAGGTGACTCGACGAGTAGGTTCTATGGGAGACACCACCACTAAAGGGACTTGATCAGTTGAGGGGTGATTTATTTATTTAACAATATTTCTATACCGCCTTATCTTAAAATCAAGGTGGTTTACAAAGAACTTCAATTTACAGTGAACTTTCAAAAGTAACAAGTAAAACTTTTTCCCAATACATAAAAACTTCCTTAAACATAGGGAGGGGGGAGAACTGGGGATGATAAATTATAACTTATGTACAAGGTGATGTGTATGTAGGAGTTCATGAGGGGGGGGCATCAGGTTTCATTGAAGTGCTCGATGAATAGGAAGGTATTGAGCTGTTTCCGGAATTCCTTAATGTCTGTGGTAGTTCTCATTTTCTCCAGGAGAGTTTTCCAGATAAATGCGGTGGCAAGCAAAAGGGCCCTCTTGGATGTTGCTTGTTTGTTTTTTGTGAACAGATTGGGTGTTGATATGTTATTGATGTTGTTACTTCTCACTGGTCTGTTGGGTTTGGTACAGATGAGATCCTGCAGACTTTTGGCTGTTAGGTTGTTTCTGATCTTGAAGATGGTCAGGGCAGATTTGTATTTGGCACGTGATGCGATTGGCAATCAGTGCAGTTGGTGCAGGAGGGGAGTTGTGTGCTCTCGCCGAGATGATCCCGTGATGGTTCGCGCAGCGGTGTTTTGTACTAGTTGCAGGGGTCGGGTAGATTGTTTAGGTAGACCTTGGAAGAGAGCATTACAGTAGTCAAGGGATGGAGTTATGATGGACTGACATACTGTTCAAAAGTGGTCTTGATTGAGGAGAGGTTTTAATCTCCTGATTAATGCTAGCTTGTGGAAGGCAGACCTGGAGGTTTTGTTGATATGGGCTTGTAGATTGAGATGCTTGTCAATGAGGATACCCAGGTATCGGACTTCATCCTTTATTGTGATTTGAGAGTTGGCAATTTTGATTGAGGCGGGGGGGGGGGGGGGGTTGAAATCCGTGTTCCTTGTTATGATTATTGCTTCAGTCTTCTTGATGTTGATGTTTTTGGTAAACCGGGTTACCATTTCTTGGAGGCACGTTGATATTATAGTGAAGTCCAGAGGGTCTAACTGTATAGGGGTGTAGGCCATAATATCGTCTGCATATATGGCATATTGTATATTGTGCTTCCTGAATATGCTGCAAACTAGTTGTATATAAATGTTGAATAGGAGGGCAGAGAGCTAAGATCCTTGAGGAACTCCTTGGTCGGTGTGGAAAGTTGCTGAAGTGAGTGGGCCAAATTTAACTATCTGTTGTCTGCCTCCTAGGTATGACTGAAACCATTTGAGGGTGATGTTTTGGATCCCGATAGATTCTAGTTGCTCCAGGAGGATGTCATGGGAGACAGTGTCAAAAGCAGATGATATGTTGACGAAGATTAATAGGAAGCCTCTTCTTATGTTGTCAATACCTTTGAGCAGGTTATCAAATAAATGGATGATTAATGTCTCCATGCTGTGATCTGGGCGAAATCTGTGCTGGTAAGGATCTAGAGGGGAGTGTAAGTCAATGTGGCCCTGGAGCTGTCTCTGAACAATCTTCTTAATTTTTACAGAGGAATGGGAGGCTGGATATTGGGTGGTAATTTGATGGATCGTTGCTGAGCGGTGGAGTATTCTTTGGAATAGGGCGGATAGTGGCTTGCTTTAGAGGCAGGGGCATGTATCCTTGGGTAAGTGAGGTACTTATCTTTTGTATGAATTTGATTAAGTCATCCTTGGCAGATTTGATCCATGCCACTGGACAGGGATCAGATGGTGCTGTGGTTGTGTTCAGTTCAGTTATGGTCCGGGTGATTTGTTCTGCTGACATTTCTCATGTGGTTTGGGCTGGTGGGGTTTACGCTGATAGGAGTGTCAGGTTCTGTAGAATCCTTGTAAAGTGTTTTTTGAAGGGGTTTATTCTTGGATATGAGGTAGTCTGCAAAGGTTTGAGGGTGTATTGGATTTTCATTCTTCAGAGTTGGGTCATTCGTTAATGTTTGGACTATGTTGAAGAGCTCTTTGGGTTTGTTGCAGGCTTTTAGAATGAGGTTAGTGTGGTATTGTTGTTTGTGTTTATTTATTAGCGCATTGTATTCTTGTTGCATTATCTGGTATTGTTTTACTGTGGTTTTGGTCTTGTCATGTCGCCATCGATGCTCATATTGCCCTAGTTTCCTCTTTATTTTAGTGGAGTACCACGGAGCTGATCTTGGTCTGCTGTCTAGTTGGGAGGCTCGATGGTGGTATTCCAGGCACTGACAGCTTCATCTAGGTCAGTAAAGTCTTTGGGTAGGAATTGAAGGGTGTCTCTGAGGAATTGTTCTTTGTCGAATGCCTTGAAGCATCTGGTAGGGTTATCTGGTCTCTGTAATTCTTGTTTATTCTTGAGGTGAATTTTTAGGAGTATGGCATGGTGGTCAGACCATGGTATTGGGGGATTGTTGATAAAGTTGCTATGTGTCCTTGGTCCAGGATTCTTGCCGGTACAAATATAAGATCTGGGGTGCAGCCGGAGCAATGAGAGGGACCTGTGAGAATTTGTTTGAGTAAGATGGAGTCCATTGCTTTGTGGAATGCTGCTTCCTCCTTCTTAGAGGTAGATGTGAGGTTCAGGTCCCCTAGTACTATAAGGGGTTTATGAGGAGAGTTAGTTGAGTATATGGTTTCAAGAATGTCTGATGTGTCTTCTGAGTGGGCATTGGGGGCCCTGTAGATTAGGCAGATGGATAAGCATTTGTTTTCTATGATGATGTCACAGCAGTTGGAACTTAATGAACTGGATTGTCTAGAGTTTCAGGTCTTCTCAGGCTAGAATGAGTACACCACCTCCTCTTTTGTGAGTACGAGGGCAGCTGAATGCAGTGAATGTGGGTGGTGTAACTTGATTCAGGATGACTTGGTCAGAGTTCTTTAGCCATGATTTGGTAATGCAGAGAATATCAATGTGGTTGTCTTGTATGTGGTCGATGATAGTATTTGTCTTGTTACATATGGATCTGGCATTTATAAGGCCTACTGATATGAGGGGAGGGGGGGATGAGTTGAATTATATGTGGAAGGTTGTATTTGAATAAGTCTGGTGAATCTCTTGGGTTGTTTGTGAGTACTTTGCTTGTGTATGATCAGACGTGGCTGAGAGAGAAGTGTTAGGTAGGTGGGGGAAGTTAGGAGGGCTGTTGTGGGAGCTGAATAGAAACTGGTAGCACTTGGTAGATTAAAGCAGAGGATCAGAGCAAAGAAAATGGCACTAAATTGATTTATATGTATCCATTCGTGTTTGCAGAGTTTAGGTTTAGGTTTGTAGGGTTTGTGAGTGAGCAGGACAGGTTGTTTTAGAGCATCTGGTGGTGTGCTCCATGATAGTTCTACTCACAGTTTGTGAATTTCTTGGCATGTAGGTAGCTGTGGTCACTTATACTTTGGTAATGGAACCAGAGGTCTGAGGTGAAGTTGCCAGTGTGGTGTAGACAGGACACATAGATTCATTGTACTACTATGTGGTAGGTTCCTTCGCTGTGGTGTTCATGGTATCTTGTCTCAGGTGTTTACTGTAGTCTAAGTGTTCCGCCTAAGGGCCACGCCAAAGGGCCCTCTGGCGAGGCCCTCAGGTGCGGACGCGCCAGGAGGCACTCCTTTTTAAAGTTGCCGGTTGCTGTTGCAGGGCCCAGATTGGCCTTCTGGTGGAGAGCAGAAGGGTTTGGAGCCCCCTGCTCTCGATCGGGATGCCAATCGGGGCTCAGGGGGGAGCTGGAGGAAGGGGACTTGATCAGTTGAGAGATGATGTGGATCTTGTATCTCAGTCGATCCTTTGCTTGTGTCTATTGGGAAGACAGAGTCCACTGCGCTTGTTGCATGTGCAATCAAGCATAGGGGACAACATGGACTGTGGAGGTCATGTATCCTAACAGTCATAGCATCTCTCGAGCTATTACTTGGCTTTGCTGTTGTAACCTTTTTGCCAGCTCAATGAGGCGGGCAAAGCGATCCTGTAGGAAGAGAGCTCGTGCCTGTTCAGTGTCTAAGAGTGCTCCGATGAACTCCAGTCATTGGTTGGAACGAGGTGAAACTATGGGAAGTTTATGACAAATCCCAGATGTTGGAGCATCATGATGTTGTGATGAAGGGAGAATCTTACCTCCTGAGGGGAGTCTCCCCTGATCAGCCAATCGTCTAAGTAAGGGAAGATGAATACCCCCAAAGTGCATAGATAGGCAGCAACTACTGCCATGCATTTTCTGAAGTCTTTTGGGGCAGAGGCTAGACTGAAGGGGAGAACCCGGTATTGATAATCGTTTCCTTGAAACATGAAGCGCAGATACTGTCTATGCAAGGGATGAATCAGTAAATGGGTGTACACCTCTTTTAGATCTAAAGACCATAGCCAATCGCGTCTCTGGAGATATGGTAGAAGAGTTCCTAGAGAAATCATTTTGAATTTTTTTCAGATCATGAACATATTTAGATCTCTGAGATCCAAGATGGACCTGAATCCTCCTGTTTTCTTTGGAATGAGAAAATATGGAGAGTAGAAGCCCATCCTTTCTTGAGGAGGAGGAATTCTTTCTATGGCACCCTGGGACAATATGGTGGTCACCACTTCTTTTAAGAGGATGCATTGAAGGAGCTGCATGGGATAATCCCCTGTGATGCTGCTGGGGGGTAAGGTTTCGAAGTGAAGCTAATAACCCCTTTGGACAATCTGGAGTGTTCACTGATCTAAGGTTATGAGGTGCCACTTGTGGGCATAGTGACAAAGTCTGCCTGCTATGTGGCGTGGATGGTGATCCTCCAGGGGCAGATTGCAATGCTCTCTAGGAAGGAGTCAAAACCAGGCACAAGTTGTGGCTGTGTGGCTGGTTGAGGCTTAGGAACCTTGGGCTTCTTGGGATGGTGAGGGCCCCGCTATCTCTGCTGAGGATGTTGAGGGCAGCAGAAGATGGGTAAGAAGGATAGTATCTCTTCTTTTTAGAATAGAAAGATTTCTTGGGAAGAGCCTTCCTTTTGGATAGGTCAGTTGTTTTCTTGGAAAAGCAGTTTAAGGTGAGATCATCTGTCTCAATCTCCCCTGCTTTTTCTCTCCAATCCTTGCCAAAAAGGTTTTCTCCAGTTCATGGGGTATTGGCCAGCTTATCCTTATGTACAAAGTTTCCCAAAGTTATAATCCAAGTTGAATTCTCCTGTTATATGTAAACTCACAACAGCCTGTTGCTTGTAATGAGTATTCTTATTTAATGTGAACCGCGCTGATGAAAAAGAGTGCGGTATAGAAATAAAATAAATCCTGAACCCATTGCACTTGATCTGATGCCTGTAACACAGCCATTCTGCGAGCTCCAATGCAGACCTGCTGAAGCCCTGCTTATTGATTTGAAGGCATCAAAAGAGGCCCTGGTAAGAAACTTAGAAGTGTTCTGGCCCTGTCTGATAAGTGTCTGGAATGCACTCCGCTTATCCTCAGGAAGCAGGGGGATGAAAGTCTCCAGATCCCTGGTGACATCCTTCGGAAATATGCCCATGTACAGCATGTAAGAGTTTACTCGGGAGGTCAACATGCATGCTTGGAAGCACTGACACCCAAAAACATTGAGTGTCCTTGAGTCTCTGCTAGGTGGCATGGATGAATGGTTCTTAGAGTTCTTTATTCGGCGCATCGCCGATTCCACCACCATTGAGTGGTGGGGGAGCTGAGGTTTTTGGAAGCCTGGGCACTCTGGTACCAAGCCTCTTGCTGACAGGTGGAACCATAACCGACGCCTCCCACATTCAGAGCATAAAATCCTGCAGGATCCATTATACTGGTAATGTAGCCGCCTCCTTAGGCGCAGGAGGGTATTGGAGTATCTCCAATTCCTCTGCCCTCTGTTCTTTTTCTGAGGCTACTGTGATGGTGAGCCCTGTTGCTATGTCACATATGAAGTCCTGAAAGGACATATCTTCTGGAGGAGACTGACACCATTCCTGAGGCGGCGAAGGGTCCGAAAGGATTCTGGAAGTTCTTAGGAATCGAGTGATCCCTGGTCAGATTCTGAAGAAGTGGAATCAGAGTCTGGTAAGAAGTCAAAGAATCAATGGTCTGGGATTTGACCTCGATGCTTCACGGACATTAAAGGTTGATGCCAATACTGATATCGGAACCGAAAGCCATGGCATTTTGAATCTGCTGGATACCGGGAGTATTGGTCGGTTCCAAAGGTATTGGCCTTGGGGGTTCTGATGATGCCGGTTCGAGGGCTGGCATCGGGGCCGATACACCTGGCTGTAGGCTCGGTGCCGAAGCCTGCACTCCTGGAGCTCTCAATGCTATCAGTACCATTGGCTGCCAGGAGTGCTGCCAAACTCCTCTCGAAAGCCAGCATGCGCTGGTCTAGGGAAATGACTGATGTCTAAGTGGAATCACCCACAGGGCTCTGAGCCACCATCCCATAACATGGAACTGGTAGCTCTCCGGAGGTTAATGCCTCGGAAGCATCCCAGAGCCGCTCTTGTGCTTTGGAGGACAGATCCTCCTGCCGGGGCTGTTTGGCTAGCTGGTCTGCATCAGAAGCACCCTTAGGGGAGCAGCAGTGATGCTTATGCTGGAACTGATCTCTGGTCTGGGTATCGGTCTTCGATGCCGATGCCGATGCCAATGACTTGGGAGCGCAAACACAAACATTAATGGGCCTTATTGTTTGAACGATCATCGAATGACTTGGGAGCGGCAAGAGACTTTAACTTACTTTTACGTTTGGAGTCTGAAGAAACCTGAGACCCATGAGAGGAAGTCGATGCCCTCGATGAAGTGCAAGTCACTGAAAGTGTGTCCGAGATGAATAACGATCCGTATTGTCTGGCTCGGTTTTTTAGGCCTCTCTTTGTCATTTGCTGGCACAAAGGACAAGAATTGGGTTGATGTTCAGGGCCCAAACATTTTAGACACCAGTCATGTTTATCAGTGACTGATATGGTACCAGCACACTTGATACATTTTTTAAAACTACTAATTAGTTTTTCCATGCCTCAAAAAAGTAGTCTTTGGGATTGAAGATAAGGCTATGGAGGCCTAGAATCCTAGTTTAGCAGTGAAAACCACATTGAAAATGAAGAGGAAAGAAACAGAAAAATTTTGTAAAAGAAAAAAGAAAATATTATTGGGACTAGTGTCAGCTTAGATGGAACCGGTGTCGACGGGAAGGCATAAGCACGATAATCCACAAAAAACAGACTTTTTCAGTGATGACAGAATGATACTTCGTGCTGGCTCCGCAGAAAACGAAGAACTGAGGAGCGGAGTTGGGAAGGTAGGCATGCAGGTGCAGTGGAGTGCTCCCAAAGGCTTTCCTAAGACGCTGGGGAGCGTTCCCACACGGGCTCCATCGGTGATGTTCACCTATATATGTGAAGACTGCATTCCTGCTTGTTCTTGGAGATATACTGGTGAGAGATTGGCTGCACGGTACCCTTACAGGCCGACATCATCAAACCAGTGGTTCTCAGTCTCCATCTGCTGGTAGGAAAACAAACCCACATATCTAGATTGGACTGCCTGGACGATGAGGAACAACCAGATTTAGAAACACCAAAGATCCTCTCGCACTTTTCTTCACAGCCACAAAGACCTCATTTTGTCATCTGAGAGCAAAGATGATAGCACAAGAGTTTGTGATTAGATACAAAGGACTACACGCACCAGCTGTGGGTATCTGCTCCAGATACAGCCCTGCTACACAGCCCATACTTCTTAAAGCAAAGGCAAAAAGCTGTCCTAATTTAATCTGAATAGCTATCCTGATAGCAGACTGAATATCGCCACTATCCAGATAGTGGTGGTGTTTGCCATTTTAGACATTCAGTACCAGCTGCAGTCCGGATATAGGCACTTTTTTTTTTTTTTACTGCCAAGGTCAATGTTTAAAAATAAATGATGATCGTAGTGACTGAATATTGACCTAAAAATTACCGTAAAATACAGATTGAGGCCTTCCAAAATTCAAATATCTAATTTACTTATTAACAAAAAAAATACATTTTGTTTGACACCCAATACATTTCACTCAGTAGCCAAATTCTCGAAGCAGCATTATGTTTCGGACTGGGGTTCAAATCCCATCCTGCTTCAAAGGCACAATTTTTTTTATCAAATGTTTCTTCCCTAAAATGCAAAAACTGGCATACTAAATATCAGGATAACTTGCTCCATATCCCCCACAGTCTTCAAAATGAATTACTGATTTATAGCAACAGAATGATCAGCACTCTCAGCTCAACACAGCTCCCAGCAATAAAACTGCCAGTGTTTGTTGCTCAATCAGCTATGGTAACAAATCTACTTATCAGTGACAAGAGCTGCATTCCTCCATCAAAGCACTACAAACTGTCGGCATTCTCTGCTCAGTACAGCTTCCAGGAATGAAATTTCACTAGGCTGCTTTGCTGTCAGCATTCTAGAGCCCTATAAGGGTGTCTTCCATTCTCAACTTCCTCCTTTATAGCCAACACCGAACTTTCAGCTTCAATTTCAAATGGCTTTAGCTGGTAGAGTTAAAGTCACAAAACCCCCACATACTTTCAGAGCAATGAGTGCCATTCAATTTCAGCATTCAATCCTCCCGGGCACAGGAGTATTTAGCCTAAAAATCCAAGATTGCTCATGATAATTTTAAACTCTGCTTCAATCTCCAGAAATGGCTAACTATTAGGGTTGCCAACCGGCCGGTTTTCAGTCGGCCTGGCCGGTTTTTCCATGGCCAGGCCGGCTGCCGGCACAGATGTAAAACTGGCTTTTCTCCAGACTCACGCGGCGCGAACGCGATTGATCCTCCGTGCAGCCGCTGCTTCTGCTTTTCACAGAGCAGCGGCTGCAATAAAGTTAATTTGAAAAGACAGAAACCTGTGAGAAGCCCGCCCCCTCTGACATCACTTCCTCAGGTGCTGCAGAAGGATGACCGGAGGGCTGGGCTCCTCACAGGTTATCTTTTCTTTTCAAATTAAGTTTATTGCAGCCGCTGCTCTGTGAAAAGCAGAAGCAGCGGCTGCACGGGGGCGTACTTCAAAGCAGCACTAAGGGGGGGGGGGTTGAAGCAGAGCTAAGGGGGGGTGAAGCAGCACTAAGGGGGGGTGAAGCAGCACTAAGGGGGGGAAGCAGCACTAAGGGGTGAAGCAGCACTAAGGGGGGGGGGGTGAAGCAGCACCAAGGAGGGGGGTGAAGCAGCACCAAGGAGGGGGGTGAAGCAGCACCAAGGGGGGAGTGAAGCAGCAGCAGAGGCTGCAAGGGGATAGAGGTGGCAGAAGGAATTGACAGGTGGAAGGTGACGGCTGGAAGAGAGCTGAAAGAGGGGGGAAGGAGGTGGCAGAAAGGAACTGACAATGGGAAGGAGGTGGCTGGAAGAGAGCTGAAAGGGGGGGAAGGAGATGGCTGGAAGAGAGCTGAAAGGGGGGTTAGGAGGTGGCTGGAAAGGAGCTGACAGAGGAGGTAAGGAGGGGGCTCAAAGGGAGCTGACACCTGGGAATGGTACTGGTAAGTGACTGGGTAATGGGAAGGGGGCACTGGGACTGGAAATAGGCTGATGGAAAGGAAGTGAAGAAAAGAAAAGAAGAGACAAGAAATGGCAGATGGACTATAGACCATACAAAATGAGCTAAGAGAAGATGGAAAAACAGAAGCCTCAGATTGGAACCAGCATGATCAGATAATAAAATGGTCAGACAACAAAGGTAGAAAAAATTATTTTATTTTCAATTTAATGATTGGACTTTGTACTACCTTTATATTTTACACAGTATGGGGAACTGCATCTCTTATTTATCTGATATTGCACTGCATGCATAGTCTGTATTCTTGGGGTTTCAGTTTAATTTTTGTCTATATATTTCTCTTTTTGTTTTGTGTTCATTTATTGATGAAGACCTGTGTGTGTGTGTGTGTACAACCAATGCTGCGTTTTCTGTCAGTATAGAATTTCTGCTTAAGAATTTGTAGAAGTCTTGCCAAGTTCAGTCTGCACATTGCCCTCTCTGCAATGTTTTTGGGGACAGGAGGAGGAGTAGGGATTGGGGGTGGGGCAGAGCACGACTAGCCACAGGTGGCGGGTTTTTCTCTTTCAAAAAGTTGGCAACCCTACTAATTATATAGGTAGATGCAGCTTAAAGGGGGATGAGTCAGCATGGGATTCACCAAAGCCAAGTCATGCCTTTTTGCTATCCTAACTTAAATCTAGATAGCTATCCGAATAATAGACTGAATATTGCCATTATCCAGATAACTACCAGCTCTACCCTTGCTCTGCCCACAGAATGCCCCAGCACTATCCAGACAGTGCTAAGATAGTCAGGTTGATTTTTAACAGCACTATTTAAAGAGTGATACTGAAAATTATCAGATAATTCCAGCCAGCAGCACTTACCCAGATAGCAGGAGCTGCTATCTGGATAAAATGCATTTAAATATTGACTTCTTTTGGGGGGTTTTGTATAGCTTCAACCATTTTGCACAGTACCGATATCAGGCTCACCAGCCTACAGTTTCCCAGATCATCCCAAAGCACTTTTTAAAAACTGTTGATACAATGACCAGCTTCCAAGCTTCAGGTTATTATGCTTGTTTTGAATGATTGGTTACAGATTACAAGTAAGAAAATAGCAATTTCAGGGGGAATAATCAGCAGCAGCAGCAGCTAGCATTTGTAAAGCGGCTAGCTATCATGGTTGAACTTTAACTCTGGATATTCAATGCCTGGGCCATATCTGGCCACCAGCATTGAATATACAGGTTGGCTAAGGAACCCGGAAGCTAACCGGAGAGCGGTGATATTGAGCCACTGCCCAGTTAGCTTCAGTTGAGCCACAAATATCCCAATTACTCCACCAATACGAGAATTTTTTAAAGCTAGTCTTAAACTTCCTATCTAACTTTGTATATATATTTTTTATGTTTTCTTTGCTTTTCAATAAAAAAATGAAAATTGGGTCTCAGACTTATAAGGAGCTACGGTAATAACATTGCAACCAAATGCTCCAATTTGCATCAATGACCCCTCTTATGTTTACTATGGTTTGCTTTCTTATAACCAAACGTAATTTGCAAAAAAGGAAAGAAAAAAGTCAGGCTTATCTTTGTTATAGAATCCCAACGCCAGACTCAGCGCTGCTACATTTCACAGTTACTTCGTTTCTTCAGGGGCTTACAAGCCGACTTCTAATATCACCAATTCGCTCTAGGAAAATAGACATATCATTCTCCAGTAAAAATCTTTAAATTATAAAGTTGTTTTTAGAAAAGATTTACATATCAGTCTTGTCAGAATTAGTGGAACTCAGTGCTTCTTACCAAACATGTTCGCCAGAGACGATTCCCCCCATTGGTGTGAAAAAACGCCGCGCATGCAGCTTAAGATGTACAAGAACACTAATTTATTCAGTTGGTAAAATGAGAGTCTCCTGACTACAATGAACAAGTTATGTGCAAAGGTTCCAATCGATTTGTGAATTAAGGCCGCCTGGACTCACTGTCTGAAAAGTAAAAATCCAGCGTTGTTCTCGGAGAATTAAAGTTTGGTCTAAAGATTTCCCGCCACTACCTTTGTGGACCCGATCCACACAAAAACATCGTAGATCTTCAAAGGCATGATGATGAGTAAGGCAGTGATCTACTATCGGGGCCGTTAAGGTCTTGCACTTTAATCTGCTGCGATGTTCAGCCAATCGCACTTTAAAGGAGCGCATAGTCTTACCAATATAGAGTAGCTGGCACGGACATTGAATGGCGTATACCACCTGTGTAGTGGTACAATTGGTTAAATGTCGTAGATGATAGCTTTTTCCATGGTAATCAAAGGAAGAGATTTCCCAATTAACCTCACATAATGAACATTCTCCGCACTGGAAATGACCTGCTGGTACTTCTAAAGCTGGTATGTTAGGGGAACTTAAAATGGTAGGACATAATATTTCCTTAAGATTCCGATTACGTGTCCAAACGCATCTGATGTGTTTCTCTTTCAATGCAGGGATGCTATGGATCACGTTCATGTGTTGCTTAATAATCTTTAATATGTCTTTACTATAAGGTGAATATTGGGTCACCAAATTAATTGATGTATCCGACTTGATGGATGATCTTGGAACCAATAACAGTTCACGATGATTATATAAAGCGCATTTGTATGCTGTCTCAATTATGCGCCTGGGATATCCCAGTTTATAAAATTTATCTTTCAGAAAGTTAGCTTGAATTTTGAATTCATGGATGTCGGTACAATTCCTACGATACCGGAGGAATTGAGAGAATGGAAGACTGTCTTTTAGTCTGCGAGGATGTAAACTTCCGTAATGTAACAAGGCATTACGGTCCATTGGTTTACGAAAAACATTAGTAACCCATCCTGTATTTCCTTTATTGACTTCCACATCCAGGAAGGCAATTTGTGCTTGACTGTAATTGCTGGTAAATTGAATGGATGCCTCTCGATTATTAAGCCAGCTGACAAAAATTTGTAATAGTTGTAATGCAACTTTCTCAGCCCAGCGACCATCTACTATTGACCCGATCGGGGGTTGAAGCGCCGAGCAGGCCAGCAAGCACTCCTCTCAGTCCTCCGGCCCAATCGGGGCTGTGGGAGGAACAAAGGCGGCATATTTAAAGCACCGCCGTTGGCGGGAAAAGCCTTTTTCAGCCCAGCGACCATCTACTACTGACCCGATCGGGGGTTGAAGCGCCGAGCAGGCCAGCAAGCACTCCTCTCGGTCCTCCGGCCCAATCGGGGCTGTGGGAGGAACAAAGGCCGCATATTTAAAGCACCGCCGTCGGCGGGAAAAGCCTTTTTCAGCCCAGCAACCATCTACTACTGACCCGATCGGGGGTTGAAGCGCCGAGCAGGCCAGCAAGCACTCCTCTCGGTCCTCCGGCCCAATCGGGGCTGTGGGAGGAACAAAGGCCGCATATTTAAAGCACCGCCGTCGGCGGGAAAAGCCTTTTTCAGCCCAGCGACCATCTACTACTGACCCGATCGGGGGTTGAAGCGCCGAGCAGGCCAGCAAGCACTCCTCTCGGTCCTCCGGCTCAATCGGGGCTGTGGGAGGAACAAAGGCCGCATATTTAAAGCACCGCCGTCGGCGGGAAAAGCCTTTTTCAGCCCAGCGACCATCTACTACTGACCCGATCGGGGGTTGAAGCGCCGAGCAGGCCAGCAAGCACTCCTCTCGGTCCTCCGGCCCAATCGGGGCTGTGGGAGGAACAAAGGCCGCATATTTAAAGCACCGCCGACAGGCAGGCCCGCGCCTGTCGGGCCCGCGCCTGAGGGCCTCGCAAGAGGGCCCTTTGGCGTGGCCCTTAGGCGGGGCACTACAATCATCATTGTACACCTAGAGAACATTCTACTAAGAATAACTCAAGTCCTTCGTCAATCCACTCTATCACCAAGCTACGCTATTCAGTCTCATCAGCCACTCTTATCTGCAGCCATCTTGGAAGCTCCCCGATCAGGGTTGAGCCCAGCACGAGCGCCAACATCCAACAGCCCTCTTCTCAGTCACATGCTCTGGAGGGACTGAGCCTTGCTGCCACCAGACCGCCTACACTCAACGTGGAATCATCATCTAAACCGTGCACGGCAGAGCTCGCACACCTCATGCCCTTCTAAGATTCTCCCAGCACAGCAAGTATAATTCCACAATCAGTATAAAGTCAGCAGCTTGCAACACAGTATCTAACACATACGCTATTACTATCATCAACAGCATATTTTCCACCAGGACTGTTGTCAGTAGTCAGACTGTAAATAATTAGCATCTTATCATTTTTAGTACTGTTGTCAGTAGTGTATCTAACCAGCACCGTTGTCAGGAGACAACCTGCAAATAGTTAACATTATTCCACATTATTACCGTTGTCAGTAATATATCTACAGCCAGTACTGTTGTCAGTTATCTGTAACTAGCTCACAAACAGTCATTTCTTATAGCTCTATTGTCAGTAGTACACATTACTGTTATCAAGAGTATTCTATCAATTGAAACAATTACCAGCAGCTAACCAGCTAGAAACTCTCAAACAATTTATTACTGTTGTTAGTGGTATATTATCTCATTATTGTTGTCAGCTGTTATTCTATTGTCATTACTGTTCCCAGTAGTATAATATCTCATTACTGTTGCCAGTAATACCTTATTAATCATAAACATTGTCAGAAACTAGCCAGCCAGTAACTCTCAATCAATCTATTACTGGTACCAGTAGCATATTATCATCTACCAGGTTTACTATCAGTTACACTCACAATAATATACTGTTGTCAGTAGCTTATACCAATCAGGACTGATACTGTTTCTAGCAGCTCTACTTACAACCTCTGCATACTCCAACTCCCCATTGGAATACCTTGCTCACATCTACTTACCCTAGTATATTACTCCTTAGCTCCACCAACACCAACCCTTTAAAAATGCCACGCACAAACATCAAAAAAATGAAAATATTCTATATTGGCTTAGTCTTAGCAATACTAGCCATTGACTTAACCCTAAGCCTAAACAGCTTAAACCACAAAACAATTCCTATTATTCATACACACATGCGAAACAACTACCAAATTGGACACATTTATCAAAATAACCATCCAGATCAAATTTACATAGACTGATTCACATAAAACAAATAAACACACTACAAACACTCAAGGGAACACACATAAATAATACACCTTCCCTCTCATGTATTCTTATCAACGCAAGGTCGATGAAAAACAAACTACCTATATTTAATGATTTAATATCCGACTTAAAACCAGACATATTATGCGTTACAGAAACCTGGCTCTCAGATACCGATTCAGTCTACATAAACCAACTTAATACAGAAGACTATGACACCTTCTATAAACATAGAACTAACAGAAAAGGCGGAGGTGTTTTAATGATGACAAAAAAGGTACTATGCGCCAAAGCAATCCAATCCAATATTTCTGACAACATAGACACACTATTAATAAATATTGGCTTCATGAAACTTTGCTTGGTATATAGGCCCCCAAACCAAAAACCAGACTGCATTGACTCTCTCATTGAACTCCTCAGCTCCTCAACTGAACAACACCCCATAATGATGCTAGGAGATTTCAACCTTCCCTCACTACCAACATCGGAATCTAAACTATTCTTTGATACTATCTCTGACATAGAATATCATCAAATAATAAACACATCTACACACATCAAAGGTGGAATTCTTGATCTTGTCCTTCTCCCTAACTCACTCTTCAAACTAATCAACCCAAATTCAGTTGAATGCACTCAAATACCCTGGTCAGATCACCACATTATTAAACTAAACCTTACATATCCATCCACTAATACTAACAATTACATCAGAAATGTCCCAACCACAAGATTTAAAAAGTTTAACAATGATGAATTTATTGACTTAACAATCCCCCACCTCGTTACAACAGAGACGAATTTAGATGACACTGTCAAAAACTGGCATGACACCATCTACAATGCCGCCAAAACTAATCAAATACACAAAAAGAGTAACCACTCTAACACCAATGCCAAACCATGGTTCAATACTACACTAAATCAGATGAAAAGGAACCTTAGAAAACTAGAACATAACTGGCGTAAATCCAAATTGACGATACACAAAGAAATATACAATAATCTACTCACTAAATACAAAGAAACCTTGGATAGCACAAAAAAAGATTATGCCAAAATACTCTCAAAATCATATAACAGACCAAGAGACTTATTCTCCATTGTCAGAAATCTAACCAACCCCCAAACTTCTGACAGCGAAATCACAGACATCTCAGTTCAAACTTTAGCCCAACATTATCAAAACAAAGCAAAATTGCCATCAATACCTATAAACACTATCTTCTTGTCACACCAACATACAAACGAATGGTTAGAGTTCCATCCCATAACTAAAGAGACACTAAAAAACATCTCTGGCCTCAACACCACAACGTCTTATCTAGATCCATGTCCAGTAACTTGGATAAAAAACACACTACCAATCTTATTGCCCTACATTCTCTCAATAGTAAACCTCTCACTTACCCAAGGCTACCTCCCACCATCTCTTAAACACGCACAAATCCGGCCAATCCTCAAAAACAGCAAACTGGATAAAACATCCCCAACGTCATATAGACCCATATCAAGCATACCTTTTTTGGCCAAAATAATTGAAAAAGTAGTTCAATTACAAACACAAGATTTTCTTGACTCATCCTATCCTCTTGATGAGCAACAATATGGCTTTCGGCCCTGCCATGGAGTGGAAACACTCCTCACAGTTTTAATAGATGCACTCCTAAGAGAGATTGACAATCCTAAACAGGCATTTATCCTACTGTTCATCGACATATCAGCTGCGTTCGATAGCGTACACCACACAATAATGCTCAATAACTTAAAAAAAATAGGATTAAACTCTACAGTACACAAATGGTTCTCATCCTATCTAACTGATAGAACACAAAATGTAAGAATTGGAAATCAAAACTCCACCACCTACAAGCAAGAAATTGGATTACCTCAAGGCTCAGCGCTGTCAGCTCTACTTTTCAATATTTACATAAAACCAGTCTGCAACATATTCAAAAGCTTTGGAGTACAATATCATCTCTACGCAGATGATATTATGCTCTATATTCCATTCACAATTCCCAACCTACCACTTCAACTCTTATCGGACTGCTATAATGAAGTCACAAATTGGCTAAAAACACAAAACCTCCACATCAATCACGCTAAAACCGAAGTTCTAATTGTAACCAAGAACAGAACCTATATCCCTCCATCACACATAAGACTCCAAAACCAAGAAATCAAAATAAAAAAGGAAATAAGATATCTAGGTGTCATACTAGATACACACCTTACGATGGAAACTCACATCAGCAATACCATAAAGAAAATCTATTTCAAACTTAAAACTCTTAAACAACTCCGTCCACTAGTTTTCACACAGGACTTTATCAACATAATACAAGCTACAATAACCCCACACTTTGACTTTGCCAATCTAATACTAATAGGCTTAACAAAACAAAGTATAAAACGATTGCAATTCGCACAAAATGCTGCAGCTAGAATCACATTGAAAATCAATTCCCTTCAACACATATCACCAATACTAGCCTCCCTTCATTGGTTACCAATTCAAAGTAGAATAATCTACAAAACAATAATAACAACATTCAAAACCTTATATGATTTGGCCCCATCCATGCTATGTAACTTAATACACAAAGAACCAGCTAAGCCTACACACAGAAAAGGACAACTATGCAGATTAAAAATCCCGAAAGATTTCACAAAAGCCCACAAATCAACAAACAATAGAGCATTTTCGCACATAGCCCCTACTATCTGGAATTCCCTTCCAGAGGAGCTACGAAAGCTAACAGAGATCACAGAACTACGCAAGAAACTGAAAACCTATCTGTTCACCAAACATTATAACATAAATAACTCAATATCTACACTAGACAAAGGTTAAATAGACAATTCGGTTGCTCTATGCAATAAACTTTTAACCTATACAGATAGCACTCTCCAATGATGATCCTCTGACCTCCCCCATGTAATCCATGTATATATATTCATATATAACTTGTATATAGTTTCCACACTGTTCGGTATTATACCACATTGTCTGTTCTATACTTTATATGATGTTCCTTGTAAATAAGTTCTGTTTTATTGCAATGTTCCATGTAAAACAAACTTGATTTGTTTATTGTTGTTAACTGTAAACCGCAACTGAACTCTTGGAAGATGCGGTATATAAATGTGAATAAAATAAAATAAATAAATAATGAACCTGCCCAGATGATGTCATCTATGTAGCGGCACCAAAGCCGGACATGATGATATAAATCCGACTGTTGCAACCATTCTGCCTCAAAAGCAGCCATATAAATGTTGGCCACGGAAGGGGCGCGTGTAGCGCCCATCGCTACCCCTGTCTTTTGATGGTATATTTTGTCCTCAAACTGGAAATGGTTGTGGAACAATACTAGTTTTGTGATTTTATCCAAAAATGTTAACTGTGATGATGACAAATCCTGTCTGGCCTGTAAAACCGACATCACCTCTCTATGCACTCTTTCTTGGGGTATATTGGTATATAAGGCATTCACATCTAACGTGACTAGCCAGATTTCAGGTTCTCTTGTCCATTGAGCATGAGCTTCCAGTAACTGCAAAAAATGCATGGTATCTCGAACATATGAAGGTATATGTGACACCAGAGGCCGCAAAAAAGAATCCAGGTAAATCGATAACGGTTCCAAAAGAGACCCTCTGGTAGAAACTATAGTCCTACCCGGAGGATTATTTAGATCTTTGTGAACCTTTGGCACAAGATTAAACCGTGCCAAAACCGGATCCGATGGATTCAAAAAACGCCATTCTTTGGTGGTTATTAATTTTGTCTTTAATGCCTCAGATGTAATTAATTTGATCTGTCCATGGAGTGAATTAATTACATCTGAGGCATTAAAGACAAAATTAATAACCACCAAAGAATGGCGTTTTTTTAATCCATCGGCTCCGGTTTTGGCGTGGTTTTATCTTGTGCCAAAGGTTCACAAAGATCTAAATAACCCTCCGGGTAGGCCTATAGTTTCTACCAGAGGGTTTCTTTTGGAACCGTTATCGATTTACCTGGATTCTTTTTTGCGGCCTCTGGTGTCACATATACCTTTATATGTTCGAGATACTGCAAAAAATGCATGGTTACTGGAAGCTCATGCTCAATGGACAAGAGAACCTGAAATCTGGCTAGTCACGTTAGATGTGAATGCCTTATATACAAATATACCCCAAGAAAGAGCGCATAGAGAGGTGATGTCGGTTTTACTGGCCAGACAGGATTTGTCATCATCACAGTTAACATTTTTGGATAAAATCACAAAACTAGTATTGTTCCACAACCATTTCCAGTTTGAGGACAAAAATACCATCAAAAGACAGGGGTAGCGATGGGCGCTACATGCGCCCCTTCCGTGGCCAACATTTATATGGCTGCTTTTGAGGCAGAATGGTTGCAACAGTCGGATTTATATCATCATGTCCGGCTTTGGTGCCGCTACATAGATGACATTTTTGTCATCTGGGCAGGTTCATTACAACTATTACAAATTTTTGTCAGCTGGCTTAATAATCGAGAGGCATCCATTCAATTTACCAGTAATTACAGTCAAGCACAAATTGCCTTCCTGGATGTGGAAGTCAAGAAAGGAAATGCAGGAAGGGTTACTAATGTTTTTCGTAAACCAACGGACCGTAATGCCTTGTTACATTACGGAAGTTTACATCCTCGCAGACTAAAAAGACAGTCTTCCATTCTCTCAATTCCTCCGGTATCGGAGGAATTGTACTGACATCCATGAATTCAAAATTCAAGCTAACTTTCTGAAAGATAAATTTTATAAACGGGGATATCCCAGGCACATAATTGAGACAGCATACAAACGCGCTTTATATAATCATCGTGAACTGTTATTGGTTCCAAGATCATCCATCAAGTCGGATACATCAATTAATTTGGTGACCCAATATTCACCTTATAGTAAAGACATATTAAAGATTATTAAGCAACACATGAACGTGATCCATAGCATCCCTGCATTGAAAGAGAAACACATCAGATGCGTTTGGACACGTAATCGGAATCTTAAGGAAATATTATGTCCTACCATTTTAAGTTCCCCTAACATACCAGCTTTAGAAGTACCAGCAGGTCATTTCCAGTGCGGAGAATGTTCATTATGTGAGGTTAATTGGGAAATCTCTTCCTTTGATTACCATGGAAAAAGCTATCATCTACGACATTTAACCAATTGTACCACTACACAGGTGGTATACGCCATTCAATGTCCGTGCCAGCTACTCTATATTGGTAAGACTATGTGCTCCTTTAAAGTGCGATTGGTTGACATCGCAGCAGATTAAAGTGCAAGACCCTAACGGCCCCGATAGTAGATCACTGCCTTACTCATCATCATGCCTTTGAAGATCTATGATGTTTTTGTGTGGATCGGGTCCACAAAGGTAGTGGCGGGAAATCTTTAGATCAAACTTTAATTCTCCAAGAACAACGCTGGATTTTTACTTTGCAGTGAGTCCAGGTGGCCTTAATTCACAAATCGAATGGAACCTTTGCACATAACTTGTTCATTGTAGTCAGGAGACTCATTTTACCAACTGAATAAATTAGTGTTCTTGTACATCTTAAGCCGCATGCGCGGCGTTTTTTCACACCAATGGGGGGAATCGTCTCTGGCGAACGTTTGGTAAGAAGCACAGAGTTCCACTAATTCTGACAAGACTGATATGTAAATCTTTTCTAAAAACAACTTTATAATTTAAATTTTTTTACTGGAGAATGATATGTCTATTTTCCTAGAGCGAATTGGTGATATTAGAAGTCGGCTTTAAGCCCCTTAAGAAACGAAGTAACTGTGAAACATAGCAGCGCTGAGTCTGGCGTTGGGATTATAACAAAGATAAGCCTGACTTTTTTCTATCCTTTTTTGCAAATTACGTTTGGTTATAAGAAAGCAAACCATAGTAAACATAAGAGGGGTCATTGATGCAAATTGGAGCATTTGGTTGCAATGTTATTACCGTAGCTCCTTATAAGTCTGAGACCCGATTTTCATTTTTTTATTGAAAAGCAAAGAAAACATAAAAAATATATATACAAACTTAGATAGGAAGCTTAAGACTAGCTTTAAAAAATTCTCGTATTGGTGGAGTAATTGGGATATATGTGGCTCAACTGTAATATTACTCTGAAGAATAAGGTCCAACTTTGACAGTTAGCTTCAGTGGCTAAAGTAAGGCCAACATTTGCTGTGTCTTATTTTACCTGTGTGTTGCTAATTGGGCAGCAGCTCATTATTGCCGGTACCTGGTTAGCGACAGTACCACTGCAGAACACCCAGACATGCCCCAAAGCTAACCAGTTAGCACTGGGGCATTAAACGGCTACACCCGTGGATATTCAGCAGCACTAACCGTTTTAGTGCTACTGAATATCCAGCTCAGCGCCATTTACATGGTTTGCAAGTCCTTATTTTTGATGTATTCGTCTCTTATTCTTACTGATATTTATTATGCCCATACATATGTAATTGTTTACAGCCTTTATTATTCATTGTTATATGCATATATTATATTTATGAGCCTTCCCTCTGGAACTCAATCCCACACAAGCTCCAGGCCACAAAGGGCCTATTATCATTCAGAAAAGTCCTAAAGACTCATCTATTTACAGCATGCTTCTCTGAAGAAGTGACATAACACCACTGTACACCTACCTCTGTCCACTGTCCCCATACCCCCTCCTCCCCCTGAACGTCCTGTTAACCCCTGCTCCTCCCTATCCTCTCAACCCTGGCTGCCCTTTACTAAGTTTTCTCCAGGTTTGTTACCCTGTTACAATGTATAATGTTCTGTTTGATGTAAACCGCTTTGACCACAGGATAAAGCGGTATAGAAAAGCTGTTAAATAAATAAATATTTGTGTGTCTTTTCGTGTATACGTGTATTGTTTCATATGATGGTTACCTATTATGATCCAACAAGCACTTTCTGGCTTTATCATTTTATGCATTTATTTATTTTTAATATGGTTCATATCTATTTAATTTGGATCTATGACTTATGTATTATTGCTTATATCTGTATGTTTTATTTTTGAAGTTCCCCCTGAAGAAGGGGGCAGTGTCGGAGTATCTTTGTTTTTTTTGTACACTTCGCTCCCTGGTGTTCTGGTTTTGCTACTGCGAGTGTGTGTGCTCTCTTGTGGACCCATTGCTACCCTTATGCATCAGGAGAGCCAACTCCTCCCCAGCACTGTCAAACATTCTATCTAAGTGACATGTGAAGTTCACCACCTTTGCATCAGGTAGGCAAGTTACCAAGCAATTCTCATATCCACCAACTATCTACATTCCTAATGATCGAATCACCAACTACAAAAGCTGTCATAACCCTTCCTCCCTGGATACATGCCCCTGGAGACATACTGTATACTCAGCGTGAGAGGCTATTACTTCACCTTGAGGGTAGGTCCTGGCTATAGGACCATGTCCTATCACTCAAGGTGATGCTATCTTTCCAGGTGGCCCTTCTTTTCCAAGGCAGCATAAAAGCTGCTAAATTAGAGGTGGGACTTATTTATTATGTCCTTGAAGGTTGTCTCTATAAATCCCTCTTTCTGCTTCAGCTCCTCCCAAGTCTGTTGCTTTAGACTCTAGAGATTGGACTTGTTCTCTGACAGCCAAGAGCTCTTTGCACAAGTGCACATATAGACTAGTTACTCACCTGTAACAGGTGTTCTCCAGGAGCAGCAGGAATCAGTCCTCACATATGGGTGTCAACGACGCCAATGAAGCCCCCAGCGGAGCATTTCCCCAGCTTTCTATGAAAGCCTTTGGGAATGCAGGCATGCATGCGCGGTTCCCTTCCCACCTAAAGGTGTCATCTTACCTCAATCAAATGACATAGCTAAGAAAAGCACACAAAAATGAAAAATAAACTATGTACAACAGCAACTCCCAGGGGAGGAGGGAGGGTTGTGAGGACTGATTCCTGCTGCTCCTGGAGAACACCTGCTACAGGTGAGTAACTACTCTTTCTCCAGGACCAAGCAGGAAGTCAGTCCTCACATATGGGTGACTCCCTCCAGGGAACCCAAGCTGAACAAGAGAACTCCCTCTAGCCCCAGCAGCAAAGAAAGGCTTTTCACTGACACAACCTCCACCGGTAGCCCAACAGAGGGCAGGAGGGCAGGAGTTGCCTAAACCTCAAAGAGATTCCGGAGTACTGCCTGGCCAAAAGCACTGTCCCTACGGGACTCCCTCTCCAGACAGTAATGGGCAGCAAATGTCTGGCTTGAAGACCAAGTTGCAGCCTTGCAGATGTCTACCAAGGGCACAGAGCGGAGATGAGCCACTGAGGCAGCCATTGCCCTGACACGGTGCGCCGTAACCCGACCCTGCAAAGGACGGTCAGCCGCCTTGTAAGCCCATGTGATACAGTCAGCCACCCAGATGGACAAGGTACGCTTGGACACAGCCAACCCCAACTTATTAGGGTCAAAGGATACGAAGAGCTGAGTAGCCCTTCTATGCCCCTGCATACGGTCAAGGTAGAAGGATAAGACCCTCCTACAGTCCAGGGTATGCAGAACTGCTTCAGCCTGGCTGGCATGAGGCCTAGGGAAGAATGTTGGAAGAACCACCTCCTGGTTGAGGTGGAAAGAGGAGACAACCTTTGGGAGGAACTTTGGATGAGTCCTAAGGACTACCCTGTTCCCATAGAAGTGAGTGTAAGGCCTTTCACAGACCAGGGCCTGAAGCTCACTCACTCGCCTGGCCGAGGTAAGGGCTACTAGGAAGGGTGTCTTCCAGGACAGGAAGCGTAGAGGGCAAGTAGCCATCGGCTCAAAAGGTGGGCGAGTCAGCTGCTGCAAGACCACATTCAACTCCCACTCAGGAGCAGGACGACGGATTGGAGGCTTGAGCAAAAGCAAGCCCCTGAGAAAGCGGGACACCAAGGGGTGAACAGACAGAGAATGTCCTTCCACCAGTGAGTGGTGAGCTGCTAGAGCGGAGAGGTGGACCCGAACAGAATTGGACTTAAGTCCCTGATTTGACAAGTGCAGTAAGTACTGAAGCACCACTGGTATAGTACAGGAGAAAGGATCCTCCGTACGTAGCTGACACCACACAGAAAACCTTTTCTATTTGAGAGCATAGGTTTTCCTAGTGGACTGTTTCCTAGAGGCTAGGACAACCTCCTCAACTTCTTGAGGTATGCCCCAGGGAGCCAAAACTACCCTTGCAACTTCCAGGCCATCAAATTGAGAGTTTTGAGATTGGGGTGCAGAAGAGAACCCTGATCCTGAGAGAGAAGGTCGGGTTGCAACCCCAGAGTCAGTGGGGGATCCACCGCCAGCTGAAGTAGAAGTGGAAACCAAGACTGCCTCGGCCACCTGGGAGCCACCAGCAGGACCGAGGCCTTGTCCTGAAGGATCTTGAAGAGAGTTCGGGCCACCAAGGGCATGGGAGGAAACGCATACAGGAGGCCCTGAGACCAGGGAATCAGAAAAGCATGTGCTGCTATCCGCAGAGGATGCGGTTGCCTGGAGCAGAACTTTGGTAGTTGCTTGTTCAGTGGACTGGCAAACAGATCTATCCAAGGAGACCCCATTTCAGGAAGATCTTATGAACTACCAAGGGATGCAGCTGCCACTCGTGGGTCTGCAAAATTCTGCTCAATCTGTCGGCCAGGTAATTCTCCTGGCCTGGAAGGTACACAGCCCTGAGGAGCATGTTGTGCTTGAGGGCAAATGAACAAAGGTCCTGAGCCTCCCGACAAAGGAGCCTGGACTCAGTCCCGCCCTGTTTGTTCACATAAAACATGGCTACCTGGTTGTCTGTCTGAACCAGGACAGATTGATGAGCCAGGGTAGGAAAGAAAGCTTTGAGAGCTAAGCGAATAGCCCTGAGTTCCAGGAGATTGATCTGCTGTGCAGCCTCCCAAGGAGACCACAGGCTCTGGGTGCACTTGTCTAGACAATGAGCTCCCCAGCCTTGCAGGGAGGCGTCTGTGGTCAGTACCACTGTGTACCCAGGAATCTGAAAGGGCACCCCTTTTAGCAGATTGGGTAGGTACAGCCACCAGCTGAGGGAGTCCAGAAATGGTCTGGACAACCTTATTCTGTCTCTGAGGCTGCCTGTGGCTTGTGACCACTGACTCCGAAGGCACCACTGTGCAGGCCGCATATGGAGCCTGGCATTGGGGGTCAAATGAACTGTCAAAGCCATGTGGCCAAGCAGCCTTAGGCAGAGTTTGGCGGAGACCACTGACCCGCTGAGAAACTGATTGGCCAAGTCCATCAGTCTTTAGGCCCTGTTTGCTGGCAAGAAGGCCTCTGCCAGGACAGAGTCCAGTCTCGCCCCTATGAACTCCAAGTTCTTGGAGGGGAGCAAAGTGGACTTTGCGAAGTTTATTACAAACCCCAGGCTTTGAAGAAGAGCAATAGTTCTGAGGGTGGCTTGTCTGGCCTCTTGGCATGCCTGACCCCTGATGAGCCAGTCGTCCAGATAGGGGAAGATAAAGATTCCCTGATTCCTCAGGTAGGCCGCCACCACTGCCAGGCATTTGGTAAAGACGCTGGGAGCGGAGGTGAGGCCAAAAGGCAGTACTCTGTACTGATAATGGTTTACTCCCACAATGAACCTGAGGTATTTTCTGTGGTCTGGATGAATGAGGATGTGAGTGTACGCATCCTTTAGATCTAATGAGCATAGCCAATCTCCCTGCTGGAGGTAGGGCAGAAGTGTCCCAAGAGTAAGCATCTTGAACTTTTCTTTCTCTAGGAACTTGTTGAGGTTCCTGAGGTCCAGAATAGGTCGAAGGCCACCGGTCCTTTTGGGCACCAGGAAATACCTGGAGTAGAACCCGTGACCTTGCAAGTGGGGAGGCACAGGCTCCACCGCCCTGTCCACCAACAGACCTTGAAGCTCTTGGAGGAGAAGATCTGTGTGCAGGGGAGTCCTTGGAGGCTCCCTTGGAAAGTATGGCAGAGGAGTTGGTGAAAATGTAGTGCATAGCCCCTGTGGACTATGTCCAACACCCAACTGTCCCCAGTGATGTGGGGCCACTGGTGGGCAAAGAGGGCAAGGCGACCTCCTGTGCAGGGTTGGGAGAGCAGGGACTGAGAGGCTACGCTCAAGGAGTCAAAAAACCCCACCCTGCTGAGTGGGAGCAGGGGCCGGAGGCTTGGGGTCCTCTGCCTACGGGGCCCATTACCCTGCCCCTTGGCTTGCTGACCCTGGGGTGCAGCTTGGGCAGCCTGATATTGAGGGTACTGTTTGTAGGCAGTGCCCTTCCTCGGGTAAAAGGGCTTCTTACCCGAGGCCTTCTTCTTGTGAGAAGGGGCAGAGGTCTTTCTAGACAGCCTTGTCCTCGTAAGGTGCTCAGTCTCGAGCTGTGCGGCCTTCTCGGCCATGGGCTTGCCAAAAAGGTTCTCACCTCGGCAAGGGACATCGACCAACTTGTCCTGAACCCATGGCTCGAGGTCCGATGACTGCAGCCATGCCTGGCGTCGAGCCGCGATGCCGGCTCCCGCAACTCGGGCCGAAGCCTCGAAGCCATCGTAGGCGGCGCGGGACATAAACTTCGAGCAGTCCCGAATCCCCGAGGACAAGGATTGAATCTCTGCAAGGGCTCCCCGGAGAGACCAGCGGAGAGACCAGCGGAGAATCCAGCGAACTCCTTGGCCAGGTCTCGCAAATACATGCCCATGTACAGCTGGTAAGACTGGACACGGCAAGCAAGCATCGAGTCCTGGAAGCACTTTCTACCAACACCATCGAGGTTCCGGGCCTCCCTGCCGGGGGGCACCGCGGAGTGCATCTTCTGACTTTTCAGGCGATGCATGGCCGATTCCACCACCATGGAATGGTGTGGTAGCTGCGCCTTCTGAAAGCCAGGGCTCTTCCGGAGTCGGTAAATCGAATCGACCCGCTTGCTTAGAACCGGCGCCGAGGCCGATGCCTCCCACATCCGGAAGAGGAGCCGTTCCAGCATCGGAGGAACTGGGACAGTAAAGGCCTCCTTCGGAGGAGAGTCGTACTGCAGGGCCTCGAGCTCTTCGGCTCAAGGCTCTTCCTCGGGGTCCGCCAGGATAGCCAACGCGGTGGCCATATCCCGGACAAACTCCGAGAACCGGGTATCCTCCGGAGGGGATCTACTCCAGGGCTCAGACTGCGGTGAGTCTGACGGGACGCACCGAGTCTTGAATGTGTCGGGGGACTCCTCATCTTCCGTCTCCCAGGCCCGAGGAGTCAGGCACCGACCCTGTGTGGCCCTGGAGCACCCGCCCCGACGCCGGAGGCACCGGCGTCGACGCCCTTGGTCCCGAAGGGAGATCGAGGGAGACCGCGACCGAGGTCGACCTCGAGCCAACATGGACTCGAGTATCAGCTCCGTCTCCGAGGTCGACTTCGATGTCGATGTCCCGGTGGTCAGGGCAGATGCGCCAGACAGGCTGGCCATCAGTGCCCGCTGCTGCTCCATGAAGGCAGACAGTCTGAACTCCAAGGCTGTCATCCTGAGACTCAGCTCGGGAAACGCAGCAGCCACCGACTCAGGCCCCGGCGGCGCTGGGTCCGACGTCGGCTCTCTCTGAGGCGAGTCCTCGAGGACCACAGGGCTTACATGTCCAGCAGACTCCGGCTCCATGCGAAGAACTTTGGCAGGCTTCTCTTGTTCCACAGGCCTGGGGTGACAGTTGGGGGTCTTAGACCTGGCCCTCGAGGAGCCAGGGACGTCCTCCGACGCCGCCCTCATGAGCCGCTTCTTCCTCTTGCATTCCTGGTCGGGGGACCCACTGTCCGAGGAGCCCCGACAGCGCTCGGGGTCCGAATCCCAAGATGTCGAGGCCTCAGACGAGGTCCGGGCCCGGCCGGAGGCTGAGTCCGAGAAAAGCCTTTCTTTCTGCTGCTGGCGACTTCGCAGTGCCTTGGAAGACATCTTCCCACAGGGTCCACACGTCTTAGGGTCGTGATCAGGACCGAGGCACCGAAGGCAGCAGTCGTGTGTGTCGGTGAGAGACATCAACTTCTTACACCGATCACACTTCTTAAAACCGCTGGAAGCCATCGGGGAAAAAAGGGTCCCCGCGAGGTCAAAGGACCGGGCTTCCAGGGAAAAAGCAAAAAAGGGCGCGAACGCCAGCCACAAAGGGCAAAAACCGAAAAAGAAGAATCGGGCTCGATACCGGTGTACCAAACCCGGCGGGAGGGGAACCGGCGTCGAACCGGGAAGAAAAAATAGCGAGAATCGCCGAAAAAAATCAAACTTTTATCCGGGATGACAGGACACACGTCCGGTGGGCTTCTCGGAAAAAGAGAGACTGAGGTAAGATGGCACCTTTAGGCGGGAAGGGAACCGCGCATGCGTGCCTGCATTCCCAAAGGCTTTCATGGAAAGCTGGGGAAATGCTCCGCTGGGGCTTCATTGGCATCAATGACACCCATATGTGAGGACTGACATCCTGCTTGGTCCTGGAGAAAAAATCTCTCACCAAGTGCAGCTTCACAGAGGGACATTTATCCAAATTGTTTATACAGTACCTGCAAGAATGTATTGCTTCATCTAAGTGCTATCAACTTTTATCTCTGTTCTTTATTTAAATACGCCTGGTGGTAAGCTCCATCCCTATTACTAATACTTTATTCTACCAGTTTAACCCAAAGTGTCTATATTCCTTCTAAAGCACAATCTCATTCAAGAACTTAAAATAGCTTTACGTAAAGTCACGTGATGACCGCATGAAAAGCGGACTCTGCTAAACTGAGCTCCTGTCTACTATAACCCTCCACTAAAAGGATATCAGCTCCAGTATAACCATGGTGCCTGAATAAGTGAAGGAATACACCCGGAAGAATGTGTACCGGGTGTTTTGCATGTCAAGCACAGGGTGATATCTGCTTAGCCCAAGAAATCAAAGCAGGACATGCATCGTTCAGCTGAAAACAAGATGGCCAGTGAATTCGGAGCAGTAAGCCCTAATGTCCGAGGAAGTAGCACAGCGCCCAATTCAGTGTGTCACCGTGGTTCTAGATGACGAGCTGGCCCCGTTGCAATCCCCCCTCCAGGAGGTATGTGAAACGTTAGCAGCCTAGAAAGAACAAGCAGAGGACAACATGCAATGCATCATACTTCAGGAAAGGGTGCTGAGATGCTTAAAGGGCAAGTCACAGAGTTGTGGTAAAAGAATGTTGAAGGCTTCCCTCAATGACCGGGAGAATAAGAGCCACTGAAATAATATTCACATTGCACGGGTGCTAGAATCAATGAAAGACAATGAGCTTCTACGTATCTATGAGTACATGCTGCCTGAGCGGTTGACCCTGGATGGCGGACATATCTCTTTGCATTCTGAGCATGCTCATTGGCTACGCCCTTAAAGAAAATAGAACTGTCGGCCATGTCTAGTGATAGCCCAAGTGTTAAGATTTTCCGACAAGATGAATCTATTACGGGCTTACAGGGCAAAGAAAACAATGGGGTGAATGGGGCCAAATAGCTTCTATTAAAGGACTTTACTGCACGAATCTCCCTGCTGTGATGCTCACAACAGTTTAATGATGGGGGTGTGCTTCAGCTTAATATACCCTGTAGAGGGGGCGATTTTCATGGAGAAGAGAGCAAACCTTTTCATAGTGTTCCAGAGCTCGAGATTTCTTGAGGAGATAGAAGCATCCAAGAAACAAGGAGTGACCTCAGAATGGGCCAAGAACATAAGAAATAGAAACATAGAAACACAGAAATATGAAGATAGAAAAAGACCACATGGCCTATCTAGTCTGTCCTTCCATACTGGGTCAAATCAAGGCCAATCGAGCCCAATATCCTTTTTCCTACAGTGGCCAATCCAGGTCACAAGTACCTGGCAGTTTCCCAAAAAGACACAGATTCCACAATGCTTGTATTGGGGCAAGCAGCGGATATCCCGGGTCTTCTTTAATAATGGTTTATGGACCTTTCCTCCACGAACTTGTCTAAATCTTTTTTAAACTCAGCTACACTAACAGCTTTTACTACATCCTCCGGTAACAAATTCCAGAGTTTGATTACGCATTGAGTAAAAAAATATTTTCTCTTATTAGTCTTAAACGGTTACCCTGTAGCTTCATTGCATGTCTCCTAGTCTTTCTACTTTTCGATCACGTAAACAATCAATCTATGTTTACCCGTTCCACTCCATTCATTAATTTACAGACCTCTATCATATCTCCCCTCATCCGTCTCTTTTCCAAGTTGAAGAGTCCTAACCTTTTAAGCCTTTCCTCATAGGGGTATCCTTCCAACCCCTTTACCATTTTGGTGGCTCTTCTCTGTACCTTTTCTAATAACGCTATATCCTTTTTAAGATACTGCGACCAGAATTGCACACAATATTCAAGATGCGGTCACGCTATGGAACAATACAGAGACATTATAATATCCTTTGTTTTATTCTCCATTCCATTCCTTATGATTCCTAGCATTCTATTTGCCTTCTTGGCCACCGCTGCACACTGGGTGGAGAGTTTCAACATGTTACATCCACAATGATGCCTAAATCTTTTTCCTGGCTGGTGATTCCTAATTTGGAACCTTGCCTCGTGTAACCACAGTTTGGGTTGTTCTTTCGTAGGTGCATAACACTGCACTTGTCCACATTAAATTTCATCTGCCATTTAAACATCCAGTCATGAGGAACCCTGTCAAAGGCTTTCTGAAAATCCAGATACACTAAATTGACCATCTCACCTTTGTCTACCTGTTTATTTACACCTTCAAAAAATATAACAGATTAGTAAGACAAAACCTTCCTTGGATAAAGCCATGTTGGCTTTCTCCCATTAAACCATGACTGTCTACATGTTCAGTAATTTTGTTTATAATGGTTTCTACCATTTTGCCCTGTACTGATCTCAGGATCTCTGGGCTGTAGTTTCCTGGATCACCCCAGGAACTCTTTTTAAAAATTGGCATTACATTGGCCATTTGCCAATCTTCACGTGTTAGATGATTTTAATGATAGTTCACAGATTACTATAATAGGTCTGCAATCCTATATTTCAGTTCTTTCACTCAGATGTATACAATCCAGTCCAGGTGATTTGCTATTCTTTAATTTATCAAACAGTTGTAATACATCTTCCCGGTTCATCAATATTTCTTTCAGTAAGAGGCAAACTGGAGAATGCACAGAGTGAATGCTATGAAAAATATAAAAAAGTGACCCAGAGATACGTTGAAACTACCTAGTCAGAGGTGGGATTACTGCCAGCTGACAAAGGATTATAAAGCCATACTGCCTGTCATGACTTATGTATTCATACAAAGTGTGTGTGTGTGGGGGGGGGGGGGGGGGATGTTTTGAACTGGAATGGGCCTAACTTCCTTTGGAGGCCTGCTTTTTATATGTCAAATTCATTTGGAGAGAAGGAAGTCCTAGTATGATCCCAGGGCACAAAGGATGTTACTCAGATATAAAACAAAAAGGACAAGACCCCGGTGCGAGAAGAACAAGACTGGCCCAGCAATCGCAAGAGGAGCAAGGAGCGAGGGAGTGAGCTCCTCCAAGCTCCCTCCATCAGCCAACCAGTTCCACCAGCAGGAATATTCCAAACTAAGTACCCCCAGCAGGCCCGTGCTTGAGGGCCTTGCCAGAGGGCCCTTAGACTGGACTTCACAAAGCGCCAAACTAAACTACACTATGGCCTGCACAAATTAGCTAGAATTCAGCAGCAGCAGCACCTCCATAACTGAACACGCAACTGAAGTCACAACAGAAGTAAGAACTCGGAGACAGAGTTAAACTCAAACATAGACATGCGGCCCTCAGACACCCTACTGATTATCCTTACACACACACACACACACACACACACATACACATACTAACATCCCCTATAAGGGCAACCGCCTTACAATCCAACACCTACTTAACGCCTACACTACAGGCAATACAACACCTACAAATATGACCACTCAGCTACAAAATATACAACAAACAACCTAACAGAAGTATCCCGATCCGAACCATCCCTACATATCACGACAAGCACTGAAATTCTCCCAGTACCAAGCACATACCATGTGCACTAATTAGCGCTTGTTTTATTAGACACAATATGGGGGTCATTCTGAGGCATGAATAGCGGGGCTGGACATCCCAACGGAACATCCATCCCCGCTATTTGTGTCAGCTCCTGCCCCTGTATAACTTCCCTGCCAGTTGTGTGGGGAAGTTAGATGGAAGCAGGGAAGAGGCGGCACGGGGGCGGAGAATTGGCGGGCAGTGGGCGGTCACCGGCCCTGGACATACAGGTTTGATTCTGATGTTGGCCCTGTACATCCAGGTCCGACGAATTGGCCAGGGAAGTTATTCCACCTCCAAGGTGGAATAACTCCTCTGGGCCAGGACTGTACCTAGCTCTGTGCAAGCGGTACAGCCACACAGGGCACAAAGGCTTAAGAGGCACATTTCAGCTGTCTGCTGTTGCCTGCCGCCGCCACTTTTTCTTCTCTCAGCAGCGGCAGGCAACAGCAGACAGCTGAAATGCGCTCCTTAAGCCTTCTCATGGCACTCTAAGCAGGTCTGGTCCCTCCCTCCTCTGACGCGACGTCAGAGCAGGAAGGGACAGATCTGCTAAGAGTGCCAGCGAATGCACATCAGGCATGTCTCTTCTCTCCCGCCACCATCCAGAAAGTGGCTGGATGGAGGTGCAGGGGAGGGGCGCGCCCCCGATGTTCAAGTCGCACAGGGCACGATTCATGCTCGATACAGCCCTGCCCTGGGAGTTTTTTTATTTGTGGAAGTGCGCGGAAGGGGTTGGGGGGTAAAGTTAATGCCCCGCAGCCTGATCCAGGCCTTAGGAGGCCAGATCAAGAGTCAGGCTGTGGGGAATTAACTTTGTTGGGCAGCGGCCGGCATCGCGACTTTTAAATGGAGCCGCAGTGCCATGGCAATGGGAGTCCATGGCGCCGCAGCTCCATTTAAAAGCCCTGGCTGAGTTAGCTAGGCTATTGCTGTACATGCAGGCTGGGACTGAATCGCAGTCCCGGCTTGCACGTACATGCTTGTTTGCGATTCGCATCTCGCAGAGTTAGACATGCCCCGCGGTCTCAGAATCGCGAACTCCTTTGTACGTCCGGGCTGCCCGGACATAAAAGGAATTGTACGTTGCGATCAGAATTGGGCTGTATCTGATTATGTTCAAGACCAAAAAGACAAGAGTTATTTCTCACAGAGTCATGGTTAACAAAAGCTGACAATGTCATACTAAACCAACTTACTCCAACAACCCATACCGTACACAGCTGCCCTAGAACTAAAAGAAGAGACGGCAGAGTCCTTATCATTGCCCACAATGACCTCAGGCTCAACATACTGAATACAACTGGAACAGATGACAACAACATCATAATAGCCGCAGACAGACACCTCACTGTGTGCCTCACCTACAAAGCTCCAAACACAACAACAGAAGTATTTTCAACCATCTTGGAAACAGCATGCACACACTCAAAACCTCACAAACCTCTCCTGCTACTAGGGGACTGTAACCTTCCATCCACCACCCCCCAAGAAGCCCACTCAATTTCTTCAAGCCACAAGCGCACTGCAATTCTCTCAAATATTAACTGCACCTACACACAAACATGGAAGTACCTTAAACCTCATCTTTGCCCACACTAATATGATAGTCAATAAAACCATAACCCAGCCTATTATTACACCAGTGCCTTGGTCAGACCACCACATGCTCAGTTTCAATAAAACACTTGGGTCAACCATAGACTACCAGGAAGAACCAAAACAAGAACACAGAAGTTTTAAATGATTTGATAAAGACCTCTTCATAAATTAAATCATGCCACAGCTAGCCCAAGATATTACATAATAAAGACATAGACATAATAAATAACTGGAACAGTCATTTCCAATGCTGAAGCAAAAACAAACAATACAAGGACCAAGCACAAGAGACACACCGCCCCATGGTGCTCTAACGACATTAGAACACTAAAAAGAGCTCTTAGAAAGATTGAAAGAAAATGGAGACACACTAAAAACAATGAAGACCAACACCAATACAACATAATATAACATCCTGATAAACAAGTGCAAGAAGGAATACTATACCAATTTGATAAGAAAAACCTCAATAAACCCAGGAAACTCTCTAAAATTGTGAGAACGCTCACAAAAGATCCTGCACGAAGAAAAGGACAGCATAAATACACAACAGATGGCACTCTTCCTCGAAACAAGATTCACAAACGCAACACCTAACATGCCACAAACCACCAATGGCCCACCAACTACTCACCCCAAGAGACCCTGGAGCACCTTTCAGCTCCCAACCCTGGAACAACTAAATATCATCATAACCAACTTGAACACAACTACATCTGCACTCGACCCATGCCCGGTGTCATGGATAAAGCTCACAAAGGAAGACCTGGGCAAAATGCTACTTAAAATCACTCACCTCTTACTCTCACAGGGCTACCTAGCAACTAACCTCAAATAAGCATGTATCAGACCGATCCTAAAAAACCCTCTACTTGACCCACTAGACGCTACAGCATACCGGCCAATCTCCAGTTTACCCATCGTAACCAAGATGATTGAGAAAGCCGTTCAACTGCAATTGGAAGATCACATCGACCATGCTACACCACTGGACATCCACCAACATGGCTTCAAACACAACCACAGTGTTGAAACTTTACTCACATCTCTACTGGACAAAATCATAACAGGCATCCATAACAGTAAACAAGGATTCATATTAATCTTCATCAATATAAAAAGCAGCTTTTGACACAGTAAGCCATCACAAACTAATTCAAAGGCTGAGTGAAATAGGCCTTCATAGCATCACACTCATGTGCTTCCAATCATACTTAAACCACAGACAACAAGTCCAAATTGGCGCAAATGCGTCAAAACCATTTAGACTGCAGCAAGGGATACCCCAATTCTGTTATTCAATCTATATATACAGTACAACCTCTATGTACAGTAATAAGCGACCATGACATACTATATCAAATATATGCAGACATAATGATTTACATTACATTTAATACAGATCAACCAGACTTCACAAAAATAGCCGAATGCATAGAAGCAATGACAAAATGGCTCAACCACCACAACCTGAGCATCAACTACAACAAAACTGAGGCTCTTTACATCACCAAGAACAGAACATTTACCCCACCATCAACTATGAAGATATCGCACAACAACATAACAGTAAAGCAAGAAATAAAATACCTTGGAGTCACACTGGAGCAAAACAACTTCCAGTCACACATAAGAAAAACGACAAAAATAGCATACTACAAGATGAAACTCATACAACAACTCAAACCCCTACTCAACTAGAATGACTTCAGGACTGTCTGTCAAGTGACAATCACACCAATCCTAGACTACTGCAACCTAATTTATCAAGTACTCTCTAAACACACCTTACACTCCCCTCCAGATGGCCCAGATCACGGTTGCCTGCATCATAAGAGGAACCTCAAGACAAGAACACATCACACCCATCCTGAAAACAACTGCACTGGCTCCCAATAAAGTCCCATATCAAATACAAGATCATACTCACTACATTCAAAATCATACACCATACTTCTACTGACACACTTCAATCTCTGATAATAAGAGACCCAGAAGTCAGACCACGGAGAGCCAACAACAAAAAAAACCCTAATAGTCCCTCACTGCAAGATAAGAGATAAACAGACAACCTGCATCAGGACATTCTCCATAATAGCACAAAACAATATGGAACTCCTCACCAGAAGATCTGAAGGTGACTGCAGACACAAGAGACTTCCGCAAGAAACTCAAAACATATCCAATTCTCTGAAAATTATGGAAGTATCACATAGCCCAGAATGTATCTAACAGACCATTAACACTGTTTCCCCTAGATCTCGTTGAACTCCAAGTTTGATGCCCTTGTTGTAATGTAACCCTTGAGTTGAGTTGAAATGTAAACCGCTTTGACTTAACGAGAAAGTAGTATAAAACCTGTTAAATAAATACAATAAAATAAAGAGCTTAAGGGTATATGGAGTGAGTTGACCGACCTAGGCTCCCATGTTTCTTTTATGTATCTAGTTCTACTGGGTGAGGGGTTGTGAATGGAAAGCAGGATAGTACCCTTTGAACTGAATCATACTGAGGAAACAAAGGCAGGTAGCTCAGCAGGTGTGAAATAGGGAATGTTTGCAGATGGGATCTGCAAAAGGGGGGGGGGGGATGAGGGATGAGTACGTATGCATGTGTGAATGGATACGTGTGACAGAGAAGACTGACCAAGTCACATTGCTGTGTGGTCTGCAGGGGTTGGGGGGAAGGGGATGAAGGGGATCTGGCTGGGAGATCCTTGGAATCCCAAACTCTTTCAGAAAAGAGTAAGAGTAGTATGGAACTACAGCCAATGGATGAATATTGGTGATGTTTGCACCTGATAAAACAAACTAAGATGTTATCTTATTTCAAGAATCAAAAAACTGCTATAATTCTTGTGCAGGAGCCTCACTTATCTGGGAATGAACATTTGAAGTTCCAGCAAGATGGGGTGGAAGAGGTGGTAGCAGCTGCATTTAACAGCAGGCAGCGGGGGGCAGCTGTCTTACTGAGATGGGTTTTTTCTCTTAATAGCCACAAGACCTTTCAGGACCCAGCTGGCTGATTTTTTCTTATCTGAGGGGTGGGGGTGATGGGGAAGAAGTTGGCTATTGAGAATAGTATATAGGCGCTGAATATATATGATTATAAATGTGTCTCTCAATTGGTTTCCACGATGGGGCAATATATTGAATACTCTATTATTCTGGACAGGCATTTTAATACAGTAGTGGGCCATCGAGTGAGTCCCTAAAGCTCCAAAACTAAATATTTTGATAATGAGGTGAATTATGTTTTGCAATGCTTAGATCTACTGGATACTTGAAGGATATTACATCCCTTTGAAATAGACTTGACAATTTATTTGCAAGTCCATCATACACAGCTCTAGGTTGGATCATCTTTTGGTGTCTGTAAATTTGTTTTTTTAGTTTGTTCAGGGCAGACATAGCGAAAGTTGTTGACGAGTCTTCCACCAATCTTCACACCTCAATTGTCTTCATACAGTCCTGCTTCTCAGATGATTTTATTTACATTCTCTTATAAATTAAAGAGGTAGGAGGAAAGTATACAGCCTTGTCGTACACCTTTGCTGATTTTAAACCATTCTGTTTTATCTTGTTCTCTTTGAACTGTTGCTTCTTGATTAATGCAAAGGTTCTGCATGAGAATTATCAGGTGTTCTAGCATACCCATGCTTCTTAATGTGGCCCAGAGTTTCTCATGATTTACACAGTCAAAGGCCTTGCTGTAGTTAATAAAAAGATATCCTTTTGGCATTCTTTTCTCTTTTCAAGGATCCATCTCACATCTGCAATGTTGTCTTCCATTTCCTGCTCTTTCCTGAGCCCTGCTTGCACTTCAGAAGGTTCTCATTCCAGGTATGGTTGTAGCCTCCATTGAATTATCTTAAAGAAAATCTTGTTGGCATGTGGAATCAGAGTGATTGTGTGATAATTTTCAGTCAGTTGGATCATCTTTCTTCAGTATTCGTATAAATACAGATCTTTTCCAGTCAGTTGGCCATGTTGCCTTCCAAATTTCCTGGTAGTGCCTTGTAAATATGGTAATAGCCACATCCAATTGCTATAATACTTTAATAGGACTGCCATAATACTTTAATGGGAATGCTATAATACTTTAATGGGAATGCCCTATGCTTTCTTCTTTGATTGCTTCGACTTCTTCTTTCATCACCAATGGTTCCTGATCCTAAGGTACAGGTTGAAACAGCTATTGGTCCACTTGATCTTTCCAATATAACAACTCTGTGTATTCTTTCCACCTCTGAATCATCTCTTTCCCCTTCAATCTGTTCAAAACTCAGCTGCACGGCTTCTTCTGCCAGTGTCACTATGTTCATGTAACCTCTCTTCTCAAGTCACTTCACTGGCTCTCTATCAGTTTCCACATCCAATCCAAACCTCTACTGACCTACAAGTATATTCATTCTGCAGCTTCTCGCTACTTTTCCTCTCTTATCTTACTCTACACCCCTCCTCTGGAAAAAAGGAGGTGATAGTGCCTCTGTATAAGTCTCTGGTGCGACCTCATTTGGAGTATTATGTGCAATTCTGGAGACTGCACCTTCAAAAGGATATAAGCAGGTTGGAGTCGGTGCAGAGGGTGGCTACTAAAATGGTTAATGGTCTTTGTTATGAAGCAAATGAGGACAGAGTTAAAGATCTTAATATGTATACTTTAGAGGAAAGGTGGTATAGGGGAGATATGATAGAGGCATTTAAATATCTCTGTCACATAAATGCACAAGAGGGTCTCTTTCAATTGAAGGCAATCTCTGCTATGAGGGGTCATGGCATGAGAGTGAAAGGGGATAGACTCAGGAGTAATATGTGGAAATATTTCTTTACGGAAAGAATGGTAGATGCATGGAATAGTCTCCACTCTCCAGTGGAGGTGGTGGACACAAGGACAGTATCTGAATTCAAAAAAGCATGGGACAAACACAGAGAATTCTTAAAGGTAAAAAGAGGACTACTGTAGTTGATATGGAAAGGCAGATTAGTTAGGCCGTATGATCTTTTTCTGCCATCATGTTTCTGTTCTTGAATAATAGCTGTGTTGATGTGCATTCCTAATAGATGAATAGAAATTAAGCGTTCGCTGATTCATTGTATTTCATTGCAGTTCCTGCAAGTTTCTTCTTAACTATAAATGCAACACCATTTCTTCTTTGTCTTTTATGTCCAGCATCGTATACCATGTGATCATCAGATTCAAAGTGCATGGTGCCAGTCCATTTCAGTTTGCTGACACGCAACAGATTGAGTTGTATATATTCCATTTCATTCTTGACCACCTCCAAATTCCCTTGGTTCATGCTTCATACGTTCCAATATGTACGACATGTCCCAATATGTAAGACATCTTTGCAGCTTCTGACTCATTTCATGCACAACTACATAAGTAGTAGGACATCCCGAGGACTTTGTTCCAACCACATCATAAATTCCGGCATAACTTTGAAAAGACTTCAGCTCATCCCCAGTAGCCCACTGAGTGCCTTCTGACCTGGGGATCTCATCTTCCAGCACTATATTGCTATTTATTTATTGAGACTATCCATTGGGTTGTTGTGGCAAGGTACAGAAATAGATTGTCAACCTTTTCTTCCGCATAGGTAATGCTAATGTTGCTGTTGTCACAGAAATATGATCCTCCGCTGCCAACACTGTCCCATTCTGCTGCTGCCCAGATGGGTAGTTTGTCTTGTCTGGCACCTTAGCTGAGACCTGTCCACCTTGGAAGACCCTGCCAGTATTTAAGCAACCGATAGCTTAGCACTCAGCAAAAGCCTTCGCAGCATGACAAGCTCCAAACCAAGTGAGGGGGGCCTTCAAATAGGGTCATGGATTTGGGATAGTCCTTGGAGACTGAACCCAGTGTAGAACATGGACAAATAATTTAAAATACCATTGCAAAGAACATGGCAGGAGTATGTGGGAACTAATCAACAGACCTACTGGAAATGCAGCAAAAGCTATGTTAAGGCGGGGAGATAATTTTGTATATGACCTAACAGAAAAAAGAAAGAGACCAGGCATTGGCTGTACTGAGTAAAAGACAGATAGGGTCACAAAGTCCGCAGGTCAGGGAAGAGCTACCGGCTATTCAGAAACAGATGAATTTTCTTTTGATGCAGAAGGCAACCCCAGCCTGTTTATTTATAAATACAGGGCCTGCTATTGATCTGGGATGGCTAGGCTCTGCTGCAACGCATAGCCATTGCCACCAACCTTTAAACCTGGATATTCAATGCTAGGGTTATATGCTGCTCCAGCATTGAATATCCAGGGTCGCTGCACAGCCTCCACAGCCACAGAAGCTAACCGGGAGCGATGATATTACACCACTACCCGGTTAGCACCTATGAGTAAAGCTAAACCAGCTTTTGCTGCACCTACCTTTTCCCACAGGTCACTAACCAGGTAGTGATGCAATATCGCCGCTACCTGGTTAGTGACTGTCACTGCCCACGACACACCCCAATGCTAAGCGGTTAGCATTAAGGAGTATAGTGGCGTTAGTTGGGGATATTCAGCAGCACTAACCGTTTTAGTACCATTGAATATCCCATTTAGCAGCATTTACATGATTTATAGGTCTGTAAACCATACAAATGCCTTTGAATATCAGGCCCATAAACTTTATTAATGGGGGCAAGAGACAAAGAAATTATTAGCCAACCTGGTCAGGTCCACAAGAAGGAAGGCTCATATTACCACAATATGAGCAAAAGGGAGGGTGCATATACAGCAAGAATTAAATGGGTTTTTCAGGATTTTTATACAAATTTTTATAGCCAGGATGTAGGAAGACCTGGAAGGCCTTTTTTGGGGTCTAGATAGTCCCCAATTGTCACCAGCGGAGACGCAGAGTTTAAACAAAGCAATTCCTGCAGAAGAAATACAGTGGGCGATCAAAGGTGTTAAGCTGGCTAAGGTCTTGGGCCCTAATGGACTGGGAGGAGAGTTTTAAAAGATCCCAGAAGATATGGTGGTGGGCCAAATGCAGGCTATGTTTCAAGGAGCATTAGAGCACAGACAATGGGGCAAGCATTACCAAAGTGTTACCAAAGCCAGGCAAGGATCTGAGATTGGTGGGATCCTATAGGCCCATCTCTTTAATTTAAAGTAATGGCAAACATGCCAATAAACCGATTGATTTTTTCTAACTAAAATAAATGCATGACGATCAGATTATTTTGTTTAGAGCTGTAGTGCCTCAATCAATTTAATCTGGTCTATGATGATGCTCTGAATGGAGGAAGGGGATCAAGGCTTGATTATGCAAGTCAGTGTTGACAAAGAAAAAGCCTTTGCTAGGATTGACTAGGACGATTTCTTTTGGGATTTAGAGAAGTCTGGAGTTGGTGAATAAAGTTGTTATATAAAGGTCTAACAGCAAACTTGCAAATAGAGCCTGATGGAAGAATTTTGGCTGTCATAGGGGTAAGAGATAAGTGTGTCCACTTTCCCTGATGATATTCATGTTATCATTAACATAGTAACATAGTAAATGACGGCAGATAAAGACCAGTACGGTCCATCTAGTCTGCCCAGTAAGATGGCAAGAGTAGGTACACCTGCCGCTCCATGCAGGCCTTCCCTCCCCATTTCTTTGCTTTAAGGGTGAACCCACCTCTCCGTGTAGGACACCCCTCTATGTTGAGAAATGAGTTAGTTACGTTTATTTAGATTTTATCCTGTTGCTGTAAAGGGATCCACTGTGTCTGTCCCATGCCATTTTGAATTCTGTCACTGTATTTGCCCTCATCACTGCCATCAAGAGGGCATTCCAAGAATCCACCACCCCTTCAGTGAAAAAGTATTTCCTGACATTGCCTTTCAATTTACCCCCTTGCAGCTTCATGTTATGCCCTCTAGTTTTACAGCTTCCCCGTCTGTGGAAGAGATTTGTTTGTTCATTTCCAATATAATTGAAGACATTTCCAACATAATTTAATTAGCCTGCAACCCTGACAACCCACACAAACCCAATTGGCTGCTTGGTGACTTCAACTTGTCTTCTAGCTGCAACCCAATCAAGCGGATTCCTTCCTCGAAGCAATGAATGCACTTGGCTATGAACAGTTGGTGAATGCTCCCACTCACCTTAAGGGAAACTCACTAGACCTGATTTTCGCCCCCAGTTCTGCAACAAGACACAAACACGACTTCAACCTTGCCATCACTCCGGTCCCCTGGTCAGACCACAGTTTAATTACTTTCCAGATCCCATCACACCAAGATCAAGTCCAACCCAGCTGCACAAGAACAGACTCCACAACAAATACTCGCCAATTCAAACCCCTCGATAAGGACGAGTTCAACAAAAGTGCACTTCCAATGCTCAAGCACCCACCACACGACCTCGATGAGGCAATCGCTAGTTGGTATACCACACTGAAATCTCTCTCCCAGCTGCCAACCAAGGACAAACCACCAACACCTAACAGAAGGGAAAGAAAAAGACAACCAGCTCCATGGTTCACAGCAGAACTACGAGCTTCCCTCCTCATCCTCAGGAAGCATGAAAGGAAATGGTGACGTACTCGCGCCTCAGTTGACCAATCAGCATATATTAACCACCTGAAGCGCCACCGTGAAACAATATACGACAGAATGAGAGAATACCATGCTAACCTACTTCTCTGCTCTCTTAACAAACCCAGGGATCTCTTCAGCCTAGCAAAATCCATAATCAAGGAACCATCCCCTCCCCAGCAGGAACCAATACAACCCCAGTTATACGCTGACTACCTCCAATCCAAAACCCTCAAGACTGATAGAACACAAGAACCATCACCCGGCCAGATCCCCTACATACAATCCCCGCTTACAGAGTTCACACCCCCCTCGGAGAAAAACATCCAAGACCTCATTATTACCATCAACACCACCACAGCGCCAAATGATCCCTGCCCAGCATACTGGATTAGAGCCATGCGCATGGAACTCAGCCCAACGCTAGTTAACATCATAGGGCTATCCTTCTCAACAGGAGTGTTCCCATCATCCCTCAAACTGTCGTCCATACGGCCACTCCTGAAGAATAACAGACTAGATCCACTGAAGCCTGAATCATATCGCCCAATCTTGAGCATACCCGATAGCCAAAATAATTGAGAAGGTTGTCCAAAGACAGATCCAGCAACACATAGACACAGTAGCTCCTCTAGACCCCTGCCAGCATGGGTTTAGGGAATCTCACGGATTCGAGACACTGCTCACCACCCTAACCAATACGTTAAACAGAGGAACAGACAACATTCAGAACGGCTTTGCACTCATCTTCCTGGACATCGCTGCTTCATTCGATTCCGTCAATCATGATCAACTCCTCTCACGCCTATACGAGAAGGGAATCCAAGGCCTGGCTTGGGAGTGGTGTAGGTCCTACCTAGCGGACCGATGGCAACATGTCCAGATGGGAGTCAACACATCTGAACCATTCCAACAGCAGCAATTAGAACTATTAGTGAAAAAAATTAGAAGTAGGGAATGTAGAGCAGAAAATACATTTGTTTGCTGATGACATACTGCTGTTTTTAAGAAACCCAGTTAATGTTATGAAAGATGCCACTGTAATACAGTCAGAAGTACAGGCGAATGGATCTGTTTCATCCCGTTGAGGAAGAGGGATGACACAGGGTGTGCTGCTAAAGACACTCCCTGGAAAAGCCTCCAGTAGTATACAATTCAAGGGCCAATACCTGAACCTTGAGAAAGTTCACAGATAAACCTAGTCCAATCCAACAAAACAGTGACTGTGTCTGGCTTTCTATCATCCAGGGCCTGAGGAGAACATCATCTCAAAACCCTCCAGACCTTCACAAAGGCTAAGGATATAGAGGCCCTCCAGGCCTTAAGGAGGGTGTTGGCTATCACTCCAGGATATGTTTACTTAGACATCTTATGCATCTCAAAGGCGAGGCCATAAGTGATCAGGGAATGGAATCATCCATGACCAAGGGACCCTTCTGCATTGGTCCCCTCTCTTGAGGTAGCACTCGAGGGAACCCTGCCAACAAGCTCAAGAGATTTATGTACACCATGGCCTGTACAGCCAAGTTGGTACCACTAAAATGACCAAGCCAGGGTGATATCAAAGGCACACAGGTGTCCCTTCTGGGGCCACTCCTGAAGGGCATCCATGCCCACCGCCAACAGATCCTTTCTTCAGCTGAAAGTGTTTTTACACTGGCATTAACCTAGGTGGTCATCAGACTGAACACTGGCAAGCTCCACCTTCACCTGATAAGGTTGGACGCACGAGGGCTTAGCTCCCATTTGCCGGGATCCACAATGTTCTGATCAAGAAGTCAGCTGCACATATGCCCACTACGTGGCCCACTGAGAGCCACCAGATGAAAGTCCTCCCAACCACAGAGCTTTGCCACAAATGTGGCCACCACAGTGTTGCAGGTGCACCTAACTTGTTGATGTATGCTACTACTAAGACTTTTGGAAAACACTCTGACCACTTTGTCCTACAGGTGAGATCAAAACCTCTCCCAAGTCAGGTCTCTATACTGCTCATCAACCATGAGGCTTCTTGAGAGGACCAACGCCCCTGAACAAACTAACCCAAACAATGTGTCCCCTCCTTCCCACAGGCTGGTAACTGAAGACTATTACCCAATCTGGCACCTCCAGAGGCATCCTGTCAGAGGGTGAGTTTGTAGCCACCAGGCCAATTCCTCCTTGATCTTCTAAGGAAGAGATAGGCATTGTTCGAACAATTGGGAGTAGAGAGATCAGCAAGTACGAAATTTCTCTGTAGGCGCTCTGACCCAAGGTATCAGTTCCAGGATTGATGCCACTAACCCTGGGAGCTGCAGGTAATTCTAGGACCTGGGAGATGCCTAAGAGCAAAATCCCCTGAGCTGGAGCTTCAGCTTATCAAATTTAACAGGATGAGAAACAACTTGCTCAAGCAACTGTTGCAGTGGGCACCCAGATATTCCATATCCTGGGAACAGGGCCGGTGCAAGGACATGAAGTGCCTAGGTGCCCTGGTGCTCCCGCCTCCACTGCAGCCCTTCTCTGGGACATGCAGTGTCAGCAATTACTCCAAACCGCTCCACAGTGCTTAACTAAACCTCCAGCAATGCGGGGATGTTTGTGCTTCTGCCCCATCTACTGAATGGCTCAACATCTGTTCAAAATGCCTATTTGTTATTATTTTTAAATATTTCAACAACCTTTGACTCACTTTTACCATCTATACTTTTAAAGTGACTAGAACACATTGGAATAGAAGGCATTCCCTTAAAGTGATTTGAGTCTTATATGCTTAATCCGTGCTAACAAATTATGTTTAAGAGTTTGACATCTGATTGATTCTCTGTACATCAAGGTGTGTCACAAGGATCTTCATCTTCAATGGCAAAACTCAGTAAGCTGCCTCTGCAGTTTGTCCAACCTTTCCGAGCTGATAAACACTTATTCCAAGCAAGTGCTGAAGGGAGCCCCAAGATATTCCACGGGAGGAGATGAGATTTCTGTTGGGATAGTTGATCACCAAAGCCAGCTTTTCCAGCCAGTGATTCATCTGGGCCATATCTGCTCTGGACCTCTTCATGGAGTTGGACGAAATCAGCCAGTCACCTAGGTATGGGTGCACCCTGACTCCCTGTTTGTGCAGGAATGCTGCCACCACCATTACCTTTGGAGAAGGTGCAATGGGCCATGGCCAACCCAAAGGGCAGGAAATTGGAAATGGCGTCCCAAGCCATAGAAGCAGAGGAACTGCTGATGGAAGTATGCCTCAGCAAGATCCCAGGAGGTAAGAAATTCCACTTGCCATATCAACGTAATGTCTGACCTGAGGCTCTTCATATTGGAGTGAGATTGACACTGACCTGTGTCAGGTACAGAATGGGTTAAAAGTATCCTTCATTTTTTTGCACCACAAAGTAAACAGAATACCGCCCTTATACTGCTCTACAAAGGGCATAGGTACAACAGCCTGCAACTGCAAGAGGCGCTGAAGAGTATCTTCTATGGGAACCCTATTGATTAAGGAGCCGCAGAACAAAGGCAGCCTGAAGAGGCTCTGAATTCCAACACATATCCATTCTAGAACCTCAAGAACCCATTGGTCTGATGTGAAATGGGTCCATTCTGAGTGAAACAGCCAGAGCATCCCCAACCGGCTGTCCCTTGAAAGAGACCCACTGAAATTCAATTCAAGGACTTAATGGCTCCTGAAGAGGCAGCTACTGAGTAACGAGAACACTGGGATCCTCAAAAGGGTCGACCATTCTTGGGTTTGGACCCATAGGAGAAATAAGCCACACTCAAACTCAGACCCCTAGGCCTCCCCATGCTCCCTGCTGAGCCTGATGCGAGGTACTCCAGGATCTCTTGGCCTATCTTTGAGAGGTTTCTGTGGGCATACTTCAATGTCGTCTTTCACCTGCTTCTTCAAGTCCTCCCCCAAAAAACAGTCCACCTTTAAAGGGTAGCCTGATCAGCCTCAACTTGGAGGCAGTATCGGCCAACCAATTCCAGAGCCAAAGCCATCTTTGAGACACTACACCATCACCACAGACTTAGAGGAAATTCTGTTCAAAGTCATATAGAGCATCTGACACAAATGCCACTCCAGATTCTAATCTTGCCACCTCTGAGCTGTCCAGCAACTGCGGTGCACAAAGTGCCCCCCTCCCCGATTAATCAAGGCTTAAGCCATGAAGGCTTTCATGAGGGGGGCTTCCACCTTTCCTATCATGGGTCTCCTTTAGCACAATACCACATTCCATTAGAATGGTTGTGTGCTTCGTCACTGCTGTGATGAGGGCCCAAAGACCTGTTCCATGTCCCTATGGGGCAGAGGATACAGCCAAGCCAGGACCTTGGAGCCCCTCAGCCCCATCTCCGAGGTCTCCTACTGAGAGATTATGAGCTTACAGAAGGGATCAGGGAAGGGAAAGAAGTCAAGAAAATGCTGCAAACCATCCAAGATAAGGTCACCCAAGAAACCTCCACTAGCGCTGCTTTCAAAATGCGTAAAGCCATCATGGCATCTGGAATAAGTATGGAAAGATCTTCCCTGTGAAAGAGACAGATCGCCGATGGATTCTCACCCTCCACCAAAGAAAGCTCCCCTTTTCCACTGACTACCTGCTTGAGATAAGGAATCCATCATTCCAACCTCCCCTCATAAGGGACAGGGCTGGGCTCTCAGAGGAAAGGAAAGACAAAAAGGTGGTAGGAGGGGAGCACTTAACTCTCTTGCCACTAGCAGGAGATACCAGAAATCCCAAGGTCCCCCATAAGAGAGGTCGGAGCCTTGAACCATTGCAGGGAGGGCTGCCATGAAGCTAACAGAGACTAAAAGCAGCCTGTGAGCTGTTTCAGGAGCTACTGTTCAAATCCAGAAGAACAGAACCCTCACCATGCTCCTCCTTCACACCATTTTCACTGGCAGGAAAATTTTCAGAGACACGGAAGTGTCAGCAAAATTGGCATCAGGTCTTGGGCCTCCCCATGGGGGGCCCCAATGTTGCTGAAAAAATGTGCCCTGAGGCATTTCCATCGCAATCGGGGCAAAAGGAGTCAGCCACAGAGCTCAAACAACAGGAACTACAAAAAGCACACTGCCATCCACTTGGCATCACAGCAGAGCTCAATATGATCAAAAGAAAAAAAACAAAGAAAAAACTTGGTGGAAAAGAAAAAAAACATTGTGAAAAAGGAGCCTCTGATCAAAAAGGGAGTACCAGCAGAAGTCAGGCCAACCGTCAAAATCTGAGGAGGACTGCCCCAGCCCCAGCCCCCCCCCCCCCCCCCCGAGAAGCCTGGGAATGCCCAGCTGCCTCACAAGAGATTTTTTTTAAAGCTGCTTTATTCAAAGTAGCAAAAGAGAATCAATTAAAAATTTAGCAATAGAAAAAAGAACAAGCATGTAGATAGAAGATAGTGATCAGGAAGGGGGAGCCTGATGCCAGACTTACCAATCACCTTCAGGGGTCTCATGGGGTTCTCTTGTCTGCTCTCCAGCCCATTAGTGCAGGAACCCGTAAATTAACTGTTCTGGACAAAAAGCAGCTGTCACCTCAAGGAGACAAGGGTGTATCCATCTCCGAGCAAACGTTAGACCTACAGGTCTCAAATCACAGGTCACAAAACAATGATTCTAGGCCAGGGGAGACTGCTCTATCTGAACTACTGCACAAGTCCATATATTCCTTGCCATCTGCTGGAGGCATACCATATTGGCTTCTCCCAGTGCCGCACCAGCGGATATACTAGTCATGACATCACTGAAAGTTGCTCTAGTCTGCCTCCACCTGTTGGCTGGGGAGCACAAACCACTCATCTGGACTGTGCTAGCAGGATGATAAAGAGAGAGGTATTATGAAATTCTTCATTTATTCTCTATTCCTTTCCTAATAATTCCTAACATTTTGTTTGCTTTTTGAAATACTGCTGCACACTGAGGTGAGGATTTTAATTCAGCTACAGCAATGGTCATTAATAGCTATCCAAGTCATTCAGGAAAAGACTACAACTTATACAAAACACAGTTACGTTAATAGGGGGCACAAAAGCTAAGAACTTGATAACAATACCATAAAAACTTCATTGGTTAGTACTACTACTGATCATTTGTATAGCGCTACAAGGCGTACGCAGCGCTGCTAGACTCATGAAAGAGACAGTTCCTGCTCATCAGAGCTTATAATTTAGTCAAGACAGACAGCACAACAGCTGAGCACAAAGATACATCTAGGGGAATGGTAAGGAAACACATAGGAGACTAGGTGGATCAGGATCCAAAAGTGGCCTCGAAGAGATGAGTTTTCAGCCTGGATTTGAAAAAGGCCAGAGATGAAACCTGCCATGCAGACTCAGAAACTTTGTTCCAGGCATAAGGAGGAGTAGGGTGAAAGGACTGAAGTCTGAAGTTGGCAGTAGAGCAGAAGGGCACAGATAAACCCAAAGGATGTTGAATTAAATTTACAGTACTGATGTACAGAATGGTTTCAAAGCTTTGAATGGTGTATCCCATTTCTACTTGACTAAAATGTTTGTATATTACATAGAAACATAGAAAATAATGGCAGATAAAGTTCAGTCTGCCCATCTACAGTGTAGTTACTCATTTGTAACAGGTGTTCTCCGGGGACAGCAGGAAATAGTCCTCACATATGGGTGACGTCAGCACCAACAGAGCCCACACGGTGAACACGCCCCAGATTTCACAGAAAGCATTTGATAGTTAGCCACACATGCGCGGTCACCTTCCTGCCCAAGGGTGCCATCTTACCTCAGTATGATGACACTGCTTAATCAAGCCAACAACTCCACAGGGAGGAAGGAAGGTTGTGAGTGCTGATTCCTGCTATCCCCTGGAGAACACCTGTTATAGGTGAGTAACTATGCTTTCTCTGGGAACAAACAGGAAGTCAGTCCACACATATGGACTCCCCAGCTACAGGCTACCAAAAAAAAACCTGTAAAAAGCCATGGGCAATTGATAAATCGAACTGTGAAAGACAACAGAGAGCACCTAGTGGGCACAAGACCACAGGGGCGATCACAGCTTTAGCAGGAAATCAATTCTCCGGTAGCCTAGACACACAGAAGGGCTGGAGTTGCATTATTCCCAAAACAGATGACAGAGTACTGCTTGGCCAAAGGTGCTGTCATGCCGGGAGTCCTCCTCCAGGAAGTAATGAACTGTGAAGGTGTGAACCGAGGACCAGGTGGTGGCCCAGCAGATCTCTAACATGGAGACGGAACACAAGTTCGCCACAGAGGCTGCCACAGCCCGCACATTATGGGCTGTAACATGGTGCTCAAGTGGACTCAGGCAATGGGCGCCTGGAGGACAGGATCCATGTAACCACTCCTCTCTCTTAATACCTCATCTGGCAGAAGCTGTTGCACCTCATGGTGGGGTTGCCTATTCAGACCCTGATGCCTCAGAAGATCCTAACCACAGATGCCTCCGAACTGGGCTGGGGGGGCCCAGTATGATGGTCTGCGGACCCAGGGCGTCTGGTCAGTGGGGGAGAGTCTCCACCAAATTAACTTCATCTAGCTTTGAGCAGTTGTAAACATCTTGCAGGTGTTCTGGCACCACTTGGAGAACCAGGATGTTCTGGTCCAGACGGACAACCAAATCATGCGCAGCACAGCAGGGGGCTCACACCAGCGGGCTCCCCTGATCGATCGGCGTCGAGCCGAGCCGCAGAACAGCACCGTCCTGCCTACAATCAACTGCCCAATCAGAGGGCTCCATTCAATTTAAAAAAGGAGCACCATCGGGCGCAGCACAGCAGCGGGCTCACACCAGCGGGCTCCCCTGATCGATGGGGGTCGAGCCGAGCCGCCGAACAGCACCGTCCTGCCTACAATCAACTGCCCAATCAGAGGGCTCTATTCAATTTAAAAAAGGAGAGCCATCGGGGGGCCCGTGCAAGAGGGCCCCTTGGCATGAAACAACGCACACCACACGAAGATCACAACAGTTCAAGATAACTCCACAATGAAGATATGATAACCCCTACAACTAGACACCAACTCCCCAGACTAACAACGAAGAACACCAACCAGCCGTGAGTAGCTCACCTCAGACGGAGAATATTAACATGGAACATCAACCAATTCACGCTCTTCCTGCACACAAAAGCAACAAACTCCTTTATGCACAGCAAATGTACAAAAGAACGTCCCTCCAACAAATGTATGCTTTTATACTAATTCTTACCCTATTCTCTTACCAAACAAATGCATTTTACTATACTACCTACTTTACAGCCTTACAAGCCCCATCCCCCCATATATATATCATACCTCCCTACCAACAAATGTATGCTTTTATACTAATTCTTACCCTATTCTCTTACCAAACAAATGCATTTTACTACACTACCTACTTTACAGCCTTACAAGCCCCACCCCCCCATATATATATCATACATCCCTACCATACACCAACCTATACACACATCTGCTTACTACATACCTCCCAGCAAGAAACCTACTAGATACATTCCAAAAGAGCCATGGTCACAAACATCCATATCTCAATCAAACTCTCCAATACCACCTGCACAACAAAACAAATACTATTACCGATTACATCCATGAAAACAACATTGACATCTTATGCATTACTGAATCATGGCTCAAAAATACAGACCAGGTAATACTGAACCAAATACCACCACCAGCATTCACAGCATACAACTGCCCCAGAACCCACAAACAAGGAGGCAGCGTATTAATCCTTGCCCGAACAGACTTAAGGCTCAAGACATCAACCTCCAAAAGCTCAGAACACTGCGAATTCATCAACACTGAAAACAAACATCTATCAATCTGCCTGATATACCGACCCCCCAACGCCCCAACACAGGACACATCCAACATCCTGGAAATGCTATATGCAGCTAACTCACCACACATGACACTCATTGTGCTAGGAGACTTAAACCTCACATCTGCTTCAACACTCGAAACCGCTTTTCACAAAGCAATGGAATCCATCCAACTCAAGCAAGTCTTATAGGGACCATCCCATCCCTCTGGCTCTACACTAGATCACATATTTGTGCCAACGAACACCCTAGATAAAGGTCTCATACCACCACCTAAAACTACACCAATACCATGGTCAGATCACCATGCCATATCATTTGTACTCCACCACAAGATCCAACAGACAACTTGGAAAACAGAACAGCCAATCAGACACTTCAAAGCGTTTAACAACGAGCACTTCCTCAAAGATACTGTACAGTCCCTACCCCAAGATTTCACTGACCTGGACGAAGCCATCAACATATGGAATACTACCATCCTTGCCGCAGCTCAACTCACACCTCAAAGGAATGCACATCACAACAAAAACAGGCCCAAATCTACACCATGGTACTCTAACACAATAAGAGAATCCAAACGAAAATTACATCAACTGGAACGTCGCTGGAGACATAACAAATCAGAAATTATATTGAAACAATACCAGGAGATGCAAAAAGATTAGAATAACCTAATAAACAAACAATAATACCATACAAATCTTGTTCTAAAAGCCTGTAATAAACCTAAAGAACTATTCAACATCGTTCGTACCCTAACAAAAGGACCCAACCATGAAAGACGAAAGCAAAATACACCCACAAACGTTTGCTGATTATCTAATAGCCAAGTACAGTGCCACCACACCCTATAAGAACATCTCTCTTATGGACACACCAACTACAGATGTCTTCTCAACTACCAATCAATGGAAGAACTTCAGCATTCCATCAACTGAACAAATAGAACAAACCATTACTGCTCTAAACACCACCACTTCTCCATCGGACCCCTGCCCGGTGACTTGGATTAAATCCACCAAAGAAGAATTCAACACATTCATCCAAAATATAGCAAGCACTTCTCTCACTCAGGACTACATGCCAAAAAAGCACTCAAGCAATCTATGATCCGCCCCATTCCCAAAACCACCTCATCCAACAGTACCGACCCTTCAACTTACCGCCCAATATCCAGCCTCCCATTCCTTGCTAAAATAACTGAAAAAATTGTACAGAGACAGCTCCAAGATCATATTGACGAATTTGCCTCACTAGATCCCCACCAACACGGATTCCGTCCAAAACATGGCGTTGAGACACTCCTCATACATCTTAACATAATCAAAGGAATAGACAAAATAAAGCAGGGCTTCTTATTAATATTTATCGATATATCATCAGCCTTCGACACAGTTTCCCATCATATCCTATTGAAGCGACTAATGGAGATTGGACTACAAGATACCACTATTAAATGGTTTCAATCATACCTCGAAGATAGACATCAGAAAGTAAATCTGGGAACCTCACCTCAGCACCCTTCAGGACTACTCAAGGAGTTCCCCAAGGCTCATCACTATCAGCTCTTCTCTTCAACATATATATTCAGCCTATATGCAAAATATTTAACAAATACAAGATACAATACTCCAGGCATGTCCAACAGGTAGATCGCGATCTACCTGTAGATCGCGGAGAGGTCAGAGGTAGATCGGCCGCCCCACTTGGCTCCGTCTCTCCAGCAGCTCGCCCCATCACTAGGAGTGAGCTCGTGCTGGCAGGTCGTCTGCCGAGGGCTTGCCACCACTGCTGATCCTTTGCCTGTCTTTTTTCCCTGCCTGCGGGAATCCTGCCTGTGGGTGTATTGGGGGCGCTTGTTGTTTTCGTGACAATAGTTTGTGGGTACCCCAGGGGGCCGCCACCCGTGCCTGTGACAAGATGGCACAGGCCTAGCATCATACCTGGTCTCCTGCCTCTCAGAATCACCTATTCCTGCCCCCGCCCCAACACCTCTTAGAAGTGTGTTATATACCGGACGATATCCATTCGCCCAGGCTTTACCTGAATACACTTACCGTATTAGTTGTGTCATGTGCTGGTCACTGGTCGCTTTATAGTTTGCTTTCATTAAACATTTTCGGGCAAACACAACAAAGTGTCAAGAATTTAGTGATTTTGGCGGGCTTTTCCAATTTTGTTCTAACTTGCCTATGCCTTGCCTTCGAATTGGTTCAAACCACTGTGACTTTTGCTTGCCTCTGCAATTTTATTTCGCCTTGCCTTTGCATTGATTCTACACTGTGTGCAGAATTTATTAAATCGCGTGTGGCGGTATTTGAACTTGTTTGGCGGTATTTGATTTTATCTGGTTTGCTGGACAGGTGTTTGAGTTTTTTTGATGATTGTTTGGTGATATTTGATTATTGGTGCCAGTATGATGAATTCTTATTTTTACTTTTAGAACTGCATGTGTGGTTTTGGCATCTCCAATCCTTGTATTGCACATCATCCAGAGGTCTTCAGTTCCTGTTGATCTTTAATACTTTGGGACAATGACAGTTTTGGACCAGATTCAGCCAGTATTTATACTAACTTAGCAGATTTGGCCTTCTTACATACAGCCACCCCAGTATAACGAAGATGAGTGTTCCAAAGAAGAGCAAAACCTACCACTTTCATGATGAATGGGAAATGGACTACTTCATCATGGTGAAAGACAAGTGTTGTCTAATTTGTAACGTCCCAGTATCCTTGCCCATAAAGGGTAATCTGGAACGTCATTATAAGGCTCTGCATAGCAATAAGTTTGATGCTGATTTTCCACCCAAAAGTGAAATTCGTAAACTGAAGCTCAAAGAACTTAAATCGAAATTGGCTACTCAGCAACAGTTGATGGCAAAGCCAAGGTCACATTCGGTCAATGCAACCATAGCATCCTTCAAGGTCAGCAACCTGATCGCAAAGAAATGCAAACCTTTCACTGAAGGGGAATTTGTAAAAGATTGTTTTCTTGAAGCAGCTGACAATCTTTTTGAAGGATTTAAAAATAAGAAAGAGATCATAGCTGCTATTCAAGATGTACAATTGTCAAGAAAAGATGTGTGGAGACACAACTGTTGGAGTATGTTTCAAATTGTGTTGCTTTCTCACTCCAACTGGATGAATCTACAGACATAAGAGACATAGCCCAGTTTCTAGTCTTTATCTGGATGATTTTTGAAGATTTCAGTGTTAAAGAACTACTTGGAATGATTTCTTTAAAAGGGAGAACTACCAGTCAGGAAATATTCAGTTCTTTTGTGACAAAGTGTAATCTTCCATTGCATAGACTTGTTTCCATCACTACTGATGGAGCAAGAGCAATGACAGGTGAGGTTAACGGTTTCATAGCCCTCTGTAGACAGCATGACTGCTTCCCAGATTTCCTTTCTTACCATTGCATCATTAACCAGCAAGTTTTGGCAAGCAAGAGACTCAATACAAAGAATGTCATGGACATCACTTTCAAAACTGTAAAAATTCAGTTCGTGGAAGATCACTTCAAAGATGGCTTTTTAATCTTACTCTTGATGAAGGAGCAGTGGAAATCATTTTGCACATAGATGTAAGGTGGCTAAGTAGGCACAAATTTCTGCAAAGATTTCGTGATTTGCTGAATGAAATAAGAAGTTTTTTGAAGGAGAGGGGAGATGACCGAGCAGAGTTGGAAGGTTGTGGAGTGGTTATGTGATCTGGCATTTTTCGCTGACTTTACAGGCGAACTAAGTGATCTGAACCTTGAACTACAAGGTAAAAACAAATGCATTGGCGAAATGATGAGTACAGTTTCATCCTACAATTGCAAATTTGAGCTAATGATGACTGACCTTGCAAACAGCACTTTTGATAATTTTCCTAATACGCAGGACCATCTGGGACAATATCCAAATTTTGTTTTTCAGAACGAAAAGTATGTGACAGAAATCTGTTCTGTTATCCAGGAATTCGAAAATAGATTCTGTGACTTCCAAAAAATTGGAACAGTTGCAGAGTACTTGTCATACCCATTCAAAGTAGATGTGGACATTAAAGAAACTGCAGCTGCTATCAGTAAAAATTAATCACTGAACCAGCCATCTCTTGAAAACAAAATATTAACTCTTAAAAATGATATTTTTCTCAAGACCTGTGCTGAGCAAGAATCGTTTTGGAAGCTAGTGCCTAGAGACAAATTTCCCAACTTGAGAAGATGTAGTGAAACTGTACACTCCTGTTTCGGTTCAACTTATTTGTGTGAATCTACGTTTTCCCATCTGAAAATGACAGAGTACACAACGTTCCAACATGACAGATGAACATCTCCAGGATTCCCTGAGACTGGCCCTCACGGAATATTCACCCAACTTCAAAAAGCTAGTGGATGAAATGCAGGCTCAGACGTCTCACTAATGAGCAAGAGCGAAATACTAAAGATTGTGCAAGATCAGCCTGGATCAATACTCAACCTAAATTTAACACAAATTACTCAATAAAAGTTGAAGAAAGTTATTAAGACAGTTAAAGAAAGTTATTACTCAATAACCCCTCTCTTGCTCCCATTCTTGACTGTTCTGCAATCCCCATTGTCCCCTCTTTCAAATATCTCGCTGTCCTCCTCGATTCACACCTCACCTTCAAAGACCACATCTCGCATTTAGCCACGACATCTTATTTCTTCCTTCGACAGATTCGATCCATACGCCCTTTTCTGTCCCCCCCAGCTTTGACCACCCTCACAGTATCCACTGTCCTATCACGATTAGATTACTGTAACTCTGTTTTTGCTGGGGTCACCAAAGTTCAACTCCGTTGGCTACAACTCATTCAAAACACCGCAGCCCGAATTATCTCCCACTCTTCTCGCAGTGACCACATTACCCCCACTTACACTGGCTTCCAGTCGACCATTGTATTAAATTCAAAATACTAACCCTGGTTCACCGTATCCTTCACACACACACACACACACATGCCTCAGTACCTTACCGATCTTCTCCACTTTCACACCCCTACACATAGTCTTCATTCCCTTCATATCAATCGGCTTCAGCTTCCATCACCATCTCGTGCACATGCACCATCCCGTCACTCTGCCTTTTTCTTCCTTGGTCCAGCTTTGTGGAACTCTTTGCCCACCCTGCTCCGTCTGGAAGATAACTACACGACCTTCAGGTCTTTACTCAAAACCCATCTTTTCACTTCAGCATACAACCTCCCGGCCACACCCAGCTGACCTGGCTTATATCTATGTCTGTCTTTGTCTTTGCCCTGTCTTCCCCTCACTCTAACCCATGACCTATTTCGTCCTATTCTCCTCTTTCCTGTATGAACTATGTAGTTCCTTTTCGCACGTCTGGGCCTTGTGCCCCCCCACCCCCCCAATTTGCTATTGTATTGTAAACTGCCTTGCTGTAACGAAGGGCGGTATATCAAATTTTAATAAACAAACATACAAAAAAATGTACTTTCCATTTCCCCTCGCAGTTCTTACTGGATCTTCGTCTCTGTTTTGTTTTTGCTTAATTTGCTTAACATCTGATCACATCCAAGTAAATGACAGAAGGTTCATTAAAACTGGGGGGGGGGGGGGGAATCCTCCAACTTTATTTGGTTAAAATTTAATTTGAAACTAATTTGAAACTTAATTTTCATGGTGGTAGATCACCGGCACTTTTGGCTGGAAAAAGTAGATCACGACCTGTTCGAAGTTGGACATGCCTGCAATACGCCATATTTGCCGATGACATCATAGCATATACCCCCATTCAACTGGACTCCCCTGACTATATCACTATGCATTCAAGAAATGACAACCTGCCTAACCAACAACAACTTAAACATCAACATAAAAAAATCTGAAGCAATCATTATGAGAGACTCCACATTCATTCCTCCTACTTCTATCAACATATCCAATACACCGATTTATTTATTTTATTATTTATTTATTTATTTAACGTCTTTTATATACCGCGCTATTTGTTATCAGTGCGGTTTACATTTAACAAAGGTTGCTCAAGTCAGTCGAGACTGTTTTGCGCTTACATTGTAACAGGAGATAAAACGTGGAACAAATCAGGGTAACTATTACAATAAAAGATGAAGTCCGATACCTTGGAGTGATTCTAGACAAGCAACTCACCCTCCAACTACATATCAACAAGATATCCAAAACAGCCTTCTTCAAACTCGCAACGCTCCGGAGACTAAAACCTCTCCTCGATAAAGAACATTTCCGCACAGTATGCCAGGCCATCAGTGACCCTGTTGTAATGTAAGCAAAAGATTGTTCTAATGCGAAAATTTGTTATCTGTAAACCGCGCTGATACCAAAGAGCGCGGTATATAAAAACTGTCAATAAATAAATCATTACACCTGTGCTGGACTACTGTAATATACTAGTCCAAGGTCTACCAAAACAAACCACCTGTCCCCTACAAATAGTCCAAAACACTGCTGCACGCATCATTGCTAGCACTTCAATACAAGACCATATAACGCCAATACTACATGATCTGCACTGGCTACCAATCTCATCACGTGCAATATAAGTCAGCACTCACCATCTTCAAAATTAAAAACAATATATCAGCTGGAATACCACAAGAACTCATCGGAACCAAAACAAGCAAAAGACCAGACAGAAACTGCATCAAAACCAATATACCAACATCTAGTCTATTCACAAAAAACAACAAATCCACATCCATACAAGCCTTTTCTTTTGCTGCCCCTGCTATCTGGAATGTCCTCCCAGATAATCTAAAATCAACAACAGATATAAAAGAATTCCAGAAACAGCTCAAAACCACCCTATTCATTGAACAATTCAATGAAGACCACCAATCACCCTAATCATGCCACAAACCGATTTAATACATGACACCCACACCATACAAACACCCCTTTACTCTCATTAAGATGTATATAGTTTAGATAATGTTACACGAGACTATTCAGGTTTTTGAAGTTATAATGTTACTGTTGATATCTACAAGTTCTTTGCATAAGTTGACATTTTGAAAGTTCTTTATATAACTTGAAGTTGATGTTTATTGTAAACCAACTTGATTGAATGAAAAGGCAGTATAGAAAAACTGTTAAATAAATAAATAAATAAAATGTCAATGTTTTATGTCAACAAATAAGGGGATACTGCATCGTACCTCCTATGCTGGGAAGCTGTTTGCCTCTGCACCTTCATGAGCGAGAATAAGATGTTCCTCCAAGCAGTGTATCTTCCTGGTCAGGACAATCTCCTGGTGGTCCGGGTCAGCAGGGTCTTTCAACTGCACGAATGGCGACTGGATCCGCAGGTTGCCAGCCACATCTTTCAGCTGTGGGGCTTTCCTTCATTGGATCTCTTTGCTAGCCCCAACAACGCCCAGTTGCTACACTTCTACTCCAGGATGCTGGCCCCATCCTGGCTGATGGCCGATGTGTTCTTTATCTCGTGGTTGGAGGGTCTCCTCTACGTGTACCCTCCAACACCCCCCCCCCAAGCTCCAAGACCCTTCTCAAGGTTCAGCTCAGCCGGGCCACTGTGATCCCCATTGCTCTCAGGTGGCTGTGGCAGCCGTGGCTCCTTCTGCTTCTCCACCTCTTCCAAGCATGCCCAATTCCCCTGGGCTGCGCTCCGGACTTGATCATCTGGGAGGATGGAGCTCTCTTGCACTCCAACCTCAGAGCCCTCACTCTGACAGCCTGAATCCTGAAAAGGTGACTGTGACAATTTCACTTGCCCAGGGGCGTGGAATATGTCTTGCTGGTGTCCCGCAAGGATACCACCAGGCAGTCCTACACCTTCAAGTGGTGCCGGTTCTCCGTCTGGTGTGCTGATAAGGAACTCAACCCTTTCTCTTCTGTGCTGGCGGTGTTGCAATATCTGTTATACCTTTCCAAGCCTGAAATCTAATTAACTCACGGTATACCTCATTGACAGCAACCCCTGTCCGCCCATCTTCTTGTGGCCCGCTTCATGAGAGGTCTCTTGCTCACCTGGCCTCCCATTCGCCCGCCGATGATGGCATGGGATCTGAATGTGGTTCTTGGAAAGCTCATGGCTTCACCCTTCAAACTGCTTGCTTCTTACCACCTCTTGTGGTATTCACGTCAGCATGCCGCATCAGCGAGCTGCTGGCGTTGGTGGTTTATGCCCCTATACCAGATTTCATAAGAACAGGGTGGTCCTCCATATTCACCCCAAGTTTCTCCCTAAGGTGGTCACCACTTTTCATCTCAACCAGGATGTGGTTCTCCCCACCTTCTTCCTTTGCCTCACGCGAACAGGGCGGAGGTTGCTCTGCACACCTTGGGTTGCAAGAGGGCGCTGGCCTTCTACCTAGAGCTGACTAAAGCCCATTGCCATTCCTCATGGCTCTTCATCTTCTATGATCCAAACTGGTTTGGCACTGCAGTCTCTAAGCACACCCTGTCTACCTGAGTGGTGGACTGCATTCTCCTTTGCCCATGAACAGACTAGTCTGAGTGAAGAAAGTCCACTGGGCCTGATGCATGCGGAGGCGAGTGTTGGGCAAGACATGCACCATCGAGGCCATATGTCCCAGGAGGCAGGCTGAGGCCATTGACCGATCCTGCACATCTGTGGTGAGAGCCACCAGGCGTCAAGCCCTGTCCAGAGGAAGGAAGGCCCTGACCTGGATGGTATCCAGGAGGGCTCATATGAACTCCAGATGCCGCGTCGGGTGCAGATGAGACTTGGGGTAGTCAATGGCAAAGTCCAAGTGCTCAAGAATGAGAATGGTGTGACTTGCCACCTGACGGACCTAGTCGGTGGAGCCACCCTTGATAAGCTAGTCATCCAGATAGAGGAAGACAAACACCTCCTGCAGCTATAGGTAGGTAGCGACCACTGCCAGGCACTTTGTGAACACTCTTGGTATGGAAGTCAGTTCAAAGGGTAGGATCCTGTACTGGTAATGTCAGCCTCCGATAGCAAAGCAGAGTTACTGCCGGTGGCCAGGATGGATCAGGATGTGTATATAAGCATTTTTTAAATGCAAGGAGCATAGCCAATCTCCCTGCTGGAGGTAGGACAACGTTCCAAGAGAGGGGATTTTGAACTTCCCTTTCACCAGAAACCAAATGAGGTCCTGCAGATCCAGGATGTTTATGTTTATGCAATTTCTTGATATACTGCCCAGGCTGAAGGGCATCAGAGCAGTTTACAATCCCTACAAGCAGGTACTGGATACATTCCCTCGTCCCTAAAGGGCTCGCAATCTATGTGTACTTGAGGCAACGGCGGGTTAAGTGGCTGGCCCAAGGCCACAAGGAGTGCCTATAGGATTAGAAATCCCAGTCTCTCTGGCCTGAGATTGATGTCCCCAGGTGGGAATTGAACCCCTGGCCCTCCTACCTTGTCCTAACCATTAGGCCACTCCTCCCTGTCTTTTTGGGCATCAGGAAGTAACAGGATTAGAAACCCTTGCCGTCAGAGGTGGTGGGACAGGTTCGACCGCTATGGTTGGGAGGAAGCCTTCGAGCTCTTGCTGCAGAAGGTCTTGGTGCAGAGGAGTCATGGCAAGTTCTCCAGGAAAGAACAGAGGGAGCAACTGCTCGAAATGGAGGAGGTAACCGTCTCTCACCACCTGGAGGGCCCAAGTGTCGATGGTTATGGTGGTCCACCTGTTGGCAAAGAATGTCAGACACTCCCCCTGTATTCTGCAGCCCTCGACCATGCAGGAAAAGAGAGGCCATGCTTAAGGAGTAAACCCCCCCACCCAGGTTGCGGCTGAGGCACAGGCTGGGGTTTGGTGGCCTTAGGCTTATAAGGCCCGTGACCTTGGCCTGCTAACCCTGCTGGGGAGCCGGATAGGCCAGATACTGCGGTAAGTGCCATTAGCCTTCCTATTTTTTGGGTAAAGCGTAGTTACTCACCTGTAACAGGTGTTCTCCAGGAGCAGCAGGAATCAGTCCTCACATATGGGTGACGTCGGCATTGACGGAGCCCTCGTGCGGAGCATTTCCCCAGCTTTCAAAGAAAGCCTTTGGGAATGCAGCGCGCATGCCCGGTCCCCTTTCCGCCCAAGGGTGCCATCTTGCTCAGTCTGATGACATAGCTAAAAGACAGCAAAAAAACAAAATGAAATATATAGGACTGCAACTCCAAGGGGAGGAGGGAGGGTTGTGAGGACTGATTCCTGCTGCTCCTGGAGAACACCTGTTACAGGTGAGTAACTACGCTTTCTCCAGGACCAAGCAGGAAGTCAGTCCTCACATATGGTACTCCCCAGCTCTAGGCTACCGAGAACCCAAAGCTGAAAAATAAGCTCCCTCTAGAGCTTCAACATGTGTGATAAGAATCTTCTCTGAGAACACCCCCGAACGGTAGCCCAGCACAAGGTCCGGCGGATAGGAGTTGCCTAAACCTCAAAGAAATTACAGAGTACCGCCTGTCCGAAAGCACTGTCGACTTCCTCTCGAGGCAGTAATGGGCCGCAAAAGTATGGCTTGAAGACCAAGTAGCGGACCGGCAGATGTCTGCCAACAGAACAGAGCGGAGATGAGCTACTGACGCAGCCTTCGCCCTGACACAGTGGGCCGTGACTCGACCCTGCAAGGAGAGGCCAGCTGCCCTGTATGCCCAGGCGATACAGTCTGCTGCCCAAATGGACAGGGTACGCTTAGAGACAGGTAACCCCAGCCTATTAGGGTCAAAAGATACGAAGAGCTGAACAGCCCTTCGATGCCCCTGCGTACGGTCAATGTAGAAAGACAACGCCCTCCTACAGTCCAGGGTATGCAAGACCATTTCAGCCCGGCTGGCATGCGGCCTGGGAAAGAAGGTCGGAAGAACCACCTCCTGATTGAGGTGGAAAGAGGAGACAACCTTTGGAAGGAACTTAGGATGAGTCCGTAAGACCACCCTGTTCCTATAGAACCGTGTGTACGGTCTATCAGAAACCAGAGCCTGTAGTTCACTCATATGCCTGGCCGAGGTAAGAGCCACCAAGAACAACACCTTCCAGGAAAGGAAGCGTAAATGACAGGTAGCCATCGGCTCAAACGGTGGGCGAGTAAGTTGTTGCAAGACCACATTCAAATCCCACTCAGGGGCTGGTGGATGAATCGGAGGCTTGAGCAAAAGCAGGCCTCTGAGGAAGCGGGCCACTAAGGGGTGGACCGACAGAGACTGGCCCTCCACTGGCGAGTGGTGCGCTGACAGAGCACTGAGGTGGACCCGAACAGAGTTGGATTTAAGGCCTAGGTCCGACAGGTGAAGCAGATACTGCATCACCACTGGTACCAGGCATGAAAAGGGATCCCCTTGGCACTGAGCACACCAGGTGGAGAACCTACGCCACTTGAGGGCATAAGATTTCCAGGTGGATTGTCTCCTAAAGGTCAACACCACCTCCTCCACCTCCCTAGGTAGAAGTAAGGGGGCTAGAATTACTCTTTCAGCAGCCAGGCCATCAAATGGAGGGACTGGAGGTTGGGGTGCAGGAGAGATCCCTGATCCTGAGACAGGAGATTGGGTTGCAACCCCAGAGGGAGTGGAGTGTCCACCGCCAATTGCAGAAGGAGTGGAAACCACGGTTGCCTCGGCCATCTGGGGGCTACCAGAATCAGCGAGGCCCTGTCCCGAAGAAGCTTGAATAGGGTTCGGGCCACTAGAGGCGCTGGAGGAAATGCATGCAGCAGGCCCGTAGACCAAGAGATTAGGAAGGCATCTGCTGCTATTCACAGAGGATGTGGTTGTCTGGAACAGAACCTGGGCAGCTGACGGTTCAGTGGAATGGCAAAGAGATCGATGGTTGGAAGACCCCATTTTAGGAAGATCTGCTGGACCACTAGGGGATTCAAATGCCATTCGTGAGGCTGTAGAATCCTGCTCAATCTGTCTGCCAGGTAATTTTCTTCAGCAGTATAATGTTAAATGAGCTCTACTTTTTTACCTTCATATATAGATAACTAACTTTTTTTTGACCTATTCGAGACTATAGCAATCAGGTCTCAGAATTTAGACTGCTTATTCAAGTTTGCTCATTAAAGGCGAAACTAAGCGTCTGTTGTACATCAACGACCTGTATAATATTGCTAATTTAGTCTTCCACTGATACTTAATGTTTTCTTTCTCTCATTTCATTTTTTTGACTTTTTTTGAAGATTTTTTAAATATTATTTTATATAAAACTATCCATAACTCATATATAAAGCACATGCAAGAAGCTGGTGAAGATAGTGAAGGGTTACTTAGCTTTGCTCAATTTTAGAACTCACGATCCCCCTGTGACTTCACGTGAAGGGGGTTGTCGTGACTTTTCATCCAGTTCGTCAAGCCGAGATTTTCACTTTCACTCAATGCCTCACTAGTCATGTGTTATTTCAGCTGAAAATTCAAGTTTGCACTCACACTCGCTGCCACGTTGGTCTGTTATCATTTCAGCTGGAACTCCATATGGTTATGGGAAAAACTCAAAATGTTCAAATTCCCTGTTCAAATTCCCGACGCTACAACTTGGCGCCGTGGCGTTTCACTCATAATGTTTTGTCAGGGGATTGCCTTCATAAAGATAAAAAACTTTATCAATGTATGATAGCTACAAAGTAAAAGTTAGTTAGACACGCTGTTCAAATGAGTAACTCACGGCTCCTCTCCTTGAAATGTGTTCTTCACTCAAAAAAACGCCGCGCATGCGGAATGACTCATACGCTGGGATTTAAATACTAGTAGGAGGGAACACGTGAGATATACCCAAAGAGTGTAATGATGCGTGCGGATTAGCATACACCCCATTCAATCGAAGTGTTAAGGCCTTTAGGACTTAAAGTATTCAATCGGAAGATCCATTCTTGTTCTTTACGAAGTAACACCTGATCGCGAGACTTTCCTTTTGATCCTCTAATGATGTAATCAATACAAAAACATTTCAATGCAGTAAAATCATGTTGTTTGTCCAGGCAGTGAGACACTATGGGGGCTTGTAATGTTTTGCACTTCATCCGGCTGCGATGTTCTCGCATTCTGACTTGAAATTCACGGGTAGTCTTTCCAATATACAGCAGCGAACAGGGGCAAAGGATCCCATAAACTACATGCGTAGATTTACAGGTAGTATGATGACGTAAATGATAAGTTTTATCAGCGTATGTAAAGTGTTGTGTCTCAAATGTTATGTCACAGATTAAACATTGACCGCATTTATAGTGGCCCGGTGTTTCAATCAGATTTGATTGAATAGAGGTACGCAACACGGTAGGGCTGAAAATTTCTTTAAAATTGTTATGACGTCTCCATACACATTGGATCTGTAAATCTTCTAATCCTGGTGTGGTGCTAAAAATGTTACTGTGTTTTCTTAATATTCGCTGAATTTGATAGCTGAACGGAGAATATTTTGTTACAAAATGTATTTTACTTTCTGAACGTGTTTGTTTTGGCAATGGATGAAATAATAATTCTCTATTCAAATACAAGGCTCGTTTATAAGCTGTTTTTACGATGTGTTGGGGATATCCTCTAGACAGGAATTTTTGTTGTAAAGCTTTGGCTTGCTGTTTATATTCCATCAAACTGGAACAATGTGTATGGAGACGTCATAACAATTTTAAAGACTATAAATGCGGTCAATGTTTAATCTGTGACATAACATTTGAGACACAACACTTTACATACGCTGATAAAACTTACCATTTACGTCATCATACTACCTGTAAATCTACGCATGTAGTTTATGGGATCCTTTGCCCCTGTTCGCTGCTGTATATTGGAAAGACTACCCGTGAATTTCAAGTCAGAATGCGAGAACATCGCAGCCGGATGAAGTGCAAAACATTACAAGCCCCCATAGTGTCTCACTGCCTGGACAAACAACATGATTTTACTGCATTGAAATGTTTTTGTATTGATTACATCATTAGAGGATCAAAAGGAAAGTCTCGCGATCAGGTGTTACTTCGTAAAGAACAAGAATGGATCTTCCGATTGAATACTTTAAGTCCTAAAGGCCTTAACACTTCGATTGAATGGGGTGTATGCTAATCCGCACGCATCATTACACTCTTTGGGTATATCTCACGTGTTCCCTCCTACTAGTATTTAAATCCCAGCGTATGAGTCATTCCGCATGCGCGGCGTTTTTTTGAGTGAAGAACACATTTCAAGGAGAGGAGCCGTGAGTTACTCATTTGAACAGCGTGTCTAACTAACTTTTACTTTGTAGCTATCATACATTGATAAAGTTTTTTATCTTTATGAAGGCAATCCCCTGACAAAACATTATGAGTGAAACGCCACGGCGCCAAGTTGTAGCGTCGGGAATTTGAACAGGGAATTTGAACATTTTGAGTTTTTCCCATAACCATATGGAGTTCCAGCTGAAATGATAACAGACCAACGTGGCAGCGAGTGTGAGTGCAAACTTGAATTTTCAGCTGAAATAACACATGACTAGTGAGGCATTGAGTGAAAGTGAAAATCTCGGCTTGACGAACTGGATGAAAAGTCACGACAACCCCCTTCACGTGAAGTCACAGGGGGATTGTGAGTTCTAAAATTGAGCAAAGCTAAGTAACCCTTCACTATCTTCACCAGCTTCTTGCATGTGCTTTATATATGAGTTATGGATAGTTTTATATAAAATAATATTAAAAAAATCTTCAAAAAAATGAAATGAGAGAAAGAAAACATTAAGTATCAGTGGAAGACTAAATTAGCAATATTATACAGGTCGTTGATGTACAACAGACGCTTAGTTTCGCCTTTAATGAGCAAACTTGAATAAGCAGTCTAAATTCTGAGACCTGATTGCTATAGTCTCGAATAGGTCAAAAAAAAGTTAGTTATCTATATATGAAGGTAAAAAAGTAGAGCTCATTTAACATTATACTGCTGAATAGCAACGGGCTCTGAAAGGTAATTTTCTTGGCCAGGTAGATAAACTGCCTTGAGAAACATGCCTTGTTTGACTGCAAAGGCACACAGGGCCTGTGCTTCCTGACACAGAAGCCTGGATCCTGTGCCTCCTTGTTTGTTCACATAGAACATTGCTACTTGGTTGTCTGTCTGAATCAAGACAGACTGGTGAGAGAGGACCTGAGAGAAAGTTTGCAGAGCTAATTGAATAGCTCGCAACTCCAACAGATTGATCTGCTGTGTGGCCTCCCAAGTGGACCAGAGGCCCTGAGTGCATGCCCCCTGGCAATGTGCACCCCAACCTTGAAGAGAAGCATCGGTCGTTAGCACCTGTGTGTGTGGTGGTGCCTGGAAAGGCACCCCTTTGACCAGGTTTGGGAGATGCAGCCACCACTGCAGGGAGGCCGCTAGTAGTTTGGACACTCTTACTCTATTAAGTCTCCTGTGGCCTGTATCCACTGAGCTCTGAGGCACCATTGAGCAGGCCGCATATGCAGACGAGCATTTGGAGTTACATGGACCGTGGATGCCATGTGGCCCAAAAGCCTCAGGAAATGTCTGGCAGAGACCAGAGATCCACTGCGAAACTGCTGGGCCAGAGCAATCAGTCTGTGAGCCCTGTTCCCGGGCAAATAAGCCATTGTTTGTAAGGTATCCCTATCTGAATCTGTACCTCTCTCTACGATTATATTCCACATAATGTGTATATGTATATAATGTATATAGTGTTGCACTGTTCTGTGCTATTCAGTTTAACAATTTATGTTTACTTTACATTGTTTATAGTTATATGATGTTACATGTAAAACAAACTATGCTTTGTTGACGGTTGTTATTTGTGAACCGCAGCTGATCTCTGGAAGCTGCGGTATATAAGTTCTTGTTAAATAAATAAAATCCAACCTTGCCCCTATGAACTCTATGTCCTGTGAGGGAAGAAAAGTGGACTTTGCGAAGTTTATGACGAAGCCCAGGTGCTGGAGAAGAGAGACAGTGCGAAGAGTGGCTTGTCTGGTCTCCTGTGGAGACTGACCCCTGATGAGCCAGTCGTCCAGGTATGGAAAGACAAAAAATGCCCTGGTTTCTGAGATAGGCCGCCACCACCGCCAGGCATTTGGTGAAAACCCTTGGTGCGGAGGTTAGGCCAAATGGAAGTACCCTGTACTGAAAATGATTTCCTCCCACTACAAATCTGAGATATTGTCTGTGGTCTGGATGAATGAGGATGTGAGTATAAGCATCCTTTAGGTCTAAGGAGCATAGCCAATCTCCCTGCTGTAGGTAGGGCAGCAGTATTCCAAGGGTAAGCATCTTGAACTTTTCCCTCTCCAGGAACTTGTTGAGACTTCGCAAGTCTACGATGGGCCTGGGGCCTCCTGTCCTTTTTGGTACCAGAAAGTACCTGGAATAGAAGCCTCTTCCTATCAGGTGGTGAGGCACCGGATCCACCGCCTGCTCCTGTAGAAGACTTGCCAACTCCTGAAAGAGGAGGTTCCTGTGCAGAAGGAGTCTTGGAGGCGCCCCTGGAAAATAGGAGAGAGGTAACTGGTTGAAGTGGAGCAAGTAGCCCTTTTGGACTATGCTCAGTACCCAGGTATCCCTTGTGATGGCTGACCACCTGTGGGCGTACAGTGTCAGCCGGCCTCCTGTGCTGAGAGAAGCCAGCTGAGGAGGAGAGGCTATGCAGTGGGAGTCAAAACCCCGCTCCCTGCTGTGCAAGAGCTGGAGGCTTGGGGGTTTTCTGCCTACGGGGCCCATATCCCTGCCCCTTGGCTTTCTGACCCTGTTGGGGAGCTGTAGAAGCCTGGAAGTGAGGGTAGGATTTGTAGGCAGAGGCCTTCCTCGGGTAAAAGGGCTTTTTTCCCGAGCTCTTCTTCTTCTTCTGAGAAGGGGCAGAAGTCTTCCTGGACAGCCTTGTCCTGGTGAGTGTCTCAGTCTCGATTTCTGCAGCCTTTTCAGCCATGGGTTTGCCAAAGAGGTTCTCACCCCGGTAAGGGACATCAACCTACTTGTCCTGGACCAATGGCTCGAGGTCTGATGACTGTAGCCAGGCCTGACGGCGTGCACCGATGCCGGCCACTGCTACTCGGGCCGAAGCCTCAAAGCCATCATAGGCTGCACGATATATAAACTTCGAGCACTCTCGAATCCCCAATGACAAAGCCTTGAACCTCTGCAAAGGTTCCTCTGAGAGGCCAGCAGAGAACCCGGCAATCTCCTTTGCCAGGTCTCGGAGGTACATGCCCATGTACAGCTGGTAAGTCTGGACACGGCATGCCAGCACAGAGCCCTGGAAGCACTTTCTACCGAGGGCATCCAGGTTCCAGGCCTCCCAGCCGGGGGGCACCGAGGAGTGCATCTTCTGACTCTTCAGACAATGCATGGCCGATTCCACAACCATGGAGTGGTGCGGTAGCTGTGCCTTCTGGAACCCAGGGCTCTTACTGACTCGATAAATGGAATCGACCCGTTTGCTGAGAACCAGCACCGAGGCCGGTGCCTCCTACATGCGGAAGAGCAGCTGTTCCAGCATCGGAGGAACCGGTACAGTAAAGGCCTCCTTCGGGGGAGAGTCATACTGGAGGGCCTCGAGCTCTTCGGCTCGAGGCTCCTCCTCGGGAACCGCGGGGAAGGCCAAGGCCTTGGCCATATCCCTCACGAAGTCCGAGAACCGGGTATCCTCCGGGGGGGACCTTCTCCAAGGCTCGGACTCCAGTGAGTCCGATGGGACACACCAGGTCCGAAGTGTCTGGGGACTCCTCTTCCTCCGTCTCCCACCCCGACCCCTCTGAGGAGGAATCGAGCAGCTCCGGCTGGGCGGGCACCGATGCCATCTGCACCGGTATCGACGACCTCGGCACCGTACGGTTGGCCGAGGATCGACTCGAGACCGCATGGACTCGAGGATCGGCTCGGCCTCCGGGGTCGACTTGGACGACGAGGTCTCGGTGGTCAGGGCAGATGCACCGGTCAGACCGGTGATCAGCACCCACTGCTGTTCCATGAAGGCAGCCAAGCTGCTCTCCAAGGCCATCAACCTGAGTCCGAGCTCAGGAGACTCAGCAGCCCACGAATCGGCCCCCGACGGCGTCGGGGCTGACGTCGGCTTGCCCGGAAGAGAGTCCACGAGGACTACAGCACTCACGTGACTCGGGGACTCCGGCTCCACACGAGGCAATTTGGCAGGCCTCTCCGGCTCCGAGGACCCGGGACGGCAGTTGGGGCTATGCGACCTGGCCCTCGAGGGACCAAGAGCGTCCACCGACGCCGCCCTCGCTGGTTTCTTCTTCCTTGTGTGTTCCCGTGAGGGAGACCCCTGCTCAGAGGAGCCCCGACGATGCTCGGGGTCGGACTCCCAAGACGTCGAGGCCTCTGACGAAGTCCGGGCCCGGCCGGACGCAGAGTCAGAGAAGACTCTTTCTCGCTGATGCTGACGGCTCCTCAACGCCTTTGAGGACATTTTGCCACACGGGCCACAGATCATTGGGTCATGATCGGGCCCGAGGCACCGGAGGCAGCAGTCGTGTGTGTCGGTGAGAGACATCAGTTTCTTACACGATCACACTTCTTGTACCCACTGGCAGCCATCGAGGGAAAAAGGGCCCCTGCAAGGTCAAAAGACCGGCCTGCCAATGAAGGAAAAAAAAAAAAAAAAAAGAGCGTGAACGCTAGTCTCGAAGGACAAAATCCTAAAAAACAGCTCCGGGCTCGATACCGGTGTACCATGCCCAGGCGGGAAGGGGAACCGGCGTCGAACCGGCAAAAAATCATGATTCTTCGAAGGAAAAATCAACTTTTAACCGGGTGACTAGGACACACGTCCGATGGGCTCCGCGGAAAAAAGACGACTGAGCAAGATGGCACCCTTGGGCGGGAAGGGGACCGCGCATGCGCGCTGCATTCCCAAAGGCTTTCTTTGAAAGCTGGGGAAATGCTCCGCACGAGGGCTCCGTCGACATCACCCATATGTGAGGACTGACTTCCTGCTTGGTCCTGGAGAAAAGGGCTTTATCCCCGAAGCCTTCCATCAAGAAGGGTCTGCGGTTTTCCAGGAGAGCCTGGTTCTGGTCATATACTCTGACTCCAGTTTTACAGCCTTGCCATCATGGGTTTGCCAAAGAGGTTCTCCCCCAGCACGGGACAACATCCAACTTGTCCTGAACCCAGTGCTCCAGGTCCGATGACTGTAGCCACGCCAGGCGGCGGGCACAAATGTCCACCGCAGCTACTCTAGCCAGACTTGAAGTCACCATAGGCTGCTAAAGTGACTTATTTGGAGCACCCCTCGACTGTGGACACCAGTGTCCGGAACCACTGAAGAAGTTCCTCAAACAGACCAGCTGAGAACCCGGCCAGTTTCTTGGCCAGGTCCCTCAGGTACATGCCCATGTACAGCTGGTATGCCTGGATACGGGCCATCAGTATCATGTCCTAGTAACACTTTTTTCAAAGCTATCCATGGTGCAGGCTTCTCTGCCAGGGGGCACCGTGGCGTGCGTCTTCTGGCTCTTGATTCTACATGTAGCCAACTCCATCACCATGGAATTATGTGGTAGCTGTGTCTTTAGAAATCCAGGGCCCTTGCGGACTCCATACATGCAATCGAGCTGCTTGCTCACAATGGGCACCATTATCAGGTGACTCCCACATCCTGAACAAGCATTCCAACATAGGGGGAATGGGCACCGTGAGCACCTCCTTGGGAGGGCATCATACTGTAGAATCTCAATATCCTCCACCCAAGGCTTCTCATCGGACTCTGTGGTGAAAGCCAGAGTTTTTGCCATGTCTTTGATGACGTCCAGGAAGCAGAGGTCCTCTGGCAGGGACTGCCAACACTCCTGTGGTGGAAACGGGTCCAAAGGGCCATCCCAGTGTTGCCAGGTGTCCAGGAACTTGTAATCAGTCTCCCACTCAGAGTTGGAATTGGACGAGAGCTCAAGAACCCGACGGATCTCAGTGAGTGATATCAGAGGCCCCGGGTGGGATCAGGATCTATGCCGTGAATCAGCCTTTGTACAGTGACTTTGGAAATCAACGAATTTGAATACCATGGAGAGACTTACCAATTACGAAAAGCTACAACTTGTCAATCAGCTTTTGTGGTCTACGGAATCCGTTGCCCTTGCAAGTTGCTGTACGTCGGTAAGACCATTAGACCATTGCAGTTACAATTGGCTGAACATCGTAGCCGACTGAATAATAAAGTACTAGAGGCACCGTTAGTGCAGCACTGTCTTAAGGAACATCATAGTTTTGAACAATTGGGCTGCTTCGCCATAGATCAGATTCTCGTCTCACGGGGAGGTAAATCTCAAGAACAAACTCTGTGCCGGGAAGAGCAACGTTGGATTTTTACGTTAAATACAGTGAAACCACATGGTTTAAATGCAGCTATAGAGTGGTCCCTATGTGTTTAAATGCTCTGAATGGAGCTTGTATAATTAACGGCGAGAGATCCCAAAAAATAGGAGGAGTCTTGTAGTGAACCTTTAAAAACATTTCCGATTACCTTTAGTCCGCATGCGCAGCGTCTTTTGGCAGTTTGTGAGAGGACTGGGAAGTGGTTTTCTTCTCATTCAGTCAAGAGCAAGTACAGGCTCTTAAGGTAAATGTTTATTGAACTATAGAAGAAATTTATATCAGCGATAGTTTTAAAGTTTTATGGAATGTGAAAATTTTGATGCCATATACTTTTTCAGGTCAGTTCATAAAGTACAATGTGCATTCCCCTGAAGAAACTTTCATCGTGAAACGCTTGGGTGCCTTAGAGTAACGGCGTTGGGATTTTTGCCATAAGCCGCTAATGAAGGAAGCCTCAAATGCCTCAATACGCTTTGTATCTGGAGTGAAGAAAGGGAGCGAACAGCAGTGAAAGATAAGTGGGAACATCATTAAGGACAATTTTTGATTTCTGCTGCTCACTTGTAAAACAAAAGATTTGAACATTGACCCTCGTAGAGGTTATGAGGCGATCTTTTTGCACATGATATTTCAGATGAAAATTAGTTTTCATTTTTTGATAAAACAAGATAAAAAAAGAAAAAAATGATAAAATGAAAGATAAATTAAAAAAACTATTTTCACTATAATAACTGATTACTGTAAAAATGTTATGAAATGAGTGGTACTAATAGAGGGTCGCTGATGTGAATAGCAGCACAGTTTTGACAGTCAGTTTCGAATCTGACAAATTGCTGCAAAATCAAACTGAGACCCCAGTACCTATAATAGTTGATATTTAGATTCCAATACTTTTGATCTGAGCATATAATCTGTTGATTTTTGCGGTAGCGATAGGCTCAGTAAAGTGACCATATCCAGTAGTGAATCAGCCCGAAGCTGATGTCGCTCCAGCACCGGCTGGATCTCCTCAGGCGATGCCCTCGCAGTGGAGGGGCCAGTCGCTGGGCCGGGTGATCTAGAGGAACCAGGCATCAGGCTCTACTGCTGGGCCAGGAAGGCAGCGAGGCTGCATTTCAAGGTCACCATCCTGACCTCCAAGCCAGAATGCTCTGCAGCCACCGGTGTAGATATTGAGGGTATCGGTCCCAATGCTGGCTCTGTCGAAGGGGTTTCCTCAATGACAATGGCCTCGGAGGACCAGTGTCGATCCCTCGATGCCGAAGAAATCTCCTTCTACCAATGCAGCTTTGAAGGCTGCTCCTAGCCATCACCCTTGGCATTGTGCCAGCGACTCTAATGCTGGTGGCCGAGGGTCTTACCCCCTGTCCAGCATCAGCCTTCAACGTCACCATGGGTAAAGTGAAATCCTTCCAGGGATGGCTCTCTGGGGAAGATCCTCAGCCCAATGTCCCGCAACCTCAGGGCTCTGAGTAGTTGCGGCTGCCAGGAGAGTGCAAGGCTTCTGCAGCAGCCCTTGAGGGCATTGATTCCGTGCTCGAAGCCGGGGCTGAAGAAGAAGTCTTTTGGCCAAACAGAATCTCCCGCTGCCTTTCACGATTCCTACGACCTTTGCTTGTCATCTGAAGACAGAGCGAGCAGGCAGGTCATGTGGATCTCTGCGGGACATGGTGTGCCCACAGCAGTCACACTGCTTTAATCCACTAACCGATTTCATAGAGGGAAAAACAGTACCCGTGAGATCAAACTCCAAGGTCCTGGATAGGGAGCATGCAAGAGAAAATCCCATGCACCCAAAAATGAGAAAAAGAAAAAGGGAACCTGAAAAACCGCACCAAGAAGGTGACGGTATGTGACCAGATAAAGAAGAAAAGAAAAACAGATGGCAAACAATGCAACGTTTTTCAGGGTGCAGATGAAGAAGTCCAATAGGCTCCATTGAAAAAAGAAGACTGAAGTAAGATGGCATCCTTGGGCGAGAGGTGACTGCATATGCGTGATCGGACTCGCAAAGGCTTTCTGTGAAGTGTTCACTGTGCGGGCTCCATTGGTGCTGATGTCACCCATATGTGAGGACTGACTTCCTGCTTGTTCCCAGAGAAACTATTAAACAGTATTTCCTGAGTTTCATGAGATATCCCATGTAAGATCTAGAGCTAATATGTTTTCTGTTACAGCTCTTACACTTTGGAATAGTCTCCCAAATGATAATAGGCTTATAACCAATTTGCGGCTATTTCTCAAACAAATAAAAACAGGTTATTCTCTTCTGTTTTTAATTACTACAGTTTGGTATATTTTACTGCTGATTTGTATTTTATTATGTATTATTTTTTATACCATTATTATTTGATGGAAAATCGTAGTTACTCACCTGTAACAGGTGTTCTCCAGGGACAGCAGGAATCAGTCCTCACATATGGGCGACGTCGATGCCAACAGAGCCCTCGCAGAAGCAACTCCACAGCTTTCAAAGAAAGCCTTTGGGAAATGCCATCACGCAGGCGTGGTCCCCTTCCTGCACAAGGGTGCCATCTTACTCAGTCAAATGACATAGCTAGCGCCGACAAAAGAATATGGCCAAAAATTGTACAGCAACTCTAAGAGGAGGAGGGAGGGTTGTGAGGACTAATTCCTGTTGTCCCTAGAGAACTACGCTTTCTCCAAGAACAAGCGGGAAATCAGTCCTCACATATGGGACTCCCTAGCTACAGACTACTGGGTACCTGCAGAAGAAAACATGGCCCAGCTGTGAACAGCCGCAAGCAAATCTGAGGACAGACTCTGAAGACCCCAGTGTCCAGGGAGAACCATGACTCCGGTAACCTTGAACTTGAAGTGTTGGAGGGCAGGAGTTCCCTAAACCCTGAACAGATTACGGAGTACGGCCTGGCCAAAGGCACTGTCCCGTTGGGACTCCCTCTCCAGGCAGTAGTGAGCCACAAAGGTGTAGACTGAGGATCAGATGGCGGCCCAGCAGATATCTGCCATAGGGACAGAGTGTAGGCTCGCAACTGAGGTTGCCATAGCCTTGACGTTGTGCACTGTGACCCAGTGCGCCAATGATAGCCCAACCTGATCGTAAACAGGGTCCACTTGGTGACAGCCTTGCCCAGTCAACTGGGGTCATATGAAACAAAAAACTACGAGGCTTTGTGGTGGCCCTAAGTATACTGCAGGTAGAAGGACAGGGTCCTTTTGCAGTCCAGAGAATGGCCGCTGCCTTGTCAGCGTGAGGCTTCGGAAAGAAGGTAGGGAGCACCACCTCTTGGTTGAGGTGGAAGGCAGATACCACCTTCGAGAGGAATTTTGGAAGGGTGTGAAGCATGACCTTGTTCTTGTAGAACCTAGTGTAGGATGGCTTGGCCTCCAAGGACTGAAGCTCGCTGACTCTGTGGACAGAGGTGAGTGCCACCAGGAAGACAACCTTCCAAGATAGGTAACGCAAATGGCAGGTAGCCAAGGGTTCGAAGGGAGGCTTGGTAAGCTGCCTCAGAACCATTTTGAGATCCCATTCCGCTGGAGGCGGCCGGATGGGGCGCTTAGAGAGCAGCAAGCCCCGTATGAATTGGGTAATGAGGGGCTGCACAGAAAGAGGCTTGCCCACTATGGAGTGATGGTGCGTGGAGAGCACGCTCAGGTGTACCCTGATGGAGTTCGTCTTGAGTCTGGTCTGCAAGAGGTGTAGCAAGTATTGCATCTGGCAGGCAAACAGGTCAACCCGTTGCTCCGCACACCATACTGAGAATTTACACCAACTGAAGGCATAGGCTCATCTCGTGGAGTTCTTACGAGAGGACAGGAGGATATCTTCCACCTCCTTGGGGAGATTGAAGGACGCTAGGGTGACTCATTCAGCAGCGACAGGGACCCCAGGTTGTAGTGGAGAAGCAAGCCCTCCTTCTGGGTCAGTAGTCCTGGGGAACACCCCAGAGGGACTGGGAGCTCTGTCAAGAGGCGGAGTAGCAAGGGAAACCAAGGCTGTCAGGTCCACCACGGGGCCATCAGGATCATGGAAGTCTTATCCCGCTGGACCCTGAAGAGGGTCTGTGTGATTAGTGGCATGGGAGGGAAAGCATACAAAAGGCCCTCTGACCACGAGATCAGGAAGGCGTCTGCCGCTATCCGGGATGGGTGCAGTTGGGGATAGCAGAAGCAGAGCAGCTGAGCATTGGCTGGGCTGGCAAAGAGGTCCAAACTTGGGCTTCTCCATAATCGGATTAGTGGCTGCGCCACCCTGGGATCTAGGCACCACTCATGTGGCTAGAAGACCCTGCTCAGTCTGTCCGCCAGGGCATTGTCCTGGCCTGGAAGGTATACCGCTCTGAGGAGAATACCCTGACTGATTGCGTACGAGCAAAGGGCTACTGCCTCCTGGCAGAGGTGGTAAGACTCTGTGCCCCCTTGTTTGTTCAGGTAAAACATTGTCCATTTAAACTGGCATTGACTGGTGCTGCAGGCGATGTTGGAAGGCCCTGATCGCCAGAAAAATGGCTCTGAGCTCCAGCAGGTTGATCTGCTGCTGGTTCTCCTCAAGAGTCCAGTTGCCCTGCGTGCGTAGTTCCTCACAGTGGGCACCCCAGCCCAGTAGGGAGGTATGCATAGTGAGGACCCTCTGGGTGTTTGGGTGTTGAAATAGAATGCCCTTCTGCAGGTGCTGTACATCCTGCCACCAACTGAGTGACTCTGCTAGTTGACAGGACAATGAGACCCTGTCCTGGAGCCTGCCCGTGGCCTGAATCCACTGTGAGCAGAGGCACCACTGAGCTGCCCGCAGGTAGAGGCGGGCATTGGGGGACCATATGGGCTGTGGAAGCCATGTGACCTAGCATGCAGAGCATGGACAGCGCCGACACAGCGTGATGGTGCTGCACCTCGGTCGCCAGGGCCCTGAGGCGATCCGCCCTGGCCAAGGATGGGGCAGCCCTGGCTTGGAGGGTTGTCCAAGCAAGTTCCTATGAACTCCAGGTCCTGTATTAGAGAAAGGTAGGATTTGAGGTGGTTTATCATGAACCCCCGATGTTGTAAGACCTTGATGGTGTGGGCCGTGGCCTGTTGCACCTCTGAGGCAGTGTCTCCTTTTACTAGCCAGTCATCCAGGTATGGTAAGACGAAGGCCCCTTGGAGAAGGAGGTAGGTGGCATTTAGTGAAGACTTTTGGTGTGGAGGCTAGGCCGAAGGGTAGTACCCTGTACTGGTAGTGGTCACTCAACCATGAACCTTAGGTACTGTCTGTGGTTAGGGTGGATCAGGATATGGTATAAGCATCCTTTAGGTCCAAGGAGCATAGCCAATATCCCTGCTGGAGGTAGGGCAGCAATATTCCAAGGGAGAGCATTTTGAACTTCTCCCGCACCAGGAACTTGTTCAGGTTTCTCAAGTGCAGGATGGGCCTTAGGCCTCCTGTTCTTTTTGGGACCAAAAAGTACCTGGAGTAGAACCCCTTTCCTTTTAAGTGGTGTGGTATGGGCTCCACAGCCCTGTCTGTGAGAAGGCTTGCAAGTTCCTGCAGTAGCAGGGTCTGGTGCAGGGGAGTCCAAGGGGGCTCTCCTGGAAAGAAAGGGGGAGGCGTCTGGTCCAGATAAAGGAGGTAACGTCCATGACCACCTGAAGTGCCCAGGAGTCGGTGGTGATGGCAGCCCACCAGTGGGCAAAATGAATCAGGCACCCCCCGTTGGTAGCTGGTCCCCCATGGGTGGAGAGGCTATGCTCTGGGAGTCAAACCCCCGACCCAGTCTGGGCTGGAGCTGGTGTCTGGGGCTTGAGACCCTTAGGCTTAGATGGGCCCTGGCCTGCTCCCTTTCCCTGATGACCTCGCTGAGGGATCTGGGAGGCCTGATATGGGGGATAGCCTCAGTAAGGCTGGCCTTTCCGGTGGAAGGGAGGTCTTTTCCCTGATGGTTTCTTCTTGGGAAGACTGGAGGTCTTCTTTGAGAGTTGAGTTATGGTGACATATTCTGTCACAATCTCCACCGCCTTGTCCTCCATTGGCTTGCCAAAGAGGTTTTTACTGAGGCAAGGGATATTGAGGAGTTTTTCCTGGACCCACTGCTCGAGGTCTGATGCCTGGAGCCAGGCCTGGCATCGAGCACCGATGTCTGCAGCAGCAACCATCGCGTTAGACTCAAAGCAGTCATAGGCCACTCGAGAGAAATACTTCGAGTACTCCCCAACAGACTTCGTGAGGGTCTGGAAGCATTGGAGGTGGTCCCCGCTGAGACCCGCTGAGAAATCCCTGAGTTCCTTGGTTAGGTCTCAGAGGTACATGCCAATATACAGCTGATATGCTTGTCTGCAGCATGCCAGCATCGAGGATGGAGGGGATGGAACGAGGTGTCCTCGGGTAAGGACTGTGCCTTGAAGCTGGCGGGGCAGGTCCAAGGGGAGATCACAGTGCACTTTTGTCTCTGGGGAAGCCTTGTCTTTGGACTCCCAGTCCGAGTAGTCCATTGAGGACTCGAGGCCCGATGGCTCTAAGGGCGTCACTGGATCCAGCCTTCAATGAACCGCAGCTGAGGCTTGGCCAGAGCCAGATACTTGCCGGGGAGGATCTTGCTCCCAAAGATCAAGAACGGGATCGAAACCCTCACTGAGGATCAAGCTTGAGGCATGGGGCTCTCGAGGATCACTTTGGCAGACCGGAACGCCCTTGGCATCGAGGTCCCTGCGGTCTCAGCATGTGCACTGGTGGGGCCGGGTATCGATGCTTGTTGAGAGGCAAGGAATGCAGAAATGCTGTGTTCCAACACCATCATCCTGGTTTCCCACTCAGAGGTTGCAGCCTTCGACACAGATGCCGGGGTGACCAGGTCGGGTGTCCGGGAGAAGAGGGAGTCCTCAAAGGGATGGGCCTCGGGGGTCCTAGATCCGTTGCTAGAGACTTTGACATCTGTCCTGGGTACCTTGGCCGACCACTCCCGCTCCGACTCTTCGGATCCCCTCCGTGGGCTGTGGGACTGTGTATGGGACTTGCCATGCATGTCTGTTTCCCAGGAAAAGGCCCTCAAGGATTTCTTCTTTTTCTTATGCTCTCACTCCAGGGAACCCTTGTTGGAGTGTCCGTTTGCCCACTCAGCCACCGTGGGGGCTTTACGCGACTACGAGGATCCGTGCGGGACCTTAGAGCTGACAGCTACCAGGGATACTGGGGCTGAATCTGACCTGTGGAAGATGTCATCCTGTTTCTGCCGGCGACTCTGGATGGCCTTAACGGACATATTTTTGCACAGGGAGCACGCCTCTGGGTCATGGTCAGCACCTAGACACCTGAAACAACAGTCATGTGTGTCGGTAAGGGACGTGTATAGAGCACCGATCACATTTCTTAAACCCAGTGGCCATTGGGACAAAAAGGGCCCCAACGAGGTCAAAGACCTTTGACGGAGCCAGCAGTTAGAAAAGGCATAAAATGCGCTGGATGAAAAAAACCTGAGTCCCAAGGTCAAGGCGATGGGGCTCGGAGATGGGAAAGGGACCAGTGCTAACCGGATGAAACACAGAAGTGCACAAGGAAATCAATTTTTTTCCGGGGAAGAGAGACAAACGTCTGTAGGGCTCCATGGAAAAAGGAAGACTGAGTAAGATGGCACACTTGGGCAGAAAGGGGGCCACGCATATGTGGTGGCATTTCCCAAAGACTTTCTTTGAAAGCTGGGGAAATGCTTTCATGAGGGCTCCGTTGGCGTCACCCATATGTGAGGACTGACTTCCTGCTTCTTCCTGGAGAAATGATATGATTGTAATTAGTATATTATGATTCTAAATTGCTTTGGGTTTATCAAAGTGAAGCAATTTATAAACTGAAATAAATAAAAAATTTTAATACCTCATCTTGGACATTAGACCTAGACATCCTATACTCATTTAGGCTGCATGTCAGTGGAAATGAAAACATTGGGCCTGATGCAAACCAATGCAGACCTGCAAACTTTGTCCATGCTGGTTAGCGTGATATTCAGCATTTACACGGATATCTGGTACCCGCAGATATGCACTGGGGCGTGTTGTGAGCGTTCCGGACAGAGTGGAGATAGCACCCATTGCTAAGTGGGCAGTGGTTCAATATTGCCACTGCCTGGTTAGCTTCTGGGCTGTGCAGCGACTCGAATATTCAATGTCACTGGCCAGATATGGCCCAGCATTGAATATTCAGGGTTAGTACTCAGCAGTGGTGGCTATGCGCTTTACAATTGCTAACTGCCGCCAAGGAATACTGGACTCATCATCCTTTCTGCATCATATCCCATGCCCACAAGACCACACAAATGTTTTATTCATTGAAAGGAACAAATGCAATAGGGCATTTGTTAAGCAGAATATTTAGAGGATACCTTGGAAAGTTTAAAGAAAAACAGAGGTCTTTCTATGGTAAAGCATCTTAGAAACACAGAAACATAGAAAAATGACAACAGAAAAAGACCACATGGCCTATCTAGTCTGTCCTTCCATATCAACAACTACAACAGTCCCCTTTTTTCCTTTAAAGATCCTCTGCATTTGTCCCATGCCTTTCTGAATTCAGATACTGTTCTCATCTCTACCACCTTCACTGGGAGATTATTCCACGGATCCACTACTCTTTCCGTAAAGAAATATTTCCGCATATCACTCCTGAATCTACCCCCTTTCACCCTCATCCCATGTCCCCTCATAGCAGAACTTGCTTTCAATCAAAAGAGGCTCTCCTCCTGTGCATTTATGCCACAGAGGTATTTAAACATCTCAATCATATCACCTCTATCCCGCCTTTCCTCTAAGGTGTACATAATAAGAACCTTAAGTCTGTCCTCATATGCTTTATAATGAAGACCACTAACCATTTTAGTAGCCACCCTCTGTACTGACTCCATCCTGTTTATATCCTTTTGAAGGTGCAGTCTCCAGAATTGAACACAATACTCCAAATGAGGTGGCACCAAAGACTTATACAGAGGCACTATCACCTCCTTTTTTCTGCTAGCCATTCCTCTCCGTATGCACCCAAGCATCCTTCTAGCTTTTGCTGTCGCCTTTTCTACCTGTTTAGCTACTTTAAGATCATCAAACACAACCACGCCTAGGTCCCACTCTTCTTTAGTGGACAAAATTATTTTACCCCCTATAATATATTTCTCCCTTGGATTGCTGCAGCCCAAATGCATGACCTTACATTTTTTAACATTAAATCCCAGCTGCCAAATTCTAGACCATTCTTCAAGCTTACCTAGATCCCTCCTCATGTTATCTACACCTTCCTGGGTGTCTACTCTATTGCAGATTTTGGTATCATCCGCAAAGAGGCAAACCTTTCCCAACAGCCCTTCCGCTATATATAAAAAAAGAAACTGTAAATCACTAACAAAGATGTTAAAAAGAATCGGACCAAAGACAGATCCCTGGGACACACCACTGGTAACTTCCTTCTCCTCAGAGTGAGCTCTATTTACCTGTACCCTTTGTCGCCTCCCACTCAAGCAATTTCTAACCCAAACAGTAACTTTAGGGTCCATCCCTAGGGTGCTCAGTTTGTTTATAAGTCGCCTGTGAGGAACAGTGTCAAAGGCTTTTCTGAAATCTAAATACACCACATCTAGGGCTCTCCCTCGGTCGAATTCCCTGGTCACCCAGTCAAAGAAATCAATCAGATCTGTCTGACAAGACCTGCCTCTGGTGAATCCATGCTGCCTCGGATCCTGTAATCTGCTGGACTCCAGAAACCTCACTATTTTCTCTTTCAGCAGCATTTCCATTAATTTACTCACCACCAAAGTTAAACTAACCAGCCTGTAGTTTTCAACCACATCCTTACTTCCGCTTTTGTGTAAAGGCACCACATGAGCCTCTCTCCAGTCCTTTGGTACCACTCCCGACTCCAACGAGGCATTGAAAAGGTCAGTCAGTGGAGCTGCTAGAAGGTCCCCAAGTTCCCTCAGTATTCTAGGGTGTATCCCATCCGGTCCCATAGCTTTGTCTACTTTAAGTTTAGCTAGTTTCTCACAAACACAGTCTTCTGAAAATTGTTCAAGATGCCCCTTGCTTCTGTTTGTTTGTGGGTGTTTTCTGAGGTCCTGTTCCTGGTTCTTCATCTGTGAACACAGAACAGAAATATTTGTTAAGCAATTCCGCTCATTCCTCATCAGCTTCTACATATTCCTCCCCTTCACCCTTGAGTCTGACAATACCACTTTTGCCCTTCCTCTTCTCACTAACATATCTGAAAAATGTCTTATCCCCCCATTTTATTGCATTGGCTATTTCCTCCTCTTTTTGAATCTTTGCTTTCCTGACTACTTTGCTAGCTTCTCCAAGTATTTCCAAATATAGATGCCTGTCTTGCCCTCTCTGTGATCTCTTGTATTTCATGAAGGCCTCCCTCATGTTCTTCACCTTTTCAGCTCTTCTTTCAAAAGCCATAGCAGTCTCCTTTTCCTTTTACCTTTATTTACCATTTTAACAAAAAGGTTGGTTGCCCTTAAAATATCCCCTTTCAGTTTTGCCCATTGTTTTTCTACATCCCCCAGCTGTTCCCATCCCGCTAATGACTCCCTGAGGTATGGCCCATTTTGGCAAAGTTAGTTTTCCTAAAGTCTAAGACCCTCGCTTTTGAGTGGATTCTAACAGCCCTAGTCCTAATACTAAACCACACCATCTGGTAATCACTGAATGCAAAATGATCTCCCATTATAGCACAGTTACTTACCTGTAACAGGTGATCTCTGGGAACAGCAGGAATAAGTCTTCACATATGGGTACATCGGTACCGACGGAGTCTGTGCGGGAACACTTCCCAGCGTCCAATCAGAACGCTTTTGGAAGCATCCCAACACGCCTGCATGCTGCCTTCCCGCCTTTCCCAACTGCCTCTCCTCAGTTAAGTTTTAAAGCTGAGGCAAAGAGAGAGAGAGAGAGCAAGGAAGGGAAAGATAGCGATAGAGAAATGCAACTCCTAGGGGAGGTGGGTGGGTTGTGAAGACTTATTCCTGCTATTCCCAGAGATCACCTGTTACAGGTAAGCAACTGTGCTATCTCCAGGAAGCAGGAATGAGTCTTCACATATGGGGACTCCCAAGCTGAGATGCCCAGAGGGAGTCCTAGCATGTTGCGAATCTAGAAAGAGCCATGCTACTCCTCAGAACCTCAGGCATCCTGGGGATGGAGGGTAGGAGTTGAATACAAAAAAGGTGCTGTGGAACAGCTGGACTAGAACAGGACTTCTATAGAGGAAGACCCTGTATACAGGGCATTTAGTAGTAAAATATTGTAATATGGGCCTCCCTTGTTGGCATTGCAAAATTCTACTGAGGTTCATATGGATCTGTTAGAAGAGCCAGTGAAAAACCTCAAGGAGTACCTCACTGAGAAGTTGAGGTCAGAACCCTTCAGGGTGAGAAAATAGCCCCAGGGGAAAACTGGGGTTGTATAAAGAGGTAGGGCTTCAGCGGAAGACGCAGAAGGTACTATTAGACAAAGCTTAAGCTGTTTTGGTCCAAGAACAGTACAATCCTAGGACCAAAAGAAAAACGAGTCTGACCCATCTGGACTGGCAATGGAATTAGTCCATGTAGGAGAGAAAGGGTATGGAGACCCCTGTATCTGATAAGAAAGTAAGGACAGACTTAGGAAGCGCTAAGCTTTAGATTAACTGAAGTTCCGCAATGTCTCTCCTAAATGGAGTCAATTAGGAAAGAAAAAGGTACATGGAGAGCTTCAGAGGTACCTAACCCTGAAAGGTTATGGTAAGGAAAAAGTTTGTTAATTACCACAGGAAGTGGTTATATGTGTAGAACCCTAAGTATGCTGGCACAGCATTGATAGGGGTAGTGCCCATCTGTCAGGATCATATGGGAATGTAGGGATATCTGAACTTAAACAGACAGACAGATAAGTATGTGGATACATATCTTCCTAAAAGATATATATAGATATATAGATATATTCCTAAATATATACACATATAGGGTATATATATATATATATATATATATATATATAGAGAGAGAGAGAGAGAGAGATGTATGGGCAGAAGATACACAGATTATGTATATATATATAATCTGTGTATATATATGAATATGTAGGCATATAGACACATTTCTCCAGGTATGTGGATGGAGAGATGCCTATAGAACTAGATCCCCCTAGGAATATGGGGAGAGAGAAAGATTCATCTAATAGCAAGAAGGGTGATATCTGCTTGAATAGATGCATAGAGAATCTTCTTTCCCTGGTTATGACTGACAGAGTCAGAGGAATGGATCCCTGACAAGAAGGAATCTAGATTCCTTTCAGAAATCAAGTTCTTGAATAACCAGGATGGCCTACGTGAAAAATGCAGAGGATAACTTCAGTCTGCAGGCAACAAGTCCAGATCTCTCCAGAACTGCAGTATGGTGATTGGATAGAGGGTGCCAGTGGAATAAGATACCATAGTGACCTGCCTATAAGGGCAAGATGGGTATCAGGCATCCTTGAGCTGCCACTGAAAGAAAACTCTCTCTGGCAAGAGTCCAAAGGAGATATGGGCCAAGCCAGGGAATTGGCCATTCTTTAGGTTTTCACGTGATGAAAGGCCTGTGTCTTATGTCTCAAAAGAGATTTTAGATGAGATGGTAAGGGTAGGAACACCTACCAGCCATGAGAACATGACTGGGGGAACCCCTCCTAACCATCTGGGGTTATCTGCTAGGCAGAATATTAATGCTCTCTAGCAAGGGCCCATAGTGCAAAGCTACTCTGTAGAGTTGCAGAGAGCATACTGCAGGTTGGTTAGAAGAAAAAACTGACTGTTTAAAGCCAGTGGGTAACTTAACTATTCTGCCAAGGACAAGGGGGCAAAGAATAGAAGTTAACCAACCAGTCTGTGATAATAGGGTTTCCAAACAAGGTTAATAACCTGTTTGGAGTTTAGCACTGAGGCTAGAAGGATTGCTAGTGGAGGGGAAACCCTGGTTGTGTGGTGAACAGAACCAGTGGCTTAACCACTAGGAATTGCTGTATCTGCAGCAACTACCAGAGCAGCGGAAGAACATTTCTTTTCCCCTCCTTTTTTCGATTGGGAAAAAGAAACAGACATGGTAGTACTTCCTATTGTCTGATGAGCTGCCCTAAAGTAATAGAGGGGGAGACAACTCTGGAAGGGAGAATCCCCCTGTGGAATAGGTAGAGGACCATAGGGGCTTATCAGTGTAAAAGAGCCACTCTTACAAACCAAATGTTGTAGTAAGAGGGAGGTAAGACAAAGTTGAAGGAGACTGACTATGCAGGAAGTCTCTGAAAGGTAAGACGATACATGCCAGTACAGGGAAAAAACTGTCTTATTGATAGTTGTCACTTCTCTTTTCCCCAAAGAGGAAGAGAAACCTGTTAGGTATGGGCATGATCATCATAAAGACTCTTAGAGTAAAAGAAAAGATGTCTCGTGAAGAGATATCAAGAAAAGGTTAGGATAAAATTAGTGCAGATACTTCAAGTGGAAAGAAGCAGACTGCCACTGTAACCACCAACCAAGAGAGGTAATGATCTATTTGAAACCCTGCGACTGCTGGGTTTGCTGACCCTGTTGAGGTTGTGGTTTCTTCAGACCAGGGCGATGTTTCCCCTGTTTGGGAACATCTGTATGATGGGCAGAAGATGGATAAAACTTTTTCCCCCTATGGGAAGAAAGTTTGGTAGGACATTTCCTACCAACTGGGAAAGAGGAAGGTGTAGAACAGCCTCTGGAAACAGGAATGTCAGTGGTTAACTGAGCAACTTGGAGTAAAGACTCCTTGTTAAAGAGATTTTCTCCAGTGCAAGGAGTATTTCCCAGTCTTTCTTGTGCCCATTTGTCCAAGTCTGAAACCTGGGGCCAGGCTTTACGTCGTGCCCCTATAGCTATAGCAGAAGTTCTGCTAACAGACTCAAAGGAGTCTAGGGAAGCACGAGTAAGGAACCTAGAGATATTTTGAGCATGACTAACCAGTAAGGAACAGTCTGCACTTTTGGGCTCTTGAAGAAAAGGAGTCAAAAACAGTAATTTCTTTGTGACCTCTTCAAGAGATAAACCCATATAGAAAATATATGAGAGAATTCTTGCTGAAAGCATGGATGCCTGGAAGGTTTGGCGTCCAAAGGCATCTAAAGTCTTAGACTCACGACCTGGCGGATAAGAAGAGTGCTTTTTAGTACTCTTCACCCGCCTCACTGCTGATTCTACAACAATGGAATGATGAGGAAGTTGAGTCCTTTGAAAACCTGGAGAGGGAGGCACCTGATATAGAAGATCAGTTACCCTAGAAGGTGGGGGGACCGTTAAAGGAGCTTCCCACATTCGTAGAAGGAGATCCTGCAAGGAATGATGCAAAGGAAGCATGATGTTCTCCTTTGCTCTCCCAGGAATATACAGGGATTCTGTATTCCCTTGTGTAGGATCCTGTCCCGGTATAGAAATGGCAAGTGATTTTGCCACATCCAGGAGAAAAGCTTGAAAAGAAAAATCCCCAGAGGGAAATCCTTTTGGACAGGCTAGATCTGTTGAAGAACTAGCATTGGCACCCAGGGATCTATCCAACTTTATAGGAATATAAGATCCTGAATGGTGGAGTATGGGATCCTTAGAGGATGGTTGCCGGTACCGTAGGAGGTCGGGACCAGCAACAGTCGGTAGCATATCGTCCATGCCAGGAATCGATTCCAGACTCGGTATCGAGGGAAGCGAGCCTGATGAAAGAAGCATGGAAGGTACCGACAACGATGGTAAAAAGGATACCGGTACCGACTCCGGTACCGTATCCAATACCGGTGGAAGAAGGCCAGACAGTGATGGCTCTAACGGTATCAAAAGAACCGTCGATGCCGAACATGGACCATCGGAACCGTGCCTTCGGTACCGTGTGGTGTCGGTACCAAGGCGAGTCGGTACCCAGTCCTCCAGACTGGAGATCGATTCCAGACTCAGCATTGAAGGAAGCGAGTCAATCGATGCACATCTGGAGGGTACCGACGTCGGTACTAGTACCGGTACCGGGATCAATACCGATACTGGAAGATCGGTCTGCAGCGTATCCAACGGGCCCGTAGGTACCGAGGACGCCAGACTACGATCCTTGGTGAGCAATGTTTCATCCAACACCATTGCCAATGCCGGGGTATCGGTACCGCTCGAAGCAGATGCCACCACCGAGCATGGCTCAGGAATGTTCTGTGAGGGGTGAACCTCAGGAACAACCTGAAACCCCACACAGGCTTTGGAGGCTGAAGACTCCCACCGGGGTTTTAAAGCCAGTGTGTTTGAGGGCAAGGCCAGAGGCATCTCTATGCTGTGCATGAGATCTACCACTCGAGGACTGGCTAGTCTTAAAAGACTGTTTTTGGGTTACCTGATCCCGTGTAGAAGAAGAGGTGGTCGGTGCCCTGAAGCTGGATGGGGACCGCGTATCGAGGGGTACCCGATGCTGAAGACTTCTTCCCACAATACTATTGCAGGAGGGACACTCCGGAGGAAAATGGTCAGGATCCAAGCAGGATAGACACCAATTATGAGTGTCTAAAATACGTTTTTTACCGCCACAGTTTGAACATTTCTTAGGAATAGTGGCTGGTGTTTCCATGAGGAAAAAAGGGGTAGGCCTAGAAGGCCGGAAAAACCCCGTCAGGCATTAAGAGGGAAAAAGTTATTCCCTAACAGGAATAAATTGAAGAAAAAAAGAAAAGAAACACTGGCGGTACCGGTGGCGTCGGGGAAGGCAGCCGCGACCACAAGAAAACTAAAAAATAAAAGAAGAATTTTCTGCGGTGACAGAAGGACGTCCTGTCGGCTCCATGGAAAAACGAAAACGGAGGAGAGGCAGTTGGGAAAGGCAGGAAGGCAGCACGCAGGCATGTTGGAATGCTTCCAAAAGCGTTCTGATTGGACGCTGGGAAGCGTTCCCGCACAGACTCCATCGGTACCGACGTACCCATATGTGAAGACTCATTCCTGCTTGTTCCTGGAGATAACATCATTATAACATTATAAGCACCAAGTCCAGTATGGCCCCTTCACGTGTGGGGTCTGTTACCAATTGCCTGAATAGTTCTCCCTGTAGAGAATCCATGATCTCCTTACTTCTAGATGATACTGCAGCAGGAATGTGCCAATCAACATCTGGCATATTGAAATCCCTTATCAATAGCACTTACCCTTTCCTAGCAATACTACATATGTCTGCCATTAACTCTCTGTCCACCTCTTCCTCTTGTGAGGGAGGTCTGTATATCATGCCAATGTAAACAGATTTCTCTTTCCTTCTTTCTAGTTTAACCCACAGTGCCTCCTCTCTCCCTTTTAAGCTCTGTAATTCCAAAGCTTTATTATTTTTTACATACAGTGCCACTCCTCCTCCCCTTCTTCCTACCCTCCTCACCTCCTACAGCTTACTGAAAAGGAACAAAAACTTCAAATAAACTCTGCTGCCTCCTACTGGTTCATGGGAGTTACAATGTACTTCATCAGTGAAGCAGAACCCTCATGTAACCTTCCATTGCTTCCAAATTGAAAAATTATATTTTACATAGACACAGATATGTTAAGAGACTTTTTTCCCAAAGAAGTAAATAGAAAAAAAACTTTAAAAAATTCACATTTAATGTTTAACATATTTAAGTTTTGGGTGGGCTAGCCTTTTCCAACTTCTAGTTTTCCTGCCTACCCAAAATGTATTCAATTTCTAGTGTCTATTATCTTAATAAAGACTGCAGCGACAGCACTAAGAGTAAGAGCAGAGGGCTGAGAACTAGAGAAGCTAGTTTCAAATCCACTGCTGCTCCTTGTGATCTCTGGCAAATCGCTTAATCCTTCATTACTTCAGGCACAAACGTACTACTACTACTATTAATCGTTTATATAGTGCTACAAGGCATACGCAGTGCTGTATACACCTGGGAGACCGTTTCTGCTTAGTAGAGCTTACAGTCTAAGCAAGACAGACACACAATATGGAGAGGCAGGAAGGCAGTTTTAATGTGTGAAATTTTAGGCACATATTTGACAACATGATTTTCAAACAAAAGAGACCTGATTAAACTGGGTTTGAATATCAGGTTGTTAGGAGGCTAAATACACATGTATAATTTTACCAGTTGCAAAAATGGAGCCTAAACTTATGTAAATGGCATACAGGGTCATCCCATTGGGACGTCCATCCCTGCTATTCGTGTCCCCTCCAAATCCCGTCTAATTTCCCTGCACATTATACGGGGAAGTTAGATGGGGGAGGGGAAGGGGCGGATCAGGGGCGGCATTAGGGCGGGCGGTGGGTGGTCATCGACCCTGGACATACAGAGCCAATTCCAATGTTGGCCCTGTACATCTGGGGCTGACAGCTTGAATGGGGAGCTTATTCCATCTTGGAAGTAGAATAAGTTACCCGATCCGTAGAAGGATGGTAGGCCCGTGGCTCCGAATGGGCAGGAAGGGACAGAGGACGATCCCCGTAGCTCGATCCTGGCCTTGGGAGGCCAGATCGGGTGTCGTGCTGCGGGGAATCCACATTTTCAGCCGGCAGCCAGAGATCGCAGCTTTTCAATGGAGCCGCAGTGCCATGACAACCGGACACCATGGCTCCGTGGGCTCCATTAAAAAGCCCTGACTGAGCTAACTAGGCAAGGCATGTGTACATGAAGGCTGGACTGAACTGGGGTCCCAGCCTGCACACGATTCTGATCCCTCGGGGCTAGATGTGCCCCACGGGATCAGAATCCTGGCTAACTCTGTGCATCCGGTTCCAATCAGGCGCACAGGGCCAGACCCCCATGTCAGAATCGGACCCATTATGTTTAAATGCATAATTTTAAATATTTAAGTTACATGACTAAAGTCTTAACAGGAGCCCTGGAATTGTAGGTAGCAAAGTATATGCATGTAAGTTCTTTTGAGTAGGAACTGGTCTTCCATGTGTATATGCACAGCACTGCATACACCCCGTAGTGCTATACAAATGGTAAGTAGTAGTAGTGATAGCAGTAGAAGTTACAAATTTATGTACATATGTCTGAGGTTTAAATCAAATTAAGCCCATAGAACAAATGACATATGAATGCAAGTCCTTATTGTACATGCATAATCTCCAACCACAATTTTGAAAATTGAACTCAATATTTAACAGGATTATGGTGACACTCTACTTAACAGGTAATGTCCTATCCATAAGTTTTGCTAGACCAGTCCAGACAAGTGGGTTGTGTTCCCCTACCAGCAGATCGGTAACAACAAAGTGTCAACGAAAAGCCCAGGTTTCAATGACATCACTCCCATGCCTCCATACACCTTAGCCACCAGAGGTCTCTTCAGTATCCGCCCTAAAGCATATGGGAGAACATGGCAAGCCTCACACAACCTCAACATGGGCAACAATGGGCAATCAAACAGTAGAGAACTATGTACAGGAAAGCACAAAGAGAAGGCTGATCGCAGAAGATGAACCTGCAGAGCCGAATATATAAATCATAGCGGACCTAAAGTTACCACTGCAGAAGAACAGAGCAAACAAGGTTCCAGGGGCCAACAGATACATCGAGGCAATAGCTTCCTTAATCCAATGCCCCAAAGTCAACTTAGTTCCTACATCACCTTTGTGCGGACCAGCAAACAGCACAAAATGATGATCGGAATTATGAAAGGAATTCATAACCTTCAAGTACTGGAGAAGCACTCTCTGGACATCCACAAGGCAAAGATCCTTATCCTTTTCTCAACAATCCTTAGAGAAGGAAAGCAGGCAAATAACCTGGTTCACATGAACGGAGAAAGCACCTTAGGCATAAAGGAAGGCACAGGCCAAATGGAAATGGCCTCCTTTGAAAAGACAGATAAGGATTTCGGCAAGACAGAGCTTGCAGCTCGGAAATTCATCTTGTGAAACAAATTATGACCAAGAAGACCGTCATGAGTGTCAAATCCTTCAAAGTAGCATGCTTCAACTGCTGAAAGGGCACGAATCAGTACCCTGGGAACCAGACACAGATCCCAGGAAGGGATCACAGACCAGAGGGGAGGACGCAGATGCCGAATCCCCTAGAGAAAGCACAAGACATCCAGGTGCAAGGCTAGAGACTTACCAGCCACCAGACCTTGGAAACAGGCCAAATCTGCCACCTGAAAACTGAGGAAGCTAAGGAAAAGACCATTCTCCATGTCATCCTGTTGAAAAGCCAGCAGAGATGGCACCTTGAAAGACTAGAGGGCATGCAATGAAGCTACAGGGTAACCTATTTAAGACTGATAAGATAAAATATTTTTTTCACTCAACGTGTGGTCAAACTCTGGAGTTTGCTACCGGAGGATGTGGTAAGAGCTGTTGGTGTGGCTGGGTTTGAAGGAGGTTTGGACAAGTTCCTGGAGGAAAGGTCCATAAACCATTATTAAAGGGGACCTAGAATATCCACTGCTTGACCCAATACAAGCATTGTGGAACCTGTGTCTTTTGGGGAAACTGCTAGATACTTCTGACCTACATTGGCCACTGCTGGAAACAGGATACTGGGTTTGATGGACCTTGGTCTCACCCAGTATGGCATATCTTATGTTCTTATGTTCTTAACTGCCAAATGCCACACCATCACTCATAGAGGCACCAGACCCGCACATATGCTAGCTTGGTATACCTCCTCCAGGCTCTGAGCAGAGTGGAGAACACCTCTGAAGAGTAGCCCTTACATGTTAGACATCTCCTTTTAAGACCCAAGCCGTAAGCAAGAAGGGAACCAGGTCACCCAGGAGGATGTGTTCCTGCTGCAATAGGCCCTGAGACAGAGGCAACCGAAGAGGTGGTGCTTGCAAGAGCCACATCAAGTCTCCAAATCACGCTCTCCTCAGCCAATCCAGCACCACCATAACAATCCTGACCAGATGGCATTCTATATGTGGAATCACATGTCCCACCAGGGGCTACAGAGGAAATAGCTACAGCAGATGCTGACTTGGCCAAGGTTGGGCCAGAGCATCGAGGCCCTTGGACCCTGTCTCCATGTGGCAACTGAAGAAGCAGCAAACTTTGGCATTGGAGTTGGTCACCATCAGATCCATTTCGGGGCAACCCCAGAGGCGTACAATCAACTGAAATGCCTCCTAACTCAACTCCCACTCTCCAGCATCCAGAGAATGAAGGCTGAGGAAATCCACTTCCACTGTCCACCCCAGCAATGTGCTGAGCAAACAAGGCTAGGAGGTTCTTCTCCATCCAGGTAAACAGGCCAGCCATCCCAAGATCTAACCCGGAACTCCTCGTGCCGCCTTGCCAATTGATATAAGCCACAGCTGTAGTGTTGTCTGAAAACACTTGAACCATACGGCCCTCAACCAGGGGCCAGAAACACAGAAGAGACAATCTGATGGCTCCTGCCTCGAGGTGGTTGATGGACCATACCGCTCCCCTGTGGTTCCAAAGGCCCTGGGATGTTCGGTCTTAGCAATGGGCTGCCCATCCCAAGAAACTGGCATTCATTGCCAGAAGGATCCATGAGTAACTGTCCAGCGGCATGTCCTTCCTTAAAAGACTGGGCTGCTGCCCCCATGGCAGGCTGGCCTTCGTCATCATTGGGAGTGGGAGCCCGAGCTCGAACTTCTGATGAAGATCAACCCAGACTCTGGGAGTCTGCTGCAAACAGAATAGTGCTAGGCAATCTAACAGTTTTCAATTTCTCCAATGGCAGAAAGACTCCGCAAACTCAAGTATTGAAAACGTGCTCACAGGAACTCCAGGAACCAGGAATGCAACAACTGGCTCTTCCCCAATGATCACCCAGCTGAGGCTCATCATAAAGCATACCACTCAGGGAGCTACCCAAAAGTCTCTGAAGGAGAATGGGCTCGGATGAGCCAATAGTCCAGATGTGGGTGCACACAAATCCCTTTGCACTGCGGCACCACAGACAGCATTGCCATGACCATGGAGCACATCCTTCGAGCAGTAGAGAGTCTGAATGGAAGGGCAGTGTATTGAAGGTGAGGCCAAGCATGGCAAAACACAGATAATTGCTGATCCCCCAGATCAGAATATGAAAATACATCTCGGCCAAAACCAGAGATGCACACTGCTTGAATCCTGGATTGCAAAGTTTCCATCCAGAAATGCATAATGCGTAAGCACTTGTTGACACACTTGAGATCCAGAATAGGCCGGAATTTTCCTTCTGTGCCGGCCACCACAAAAACAGATGGAATACCTGCCCCCGCCCTGATCGTTCAAGGAAAATGGGCACCACTGCCTTCAGGTGAGGCAACTTGTCCAAGGTGATCTGCACAGCGATCTTGTTGTTCATAGACCCACAAGGAGAGAAGATGCAAGCATCTGGGATTGGCAGCTAGAATCATAATGAAGTCTCAAACATTTGAACACAACACCTATACTAGCTAAATTACACTGGCTACCAATACAATGCAGGATAAACTATAAGACTATTATAACTGCCTTCAAGGCATTAAATAACATGGTTCCACCAACACTAAGTAACCTTATTACTAAGGACTCTAATAAAATAGTACACAGGAAAGGCTATACAAACAAAATAATAACCCCGAAAGACTTCACAAAAGCTAAAAAGATAACCAACAAAAAGGCATTCTCCCATGCAGCACCCACCCTATGGAACTCCCTTCCTGAGGAAATTAGAGCAGTAACAGAAATTAAGGAACTCAGAAAGAAGCTAAAAACCCACCTTTTTACATCACACTTTGATCCCATGACATACTCCTTCTCCCAAAATGAAAAAGGATAACTAATAACAACTCAGATCCCTAACTGAAAGTCACTAAAACAAGCATCTAAAATTAGAAAACGAACAACAAATGTCAACGAAGGCCCCTACCAAGAAAGATATAAAATAGCTTTAACTTAAATTTCCCACTCCCCTTTATTCCGGCATTCTTTACCCCTTTCTGGCAATTTCTCATCCTAACTTATCACAATTAGTCCATCTAACACTAGGTGATTTACATAGCATAAACATTATATTCTGTATATAGTTGTTATTTAGTTTATTGTTTAGTTTTTCGTTATTGTACTTAGATCTCAGTTTCAAATATAACTTAATACGTTTTGTTTAAGGCTCAGGCCTATTGTACATAGTTCAATGATGTTGCATGTAAAAACACAGATCTTTGATCTGTCCCTTAACTTGTTTTTTGTAAACCGCACCTGATCATTGGGAAAGTGCGGTATATAAGTGATTGTTAAATAAAATTGGCACGTTCCATTCCAGGACATAGCTGTACTAAATAAGGATTAGCACCAGGTGATCGTTGGTGACCCAGGCCCATTCCTGAAGAAGAGGGTGAAGCCTGACCTCAACTGGAGGGACCAGGGCATGGACCCAAAGCCTTCATTGTACAGCCTTGGAGGATCCTCTTCTGGACAGGACCAGGTTCTGGGGCCCAAGCAATCCATGAAAGGACTCAGAATGAGCTCAAAGTCCATAAGCAGAGGGGAAGAAAGGCTTTCAAGGCCGGTAGCAATGGGGGTCCCAAGAACCCCAGAGTCCAACCAGCACGCAAGCAAGGAGAGGGAGGAGGCAGACAGAAAAGGGGCTAATCCAGACCCCATGAAACTGTCTTCTGGAAGGCGATAAGATTTCATCTCGCCAAGGTCCTTCACCAGCTTCTCCAAATTGCACCCAACAGAAGCATCCCTCTACAACCATATGGGCAACCGAGCCTTGGAAGATGAGTCCACTGCCCCATGTCCGAGCCAAACCAACTTCATGTCACCATCGACAGGACACAATCCCTGGTAGCTAGATGTACCAGGCCATATATGGCATTAGAAAGGAAGGCTGTAGCCAACTCCTAAAAAGGGGCAGAATCATTCGGTGGAAGAGACTAAATCCACAGGAGCAGTACTGAATTCATTTTGAGTCCTAGAGAGGACAAATGCAAAAGGTTATTGAAGAAGCGTGGGTACTAATGCTTCAAAGGGATTGTGATTATTTTGAGAGCACCATGAAGTGTATCTACGCTATTTGAAAGAGTATGTCCTCCTGGTGGAGGGCTTTTTGGAAGAAAGGAGGACATCTTTCACAGCAATTGATAGTGGTAGATGTTGAAACATCATGCACTCAGCATCCATGCTATCAGTCGGAGAGACTGCAGATTGGGATGCAGGACTGTTCCGTTGTCCTGTGACAGAAGACCAGGCTTGGATCCCAATGGAATCGGAGGAGTCTATGTCAGCCGAAGCAGGAGGGGAAACCAAGGCTGATGTGGCCAGCAAGTGGCTATAAGGATCATAGATCCCTTGTCTGCTTGGAGTTTGAGGAGGGTCTTCGGGATCAGGGGTATGGGCGGAAATGCATAAAACAGTCCCTGTCCCCAGTGAATCAGGAAGGCATCTGATGCCAGACTGAATTTGGATGGTATCCTGGAGCAGAACTGCAGAAGTTGAGAGTTCTGTGGAGTGGCAAAAAGATCTATGACTGGGGTTCCCCAGGCTTGGAAGATGTGCCACTGTCTTGGAATCTAGGGTCCACTCATGTGGCTGTAAGATGCAACTCAGTTTGTCCGCCAAGTGATTGATCGCTCCTGGAATATAAAATGCACAGAGGTGAATGTGGTAGAGAAAGCACAGTTACTTACCTGTAACAGCTGATCTCTGGGAACAGCAGGAATAAGTCTTCACATATGGGTATCGTCGGTACCGACGGAGCCTGCACGGGAACGCTCCCCAGCGTCCAGAAAGAAAGCTTTTGAGAGCATCCCACAGCGCCTGCGCGCTGCCTTCCCACCCTTCCTAACCGCCTCTCTGCAGTTCGAGTTTTAAGCTGAGACAAAGAGAGAGAGAGGAAAGGAAAGATAGAGAGATACAACTCCTAGGGGAGGTGGGTGGGTTGTGAAGACTTATTCCTGCTGTTCCCAGAGATCACCTGTTACAGGTAAGTAACTGTGCTATCTCCAGGAACAAGCAGGAATGAGTCTTCACATATGGGGACTCCCCAACTAGAGATGCCAGGGAGATCTCCAAGGTTGTGAGTCCCTGAGAAGGGCTCTACCTCCCCCCCATGGATCTCGGGCATCCAACCAGGGATGGGGGGTAGGAGTTGATTAGGTATGGAACAGGTGTTTGAGAACAGCCTGACCAAACAAGGCATCCCGGCGTGAGTCCTTGTCCAAGCAGTAATGGGCTGTAAAGGTATGAACCGAGGCCCAGGTGGCCGCTCGACAGATTTGGTCGATGGACACAGAGTTTAGATGAGCCATAGAGGCTGCCATGGCCCTCACATTGTGAGCTGTGACATGGCCCTCCAGAGAAAGGTTCTTACTCTGGTAGGCGAAGGAAATACACTGAGCAATCCAATTGGACAGAGGTCTCTTAGAGACTGGAAGTCCTAAATGAGAGGGATCAAAAGCAACAAATAGTTGAGAGGACTTTCTATGTTTGTGTCCTTTGTAAGTAAAAAGCCAGTGCTCTCTTACAATCCAGGGTATGAAGATTCCTCTCTGCACTTGATGCATGAGGTCCTGGAAAAAAGACAGGTAAATACACCTCCTGGTTCAGATGAAAAGGTGAGACCACTTTAGGCATAAAGTGTGGATTAGTCCTGAGGACTACCTTGTCATGATGGAACCTTGTATAAGGAGGATTAGCCACCAAGGCTTGCAGCTCACTGATACGGCGAGCTGAGGTGACTGCAATGAGAAAAATAACCTTCCAGGAAAGAAATTTCAAGGAGTTAGTAGCTAAGGGTTCAAAGGGTGGCTTCATAAGCTGGCCAAGAACCAAATTCAAATCCCATGCCACTGGAGGTGGTCTAATGGGAGGTACAGTTAAAAGAAGGCCTCTCATGAATCTTGCAATAAGAGGATGAGAGGAAATAGGATGTCCATTGAGAGGCTTAAGGGATGCTGCAATAGCACTCAAATGGACTCTTACTGAATTCGTTTTAAGGCCTGCATGGGATAAATGCAGCAAATACTCTAGTAAAGAATTCAGAGGTATTGCAAGAGGGTTAAGACCCTTCTTTGCACACCAAATGGTAAACCTTTTCCATTTAAAAGCATAGGAATGTCTAGTGGAAGGCTTTCTGGAAGCATGAAGGATATCCTTCACCTGCTGAGAAAGATGCAAATCTTGAAGGTCTAGGCCTTCAGCAACCAGGTTCTGAGATGAAGAGACTGGGGATTTGGGTGCCACGACGTTCCCTCCTCCTGGGACAGGAGGTCTGGAGCAGATCCCAAGTCCAGGGAGGGAGCTTGAGAGAGATGAAATAGTAGAGGGTACCACACTTGGCGTGGCCAACGTGGAGCTATGAGGATCATAGACCCCTTGTCTCTCTGAAGCTTGAACAGTGTCTTGGAAATTAGGGGAATGGGTGGAAAGGCATTGAGAAAGTCTAGCCCCCAGTGGAGAAGGAAGGAATCCCTGGCCTGAACTCCCTGACACGGAATCCTGGAACAGAACCGGGGAAGTTTGGCATTCCACAGACTTGCAAAGAGGTCTATGTCCGGGGTTCCCCAAATTCGAAAGATCCTGGCTATCTAGTCCCCATGGAGGGACCATTCGTGTGGAAGCAGAACTCGACTGAGTCTGTCTGCCCAAGAGTTTTGAACCCCTGGAAGATACACTGCCATGAGATGAATTTGATGCTCTCTGACGAAGGCCCACAATCTCAAAGCTTCGTTGCAAAGCAACAGAGAGCCAGTCCCGCCCTGCTTGTTCATGTAGAACATGGCTACTTGGTTGTCCGTATGGATGAGGACTGTCTTGTAGCTGAGCAGGGTGTGGAAGACTCTCAGAGCTAGAAGAATTGCTCTGAGCTCTAAGAGGTTGATATGCAGAGATGTCTCCTGTGGAGACCAGATGCCCTGGGTGGAGAGATCTTGTAGATGAGCTCCCCAACCCTTTGGGGAGGCATCTGTTGTAAGGGTTGCTTGGGGTAGTAACTGTTGAAAGGGGGACCCCAGCAACAGATTCTGAGTGGACTTCCACCACTGGAGGGACCAAAAGAGGCGACTGGAGGTTGCTATTTTGTCTGACAGGCAACCTGATGCCTGGGTCTGTTGGGTGGACAGAGTCCACTGAGCTGCCCTCATGTGAAGGCGAGCGTAGGGAACCACATGCACGGTGGATGCCATGTGGCCTAACAGTTGTAACATCTCTCGAGCAGTTAAATGGGACTTTAACTGATTTTGAGAGGCTAACTGCACCAAGCGTAGGCAACGGGCCTGGGGAAGAAAGGCCCTTGCAGTTGTGGTATCCAGCAAGGCCCCTATGAACTCCAATGACTGAGTAGGGGTGAGTTGTGATATTGGGATGTTTATTACAAGTCCCAGATACTGAAGAACATGCCTTGTGCAGGCTAGGAAAGCCTGGGCCTCTGACTGGGATGGAGCTCGGATGAGCCAGTCGTCCAGATATGGGAATACAAATATTCCTAGAGTGCGTAGAAATGCAGCTACTACTGCCATGCATTTTGTGAACACTCTTGGAGCAGAGGCCAGACCGAAAGGAAGCACTCTGTATTGGTAGTGCTTTCCCTGATAAAGGAACCGAAGGAACCTTCTGTGTGTTGGATGGATGAGGACATGGGTGTACGCATCCTTGAGATCTAGAGAACAAAGCCAATCCTGACTCTGAAGGTATGGAAGGAGAGCACCGAGAGAAATCATCTTGAATTTCTCCTTGCATAGAAACTTGTTTAATTCTCTGAGATCTAATATGGGTCTGTAGCCCCCTCTTTTCTTTGGGATAAGAAAATAGGGGGAGTAGAACCCTGAACCCTGTTGAAGAAGGGGTACTTCTTCTATTGCCCTTTGGGCAAGAAGGGTAGCAATCTCCTGACCCAGAAGGTCGAGGAGAGATGTTGGAGAATTGAACTGTCTCACCATGGTGTGAGGAGGAAGGTTTAAGAAATGAAGTTTGTACCCCTCCCTTATGATGGAGAGGGTCCATTGCTCTGCTGTGATTTGTTCCCATCTGGGAGCAAAATGAGCTAACCTTCCTGGAATGGTGAGAGGCTCTGGTTCTTCTAGAGCCAGAAAGGCTAAGTTCTCTAGTTGTAAGTCAAAGGCCCTGAGGAGGCTGAGGCTGTTGGGCCGTAGCAGTCCTTGCAGCCTTAGGCTTGGCTTGTTTAGGTTGTTGCTGACGCTTTGCAGCAAAACGACCTGCAGAAGATGCCTGGTGACCATAACCAGGATAATATTTCCCTTTTTTGGGAAAGAAAGCCTTTTTCAATAACCTTTTTCTAGCAGGAGCAGAAGTAGACTTTGAAAGTCTATCTAAGGCAGAATTTTCAGCATCCATCTGAGTGGCCTTTGCTCGCCAATCCTTGCCAAAAAGGTTTTCACCTGTACAAGGAAGATTTCCTAATCCATCCTGGACCTAGGGTTCCAAATAAGAAGCTTGTAACCAAGCAAGTCTGCGTGCACCTATGGCAATAGCCAAGGCTCTGCTGGCACACTAAAAAGAGTCAAAGGTTGCACGGTTAGAAAATTTGGAAATATCCTGGGCATGTTTAAGCCAGGTGAGAAACTCCTCCCTTTTATCTTCTGAGATAAAAGGAGATAAAGTTAGCAGATGATCTGTAACTTCCTTTAGAAACATCCCCATATAGAGACTATAGGAGTTGATTCTGGCAGTAAGCATATTGGCCTGGAAAATTCTCCTGCCAAAAGCATCCAAGGTTCTGCATTCTCTTCCTGGAGGATTAGATGAGTGTCTTTTTGCACTCTTTATCTTTTTCATAGCAGATTCCACCACAATAGAGTGGTGAGGAAGCTGAGTCTTATGAAAGCCAGGACAAGGAGGAACACGGTACATGGTGTCCAACCTGCGAGAATGAGGGGAAGTAGTAAGAGGTCTCCCATATGCCCAACATGTGATCATAAAGGATCTCATGAATTGGTAAAGTAGCTGCCTCTTTAGGAGCCTTAGGATATTGTAAAATATCTAATTTCTTGGCTCTAGGCTCTGCTTCAAGGGCTACTGAAATAGAGAGGCCCTTTGCCACTTCCCTAATGAAGTCTTGAAAAGACAAGTCTTCTGGAGGAGACATTCTTCTTTTTGGAGAAGAGGGCTCCTGAGGAAGGAGTACCGATGCTTCGACAGAAGCCTCTGATTCATCAGAGTCTTCGGAGGAATCGAAGTATCGCCTGTCTGGATGCTCCTGCAGAGCCCGATACGCGTACCGAGTGGTATCGACATCGGGAGTGATCGGTACCGATTTGGTACCGATGGGCATCACAGGACAGGGTACCGCTGTAGTCGACACCAAAGCCGATGTCGATGCAATCGGTACCAGCATCGGAACCGATATCTGTGCCGATGCCGGAACCGGTACCGACAACGGAGTTTGTTGCGGTACCGGAGGCGTCGCAGCTTGTATGAATGCCATGATGGCACGCTGCATGGTCAGAATATTCTGATCCATCGACGCAACCAATATCTGGATGTCGGTACCAGTGGAAACCACCGGTACCCCAGAACATGGCAACAGGTGATCGGTCGAGGCCACGCCATCGATGTCAACCTGTGACCCCATAGATGAAGCTTTGGAAGCCGGAGCTTCCCGCCGGGGTAATTTTGCCGGTGCAGGATCCTCGAGAGCAAGCCCGGAGGCATCTCGATACTTAGAGGGAGATCTACCCTTCGAGGACCGGCTGGACTTATGTTTGGTTACCTGAGATCCATGGGAGGAAGAAGCAGCCCTGGAAGATGTCGATACCACCGAAGCTGCATCAGAGGGAAACAGGGTACTGAGCTTTGCCGCTCGATTCTGTCGACCTCTTTTAGACATCATGGAACAGGACTCACAATCAGTGATGAAGTGGTCAGGACCCAAACATTTTAGACACCAGTCATGGGTGTCGGTGATAGAAAGAGTACCGCTGAACTTTGTGCACTTTTTAAACCCGGAGGCAGGCTTTTCCATAAGGAAAATTCTTCTAGGCCTAAGGCCCAAAAGGAAAAAATTTGCACAGAAGTGGGGAACGGTAGTTTTTGGGTTTTTTTAAAGAAGAAAAGACCGGTGGTACCGGTCCGACGTCGAAGGCGGCAGACAGGCGACCAAAGAAAGAAAGAAAAATAAAGAACTTCTTCAGCGGTGACAGGAACATGACCTGCTGGCTCCGCGGAAAAGAAGAACTGGAGAGAGGCGGTTAGGAAAGGCGGGAAGGCAGCGCGCAGGCGCTGTGGGATGCTCCCAAAAGCTTTCTTTCTGGACGCTGGGGAGCGTTCCCGCACAGGCTCCTTCGGTACCGACGATACCCATATGTGAAGACTCATTCCTGCTTGTTCCTGGAGATTAGCGAAGTTCAATAGGCGGTAGACTTCCTCGCAAAGAGTAAGAAAACCCATCTCCCTTTATTTGTTTACGTAAGACACTGCCTCCTGATTGACTGTCCTGACCAGGATCTGGCTGTTGTAGAGGTGGTGCTGGAAAGCTCAGAGGGCATTCGTGATTGCTCAAAGCTCTTAGAGAATGATTTGTTGAGTTGATTCCTGGGCTGTCCACAGTCCTTGGATGGAGACAGAATCTAGATGGGCTCCCCAAATGATCTTGGATGAATCTGTAGTCAGAGTATGTAGAGGTTGGGGCATCCGAAAAGGTGACCCTTCGAGAAGATTTGTTGAGGTGCACCACCAGAGGAGTGATTCGGCCAGAGAGCGTGTTACTTAAACAATATCCCATAGATTCCCTGGGGCTTGGGTCCACTGGGTGAGAGGGTCCATTGTGTTAGTCGCATGTGCAGTCTCACATAAGGTACTACTTGTACTGTGAATGACATGTGGCCTCAGAGGCACAGGAAGGCTCAAGCCGTTGTTGCAGTCTGCTGTTGGTGTATGTGGATGGCTAGGTCCACCAACTTGTTCATGCAGTCCATAGAAAGGAAGGCTCTGGATTGTTGAGTGTCCAGTACGGCACCTATGAACGCTAATCTTTGGGATGGAGTGAGCTGGGACTTTGGGAAGTTTATTACAAATTCCAGATGTTGCAACAGTGCAAGAGTTTGCTGAAGAGATGAGCAGAGTTCTCCAGGAGAGTCTGCCTTTATTAGCCAGTCATCTAAGTAAGGGAAGACGAAGACTTTGCTGTCTCGAAGATATGCTACCACTACGGCCATGCACTTTGTGAAGACTCTTGGTGCAGATGCAAGGCCGAAGGGAAGGTCCCTGGCATTGATAATGGGTGCCCTAAGAGGTGAAGCGAAGATACTGCCTGTAGTCTGGGTGAATCAGAATGTGAGTGTAGGCCTCCTGGAGGTCTAGGGAACAGAGCCAGTCATGTTCCTGTAGGTAGGGAAGGAGGGTTCTCAGAGAGATCATTTTGAATTTCTCCTTGATGATGAATTTGTTTAGCTCTCTGAGGTCAAGAATGGGCCTGTATCCCCCTGATTTCTTTGGAATGAGGAAGTAAGGGAAGTATAAGACTTTTAGCAGTTGTTTTTGAGGAACTGCGTCTATGGCTCCTTGGGAAAGGAGATTGTTGACTTCCTGCTTGAGCAGGGTGTCGAGGGGAGGTTGGGTGGGGAAATTCCCCCTGCAGTGATGAGAGGGAAGTTTCTGAAAGTTTAACTGGTAACCCTTCTGAACTATGGGCAGGGTCCACTGTTCTGTGGTGATGGAGTGCCATCGATGTGAAAAATGGCAGTGTCTCCCTGGAATGGTAGTGGGTTCCTGAATGTGTATGGTCGGACTGGCTGTGCTCCCTAGATGGGAGTCAAAAACTGGGTGTTGCCGGAGCCTGGGTGGCTGTCTGAGGTTTAGATATCCTGGGCTTTTTTGCTTGCTTAGGACCCTATTGATTTTGCCAGGAATGTAAGCAGGCTGATAACAGGAGGGGTAGAACCTCCTCTTCTTTGGATAGAAGGGCCTTTTAGCTGCTGTCTTCTTCTTTGTTTGGTCAGCAGTCTTCCTAGAGAGCCTTTTCAGTGTTGGGTTATCCGTTTCCAGCTCTCCAGCTTTCTCCCTCCAGTTTTTACTGAAGAGGTTCTCTCCTGTACAGGGGATATTGCCAAGCTTGTCTTGGACCCATTTTCCAGGTCTGATGCTTGGAGTCATGATAACCAGTGTGCACTGATGGCAATAGATGAAGCTCTACTAGTGGATTTGAAAGCATCGAATGCTGCACTGTTTACAAATTTTGACATGTTTTGGCTGTGTGCAAGTACAGCTTGAAAAGCAGGTCTCTTTTTCCTCAGGAAGGAAACCGTCCCACTCCTTATTAAGTTCTTTGAGGAACATTCCCATATAGAGAATGTAAGAGTTGATTCTGCTGGCTAGCATCGAAGCTTGAAAGGATCGGCGGGCAAAGGAATCGAAACTCCTGGATTCTCTTCCTGGAGGTATGGAAGAATAGTTTTTGCTACTGTTGATGTGATGCATTCCCGATTCAACCACCATAGAGAGGTGAGGAACTTGTGGTTTCTGAAAACCAGGACACTCCAGTACCCTGTACATAGTATCAAGCCAACGGCTAATGGGCGATACCATGAGAGGGGTCTCCCACATCCGGAGCATCAAGTTGTGGAGGATGCGATGCACTGGGAGGATCACGGCTTCCTTTGGGGTTGTAGGGCACTGGAGTATTTCCAGCTCTTCCACCCTTGGTTACAGTTCCGATGACTCCACTGCCATGTCTTGGATAAATTCTTGGAAAGACATCTTCAGGTGGTGATTTTCCGCAAGTGTTCATGTTTGAAGGCGAGGGCTCAGAGACAATATCATGGAAGACCATGGAATCAAAGGAGCGGTGGTCAGAATTGGACATATCTGAGTCTGATATCGGTGAGTATCGACGATGTCGATGCCTGCATGAATGGTGTTGATGCTCCTTGATACCTTCTGGGTCTAGAACTGTGGTTCTCAACCATGGGATCTAAGTGGTCGATACCGATCTTGGTGTCGCTACCGAGGCCTCGGGTCTCAATGCAGACTGGATCAGTGCCAATGGTGCTACCAATGTCGATGCCTGGATCGGTGTCGATGGAGTCACTGATGTTGATGTCCCAAGTATGCAGTCCCCCAGCAGTCGGTACAAGAGGAACCGATGCTGCGAAGAGGGCTGCCAAAGTCCTCTCCAAGGACAACACGCGTTGATCAAAGGAGGTTTCCTGCATCTGGTCCAATGCAAGCATGGGACTTGCCACCACCATACCAGAGCAAGGCATCAGGGGCTCTCCAGAGGTGGAGGCCTCGGGTGCCTCCCAATTCCCCACCAAAGCTTTGGAGGACAAGTCCTCCCACTGGGGATGCCTGGGCCGATGGCCAGAGTCAGAAGAGGTCCTGGAAGACTCCTGGTGTTTAGTGCGGGATCTTTCCCCCGATTCCCGAGACTTGCCTAAGGAATCCTTGGACCTCTCCTTCGATTTCTCTGAAGATTCTCAGACTTTTGCTTTTCCTTGGAAGACCTCGAAAGAGACATGGGTCTTTTAGTCTTTTTCTCCGAGTGTTTGGAGTCTTTAGACAGCTTGGAGGCCTGAGAGCATGAGGATGCTCTGGAGGAAGTCAAGGCCAATGACATCGAGTCCAATGGAAATAGTTCTCCAAACTTTTTGGCCTGGTTCCCTAGGCCTCTCTTCGTCATCTGTTTACAGAGGGAGCAGGCTTGGGGTAAATGGTCGGGACCAAGGCATTTCAGACAACAATCACGTTTATCTGTCACCAAAATGGTACTGGAGAACTTGGTGCATTTTTTAATCCACTCTACGTTTTTTCCATCATGAAAATGGTGGGCAAGGCTCAGTGGGCACAAGGTCCTGAGGAAAAAGTTTTGAAAAAGAAAAAAGGAAGATAATGGAATGTTTTATGTATATAGTTACATTGTTCATTGTATAAGTTGCCGTGATGTTCTATGCAAACCGCCCCTGATCTCAGGAAGGGGAGGTATATAAAACTTTGCTAATAAAATATATAAATAGAGGAAAAAAATAAAAATAACATGATACCGGAATCGAGCGATACCAGTGCAGTGAGGCAGAAGTGCTTTTTGAAGAAATATTTTAGGTTCTTTTCTCCGGTGACAGGATTTTGACCTGTTGGCTCCGTGGAAAAAGAAGAACTGAGAAGAGGGAGTTGGGAAGGCAGTGGCGCAGGCACAGTGGGGTGCTCCCAAAGGCTTTCCTATTAGTAGCTGGGGAGCTTCCCGCATGGGCTCCACCGATACCCGATGTCACCCATATGTGAATACTATATTCCTGCTTGTTCCTGGAGATTACATTGAAACCCTCCACCCAATGTACAGTGGAAGCCAAGAAAGCAAATAGAATGCTAGAAATCATAATGGAAAGAAATGGAGAAAAAACCAAAGGATATTATAATACCTCTGTATCGTTCCATGGTGCAACCACACCTTGAATATTGTGTGCAATTCTAGTCGCCATATCTTAAAAAGGCTATAGCATAATTAGAAAAGGTACAGAGAAGAGCCACCAAAATGGTGAAGGAGATGGAAGGATACCCCTATGAGGAGAGGCTGAAAAGATTAGGGCTCTTCAACATAGAAAAGAGATGGCAATTGGGGAGATATGATAGAGGTCTATAAATTAAGGAATGGAATGGAGCGAGTAAACATAGATCGATTGTTTACGCCATCAAAAAGTAGAAAGACTAGGGGACATGCAATGAAGTTACAGTGTAACCCGTTTAAGACTAATAAGAGAAAATATTTTGCACTCAACATGTAAATCAAACTTTGGAATTTGTTACCGGAGGATGAAGTAAAAGCTGTTAGTATAGCCGAGTTTAAAAAAAAAGGTTTGGACACATTCCTGGAGGAAAGTTCCATAAACCATTATTTAAGAGGACCTGGAAAATACACTGCTTACCCCGGGACAAGTATTGTGGAACCTCTGTACCTTTTTAGGAACCTGCTAGGTACTTGTGATCTGGATTAGCCACTGTTGGAAACAGGATACTGGGCTTCTTGGACCTTGGTCTGACCTGGTATGGCATTTTTTATGTTGTAATGGAAACCACCGTGACCTGCATATCCACCTTAGAAACATCAAAGCACACAAAGCACTCCTTCTCCGGGAGTGTGTGCAACCCTTAGCCCCTGAAGCAGGGAGTTGGGGAAATCCCACTCTAACCGGAACAGGCCTCTCAGCGCCTCCAGGAATGAGAAGACAATAGTTGATTTCCGCACACCTTGCAGGCGTGAATGTATCCTCAGTTCCTGCTCTGTGCCTGCAGCAACTGCCAAACTCGAGGTGGATGAGACCCTAGGAATCCACATCTTCAGTTCCTCCTTCTGAAACAGGCGGATAACATCAGCCTCCTCACAATCCTCTGAAGCGAGAGTACTTCTTCATCCATATCAAACATCTGAATCCAAGCCACAGTCCAGATCTCATACCTACTACTACTATTATTATTAATATTATTATTAATCATTTATATAGTGCTACAAGGCATACGCAGTGCTGTACAAGAACATACAGTACAAGAACATACAGTATACCGATCCAAGCTGATCCCCATCTCCAGGACGCGCCCTTTGCCAGGGACACTTAGCCATAGGTAATCGAACAGGGCTTCGACTCTCAGTCTGTTCCTTCCGAGACTGCATTCATGGGAACCCAGAGGCAGCAGGGTCTGAATTTCCATGCTGTTGTAAAAGGAAAAGAATTTCGGGGAGGACAATCCAGACTCCGGAAGCTTTCCTTGTGGAAATGACCCCCCTACACCAGGGAACCCAGTCGCCATCAATCCCCAGGAGGGTGAGGGTGAGGAACAGCGCACAACACAGTCGCCGGCACCTCCAGTTGGCTGATTATCCTTACCCACAGTGCCATCCGCCACCTCCTGGCCTTAGGCAGGCAAGACTGGACTAACCGCATCCCTCGTCATAAAGAGGGGAAGCAATCCCTCCAAGGACAACTTAAGAGCTGCCACAATAGAAGAGCAGAGTCCAGAAGCTGGACATGAGGCACCTTACTTGCCACACGCCAAATAATGACGCCTAGAAGCAGACATGAGAGAGCTAAGAAAAGTATCAGAGCAGCATATGCTAAAGCTGCGGTGGCCCAAAGGCATGCATTAAAAGCACTCTTACTGAAAGGGGCTAGGGTAGGAACATATGTTGGAGCTGCTTGGGCAGAATGTGCATTTAGACCCTGCAACCACCAGGTGTACAATAAGAGAAAACGCTACCAGCGCGTGCAGAAAACTGCTGGAAACCCCCACACCGCACCAACGGTTGTCAGCAGTCTACCTCGAATTGCCTCCCACACAGACAGAATCAGGAGTCCCAACATGAACAATGACAAGGTCAAGCCTTGATACTCATCCCGAGAACCACAGCAGAGGATCAGTGCCGGGCTCAGCTCTACTCCCCCAATACTGCTTCTCTGGCTTTTTCAGTACTGCATTTAAGGTGACTGGCAGGCAGATCCCTCTGAGAGCCTTCTGCAATCTTCGGGAGAGAATGAGTGGGGGAGAGCTGAGGTTGTGTGAGGCCGCTGCACTCTTCCAGATCTTTCCAAATCCTTCCAATTTCTGGCTGCTCAACAGGCTCTTATCATGATAAGCACATGGAGGTGAACCAATTTTCGCTCCTCCTATGGCGATCGAAAAGATCGCAGTCTTGTGGAGCCTCCCACATTGTGCTTAAGTGAGAGTCACCCACAAGATAGTCATTCACGAGTGTTTGATCAATCTTTTCCTCTCAATTCTTCAGACTTTTCTTCAGAAAGGAGAAAATCCATCCACTAGCTGCGAGAGACAAAGAAATACTGAAGAGACCTCTGGTGGCTGAGGTGTATAGAAACATGGGAGTGATGTTACTGAAACCTTTGCTTTTCATTGGTTTGTCGTCTCCACCAATCTGCTGGTAGGGGAACACAACCCACTTGTCTGGATGGTCTAGCAGTACGATATGGAAACAATAGTCTTATGATCTCAGGATAGAAGTTCAGATTGCTTCTGATACTTGAAATATATGTAGATTACTGTAGTTTGTAAACAACAAAAGTTATATACCATACCTTTAACATTTTTTCCAAATCCCATAGAAGGGCCACCTGTATCCATATGTTTGTTGCTAGATTTTTCATTCATATCATCATCACTGGATATATCATCAGATTTACTTATTTTTTTCTTTTTTTTCTTCTGTCGAGGTGGAAGTTTTTTTGGAAAACTAAACATTGGACAAATCACAAGTAGCATTGCAGTGGCACACAGGAGAAATCCACTCCACCTATTGATGGGAGAAAGCCCCAGAAAATAACCTGTGTATTTTCTAAACTCTTCTTAAAGATAATACATTGTAACATTAGAAAATACAGTCTATGATTCTATTTTATAACATTAAAATATGAACCAATGCATGAGTGGAGGAAGCTTTTCATTTGAAAATGACTACAAGCACAAGTACTAAAGTACTTGTGGAGAACAGATCATAACTATATGGTCCTAAGCAATTTTGTTTCACAGAATTTTGTGTTATAATTTTTATATATAACACATAAATGAACTAAAAATCATGAGGTGCATGATTAAGAAAGATACTTATGGTTTCTAACTAGACGCAGACAGTAATAAGTTTGTCTGACAAGGCAGTCCATTGGCATTCAACACGATACTGCTTTTTATGATACCACATTAAGGGGCAAGTGTACTAGTGTGCTAACCATTAGGGTGAAATTAGGCTTTGCCTGCTAATTTTTTTTCCTTGAGTCCCTCCAGTACAGTCCAAATGCATGGCTTTATGCCTTCCCAGCAGCACATAGAATTGAGAACCACTGGTTTGATGATGTCACAGTATAAGAGCCCTGTGCAGCTCTCCTCTTACCAGTATTTCTGTAACAAAAAAAGACTCCAGAAGAAACAATTATTAGGTATGCATTCATTCCATATGCCATCATACTTATCAAATAACCACATCTTCTGCAGAGAGAGTCCGGAATAGTGGAACTTAATGATCATCCTCTAGTGCCTAAAACCAAATGACAATCGTAAGAAAATAGCACAGAACGAATGAGCCAGATAACCAAAAGCTGAACACGACGCCATATCAAAAGAACGGTCGCATAGCACCACATACATTTGTGTGGTTGTTCTGCCATAACTGAGCACAAGCCAGATCTATGCAGGGTGAGGACTGAACTGGAGGCACTCAAGGAACAAGTAGCAGCAAGCAAGGCTTAATTTCACATCCCTCCAGTCCAGTCTAGATGCGTAGGACATACCGAAGCAGTATCAAATGACAGGAGGGGAACATAAGTGACATTTTACTTACCTAATAATGTCCTTTCCTTGAGTCCTGCTAGACCAGTCCAGACAAGTGGGTTGTATTCCTATACCAGAAGAATGGTGGAGACAAAGAACCAATGAAAAGCCCAGGTTTCAATTACATCACTCTCATGCCTCTAGTCACCTCAGCCATCAGAGGTCTCTTCAGTATCCATCCCAAAGCATACAGGAAAACATGGCAGGCTTCACACAACCTTAACTGTGGGCAACAAAAAGTAATCAACAGTAGAGAACTATGTTCAGGAAAGCATAAACGGAAGGCTCTCAGTAGAATATTAACCTGCAGAGCCAAGGGTACCGCAGCTGAAGAACAAGCAAATGCAGTTTCAGGGGTGGGCCCTGGAGTGTTCTAGTAGGACACAAAGAAAGGACATTATCTGTTAAGTAAAATGTCACCTTCCATATCTTCCTCCTAGATTAGGCCAGACAAGTGGGACATACCAAAGCTATGACTCCATTTAGCGGGAAGAAGAAAGCAGTTTGCAAAGCTCATGAGGCAAAGGTCGTGTCCGCCCATGCATGGACAGCCAAGTGGTAATGCTTGGCAAAAGTGGAAAGTGATGCTCATATTACTGCCTGACAAATGTCTGCATGGGCTACTGAAGGCACGCAAACCCTCCGGAACCAAACAGTTCCTCAACAGATATGCTGAGGTAATGGCCTCCTTAATCCAGCATCCAAAAGTCGACTTAGCCACTGCATTACCTTTGTGCAAGCCAGCAAACACCACAAAAAGATGGTCTGACTTACAAAAAGAATTCATAACCTCTAAGCACTGGAGAAGCACCCTACAGAGATCCACAAGGCGAAGATCCTTATCCTTCCCATGATACTGCTCTGCTGTAGCATTGTCCGAAAACACTCCAACAACTCGGTCCTCGACCAGGATACAGAAATGCAGAAAAGCCAACCTGATGGCCCTTACCTCGAGGCGGATGGACTATACCGCTTCCCTGTGGTTCCAATGGCCCTGGGCTGTATGGTCTTAGCAATGGGCTCCCCAGCCCAAAAGACTGGCATCCGTCATCAGAAGGATCCAGGAGAAATCGTCCAGCAGCACACCCTTCCTCAGATGACAGAATTGCTGCCACCACTGCAGGCTGGCCTTCAACATCATTGGGAGCAGGAACCTAAGAATTCGGGTACCACACATGAGCACATACCCACAACACTATCTCTATGGTTGCTGCCATCAGTCTGAGGGCAGGGAACAGATAGTGAGATCCAGGCAAGGCAAAACACAGATACTTATGCTGAGCTGCCCGAATCAGGATATTTTATTTATTTAACCAGATTTCAATACTGCCTTATCCTTCATTCAAAACGGTTTACATCATAACTTAAACTGAGTACAATAAACTAGAAAAAGGGCGAGGTCTTTTCATGCAAGGCAGTTAACATGATAGAACTTATTTACAGTTTAGCCTGGCTTATTACAGTTTGGTCAAGATATCAAAATGTGTGTACTATTGATCTGTAAGGTTTGGGAGGGGGTCAAGACAGGTGTATGTGCTAGGCTATGTAACGTTTCCAAAATGTGCAATGAACAGGAGGGTCTTTAGATTTTTTTCGGAAGTCTTTGATGTCTCCAGAGGCTCGCATATGAAAATACACCTCAGCTAGATTAAGAGATGCCCAGAACTCCCCTTGGCGCACTACCTGAATCACAGAGCACAAGGTTTTCATCCGGACGTGCAGGATGCGCAAGTGCTTGTTGATACCCTTGAGGTCCAGAATGGGCCAGAAGGAACCATCTTTTTTTGGCACCACGAAATAGATGGAGCATCTGCCCTTGTCCTGCTTATCTGGGGTGACGGGCACCTCCGCCCTTAGGAGTAGCAACTTGTCCATGGTGGTCCGCACAGCGGCACCTTTGATCGCAGAGCCACAAGGGGAAATAACGAAAGCATCCGGAATCTGTTCTTTGCATTCCAGGACACAGCCAAACTGAAAGGTGTCTAGCACCCAGCAATCCTTGCTAACCAAAGCCCATTTCTGAAAGAAAAGGCAAAGCCTGCCTCCAACCGGAGCAACCAGGGAATGGGCCCCCAAACCTTCACTGCGCAGCCCAGAAGGTCCTCTTCTGGAAGGAACAGAGTCCCTGGGCCCATGCACTCCACGAAAGGATGGAGAACGAGCCCAAATCCCAGAAACAGAGCAGAAGAAAGGTTTTCCAGATCAGTGACGACAATAGTCCCAAGACCTCCAGGGTCCCCGCCAGTGCGTCCTCGGTGGATGGGTGGAGGCTTGTCTTCCAGAAGGCAGTAAAATTTTGTCTCATACAAGTCCTTAACCAGCTTCTCCAAACTGGCTCAAAGAGCCAAAAAAGCACCTTTCAGGAACTAGAAAAAGGAGCCAAATGATGAAAACTGGAAACATCATAAGCACTGGCAAGTTGGATGCAAGGCATTGATAAGGCAGGCAAAGAAAGAAGCTTGCTGTGGAAGCAAAAATGCATAATAAAAACTTTTTCCAGGACATTTGTAGCAAAACTCCCGCGAGAGAATCAGCTGGACCACTGATGATAGAGGGATAAAAGGGGCACTGTGAAGACAAGGCCATAGCGGAGAGACTGTATGAATTCTTTTCTTTGGTCTTTACGGAAGAAGATGTAGGAAAGTTACACTTGCCTGAAATGGTACATAGAGGTGATGTATCGGAAGAACTGAGAGAAAAATCGATAAGCCAGGAAGATATATTACAACTATTTGATAAACTGAAGAGTAGCAAACCACCTGGAACGAATGGTATACATCCAAGGGTGTTGACAGAAGTGAAATACGAGACTGCAGACGTACTATTAGTAATCTGTGAACTATTACTGAAATCATTTGTAGTTCTGAAAGATTGGAGAATGGCCAATGTAACACCAATTTTTCAAAAGGGTTCCAGGGGTGATCGGGGAAAGCGTAGTTACACACCTCTAACAGATGATCTCCAGGAACAGCAGGAATCAGTCTTCACATATGGGTGGCATCAGCACAGATGGAGCCGCACGGGAACACTTCCCAGCATCCAACAGGAAAGCCTTTGGGAGCACTCAACTGTGCCAGCATGCCTGCCTTCCCAACTCCTCTCCTCAGTTGAGTTTGTTCCTGAGAGGAAGAGAAAAATAAAGGAACCCTACAACTGCTAGGGGAGGAGGGTGGGTTGTGAAGACTGATTCTTGCTGTTCCTGGAGATCACCTGTTACTAGTGAGTAACTATGCTATCTCCAGGAACAAGCAGGAATGCAGACTTCATATATGGGACTCACTAGTTTCCAGGTACCAGATTGTGAAGGGGGGAGAGCTGTGATCCCTGAGGCCAAACATTTGTAGCTGAAGAGTCTGGAAGAGTTGTGGCCATAGAACTCGATTTCAGGAGGCAATATTCCCCAATGGAGTATCAGGTCTCTTGTAGAAGTCTGGGACGGAGGGTAGGAGTTCAGCTTAAGTCCCACAGGGGTGCTGGAGTACAGCTTGGCCAAAGACAGCATCCTGACAGGAGTCTCTGTCCAGACAATAGTGTGCAACAAAATTATGAATGGAGGACAAGGTAGCTGCCCGACAGATCTCCTCAATGGATACTGAATGAAAATTGGCTATGGAGGTTGCCATAGCCCGTACATTATGAGTAGTGACATGATCCTCCAAAGAGAATCCTGCCTGTGCATTAGCAAAAGAAATGCAATCTGCTATCCATTTGGATAGAGTATGTTTCGTCACCGGTAGGCCTAGATAACTGGGTTCAAAGGATATGAATAGTTGAGAGGATTTTCTGTAAAACTTAGTTCTGTTGAGATAGTAAGCCAGCACTCGCTTGCAGTCTAAGGTGTCGAGTGCTGCTTCAGCACGAGATGCATGTGGTCTAGGGAAGAAAGTTGGGAGGATTACCGAAGGAGGAGATCACTTTTGGTAGGAAATAAGGATGAGTATGGAGAACCACCTTGTCATGGTGGAACTGGGTTTAGGGCGGATCCGCAACCAGAGCCTGCAGCTCACTGATGCGGTGAGCTGATGTGAGGGCAATGAGGAAGAGTACTTTCCAAGAACGAAACTTCAGTGAAGTGGTTGCTAAAGGCTAAAAAGGAGGCTTTAAAAGTCTAGTGAGAACCACATTGAGATCCCAGGACACCGGAGGCGGCTTAATGGATGGCTTGAACAACAGGAGACCCTCCATGAAGCGTGCTACTAAGGGGTGTGAGGAAATAGGCTGTCCATCGAGAAGTTTGTGAGAGGCCGCAATGGCACTAAGATGAACTCTCACTGAGTTAGTTTTAAGACCTGTTAAGGATAAGTGGAGAAAATATTGCAGAAGGGCCTCCACTGGGCAAGGAAAGAGGGGGGGGGGGTCAATATCGAGGTCAGCGAGCACCATCCCTTCAACAGCCATACTGTCAGGGGTAAGAGTGAAGATTGGGATGGAGGAGCATCCCGTTGTCCTGAGAGAGGAGTTTGGGTGCAAATCCCAGGTTTAGAGGTCGAATCTGCACAAATCGAAGACGCAGAGGAAAACAAAGTTGATGGCGCCAAAAGGGGGCTATGAGGATCAGCGAGCCTTTGTCGCCTGTAGCTTGAAAAGAAATTTGGGTATCAAGGGGATGGGTGGGAATGCATAGAGCAGTCTCTGACCCCAGTGTAGGAGGGCATCCGGGGCCTGTCAGTGCAGCAATGAAACCCTGGAGCAGAAGAGTGGAAGCTGTGTGTTTTGTGGAGTGGCAAAAAGGTTTATGAGTGGGGTTCCCCACATTTGGAAGATCCAAGCAGTCGTTTCTCGGTGCAATGTCTATTCATGTGGATCAAAGATATGGCTTACCTCTCCGCATGGACATTCAGTTTGCCCAGGAGGTACACCGCTCTGAGGTGAATGCGGTGTGAGATGGCAAATGACCACAGACGAAGCACTTCCTCACAGAGGGGATGGGACCCCAAACCCCCTTGGTTGTTCAAGTAGAACATGGCAACCTGGTTGTCCATCTTGACTAGAACAGTTTGCCCAGAAAGTTAGGGTTGAAAAACACGAAGAGCATTTGTCAGTGCTCGTAATTCTATGAGGTTGATTTGCAGGGCAGATTCCTGTTGTGTCCAGAGTCCCTGTGTAGTTAAGTCATTGAGATGCGCTCCCCAATCAAGCTTGGAAGCATAGGTTGTCAGGGTACTGGAGGCATCTGAAAAGGTGACCCGATGAGTAGGTTCTGTGAAGAACACTACCACTAAAGAGATGTGATCAGTTGAGGGGTGATATGGATCTTGTCTGAGATGCCCCTTTGCCTGAATCCACTGAAAAGACAGAGTCCACTGCATTTGTCGCATGTGTAATCGAGTGTAGGGAATGACATGGACCATGGAGGCCATGTGTCCTAAAAGCCGTAGCATCTCTCGAGCTGTTATTCGGCTTTGTATTTGCATTCCCTGTGCCAGCTCAATTAGGCGAGCACAGCGATCCCGTGGAAGGAAAGCTCAGGATGGTGCTCCAATGAACTCCAGTCATTGGGTTGGAGCGAGGTGAGACTTTGGGAAATTTATGACAAAACATAGGTGTTGGAGCACCGTGATGGTGCGATGGAGGGAGAATTTTTCCTCTTGAGGAGAGTCTTTCTTGATCAGCCAGTTGTCTAAGTAAGGGAAGACGAATACCCCCAAAGTGCGTAGGTAGGCAGCAACTACTGCATTGCATTTTGGGAAGACTCTTGGGGCAGAGATTAGAGCGAAGGGGAGAACCCAGTATTGATAGTGTTCTCCTTGAAACATGAAGCGCAGATACTGTCTGTGCAAGGATCAGTAAAGACGTGTAAGCCTTTTATAGGTCTAGAGAACAGAGCCAATCGTGTCTCTGGAGGTATAGTACAAGTTCCTAGAGAAATCATTTTGAATTTTTCTCAGACCATGAATTTGTTTAGGTCTCTGAAATCCAAGATGGGCCTGAATCCTCCTGTTTTCTTTGGAATGAGAAAAAATGGAGAATAGAAGCCCATTATTTCTTAAGAAGGAGGAACTCTTTCTATGGCAACCCGGGACAAAAGGGCAGTCAGCTCTTCTTTTAAGAGAGTGCTTTGAAGGGATTGTGTGGGATAATCCCCTAGGAAGCTTGTGGGGGGTAAGGTTTCAAAATAAAGCTGATAACCCCTTTGGACAATCTGTATTGTCCACTGCTCTGATTTATGAGGTGCCGCCTGTGGGCATAGTGACAGAGACTGCAGACTATATGGAGGGGCTGGGGACCATCCAGGGGTAGATTGGCAATGCTCTCCAGGAAGGAGTCAAAAGCCAGGCACAAGTTGAGCATGTGCAGCTGGTTGTGGCTTAGCAGCTTGGGCTTCCTGGACTGTCAAGGGCCCTGCTGTCTCTGCTGAGGATGCTGAGACTGATAGGCAGCAGAAGGTGGGTAATGAGGATAGTATCTCTTCTTTTTAGAGTAGATACATTTCTTGGGAAGAGCCTTCCTTTTGGATGGGTCAGTTGTTTCCCTGGAAAGGCATTTCAGGGCGAGATCGTACGTCTCAATCTTCCCTGCTTTCTCCCTGCAATCTTTTACAAAAAAGATTTTCTCCAGTACATGGGATACTGGCCAGTTTATCTTGGACCCATTGCTCAAGATCTGATGCCTGCAACCAGGCCATACTATGAACCCCAGTGTAGACTGCTGAAGCTCTGCTTGTTGATTTGAAGCATCAAAAGAGGCTCTGGTTAGAAACTTAAAAGTATTTTGGCCTTGCTTGATGTGTGTCTGGAAAGAGTAGTTACTCACCTGTAACAGGTGTTTTCCAGGAGCAGCAGGAATCAGTCCTCACATATGGGTGACGTCAGCGCCGACGGAGCCCCCGTGCAGAGCATTTCCCCAGCTTTCAAAGAAAGCCTTTGGGAAAGCACAGTTACTTACCTGTAACAGGTGAACTCTGGGAACAGCAGGAATAAGTCTTCACATATGGGTATCGTCGGTACCGATGGAGCCTGCACGGGAACGCTCCCCAGCGTCCAGTAAGAAAGCTTTTAGGAGCATCCCACAGCGCCTGCGCGCTGCCTTCCCGCCTTTCCCAACCGCCTCTCTCCAGTTCGAGTTTTAAAGCTGAGACAAAGAGAGAGAGAGGAAAGGAAAGAGAGATATAGAGATACAACTCCATGGGGAGGTGGGTGGGTTGTGAAGACTTATTCCTGCTGTTCCCAGAGATCACCTGTTACAGATAAGTAACTGTATTATCTCCAGGAACAAGCAGGAATGAGTCTTCACATATGGGGACTCCCTAGCTGCAGATGCCAGGGGAAGACCCCAGGTTGTGCGTCCTTGAAAAGGACTCTACCTCCCCCCATGGATCTCTGGCATCCAACCAGGGTAGGTGGGTTGGAGTTGATTAGGAATGGAACAGGTGTTTGAGAACAGCCTGACCAAACAAGGCATCCCGGCGGGAGTCCTTGTCCAAGCAGTAATGGGCTGTGAAGGTATGAATCGAGGCCCAGGTGGCCGCTCGACAGATTTGGTCGATGGACACAGAGTTTAGATGAGCCATTGAGGCTGCCATGGCTCTCACATTGTGAGCTGTGACATGGCCCTCCAGAGAAAGGTTTCTACTCTGGTAGGCGAAAGAAATACACTGAGCAATCCAGTTGGACAGTGTTCTTTTAGAGACTGGAAGTCCTAAATGAGAAGGATCAAAAGCAACAAAGAGTTGAGAAGACTTTCTATGTTGCTGTGTTCTTTGTAAGTAAAAAGCGAGAGCTCTCTTACAATCCAAGGTACAAAGATTCCTCTCTGCACTTGATGCATGAGGTCCTGGAAAAAAGACAGGTAAATACACCTCTTGGTTCAGATGAAAAGGTGAGACCACTTTAGGCATAAAGTGTGGATTGGTCCTGAGGACTACCTTATCATGATGAAACCTTGTATAAGGTGTATTGGCCACCAAAGCTTGCAACTCACTGATGCGGCATGCTGAGGTGACTGCAATGAGAAAAATAACCTTCCAAGAAAGAAATTTCAAGGAGGTGGTGGCTAAAGGTTCAAAGGGTGGCTTCATAAGCTGGCCAAGAACCAGGTTTAAGTCCCATGCCACTGGAGGTGGTCTAATGGGAGGTTTAGTTAAAAGAAGGCCTCTCATGAATCTTGCTATAAGAGGATGAGAGGAAATAGGTTGTCTATTGAGAGGCTTGAGGGACGCTGCAATAGCACTCAAATGGACTCTTACTGAATTCATTTTCAGACCTGCATGGGATAGATGCAGAAGATATTCTAGTAGAGAATTCAAAGGTATTGCAAGAGGGTTTAGACTCTTCCCTGAACACCAAATGGTAAATCTTTTCCATTTGAAAGCATAGGAACGTCTAGTAGAAGGCTTTCTAGAGGCATGAACAACATCTCTGACTTGCTGGGAGAGATGAAAATCTTGAAGGTCTAGGCCCTCAGCAACCAAGCCCTGAGATGGAGAGACTGGGGGTTTGGGTGCCACAACGTTCCTTCTTCCTGGGATAGAAGGTCTGGAGCAGAGCCCAAGTCCAGGGAGGGAGCTTGAGAGAGATGCAGAAGTAGAGGGTACCATACCTGGCGTGGCCAATGTGGTGCTATGAGGATCATGGTCCCTTGATCTCTCTGAAGCTTGAATAGTGTCTTGGGAATTAGGGGAATTGGTGGAAAGGCATAAAGGAAGTCTTGAACCCCGGTGAAGGAGGAAGGCATCCTTGGCCTGAACTCCCTGACACGGAATTCTGGAACAGAACCGGGGAAGTTTGGCATTCCATGGACTTGCAAAGAGGTCTATGTCCGGGGTTCCCCAAATTCGAAAGATCCTGGCTACCTGGTCCATGTGGAGGGACCACTTGTGTGGAAGCAGAACTCGACTGAGTCTGTCCGCCCAAGAGTTTTGAACGCCTGGAAGATATACTGCCAGAAGATGGATGTGATGCTCTCTGGTGAAGGCCCACAGTCACAAAGCTTTGTTGCAAAGCGACAGAGAGCCAGTCCCTCCCTGCTTGTTTACATAGAACATGGCTACTTGGTTGTCCATATGGATGAGGACTGTCCTGTAGCTGAGCAGGGAATGGAACACTCAGAGCTAAGAAAATTGCTCTGAGTTCCAAGAGATTGATATGCAGAGAAGTCTCCTGTGGAGACCAGATGCCCTGGGTGGAGAGATCCTGCAGATGAGCTCCCAAACCCTTGGAGAAGCATCTGTTGTGAGAGTTGCTTGGGGTAGCGGTTGCTGAAAAGGGGACCCCAGCAACAGGTTTTGAGAGGACTTCCACCACTGGAGAGACCAAAAAAGGCGACTGGAGTTTGCTATTTTGTCTGACAGGCAACCTGATGCCTGAGTCCATTGGGTGGTCAAAGTTTATTGAGCTGCCCTCATGTGAAGGCGAGCATATGGAACCACATGCACGGTGGATGCCATGTGGCCTAATAGTTGTAACATCTCTCGAGCAGTTAACTGGGACTTTAACTGAATCTGGGAGGCTAACTGCACCAGACGTAGGCAACGGGCCTGAGGAAGATAGGCCCTTGCAGTTGTGGTATCCAGCAAGGCCCCTATGAACTCCAGAGACTGAGTAGGGGTGAGATTGGATTTTGGGATATTACTAGTCCCAAATACTGAAGGATACGCATTGTGCAGGTTAGACAAGTCTGGTCCTCTGACTGGGATGGGGCTCGAATGAGCCAGTCGTCCAGATATGGGAATACGAATATTCCTAGAGTGCGGAGAAATGCAGCTACTACTGCCATGCATTTCGTGAACACCCTTGGTGCAGAGGCCAGACCGAAAGGAAGCACCCTGTATTGGTAGTGCTTTCCTTGAAAAAGGAACCGAAGGAACCTTCTGTGTGTTGGATGGATGAGGACATGGGTGTACGCATCCTTGAGATCTAGAGAACAAAGCCAGCCCTGACTCTGAAGGTATGGAAGCAGAGTCCCTAGATAAATCATTTTGAATTTCTCCTTGAATAGAAACTTGTTCAATTCTCTGAGATCTAATATGGGTCTGTAGCCCCCTGTTTTCTTTGGGATAAGAAAATAAGGGGAGTAGAACCCTAAGCCCTGTTGAAGAAGAGGTACTTCTTCTATTGCCCCTTGGGCAAGAAGGGTAGCAATCTCCTGACCTAGAAGGTTGAGGAGAGATGTTGGAGAATTGAACTGTTTCACCATGGTGTGAGGAGGAAGACTCAAGAAATGAAGCTTGTACCCTTCCTTTATGATGGAGAGGGTCCATTGCTCTGCTGTGATTTTCTCCCATCTGGGAGCAAAGTAAGTCAACCTTCCTGGAATGGTGAGGGGCTCTGGTTTTTCCAGAGCTAGAAAGGCTAAGTTCTCTAGTTGCAAGTCAAAGGCCCTGAGGAGGTTGAGGCTGCTGGGCTGTGGTAGGCCTGGCAGCCTTAGACTTGGCCTGTTTAGGTGGTTGCTGAAGCTTTGCAGCAACACGACCTGCAGAAGATGGATAATATCTTCCCTTTTTAAAAAAGATGTCTTTTTAAACAATCTTTTCTTAACAGGGGCAGAAGTAGACTTTGAAAGTCGATCCAAAGCAGAGTTCTCAGCATCCTTCTGAGTGGCCTTTGCTTGCCAATCCCTGCCAAACAGGTTTTCACCTGTACAAGGAAGGTTTCCCAACTCATCTTGGACCCAGAGTTCCAAATCAGAGGCTTGTAACCAAGCAATTCTGCGTGCACCTATGGCAATAGCCGTGGCTCTGCTTACACACTCAAAAGAGTCAAAGGCTGCACGGTTGGAGAATTTGGAAACATCTTGGGCATGTCTGAGCCAAGTGAGAAATTCCTGCCTTTTATCTTCTGAAATAAAAGGAGCTAAAGTCTGCAGATGATCTGTGACTTCTTTTAGAAACATCCCCATATAGAGACTATAGGCAGCAAGCATATTGGCCTGAAAAATCCTTTGGCCAAAAGCATCTAGAGTCCTACATTCACATCCTGGAGGGTTAGATGAGTGTCTCTTTGCACTCTTTATTTTCTTCATAGCAGACTCAACCACAATAGAGTGGTGAGGAAGCTGAGTCTTATGAAAACCAGGACAGGGAGGGACATGGTACATGGTGTCCAACCTACGAGAATGAGGAGAGGTGGTGAGAGGTGTCTCCCACATGCCCAACATGAGATCATAAAGAATCTCATGAATAGGTAAGGTAGCTGCTTCCTTAGGAGCCTTAGGATATTGCAAAATATCTAATTGCTTGGCTCTAGGCTCTGACTCAGAGGTCACTGTAATAGAGAGGCCTCTAGCTACTTCCCTAATGAAGTCTTGAAAAGACAAGTCCTCTGGAGGAGACATTCATTTTGGAGAAGCAGACTCCTGAGGAAGTAGTACCGGTGCATCGACAGAAGCCTCCGACTCATCAGAGTCTTCGGAGGAATCGAAGTATCGCCTGTCTGGATGTTCCTGTAAAGCCCGATATGCGTACCGAGTGGGATCGACATCGGGAGTAAGCGGTACCGGTTCGGTACCGATGGGCATCATAGGACAGGGTACCGTTGCAGTCGACACCGAAGCCGATGTCGATGCAATCGGTACCGGCACCGGGAACGGTGCCGATGCCGGAGTCGGTACCGGCAACGGGGATTGTTGCGGTAACGAAGGCGTAGAAGCCTGCATGAACGCCGTAAGGGTGCGCTGCATGGATAGAATTTTCTGATCCATCGACGCCACCAAAGTCTGGATGTCGGTATCAGTGGAGGTCACCGGTACCCCAGAACACGGCAACAGGTGATCGGTCGAGGCCAAGCCATCGATGTCAACCTGTGACCCCATAGATTATGCTTTGGAAGCCGGAACTTCCCGCCGGGGTAATTTTGCCGGAGCGGAATCCTCGAGGACAAGCCCGGAGGCATCTCGATGCTTAGAGGGAGATTTGCCCTTCGAGGACCGGCTAGATTTATGTTTGGTTACCTGAGATCCATGGGAGGAAGAAGTAGCCCTGGAAGACGTCGATGCCACCAAGGCTGCATCAGAGGGAAACAGGGTACTGAGCTTGGCTGCTCGGTTCTACCGACCTCTTTTAGACATCATGGTGCAGGACACACAATCCGTGATGGAATGGTCAGGACCCAAACATTTTAGACACCAATCATGGGTGTTGGTGACAGAAATAGTACTGCCACATTTTGTGCACTTTTTAAACCCGGAAGCGGGCTTCTCCATGAGGAGAAAAAATTTAGGCCTAAGGCCCAAACTGAAAATGCACAGTTGAAGAAATAAAAGGGGGTTTTTTGGGGGGTTTTTTGAAGAAAGAAAGAAAAGAAAAGACCGGCGGTACCGGTCTGATGTCGAAGGCAGACGCGCACACAGAAAAATAAAGAAAAAAATAAAGAACTTCTTCTGCGGTGACAGGAACACGACCTGCTGGCTCCGCGGAAAAGAAGAACTGGAGAGAGGCGGTTGGGAAAGGCGGGAAGGCAGCGCGCAAGCGCTGTGGGATGCTCCCAAAAGCTTTCTTACTGGACGCTGGGGAGCGTTCCCGCGCAGGCTCCGTCGGTACCGACGATACCCATATGTGAAGACTCATTCCTGCTTGTTCCTGGAGATTACAGCGCGCCTGCGAGGTCCCCTTCCCGCCCAAGGGTGCCATCTTGCTCAGTCTGATGACATAGCTAGAAGACAGCAAAAAAAAAAAAATCAAAATAAAGGATATGACTGCAACTCTAGGGGAGGAGGGAGGGTCGTGAGGACTGATTTCTGCTGCTCCTGGAGAACACCTGTTACAGGTGAGTAACTACTCTTTCTCCAGGACGAAGCAGGAAGTCAGTCCTCAAATATGGGACTCCCCAGCTCTAGGCTACCGGGAACCCTAAGCTGAAAAAATGGCTCCCTCTGCAGAGCCTCAGCATCCGTGATAAGAATATCCTCTGAGAACGCCCCCGTACTGTAGCCCAACACAAGGGCCGGAGGGTAGGAGTTGACTAAACCTCAAAAAGATTACGGAGTACCGCCTGTCCGAAAGCACTGTCCCTTCGGGACTCTCTCTCGAGGCAGTAGTGGGCTGCAAAAGTCTGGCTTGAAGCCAAGTAGCGGCCCGGCAGATGTCTGCCAACGGAACAGAGCGGAGATGAGCTACTGACGTGGCTTTCACCCTGACACAGTGGGCCGTGACTCGACCCTGCAAGGAGAGGTCGGCTGCCTTGTACGCCCAGGTGATACAATCTGCTACCCAAGTGGACAACGTACGCTTGGAGACAGGTAACCTCAACTTATTAAGGTCAAAGGATACGAAGAGCTGAATAGCCCTTTGGTGCCCCTTCGTATGCTCTATGTAAAAAGGACAACGCCCTCTTACAGTCCAGGGTATGCAAGACTGTCTCAGCCCAGCTGGTATGCGGCCTGGGAAAGAATGTCGGAAGAACCACCTCCTGGTTGAGGTGGAAAGAGGAGACAACTTTTGGAAGGAACTTCGGATGAGTCCGAAGGACCACCTTGTTCCTATAGAACCGTGTGTATGGTCTATCAGAAACCAGAGCTTGTAGTTCACTAACATGCCTGGCCGAAGTAAGAGCTACCAGGAAGAGTGCCTTCCAAGAAAGGAAGCGTAAATGGCAAGTAGCCATCGGCTCAAACGGTGGGCGAGTAAGTTGTTCCAAGACCACGTTCAAGTCCCACTCAGTGACAGGGGGACGAATCTGAGGCTTAAGCAAAAGCAGGCCTCTAAGGAAGCGGGACACCAAGGGCTGAGCCGACAGCGACTGTCCCTCCACCGGTGAGTGGTGTGCTGAAAGAGCACTGAGGTGGACCCGAACCCAGTTGGACTTAAGGCCTAGGTCTGACAGGTGAAGTAGGTATTGTAGCACTACTGGCACCAGGCAGGAGAAAGGATCTTCATTGTGCTGAGCACACCACACCGAGAACCTGCGTCACTTGAGTGCATAGGACCTTTCTGGTGGATTGCCTCCTCAAGGCCAAGACCACCTCCTCAACTTCCCTAGGTAGAAGTAAGGGAGCCAGCAAAATCCTTTCAGCAGCCAGGCCATCAGATTGAGGGATCCGAGATTGGGGTGCAGAAGGAAACCCTGATACTGAGACAGGAGATCGGGTTGCAACCCCAGAGGGAATGGAGTTTCCACTGCCAACTACAGAAGAAGTGGAAACCACGGTTGCCTCGGCCATCCGGAAGCTACCAGAATGACCGAGGCCTTGTCTCGTCGAATCTTGAACAGAGTTCGGGCCACCATGGGCATGGGAGGAAACGCATACAGGAGGCCCATACACCAAGAGATCAGAAAAGCATCTTCTGTCACACTCACGGGATGCGGCTGTCTGGAGCAAAACCTGGGCAGCTGACGGTTCAGTGGACTGGCAAAGAGATCGATGGATGGAAGTCCCCATCATAGAAAGAGCTGCAGAACCACCAGTGGATTCAACTGCCATTCGTGAGGCTGGAGAATCCTGCTCAGTTTGTCTGCCAAAAGGTTCTCCTGACCAGGCAGATAAACCGCTTTGAGAAACATGCCCTGTTTGACTGCAAAGGAGCAAAGGGCCTGCGCCTCCTTACATAGGAGTTTGGACCCTGTGCCCCCTTGCTTGTTCACATAGAACAATGCTACCTAATTGTCTGTCTGAACTAAAACAGACTGGTGAGAGGGGGCATGAGAAAAAGTCTGTAGATCCAAGCGGATTGCTCACAGCTCCAAGAGATTGATTTGCTGTGTGGCCTACCGTGGAGACCAGAGGCCCTGAGTGCACGTGCCCTGACAATGTGCACCCCAGCCCTTTAAAGAGGCATTGGTCGTCAGCACCCTTGTGTGTGCTGGGGCTTGAAAGGGTACCCCCCTGAGAAGGTTGGGGAGATGTAGCCACCACTGCAAGGAGTCCAAGAGTGGTTTGGACACTCTTACTCTGTCTCGAAGGTCGCCTGTGGCCTGTGCCCACTGAGCTCTGAGGCACCACTAACCCGCCTGCATATGCAGACGGGCATACCGTGGATGCCATGTGGCCCAGGAGCCGCAGGAAATGTTTGGTGGAGACCTGAGAATTGCTGAGGAACTGGTTGGCCAAATCCATCAGTCTGTGGGCCCTGTCCTCGGGCAAGTAAGCCCTTGCTTGCAGGGTGTCTAATCTTGCCCCTATAAACTCTAGGTTTTGTGGGGGAGCAAAGTGGACTTTGCGTAGTTTATGACAAAGCCCAGATGCTGAAGAAGAGAGACAGTGTGAAGAGTGGCTTGTCTGGCCTCCTGGAGAGACTGACCTCTGACTACTGCTGCCCTACCTCCAGCAGGGAGACTGGCTATGCTCCTTAGACCTAAAGGATGCTTATACTCACATCCTCATTCATCCAGACCACAGACAATACCTCAGATTTGTGGTGGGAGGAAACCATTTCCAGTACAGAGTACTTCCCTTTGGCCTAACTTCCGCCCCCAGGGTTTTCACCAAATGCCTGGCGGTGGTGGCGGCTTATCTCAGAAATCAGGGAATTTTTGTCTTCCCATACCTGGACGACTTAGCCAAGGAAAGTTTTGTCTTACTAATCTGTTATGTTTTTTGGAAGTGTTAATAAACAGGTAGACAAAGGTGAGCCGGTCTATATAGTGTATCTGGATTTTCAGAAAGTCTTTGACAAGGTCCCACATGAGAGACCCCTGGTGAGGCTAAAAAGTCATGGGATGTGAGGCAGGGTAGCATTGTGGATCAGGAACTGGTTAAAAGATAGAAAGCAGAGAATAGGGCTAAATGGCCAATTTTCTCAATGGAGAAAGGTGAATAGTAGAGTACCCCAGGGATCTGTGCTGGGCCAGTTGCTTTTTAACATATTCATAAAGGACCTGGAAATAGGAATAATGAGTGAGATGATCAAATTTGCAGATGACACAAAATTATTCAAAGTTGTTAAAATGCAAGATGATTATGAAAAATTGCAAGAGGACTTTGATAAATTGAGAGACTGGACATTCAAATGACAGCTGAAACTTAAGGTTACACAATGCAAGGTACAACATTAGAAACTACCATCCAGGAAAAAGATTTAGGCGTCATCGTGGATAATACATTGACGCTACGCCCAATGTGCAGTGACAGCCAAGAAAGCAAATAGAGTAGTTACTCACCTGTAACAGGTGTTCTCCAGGAGCAGCAGGAATCAGTCCTCACATATGGGTGTCATCAGCGCCGATGAAGCCCCAGCGGAGCATTTCCCCAGCTTTCTATGAAAGCCTTTGGGAATGCAGGCACGCATGCGCGGTTCCCTTCCCGCCTAAAGGTGCCATCTTACCTCAGTCAAATGACATAGCTAAGAACAGCACACAAAAATGAAAAAATAAACTATGTACAACTGCAACTCCCAGGGGAGGAGGGAGGGTCGTGAGGACTGATTCCTGCTGCTCCTGGAGAACACCTGTTACAGGTGATTAACTACTCTTTCTCCAGGACCAAGCAGGAAGTCAGTCCTCACATATGGGTGACTCCCAAGCTCTGGGCTACCGAGGAACCCAGGCTGAACAAGAGAACTCCCTCTAGTCTCAGCAGCAAAGAAAGGCTTTTCCAGGACACAACCTCCACCGGTAGCCCAACAGAGGGCAGGAGGGCAGGAGTTGCCTAAACCTCAAAGAGATTCCGGAGTACTGCTTGGCCAAAAGCACTGTCCCTACGGGACTCCCTCTCCAGACAGTAATGGGCCGCAAAAGTTTGGCTTGAAGACCAAATTGCAGCCCTGCAGATGTCTACCAAGGGCACAGAGCAGAGATGAGCCACTGAGGCAGCCATTGCCCTGACACGGTGGGCCGTGACCCAACCCTGCAAAGGAAGGTCAGCCGCCTTGTAAGCCCAGGTGATACGGTCAGCCACCCAGATGGACAAGGTACGCTTGGACACAGCCAACCCCAACTTATTAGGGTCAAAGAATACAAAGAGCTGAGTAGCCCTCCTATGCCCCTGTGTACGGTCAAGGTAGAAGGATAAGGCCCTCCTACAGTCCAGGGTATGCAGGACTGCTTCAGCCTGGCTTGCATGAGGCCTAGGGAAGAATGTTGGAAGAACCACCTCCTGATTGAGGGGGAAAGAGGAGACAACCTTTGGGAGGAATTTTGGATGAGTCCTGAGGACTACCCTGTTCCTATAAATCCTGGTGTAAGGCCTATCACAGACCAGGGCCTGAAGCTCACTCACTCACCTAGCCGATATGGGTGACGTCGGTGCCGACGGAGCCCCCGTGCGGAGCATTTCCCCAGCTTTCAAGGCAAGCCTTTGGGAATGCAGCGCACATGCGCAGTCCCCTTCCCACCCAAGGGTGCCATCTTGCTCAGTCTGATGACATAGCTAAAAGACAGCAAAAAAACAAAATGAAGTATATGACTGCAACTCCAGGGGAGGAGGGAGGGTCGTGAGTACTGATTCCTGCTGCTCCTGGAGAACACCTGTTACAGGTGAGTAACTACTCTTTCTCCAGGACCAAGCAGGAAGTCAGTCCTCACATATGGGACTCCCCAGCTCTAGGCTACCGGGAACCCTAAGCTGAAAAAATGGCTCCCTCTCAAGAGCCTCAGCATTCGTGATAAGAATGTCCTCTGAGAATGTCCCCATACGGTAGCCCAACACAAGAGCCGTAGGGTAGAAGTTGCCTAAACCTCAAAGAAATTACGGAGTACCGCCTGTCCGAAAGCACTGTCCCTTCGGGACTCTCTCTCGAGAGCCCTTCAATGCCCCTGCGTACGTTCTATGTAAAAAGACAACGCCCTCTTACAGTCCAGGGTATGCAAGACTGTTTCAGCCCGGCTGGTATGCGGCCTGGGAAAGAAGGTTGGAAGAACCACCTCCTGGTTGAGGTGGAAAGAGGAGATGACTTTTGGAAGGAACTTCGGGTGGGTCCGTAGGACCACCCTGTTCCTATAGAACCCTGTGCACAGTCTATCAGAAACCAGAGCTTGTCGTTCACTCACACGTCTGGCCGAGGTAAGAGCTACCAGGAAGAGCGCTTTCCAAGAAAGGAAGCGCAACTGGCAAGTAGCCATCGGCTCAAAACAGTGGGTGAGTAAGTTGCTGCAAGGCCACGTTCAAATCCCACTCAGTCGCCGGTGGATGAACCGGAGGCTTGAGAAGAAGCAGACCTCTTAGGAAGCGGGACACCAAGGGGTGAACCGACAGAGACTGTCCCTCCACTGGTGAGTGGTGCACTGATAGAACACTGAGGTGGACCCGAACAGAGTTAGACTTAAGGCCTAGGTCTGACAGGTGAAGTAGATACTGGAGTACTACTGACACAAGGCAGGAGAAAGGATCTTCATTGCGCTGAGCACACCATATTGTGAACCTACGCCACTTGAGGGCATAGGACTTTCTGGTGGACTGCCTTCTAGAGGCCAAAATCACCTCTTCAACCTCCTTAGGTAGAAGCAAGGGAGCTAGCACTATCCTTTCAGCAGCCAGGCCATCAGATTGAGGGACCTGAGATTGGGGTGCAGAAGGGTACCCTGATCCTGAGACAGGAGATCGTGTTGCAACACCAGAGGGAAAGGAGTTTCCACCGCAAACTGTAACAGAAGTGGAAACCACGGTTGCCTCGGCCATCTGGGGGCTACCAGAATCACCGAGGCCTTGTCCCGGAGAATCTTGAACAGAGTTCGGGCCACCAGGGGCGTGGGAAGAAACGCATACAGGAGGCCCATAGACCAAGAGATCAGAAAAGCATCTGCTGCCATTCTCAGGGGTTGCGGCTGTCTGGAGCAAAACCTGAAAAACAAGCAAACCTAGTCCAGTGAACTGAAAATCACAACCATTAATAAAAGTCCACCAAAGTATGAAAACCTGCACTATATTTTCCCGTTTTTTGTCGAAGCGTGCCGGAGGAGGTTCAGTATTGAGACGTGACCCACACCAGACGGCAAGCTACTTTTTAATCAGTTAAGGTTCTCCACCATAAAAACAACTATTACACTGCACTTATCTTTCCGTTGAAAATTATTCTCAAAAATCCACATCATCGAAGTTGCTCTCAAAAGATCAGCTTGGCACGACATGCACGTTTCGGGCAACAGCCCTGTATCAAGTGCTCTACTTTCATCTCAATAAAAAGTCGATCCAGAAAGTGTATGAAATTCAAAAGTTTCGTGCGTTTTTATAGCTGCACTGTTGGCTAGATATCTGCATTGTGATTGGTTAGTGAAACCAGCCTTCTGATTGGTCAGAAATAACGCGTGCATATTGGATAATCTCGATCCAGTTTTGACGCAGGATCCACAAAAATCGCAGTAGCTATCTCCCAGTGTCTGTAAAGTATTTAAATTGGAAGCAAGGAATGCAAAAAAGTCAACTCTAATAGCCAAATGTATCCCTTTTGACGTGGTAGAAAGATGAATATGCTGGGCTAACGCAAAATTAAAAAAAAAAAAGTTAGAAAGTACGAAAAACGCAAAACACAAAAAACTCACAAGTGATTCCAGACTTCTGCACACCACTGTATCTTAAAGGACGGTCCTCTGATGTTCGACGACAACTCTGGTCATTTTGCTTATGGCAATTGTTGATTTTGTCATTTAACTATTCAAGGCTCATCATGGCATGATGCACAGGGTGTTAATTTTAAATCAAAGTGGCATACAACTTGTCAATCTTCTTTTGTTGTGTATGTTATAGTATGCCCATGTTCTCTTTACTACATGAGTCGTACTATTCGGCGTATTAAAATACAGTTAGGTGAGCACCATTCATGACTTCAAACGCAAACATTATCCGCTCCAGTTGTGGAGCATTGACTGACTTTTGATCACACATTTGAGCAACTGCAATGGTGAGTGTTAGATCATAAACCTGAGGACCCCCGAGGTGGTGATCGCATTTATAAATTACAAAAGAGAACAGTACTGGATCTTCCACCTTCAGACAGTGGTTCCCTCGGGTTTGAATGCAGAACTCGAGTGGTCCAGTTTGCTTTAGCTGCCACTTTTAATGATACTGTATATTCCATTCATCTAGAGGAGTTTTCCTATTGGTGGGATGGGCCTCCCTGTTGATTGGTCGGTATCCCAGCAAACATGACGTCAGATGCCACTCTTTTAAATCATCTATGGGTCTTGTTTCATGATGTCACAATGCCTATCATTTCTGTTGAAATCTGAAGCAGGACTGCAGATTTGGCGGTCTGAAATGTGGCACGTCGTTGTTATAGATGAAGGCAGTTATTGATGAAAGCATGGACATTTGAAGAGCTTAAAGATAACTTCTAAATTACATTTCTTTTGTTTGATTCATTTAGTAAAAGGAGTCCCTACAGCGAGGGTATGTGTTGTCAGTTCCACTCCCTTTTGAATGTGGCTCCAACAAAAAAAGTTTCTGCCCTTGTCATAAATTAACCCAATGGGCATTTATATTGGAACCTCTTTCTTTATGGTTCCTGGAGGGCCAGCTGCTACCCCTGCAGTGCCACACTGTGTCTGAGGAGCTATACCTTCTCATGTGAGTACACTGCCTGCTCCTCCTGCTGAGCAAGCAGGCGCTCAGCACACCACACCAGCTGCACAGATGTGCAGAGGCGGCGTTGCAACTGGTGTGTGGTGCCACCAGGCTGGCCAGGAGGGTTCTGCAGATGGAACAAGCTGGTCCTTCGCATCCCCCAACCCCAGGGTCATTGGGTCCCTCACCAATGGCAGGTTCCAGTCACCCATCTAGAGGAGTGGCGAGTGGCGAAGCAGGCATGGGGTATGTGCTTGGTCCTGCAACTGTGTCAGCACCTGTTGAGAGACAGGGATGAACAACCCAACGCCAACCCTTGCATGCAGCGCCCCCCCCCCCAAACACACACACGGGCAGCAGTGTTCCACAAAGGCCCCAGAAACACCATACCACAGAGGTGGATAGGCAGCTGAGACAGTGCCACACAAACCAGGGCAAAGCTACCACCACAAAGCCACCCAGTGATCCAGCAGAGGGAAATGTGGCAGTGCAACAATGGCAGGCATGCGCCCCCCAACCCAAAGGGTACATATGTGAAAGATGCAGTGGGAGGTACAGAGGGTACCCAAACCAGGGATGCAGGCCTGGACAGAGGCCATGCAAAAGGTGGACATCAGCACAGACATGTACCTTTGTCCTGTGAGAGCTATGAGATGTCCACGTCACCTACGCCCTTCAATATCACTGGGTCAACAATGGCCAGGACCTGCTGCTCCATGTCTGTGAGCTACACCCCCTAATCATCTGGTCCCACAGTGCATGCCTTCATGCATGTGTCATGGCACACCCATGCCAATTCCGCTTGACATCTTCTATGCCCCTGTTGTGATGGATTGCATTCAGCTTGCGGCATATTACGAGCCACCTCTGCTGCCGTTCATCTGCTCCCACCTGGGCATCCTCGATGCCCATGAGAACCCCAAAGTCGGCCTGTACCTCCTCTATGAGGGTCAGCTCTCCATCACTGAAGATTCACTTCCTGGTGGTCACCTTGGGGGCCATGGCGGACAGCACAGCAGCTCAGGTTTCAGTGGTATCCACAAACAAAGCAGCACAGAGAAATGGTATTTTCATGGGGCGTGGCCACAGTGGTGATACACGTTTTATAGTGGGTGGACATGCAATATCATATATGTTCACATGCTCAGAATACGTAACACACCTGCATGTATGTCGCACGTATCCGTGCACGTTGGGCATGCAGCACATAAAACGTGGGCAGCCACATCCGTGTTCCATCTATCGGCAATATCCGTGCCCAAAAGTTCAACATGTTTCCGCCGGTGTGATTGCTGACCTGCTGACATATACTTGGGGGAATTTACAACTGGGTTGCCACAGACACGGTAGGTATCAAGAGGGCATGATGTGCATGGGATGCTATGTGTGGTGCTGCTTGTGCCCCAGATGCTAGGTTGCCATGCTGGTGCCCCTGTGAGAGACAGTAGTGTGCATGGACCTAAGGGCAGAGCCCAGGTACCCTGCGCAGACACACATGACAGGGCAGACCGGAGTGGGTAAGGGGATGGTTGGAGCAGGGTGCGAGTGGCTGGCAGCGGGACAGGACAGGGCCAATCCACATGGCTCTCCCATGCACTAGTCCACCCCCACACAGGTACAGGTCTGTGGTCCACACACCAATGCAACTGCATTGTGGACACCATGCAGTACTGTAGTGAATGATGTGGTGCCATGGCACAGTGGGTCCATACACCGCACATGGAACCGGCAGCACAGGTTCAACTCCACAAGTGGCCCCTGTACCCCGAGGCACCATCTGGGTTCCTGAGACTAGGCAACAGCACATGACAACTGCCACAGGCCCCAGAGAAAATTATAGGCCAGCCCTGATACCCTTCACATCACCCTGTCAGGTCCATGCACACAGGCCACTGTACAGCACCCAATATGCATGCCACATTATACATTGACGTAGATGCCATGTCCCAGAACACACACTTGTCAGGCCAGATGCCACGGGCTGGGGAATGGATACATCTGCAGACCTACACTGTCCCAGGGTACATGTATGAGACAGTTATAGGAATGTGATTGGAGAGGCACAGCATTTTGCAGACTGCCCCTCCAACCGTACAGGCCATGCATTGTGGCTAGTGACACATGTAGACCTACCATGGCAACAAGGGGCACACAGGGGCAGACACCACAGGCACATGCATGGCAGTGCGATTTCACCGGCACCTGCACACCCAAAGACAATTCTGTGCATGAAGTGGATGGAATACCTTGCAGTGCACTAATGGGGGTTCACCTGAACCAAATGGGCATGTGAACTGTTACATATGCGACTGTGCAACGGTGCCGGCCAGACATGCCACCCAATGGGTACCCCAATAGCATGTGCATGGGGCAAGGATCATCAGATGACCACAGCACCTGACCCCATGCCACCCACTGGGCGCATTAGGGGGTACTCTATGTGGCACACACCCAGGGTCTCATACACACACATTGACCTGTCTCATTCCCCCAGAGGTGCTCTGGAATGCTGTGCAGTGTCCACAAATGTTACACGAGGGGACTGCTACCTTGTTTGCCACCGCCCTACTTATGATTGCTGACCGTAAGCACCAGAGGGCAGCATGTCACTACCCATATGCAAGGGTCCCCAGGCTGAGCGCCTAGTATCTGGACATCAGCGATGAGCTGTGCATAACCCGCTACAGATTCAACTGTGCTGCCATCCACGACCTGTGTCAGGAGCGGGAGCCACACCTGGCACCGCATGCACACAGACAGGACATGGTGCCTGTCCACATGAAGGTGCTCACCACCCAGTCTTTCTGGGGACAGGTACCTTCCAGTCTGTGGTGGCAATGGCAGCAAGGCTAAGCCAAGCAGCTTTGTCATGGGACGTGCTGTGCAGTAGATATCTTTCCCGTGCACCCCACAGCAGCAGCAACAGCAGCTCGTACTGCAGTTCAATGATATTGCAGGCTTCCTATCTGTCCTGAGGACCAGTGACTGCATGCATTTGACCCTCTGCCCACAGCATCTGCACGAGGCAGCATACAGGAACAGGAAGGCCTTCCACTCACTGAACATGCAGGTCATCTGCAATGCCTGGATTGGGGATCATGGATGTCGTGGCACGCTATCCTGGCTTGTGCCATGATGCCCTACATCCTGGCCCAGTTAGGGATCCATGTGTCTTTCGAGATTGGTACTATCACTGATGGCTGGCTGCTTGGTAGGTGGACACAGGCCAGCATCCTACACACAAGCATGAGGACCCCCCCCCCCTTGGGGCACAGAGGCATGGTTTGCCATGTGCATGCAGGCAGGCCATGCCCACCGAGGTGCCACACCATAACTGTGGGTTGCATGACCATGGCCAGGGGACCCACTGATGCTCCCCCCCCCCACTGTATGGGTGCAAGAGGGGGCTGGGCACATTCTGCATATGGGCGTGTAGGGGGCTGGGCCATCATCACAGCTGGGGCTGCACAGGGGCAGTTGTACATCAGTGATGGTCCAGTACCAAGCATGGGGAGGGTGCTGCATCACACTGTTGCAGCGCATATGCATGTTGGATGTGTTGGGATGGCATGTGGAACATGGGTAGGCCATCACCCACGAAGCTGGCCATGGTGCAACACGTTGTCATCCATGCCACCTCCATTCTCTGCAGGTAGCAGGGGATACCCGCTACGGGACTGGTTGATCACCCCATTCATCAGCCTGTGTACAACTGAGGAGCAGAGGTACAACTGGTCGCAGCGGCGGACTTGCTCCATTATTGAGTGGACATTTGGGCTGCTGAAGAGCCGCTTCTGGTACCTGAACCAGTTAGGTGGCGAGCTACTGCCCAGTATGAGCCATCCAAAGTGTGCAGGATATTCCTGGCCTGCTGCATGCTACACAACTATGCATTGCACCGGAGGCAGCCTGTGACTGATGCAGCGGACATAGAGCCTGAGGACAAGGTGGATAACTAAGAAACCTCAAAAGAGAGCTAAGACGTCTTGAACATAAATGGAGATGCTCTCGTGACCCTAATACACATTCTGCCTACACAAACTCACTCCAAGCTTACTGCTCTGAAACCCTCAGCCATAAAAGAATATAATGAAAATATTATTCAACGGTCACTCAATAAACCCAGAGAACTTTTCTCCATTGCCAAATCCTTAATAAATGAACCCTCACATCATGACCAGCCACCAAAAATAACCGCACAAACTATAGCTAACCACCTCATCTCTAAATTCCTTCCACCCCCCTCAACTGACGACACCCAACCTATTGCTGACTGCAACACCCAACCACATGAGCCAACCCCCTTAAACACATGGAACGAATTCGAACCCCTCACCCTAGAAAGCGTAACTAATGTTATCAAAGACCTAAATGCCTCTACCTCTGCCCTTGACCCTTGCCCTGTCCCCTGGATCAAATCTACTAGAAGTTCCATTAGCCCCTACATTCTTCATATTGTACAATCCTCCCTCCAGACTGGTTCCGTACCAGCTCCACTTAAGCGTGCTACAATCCGTCCAATCCTAAAAGGAACAAAACTCGACCCCACCTCCCCTACCTCCTACAGACCCATCTCTAGTATCCCCTTCCTTGCAAAGATAACCGAGAAGCTAGTCCAAATCCAACTCCAGAATTATACTGATGAACACTCTCCCCTTGATTTATTCCAACATGGTTTCAAAAAGAACCATGGAGTAGAAACTGCCCCAGACGATCCCACATCACACCAGTCCTCTACAATCTCCACTGGCTCCCCATTCAATCCAGAGTTAAATTCAAGGTACTTACCCTTACGCACAAAATCATCTCCAATGAGTCAGCTCCATGCCTCTCTCCTCACTCCTTCCCCTCCATCAACAATACAAGAACACGCCGCTCCATCACCAAAAACCTACTGCCTATACCAACAAACAAGAGATACAGCAAACAATCTACTAGTAATCGGGCCTTCTCCCTCTATGCCCCATCCTTATGGAATGCCCTCCCTCACGAGCTGCGAAACTGCTCTGTCCACTCCGAGTTCCGGAAGAAGCTAAAAACTCATCTCTTCCTGGAACATTTTTCCCTACCACCATAGTACTTCGCCCTCTGCCTCCACCTCCTCACTCCTGCTTTTCAAATTCATTCATGCAACCATGCGGCATCCTTTATGTACCTATGTAAATAGTTGATTATTGTAAAAAGTTTCACATTTATGCCTATGTATCCTTGTTACAACGTTACACTGTAAACAGTTGAAATATACTGCCATTATTTTTTATGTAAACCGTCTTGATTTGTAGAAAGACGGTATATAAAAAATGTTACATAAATAAATAAACATGATGGCCCCCAGCCAGCAGATGGTCCTGTCTACTGATGGGGTGCGGCGAAAAGGCAGACCCTCCTGCAGACTTACTTTGTGTGAGGTAAGCTGACCATACTGGGAGGAGTTGGGGGAGTAGAAGGTGAGGCTGGGCATCCTTCGGCAAGTCCTGTGCATACCCTCTATTGTCTGCTGTCCAATGTGACATTCCATCCCCTACCAGCTGTCGTCTCATTCCCCATATCTTCTGTTGCGACCTTTGCATCCCCAAATGTACAACACCTCACCTGCTCTCTGCTATCCATGTATCCCCACACACGGCATGCCCCTCCCCCATGCAAGCATCCCAATGGTCACGCATGTGGCCTTCCCCCCACCCATACAGGCATTACGTCCCCCTTGCCCCCACACACCCCCAGTCTGTGTGCACTGTCCAGCCCCAGCCCACAGCAGCCACACCCTGCTGCAGCCCCAGCTCATACAGTGCATGTGTACATCCGTTCTGCCACAGCTACATCACCTGTCCCCTTGCCCCAGCTGAGTGAGCGCCCAAGGCACCTCCCCAGCCCAGCAACAGACAGATGGACCTTGGTGTGTACAGGGGAGGGACGCACCTTGGCATGCCGAGTCACCTCCACTCTCCCACTGTGTGGGAGCGTAGTCCCCATCTGTTGTGCTGATCAGGTGATGGGGTACCTACCAGCACTCCACATGCTTGGTGCCTGCATGGAGGCATGTCCTGTCCAGCATGTGACTGCACATGCCCTACCCACCCACAGCATTGCTCCCTGCATGCTGCTGTGCCCCCTGTGGCCCCCAGTGTGAACAGACATGCGGACAATCTGTTGAACAGTAAACAACCTTTATTGTTGGCACATCAGCATCACATTTTACAAACTTGCATTTTCAGCAACCATGCCTGCCCATTCAATGGTACCTATTTTGGTCCACCCCTACCACCCAGTGGCCTGGGTGGGAACACGAGTGCCTCGGTGAGCCTATGCACCGACTGGGTGAGGGCCTGGAGGTTTCCCCAGAATCCCTGCAGGTGCTGTGCAATGAGGTTGAGGGGCCCCACCACTGCTGCAGGGACCTGCCCCACAGCACCCTCAGTGCCCTTGCCATGCTGAGGGGTGGTGCCTTCTGCTTTCTCAGATGGTGCCTCATTGCACAGCACCATGTCAGAGCCCCTGTCATACAGGGCACTTACCTCCCCACCTCCTGGCCCCTGCTCCCCCTGGGCCCTGTCCCCATCCCTCCAAACCCATCCCCCCACCCCTATCCCCTCCCTCTGCTCCCGCCTGTTCTCATCTCCTCCAACTGCCCCCTGCCCACTCTCATCCCCTTTCTCCACCCCCTGCATGCTCCCATTCCCTCCCTCTGCCCCCGCATGCTCTCATCTCCTCCGTCTGCCCCGACCACTCCCATCCCTGCCACCCTCCCCTCTGTGTTTCCCCCCTCCTCCATCTACAGGGTGTCTCTGGATGGTGTATCCCTGAGCTCCCCCTCCTCCAGAGACTCTTCTCCCTCCTCCTCCTTGGGGTCATCCCCTCAGGTATGCCCTGCCTCCCCCCCTCAGTCCCTGCTGTGCTCCCCACTGTGGGGTCTCCTACCCAGCCCGCACAGTACCATCCTGTCCCTCCCCCTCAGGGGAGCAGGGAACCTCTGTCAGGGTAAGGGTATACTCCTCATCATCCCTACTCTCCCTTGACAGAGAGGTGCTGGATAGCATTATGGGGCTGGCTGTTGCGGTGGTGATGTTTCCTCAGTGGCCAGGTTATGGGGGCTACATGTTCCGGGGACTCACCCCCTGCAAAATCTATGTGGCTGTGGCTGCTCCTCTGCCCCCTCCTCCTCTTCCACCTCCTCCACCTCATCGTCATCTTCCTCTCCCTCATCTGGCACAGGGGGGGTGGGGGCGAGTCATCGACTGGAATGGCTGTGTGTGGGATGCAATGAGGTGGGTGTTACAGTGGGTGGCCTTCAGATCCCGACTTCCACCCTTATCCTAACCCAATTCCCATCAATCCCATCAATTCCCATCAATCCCATCAATCGCATCAAACCTGTTGCCTTCAGATCCTGACTTCCACCCTTATCCTAACCCGATTCCCATCAATCTCCCATGACCGAATTATACAGACTATATTATGCTTTGCACCGAACTATTGCTTTGTATTGTTGTATTAGATTGTAAACTCAGATGAGTATTAGATTGTAAGCTCGGATGAGCACGACTCTGAGGAGCAGGGACTGTCTATTATATGCATGTCATACCTGTACAGCGCTGCGTGCTCGGTGCTATATAAGTGCTAAATAGTAGTAGTAGTATTGGGGGTGTCTAGCTGTCATGTCCCCATTGTAACACACTGCCCCATCCTCTGTCACCCCTGCATTGTCCGGCCACACTGGGTGCACACTGGGTCACATTGTCCAGCCACACTGGGCATGTCACGTGTCATAGCTCCTTTCTTGTGCCATATATGCACACTCACCTTGCTCCCGCTCCAGCTGCTGCGGGAGCCGGTTGAGGATCAGTGGCCGCGTGCAGCATATGCCCCGAAAACGCAACTGGTAGGCCTCTGTTTCCCTCAGGATGTGAAAGCGCCTGTGGAGTCAGAAGGGTGGTATCTTACATATGTGCATGTATTCTTCCCTCCCAGGTCTGTCCCTGCAGCTGCCCGCTTGCCATCCCACCACCTGCATACATTGAACCCAGTCCCATCATGCTGGCAGATCTCCAGAGCTACCTCACCCCAGATTGCAGCTTGCCCTGTTCCCCCAGGCCTCCTCTGTTCTGTGTGCCTGCATTGCTGACTGGCTAGTGCATGGGCTGAGAGGGCCACAGGGAAAGTGGTCCACTGCCCAGATGTTCTGCAAGCAACATTATTCAGGTAACATGCTGCATTTGCTGCCTACCCTGTGGTGCTCATTGTGGGCCTTGCATGCTGGTTTGGGACCTGGCTGTGTCTTGTCCGTGGTCTGGGACACAGTTGTGTCCAGGTTGCAGGGCGCATTACAGCTATGCACAGTTCCGATTGTGCTCCTGTCTGTTTGTACTTGCTGTGCTGTGTCCTACACAGGTGCCACATTACATGTTCACTTCACGTCTGGTGGTGGGGTTGCGCGTGTATTGTGATGGTTTGGGCACTAGCTTGGGGAGCTAAGGGCCTGGGATTCAATTCCCATCTGCTCCCTGCTTTGCATGGGCTGCTGGTGTGCCTCCCACATTTTCTTTGTTCTGTCTTTCTGTGGATTTTGCTGTGTTCATTCAGTGCACTGTCCCGCAGATCAGTGCCCTCTTCTGTTTGCATGGCAGGGTTTCATGCTACTTGGCCCCATATCACAGGCCGTGTCTGCCTCTTGCCATGCACATGCGGCTGCTCTCTTTCACCTGTCTGTTTGGGTTGGTGGGGAGGTGTGGTGTGGTTTGGGCACTGGCTTGGAGAACCAGGAGCCTGGGGTTTAACTCCTACTTGCTCCTCTTGTTGTGTTGGCTGTGCATTAACATATTTCTGTGCTGCACCGTGGATTCCTGTTTTTGGGATAGACATTACAGGGGTGCATTTTGATTGCTGGTTTGCATACCAGTTATGGCAGTTTTTCTACAGACAGAGTGGCTGCTTCCTCTTTGAAACATTATGATTGCACTGGACATATCAGGAGTAGGGATTTATTCCTCACTCTAATGGGTCCAGATATTATTGTTTCATATACTGTTAGACTGTTTGCATTTGACTGTGCTCATTCATGCGTTGTTTTCCCTCTGTTTGGGGTGGTCATGGATATCGATATTCTGACACCATGTTTGTGTGGCACTGTGCAGTGATATGGCTTACATGATCTGGCCATGTTGCTGCACTGTTACACATGTGTGAGATGGTCGGTGTGTTTCAATGTGTTGTTTCTCTTTCCTTTCTGTATCTGCTTCTCAGGGATTGCTCCACTTTCCCATTGTACATTACGTAGTGTGTGTGTCTGCCTGCCTGTTTCTCTGTTGGTTCATCCGTCCTTTGTGACTGCATTGCCTCCCTGCTATTCTCTCGGGCAGTGTGTTTCTGTTTGCATGTTTCCTGTTGCAGGTCCTGGTGTCACTGTATGTGCACTCTAGGTTCAGCTAACCCTTGCTCATTTTAGCCTTTTGCTCTGGGGCTGCTCTCCTTGCTCTGTGCGTGTCCCTCCACATGCATTTATCCTGCCTCCCCCCTTTCCTGCCCCTCTATGTTACTCATCTGTCTTCTTGCTTTGACCTACTTACTTCGATAGGGTGGTCCTGATGTGTTCCCAGCCCCTGCGTGCTGCAGTTAGGACTGGCCGTCTGTGCCCCATGGGGAGCAGGGCTTCCTCATTTTCAATTACCAGCCTGCAGAGCAAAGCAGGTCACGGCATCTGAAAAGTTCACCTGGCATGTTGCCATTTTCTGAATTCTATGGGCCATAGTGCAGGTGGGCACGTTTTTGGACTTACACGCGAATGGGACATCAACATCTGCCTATGGGCGGCGGTGACAGACTCGTGCATCTGCATGAATGGGTAGTGTACATGTTTTGCACAGAAGTGTGCATGGACTGCAAGGGTGCACCTTTTCTCATTTAGATGTTAAATCCAGAGCGTCCTGTGCCGTGCATGTGTAAAAGGCAGACATGTTCAGCTCCATATTCCGCATACACGGGATGCCACCTCCAGTGGGGACGCGCACTGGTTGTGCGTTTCTGTTGGCCCTGCATGTCTTTCTCTGAATAGGCCTCATAGTGAATTCAATTCAATCCTTGGGTGTCATTTTGGACCCCTCGTTTACATTTGCACCCATGTATACTGAAGGGTGATTACCGCCTCCTTTTTCTCTTTAAGACAGATTAGAGCAGATACATCCCTTATCTAGGTAAGATCTATCAATAGAGTATCGAGCGACACTGTAGAGTTCTCACGGTACTGGGACCACTGACCCCAGCTGTAAAAGACGAGCCAGAGACTCTTGTACCGCAACCGCTCTTTCCCGGCCCCTGCAAGGAGACAGGACAAAAGAGTCGACTAACGGACGGGCAAACTCGACAGAATAACCTTCGCGAATGACCTCCAACACCCACTGGTCTGACGTTATCTGAACCCAGGCAGGAAAAAACTCTCGAAGCTATCGGTTGAATTCCTGCCTGGGCCCTACTCGCTTCATTGCGCTTTCCTAAATCCTGAGGAAGAGGGGCTCTCAAAACCTCTGCCCACTCCCCGAAAGCCTCTATAACTTTGATCTCGAGAGGAAAACCTTCCTCTTTGAAAGCCTCCCAAGCGGGAGGTACGAAAACGCCGAAAATCCCGAGGTTGACCCCATAAAGCTAACTGAGTCCGCCCCGGCTTCGGCTTGTCCTCTGGCAAGCGACCTCCTTTCGATTCCCCCAAATCCTTGACTAGCTTGTCCAGATTGTCTCCAAACAGCTTCCCTTTAAAAGGGAGTTTGCTAAGACGAGACTTAGAGAAACTGTCCGCCACCCAATTCCTTAGGCAAAGATAACAGCGAGCGGCTACCAAGGAAGCCATAGAATTCACTAAACCTCTAATAAGATCATAGTGTACATTGGCTAAATAAGCTGACCCTGACTCTAGCGTTGTCACATCCGCTAAGTGCTCCTGCATCTGCTGCGCTGGCTGTTGCAAACGCTGCGACGAGCGAAGGCATGATCTCGCTATCCAAGCCACACAAATAGAGGCTTGCAGACACAGAGCATTAACCTCAAAAGCTTGCTTCAACAGAACATAAGAACACCTGCCGATCCTGTGCATCCTTCAAAGCCGCACTGCCTTCCACCAGAATGGTAGTCTTCTTCATGACCGCCAAAACTGCTGCATCTATACGCGGAGAACGAAACATCTCCTGTTCTTGATAAGACAAGGGATAAACATAGAAACATGATGACAGAAAAAGACCACATGGCCTATCTAGTCTGTCCTTCCATATCAACAACTACAACAGTCCACTTTTTACCTTTAGAGATCCTCTGTGTTGGTCCCATGCTTTTTTGAATACAGTTACTGTCCTCATCTCTACCACCTCCACTGGGAGACTATTCCATGGATCCACTACTCTTTCCATAAAGAAATATTTCCGCATATCACTCCTGAATCTCTCTCCCTTCACCCTCATCCCATGTCCCCTCGTAGCAGAACTTGCTTTCAATTGAAAGAGGCTCTCTCCCTGAACATTTATGCCACGGAGGTATTTAAAGATCTCAATCATATCACCTCTATCCCGCCTTTCCTCTAAGGTGTACATATTAAGATCCTTAAGTCTGTCCTCATATGCTTTATAATGAAGCCCACTAATCATTTTAGTAGCCACCCTCTGCACCGACTCCATCCTGTTCACATCCTTTTGAAGGTGCGGTCTCCAGAATTGCACACTCTACTCCAAATGAGGTCGCACCAAAGACTTATACAGAGGCATTATCACCTCCTTTTTTCTGCTAGCCATTCCTCTCCGTATGCACCCAAGCATCCTTCTAGCTTTTGCCGTCGCCTTTTCTACCTGTTTAGCTACTTTAAGAACATCAGACACAACCACGCCTAGGTCCCGCTCTTCTTTAGTGGACAAAAGTACTTCACCTCCTATACTGTATTGCTCCCTTGGATTGCTGCAGCCCAAATGCATGACCTTACATTTTTTAACATTAAATCCCAGCTGCCAAATTCTAGACCATTCTTCAAGCTTAGCTAGATCCCGCCTCATGTTATCTACACCTTCCTGGGTGTATACTCTATTGCAGATTTTGGTATCATCCGCAAAGAGGCAAACCTTACCCGACAGCCCTTCCGCTATATCACTAACAAAGATGTTAAAAAGAATCGGACCAAGGACAGATCCCTGGGGCACACCACTGGTAACATCCTTCTCCTCAGAGTGAGCTCCATTTACTTGTATTCTTTGTCGCCTCCCACCCAACCAATTTCTAACCCAAGCAGTAACTTTAGGGTCCATCCCTAGGGTGCTCAGTTTGTTTATAAGTCGCCTGTGAGGAACAGTGTCAAAGGCTTTACTGAAATCTAAATGCACCACATCTAGAGCTCTCCCTCAGTCCAACTCCCTGGTCACCCAGTCAAAGAAATCAATCAGATTTGTCTGACAAGACCTGCCTCTGGTGAATCCACGCTGCCTCCATAAAGACGATTAATAGATCTCACACCACACAAACCTGCCTCCGGCAAATCCCATTCATCCTGAATCTGCTTGACGACCCGGTGAACGGGAAAAACGCTTGGGACTTTCACACCACCTGTATGAGAGGATCCTCCAATCCCTCTTCCTCCACTGGTGCTCCCGAAGAAAGGTTGAGCACCTGAAGCGACTCTGTAATGAGCGCTGTTATCTCCTCTCTCCGGAAGACCCGGATAATCATGGCTTGAACTTCAGGCTCCTGAATTTCACCTTCCTCTAGCTCCTCTATTCCTGCTTCTGGCTCCATATCGATCCTCTCCTTCCAGCCAGTCCGGTCCCAGAGTATGATCCTCCATCGACCAAGGCCTCTTAGCCGGCCTACCGTCACCACTTCCAGACCTTTCTGTGGCCGCTTGGGTTCCTGCGGCCCCAAGAAGCGTCACATCGGCGACTGCCCCCTGTTGGCGTAAACAGTAGGCTTGATGAAGCAGTAGCACAAAATCTGGGGTAAACCCTCCTAGAGCTGCTCCCACCATTAGTGGCGCAGCGGAAGTACTTGGCAACGCCGGGCTTGTAGTAATAGGAGTAGCCGGGGAATCCAGAAGAGACTCCCCCTCTGTAGCACCTGTAGGACCCTGTGTCCCCAACAGAGCACTCTTCGTAGCCTTATCCTGGAGTTCTTGCTCTATAGTAAGTGCTTCAGCAGCGCAGCCACAACATACTCCAGCGTCTGAGACTGCACCCCGACGGGAGCCACAAACTAGGCACTGAGGGCACATAGGCATTAGCGCTACGGGATCCGCGAACACGGCTATTAAACCCGGGATCCCGCAGTCCACCAAAAAGGGTTAAGAAACAAAAATGTGAAGCAGCTTTAATTATTTATTTTTAATTTTTTGTGCCGACCCTTTAAGAATTCAAACACTAAGACTTCAAAGAAATAAAGCAATAAAAGAAAAGAATTTCCTACAAACCAGCCAAAACATTTATCACTGAAAGTTGACTGTGAGAGAAATCAGCCTTGACAGCAAAATACGCGGGAAAAACAGCCCGTGAATCTCCTCAGCCCTGCTACCAGTTAAAATGTGGTCCCCACATGGCAGCAGGCCCCAAATCTTCCCCCGATCCTAAAAAGTATAATCGGAGCACTCACCTTTGCTTCCGGGCCCCTTACCTCCATCTGAACATTGCTGACAAAAACGGAAGCTCTGACTGCAGCACAGCTCTAATCAGACTGCAAACGAGCAGCTGCAGCAGCCCAAGAGCCCTGACTACGATTTCAACACAGCTCACAAGTGCTGAAATTGAGCCAGCCCGAGGAAGGCAAAACTGCTGGACAGCTGCCCTCCGTGCAGACCAGAAGGGAAGAGCAGACAGAACAGCCAGAAACGACCAGGAGAGTGAGAGGTAATCCTTCCCAAAGCCCTCTGTATCTCCCCTTTCACCTCTTTTTTTTTCAATGAACTTTAACAAATCTAAAGCAAAAGAACTAAGTTATTTATTTATTTAGACAGTTTTGTATACCACCTTATCCTTCAATCAAAGTGATCACAACACAATTGGGGGATACATTTAACACAAGGGGATATGAGACACATACACTAATACTTACAGGGAACATGGGCAATAGAGGGTTAAGTGGCTTGCCCAAGGTATAGGGATAAAAGAAAGATTAAAATCCTATCTAAACAGCCTAAAGCTCCTTATCTGCTCCTCTAGTGAACCCAGCACCTAGGCTCACTACCTCCAGCTGCATGGAGACTGAGCACATTGGAAGCTGGTGGGAGGTGCCAGCAGGATATGTACAGTGGTGTCACAAGTCTGACATGCCCAGTCTCCATGCTGCGAGAGGAGATGCACTACCCAGAGGTGAGGGAATGAACTGGAGGGACCATAAGGAATTATATTTATGTATTGGTTTTCATGTGATGTTTCTTCTAGAGAGATCAATATCCCCTGAAGGCGGCTTTGGCCAAAACACATGTAGAGTGACCTCGTGGATACTCAATAAAGCTCTCCACTGCATCCTACGGTGTAGTATGTCCTGCTTTCTCTTTGCCCTGTGTGTGTATATGTGTCATGGAGAGTGTTGGGAGCTATGTGCATGCATTTTTGTGTGTGTGTGTGTGTGTGTGAGCGAGCGCGTGTCATGGGGAGTGTTGGGGGCTGCATTCATGTATATACAACTCCTAAAACAACTCCACTGGCTCCCGATACAAAGTAGACTCACATACAAGACCCTACTACTTACATTCAAGGCCATCAAAGGACTCTCGTCTGCATCACTAACAGAACTAATCCAGACAACACCACACAATAGGGACAGACGGTCAGTGGCTCTCAACACCCTGATAGTCCCAAAATCAATAACACAATGCACTAAGGCAACAGCAGGCAGGGCCTACCAATTCTGTGCCCCAAGGTGCTGGAACAGCCTCCCTCATGGCATCCGAGCGATCCCAGACTTATTTCAGTTCAGAAAGGCCTTGAAACACCACCTCTTCCTCCGGTATTACCCAGTAACCAACGCAGACATAGCACCAACCGCACAAGCCACCCAAAACCCCCAAGACTGAAACCAAAAAGGAGGTCACGATAATGTTGTAAGTTGTAAATAGTTCCCCTGTTATCCAAGTTGTATTACCTGTTCAACTGTAAACACAAAGTACCATCGGAAATGTGTAAATTATTGTTCATTGTAAACCGCACTGATGCTGAATAGCACGGTATAGAAGAGACTATAAATAAATAAAAATAAATAAATATATGCTTGTGTGTGTGTGCATCATGAGTGTTGGGGGCTGCTTTCATGTATACGTGCTTTTGTGTGTGTGTGCGTCATAGGGAGTGTCAGGGGTTGCGTGTGTGTGTGGGGGGAGCATGTGTGTGTGTGTGTCACTGGGACTGTCGCAAGCTGCATGCTCTTTCGAGAACATGGGTAGAATAGCATGCAACTATAGGAGGCACAGTAGAGATTCCTCCACTGCCATCCACTTCAGCAGTGGGCCACAGACAGAGTCAACAAAGACATCCCATAGAGGCTCTACAGCACCTTAGGACTCGAGGACACACTGTCTGGTGCGATCTGGGTACACCTAAGAGAAACCAGTGCTGTCCCCCACTGATTCTCACTGTGGGTTCTTAGTGACTCCAGAAGCCGCCACAACCAAGTCTTGTGATCACAAATAACTCTGAAATAGCTACTCTGCTTGAACTAGGACCCCTTTCCAGACACCTAGCAGTCCAAAGGCATCTCCATGCTCCATGAAAGATGCAGTTCTATCGCCCCCTCCCTCCCCCGCCTCATTTCTGGGAGCCTCTTGGCAAGCTTCTCCAAGGGCTTCAAAAACTTCTCCAAATTATTATGGATCCGAAAGAGAAGCTGATCAAGTCAAACTGAGCATCAGTCACACAAGCAGCTCTAGACCCCAATCTCACTAATGGGCAAAGTTTCTAGATAAAATAAATGACAGCTTCTTGGAGCAGTTGTTCATTAATCGACAAGAGGGGAAGCTATTTTGGACCCAGTCCTTAGTGGAACACAGGATCTGGTGCAAGAGATAACAGTGTTAGGGTCTCTTGGCAATAGTGATCATAGCATGATCACATTTGATTTAATAAATGGAGGGAAGACGGCAAGGAAATCCACAATACTACCTTTTAACTTTCAAAAGGGAGACTATGATAAAATGAGGAAAATAGTTAAGAAAGAACTAAAAGAAGCACCTGCAAAGGTTAAAGACTTACATCAAGCAATGGCGTTGTTTAAACATACTATCTTAGAAGCCCAGATCAGATATATTCTACGCTTTAAGAAAGGTGGAAGGCGGCCAAAAAATTGCCAGCATGGTTTAAAGGTGAGGTCAGAGAGACTGTTGTAGCCAAAAAAGCATCTTTCAGGAAATGGAAAGAAGAGGCAAATGACGAAAACGGGAAACAATATAAGCACAGGCAAGTTAGATGCAAGGCATTGATAAGGCAGGCAAAGAGAATTTGAAAAAAAGCTTACAGTGGAAGCAAAAACACACCAAAACGTTTTCAAGTACATTAGATAGCAAAAAAACTGTGAGAAAGTGGAGTTGGACCATTAGATGATAGAGGGGTAAAGGGGGGGTGTTAAGGGAGTAGAGGGGTAAAGGGGGGGGGGGATGTTAAGGGAGTAGAGGGGTATTCCAGTGGTTAGAGCAACTGCCTAGTACCCAGAAGATCCAGGGTTCAATTCCCACTGGCACTCCTTGTGACCTCAGGCAAGTCACTTTACCCTCCATTGCCTCAGAAGAAAAAGCCTGGCAATCATCTACTTCTGGTGATACAGGTAAGTAACTGTGCTTTCTTGGCAGTGTAACAGGTGATCTCTGGGAACAGCAGGAATTAGTCCTCACATATGGGTACGTCGGAACCGACGGAGCCTGCGCGGGAAAGCTCCCCAGCTTCCCAGAAGGAAAGCTTTTGGGGTTTCCCACAGCGCATGCGCGCTGCCTTCCCGCCTTCCTGACCAACTCTCCTCAGTTCGAGTTTAAATCTGAGACAATAGAGAGAGGAAAGGAAAGAGAAAGAGATACAACTCCTAGGGGAGGTGGGTGGGTTGTGAGGACTAATTCCTGCTGTTCCCAGAGATCACCTGTTACAGGTAAGTAACTGTGCTATCTCCAGGAACAAGCAGGAATGAGTCCTCACATATGGGGACTCCATAGCTAAGATGCCGGGGAGATCCCCCTCCAAGGGTTCCTCATCTTCCGATGGATCTCAGGCATCCATTGAGGGAAGGTGGGTAGGAGTTGTTTAAGAATGGAACAGGTGTTTGAGGACAGCCTGACCAAACAAGGCATCCCGGCGGGAGTCCTTATCCAAGCAGTAATGGGCTGTGAAGGTATGAACCGAGGCCCAAGTGGCTGCTCGACAGATCTGATCGATGGATACAGAGTGAAGATGAGCCATAGAGGCGGCCATGGCTCTCACATTGTGAGCTGTAACATGACCCTCCAGAGAAATGTTTCTACTCTGGTAAGCAAAAGAAATACACTGAGCAATCCAATTGGATAGTGTTCTTTTTGAGACTGGATGTCCTAAATGAGAAGGATCAAAAGCAACAAAAAGCTGGGAAGACTTTCGATGTTGCTGTGTCCTGTGGAGGTAAAAGGCAAGAGCTCTTTTACAATCTAGAGTATGAAGGTTCCGCTCGGCACTAGATGCATGAGGAGCTGGAAAGAAGACAGGTAGATATACCTCTTGATTAAGATGAAAAGGTGAGACCACTTTAGGCATAAAGTGTGGATTTGTCCTAAGGACTACCTTATCATGATGGAACCTTGTATAAGGTGGATTAGCCACTAAGGCTTGCAGTTCACTGATGCGGCGAGCTGAAGTGACTGCAATGAGGAAAATAACCTTCCAGGAAAGAAATTTCAAGGAGGTTGAGGCTAAGGGTTCAAAAGGTGGCTTCATAAGCTGACCAAGAACCAAATTTAAGTCCCATGCCACCGGAGGAGGCCTAATGGGAGGTTTAGTTAAAGTCAGGCCTCTCATGAATCTTGCAATAAGAGGATGAGAGGAAATAGGTTGTCCATTGAGAGGCTTAAGGGATGCTGCAATAGCACTCAAATGGACCCTTACTGAATTCGTCTTAAGGCCTGCATTGGAGAGATGCAGGAGATATTCCAACAGAGAATTCACAGGAAGAGTAACAGGGTCAAGACCCTTTTGAGTACACCAAATGGAAAATCTTTTCCATTTAAAAGCATAAGAACGCCTTGTGGAAGGTTTTCTGGAAGCATGGAGGATATCCTTCACTTGTTGCGAGACATTTAAGTCTTGAAGGTCTAGGCCTTCAGTAGCCATGCTCTGAGGTGGAGGGACTTGGGGTTTGGGTGCCACAAAGTCCCTTCCTCCTGAGACAGAAGGTCCGGAGCAGCTCCCAGATCCAGGGAGCTTTGGGAGAGATGCAGAAGTAGAGGGAACCACACTTGGCGTGGCCAGCATGGAGCTATGAGGATCATGGATCCTTGATCCCTCTGCAGTTTGAACAGAGTCTTGGGAATCAAAGGAATGGGTGGAAAGGCATATAGGAGGCCCTGACCCCAATGAAGGAGGAAGGCATCCCTGGCCTGCATGCCCTGACAGGGAATTCTGGAACAGAACCGGGGAAGTTTGGCATTCCACGGACTTGCAAAGAGGTCTATGTCCGGGGTTCCCCATTTCTGGAAGATTCTGAGTACCTGATCCATGTGCAGGGACCATTCGTGTGGAAGCAGAACTCGGCTGAGTCTGTCCGCCCAAGAGTTTTGGATTCCTGGGAGATATACTGCCAGGAGATGGATTTGATGCTCTCTGGCGAAGGCCCACATTCTGAGAGCTTCGTTGCAAAGCGACAGAGAGCCAGTCCCTCCTTGTTTGTTTATGTAAAACATGGCTACTTGATTGTCGGTATGAACAAGAACTGTCATGTTGCGTAGGAGGGTATGAAAGACCTTGAGAGCAAGGAAGATTGCTCGGAGCTCCAAGAGGTTGATATGAAGGGTGGTCTCCTGTGGAGACCACAGGCCTTGAGTGGATAGGTCTTGAAGATGAGCTCCCCATCCTGTTTGGGAGGCATCTGTTGTAAGGGTTGCTTGGGGTGATAGCGGCTGGAAGGGGAACCCCAGCAACAGATTTTGAGTGGTCATCCACCACTGGAGAGACCAAAAGAGACGTTGGGAGGTTGCTATTTGGTCTGAGAGAGCTCCTGATGCTTGGGTCCACTAGGTGGACAAAGTCCATTGAGCTGCTCTCATATGTAGGCGAGCATAGGGCACCACATGAACTGTGGATGCCATGTGGCCTAGCAGTTGTAACATCTCTCTGGCAGTCGAGTGGCTTCTGGACTGAATCTGAGAGGCCAATTGCACCAGACGGTGGCAACGAGCCTGGGGAAGATAGGCTCTTGCTGTGGTGGTATCTAGCCAGGCCCCTATGAATTCTAGGGATTGAGTAGGGGTGAGTTGAGACTTTGGCAAGTTGATGACAAGTCCCAGATACTGCAGAAGGCGTCTGGTGAGGTCCAGGGAGGTCTGAGCCTGGGACTGAGATGGAGCTCGGATGAGCCAGTCGTCCAGGTATGGGAAGACAAAGATTCCCAGAGTGCGCAGAAATGCAGCCACTACTGACATGCATTTTGTGAACACTCGTGGAGCAGAGGCTAGACCGAAGGGGAGTACTCTGTATTGGAAATGTTTCCCCTGGAACAGAAATCGGAGGAATTTTCTGTGGGATGGATGGATGAGTATATGTGTGTACGCATCCTTTAGGTCTAGAGAACAAAGCCAGTCCTGACTCTGTGGGTATGGAAGGAGAGTACCCAGAGAGAGCATTTTGAATTTCTCTTTGCATAGAAATTTGTTTAATTCTCTCAGATCTAGAATGGGTCTGTGCCCCCCTGTTTTCTTTGGAATGAGAAAATAGGGGGAGTAAAACCCTGACCCCTGTTGAAGAAGAGGAACCTGTTCTATTGCCCCTTGGGCAAGAAGGGTATTCACCTCTTGATCCAACAGGTGTAGAAGAGATGGGGGAGAGAACTTTCTCACCCTGGGATGGAGAGGAAGGCTGGAAAAATGCAGTTTGTAGCCCTCTCTGATGATAGAGAGGGTCCACTGTTCTGATGTGATTTGTTCCCATCTGGGAGCAAAATGAGTTAACCTTCCTGGAATGGTGAGAGGCTCTGGTTGCTGCAGAGCCAGAAAGGGTATGTTCTCTAGACGTAAGTCAAAAACCCTGAGGGGGTTGGGACTGTTGAAGTGTAGCAGCCCCTGCAGGTTTTGTTCTGGATTGTTTAGCTTGCTGACGTTTAGGAGCAAAGCGAACTTGAGAAGATGATTGGCCTGTATTGGTAGAAAATCTAGTCTTTTTGTAGAAAGGATTTCTTAAAAGGCTTTTTCTTGGCAGGGATAGAGGTAGACTTAGAAAGTCTATCTAGAGCAGCATTTTCTGCATCCATTTGAGTGGCTTTGACTTGCCACTCTTTGCCAAATAGATTTTCACCTGTACAAGGCAAATTGCCTAGGCCATCTTGTACCCAGAATTCCAGGTCAGAAGCCTGGAGCCAAGCAATTCGATGAGCAGCTATAGCTATGCCAGATGCTCTGCTAGCACCCTCAAAGGAGTCAAAGGCAGCTCTATTGGAGAACTTTGACACATCTTGGGTATGCTTTAAAAGAAGCAGGAATTCCTCTTTTCTATCCTCTGGGATAAAGGGGAGAAAATTTTGTATTTTAAGAGCAAGCTCTTTCAGAAACATGCCCATATAGAGGCTGTATGAGTTGATTCTGGCAATAAGCATACTAGCCTGGAAGATTTTCCTGCCAAAAGCATCCAAAGTTCTACATTCTCTTCCTGGAGGGGTAGAAGAGTGCCTTTTGGAACTCTTTATCTTCTTCATAGCAGACTTCACCACAATGGAATGGTGAGGAAGCTGTGTTTTTTGAAACCCAGGAGAAGGAGGGACCCGATACATGGTGTCCAACCGACGAGAATGTGGAGACAGAGTAAGAGGAGCCTCCCATAAATCCATCATGTGTTCTTGGAGAATATCATGAATGGGCAAGGTGACTGCCTCTTTGGGAACCTTAGAGTATCCTAAAATGTCTAATTTTTGTGCTCTAGGTTCTTTTTCAGAGGATACTGAAATAGAGAGTCCTTTGGCTACTTAAAGAATGAAGTCTTGAAAGGACAAGTCCTCTGGAGGAGACATTCTTCTCTTTGGGGAAGAGGGCTCCTCAGGAAGAATAAGGGATGCTTCATCAGAATCATCTGAGGTATCGGCATCCTTAGAAGACTCGAAGTATCGCCTATTTGCTTCCAGAGACCGATACGCGTACCGACCGGTATCGACATCGGGCGTACCGGGAACCGGGTCGGTATCGAGAAAACCTCCGGAACCGAGAACCGGAACCGGCATTCTACTGGAAGTAGATGCTCTGGGTACCGGTATCGGTTGTGGTACCGGAACCGGGGTCGGAACCGACGGTTGCGGCACCGAGGGCATTGCAGCATTAATGAAAGCCAATATGGTCTGCTGCATGGATTGTACAGTAGTACCCATAGACGCCACGACTGCCTGGATGTCGGTACCAGTTTGAGCCGGTACCCCAGAGCAGTCTAACAGGTGATCGGTCGAGGCCGTGCCATCGATGTCAACCTGTAACCCCATAGGAGGAGCTTTGGAAGCCGGAGCTTCCCGCCGGGGTTGTTTGGGTGGGGCAGGGTCCTCAGGGTCGAAACCAAGGGCCTCTCGCTGTTTAGAGGGAGATTTGCCCTTTGAGGACTTGCCTGAAGTATGTTTGGTTACCTGAGATCCATCCGGAGAGGAAGACCTGGAGGATGTTGATGCTGGATTATCTGTAGAAAACAGCATATGGAATTTGGCTGCTCGGTTCTGTAAGCCACGTTTGGACATCAGAGAGCAGGAGGGACAATCCGGGATAGAATGGTCAGGTCCCAAACATTTAAGACACCATTCATGGGTGTCTGTGACTGAAATAGTACCAGAACACTTGGTGCATTTTTTAAAACCAGAGGCTGGCTTCTCCATGAGGGAGAATTTGTGAAGGCCTGTAGGCCCCACAAACAAACACACCAAGTGAGGAAAAAATAAGATTGTTTTTTTTTTTTTTTTAAGAAATAAAAGAAAAAAGACCGGCGGTACCGGTTCGGAATCGGGGAAGGCAGAAACGCGGCCAAAGAAACAAATTAAAATAATAACTTCTTCAGCGGTGACAGGAACACGACCTGCTGGCTCCGCGGAAAAAGAAGAACTGAGGAGAGTTGGTCAGGAAGGCGGGAAGGCAGCGCGCATGCGCTGTGGGAAGCCCCAAAAGCTTTCCTTCTGGGAAGCTGGGGAGCTTTCCCGCGCAGGCTCCGTCGGTTCCGACGTACCCATATGTGAGGACTCATTCCTGCTTGTTCCTGGAGATAACCCAGAGGCAGCTAGGTCACCGGAAGTCAGCACCGACTTGATGGCACCAAAAAAAAAAAGGGGGGGGGAGGACAAGGACATAGTGGAGAGACTGAATAAATTCTTTGCTTCGGTCCTTACTGAAAAAGATGTAGGGAAGTTACATCACCTTTAAATACCATTTCAGGCATAGATATCAGAATTGAAATAAATTTTGATAAACCGGGAATATGTAAACTAAAGAGTAGCAAATCACCTGAACCAGATGGTATACATCCAAGGGTGCTGAAAGAACTGAAATATGAAATTGCAGACCTACTATTAGCAATCATTAAAATCATCCATAGAACCTGAAGATTTGAGAATGACCAATGTAACGCCAATTTTTAAAAAGGGTTCCAGGGGTAACCTGGGAAACTACAGACTGATAAGCCTGACATCAGTACCGGGCAAAAAGGTAGAAACCATTATAAAGAATAAAATTACTGAACATGTAGATAGTCATGATAAAATGGGAGAAAGCCATCAAGGATTCAGCCAAGGAAGATCTTTTCTTACTAATCTATTTTTTGAAGGTGTGAATAAAAAGATAAAGGTGAGCCAGTTGATAAAGTGTATCTGGATTTTCAGAAAGCCTTTGACAAGGTCCCTCACGACAGACTCTTGGTGAAATTAAAAAGTCATGGGATGTGAGGCAGCGTACTATTGTGGATCAGGAACTGGTTAAAAGACAGAAAGCTGAGAATAGGGCTGAATGCCCAATTTTCTCAGTGGAGAAAGGTGAATAGTGGAGTACCCAGGGATCTGTGCTGGGCCTGTTGCTTTTTAACATTTTCATAAGTGACCTGGAAAAGGGAATAATGAGCGAGATGATAAATTTGCAGATGACACAAAATTATTCAAAGTTGTTAGAATACAAGAGGATTGTGAAAAATTGCAAGAGGACCTTGATCAATTTGAAGACTGGATATTTAAATGGCAGATGAAATTTAATGTGGACAAGTACACCTAGGAAAAAACAACCCAAACTATGATACATGATATAAGGTTTCACATTAGGAACCACCACCCAGGAAAATAACTTAAGCATTATCGTGGATAATACGCTAAAACTCTCCACCCAGTATGCAGCAGCGGCCAAGAAAGCAAACAGAATGCTAGGAATAATAAGAAAAGGAATGGAAAATAAAACCAAGGATATTATAATGCTCCTGTATCGTTCCATGGTGCAACCACACCATGAATATTGTGTGCAATTCTGATTGCCATATCTTAAAAAGTATATAGCAGAATTAGAAAAGGTACAGAGAAGAGCCACCACAATTGTAAAGGGGTTGGAAGAATACCCCTGTGAGGAAAGACTTAAAAGGTTAGGCCTCTTCAACTTGGAAAAGAGACAGCTGAGGGGAAATATGATAGAGATCTATAAATTAATGAACGGAGTAGAACAGGTAAACGTAGATCAGTTGTTTACTCCATCAAAAAGTAAAAAGATTAGGGAACATGCAATGAAGGTGAAATTAGGCCTTACCTGCTAATTGACATTCCTTGAGTGAGTCCAGCCCAGTCCTGCACCTGTGGGTAGTGTCGCCTCAACAGCAGCTTGTAGACTGAGCATGTCATGATTTATGACATCAGGGTATACATACTGGTGGCACCTCCCACTAGAGCCAGTATCCTATTCACAAAGCACACTCACAAAAGTAACAATTCTAGAAAAAAATAATTTTAAATTATGTACATTAACACTCTCCCGCTCAGACAGGAAGCCCCTCCCCTGCCTGAGAGAGAGAGAGCGCGCTTACCACTGCCATCTTCTCTGAACACTCCTGACTCCGTTGAGTCGAACCTCCCATGATTCCATGTTCTGGTTCAAAAACAGCACTGCCTCTTCATGAGCTATCCCTGGCTCTCATCTGAGTTAATTTTCTTCAGGACTGGAGATATCCCAGGAAAAAAACGTGAAATTCCAGGGCGGGATCGGGACTGGACTGAACTCACTCAAAGAACGTCAATTAGCAGGTAAGGTCTAATTTCACCTTCCTCATCATTCCTCCAGTCCAATCCCTCACCTGTGAAATGAACCATAGCAGTACAAAACTTGGGAGGGACCCGCTAAACCGTCCTGAAGAACTGCTGTTCCAAACGTGCGTCCTCAGCGGCCTGCATATCAAATCTATATTGCTTCGCAAAAGTATGCAAAGATGACCAGGTTGCTGCCCGACAGATATCCACTGGTGGCACTAGCCTTGACTCTGCCCACGAGGCCACCTGCGCTCTGATTGAGTGCGCTCGCAACCCAGTAAGTAACTGCCTGCCCTTTAACAAGTACGCCGAAGAGATTGCCTCTCTCACCCACCGGACTATGGAAGCTTTAGAAGCCGCCTCCCTTTTATGCACTCCATACAATATAAACAATCAATCCAACCTTCAGAAAGACTCGGTCCTCTAAGTATCGCCGTAATACTCTTCTAACATCCAAACCGTGCAGAAAGGGATCCTTCTCTTTCCTTCCTGCCCCTGCAAAAACAGGAGCGTTACCGCCTGGTTCAAGTGAAAAACTAAGAACTTTAGGCAAAAATGAAGGAACCAGTCTGAGAACCACTTGCACTTTTGCCAATATGAGAAAGGGCTCCCTGCACAATAAGGCCTGAAACGCAAAGATACATCTCGCAGAGCAAATCACTACAAAGAACACAGTCTTCAACGTAAAGTCCTTTAAGGTACATGTGCCTAACGGCTCAAAAGGCGTTGCCATTAATGCTGACACCACCAGGTTGAGATCCCAAGGAGGCACCACCTCTCTCAACGGAGGGTGCTCCTGCTTTACTGCTCTGAGGAACCTGACCACATCCAGATGTGTTGCTAGGGAAACCCCTTGGATTCTTCCCCCGTAGCAAGTGAGAGCCACAACTTGCACCCTAAGAGTGCTGCATGCTAAACCCTTTTTGAAGCCTGCCTGCAAGAAAGCCAATACCTCCGGCACCGATGCATCTAGAGGTCAACAGTGGCAATTTGCACACCAATCCTCAAATACTTGCCATACTCTCGCATAAGACAAAGACGTTGACTGCTGCCTGGTTTTCAGCAACACTGATCACCGGAGCTAAAATAGCCCCGCCGGCTCAAACTTGCCCACTCAATAGCCAAGCCATAAGCAAGAATTGATCCACCTGTGGCCTTAGAATGAGGCCCTGAGCCAATAGGTCTATACATGTCGGCAGGTGCCAAAGCCAGTCCACCTTCAGGCATACCAAATCAGCTTACCACGGATGCCAAGGCCAGTCGGGGGCTATGAGCAGCAAGAGACCTGGATGCCCCTCTATCCTTTATATCACTCGGCCTATTAGAGGTCATGACGTAAACACAGAGCAGCCCATCTGACTATGGCTGGACTACAGCATATAGCCCCTCCGACATCCGCTCTCTCCTTCTGCTGAAAAAACGTGTCACCTTCGCTGAAGTGTACTTCGTCATGAGGTCCATGATTGGCTGGCCCCATCGCCTGACTAGGTGATCAAAAACAGCGTCACTTAGTGTCCATTCCCCAGGGTCTTATCGTACCCGGCTGAGGTAATCAGCTGTAACATTGTCTTTTCCTGCCACGTGCGGAACCAATAGTGCCAGCAGATTTTCTTCCATCAGGCCAACAACGGCCCCACTTCTTCCTCCAAACTGACACTGCTTGTTCCCCCCCTAATGATTCACATACACTGCTGCTGTTGCATTATCCGAGAACACTCATACCGTCCTGCTCAGAAGCAGAGAATGGAACTGCTGCAACGCCAAGAACACCGCTCTCATCTCTAGGTGGTTGATTGATCACAAAAACTCCTGCTCTGACCAACTTCTTTGCGCTATGTGGCCCTCACAATGAGCTCCCCAGCCAGTCAGGCTGGCATCGGTTGTCACCGGGACCCAGTTGGGATTCTCCAGAGGCATGCCTATCCAAAGTCTGTCGCTGGTCAGTCACCATCTGAGTGAGCTTTGGACCTTTCCTGGGCAGGGTAGGGGAAGCAAAAGTGGATGACACATAGCCGACCATCTCCTCAACAAACTGTGTTGTAATAGACGCATGTGCGCATGAACCCATGGCACCAATTCGATGGTTGCTACCATGGACCTCAACACTTGCAAGTAGTGCCATGCAGTCGGTGTCTGCATGCTGCAAAAACCTCTGATCTGCCTTTGCAATATCTGTACCAAGCTCTCCGGCAACGATACTCATCCTGCTGCCGTCTGAAACATTACTCCGAGATAGGGAATGCTGAATGTTGTTCCCTCTGAAATACCCACACTATATGCAATTCCTCTGCTTGGGGGATCTCCCCCTCCTATAACTTAATGTCCTCCTCTTCCGCCTCCTGTACCATATTACCATCTTCGTCCTCCTCGAATGGAAAAGAGACCATCTCCCCCCAAAGATCTTCCTTTTTCCACCTCTTACTGGGGCCGTTCTTCTTGCCCCATGTCGGAGGGTGGGCTTTTCTCTTGCCCCCTTCCCGGTGAGCCTTTTGAGGCAGCTCCGCTGTGCTTTAGCAGAATGCCTTGTGCATTAGCAGTACAAATTCTGGTGAAAAAACCCTAGGCGTTACTCCCGCTGTTCTGTAATTGGAGAACGCTTTGTGAGCTTTGCTTTGACTTCTTTTTTGTGACTTGAGTCCCTGAAGGAAACACCACCATCTCCTCCTGCCCTTCCTACTTGCACTGCGGGGGACAGCCACCCCTTGGGCCTCCCCCATCGGACAGGGGCCATCTACCTCCCCCCGAGGGCCCCAGCAAGCTCTCTCCCCATCCCTCGAGAAATTCCTCTTCCACTGACCTGGTCTCCACTTCACGCATGTGGCAGAGCCCACTGTTAGAAATGGACCCCCTACGGGAGCCACAAGACAGGCTCGTGCTCTTTAGGGACATCTCTGTGCTACTGCGGTAACCACCTCTCTCTGTTTGTGGGTTTTTCTTTTCTTTTTATACCTTTAAACTCCTTTATCTCTCTTTTTTTTTTTTAATATTGTGGCAAAAATGGGGAAAAATAATAAAACGCAACTGCAGAAGCCTCCTGAGTCCGCTAACATCCTATACTGCGTATCACTGGTCAATAAACACCCACCATATGGAAAAGAAATCAGCACACTGCTTTTAAAACTAATAGAAGAAAATGAGAAGTGAGCTCCAAAATGGCTGCCATCACTGCAATGCGCAGGAAAATGGTCCCCACAGCACTTACCAGCAAAAATCAGGCCCCGAGTCTATGCCTTCCCCTCCAGCCTGTTTGCTTCGCTTTCCCTCCTGACACGACGCTTAGCTTCCAGGACAGCTTCGGCATCGTCGGGCGTATAAGAGAAGTCAGCTGCTGATTAACAGTTCTCTGTGGCAGTGAGAAGCTGAGCGGGAGAGCCTGCAGAAGCAAACCCCTATCTCTGCCCCAGGGCGCTTTCTGCCTGCCTGCACCTCAGCCCTTCCAACCTCACCAGAGCACAGGGCCTATAGAAGGGTAATCATCTTTTTTTTTTTCCAATAAAACTTTAATTTGCCTCAGCAATCTAAGCCTTAGCCACAAAAAGAGACCAGAAGCACAGATTACACTTTTTTTCCCTATTTCCTTTTTTTAAAAAATCCTCTAATCCTAACTAAACCTTATCTGTTCCTCCAGAGAGTCTGCACTATGGAATCACCTTACCTCAGCGCCCTGGAGACTGAGATACTGGCTGTGGTGGGAGGTGCCACCGGTAAGAGTAGTTACTCACCTGTAACAGGTGTTCTCCAGGAGCAGCAGGAATCAGTCCTCACATATGGGTGTCATCGGCGCCGATGAAGCCCCAGCGGAGCATTTCCCCAGCTTTCTATGAAAGCCTTTGGGAATGCAGGCATGCATGTGCGGTTCCCTTCCCGCCTAAAGGTGCCATCTTACCTCAGTCAAATAACATAGCTAAGAACAGCACACAAAAATGAAAAATACACTATATACAACTGCAACTCCCAGGGGAGGAGGGAAGGTTGTGAGGACTGATTCCTGCTGTTCCTGGAGTACACCTGTTACTCTTTCTCCAGGACCAAGCAGGAAGTCAGTCCTCACATATGGGTGACTCCCTAGCTCTGGGCTACCGAGGAACCCAGGCTGAACAAGAGAACTCCCTCTAGTCCCAGCTGCAAAGAAAGGCTTTTCAAGGACACAACCTCCACCGGTAGCCCAACAGAGGGCAGGAGGGCAGGAGTTGCCTAAACCTCAAAGAGATTCCGGAGTACTGCCTTGGCAAAAGCACTGTCCCTACGGGACTCCCTCCCCAGGCAGTAATGGGCTGCAAAAGTCTGGCTTGAAGACCAAATTGCAGCCCTGCAGATGTCTACCAAGGGCACAGAGCAGAGATGAGCCACTGAGGCAGCCATTGCCCTGACATGATGGGCCGTGACCCTACCCTGCAAAGGAAGGTCAGCCGCCTTGTAAGCCCAGGTGATACAGTCAGCCACCCAGATGGACAAGGTACGCTTGGACACAGCCAACCCCAACTTATTGGGGTCAAAGGATACGAAGAGCTGAGTAGCCCTTCTATGCCCCTGCGTACGGTCAAGGTAGAAGGATAAGGACCTCCTACAGTCCAGGGTATGCAGAACTGCTTCAGCCTGGTTTGCATGAGGCCTAGGGAAGAATGTTGGAAGGACCACCTCCTGATTGAGGTAGAAAGAGGAGACAACTTTTGGGAGGAACTTTGGGTGAGTCCTGAGGACTACCCTGTTCCTATAAATCCTGGTGTAAGGCCTGTCACAGACCAGGGCCTGAAGCTCACTTGCTCGCCTAGCCGAGGTAAGGGCTATCAGGAAGAGTGTCTTCCAGGAGAGGAAGCGTAGTGGACAAGTAGCCATCGGCTCAAAAGGAGGGCGAGTCAGTTGCTGCAAGACCACATTCAGCTCCCACTCAGGGGCAGGACGACGGATGGGAGGCTTGAGCAAAAGCAAGCCCCTGAGAAAGCGGGACACCAAGGGGTGACCAGATAGATATTGTCCCTCTACCAATGAGTGGTGAGTTGCTAGAGCTGAGAGGTGGACCCGAACAGAATTGGACTTAAGTCCCTGATTGGAGAAGTACAGTAAGTACTGAAGAACTACTGGCACAGTACAGGAGAAAGGATCCTCTGTACGTAGGTGACACCACACAGAAAACCTCTTCCATTTGAGAGCATAGGTTTTTGCTAGTGAACTGTTTCCTAGAGGCTAGGACATCCTCCTCAACTTCCTGAGGTAGGCCCCAGGGAGCCAAAACTACCCTTGCAGCCTCCAGGCCATCAAATTGAGAGCTTTGAGATTGGGGTGCAGAAGGGAACCCTGGTCCTGTTTGAGAAGGTCGGGTTGCAACCCCAGAGGCAGTGGAGGATCCACCGCCAGTTGAAGCAGAAGAGAAAACCAAGGCTGTCTCAGCCACCTGGGAGCTACCAGCAGGACAGAGGTCTTGTCCTGGAGAATCTTGAATAGGGATCGGGCCACCAAGGGCGTGGGAGGAAACGCATAGAGGAGGCCCTGAGACCAAGATATCAGAAAAGCATCCGCTGCTGTCCGCAGAGGATGTGGTTGCCTGGAGCAGAACTTTGGCAGTTGCTTGTTGATGGGGCTGGCAAAGAGATCCATCAAAGGGGAGACTCCATTTCAGGAAGATCTTCTGAACTACTGAAGGATGCAGCTGCCACTCGTGGGGCTGCAGTATCCTGCTCAATCTGTCTGCCAGGTAGTTGTCCTGGCCCGGAAGGTACACAGCCCTGAGGAGCATGTTGTGCTTGAGGGCAAACGAACAAAGCTCCTGAGCTTCCCGACAAAGGATCCTGGACCCAGTTCCGCCCTGTTTGTTCACATAAAACATGGCAACTTGGTTGTCTGTCTGAACCAGGACAGACTGTTGAGCCAGGGTAGGAGTGAAAGCTTTGACTGCTAATCGAATAGCTCTGAATTCGAGGAGATTGATCTGCTGTGCAGCTTCCCAGGGAGACCAGAGGCCCTGGGTGCACTTGCCCAGACAATGCGCTCCCCAGCCTTGCAGGGAGGCATCTGTTGTTAGCATCACTGTGTAACCTGGAATCTGAAAGGGCATCCCTTCAAGCAGATTGGGTGGGTGCAGCCACCAGTTGAGGGAGTGCAGAAATGGTCTGGACACCCTTATCCTGTCTCTGAGGCTGCCTGTGGCCTGTGACCACTGAGACCGAAGGCACCACTGTGCAGGCCTCATATGGAGCCTGGCATTGGGGGTCACATGTACTGTCGAAGCCATGTGGCCTAGAAGCCGCAGGCAGAGTCTGGCGGAGACCAGGGACCTGCTGAGAAACTGACTTGCCAAGGCCATTAACCTTAGAGCTCTGTTTTCTGTCAAGAATGCCTTTGCCAGGAGAGAGTCCAACCTTGCCCCTATGAACTCCAAGTTCTGGGAAGGGAGCAAAGTGGACTTTGCGAAGTTTATGACAAACCCCAGGCGTTGTAGAAGAGCAATGGTCCTGAGGGTGGTTTGATTGGCCTCCTGACCTGTCTGACCCCTGATGAGCCAGTCGTCCAGACAGGGGAAGACAAAGATGCCCTGATTTCTCAGGTAGGCCGCCACCACTGCTAAGCACTTGGTAAAGATTCTGGGGGCGGAGGTGAGGCCGAAAGGCAGCACTCTGTACTGATAATGGTTTCCTCCCACGATGAACCTTAGGTACTTTCTGTGGTCTGGATGAATGAGGATGTGAGTGTATGCATCCTTTAGATCTAAGGAGCATAGCCAATCTCCCTGCTGGAGGTAGGGCAGAAGGGTTCCAAGAGTAAGCATCTTGAACTTTTCTTTTACTAGGAACTTGAGGTTCCTGAGGTCCAGAATGGGACGAAGGCCACCGGTTCTTTTGGGCACCAGGAAATACCTGGAGTAGAATCCGTGACCTTGCAAGTGGGGAGGCACAGGCTCCACCGCCCTGTCCACCAACAGACCCTGAAGCTCCTGACGGAGAAGGTCTGTGTGCAGAGGAGGCCTTGGAGGCTCCCCTGGAAAATATGGGGGTGGCAGTCGGTGGAAATGGAGGGCATATCCCTTGTGGATTATCTCCAGCACCCAACTGTCCCCGGTGATAAGGGGCCACTGGTGGGCAAAGAGGGCGAGACGACCTCCTGTGCAGGGTTGGGAGAGCAGTGGAGGAGAGGCTATGCTCAAGGAGTCAAAAGTCCCCAACCTGCTGAGTGGTAGCAGGGGCCTGAGGCTTGGGGGTCCTCTGCCTACGGGGCCCATTACCCTGGCCCTTGGCTTGCTGACCCTGGGGGGCAGCTTGGGCAGCCTGATATTGTGGGTACTGTTTGTAGGCAGTGCCCTTCCTCGGGTAAAAAGGCTTTTTACCCGAGCCCTTCCTTTTATGAGAAGGGGCAGAGGTCTTCCTCGACAGCCTTGTCCGGGTGAGGTGCTCGGTCTCGAGCTGAGCAGCCTTCTCAGTCATGGGCCTGCCAAAAAGGTTTTAACCTCGGCAAGGGACATCAACCAACTTGTCCTGAACCCATGGCTCGAGGTCCGATGACTGCAGCCATGCCTGGCGTCGATCCGCGATGCCAGCTGCCGCAACTCGGGCCGAAGCCTCGAAGCCATCGTAGGCGGCGCGGGACATGAACTTCGAGCAGTCCCGAATCCCTGAGGACAAGGACTTAAATCTCTGCAAGGGTTCCCCGGAGAGACCAGCAGAGAATCCGGCCAACTCCTTGGCCAGATCCCACAAGTACATGCCCATGTACAGCTGGTAAGACTGGACACGGCAAGCAAGCATCGAGCCCTGAAAACACTTTCTACCGACACCATCTAGGTTTCGGGCCTCCCTGCCAGGAGGCACCGCGGAGTGCATCTTCTGACTCTTCAGACGATGCATGGCCGATTCCACAACCATGGAATGGTGTGGTAGCTGTGCCTTCTGAAAACCAGGGCTCTTACGGAGCCGATAGATCGAATCGACTCTCAGAAACATAGAAACATGATGACAGAAAAAGACCACATGACCTATCTAGTCTGTCCTTCCATAACAACAACTACAGCAGTCCACTTTTTACCTTTAGAGATCCTCTGTGTTGGTCCCATGCTTTTTTGAATTCAGTTACTGTCCTCATCTCTACCACCTCCACTGGGAGACTATTCCATGGATCCACTACTCTTTCTGTAAAGAAATATTTCCTCATATCATTCCTGAATCTATCTCCCTTCACCCTCATCCCATGTCCCCTCGTAGCAGAACTTGCTTTCAATTGAAAGAGGCTCTCTCCCTGAACAATTATGCCACGGATGTATTTAAACATCTCAATCATATCACCTCTATACCGCCTTCCCACTAAGGTGTACATATTAAGATCCTTAAGTCTGTCGTCATATGCTTTATAATGAAGCCCATTAATCATTTTAGTAGCCACCCTCTGCACCGACTCTATCCCGTTCACATCCTTTTGAAGGTGCGGTCTCCAGAATTGCACACCATACTCCAAATGAGGTCGCACCAAAGACTTATACAGAGGCATTATCACCTCCTTTTTTCTGCTAGCCATTCCTCTCTGTATGCACCCAATCATCCTTCTAGCTTTTGCCGTCACCTTTTCTACCTGTTTAGCTACTTTAAGATCATCAGACACAACCACGCCTAGGTCCCGCTCTTCTTTAGTCGACAAAAGTACTTCACCTCCTATACTGTATTGCTCCAGCCCAAATGCATGACCTTACATTTTTTAACATTAAATCCCAGCTGCCAAATTCTAGACCATTCTTCAAGCTTAGCTAGATCCCTCCTCATGTTATCTACACCTTCCTGGGTGTCTACTCTATTGCAGATTTTGGTATCATCCGCAAAGAGGCAAAACTTACCCGACAGCCCTTCCGCTATATTACTAACAAAGATGTTAAAAAGAATCGGACCAAGGACAGATCCCTGGGGCACACCACTGGTAACATCCTTCTCCTCAGAGTGAGCTCCATTTACTTGTACTCTGTCGCCTCCCACCCAACCAATTTCTAACCCAAGCAGTAACTTTAGGGTCCATCCCTAGGGTGCTCAGTTTGTTTATAAGTCGCCTGTGAGGAACAGTGTCAAAGGCTTTACTGAAATCTAAATATACCACATCTAGAGCTCTCCCTCGGTCCAACTCCCTGGTCACCCAGTCGAAGAAATCAATCAGATTTGTCTGACAAGACCTGCCTCTGGTGAATCCATGCTGCCTCGGATCCTGTAATCCGCTGGACTCCAGAAACCTCACTATTTTCTCTTTCAGCAGCGTTTCCAATAATTTACTCACCACCGAAGTTAAACTAACCGGCCTGTAGTTTTCAACCACATCCTTACTTCCGCTTTTGTGTAAAGGCACCACATGAGCCTCTCTCCAGTCCTTTGGCACCACTCCCGACTCCAACGAGGCATTGAAAAGGTCAGTCAGTGGAGCTGCTAGAACGTCCCCAAGTTCCCTCAGTATTCTAGGGTGTATCCCATCCGGTCCCATCGCTTTGTCTACTTTAAGTTGAGCTAGTTTCTCACGAACACAGTCTTCTGAAAATTGTTCAATATGTCCCTCGCTTCTGTTCCTATTTGTGGGTGTTTTCTGAGGTCCTGCTCCTGGTTCTTCATCTGTGAACACAGAACAAAAATATTTGTTAAGCAATTCCGCTTTATCCTTATCAGCTTCTACATATTCCCCCCCTGCACCCTTGAGTCTGACAATACCACTTTTGCCCTTCCTCTTCTCACTAATATATCTGAAAAATGTCTTATCCCCCCATTTTATTACATTGGCTATTTCCTCCTCCTTTTGAATCTTTGCCTTCTTGACTACTTTGCTAGCTTCTCTAAGTTATTCCAAATACAGATGCCTGTCTTCCTCTCTCTGTGATCTCTTGTATTTCATGAAGGCCTCCCTCTTTTTCTTCACTTTTTCAGCTACTTCCTTCGAAAAACATAGCGGTCTCCTGTTCCTTTTGCCTTTATTTACCATTTTAACAAAAAGGTTGGTTGCCTTTAAAATACCCCCTTTCAGTTTTGCCCACTGTTTTTCTACATCCCCCAGCTGTTTCCATTCCACTAACGACTCCCTGAGGTATTGGCCCATCTTCGCAAAGTTAGTCTTCCTAAAGTCTAAGATCCTCACCTTGGAATGGATTCTAACAGCCCTAGTCCTAATACTGAACCACACCATCTGGTGATCACTGGATGCAAAATGATCTCCCACTACAACATCAGAAACACTTTCACCATTGGTAAGCACCAAGTCAAGTATGGCCCCTTCACGTGTTGGGTCTGTTACCAATTGCCTGAATAGTTCTCCCTGTAGAGAACCCAGGATCTCCTTACTTCTAGATGATACTGCAGCAGGAATGTGCCAATCAACATCTGGCATATTGAAATCACCTATCAGTAGCACTTCCCCTTTCCTAGCAATGCTGCGTATGTCTTCAATTAACTCTGTCCACCTCTTCCTCTTGTGAGGGAGGTCTGTATATCACACCAATGCAAATAGATTTCTCTTTCCCTCTTTCTAGTTTAACCCACAATGCCTCCTCTCTCCCTTTTAAGCTCTGTAATTCCAAAGCTTTAATAGTAGGTTTTACATATAGTGCCACTCCTCCTCCCCTTCTTCCTACCCTGTCCTTTCTGAATAAAGTATAGCCAGGTATAGTTACATCCCAGTCATGGTTTTCTGTGAACCATGTTTCTGTAACTGCCACTAAATCCAAGTCAGCCACTCCCACCAAAGCTTTAACTTCAGGGATCTTATTTCCCATGCTACGGGCATTAATACACACTGCTTTCCATATGTTACCCCTGTTACCCATTTCCATAAAGGTATTTAATGTATCACCTACCTGGGGGCTTTCACTTGCTAAGAACCGGCGCTGAGGCCGGTGCCTCCCACATACGGAAGAGGAGCCGTTCCAGCATCGGAGGAACCGGGACAGTAAAGGCCTCCTTCGGAGGAGAGTCATACTGCAGCGCCTCGAGCTCTTCAGCTCGAGGCTCTTCCTCGGGATCCGCCGGAATGGCCAAGGCAGTGGCCATATCCCGGATGAACTCCGAGAACCGGGTGTCCTCCGGGGGGGACCTACTCCAGGGCTCAGACTGCGGTGAGTCCGAAGGGACGCACCAAGTCTTAAAGGTGTCAGGAGACTCCTCGTCCTCAGTCTCCCAAGCCGACTCATCCGAGGAAGAGTCGGGGTCCAACCCCGCGGGGCCCTGGAGCACCTGCCCCGACGCCGGAAGCACCGGCGTCGACGCCCTCGGTCCCAAACGGGAGGTCGACTCCGAGCCACGATAGACTCGAGTATCGGCTCGGTCTCCGGGGTCGACTTGGACGTCGATGTCCCGTGGTCGGGGCAGATGCGCCAGACAGGCTGGCCATCAGTGCCCGCTGCTACTCCATGAAGGCAGACATTCTGCTCTCCAAGGCTGTCATCCTGAGACTCAGCTCGGGAGACACAGCAGCCACCGACTCGGGCCCCGGCGGCGCCAGGCCCGACATCAGCTCCCTGGGAGGAGAGTCCACGAGGACTACGGGGCTATGGGGCTTACGTATCCAGCAGACTCCGGCTCCACACGAGGAACTTTGGCAGGCTTCTCCGGTTCCACAGGCCCGGGGCGACGGTTGGAGGTCTTAGACCTGGCCCTCGAGGAGTCAGGGACCTCTTCCGACGACGCCCTCGTGAGCCGTTTCTTCCTCTTGCGTTTCCGGTTCGGGGATCCCCTGTCCGAGGAGCTTCGACGGCGCTCGGGATCGGAATCCCGAGATGTCGAGGCCTCAGACGAGGTCCGGGCCCGGCCAGAGGCGGAGTCCGAGAAAAGCCTTTCCTTTTGCTGCTGGCGACTTCGTAGTGCCTTGGAAGTCATTTTTGCACAGGCCCCGCACGACTTAGGATCGTGGTCGGGGCCCAGGCACCGAAGGCAGCAGTCGTGTGTGTCGGTGAGAGACATTAGTTTCTTACACCGATCACTCTTCTTAAAACCACTGGAAGTCATCGGGGAAAAAAAGAGTCCCCGCGAGGTCAAAAGACCGGCCTTCCAGGGAAAAAGAGAAAAAAGGGCGCGAAAGCCAGCCACAAGTTCCTGGAGTAAAGGTCCATAAACCATTATTATTAAAAAGGATCCAGGAAATCCACTGCTTACCCCGGAATAACACTGTGGAACCAATGCATGTTTTTGAGAACCTGCCAGGTACTTGACATTGTTTGGCCACTGTTGGAAACAGGATACTGGGCTTGATGGACCTTGGTCTGACCCAGTATGGCATTTGTTATGTTCTTATGACTTTCCCAAAATCACAAGGAGCGACAGTGGCATTTTAATCTGGCTTCCCTAGTTTTCAGCCCAATGCTCTAACCATTAGGTACTTCTTGGCTGTCTAGCCATCAAACTGTTCAGTAAATACTGGACCCTGCATAAGAGGGCTTGAGTCATGAGACCTGTACAGAGCATCACTGGTGAGTCTAAGGTAGAAGCTGTCAAGGCATTCCCTTAAGAGGGCCTCAACATGAGACTCCCCATCTTCCGAGAAGGACATATTCTGTGTCACTGCCATAACAAGGACGTCCATCTGAGGGATCCAAAAAGGCTGATCCAGCTTGCCCTGGTGCCGAGGGTACAGCCAAGGATAGGACCTACCTGCTAATCCTGTCTGAGAGCTGGCTCTACAAAATGCACAGCCATCATAGTGTCCTGAAAGGACATAAGGTGGTCCCTTCTGCAAAATAGGTGGATCACAGAGATCCTAGCCTTCCACTAGCGGAATCACTCTGTCCTTATCAGACTTAGCTTCTGCAGAAATGGATTCATCTACAGCAGTGGTTCTCAACCCAGTCCTCTGGGACCCCCAGGCCAGTCAGGTTTTCAGGATATCCACAATGAATATGCATGAGACATATCTGCATACAATGGAAGCAGTGCATGCAGATCTATCTCATACATATTCACTGTTGATATCCTGAAAACCTGACTGGCCTGGGGGTCCCTGAGGACTGGGTTGAGAACCACTGATCTACAGCATCCCAAACACCTGTAAGGGATAACACAGGGTTCCCAGAGGAAGAGATGAGCAACGGGGCGTAGCAGGGTGCTTAACACTCCCCTGCCACTGATTCTGGCGGCAAGATCAGGAGGGGGGGCAGCTAAGCTTGGCAGCAGCGGCCCACATCATGCCATGTGCTTCAGCACACATTGTAATGGAGAGGGAGTCAGAAGCGGCAGGCAATGTTGGGGGGTCAGATGCGGCAGACCATGTGCGCTGAAGCACATGGCCTTTTGCCAAGTCGAGTTGCCCCTCCCCTGATCTCGCCACCGTAATCAGCGGTGGCGCAGCTCAGCACAGGAAGGAGGAGCATGCTTGGCATGGTCGACGGGGGAGAGGTGCGACATGGCCGGGGCTTCTGCCTAGGGTGGCAGAAACCCTTGGGCCGGCCCTGCATGTGCGTAGTTTTGAAAATATCATACTATGCACATTATAGAAATCCCAGCCCTTATCTCACCCCAGGAGGGCCTCTACTGAATGCGGGTTAAAGTACACGCAGTGTTCCACATATGGGAGGCCATTTTGATAGAACCTTTTTTTTTTAACTCTCATGAAAGTTTCCCTGCCCATGAAAGATTATGTCACACTTGTTTTACAATAAAATTAGACAATTTTTTCCCCCACAGCAGATATATCAACTCAGTTCTCCCATTCTATGGGGCACGTTTACTAAACTGGCCTAACGGCTAGCATGCATTATTTGTAAATAGATTCCATGTTATTTGTACCCAGGTTCTAGTGAATAATGCATGCTAATTGTCAGCCTCTCTTAGTAAACATGCCCCTAGGACTTATAACTGTTGGTATATATAGACTAAAATACTGAGATTTGAAAAAAAAAAAGTTTTAAAACCCTCCCGTTATCCAACAATATTCCCATGGACTGCATTATCAGATTGTGTTCATAAGTCACAATAAGATCTCTCAAAATTAGGGGGTAAAATGTTCAAAATATTTATTTGGTTAATGTAATATTTTTAAAACTAAATAATTCATTCTTACCAATTTCCAATGAATCGAGGATCATTCTGGTCAATATAGACAGTTGTTGTAGGATCTACATAGAAACCAATAAGGACTCCTCCTAACAAATATCCAGCAGCAGGACCAAGAGCTCCCATGACATACATGAATGCTGAGGAAATACAATAGAAAAAAAGGAAGATTTTCAAACCCTCACTTAAAAATGTTTTAATAGGCATAGAGTTACCGTTTGACATAAAATAAAAACTCAACCAAGAAATTAAGAATGTAAATGACAGCATAACTACTACAAAGCACATTTTAAATCACTTTCAGCATAATCTAAACTAGGAAATGCCTATTCAGAGAGGAAGTTCTTTAGGAAATGTGGAGTATGATCTCCAGCACAGACTCTCAGTGAGCATGTAGTTACTCACTTGTAGCAGGTGTTCTCCGGGAACAGCAGGAATATGGGTGATGTCACAGACTGAGCCCATGTGGGAACAATCTCCAGCTTCCATAGGAAGCTTTTGAGAGCTCCACCACGCATACGTGCCTGTCTTCCCACACCAAGGAGCCATCTTACCTCAGTAGGATGACATCGCTTAATCAAGCAAAAAAAACCAATTCCACGGGAAGGAGGGAGGGTAGTGAGGACTTATTCCTGCTGTTCTCGGAGAACACCTGCTACAGGTGAGTAACTATACTTTCTCTGGGAACAAGCAGGAAGCAAGTCCTGACATATGGGACTCCCCAGATATAGGCTACCAAAAAAAAACCTGTAAAAAGCACAATAGGGCAGCCAGACAAACAAACCGAGAGAAACAGTGTACGGCCTGTAAGGTTTCGAGAGTCACTGCCCAGCGAGGACATCAACATCTCGATGACTCTACGGTAGCCTAGATGAACAGAAGGGTCAGTGGGAGGAGTTGCATCTAATTCCCAAACAGGTGCCGGAGTATGGCTTGGCCAAAATTGCTGGCAATCTCCATACATGACAATAGTGGGCTGTGAAGGAGTGGACCTCGTAGCCGCCCTACAGATCTCCACCGTGGAGACCGAGCGCAAGTTTGCCATAGAAGCAATCATAGCTCAAACGTTACAGTATGAGCCATGATGTGTTGTTCTAGGCTCAGACCCACCTGAGCGTAAGTAAAGGAGATGCACTCCGCAATCCACAATAAAAGGGTGTGCTTGTATACTGCAATGCCCAGTCAATTAGGGTCAAAAGAAACAAAGAGATGGGAGGAACACCAATGGGCTTTTGTCCATTCCAGACAGAAAGCGAGAGCCATCTTACAATCCAGTGTGTGTAGGAAGGCCTCAGCCCTGTTGGTGTGAAACCTAGGAAAAAAAAAGATGGGCAGTACCACCGACTGGCTGAGATGAAAAGCAGAAACCACCTTAGGAAGAAACTTTGGATGAGTCCGAAGGACTACCCTATTGTGGTGAAATCTGGTGTATGGATGGTGCACCACCAGTGCCTGCAGTTCACTAACTGCGTGCAGAGGTGACTACTATCAAAAACACAACTTTCCAGGTGAGGTACTTAAGGGAACAGGAGCTGAGAGATTCAAAGGTGGTCATGCCACAAGTGGGGGCTTGATAGGGGCCAGAGAGAGCAGAAGACCTCTTATGAAGTGGCTTATAAGAGGATATGCGGAGATGAGCTTACCATCAACACCACGGTGGTATGTCACCACCGCGCTTAGATGCATTCTCACAGAGTTGGATTTCAGACCAGAGTTGAAAGATGGAGGAGATAAGTCAGTAATACCTTCACTGTGCAGGAGAAAGGGTCTAGCCCCTTCCCTGCACACCAAATGGAAAATCTCCACCACTTGAAGGCATAAGCATGGCAGGCAATGTTCCCTCTAATTTTCTGTAGGCTGTGTGCACATAAAATATCAGCTGTGCAACTTTTGAAGGAAGGTTAAATTTTTGTGCGCCACATAACGACACTCGGACTTATATACTTTAAAATTTGACTACACGTCAGAATACAGTATGTACACCACATTGATTGCACTAGAAAATATTGTAGAACTTGTGAAAACCATAAATACACCACAACTTTTCAATTTTAAGAACGTCTGTGTTTTCTATCAGAATCAGAACCATAATTTTTGTGCGCTCTGTTGTAAAGTATGTGCGCTCACTCGGCGAGGTGTGTGCGCGCGCACACGCGCACAGCTTAGAGGGAACAGTGATGGCAGGTTGAGTCTTTATGGGAAGCGCGAAGCACATTCTCCACCTCTGCCAGGAGGTGAAGCTCTGAAAGAACTATGCACTCAGCATTTACACCATGAGGGCCAGAGAGCAGATGCTGGGGTGGAGATGAGATCTGCTGTCCTGGGAAATCAGATCTAGTTCGCAGCCCAATCTGAGGGGCTGCCACCGAGAGAGGCACAGTAGAAGAGGAAACCATGGTTGCCAGGGCCAATGCAGGCAAATGAGAATTTTATTTATTTATTTATTTATTTATTACAAGTTCTTATATACCGCACTATTCGGCATCAGCGCGGTTTACATTATAACATAAAGACCATAACAACAAGCTGTTTGGTTTACATCGAACAGGAGTACAAACTTGGAGAACCGGGGTAAACTATATACAAGAGATAATTACATAGAACAGAATAGAGTCTTAATAATATCAAGAACGGCATGGTGTGTTCATGAGTGGGTCACTTCCTCTGGTTCAATTGCTGGTAGGGTAGTATTGAAGGAAGAGGTGGTATTTGAGTGCCTTCCTGAACTGGAGTAGGTCAGTAATGGCCCTTATGTCGGAGGGTAGAGCGTTCCAGCATTTGGGTACATAGAAACTGAAGGCTCTGTTTGAGGTTGTCATGTTGCACTTTGTCAACGCCTTCGAGGTTGTCAGTAGGTTTACGGCTGAATCATAGAAGCTTGAACAAGGTTTTGGCCACCAGTGGAATAGGTGGATACGCTTAGAGCGGACCCTGGCTCCAGTCCAGCAAGAAGGCATCAGCAGCTATCCAACATGTGCACAGGATCATGGAGCAGAACCACGGCACCTGAGTGTTATCCAGTGGCACAAACAGGTCTATGCTCAGTGTGACCCACATTTGGAAGATGGGGGCAGCTACCCATGTGTTGAAGACCTACTCATGTGGTTGAAGGATCCTGCTGAGACGATCAGCCAACACATTGAGCTCTCCAGGTAGATATATGGCCCAGAGAATCATGCCCTGGAAGAAGCCGAATTTCCAGAAGCATACGCCTCCCAACAGAGAAGGTACAACCCCGTGCCACCCTGTTTGTTGATGTAGAGCATTGCCACATGGTTGTCCATTTGAATGAGGACGATCTTGTTGGCCAACTGCTCCCAAAACACCCGAAGGGCATTTGAAATGACAGGGAGCTCCAGGAAGTTGATTTGATGCAGGCTCTCCTGTGCTCTCCACAGACCATGCATGCAGAGGCCATCGAGATGGGATCCCCAGCCCATTTTGGAGGTGTCCGTGGACAGGATGCGGAGATTTATTTATTTATTTACATTCTCTTATATACCGCGCTATTCTGCATCAGTGCGGTTTACATTGAACAAACTGAAATTACATTGAACAGGGCATTATAACTTGGAGATAACTATTTTACAGGGAACATGGGCTATGGAGGGTTAAGTGGCTTGCCCAAGACCACAAGGAGCACCTGTGGGACTAGAAACCCCAGTCCTTCCGGCCCAAGGTTGCTGTCCTCTAGTGGGATTTGAACCCCCGACCTTCCAGCCTGAAGTATCTTGCCCCAACCGCTAGGCCACTTCTCCACTCCAGATGCACAGGAGTCTGAAAGGGAAGGCCCAAGAGCAAGTTCTACGGCTGCAGCCACCAGGACAGGGACTCCTTGGATGGTGGCAAGGCCACCACTGTCTCACAAACGACCCATAGCCTGCCGCCACTGCGTGCAGAGGGTCCACTGCATTTGTTGCAGCCGGGCAAGAGGAATGACAGACTGTGAAAGCCATGTGGCCAAGGATGCAGAGCATCTGTCGAGCCGTCATGGTTGAGCAGTGTTGCAGCTCACAGAGTAGTGTAACCAGCTGCTGAGCTCGATCCGCAGGTAGATTGGCCCGAGCTACGGTAGTCTCGAGCAGGGACCCAATGAACTCTAAGCACTGGGAGAGCTGCAGGTGAGACTTTGGATAATTCATCACAAAGCTGAGATGCTCCAGCACTTGAATGGTGAGCTTATTGACAGCTTGGTCTCGTCTGGTGTCACACCCCTTATCAGCCAGTCATCCAGACAGGGGAAGACAAAACCCTCCCCGAGTCTGAAGGAAGGCGGAGATGACTGCCAGACACTTTGTTAAGACCCTTGGGGTGAAGGCAAGGATGAAAGGCAGTACCCAGTACTGGTAGTGCTTTCCGCTGAGTAACATAGTAACATAATATATGACAGCAGATAAAGACCAGCATGGTCCATCTAGTCTGTCCAGCAAGGTGGCAAGAGTAGGTGCATCTGCCGCTTCGTGCAGGTCACCCCTCTCCATGCCTTTGTTTAGGGGTCTACACACTGCTCCGGGCAGGTCACCCCTATTTGTTGAGATATAAGAGATAGTTAAGTTTAATTCTCCTTCACCATACGGACCCTTCTGCCCCGGATCTTGCTCCCCTCAACTCCTGCCTCGCTTCTGTCTCTGCCTGGTTTTCTTCTAACTTACTGCACATAAACCTCTCCAAGTCCTTTGCCATTTGGTTTACCTCTGGTGCCCAAATTCCCCCTCTTGCCCCTGTCTTGTCTTGTGCCCCATTACCAGTGGTCTCGTCCCTGCGCTATCTCGGAGTCACCCTAGACTCCGCCCTATCCTTTAAAGATCATGTTTCTTCCGTTGTGCAGCGGTCTTTTTTCACCCTGCGTCAACTCCGTGCTATCCGTCCCTTTATATCAGCTCCCTCCCTATCTACCTTGTTGATGTCCCTGGTTGTCTCTTGCTTAGACTACTGCAACGTTGTCCTAGCCGGTCTCCCCCAAACCCAATTGCGTAGATTGCAACTCGTCCATCATACCGCCGCACACCTTTTTACTCATGCTTCCCGCTTCGACCACATCACCCCCATCCTGATTCACCTCCATTGGCTTCCCCTTGTTTACCGCATACAGTTAAAAATTCTTATCTATGTACACAAGACCATCCACACTGGTGTTCCCCTCTACCTCGCCAGTCTTATACATCTCCACTCATCTCAGATCAGTTCCCTCAGATCAGTTCACTTGAACCGCATGTCTCTTCCCTCCCCCTCACAGGCTCATCTCGAGTCCACTCGTTCCTCAGCGTTTTTCTTTTTAGGTCCAAAACTCTGGAATTCGCTTCCCATCGCCCTCCGCTTAGAACCATCTTATAAAACTTTTAAGGCTAGGCTAGAGACCCACCTTTTTTGCACCGCTTTCAATCTTCCCCCCCCTTCTGCTCCCTTCTCCCCCCCCCCCCCCCCCCACCTCGGTGATCCTGCTTGTGCCTGTCTTTTGTCTTGTCCTCTGATGTCCTTCTCTATTGCCTTCCTCTTTCTCTCTATTCTATCCTGTCAATGATTTTGGCGTTCCTTTTCAGTTTCAGCAGCCTTATATTTTATATTTCATTGTACACCGCTCTGATGCCATTGGTAAAGAGCGGTATATTAAATATGCGAATAAAGATAAAGATAAAGAATTTGATTTTTATCCTGTTGCTAATAAAAGTGATCCACTGTGTTTGTCCCATGCCATTTTGAATTCCGTCACTGAATTTGTCCCCACCAATTCCATCGGCAGGGCATTCCAAACATCCTCCACCTTTTCAGTGAAAAAGTATTTCCTGACATTGCCTTTCAGTTTATCACCTTGCAGTTTCATCTTAAGAACATAAGATATGCCATACTGGGTCAGACCAAGGTCCATCAAGCCCAGTATCCTGTTTCCAATAGTGGCCAATCTAGGTCATAAGTACCTAGCAGTTTCCTCAAAAGACACAGGTTCCTCAATGCTTGTATTGGGTCAAGCAATGATATCTCGAGTCCCTTTTAATAATGGTTTATGGACCTTTCCTCCAGGAACTTGTCCAAACCTTTTTTAAACCCAGCTACAATAACTGCTTTTACTACATCCTCCGGTAACAAATTCCAGAGTTTGATTACATGTTGAGTGAAAAAATATTTTCTCTTATTAGTCTTAAATAGTTTACCCTGTAGCTTCATTGCATGTCCCCTAGTCTTTCTATATTCTCATGATAAACAATTGATCTAAGTTTATCCGTTCCACTCCATTCGTTAATTTATGGACGTCCATCATATCTCCCCTCAGCCGTCTCTTTTCCAAGTTGAAGCACCCTAACCTTTTTAGCCTCTCTTCATAGGGGTATCCTTCCATCCCCTTTACCATTTTGGTGGCCCTCCTCTGTACCTTTTCTAATGACACTATATCCTTTTTAAGATATGGCAACCAGAATTGTACACAATACCCAAGGCGCGGCCGCACCACGGAACGATACAGAGGCATTTTAATATCCTTTGCTTTATTTTCTATTCCTTTCCTTATGATACCTAGCATTCTATTTGCTCTCTTGGCCACCGTTGCACACTGGGCAGAGGGTTTTAACATGTTATCCACGATGACACCTAAATCTTTTTCCTGGGTGGTGGTTCCTAATGTGGAACCTTGCATCGTGTAACCATAGTTTGGGTTGTTCTTTCCTACCTTCATAATTTGCACTTGTCCACATTAAATTTCATCTGCCATTTGGATGCCCAGTCTACCAATTTATCAAGATCCTCTTGCAATTTTCCACAATCCTCATGGGTTTTAACAACTTTAAATAGTTCTGTGTCATCTGCAAATTTGATAACCTCATTAGTTATTCCCTTTTCCAGGTCATTTATGAATATGTCAAAAAGCAGCAGACCCAGCACAGATCCCTACGGTACTCCACTATTCACCTTTTTCCATTGGGAAAACTAGCCATTTAGCCCTACCCTCTGCTGTCTATCTTTTAACCAGTTCCTGATCCACAATAGTACACTGCCTCCTATCCCATGACTTTTTAGTTTTGCCAAGTGTCTCTGATGAGGGATCTTGTCAAAGGCTTTCTGAAAGTCCAGATAGCTCACCTTTGTCTATCTGTTTATTCACACCTTCAAAAAAACATAACAGATTAGTAAGACAAGATCTTCCTTCTCTAAAGCCATGTTGGCTGTCTCCCATTAAGCCATGACTATCTACATGTTTATTTTATTTATTTATTTATTTCAGTTTTTTATATACCGCACTATTTATAATCAGCGCGGTTTACAGATGAACACAAAGACCAGAACAACAGGCTGTTCGGTATTACATATAACAGGAGTATAAACTTGGATAACATGGGAGAACTATATACATAGAATTTTGTTCTTTATGATGGTTTCTACCATTTTTCCCGGTACTGATGTCAGGCTCACCTGTCTGTAGTTTCCTGGATCACCCCTGGAACCCTTTTTAAAAATTGGCGTTACATTGGCGATCCTCCAATCTTCAGGTATTACAGATGATTTTAATGATAGTTCACAGATTACTAATAGCAGGTCTTCAATCTCATATTTCAGTTCTTTCAACACCTTTGGATGTATATCATCCGGTATAGGTGATCTGCTACTCTTCAGTTTATCAAATAGTTGTAATACATCTTCCCGGTGTATCGATATTTCTTTCAATTATTCCATAATATCACCTTTAAATACCACTTCAGTCATGGGTAACATCCCTACATCTTCCTCAGTAAAGACCGAAGAAAAGAATTCAGTCTCTCCACTATAGCCTTGTCCCCTCTTACTGCCCCTTTTACCCCTCTATCATCTAATGGTCCAACTGACTCTCACAGATTTTTTGCTACGAATGTACTTGAAAAAGTACAGGGAGGAGTAGCCTAGTGGTTGGGGCAAGGTACTTCAGGCCGGAAGGTCGGGGGTTCAAATCCCCCTAGAGGACAGCAACCTTGGGCCGGAAGGAACAGGGTTTCTAGTCCCACAGATGCTCCTTGTGGTCTTGGGCAAGCTACTTAACCCTCCATAGCCCATGTTCCCTGTAAGTATTAGTGTATGTGTCTCATATCCCTGCGTGTTAAATGTATCCCCCAATTGTGTCGTGACCACTTTGATTGAAGGATAAGGCAGTATACAAAAACAATCTAAATAAATAAAAAATAAATAAAATAAAAGTCTTTATTATGCATTTTTGCTTCCACAGCACGTTTTTTCTCAAATTCTCTCTTTGCCTGCCTTATCAATGCCTTGCATTTAACTTGCCAGTGCTTGTGCTGTTTCCCGCTTTCGTCATTTGGCTTTTTTCCATTTCCTGAAAGATGCTTTTTTGGCAACAGCCTCTCTGACCTCACCTTTAAACCATGCTGGCAGTTTTATGGACTTCCTTCCACTTTTCTTAGAGCGTGGAATACAGCTGGTCTGGGCTTCCAAGATAGTATTTTTAAACACCCAAGCTTGATGTCAGTCTTTAACCTTTGAAACTGCTCCCTTTAGGTTTTTCTTAACTATTTTCCTTATTTTATTATAGTCTCCCTTTTGAAAGTTAAAAGGTAGTACTGTAGATTTCCTTACCATTCCTCCTCCATTAATTAAATCAAACACGATCATGCTATGATCACTACTGCCAAGTAGCCCCAACACCCTTATCTCTTGCAGCAGATCTGGTGTTCCACTAAGGACTAAGTCCAAAATGGCTTTCCCTCTGGTCGGTTCATGAACCAGCTGCTCCAAGAAGCAGTCATTTATTTCATCTAGAAACTATCTCCCTAGCATGTCCTGCCGTGACACAGAACCAGTCAATACCAGGGTAATTGAAATCACCCATTATTATTACTGTTCTGCCCTCTAGTTTTACAGCTTCCCCGTCTTTGAAAAAGGTTTGTTTGTTCATTAATACTCTAAGTATTTAAAGGTCTGTATCGTATCTCCCCTGTCCCTCCTTTCCTCTAGCATATACATATTTAGGTCTTCAAGTCTCTTCTCATATGTCTTCTGGCACAGGCTTCAAATCATTTTGATCACCTTCCTCGAAATTGTTTCCAGTCTTTTTATATTCTTTGTGAGATATGGTCTCCAAAACTGAACACAATATTCCAGGTGAGGCCTCACCAGTGACTTGTACAGTAGAATTAGTACCTCCTCCTTTCTGCTGGTAATTTCTCTCTATATGCAACCCAGCATCCTTCTGGTTTTGGCCACTGCCTTGTCATACTTTTTCACCACCTTGAGATCCTCAGAAATATCGCAATGATCATCATGGAAGATTGAGCTTTGGATCGTTATCTTTTGCTGATGGGTCCTTTTGTTATATAGGAGCCTGTTTTTGTTTCAAGCCATGGTTAAATGTTGATATAAGACAAATGTGCTAACATGTTGATATAAGACAAATGTGCTAACATGTTAAATGGCTGAGGGTCCTATGTTAAGTAGCTTTGTAGTATTGAATTTTGTTTATTAATTATAAGAATGGAGTTTTGTTAAAGCACTTTTTAGTTGGTTTCCATCAGTTTATTGAATTCTGGTATTTGGCACTGTTTGACGGACGGAGGGGTTGGATGCAGACCGTTGATGTAAATTTTCTCAAATCGCTTTACTAGAGCCGGATTTTCTGGCCTTGAAGCATTTTATGAATATCTGAGGATAGTTCTGAGGTCTGTGCCCCCGTTGTCACGGTGCAAAAAAACTTTTGGTGCAGAGTTACTAATACTACAGTTGGTTAATATGTGGAGTTATTTATTCTTATGAAGTATCATTTTTAAACTCCGGCCAGGCCCAGTATAGTTTGTATCCTCAGAAATACGACATTTCACTTCTTCACATTAAATCTTAACTGCCAAGCATTAGACCTTTCTTCCAACTTTTTTTAGATCTTTCCTCATGTTATCCACTACCTCAGGGGAGACCACTCTGTTGCAAATGTTCGGGTCATCTGCAAAAATACAGAATTTTACATTCAGTGTTTCAGCAATATCACTGACAAATACATTGAACAGTACCAGTCCCAGGACTGATCTCTGTGGCACGCCACTAATCACCTTCCTTTCATCCGAGTGAGTTACGTTTACTATCACCTTCTGTTGTCTGTCAGTCAACCAATTTCTGATCCAGTTCACCACCTTAGGACTCATCCCTAGGCTGTTCAGCTTAATGATAAGCCTCCTGTGAGGAACAGTATCAAAGGCTTTGCTGAAATCTAGGTAGATCACATCCATCACATGCCCTTGATCTAGTTCTCTGGTCGCCCAGTCAAAGAGCTCAATCAGATTTGTTTGGCATGATTGTCCTTTGGTAAAACCATGTTGCATTGGATCATGCAACATATTGGTTTCGAGAAAGTCCACTATTCTCTCTTTCACTTCTTCCCTACTGCCACTTTTGTGAAGAGGTACCACATCAGCCCTTCTCTAGTCCTGTGGAACTTCTCCTGTCTCCAAGGATCTATTAAAAACATCCTTTAAAGACCCTGCAAGAACCTCTCTGAGCTCTTTCATATCCTGGGATGTAGCCCATCCAGTCCCATGATCTTGTCCACTTTCAGTTTTGCAAGCTGTTCAAACACAATCATCTTCTGTGAATGGTGTAATATCTAGTCTATTCCCGTTTGTATATTTGTTAATCACAGGTGGTCCTTCTCCAGGATTTTCTTTAGTAAAAACAGAACAGAAGTATTTGTTTAGCATTTTCGCTTTTTCAATCTCACTTTCCAAGAATCCGTTCTCGGCACTTTTGAGTCTTGCGATTCCACCTTAGATCTTCCTCTTCTCCCGAATATACCTGAAAAAAGCTTTGTCTTCACACTCAGATCTTTAGCCATCTTTTCTTCTGCCTTTGATTTTGCTATCCTTATCTCTCTTTTTGTCTCTTTTAGCTTTATCCTGTATACTGTTCTGTGTTCCTCTGTTTGTGAACTTCTGAATTTTGAGAAAGCTGTGTTTTTTGTCTTTAGTTGTGCAGCTATTTCTTTGGAGAACCAAACAGGTTTTCTTTTCCTCTTGTTTTTATTTAATTTCCTTACATATGCATCTGTTGCCCCTTTTATTGCCTCCGTTAGTTTAGCCCACTGCAATTCCACTTCCCTTAACTCATCCCACCCTGTCAAATCTTCCTTCAGGCACTTGGCCATTTTACTGAAGTCAGCGTTTTTGAAGTCTAGGACTTTGAGCTTGCTGTGATTGGACTCTGTCTTGGCTTTTATCTCAAACCACACCGTGCGATGATCACTGCAGCTCACATGGGCACCCACCCAGACATTCGACATGCTATCTCCATTGGTGAATAATAAATCCAGCATCAAACTTTCCCTGGTCGATTCCATCACCATTTGTCTTAGCAATGTATCTTGGAAGGCATCCACAATTTTTTCACTTTTTTTTTATATTTGCAGAAGGAATACTCCAGTCCACATTGGGTAGATTAAAGTCACCCAATATCATCACTTCCCCTTCATGACTATCTTAGCAATATTAATAAGTCTCTATCTTTTTCTTCGGTTTGAGTTGGAGGCCTGTAGACTACACCAGTATGGATGACAGTGCCATCTCCTCTTTCCAACATAATCCATAAGTTTCTTTGGAAGAACAGACTAGAGAGGCCATGTGGTCTTTTTCTGTCATCATTTTTCTATGTGTCTTCTATGTTTCTTCTTTTCCCCACGTTCCCTGTATTTCTGCAGCTTTATTATTGCTTTTGACATTTAGGGCTACTCTTCCTCCTTTTTTCCCTTCTCCATCTTTTCTAAATAAATCATAGCCAGTTATGGCTATATTCCATTCATGCGACTCGTTAAACCATGTTTCTGTAATGGCCACAATGTCCAAGTCCATTTCTACCATTAGGACTTCCAGGTCAGGAACTTTGTTGGCTAGGCTGCAAGCATTTGTGCTCAATGCTTTCCAGCATTTGTTGACTGACTTTCCTGTATTTAGCATGGATTTTGTTCTGCATGCCTCTTCCTGCTTACCACTGGTGTGTGGGTTAATAGTGTGACTGTTTCCAAAGTTGTTATGTTTTTGCTGAGTGTGACGCCCTGAACTTGTTCTTCTCCATCCGTCACCCCCTTTCCCTAGTTTAAATGCATGTCTACATAAAGCCTGACTTTTTCACTTAGGATCCTTTTCCCTGCCTCAGAGAGGTGTAGCCCATCCACACAGTATAGCCTCTTGTTGTATAAAGTATATAGGGTATAAAGCAGAGGTACCATTGATGAAGAGGGTGAATGGGAATATGAGAATAAGCATCCTTCAAATCCGAGGAGCAAAGCCAGTCGTTCACCCCCCCCCCCCTTTTTCTTGGGCATGAGGAAATAGCGGGAGTAGAACTCCTTTCCAGCCTGTGAAGAAGGAGTGAGTGATGGCGAGATCAGCCAGAAGAGATTGAACCTCCAGCTGGAGGAACTTCCGGTGGTGAGGATCAAGGGGGTACTTCCCTGGGAAGAATGTGGGAGGAAGCTGTTGGAAATGCAGATGGAGACAGAACACATACAACCAGCAGATGGAGACAGAGACTACAGAACCGTGAGCTCTGGCCTATATTAGGCATTGGGCGGCCACATGCATCCCAGGATTTCTGTACCAAAGCAATGAGCGCCGAAACTTGAATCCAAACTTTAAATATGAAACTAACCTCCCACAGAAGGGTATCTAGAATAGAATCCCCAAAAAAAACGAAAGCCAAGTGATTCAAAGCCAAACAGCCCCTCCATAACCTGCGAACACAGGAATTTTAAATAGAAGAAAATCAGGGTGGGCCCTTTGGACTGGTAGGGTTTGGTTGAATTTCTGACAGAAAAATAGCAGGCAAAATAAAAATTTCTCCTTCCTTAATCATCCACCAGATCAGTCCAGAACACATGGGATGTAGCAAAGCACCCTTATGTTGGGTGAGATGTAGCCACTCCTGCTCTAATAACCCCAGCTCCAAAAGCAGCATCCTCCCTTGCCTGAGCAACAAGCCTATAGTACCTTGAAAAAGAATGCAAGGAGAACCAAATGGCTGCCTTACAAATGTCACTTATTAACACAAAATGTGACTCAATCCACAAGGCTGCCCACTCTTCTGGTCCAATGGAATGTGGCTTTTAGATAGAGAGTTTGTTGGCCCATCAACTGCTGAGTAGGCTCAGAAATGGAGGTCTTTGGTGATTTATGAACACACATGCTCTTTGAGAGGTAAAGTGGACAAATACACTAGTCCTTTCTAGATTCACTACTCTGTCCAGCCTATTCTAATTCCATTTTAATTAATGTACGAGAATGCTTCCATGCAGCCACCTGTGTTTATTATTACTCAAAGAGGAATATTACAATCTAATGTATGACTGACAGAGTGGCATGTTTACTAAAGGTTTTAACGTTTGTTAATGAAGTTAATGTGCATTAGGTGTCTAAAGTCTCTCTCTCTCTATGACATAGTGGCACTCAATGTGTGTTAACTTCATTAGCGCACATTATCCTTTAGTAAATATGCCCCATAGTCTTCCTTTCTGCAATATTGTTATACACGGTGTCATGGGTACTGAAATATTTTTATTGCAATATTGTATGCAAAGAAAGGTCTGTTTGGAGGATTATCTTGTTATAGTAAGAATGCACCTCTTGCTTTGTCTATGCTGGGGTGTGATTTGAATGGTATATACCAGCGATGGCGAACCTATGGCACGCGAAGGCCTTGCAGCTGGCACGCGGGAAGGTCCGCAATTAGGTTTTTTGTTTTTTTTTCAATTTTACTTGTCTGCTGCCGCTGTCGGGGCCACCGCGGCAAAATCGAGCGTGCCGCGGGGCCCCCCTGTACCCGGCAGAGCCTGCCCTCCCCGTAGCAGCTCTCTCTTTGGAGCTGCAGTCAGACGCGCCGGCTTGCAGAGCGCGAAGGGAAGAGTTTCCCTTTCGCGACTCTGTTAAGCCCGCGGGGGCTGATGGGAACTTCCCATCAGCCCCCGCGGGTTTAACAGAGCAGCGAGGGAGAAACTCTTCCCTCGCGCTCTGCAAGCCGGCGCGTCTGACTGCAGCTCCAAAGAGAGAGCTGCTACGGGGAGGGCAGGCTCTGCCGGATACAGGGGGGCCCCGCGGCACGCTCGATTCTGCCGCGGCGGCCCCGACAGCGGCAACAGACAGGTTTTCTTTTTTTTAATTTTCCCTGGGCTGGGGGGGGGGGTTAGGAGTGGTGATGGGATGGGCTGGGCTGGGCTGGGGTGGGGGGGGGGGGTTAGGAGTGGTGATGTGATGGGCTGGGCTGGGCTGGGCTGGGCTGGGGGGGTTAGGAGTGGTGATGGGCTGGGCTGGGCTGGGCTGGGATGGGTGGGGTTAGGAGGGGTGATGGGCTGTGGGGGGGGGGGTTAGGAGTAGTGATGGGCTGGGCTGGGGGGGTGTTTGGAGTAGTGCTGGGGGGGGGGGAGTTAGGAGTGGTGATGGGCACTGGGCTGGGGGGGGTAGGAGTGGTGATGGACACTGGGCTGGCTGGGGGGGGTTAGGAGTGGTGATGGGCACTGGGCTGGCTGGGGGGGTTAGGAGTGGTGATGGGCGCTGGGCTGGGGGGGTTAGGAGTGGTGATGGGCGCTGGGGGGGCTTAAACTAAAAATTGGGTGATGGGGGATTAGGACTGGAAATGGGCTGGTGGGATTAGGACTGGAAGTGGGTTGATGGGGGGTTAGGACTGCTAATGGGCTATGGGGGGGCTTAAACTGAAAATTGGGTGATGGGGGATTAGGACTGGAAATGGGCTGGTGGGATTAGGACGGGAAGTGGGTTGATGGGGGGTTAGGACTGGTAATGGGCTATGGGGGGGCTTAAACTGAAAATTGGGTGATGGGGGACTAGGACTGGGAGTGGGCTGATGGGGAGGTTAGGACTGGTAATGGGCTATGGGGGGGCTTAAACTGAAAATTGGGTGATGGTAGGACTGGAAATGGGCTGGTGGGATTAGGACTGGGAGTGGGCTATGGGGGACTAGGACTGGTAATGGGTTGGGGTTGCTAGGACTGGAAATGGGCTGAGTGGAAGGGGGCTTGAACTGCAAATAGCTGTTGGGGATGGGGCTTGGCATGGAAATGGGCTGAGGGGAAGTGGGGGGCTTGAACTGCAAATAGCTGATGGGGACGGGGCTTGGAATGGAAATGGGCTGAGGGGAAGTGGGGGGCTTGAACTGCAAATAGCTAATGGGGAGGGGGACTTGGAATGGAAATGGGCTGAGTGGAAGGGGGCTTGAACTGCAAATAACTGATGGGAAGGGGGGCTTGGAATGGGCTCTTAGGGGAGGGAGCTAGGACAGGAACTGGGCTGATGGATGGGCTAGGATAGAACTGAGAATTGGGTGTTGGGGGAGCTAAGATTGGAAATGGACTGTGGTGGGGGCTTGGATTGAAATGGACTCATGGAGGGGCTAGAACTGGAGGTAGGCTCATGGGGGGCTTGGATTAGAAATGGGCTGAGTGGAGGGGAGCTAGGATTTAACATGGGCTGATGGTGGGGCTAGGAAAGGACTAGAAATGGGCTGATGGGATGCTGGTATTGGAAATGAGCTGATGAAGGGACTCGGATAGGACTGGAAATGGATGGGGGAGCTAGGACTGGAAATGGACTGATGAGGGGACTAGAAGGGAGCGGATACTGGGTGGGGCTGGAACTAAAAGGGAGCTGATGTTGGGGGAGATTAGAAGGGGATGGGGCTGGGAGAATGAAATGGAGAGGGGAAAAATATTTTGTGTGTGAGGGAAGAAAAATGTACAATTGGCCGGGTATTGGGAGAGTAAGTGGGGATTGAGGATGGAGGGGTAAAATTTGAGTGGATGAAATAGGAATGAGGAAAGAGCAAAAGGAGAAAGATTAGTATGTTAAAGCGGATGTAGAGAGAGAGAATGGAAAAAAAAACTAGAAGAGAGAAGAAAGGACAAATGGACAGCAGATGATGGAGAGTTAGCAGAAAACATGAAGAAACCAGAAGAAAGTGGCTGGAGCAATTGCAACTGTGTAACTGAGCTGAGGTATTCTGTTTATGTAATTCCTTTTTGACATTGCCACTTGTTCTCTTTCCCCAGTAGGTCATGTATTGTTGTTCTCTGAAATGTATTGGTTTAATATTTGCAGTGTTGCCTTTTGATAGGTATGGTATGGTGCTTTGTGACTCCTGGTAGTGCTGTTAGGATACGGCGGGTTTGCTATTGGTTCTAAATGGGCAGTGTTTGTACTAGTTCCTAATGTGCCTGGCGGTTGGCACTGGATTATAGTAATGTAGAAATCTTTTAGTCTGTCTTTATCCATACACTCATTAAGAGACATGTTTACTAAAAGTTAGTGTATGTTAGCATTATGCAAATATTTATGCAAATTGACGTGCTGGCACTTTGAGGAAATTCTTTGGTTTTGTGCGGCAGTTTGGGCACTCGGGCTCAAAAAGGTTAGCCATCACTGGTATATACTGTAAGCAAAGGCTCGACAGACCCCAGGTGCCAGGTCACCATGGTGACTAAACAAAAAAAAAAAAATCAGGCAGTGCCTGGAGCTCAGAGCACAAGGGCAAAAGAAGCATTGGTATCTGCCCTTCTCACTCTCTTATCTACTCTTAGCCTCTGTCATCCCTTTTTACTATCCTCCCCTTTCATAATCTCTTTTCATTCTCAGTCACTATCCATTTATCTCTCCCTCCTTCCCAGCTCTCCTTCAAGCCTTTCCATCTTTGATTTTGTGTGTTAGTCTATCTATTGGTTTTCCATCTTCGATTGTATTACTCTTCCCAGCAACTCCTCCATCTTAATCCTGAGTCTCCACTCCTTGTACTTCCACTGAGGTCCCCGAGTCCCTTCTCTAGCCAACACCCAACAGCTGAGTTCCAGAATTCCCCTCCCCCCTTGTTTCTGAGTTCCCCTGTCCCCTCCCCAGGCATCCAATAATGAAGTTTTCCTCTTTGCTTTTCTCTTTTCCTGTTCCTTCCATTGACTGGAGTTCTTTTTACCCTCTTGACATATTTTTAGATCGGAATTTGTGAACTGCTTGCATACCTTTGAAAAGACGGTATAGTAAATAGAATAAACTATAAAGCATAGTTACTCACCTGTAACAGATGATCTCCGGGAACAGCAGGAATTTAGTCTTCACATATGGGTATCGTCGATACAGACGGAGCCTGCGTGGGAACGCTCCCCAGCGTCCAATAGGAAAGCTTTTGGGAGCATCCCACAGCGCCTACGTGCTGCCTTCCCGCCTTTCCCAACTGTCCCTCTCCAGTTGAGTTTAAAGCTGAGACAAAAGAGAGAAGGAAAGAGAGAAAGAGAGAGAGATAGAGAGATAAAACTCCTAGGGGAGGTGGGTGGGTTGTGAAGACTAAATTTCTGCTGTTCCGGAGATCACCTGTTACAGGTGAGTAACTATGCTATCTCCAGGAACAAGCAGGAATGTAGTCTTCACATATGGGGACTCCCTAGCTGCAGATGCCAGGGAGATGGCCCCAGAAAGTTGTCAGCCCTTGGGAAAGGGCTCCACTTCCCCCCATGGATCTCTGGCATCCTACCAGGGATGGTGGGTAGGAGTTGATTAAGTGTGGAACAGGTGTTGAAGAACAGCCTGACCAAACAAGGCATCCCGGTGGGAGTCCTTGTCTAAGCAGTAATGGGCTGTGAAGGTATGAACCGAAGCCCAAGTAGCTGCTCAACAGATGTCATCGATAGACACAGAGTGAAGATGAGCCATTAAGGCTGCCATGGCTCTCATTGTGAGCTGTGACATGGCCTTCAAGAGGAAGGTTCTTGCTCTCATAGGCAAAAGATATACACTGTGCAATCCAGCTGGACAGTGTCCTTTTGGAGGCTGGAAGTCCCAAATGACTAGGATCAGAAGCAACAAAGAGTTGGAGAGGACTTTCTATGTTGCTGTGTCCTTTGCGAGTAAAAGGCCAAAGCTCTTTTACAGTCCAAAGTATGAAGATTCCTTTCTGCATTTAAGGCGTGAGGCCTTGGAACAAATACAGGAAGGTAAACCGCTTGGTTTAAATGAAAAGATGACACCATCTTTGGCATAAAGTGTGGATGAGTCCTGAGGACTACCTTATGATGGAACCTTGTATAAGGAGGATCACCCACCAACGCTTGCAATTCACCGATGTGACGTGCTGATGTGATTGCAATAAGAAAGATAACCTTCCAGGAAAGGAATTTCAAAGAGGTAGTGGCTAATGGTTCAAAGGACGGTTTCATGAGCTGCCCAAGTACCAGATTTAAGTCCCATGCCACCGGTGGTGGCTTAATGGGAGGCTTAGTTAAAAGAAGGCCTCTCATAAATCTCGCTATGAGAGGATGAGAGGAAATAGGTTGTCCATTTAGAGGCTTGAAAGCAGCTGCAATAGCACTCAAATGGACTCTCATGAATTGGTCTTAAGCCCTATATTTGATAAATGAAGGAGATACTCCAGTAATGATTCCAGAGGTATCGCAAGAGGGTTAAGACCATTCTGCGAGCACCATATGGTAAACCTTTCCCATTTAAATACATAAGAGCGTCTTGTGGACGGTTTCCTGGAAGCATGAAGGATATCCTTTACCTGCTGGGAAAGGTTAAGACTGTGACGTTCTAGGCTTTCAGCAACCAGGCCCTGAGATGCAGAGACTAGGGAATGGGATGCCACAGCATCCCGTCCTCTTGAGAAAGAAGATCTGGAGCAGATCCTAACTCCAGAGGCAGAGCCTGAGAGAGATGTAGGAGCAGAAGGTACCATAGTTGCCGTGGCCAATGTGGAGCTATGAGGATCATATGACCGCTGTCTCTCTGAAGCTTGAACAGGGTTTGGGGAATTAGGGGAATGGGTGGAAAGTCCTGACCCCAATGAAGGAGGAAAGCATCCCTGGCCTGACAACCCCGAGCCGGAATTCTGGAACAGAACTGGGGAAGTTTGGCATTCAGCGAACTTGCAAAGAGGTCTATGTACGGGGTTCCCCAAATTTGAAAAATTTGGGCCACCTGGTCTGCATGGTGAGACCATTCATGTGGAAGCAGAACTCGACTGAGTTTGTCTGCCCAAGAGTTTTGAATGCCTGGAAGATACACCGCAAGGAGATGAATCTGATTCTCTCCGGCGAGGGCCCATAGTCGCAAAGCTTCGTTGCACAGCGACAGAGAGCCTGTTCCACCCTGCTTGTTCACATAGAACATGGCTACCTGATTGTCCGTTTGAACTAGGACTGTCTTGTAGCTGAGCTGGGTGTGAAATACTCGAAGAGCAAGGAAGATTTCTCTGAGCTCCAGGAGATTGATATGGAAATAGGCCTCCTGTGGAGTCCAGGTACCCTGGGTAGAGAGGCCGTGCAGGTGGGCTCCCCAACCCACCTGAGAAGCATCTGTTGTTAGAGTGGCTTGTGTGGGGGTTACTGGAAAGGAGACCCCACCAGAAGGTTTTTGGGCGACTGCCACCATTGGAGGGACAAAATAAGGCGATCTGAGTTTGCTATTTTGTCTGACAGGCAACCTGAGGCCTGAGTCCACTGAGTGGATAAGGTCCACTGGGCTGCTCTCATATGGAGGCAAGCATAAGGAACCACATGCACGGTGGATGCCATGTGGCCTAGCAACTGTAGCATTTCCCGAGCAGTGAGGTGAGGTTTTAGCACTGCTTGGGAAGCTAGCTGCATAATGCGAAGGCAGCGGGGCTGTGGGAGGAAGGCCCTTGTCTGTCTGGTATCCAGAAGGGCTCCTATAAACTCTAGGGATTGAGTGGGAGCAAGGTTGGACTTTGGGAAGTTTATGACAAGTCCCAAATACTGAAGGATGCGCATTGTGCGAGACAGAGCAACCCTGGCCTCTGGCTCTGAAGGGGCTGGAATGAGCCAGTCGTCTAAGTAAGGGAAGACGAATATTCCCGGGGTGCGGAGAAATGCTGCTACCACAGCCATGCATTTTGTGAACACCCTTGGTGCAGAGGCCAGGCCAAAAGGAAGAACCCTGTATTGGTAGTGCTTCCCTTGAAACAGGAATCAAAGGAACTTTCGGTGAGTTGGATGGATGAGAACATGAGTGTATGCATCCTTGAGATCTAGAGAACAAAGCCAATCCTGACTCTGAAGGAATGGAAGCAGAGCTCGTAGAGAAATCATTTTGAATTTCTCTCTGAACAGGAATCTGTTCAATCTCTGAGGTCTAGAATGGGTCTGTGTCCCCCTGTTTTCTTTGGAATAAGGAAACAGGGGGAGTAAAACCCTGTACCCCATTGGGGAATGGATACCTCTTCTATTGCCCCTTGAGCAAGGAGTATAGTGACTTCTTGACCTAACCGGTCATTGAGAGAGGTCTGAGAATTGAACTGTCTTACTATTGTAGGAGGGGGCATACTGAGGAAATGAAGCTTGTACCCCTCTCTTACAATAGACAGAGTCCAATTTTCTGCTGTTATCTGACCCCATCTGGGGACAAAATGACATAACCTTCCTGGGATGGTGGAGGGTTCTGTGCCGTCCAGGGCCAGGAAGGCAAAGTTCTCTAGACAGGAGTCAAAGCCCCTGTGGAGGCTGAGTCTGCTGAGCCGGTTGAGGCTTAGCTGCTTTTGGTTTCCTTTGTTGCCTAGGTTGTTGGTGCTGTCCCTTTTGGGCAGACTGACCCAAACAAAGACCCTGCTGGGTATAGGAGGGATAAAACCTTTTCTTCTTGCTGAAGAATGGTTTCTTAGAGGATCTTTTCCTCGCAGGATCAGCTGTAGATTTAGACAATCTATCCAAAGTGATATTGTCAGCATCTATCTCATTAGCTTTTTCCTGCCAATTCTTGCCAAAGAGATTCTCTCCTGTGCAAGGTATATTCCCCAGTTTGTCCTGTACCCAGATTTCCAAGTCAGATGCCTGGAGTCAGGCAATTCTACGTGCACCTATGGCAATAGCAGAGGTTCTGCTTCTGCATTCAAAGCAGTCAAAGGCTGCACGATTCACAAACTTGGAAACATCCTGAGCATGTTTAACAAGAGCAAGATAATCTTGCCTTTTATCATCAGGAAGGAGAGGGCTCATAAGCTCTAAGTCTCCAGTGACCTCCTTAAGGAACATTCCCATATACAAGATATAGGAACTGATCATAGCAGAAAGCATGGAAGCCTGGAAGGATCGATGTCCAAAGGCATCAAGAGTCCTACACTCACGTCCTGGAGGATTAGATGCATGCCTTTTTGCACTCTTTATCCGTCTCATGGCTAATTCCACCACCATGGAATGGTGTGGTAATTGAGTCTTCTGAAACCCAGGACAAGGAGGAACTCGATACATGGTGTTGAGTCTTCGAGAGTGAGGAGATGTGGTCAGAGGTGTTTCCCACATCCTTAACATAAGATCATGCAAGATCTCATGAATAGGTAAGGTAGCTGCCTCCTTGGGAGCTTTAGGGTATTGTAGGATTTCTAATTCCTTTACCCTAGGCTCTTTTTCAGGAGCCACTTTAATGGAAAGACCTCGGGCCACATCTCGGATAAAATCCTGAAAGCACATATCCTCTGGTGGAGACATCCTACGCTGAGGAGAAGAGGCATCCTCAGGAAGAAGTACTCTGATATCGGCAGAGCTTTCAGAGTCTTCAGACTCATCCGAGGATTCAAAGTATCTCCGATCCGGGTGATCGTGCAAGGCACGGTACCAGTACAGATCGAAGTCGGCATCGGAGTGGTCCGGTACCGAAGTGTCGATTCCAGATAGAGACGCATGACTCAGTCCCAGTAGAATACCTGCCACTTCAATGCAGTCGGTGCCGGTACCGGTTGAACTGTCTGAAGCGGTTTCAGGGGCATTGAGGCCGTGAGAAGAGCCTCCAGACTGAGTTCAATAGCCAAGAATCTCTGGTCTAGCGACGCTGCCGATGCCTGGGTATCGGTACCGGATGAAGCAGCCAGAAACCCAGAGCATGGCACCAGTAGTTCTGCCGAGGTTGGGGCCTCGAGAACATCCTGGAGCCCCATTAGTGCTTTGGAAGCCGAAGCCTCCCGCTGGGGCAATTCTGCCAGTGGAAGTCCCTCAAGGGCAACGCCAGAGGCATCTCGATGTTTAGGAGGAGATCTACCCTTTGAGGACCGGCTAGATTTATGTTTAGTTACCTGAGATCCATGGGAGGAAGATGAAGCCCTGGAAGACGTCGATGCCACGGAGGCTGCATCGGAGGGAAAAAGGGTGCTAAGTTTAGCAGCTCGGTTTTGTCGGTCCCTTTTCAACATCACTCCACAGGCAACACACTCTGAAATAGAGTGGTCAGGACTTAAACATTTGAGGCACCACTCATGGGTGTCAGTGACGGAGATGGTACCGCCACACTTAGAACACTTTAAAACCCGAAGCAGGATTTTCCATTCTGAGGGAAAAAGTTGGGCCTAGTGCCCAAAATGGCACGTGGCACCCGAGAAGAAAATTACTGGAAAAGACTCCAACAAAGGGTTGTTGTTTTTTTTTTTAAAAGAAGAACCGGCGGCACCGGTATAGCGTCGAGGGAAGGCAGATGCGACCACAAAAAAGAAGAATAAGAAGGGAAATTTTCTGCGGTGACAGGATGTGCGACCTGTCGGCTCCGCGGAAAACAAACAACTGGAGAGGGACAGTTGGGAAAGGTGGGAAGGCAGCACGCAGGCGCTGTGGGATGCTCCCAAAAGCTTTCCTATTGGACGCTGGGGAGCATTCCCACACAGGCTCCGTCGGTACCGACGATACCCATATGTGAAGACTACATTCCTGCTTGTTCCTGGAGATACCTAAGTTCCTACTCCCCCCACTCTCCCTATCACGGCTGCTTTTCATCTTATATTCCCCAAAAATTCTCTCAGTCCACATTCTCAACCACCCCTCCCTTCAAATATCTAAATTTTTGCTATATCCCAATCCCCAGTGAAAAATCCAAAACCCCACTCTTTTCCTACCTCTCTCTAGCACAGGGGTCTCAAACTCAAATTGCTTTGAGGGCCAAATCAGGACTTGTAAAATAACCCGGGGGCCGCATGAGACGTGGGACCTCATTTGCATAAGGGACCTCATTTGCATAAATATTTGCATAATGTTACCATACCCTAACTTTTAGTAAACATGCCTCTTAATGAGTGCATGAATAAAGAAAGACTAAAAGATTTCTACATTACTATAATCCAGTGCCAACCGCCAGGCACATTAGGAACTACTACAAACAAACACTGCCCATTTAGAACCCATAGCAAACCCGCCATATCCTAACAGCACTACCAGGACTCACAAAGCACTATACCCTACCTATCAAAAGGCAACACTGCAAATATTAAATCAATACATTTCAGAGAACAACAATACATGACCTACTGGGGACAGAGAACAAGTAGCAATGTCAAATAGGAATTACATAAACAGAATACCTCAGCTCAGTTACACATGCAGAATACACCATCACCAAACAAGGAATCAAAATTTAGAAACAAGACAATTAAACTGGGACCCCCAAAAGCCAAACTTGGAATGTACAACAACACTGTAGAAATAAAACTATAAATTAATTTCCTCTTGTACTAAACAAAGCGCAGATGTTATTGATGCACATTTCCCAGAACTGACATATTCCAGTTAATAAATTCAAAATAAAGATATTTTTCTACCTTTTGTGCATTTTTTTTCAGTTGCAATTGTTCCAGCCACTTTCTTCTGGTTTCTTCGTGCCTTCTGCTAACTCTCCATCGTCTGCGGTCCATTTGTCCTTTCTTCTCTCTTCTAGCTTTTTCCATTCTCCCTCTACATCTGCTTTAACATATTAATCTTTCTCCTTTTGCTCTTTCCTCATTCCTATTTCATCCACTCAAATTTTACCCCTCCATCCTCAATCCCCACTTACTCTCCCAATACCTGACCAATTGTAGATTTGTCTTCCCTCCCACACAAATTATTTTCCCCTCTCCATTTCACTCTCCCAGCTCCATCCCATTCTAATCGTCCCCCAACATCAGCTCCCTTCTAGTTCCAGTCCCACACAGCACCCCCTCCCTTCTAGTCACTGCATCAGCCCATTTTCAGTCCTAGCCCCCCATCAGCCCATTTCCAATCGTAGCTCCCCCCCATCAGCCCATTTCCAGTGCTAGCTCCCTCCCCTCACAGCCCATTTCCATTCCAAGCCCCCCTCCCCATCAGCCATTTGCAGTTCAAGCCCCCCTTCCACTCATCCCATTTCCAGTCCTAGCAGACCCCCCAGCCCATTATCAGTCCTAGCCCCACCCCCATAGCCCATTACCAGTCCTAACCCCCCATAGCCCACTTCCAGTCTTACCCCTCATAGCCCATTACCAGTCCTAACCCCCCATCACCCCATTTTCAGTTACCCCCCTCATAGGCCATTACCAGTCCTAACCCCCCAACACCCCATTTTCAGTTACCCCCCTCATAGGCCATTACCCGTCCTAGCCCCCCCCCCCATAGCCCATTACCAGTCCTAACCCCCCTCCCACCATCAGCCAAGGTAGATTTTTTAAAAAATGTATATTTGCTGCTGCTGCCGCAGTATTAAGCGTCCCGCGGGCCCCTCTGCCTGGCAGAGTCCTCTCCTTCCTGCAGCATCAGCTCCAAAAGCGGCGGCTTTCAGAGCCGCGAAGAGAGAGAGTTTCTCTCGCGCGGTTCTGAAGACTCTCTCGCTGCTCTTCAGAACCGCGCAAGAGAAACTCTCTCTCTTCGCGGCTCTGAAAGCTGCCGCTTTTGGAGCTGATGCTGCAGGGAGGAGAGGACTCTGCCAGGCAGAGGGGCCCGCGGGACGCTTAATACTGCGGTGGCAAGTTTGGAATTTTTTTTTTTTTTTACACGCCGGTAAGTGCTTCGCGGGCCACACAAGATGCTCTCGCGGGCCGCGTGTTTGAGACCCCTGCTCTAGCATCTGTCTCCTCTCTCTATCCTTTACTCCTCTGCAACATTTGCCCTCTATCTTTCCTTTCCTCCCGTATCCAGCATCTACTATCTCTTTTTTTCTCCCCTCTCAATCCATCATCAGCTCCCTTACTTTCTTCCCCTCTCTCCCCATCAAGCATTTGTCCTTGCTTTCTTCTTATCTCCCCTGCCCAGAATTAGTCCAGTCATTTTCTTCCCTACCTTCCCCATCCAGCATCAATCCCAGGGCCGGCCCAAGGGTTTCTGCTGCCTAAGACAGAAGCATCCCCCCCTGCCATCGCCACCCCCTCCTGCCATGCCACCCAAATCCATCTTCTGCGGGGTCCAGCAGGACTGGCAGTAGAACAACTCATCACTATGTAAGTAGCAGATTTGTGCGGTCGCTTCGGTGGACCAGCAGACCATGTGCTTTGGTGCCCAAGCACACACAAGGCCTGCTGCTCCTGCCCCTCTCTAACAGGAAGTTGTGTCAGAGGGGCGCAGGATCGTACAAAGCCACCCACCAAGGTCTGTCACCCTAGGCAGCTGCCTAGCTTGCTTAGTGGAAGGTGAATTAGACTTACCTGCTAATTATGATTCCTTTAGGGACTCAAGTCTAGTCCCAGACAACTGGGTTTAAGCACCTCCTCCCGCAGCTTTGGAGACTGAGCACGTCACAACTTTCTGTGGCTCCAGCATAAATACACCAGGGATCGCCTTCCCTTTCCAGTAACCTATTGACAAAGCAGACTCACCAGAGCAATAAGCAAAGAAACTCTTCAAAATAACATGTACTTTCAAAATTAAGTAACTTTAAAACGGTAAATAAACTGTTAACAAACCTTAAGAACCTGGTCGATGACCAGACTGATACAGAAGGACATCCTCTTGCAGATACGTGGACCAGACAAGCCCAAAAACCTCTCCCCCACCAGAGACCGCAGCCTAGCAACACCCAGCCATACTGAGCTCCCTACAATGTACTTCTTCAGGCCACCGTCTACCAACTGGAACTCGGGAGGGATATAGACTGGAGTCCCTAAAGGAATCATAATTAGCAGGTAAGCCTAATTCACCTTCCTTGTCGGCCCTCCAGTCTAGTCCCAGACAACTGGGCATGTACCAGAGCAGTAATCCAATCAATGGGAGGGACGCGCTAGACCAGCCTGAAGAACCGCCGATCCAAACCTCGCATCCCCCTCCGCTTGTACATCGAGCCTGTAATGCTTAACAAAGGACGCCAGAGACGACCAAGTAGCCGCCCTACAAATGTCTACCGCCGGTACCAAACTACATTCTGCCCAAGAGGCTGCCTGCGCCCTTGTGGAATGCGCTCTCAGACCCTTTGGTGCTGTCCTGCCCTTCAGAACATAGGCTGACTCTATAGCACCCTTAATCCACCTCGCAATAGAAGCCTTAGAAGCCGCTTCACCCTGCCGTGGACCTCCGAACAAGATAAACAGACTGTCCGACTTTCTCAACGAGGCTGTCCTACTAACATACAGTCGTAGAGCCCGACTTACGTCCAGTCGATGAAGCCGTCTCTTGCCTGAATCCCTGCCTCCCCTCTCGAAGGCTGGCAAGGAAACCACCTGATTCACATGAAACATGGACACGACCTTTGGCAAAAAAGAATGGTACGGTACGCAAAACCACCTTATTATCGTAGAACGACAGAAAAGGCGCCCTACAGGACAGAGCCTGCAACTCTGAAATTCGTCTCGCCGACGAGATGGCCACCAAGAACACCACCTTGAGCGTAAGATCCTTCAAGGTAGCCCTAGCCAAAGGCTCAAAAGGCGCTCCTATTAAAGCATCCAACACTATGTTAAGGTCCCACGCCGGGACCGGACTCCTACAGGGCGGCCGCAAGAGCACGGTGGCCCGCAGAAACCTCCTGACATCCGGATGGTTCCCTAACACCATACCCTGGACCTTTCCACGGTAACAGGAAAGCGCCGCTAACTGCACTCGAAGAGACATCGCCACCAGTCCCTTATCGAAGTCGTCCTGCAAGAATGCCAGAACTTGCGAGACCGACGCCCTTAACGCCATCACCTGTCGCTCCGCGCACCAGGCCTCAAAAATGCGCCATACCCTGACATAGGCTATCGACGTGTGCAAATTGGGAAGATTATCTACTGTACCACATAGACGTTGTTATCTGTGTGGTTCCCTGACCCCTGACGAAGGCTGCGGCCGAAACTTGTTTAGTTGGGTCCTCAATAAAGATTATTTATTACCATCTGGTAGGCTGTGGTCAATCTTCCGCTGGTCCCCCTTGGCTGTTTGTTTGCGGAAGATACCCTTCTTTCTTTTCCCGGCACGGAGAGAGAACAAAGGCCTCCCGTACCGGGCGAAGAAACTCCAGAGCGTAGCCCTTTCGAATGACCTCCAACACCCAGAGATCTGTTGTGATTTGGACCCAAGCTGGGTAGAAATCCCGTAGCCGCCCTCCCACGGGTAACACCCCTGCGTGGGCCCCCCTGGCATCATTGGGACTTCTTGAGATTCGGGGAAGGAGGGACTCCAAAACCTCTCCCTGCTCCCCTGAAACCCCGAAATCCCTGAGAGCGATACTGGAAACGTCCCCTCTGGAACTGACCAAATCTGGTCTGTCGAAACCTATGAAACTCCTGGCTTCGAGAAGGTGCCTGAGGACGGCTCTGCTTCTGCGTATCCTCAGGTAACCTTCCCCCCTTAGACTCACCAAGATCCTTAACCAGCTTGTCCAAGTCCTCCCCAAAGAGGAGTTTCCCCCGAAAGGGGAGCTTCGCTAGTCTCACCTTGGACGCTCCATCTGCTGCCCAGTTGCGCAGCCACAGATACCTACGCGCCGCTACTACGGACGCCATACTCTTGGAGAGGCCTCGAATGAGATCATACTGTAAATCGGTGAGGTACGCAGTCCCCGACTCTAAGCGGGCCGCTTCCTCATTCGCCTCTGTGTCCGGGCTCCCTTTCAACTTCTGGGACCAGCGCAAGCATGCCCTAGCCACCCACGCCCCACAAATAGAGGCCTGCATGGCCAGGGCATTAACGTCAAAAACCTGCTTCAATAACGTATCGAGACGCCTATCCTGAGCATCCTTCAGGGCCGAACTGCCTTCCACCGGGATAGTTGTCTTCTTCGTGACCGCCGAGACCGCTGCATCCACCCTCGGGGATTTAAAGAGGTCTTTATCCAGCTCCTGCAGGGGATAGAGCCGTGACATCACTCTGGCACCCTTCAGCCCTGCTTCCGGAGTGTCCCATTCCTCCTGAATCATCTCCTTAAACAATCTATGGATTGGGAAGGCCCTCTGAGACTTCCTTACCGCCTGCAACAGCGGGTCCTCCAAAGACGGATCCACCGTCTGCTCCGTCGAAGGCATATTGAGTGCCCTCAGCGTCTCCGATATTAGTGCCGATAGCTCCTCCCGCCGAAAGACCCAAACAACCCGCGCCTGATCCTCGGCGTCCGCTATTTCGCCTTCCTCCAGATCCAAGTCCACATCCAAATCATCCACGTTCTCCGATAGGAAATCCGAACCCTCTGCAGGATCCGCCTTGTCTGCTAATTTTGCTCTCTTCCGCAGAACGGCCTCCGTACCTCCCTCCACGAGGTCGCCCCCACGTTTGCGCCCTGTGTCCTCCTCAACCTCCCCCTCAGGCTGCTTCCCCAGAGCTTGGCTGAGTAGGGCAATAAGATCCTTGGATAAAATTGCAGCCAGCCCCCCCCGCTAGCCCCGGAAGCGAGCTGGCCGCCTCCGCTACCCTAGAAGGTCGGGGCATAGGTTCTAACACCCGCCCGACAGACGAAGGAGACCCCGGAGACCCCAAAACTTCCCCGGGAGTTAGAGTAGATTCTATCTCTCCTTCCCCTGCTACCTTCTCCTGCGAGCACTCTCAGCATACGCCTTCCGCCGAGACCGAGCCTCTCCGAAGCCCACAGAACATGCATTGAGGCTTGGACGGCATAGCGGAGCACTGATGCGCTGCAGGCTCTTCCCCCGCTGGTGCCTGCTGCCCAAACACGAACCACGCGAGACTCCCAAACTGTGCTAGTCCCAGCCTGGACCTATCCGCTATCTAAAAATCTCCTGTGATATATTTTTTTTTTCTTTTTTGTCGAGCGAACATGCTGAACTGCCTACTAGGCCGCAGCCCCCGACTCGCACTCTTTCCCGCACTCTGCGCACGTGAGGAGGGCCTGCCGACAACTAAACGGCAGCCCTGCACTTCAACCGCGCTTCGCTCAGCGCTGACACGTGGTCTGAGCCGTGCCCGTCAGCGGCCCTATACCCCGCTGACTCTACCGGCTCCTCCGCCCAGCTGCCTGCCCGGCTCACCTCCGACCAGACTGTCCCCCACGGGATCTGGCTCCGCTGTCCTGCTCCTCACTCAAATGGGACCAGCCCGCTGCCGCCACCCGGCCCTGGGCGCCAGACAAGACCCCCTCGCGGTGTATGCCCCTCCTCAACAGCTCCTCACCCGATCTTCGGGTTCGGGAACCGGAGGCCCCAGCACACACTCCCACACACACCCGGAGCAACTTACAACGCCCGGGAGGGGGGAGAGAGGGGGAGAGCTCGCCTGTCCACACTTGAGGAGCCTTCTGAACGCCGAGCCAGCTTCCAGCCAAGTAAGGCAAGTTACACCACAACAGCCAGGCTGAAATAAAACTAACGACGAGACCTCTCCTGCTGTCTTTTTTTTTTTTTTTTAACGCTAAACTATTGCTCCGGTGAGCCCGCCCTAGGCTCACACCTCCTCCAGCTGCAATGGAGACTGAGACTACTGGAAAGGGAAGGCGATCCCTGGTGTATTTATGCTGGAGCCACAGAAAGTTGTGACGTGCTCAGTCTCCAAAGCTGCGGGAGGAGGTGCTTAAACCCAGTTGTCTGGGACTAGACTGGAGGACCGACAAGGAAGAGAAGCTTAGTCCAGCTAAGTTACGAGTGCAACAGATGGATAAGCAAACAGCAACACTGGGTCATAAGAAATGCGGGCATTGTAGAGCCTGTCCGATAATGGAAGACACCATGGAATTTGAGTATCATGGTAGATCATATTTTTTAAGAAATTCAACTTCGTGTGATTCAGATCACGTGGTGTATGGTATTAGATGCCCCTGTGGTTTATTATATATAGGTAAAACCATACGGCCACTGAAAGTTCGAATAAACGAGTATCGGAGCAGATTGAAGTGCAAGGTGCAAGAAACCCCATTGGTAGCGCATTGCCTGCAACAACATCATGCATTTGAGGATTTGCGATGCTTTGGAATAGACTGGGTAGCAGGTGGGAGGAATGGTAAATCAAGAGCCCAGACGTTATTGATTCAAGAACAAAAATGGATTTATAGACTGCAGTCGGTTATCCCAATGGATCTCAATAGTTTGGTTGAATGGGGAGTGTGCATTTGAATGTTTTGCAGTTGTAAACTGCTTGTGGGGCACAATGAAGAAGTGGAAAATGCCTTGGGCAATTTGACGTCAGAGTATCATGACACGTCATTCTTTAAATCCTGATTGAGTTTCTGGTCCGCATGCACGGCGTTTTTGTGTAAGCCGGCAGGCTTTGGAAGAGCTGTTAATGGCCATACACCGGAACAAACATAATATTTATATGATACATATTAAGGTAGGATTGATTGCTTGCAAGATTGTGGCTGTGATGGTAGTTTTTAGTGAAGTCACAGTTCACTTGATGCTATAAGCCTGTGTTCTTTTTGTAGACAGTGCTGTGTTAAGACCAACCCCCTGATGAAGAAGTGAAACGCGAAGATGGTACCTGAATGGTGGTGTTGGGGAATTTCACAAGCATTTTTGAGATAAGCACAGTCTTTAAAAATTTGAGAATGTGAACAAACATTAAGGACGGATTTGGTGAATATATAAGTGCATAACTCTACACAACAATTAAGAACAGTAGTGGTCATTGATGCGAGAAGGGCATATTGCTTGAATTTTCAGAGCATTGCTGATTTGAGTCTGAGACCACAAGTTCTACTAACGAGTTATTGCTTAAATTTGTTTTAGTAGATAATTTTGCAAAGTTCACCGGGTAGGTTCTTAATATATTGAGAGGGATGTGATTTTTTTGAATTGGACGGTTAAAAACCCTCTGTGAGTAGACCCAGGACATAGTGCTTGGTGGATGGGCCAGTCCTGATCAGTCCTCTTATTTTCTTTCCCTCCCTCCTTTAGCCATGAGGAATCCAGAGAAAAGCCTGTCACAGAGCAGCAATAAATAAAAAGAGAGAGCAGGCAGGACCTCTCAGTGAATGCAGTCAGCCAAAGCTCTATCCAGTCCCGACCCCATTAGTAAAAGTCAGCCAATGCTGACTGAGGGGGTAGGACCAACAAGGGTTTGAATGGCTGTCTTCACTTAGGGTCCCTGCCTGCTCTCTTTATTTATAAATCTTCAGTTCCATTTAAACGATACAACTACTGAGTTTGCTATCTTCTCTCCATGGTCTGCTCCCAAATTCCTAGCTGCAGCCATGACACCTACATGGCAAACTATGTGGCCCATCAGAGCATGCCTGATAGGCCAATCCACCCCGGATCATTGCCATCTACTCGAGACAAAATATATTGGGAAGTATGTGGCTGTATGATGGCTAATATTCTTTGCTTTGGTCTTTGCTGAAGACGACGTACGGAAGTTACCTAAGTCTGAAATGGCATTTAAAGGCGACATAGGAAAAATTGAAAAAAATATCGAGAAATCGAGAAGATGTATTACAAGTATTTGATCAACTGAAGAGTAGCAAATCATCTGGACCAGATGGTAAACATTCAAGGGTGTTGAAAGAATTGAAATATGAGATTGCAGTCCTACTCTGAAAAGAGACAGCTGAGAGGAGATATGATAGATTAATGAATGGAGTGGAACGGGTAAATGTAGATCGACTGTTTACGTCATCAAAACAGAGAAAGACTAGGGGACATGCAATGAAGCTACAGGGTAACTAACCTATTTAAGACTAATAAGAGCAAATATTTTTTCACTCAACGTGTAATCAAACTCTGGAATTTGTTACCAGAGGACGTAGTAAAAGCTGTCAACGTAGCTGGGTTTAAAAAAGGGTTGGAGAAGTTCCTTGAGGAAAAATCCATAAACCATTATTAAAGGGGACCTGGGATATCCACTGCTGGACCCAATACAAGCATTTTGGAACCTGTGTCTTTTGGGGAAATGCTAGGTACTTGTGACCTAGATTGGTCATTGTTGGAAATGGGATATTGGGCTCGATGGACCTTGGTCTGACCAAGTAAAGCATATCTTATGTTCTTACCATTAGTAATCAGTGAACTATCATTAAAATAATCTGTAGAAACAAAAGACTGGAGGATTGCCAATGTAACGCCACTTTTTAAAAAGCGTTCCAGGGGTGATCCAGGCAACTACAGATCAATGAGCCTCGTATCAGTACCGGGCAAAATGGTAGAAGCCATTATAAAGAATAAAATTACTAAACATGTAGATAGTCATGGTTTAATGGGAGACAGACAACAAGGATTTAGCTAAGGAAAGTCATGTCTTACTAATCTATTTTTTTGAAGGTGTGAATAAACAGGTAGACAAAGGTGAGTCGGTTGATACAGTGTATCTGGATTTTCAGAAAGCCTTTGACAAGGTCCCTCATGGAGAAATTAAAAAGTCATGGGATTGGAGGGCAGTGTACTACTGTGGATCAGGAAATGGTTAAAAGACAGAAAGCAGAGAATAGGGCTAAATGATCAATTTTCTCAATGGAGTACCCCAGGGTCTGTGATGGGTCCACTGCTTTTTAACATATTCATAAATGACCTGGAAAGAGGAACAAGTGAGGTGATCAAATCTGAAAATGACCCAAAATTATTCAAAGTTGTTAAAACACATGAGGATTTCATCGCCACTGTCCCTGCCTCATCTCATCACCTGGGGTCTGTCTGCACGTAAGTTTACACTACTCTCTTTCTTGGTTTTTGGACTTCTCTCCATCTAACCCTTCAGCTTTTCTGCTATGGTCTCCATCCCTGTTCATTGGGGCTGGTGCTCTTTCCAACCAGGCCACCCCATTCTGCCCTCCACATCTCGGGTTCCCACTAACTTACTCCCCTATAGGTCCACTCCCCGGTTTTCCTCGCTTCAGTCCTTACCCTCTCAACTTCTCTTCAGTCTTGTGCTCCTTAATTGCTGTTCCATTCGATCCAAGTCTAACCTAATACAGGACCTGCTCATACAGCATTCCTTAGACACCCTATTCCTGACAGAAACCTGACTTTGGGAAGGAGAGGACTCTCTCCTTATCAGTTGCCTTCCGCCAGGCTTTTCAGCACTATCTACCCCTCATTTGGGCAAACTGGAGAAGGTGTGGCCATCCTCCATCGATCTTCTATCCAGCTCCGAGAGATTCACTCACCTGCGCTGCACTACCACAAATTTCTCCTCCTTCACTCAGAATATTTTCCCTCTCTACATCTTTTGCTTGTCTATGCCCCCACCCCCTTTTCTTCCCAACTGGGATGATCTCCTTTTGAACATCTCTGAGGTTTCCCTATCTTTCCCGCATGTTCTAATCCTTGGCGATTTTAATCTGCACTTCGATCCCCCATGACCAAAAAAAATAGGGCTTTTGCCTCCCTGCTGGGAGATCTCTCCCTTTCCCAACATGTACCTTTTTCCACACACTCAGCAGGGTTCAATCTTGATCTCGTCAACATTCACTCTGTCTCCCCTTTCATTCCTCCATCTGTCCTCACCCCCCCCCCCCTTTCCCCTGGACTGACCATTACTATATTCTTTTCTCTTTCTCACAGACCTGCCCGTCCAGCTCTCCCCCTTCCATTCTCTACTCTCCTCAGCTAAAACGTCGAATAGCCCCACTTACTCTTCAGCGCTTTCCTCCAGCTGATCAGCTACTTCCCCCAGACTTCTCCCTTCTGTCCCCCGACTCTCAGTCCCACACATGGAACAATGTTCTTTCCATTGCCCTAGACGTCTTGGCCCCTCTATGTCCAGCTCCTACCCTTGTTTACCTACTCACCATCCCTGGTACACCGCACTTATCTCCATCGTGCCAAGTGCCAGTGGCGTGCCTACCCCTCCCCTGGCACTTTCCTTATTTTTCGCAATACCAGTCTATGATCCACTCCGCCAAGCAAGACTTTTCTAATCTGACCCTCTCATCTTCTAATTCTTCCAGACAGCTTTTCACTGTATTCAGGGCTCTTTCTGCTCCCCTTGTCTCTTCATTTTCACCCTCGGTGCCAGATTCTACTTTTTTCCTGATAAGATCTTGTCACTTCGTTCTGCTATACCATCCTGTCCACCCCCACTATCTCCCTTTCTCTCCACAACTTCCGTCCCTCTCATCAACAGCGCCACCCTTTCCCCACACCTGGTCAACGTTCCAGCCAATTACCTCCTCTGAACTGGCTAAGACCATTTCTTCTGCCCAGACGACTAACTGTTCACTTGACCCGATCCCTTCCAAGTGGTTTCCTGAACCTTCTCTTGCTCTTCTTCCTTCTATTCTCCTGATGCTAAATTCTAGTCTTTCCACTGGCTGTTTTCCCTCCTCCTGGAAGCATGCCCTTTTCCACCCAATTCTTAAGAAACCTTCCCTTGAGCCTTTCGTTCCTAACAACTGGGTTTGTCTTTGCACAGACGTCCTCCCATCTAACTTCCATCAATATCCTATACTCACGTCAATCTGGCTTTCGGGCTGGCCACAGCACAGAGTCTATCCTGCTTTCCCTCTTGAATGAACTTCACACTACACACGATCACAGTAATTTCACTCTTGTTATTTCTTTGGACCTTTCCTCTGCATTCCATCTGGTAGATCATCATATCCTTCTCACTCGTCTATCTGATCTTGGATCTCCGGCACTCCATGGAAATGGTTTCAGTCTTCCCTCACTGGATGCTCTTTTTCTGTACAGACTGCCTCCTCCATTTCACCTTCTTGGCCTCTGACCTGTGGTGTCCCTCATGGTTCTGTCCTTTCTCCTCTATTCTTTAATGTCTTTTTAGTCCCTCTTGCTCTTCTCATACAGCAATCAACCATTTCCGCATATTATGCAGACAGCATTATTCTTCTCTATTGTACTAGTTCCTCCACCCCCGACATTGCCCTACTCAATGCTTGTCTGGCCTGTATTCAGAACTGGTCAACCGATAACTGCCTCCAAATCTACTGCAACCTGGATCACCTTCGGGGCCCCTGCTCCCTCTCTGGCCTCTGTACTCTCCTCGGCTCCTGTTCCTCTGGTCCCCTCATTTAACTACCTCAGTGTCATTCTTGATTTCTCCTTCTCCTTCACTGAGTACATCTCTTCTATTTCCCGTCGGTCCTTCTACCACCTCTGTCAGATTCATGCCATTCGTCCTTTCCTCTCGCCTGTCTCATTGACCACTTTTTCTTGTCATCTCCAGGATGGACTATTACAACGTCATCTTCGCTGGCCTTCCTCAGTACAGTCTCCACAGGCTCCAATTATTCCATAATACAGCTGCTCGCATCCTCACATTCTCTTCCCGCTTCAACCATATTTCTCCTTTACTTGCCCACCTACACTGGTTCCCAGTGCATTACAGAATCCGATACAAAATTCTCACCTTTGTTCACAGGACAATCCACACTTCCACTCCTCAGTATCTCGCAGATCTTCTTCACCATCATGCCCCACCCCATCTGCTATGCTCTCTCAACAACCACAGGCTGGTCTTTCCCTCTGTTTCATCAGCTCAGCTTGAAAGCACTGACTGTTCTGCTTTCTATTTCCTGGTCCCAACTCAGGAACTCCCTTCCCCTCACTCTTCGCTCCAAGTCCTCTTTTCCCAGATTCAAAGCCACACTGAAAACCCACTTATATCAACTGGCCTTTAACCTGCCTGCCTCACCTCCATAAAGGCTTCTGTGTTTCTTCCTCTTCTTCTGCTTACCTTCTCTATTCTCCTCCTCTCCTCTATTGTTCTTTTCTTTCCTTTTCCTGTTTCCTGTCCTGTCAAAATATGGCATTCCTTTCCTTTTCCTTCTTCAGTAATCACTTGTATTGTACACCACTTCAATGCTCTGGCTTAAGTGATCTACCAAAAGCTTAAATAAAGATAAAGATTGTGAAAAATTGCAAGAGGATCTTGATAAATTGGAAGACTGGACTCCAAATGGCAGATGAAATTTAATATGGATAGTAAAAACTTATGCACCTGGAAAGAACAACCCAAACTATGGTTACACAATGCAAGGTTCCACATTAGGAACAACCACCAGGAAAAAGATTTAGGTGTCATAGTGGATAATACATTGAAACCTTCCACCCATTGTGCAGCAGCAGCCAAGAAAGCAAATAGATTGCTAGGAATCATAAGGAAAGGAATGGAGAATAAAACAAGATTATAATGCCTCTCTATCATTCCAGGGTGATACCGCACCTTGAATACTGTGTGCAATTCTGGTCGCCGTATCTTAAAAAAGGATATAGCAGAATTAGAAAAGATAGAGAGAAGAGCCACCAAAATGGCAAAGGGGATGGAAGGATAACCCTATGAGAAAAGGCTAAAAAGGTTAGGGCTCTTGGAACTTGGAAAAGAAAGGGCAGAGAGAAGATATGATAGATTAATGAAAGAGTGTAACAGATAAATATAGATCCGTTGTGTGCACCACCAAAAAGTAGAATGACTAGGGGACATGCAATGAGTCTACAGGGTAACCAATTTAGGACTACTAAGGGAAAATATTTTTTCAGTCAACGCATAATCAAACTCTGGAATTCGTTACTGGAGGATGTAGTAAAAGCTGTTAGTGTAGCTGGGTTTAAAAAAGAATTGGACAAGTTCCTGGAGGAAAGGTACATAATATAACCATTATGCAGCCCTGGAAGTGGAGGAGGTGAAAGCATCCCTGGAAAGGGAAGAACCAGAGCTCAAGTACCCCAAAGTTGCAGAATCAGTGACCAGAAGGAAACGAAGGGTAGTGGTCGTTGGAGACTCTCTTCTGAGGGGGTACTGAGGCGTCCATCTGACGACCAGACGATGTCCAGAGAGATATGCTGTCTGCCTGGTGCCAAAATCCAAGATGTTACGGAGAGTTTGCCGAGACTCATCAAGCCCACTGACTATTACCCAATGTTGCTAATCCATGTTGGAACAAATGATACTGCCAGGTATTCCTTGGAACGTATCAAAAGTGACTTCATGGCTCTGGGACAGAGGGTGAAGCAGTTAGGTGCACAGGTGGTGTTCTCTTCAATCCTCCCTGTTGAGGGTAAAGGCCAAGGCAGAGAGGTTCGCATCCTGGAGATGAATGCATGGCTGCGTGGATGGTGTCATCGAGCTCGTTTTAGTTTCCTAGCCCATGGGATGCTGTTCCAAGGGTTGCATAGCAGAGATGACCTTTCTTGGACAGATGGATGCCAACGCATCTTCGGTAGTAGACTGGCTAATCTACTGAAGAGGGCTTTAAACTAGATTCGTTGGGGATGGTTGAAGAAAGCCCCCAGGTAAGTGAAAGCCCAGAGGTAGGTGATACATTAAATGCCTTTATGGAAATGGGTAACAGGGGTAACATATGGAAAGCAGTGTGTATAAATGCCCGTAGCATGGGAAATAAGATCCCTGATGTTGAAGCTTTGGTGGGAGTGGCTGACTTGGATTTAGTGGCAGTTACAGAAACATGGTTCACAGAAAACCATGATTGGGATGTAACTATACCTGGATATACTTTATTCAGAAAGGACAGGGTAGGAAGAAGGGGAGGAGGAGTGGCACTATATGTAAAAACTACTATTAAAGCTTTGGAATTACAGAGCTTAAAAGGGAGAGAGGAGGCATTGTTTGTTGTTCTGGTCTGTTATATTGTGAACCGCGCTGATGCTGAATAGAGCGGTATATAAGAGCCTGTAATAATAATAATAATAATTGTGGGTTAAACTAGAAAGAGGAAAAGAGAAATCTATTTGCATTGGTGTGATATACCGATCTCCCTCACAAGAGGAAGAGGTGGACAGAGAGTTAATTGAAGACATAAGCAGCATTACTAGGAAAGGGGAAGTGCTACTGATAGGAGATTTCAATATGCCAGATGTTGATTGGCACATTCCTGCTGCAGTATCATCTAGAAGTAAGGAGATCCTGGATTCTCTACAGGGAGAACTATTCAGGCAATTGGTAACAGACCCCACAAGTGAAGGGGCCATACTGGACTTGGTGCTTACCAATGGTGAAGTGTTTCTGATGTTGTAGTGGGAGATCATTTTGCATCTAGTGATCACCAGATGGTGTGGTTCAGTATTAGCACCAGGGCTCTTAGAATCCATTCAAAGGTGAGGATCTTAGACTTTAGGAAGACTAACTTTGCCAAGATGGGCCAATACCTCAGGGAGTCGTTAGTGGGATGGGAACAGCTGGGGGATGTAGACAAACAGTGGGCAAAACTGAAAGGGGATATTTTAAGGGCAACCAACCTTTTTGTTAAAATGGTAAATAAAAGCAAAAGGAAAAAAGGAGACCGCTACGGTTTTCGAAAGAAGTAGCTGAAAAAGTGAAGAAAGAGAGGGAGGCCTTCAAGAAATACAAGAGATCACAGAGAGAGGAAGACAGGCATCTGTATTTGGAAAAACTTAGAGAAGCTAGCAAAGTAGTCAAGAAGGCAAAGATTCAAAAGGAGGAGGAAATAGCCAATGCAATAAAATGGGGGCATAAGACATTTTTCAGATATATTAGTGAGAAGAGGAAGAGCAAAAGTGGTATTGTCAGACTCAAGGGTGCAGGGGAGGAAGCTGATAAGGATAAAGCGGAATTGCTTAACAAATATTTTTGTTCTGTGTTCACAGATGAAGAACCAGGAGCAGGACCTCAGAAAACACCCACAAATAGGAACAGAAGCGAGGGACATCTTGAACAATTTTCAGAAGACTGTGTGTGAGAAATTAGCTCAACTTAAAGTAGACAAAGCGATGGGACCGGATGGGATACACCCTAGAATACTGAGGGAACTTGGGTACGTTCTAGCAATTCCACTGACTGACCTTTTCAATGCCTCATTGGAGTCAGGAGTGGTGCCAAAGGACTGGAGAGAGGCTCATGTGGTGCCTTTACACAAAAGCAGAAGTAAGGATGTGGTTGAAAACTACAGGCCGGTTAGTTTAACTTCGGTGGTGAGTAAATTATTGAAAACGTTGCTGAAAGAGAAAAAAGTGAGGTTTCTGGAGTCCAGCGGATTACAGGATCCGAGGCAGCATGGGTTCACCAGAGGCAGGTCTTGTCAGACAAATCTGATTGATTTCTTTGACTGGGTGACCAGGGAGTTGGACTGAGGGAGAGCTCTAGATGTGGTGTATTTCGATTTCAGTAAAGCCTTTGACACTGTTCCTCACAGGCAACTTATAAACAAACTGAGCACCCTAGGGATGGACCCTAAAGTTACTGCTTGGGTTAGAAATTGGTCGGGTGGGAGGCAACAAAGAGTACAAGTAAATGGAGCTCACTCTGAGGAGAAGGATGTTACCAGTGGTGTGCCCCAGGGATCTGTCCTTGGTCCGATTCTTTTTAACATCTTTGTTAGTGATATAGCGGAAGGGCTGTCGGGTAAGGTTTGCCTCTTTGCGGATGATACCAAAATCTGCAATAGAGTAGACACCCAGGAAGGTGTAGATAACATGAGGAGGGATCTAGCTAAGCTTGAAGAATGGTCTAGAATTTGGCAGCTTGGATTTAATGTTAAAAAATGTAAGGTCATGCATTTGGGCTGCAGCAATCCAAGGGAGCAATATTGTATAGGGGGTGAAGTACTTTTGTCCACTAAAGAAGAGCGGGACCTAGGCGTGGTTGTGTCTGATGATCTTAAAGTAGCGAAACAGGTAGAAAAGGCGACAGCAAAAGCTAGAAGGATGCTTGGGTGCATACGGAGAGGAATGGCTAGCAGAAAAAAGGAGGTGATAATGCCTCTGTATAAGTCTTTGGTGCGACCTCATTTGGAGTATAGTGTGCAATTCTGGAGTATATTTATTTATTTAGCTGTATTTATATCCTGCTTTTCGCCAGGTCAAAGCGGTCAATTGGGGGATACATTTAACATGAGGGGATATGAGACACATACACTAATACTTACAGGGAACATGGGCAATGGAGGGTTAAGTGGCTTGCCCAAGACCACGAGGAGTGCCTATAGGACTAGAAATCCCAGTCCCTCCGGCCTGAGATTGCTGTCCCCAGGTGGGACTTGAACTCCCGGCCCTCCAGCCTGAAGTACTTTGTCCTAACCACTAGACCACTCTAGAATAGAGGATCTCTAAAGGTAAAAAGGGGACTGTTGTAGTTGTTGATATGGAAGGACAGACTAGATAGGCCATGTGGTCTTTTTCTGTCATCATATTTCTATGTTTCTATGTTTCTATCAACCTTAAATAGGCATATACCCTTACAAACATATATCATTCATTAATAATACCAAATAGAAAGGCAATCAAAACACATAATTTCTTTATATATAATGGTACTTCACAATACTTTAATAAGTAAATTTCAATTGTTTAGCATTTACACTCAAATTCTAAAATCTTTTTTTTTTACATAGGGACGTATAAAGAAGTATGTGAGAACAGAGTTAATAGGTGGGGGCCGACCTGCAGGATATTTTAGTTCATACTCGATTTAGTCAGAGGGTGGAGTATGTTGAGAGTTGACAAAATCAATATGGCAGGTATGTTATTTGTAAATATACATTAGAATTAACTCAGTTCTCACATACTTCTTTTATACGTCCTTATGTGTTACATTATATTACTACATGCACTAGTGTGGGGGTGATTTACGTTGTATTATGCCCTTGCCAAAAGATTTACGTAGGACAGACGTCTTGTATGTTCAAAAGTGGTAGAATTGAGCATATATCAGCAATATGCCGTGTGGTGGAATTGGCCTCTTTGGTTGAACATTGGAAGGGACCCAGGATATCAATGCTTGACCCAGTACAAGCATTGCGGAACCTGTGTCTTTTGGGGAAACTGCTAGGTACGTATGACCTAGATTGGCCACTGTTGGAAACAGGATACTGGGCTTGATGGACCTTGGTCTGACCCAGTATGGCATATCTTATGTTCTTATCTTATGTTCTTACTATAAGTGACTTACACTGTTTTGTAATGGACCAGATCAGAGTAGCGAAGGATAGTGATGTATCTCAATGATTGGCACAGCACGAACAGTCCTAGTATTTCATTAGAATGAATTAGCTGAACCATTCCCGCAAAGCCAAGGAATACCCCAAGGCTCGGCGCTTTCCGCCCTACTATTTAACCTATACATAAGACCAGTTTGTGCAATCTTTCAGAAATACAAGATCAGCTACCACTTGTATGCAGATGATGTAATGCTTTATACCCAACTGGACGAAAACAAGCCAAATTACAATCAACTAGAAGAATGTTTATGTGAACTGCAAGCCTGGCTAAAGCAAAACAACATGTCCATAAACCATACAAAAACAGAGGTAATGTACATCTCCAGTAAAACAGACTTCAACCCTCTGCCAACAGTCACCCTGAACAACATCTACAGCACAAAGAATGAAATAAAATATCTCGGAGTCACGTTCGACAACAAACTAAAGATGGATAAACACCTCCGGAATACCAAAAGAGCCATATTCCATAAACTAAGAATCCTCCAGCCACTTTGTAACATCATTGAACACCACGACTTCAGAACAGTGGCACAAGCACTCATCACGCCCCACTAGGATTACTGTAACGCCATATTGCAGGGGCTACCAAAGAAAACCCTGAATATACTACAAATGGCACAAAATGTTACAGCCAGGATCATCATGAAAAAGAGCTTCACAGAACACATCACACCAGTCCTAATTGAGCTTCACTGGCTCCCAATTACCGCCCGCATAAAATACAAACTCCTAGTAACCACATTCAAACTTATACACAACATAGCGCCGTCATTCCTAACCAATCTCATCAGCGCTCAAACTCACAATAGAAGCAGAAGAAACGCCAACTTAAACACTCTCAGTGTCCCAAAGAGTATAAGAACGGCCAAGATACACACCAGCAACAGAGCATTCTCTTACATTGCACCCATGCTATGGAATCAACTGCCACATGGCATGCGTGCAATCAACAACCTAACAGACTTTAGGAAAAAGCTCAAAACCCACCTGTTTATAACTCACTATAATCTAACAGAGTAAATAATAACCGGAACACAAAGGGTCAACCGTATCCATGACACTAGAGTGACTTTACAATATGACTTTAAGGGATTTGAACACCATGTAATGCATCTAGGTTAATGCATCTCCCCCCAGTTTAGTTGTAATTAGTGTAACAAATTGTATATATATAACTGCAAGTTGTAAATATTGTAACAATATGTATATATGTAATTGCACCTGTAAATATTGTATCAGATTTTTGTGCAGTGTGAACCCAGTGTGAATCTTGGCATGCAATCATTCTGTATTAACTATTGATTACCCCTCCTGATATGTATAGTCAACCGCTGCTGATCGCTGGAAGCAGCGGTATACAAATGTTCTCTAAATAAATAAATACTATCAGCCCTGGGGGCTTGAATGGCCCTATTGAATATAGTTCTATTAACAGCAGCCAATGGGGCAGTAGTATTCAAGCAACTTTGACCAATGGGGCTTCCTTTAGTGGTTTTTAAATGTGATGTGTTAGTATGGGGATTGATTTGGCTTTCATGAAATCAGAGGTTTGGAAGATACAGGATAAGTGTTTGGGAGTAAATACATGACTTTTTATATAAATGTGTGGGGATAGGTATTTATTTGTTTATACCTTCCAGAGAGTGGCCATTTCTTCTGATGAAGCTGTGCTAGCCAGCAAAACCACTGTCCGTGGTCAAGTATATAAGCATATGAGGTCAGTGTCTTATAGTCATCCGGGGAGGAGAAGATATACAATTATTAAGCTAAGGGGGTCATTCTGAACTCTGTTTAGCGGGTCTGGATATCCAATCTGGATGTCTAGGCTCGCTAAATGGCTGGGCAGCCTGCCGGGGGACACAGCTCCCCATACAAACAGGCAATCTGTACAGGGAACTCTCTTCATGGGAGGGAGGGGGCAGGACAGAAGAGGAGCAAGGGTGGGCGGAGAGCGAACCCAGATGTACAGGGTCAATTTTGAGGTCAGTCCTGTATGTCCAGGATCAGCCATGGAGATGGGGGGCTTATTCCACCTCAGAGGTGGAATAAGCCCCCTGGACGTCGGGGGACCACGGCGCTAGGTAGAAATGGAAGGTGAGGGGGTGCAGGGGGATCCCCGCAGCCCAACCCTGGCCATGGGAGGCCAGATCAGGGTCAGGCTGCAGGGAAAGGACGGTTTCACTGTTGGCAGGGGATCACAGCTCCTGAATGGAGTCGCAATGCCATGGCGATGGGATACCATGCCACTGCAGTTCCATTCGGGAACCTGGCTGAGTTAGCTGGGTATGTGGGCCGGGCGTGTGGCCGATCAGAATCGGGGCCCAGCCTGAACGTCCAGGCCATAGACTATTCTGATTCTGCGGGCACGCCTTTACCTTCGAGCTTGATGTTTTCTAGGTATATTCCCATGAAAGACTGGTTTGGGAAAATCATAGTAGTGTTTAACACACCATGGTGAGCAATGATGATATAATGGGTACGGCAGGTGGATATTAAATCACCAGTAAGACTGCCCGTTGAGCTCTCTGGTGTTTATTATGTGCTGTTGACCTGGCGATACAAAGTCTTATTATTGATTTTGGTAATAATTTAGTAGAAAAATGTTTTGGGTCCATTTCTTTAGAGAAGTGAACAATAAGGAAAAACAGAATATCAAAGTAGATAAGAACCATAAAGTCATCTAATCTATATAATTTGCTTCATTTTGCAATGCCATAGATTTTTGCTTTTCCTTCACTTTTTTGCAATTAAGGACCTTTTTTTACTTAACTAGGGTTCTACAGGCCAAAAATGTTTGTTTTGTTTAGTTTTCCATGTTTGTGGTAATTTTCTTTGTTTTATTTTCGTTTTAGGGAAAAATGTCTTTAACCCGTTTTGGACCAGCGTATGTTTTACAAACATAAGGTTTCCATACTTACTACTGAACTGTTTACTAATTAATGGTTATAAATTCAACGGAACTATGTTTAGCTATTATCGTTATGTCAAAAAGCGTTATATACAGATTTTTTTATCTGAGATCTAGTTAGTTTAATAGGTATTCAAAGTTTGCTGATTTTGATGGTACTGGCGGCTCAACATAAAAAGATCACAAAAATAGTAAGTAGCTTATAATGCTGTAATATTTACTATTTTGCAAATAAAAGTATTTGTAGACTTTAGAAAATAGGTTTAGATAACTAACTACTTAGTGTCAGAGTTATTGGTGCGTATATCGGCCTTGTATGTTTTTCATACGCTGGGCTAATAAGTTGTCGAAATTAATTGCTGTCAAGCATTCTGTTCTAGGTGTTTCAATGGTGCAATATCGACACACTGCATCAGAAGTGTTTTCATGTGTATCATATTCCGCTGTCAGAATGAACTGTTGACAAACTATGTTATATCATAATAAAGTGCTTTAAATGAAAACTGCAGTTTCAATAGTATCATACAGTATGTTTATGTCAATGAATATTGGAACTGAATCCTATCTTTTCTGAAGACGGACAATATACTATATTGGACCAGTGTATGAAAAACATACACTATGTGAAACTTCTATTTTCTGCAAAGTTTTAATATTTTTTATTATTTCCGGTATTTCATAGTTGTTTGAGTGTAACAAATCTAATAAATCAGCCAGAACAGAGAGAGAATATGTGAGCTGTCCAAAACGGGTTAAGAACACGCACTGTAGCTACTGTTGCATGCTATTTCTCAACAGTGCATGCTATGGGTAAATAGTCCACGTTATTGAGCGATAGCACTCACTACTAAGCAATACTGTGCACATGGGCAAATAGTGCATGCATGCAGTATTGCTCAATAGTACATATTATTCACCTATAACATGCACTGTTGAGCGATATCACGCACTATTTACCAATAGTGCACACTAATTACAAAAGACAGAAAGAGATGACTTTTTTTTCACTTCTGTTTCAGATTGAAAACATGAAACATATAGGAAATGTCACTGCCATTTCCAATGTCATTTCAAATGAGTGTACATCCTTATTACTTGCATACCCTGTGTTTGCTCTGGATCTAAAACCACAACATTACGGTTCTTTTCCCCTAACAGGAAAGAATAATCTTCAAAGTCCTCCAGTAAGGAACTGACAGGATTTAAGTCAAGTCTCACTACAAAAGGCAGTCACACAATGATTTGTTAGTAGCCTAGTGCTTAGAGCAGTGGCCTGACAATCAGGGAAGCTAGGGTTCAAATCCTGTGCTGCTCATTATGACCTTGACCCTTCATTGCCTCATGTATAAAACTAAATTGTAAGCCTTCCAGCAACAGAAAAATATGTAACATTCCTGAATTTAACTTGGGTTGAGCTACTACTGAAAAGACATGAGCAAATTAAAAATATGCAAAGTTGCAATTATTAAATAGTCTATTCATATGGAGTGGAGGAATAGAGTGGAGGAGGAGCTGAAGGACTGAATGGAAAAGTCTGTCTTTTTGCAAATAACACAAAAATTTGCAACGGAGTGGATTCCCCTGAGGGAGTGGATAACATGAGGAAAGATCTACAAAAGCTGGAAGAATGGTCTAATACTTGGCAGTTAAGACTCTCTTTCCAGGCAGTAATGGGCTGTGAAGGTATGGACTAAAGACCAGGTGGCAGCCCAGCAGATGTCCACCATCGGGACAGAGTGCAAGTTTGCCACCGAAGCTGCCATGGCCCTGACAATTGGGCAATTTGGGCTTTTTGATGCTAAGAACCAATTAATTCTCAATAAAGTATTCCTTCCTGCTAACCACGTATTTTGGACTGGGTGTCTTCTAGCAACGTGGTATAGTGCTTCCTTTGGTGGACCATAAGCAAGGGTGATACAGTCTGCCACCCAGGTGGACAGGGTACGCTTAGTCACCGCCTCCCCCCAGCCTACTAGGGTCGTAGGAGATAAACATCTGAGAAGCCTTGCAGTGGCCCTGAGTGCGTTGGAGCCTTGCAGTCCAAGGTGTGAAAGACCGTCTCCGCTCAACTGGAGTGAGGTCTTGGAAAGAAGGTAGGGAGCACCACTTCCTGGTTAAGATGAAAGGGTGACACTACCTTCGGCAGGAATTTTGGGTGCATGCGAAGCGCCACTCTGTTCTTGTAGAACCTGGTATAAGGCACCTCTGCCACAAGGACTTGGAGCTCGCTAATTCTGTGAGCGGAGGTGAGCGCAACCAGGAAAACCAACTTCCACGAGAGATAGCGAAGGTGGCAGGTAGCCAGACACCCAAAGGGCAGGCAAGAGAGCTGCCCCAATACCATGTTGAGGTCCCATTTGGTTGCCGAATGATGGAAGGAAGTCCAAAAAACTGCCAGCAGGGTTTAAAGGTGAGGTCAGAGAGGCTGTTGTAGCCAAAAAAGCATCTTTCAGGAAATGGAAAAAGGAGCCAAATGACGAAAACTAGAAGCAGACACTGGCAAGTTAAATGCAAGGCATTGATAAGGCAGGCAAAGATAATTTGAGAAGCTTGCTGTGGAAGCAAAAACGCAAAATAAAGACTTTTTCAAGTACATTCATAGCAAAAAAACCTGTGAAAGTCAGTTGGACCATTAGATGATAGGAGGGGTAAAAGGGGCACTACGAGGGGACAAGGCCATAGTGGAGAGACTGAACAAATTTTTTTTATTTTCTCCAGCTTCATTTCTGTTGCCAAGTCCATACTTTCCAACCACCTTGCCTTCTTTGTTGCCAACCTTTGCGCTCCAGTCACCTATGACTATCAGGATATCCTGTTTGCATGTTCTATCGATTTCAGCTTGTATTTGTTCATAGAACTCATTGATTTCATCCTCTTCGGCAGCTGTTGTTGGGGCATATATCTGAATTTTAGTTGTGTTGATTGGCCTTCCTTGAAGACAAATAGAAATTAAGTGTTCACTGATTGCATTGTATTTCATTACAATTCTTTCAAGTTTCTTCTTGTCTTTGACACAGTATAGCAGTTCTTATGAGTTAAACGTAACATTCTCTATATCCACTAAAATCCTACTTCCCCCAACAACAGATGCAGAGAAGTTGGACATTGCTCAATTGAATTCACCATATTAAAAAAAAATTCTGATTCTTATTGCATCCGAGTAACAGCAACATAAATCTCACCACTGTCAATATTATTGTGGAATACAAAATCTGAAAAATGAATCCTCACCCAATACACACATAGCCAACCTGCCATAACATAGTAGCACTGATTCCTTATTCAAACAAGAACCCTACCTATGAACAGCCAGCAGTACAAATATTATGCTGAGCTCTAGAATACAAATACATCTAAATAATGATAAAACAGAATAAGCATGACTACTGTAGATTTCTGCACGGACACTACACACTAAGAATACTACACCTCAGTCACATGCAAAATAAAGAGAGACTCTCACCAAATATAGAATAAAGAACCACAAATTAGAAATAGAAATATGAAGACAAAATTTGAAGAGATAAAATAAATGCATCTTCTCTTGTACTGAATATAATGCAAGGCATCTGCAATTCACATTTCCAAAGCCAACATATTCTAGTAAATCAATTCAAAATATACTTTTTTTCTATCTTTGCTGTCTGGGCATTTTATTTTCCAATCACATTGGCACCAATCTCTTTTCTGCTTTACTTTGTCTTCTGCCAACTCTTTCCAGTGTATGCTGTCCGTTTCTCCTCTCTACCATCCTGTTTTTTTCCATTCCCAACCTACATTTGTCAATGACATATTGATCTTTCCCTTTTAGCCCTTCCCTCCATGTCTTTCTTTTCTGCCTCTGTCCACTCAAATTTCTCTCTTACCCTCCCAGTCATTAGTCTACTCCCCAGCCTCCAGCCCAGCCCATCTCCCCTGCTCTCATTTCCCATCTCATTCTTCCCCTAGCTTCTTATTCCCTTCTATCTTTCACACACTCCTAGTACGACATTTTTACTCTGTACTGTCCATTCCACTCTGTACTGACCATCCTTCTCTTTCTCATCTCCTTGACAACTTTCCATGGTCTCTCCCACATGGTTCCCCAAAACCCAGTATCTCCATTCTTTATCTCCACCCTCACCCTTATAGGACAGCTTCCCCCTCTCCCTCAGGAGTGATATGCGGAAATATTTCTTTACAGAAAGAGTAGTGGATCCATGGAATAGTCTGCCAATGGAGGTGGTAGAGATGAGGACAGTAACTGAATTCAAAAAAGCATGGGACCAACACAGAGGATCTCTAAAGGTAAAAAGTGGACGGTTGTAGTTGTTGTTATGGAAGGACAGACTAGATAGGCCATGTGGTCTTTTTCTGTCATCATGTTTCTCTGTTTCTACCTCACCTCCTCCCGAACAGTGTAGCATCTCCCCACTCCCCTTTCCTTTATGCCCTCCACAACGGTGCAGCATCTCCTGTCTGCCCTCTCCCATACCATCCTCAAAAGTACAGCATCTCTCCTCTCCCCTGCCCTCTCAAACAGTATAGTATCTCCCGTCTCCCTTTTACCTTTCCCAAAAGTGCAGCATTTCCCATTGACGAGGTGGAAGGAACAGACGTACAAACTATGCCACTTTCATTAACTTTCCCTCAGCAGCACTCCTTTGTCTCACAGTAGCATAGAACACTTATGAAATCACCATAAGCTCCTCTTGTTGCTGCAAATCAAAGGAACAGTGCGGTGGTTTGTATGGGCTGCTTCTTCTGCCTCGACCGACAGGAGAAGCTGCACTGTTTAGCAGGGTAGGAGTGAGGGTAGATGAGTGCTGTTCAAGAAATGTTAAAGCACTGCAGTTTATGCATCTGTTTCGCCTACCACAGGCTTTCCTCTATAGCTGTACTTTTCCTGCAATATACCTCCCGGGGTCTTGCGAAATACTAGTGTGTTGCAACACACTGGTTGAGAACCACCACCTCTGCAGCTATCGCAATGCTGCAAATACCTCCTTGCTTGTTGATATAAGCCACTGCTGTGGCATCATTGGAAAGCACTCTAATCTCTCTGCCTTCCATGAGGGTCTAAAATATCCCCAGGGCTAGATGAATTGCCCTGGTCTTGCATCTGGGGTAACTACCATCCAGTCCAATGCTTCCACTAGCAGGTGAGCCTGGAGCCACCAGGCCAATTTCACTCTTGATCTTCTTGGGAAGAGGAAGGTGCTACTCGAATAAATGGGAGTGCAGACACCAGTGAGCCAGTAGGGGTGTCTTGCAGGGGATGCATGCACCCTGGTCCAAAGCACCGGCTCTACGGTCAACACCATTGAACCCAGGAGTTGCTGGCCATCATTTTATTTTCACTTATTAAAATTTATCTCCCGCTCATCATATAAATTGTAGGAATGGGCAGGTAAAGGGGATACCAGAATCCCCAAGATGTAATTAAAGATAGATGAATTTCTTGATACAGATCTCTAAAAATGTGCTGATAGAAGAACTTTTTAACAATGACCGTCACTCACAGGTTTGTCCTTTCACCTACTTCCTCTTGGGTGGAGCGGGATATCATGATCATGAGTTCTGTGTAACTGTCTTTAAAAATAGTTTGAGAACATTGTTAACGCAAGCATAAAGAGTAAACACAATTTCTGCAACTCTGCAATTATAAATAATTCTGTCATAATCAAGTAAATTTCATCTAATACACTGTAAACAGATCTTACTCTGTAAAGAATTCTAGCGACACCTTGTGTTATGTTATGTTTATGCTTCATGACTGTGTTACTTCCCCTTTTCTCTTCAATAAAAAGAGCTTCAAAGGACGAAGAATTTGAATTCAACAGAGGTGGAACTGTACTGTTTCCATGGACCTTCTATTTTCCCTCTGAGCTCAAAGAAAAGTAGCCACTTTGTATGCGAATGTGTTCTGTGTCACTCTCTGCTTATTTCTCACTGCTTGAGGGACCAGAGACCGAAAGAGCCGTGGTATTGTGGCTAGATCACAGGTTTTCTTCATAAATTACTGTTTTTCTACCTTTGTTGTCTGGCCTATTTATTTTTCTGATCATGTTGGTCCCAACCTCTGGTTTCTGTTTTCCTCCGTTTCCTCAACTCCCTCTCCAGGATCTCTAGATCATTTGTACACTTCTCTCTTTTCTCCTGTATTCTTCCCTTCCTCCCCTATATCCATCAATGACAGTGATCTTTTGCTTTCAGCTTTGTTTCTCTGTCCACTTATATTTCAGTCTTTTTTACTATCCAGTCTTCAATCTCTCTCCTTTTACTACTTTCCATCTCTTTCCTTCACACCCTGGCCCTCTCATTCCCCATCCCATTATTCTCCAGTCTCTCCCTGCCACCAAGTATCTCCACTCTCTCTCTCCTCCCCCCCCCCTCAAAATTTCATCTCACTCTCTGCTCCCTTTCTTCAGCATCTTCTCTCTCTCTTTCCCTTAATCTGGAGAGAGATCTGCAATTGTAAGTATTTACTTCTGGGAATTTTTCTAAATCTGTGGGAAAAAGGAATTCTTTAGATTAAAGCTGGTTAATCTGTGTAAATTAGAATCCAGTGTATTTGTTATATCAGTCAGGGCCTAGTATCAGCAAAGAGCTTTTAGTTTACATTAAAAACACAGCAGGTGACTTTCAGTTTAATTTTATAACCCAACAGAGAGCTTTCAATTTAAATTCATAACACGGCAGAGCGCTTCTAGTTTAAATTTAATATTCAGTCAGGGCCTAGTATCAGCAAAGAGCTTTTAGTTTACATTAAAAACTCAGCAGGTGGCTTTCAGTTTAAGTTTAAGACCCAGCAGACAGCGTTCAGTTTAAATTCAGAACCCAGCATAGAGCTTTCAGTTTAAATTTAAAACCCAGCAGTTTTAATTCAGAACCCATCAGAGAGCGCTCAGTTTAAGTTTAAAATCGAGCAGAAAGGTTCTAGTTTAAACGTAATGCTCAGTCAGGGCCCAGTATCAGCAAAGAGCTTTAATTTAAATCAAATCAGAGTATAACTTAGCATAAAAGGAAAAACAGGGTCAGTATTCTTTGAGCAATACATTGTTTCTAGAGATCTTTACAAAGAGGTCTTCTAGATAGGGGACAAGAGACCTGTGAAATTATTTTAAATAGGTGTTAAAACCAAGTGACAGATCAAAGGAGTATTTTGAAAGACTCCCTCTATCAGAGCAAGAGTTGTGTGAATCACCCATGAAATTGGTCAGATTACCTTAGATGCACAGGTCTGGGACCTGGGTAGCAAGCCACCCTTTAATAAGTGTTAGTTCCCTCCCTCCCACCCCAACTCCCTCTCACCTCAACTCCCTCTCACCTCAGGCATAATGCTAACTTTATAGAGTCTTACACCTATTAAAGGGGGCTTGGTATTCACATTCCCTTCTAGGTTCATATGATTATCCTCACCAGGAATATATGAATTAAGGCCCTAAAAGTAATTAATCTTGAAGTGAACAAGTCCCTTAAACTTATTTGGTATAGTTGTATTAATAAAAGTATCCTTAGCAACTAAAAACAACTTAAATAACTAAACAAAACTTTAAAATTAAGATGTAGACAGCAGTCCAGCAGCGAGATGGGTGTTATCCAGTCTTTTGTATTGAGTGTCACATGTACAATTTTCTCCCAGTTGGTGAGAGGTCTTACATGTGCACTAGGTGCAAGGAGCTTTTTGCCCTCAGGGAATGGGTACAATCTCTGGAGGCTAGAGTAGCAGACTTGGAAGACATAAGGAAGTCAGAGAGGTACAAAGATGAGACCTACAGGGTTGTAGTACTGAAGCCCCACCTTCAGTCTGGCAGCCTCTCTGCTCTCATGGAGGAGAGGTCTCATAAAAGGAGAGCATCACCTTGTGAGGCAGGAAGTGATCCTGTAGCTGGGACCTATCCACCAGGAGATGCAACACCCTCTTGTACCGAGGAGGCTTCTCCACAGCCATGTGACCATGAGGGAAAGGTTAAGACGGGCATTATAGTAGGTGATTCAATCATTAGGCATGTAGATAGCTGGGTGGCTGGTGGACGTGAGGATCACCTGGTAACATGCCTGCCTGGTGCAACGGTTGTGAACCTCATGCACCATATAGACAAGATTTTAGATAGTGCTGGGGAGGAGTCTGCTGTCTTGGTACCAGTGACACGAAAATGTGGGAAGAAGGTTCTGGAGGCCAAATTTAGGCTTTTAGGTAGGAAGTTGAAATCTACAACTTCCAGGGTAGCGTTCTCTTAAATGTTTCCCATGCCACGTGAGGGCACAAAAGGCAGGCGGAGCTCCAGAGTCTCAATGCATGGATGAGACAATGGTGCAAAGAAGAAGGTTTGGATTTGTTAGGAACTGGGCAACTTTCTGGGGAATGGAGGGGCTCTTCCGAGGCTGCTGGCATTAACATTTAAAAAAGAGATAGAGCAGCTTTTAAACTAGATAATAGGGGAAAGCTGATTGTCGCCCAAGAGCACATGGTTCGGAAGAATGTATCCTTGAAGGATACTAAAACAGGGAAGTTTGGACATCCAAACAGAGAAGATCCAATAAAGATAAAAGTTACCCAGATGCCCTTAGTACAGAGCTGAAGGATTCCAAATTATCCCTATCAACTGATAACCAGATCAATATGATTGAAATACAACCTCTAAAATACCTGTATGCAAATGCTAGACATCTTAAAAATAAGATGGGAGAGTTAGAATATAACACTCTAAATGAGAGATTAGATATGACTGGTATCTCAGAGACCTGGTGGAAGGAGGACAACCAATAGGACACTGATACCTGTGTACAAACTATATCGCAATGATAGAATAGATCAAACTGGTGGAGGGGTTGCGCTCTATGTTAGAGAGGGTATTGAGTCACATAGGATTAAACTTTTGCAGGAAAAGCATAGTTACTCACCTGAAACAGGTGTTCTCCAGGGACAGCAGGAATCAGTCCTCACATATGGGTGACATTGGCACCAACGGAGCCCTCGTGGGGAGCAATTCCCCAGATTTCAAAGAAAGCCTTTGGGATTGCATCGCGCATGCGCGGTCCCCTTCCCGCCCAAGAGTGCCATCTTGCTCAGTCAGAAGACATAGCTAAAAAACAGCAAAAATGAGAAAAAAATAATCAAAGGACTGCAACTCCAGGGGAGGAGGGAGGGTCGTGAGGACTGATTCCTGCTGTCCCTGGAGAACACCCTGTTACAGGTGAGTAACTATGCTTTCTCCAGGAACAAGCAGGAAGTCAGTCTTCACATATGGGACTCCCTAGCTATAGGCTATCGAGACCCTATAGCTGTGATAGGATTTTTCTCAGAGAACACAACCCCCACGGTAGCCTGACACCAAAGGATCGGAGAGTAGGAGTTGCCTAAACCTCGAATAGGTTACGGAGTACCGCCTGACCGAAAACACTGTCCCGCCAGGACTCTCTCTCCAGGCAGTAGTGGGCTGCAAAAGTCTGGCTTGAAGACCAAGTTGCGGCCTGGCAGATGTCTGCCAATGGAACAAAGCGGTGGTTAGCCACTGATGCGGCCTTAACCCTGACAGAGTGGGCCGTGATTCGGCCCTGCAGCTGGAGGTCAGCTGCCCTGTATGCCCAGGCGATGCAGTCTGCCACCCAGGTGGATAACGTGCACTTGGAGACAGGTAGACCTAGTTTACTAGGGTCATAAGAAACGAAGAGCTGGGAAGCCCTCCGATGTCCCCACATACGTTCCAGGTAGACGGCGAGCGCCCTCTTACAGTCCAGGGTATGCAGAACTGCTTCTGCCCTGTTGGTATGTGGCCTGGGGAAGAAGGTTGGAAGAACCATCGCTTGGTTAAGGTGAAATGAGGAAACCACTTTTGGGAGGAACTTGGGGTGAGTACATAGGACCACCCTGTTTTTGTAAAACCGTGTATACAATCTATCCAATACCAAAACTTGCAGCTCGCTCACACGACAAGCAGACGTGAGTGCCACCAAGGAGTGCTTTCCAGGAAAGGAAGCGGAGATGACAGGTGGACATTGGTTCAAAAGGTGGGCAAGTAAGCCGCTGCAAGACCACATTTAAGTCCCACTCTGTAGCCGGTGGACAAATCAGACTTCAAGAGTAGGAGGCCCCTGAGAAATCGGGATACCAAAGGGTGAGCTGAAAGAGGTTGCCCATCTACTGGAGAGTGGTTAGCTGATAGCACACTCAGGTGGACCCTGACAGACTTAGACTTGAGGCCTAACTCTGAGAGGTGGAGCAAGTACTGCAATACCTGAGGTACTTGACATGTGAACGGGTTCTCCTTATTTTGGGCACACCACCCTTCAAATCTACGCCACTTGAAAGTGTAGGATTTTCTAGTAGATTGCCTCCTAGAGGCCAGCAGCACCTCCTCAACCTCCTTGGGAAGGAGTAGAGGAGCAAGTACTACTCTCTCAGCAGCCAGGCCATTAAGTTGAGGGATCTGAGATTGGGGTGTAGCAAGGAACCCTGTCCCTGGGTCAAGAGGTCAGGCTGCACCCCCAGTGGAAGTGGAGTCTCGACCGCCAGTTGAAGGAGAAGAGGGAGCCAAAGTTGTCTGGGCCACCTGGGGGCTACCAGGATGACAGAGGCCTTGTCCCGAAGAATCTTGAACAGAGTGCGTGCCACCAGGGGCGTGGGTGGGAATGCATAGAGAAGGCCCTGTGCCCACAAAATCAGGAAAGCATCTGCCGCCACGCTCAGCGGATGCGGCTGCCTCGAGCAGAACCGGGGCAACTGATGGTTTTGTGGACTGGCAAAGAGATCCATGGACGGGAGACCCCAGCAGTTGAAGATCTGCTGGGCTACATCCCCGTTCAGTTGCCATTCGTGAGGCTGAAGAATCCTGCTCAACTTGTCAGCCAGGAGGTTCTCCAGACCTGGCAGATAAACTGCCTTTAGGGACATGTGATGGCCACTGCAAAAGAGCAGAGGTCCAGAGTTTCCTGGCAGAGGACACGAGATCCTGTGCACCCCCCCCCCCCCCCACCGTTTGTTGATGTAGAACATTGCCACCCAATTGTCTGTCTGTATCAGCACCGACTGATGTGAAAGAAGATGACAGAAGGCTTGAAGAGCTAGGCGGATGGCTCAAAGCTCTAGCAAATTGATTTGAAGCGCGGCCTCTCGCGAGGACCACAGACCCTGAGTGCATGAACCCTGACAATGGGTCCCCAGCCCAGCAAGGAGGCATCTGTCGTCAGCACTCTGGTGTGAGAGGGAGGTTGGCATGGTACTCCCTGAAGCAAGTTGGGGGGGTGAAGCCACCATTGTAAGGCTGTCACCAGCAGCTTGGTAATCGCTACCCTGTCTCTGAGGCGGCCAGTGGCTTGCGTCCACTGGTCTCTGAGGCTCCACTGAGCTGTTCGCATGTGGAATCGAGCATATGGAGTCACGTGCACTGTGGAGGCCATGTGGCCCGGGAAGCGTAGGAAGAGCCTTGTGGAGACCTGAGGTCTGTGCTGGACCTGCTGTACCAAGTCCAGCAAGCGCCCTGCCCTGTCCAGCGGTAGGTAAGCCCGTGCCTGAAGTGTGTCCAGTCTTGCCCCTATGAACTCCAAGTTCTGAGTGGGGAGTAAAGTGGACTTTTTGTGATTTATAACAAACCCCAGGTGCTGGAGCAGGGTGACTGTGCGAGCAGTGGCCTGCTGTGCCTCCTGCGCCAATTGGCCCCTGATGAGCCAGTCGTCCAGGTATAGAAAGATGAAGACACCCTGGCTTCTGAGGAAGGCCGCCACCACTGCTAGGCATTTGGTAAATACTCTGGGAGGGAAGCACCTTGTACTGGAAGTAGTTTCCTCCAACCACAAAGCTGAGATATTGTCTGTGGTCTGGGTGAATGAGGATGTGGATATAAGCATCCTTTTAAGTCTAAGGAGCATAGCCAGTCTCCCTAGTGGAGATAAGGCAGTAGGATCCCAAGGGAAAGCATCTTGAACATCTCCCTCACCAGGAACTTGTTCTGAACGTACAGGACCAAACCACTGGTGGGAGAGGAGCTACGCACTGGGAGTCAAAAAACCCCTTCCGGCTGGGTAGGAGCCGGAGCTGGAGACTTGCGGGTCTTCGGCTTACGTGGACCATGCCTCTCTCCCCTGGCCTGCTGCCCCTGTTAGGGAGCTGGGGTGACCTGGTAAGTGGGGGTAGTTTCTGTAAGCCGCACCCTTCCTCGGGAAAAAGGGTTTTTTCCCCCCCCCCAAGGCCTTCTTCTTGTGAGAAGGTGCAGATGTCTTCTTCGACAACCTTGTCCGGGTCAAGTACTCGGACTCGATTTCTGCAGCTTTTTCAGTCATGGGCTTGCCAAAGAGGTTGTCTCCTCGGCATGGGACATCGACCAACTTGTCCTGAACCCATGGCTCCAAGTCCAATGACATGAGCCAGGCCTGACGGCGTCCACCGATGCCGGCCGTGGCTACTCGGGCCAAAGCCTCAAAGCCGTCGTAAGCTGCTCGAGACATGAACTTCGAGCACTCTCTGATCCCCATGGACAAGACTTTGAAGCGCTGCAAGGGTTCCTCGGAAAGACCAGCTGAGAACCCGGCAATCTCCTTTGCCAGGTCCCGTAAATACATGCCCATGTACAGCTGGTAGGTTTGGACGCAGCATGACAGCATCGAGCCCTGGTAGCACTTTCTGCCGAGGGCGCCCAGGTTCCGGGCCTCCCAGCCGGGAGGCACTAGGGAGTGCGTCTTTTGGCTTTTCAGCCGTTGCATGGCCGATTCCACAACCATGGAGTTGTGCCGCAGCTGCGCTTTCTGGAACCCAGGACTCTTGCAGACTCGATAAATGGAATAGACCCACTTGCTGAGCACCAGCATCGAGGCCGGGGACTCCCACATGTGGAGCATCAGCCATTCCAACATCGGAGGCACCGGTACAGTAAGGGCCTCCTTCGGGGGAAGAGTCATACTGGAAGGCATCGAGCTCCTCAGCTCGAGGCTCCTCCTCGGCGTCCGCAGGGAATGCCAAAGCCTTGGCCATGTCCCTGACGAAGAAGTACGAGAACCGAGTGTCCTCCGGAGGGGACCTATTCCGAGGCTCCGAACCCGGAGAGTCTGATGGGATACACCGGGTTCGATAGGTGTCTGGGGAGTCTTCCTCCTCTGTCTCCCATGCCGAGTCCTCCGAGGAGGACTCGATGGGCTCCGGCCTCGAGGGCTTGAAGCCTGATCGCCCCAATGCCGAGGGCACCTGCATCGATGACCTCGGTCCCGAATGGGAGGTCGAGGGGTACCTTGGCCGAGGATCGACTCGAGACCTGATTAACTCGAGGATCGGCTCGGCTTCCGGTGTCGACTTCGATGTCGAAGTCACGGTGGTTGGGGCGGATGGACCGGTGAGACCGGCCATCAGCGCCCACTGCTGCTCCATGAAGGCAGCTATGCTGCTCTCCAGGGCCGCCAACCTGAGACCGAGCTCAGAAGGCTCTGTAGCTCCCATCTCGGGTCCAGACGTCGTCGGGCCCGACGCCGGCTCTCCCAAAAGGAGAGTCTATGAGGACAACAGAAGTTACCTTGTCCGACGTCTCCGGCTCCTTGCGAGGTTGTTTAGCCAGCTGCTCCGACTCAGAGGACCCGGGGCGGCGGTCCGGTATCCGCGGCCTGGAACCCGAGGGCCCAAGCCGATCAAAGGTGTCCAGCGATGCTGCCCTCACGAGTTTCTTCTTCCTCCGGTGTTCCCTGGAGGGAGACCCCTCTCAGAAGACACATGATTGTGCTCGGGCTCCGAGTCCCGAAATGTCGAGGCTTCTGACGAGGTCCCGGCCCGGGCGGATGCGGACTCAGGAAAAATCCTGGCACATTGATGCTGCCTGCTCTTCAAAGATTTCGAAGACATCTTACCACACGGCCCACAGACCACTGGGTCATGGTCAGAGCTGAGGCATCGGAGGCAGCAGTCGTGTGTGTCGGTGAGAGACATCAGCTTCTTACACCGATCACACTTCTTAAATCCGCTGGCAGCCATCGGGGGAAAAAGGGCCCCTGCGAGGCCAAACGACCGGGCTGCCAGTGAAAAATAAAAAGAGCGCGAACGCTAGTCACAAAGGACAAAAACGAAAAATATGACCAGACTTGATACTGGTGTACTGAGCCGAAGGCAGGAAGGGGAAACTGTGTCGAACTGGGAAGCTGAAAGAAATAATTCAACTTTTCTACTTTTTCCATGGTGAAAACAGGACCATGTCCATTGGGCTCCGCGGAAAAAAGAAAACTGAGCAAGATGGCACCCTTGGGCAGGAAGGGGACCGCGCATGTACAATACAATCCGAAAGGCTTTCTTTGAAAGCTGGGGAATTGCTGCGCATGAGGGCTCCGTCGGCGCAGACGTCACCCATATGTGAGGACTGACTTCCTGCTTGTTACTGGAGAAAAGAGTGCTGGGGACACTTGGCAATAGTGATCACAGCATGATCACATTTGATTTAATAAATGCAAGAAGGACAAGGAAATCCACAGTATTCCCATTTAACTTTCAAAAGGGAGATTATGACAAAATGAGGAAAATTGTTAAGAAAAGACTAAAAGGAGCAGCCACAAAGACTAAAGATTTGCATAAAATGTGGGCATTGTTTAAAAATACTATCTTGGAAGCCCAGAAAAGATGCATTCCACACTTTAGGAAAAGCAGAAGGAAGGCCAAAACACTGCCAGCATGGTTTAAAGGCGAGGTCAGAGAGGCTGTTGCAGCCAAAAAAGCATCATTCAGGAAATGGAAAAAGCAGCCAAATGACGAAAATGGGAAACATCATAAGTATTGCCAAGTTAGATACAGCTAAATGATACAGCAGGCAAAGAGAATTTGAAAAAAGCTTGCTGTTGAAGCAAAAATGCATAATAAAAACTTTTTCAAGTACATTCGTAGCAAAATCCTGTGAGACAGTCAGTTGGACCATTGGATGAGAGAGGAGTAAAAGGGGCGCTAAATAAAGACAAGGCTATAGGGAGAGACTGAATGAATTCTTTGCTTCGGTCTTTACTGAAGAAGATGTAGGAAATTTACCCATACCCGAGATGATATATAAAGGTGATGTATCAGAAAAATTGAAAAGAAATATTGATAAACTGGGACGATATATTATAAATATTTGATAAACTGAAGAGTACCAAATCACCTGGACGAGATGGTATACATCCAAAAGGTATTGAAAGAACTTAAATATCAGACTGCAGATCTACTATGAGTAATCTGTGAACTATCATTAAAATCAACTGTAGCACCCGAAGAGTGGAGAACGGCCAATGTAACGCCAATATTTTAAAAGGGTTCCAGGGGTGATCTGAGAAACTAAAGACCTGTGAGTCTGACATCAGTACAGTACAAAATGGTACAAGCCATTGCAAAATGCAATGTGTGCCTTCGAGTCAGTCCTGACTCTTGGCGACCCAGAAGCTCCTGGGTTTTCTTGGCAGTGTCACCGGAAGTAGATTGCCAGGCCTTTCTTCCGAGGCAATGGAGGGTTAAGTGACTTGCCCAAGGCCACAAGGAGTGCTAGTGGGACTCGAACCCTGGTTGCTTGGTTACCAAGCCAGTGTTCTAATCACTAGGCTACTCCTCCACTCCTGCAAGCCATTATAAAGAAGAAAATTACTGATCATGTATATAGTCATGCTTTAATGGGACAAATGGAGTGGAGGAGTAGCCTAGTGGTTAGAGCAACTGCCTAGTACCCAGAAGATCAAGGGTTCGATTCCCACTGGCACTCCTTGTGACTTTGGGCAAGTCACTTTACCCTCCATTGCCTCGGAAGAAAAGGCTGGCAATCTACTTCCGGTGATACATTGCCAAGAAAACCCAGAGGTAGCTGGGTGGCTAAGAGTCAACACTGACTTGATGGCACTAAAAAAAAAAAAAAAATGGGAGAAAGCCAACATGGATTCTGCCAAGGAAAGTCCTGTCTTACTAATCTGTTATGTTTTTTGAAGGTGTGAATAAACAGGTATACAAAGATGAACCGGTTGATATAGTGTATCTGGATTTTCAGAAAGCCACTGACAAGGTCCCTCATGAGAGACTCTTGGCAAAATTAAAAAGTCATGAGATTGGAGGCAGCATAGTATTGTGGATCAGAAGCTGGTTAAAAGATAGAAGGCAGAGAGTAGGGCTAAATGGCCAATTTCCTAATAGAGAAAAGTAAATAGTAGTATACCCCAGAGATCTGGGCTGGGCCCGCTGCTTTTTAATATATTCATAAATGACCTGGAAATGGGAATAATGAGTGAGTTGATCAAATTTGGAGATGACACAAAATTATTCAAAGTTCTTAAAACCCAAGAGGATTGTGAGAAATTGCAAGAGGACCTTGATTCATTAAAGACTGGGCATCCAAATGGCAGATGATATTTAATCTAGACAAGTGCAACGTTATGCACCTAGGAAAGAACAATCCAAACTTTGATTACACAATGCAAGGTACCACCTTAGAAACCACCACCCAGGAAAAAGATTTAGGCACCATCGTGAATACTACGTTGAAACCTTCCGCCCAGTGTGCAGCAGCAACTAAGCAAGCAAACAGAATGTTAGGAATCATAAGGAAAGGAATGGAGAATAAAACCAAGGATATTATAATGCCTCTCTATCATTCCATGGTTCAACTGCACCTTGAATATTGTGTGCAATTCTGGTTGACGAATCTTAAAAAGGATATAGCAGAATTAGAAAAGGTACAGAGAAGAGCCACCAAAATGGTAAAGCGGGTGAAAGGATACCCCTATGAGGAAAGGCTTAAAAGGCTAGGACACTTCAGCTTGGAAAAGAGAAAGCTGAGGAGAGATATGATAGAAGTCTATAAATTAATAACTGGAGTAGAATGAGTTAACGTCAATCAGCTGTTTACGCCATCAAAAAGTAGAAAGACTAGAGGACATGCAATGAAGCTACAATGTAACCCATTTAAGACTAACAAGAGAAAATATTTTTTCACTCAATATGTAATCAAACTCTGGAATTCGTTACTGGAGGATGTAGTAAAAGCTGTTAGTGTAGCTGGGTTTAAAAAAAGGTTTAAACAAGTTCCTGGAGTAAAGGTGCATAAACCATTATTAAAGAAGACCCAGGAAATCCACTGCTTACCCCAGGACGAGCATTGTGGACTTTGGGTACCTGCCAGGTACTTGTGACCTGGATTGGCCACTGCTGGAAGCAGGATACTGGGCTTGATGGACCTTGGTCTTATCCAGTATGGCATTTCTTATGTTCTTATTCCCCCCTCCATCCAGCTTTTGCCATCTGTCTTCCTACTTCCCCCAATGTCTAGCAATACTCTGTCTTCCTACTCACCATCCCATGTTCAGCATCTCCCCTCTATGTCCCTGTCTCCCCATTATGTCCAGCTTATCCCCTCTGTCTTTGTACTCCCCCTTGTGTCCTGTTTATTCCCTTCCCATATATCCAGCATCACCCTCCACTCCCCCAATGCTCAGCAGCATCTCCTTTTCCCCCTTTTTTCTCCATACCCAACATTTCCCCTGCCACCCTATTTATCCTGTCAAGCACTCCTCTCCCTCATGTTCAGCATCATCTGCTTTGTATCCTTATTCTTTCTTTGCCCCCTTAAGTCAAGCTAGAATACTCCCAATTCACTTTATCATCTTCTCCTATCCACCATCCCCTCCCTCTGATCCTTTCCCCAATGTCCCTGTTAGTATGTCTCTCCCCTCTGCCAGTGCCTACCTCCACCGCTGACACTTACCCAGACCTGCAGCAGCGGCAATAGAAAAGAAAAAAAGAGCAGAGCCTGCAAGTCAATGTCTGACGATGATGGCTCTGCTGATCGGGCCCCTTTCCTCCGAACAGGAAATTTGCGTCCGGGGTGGGGGGGGGGGGCAGGCAGGACCAGGCTACAAGTTGGTGCATGCCGATAGTTCTACTGGTCCCACCCCTCCCACCAATGCAAACTTACTGTTCCGGAGAAGTGGGGCAATTATAAAATCTAGAAAATTCTACTAGAGCAAAACATTTGCACTTTTTAAACTTTCCTAAAACTCATTATTTGGCTTCAGTGATATTAGAAAATATTTCAAAGAGGTATTATTGATACCTAATGCTGATAATCTGGTTCTCTCTAATTTCTACTATATACTACTATATACTGTGGTAAGGAGAGTGTAGCCCAGCCTGGGGAAACAAAGGGAAAAGAGACTTTTTCCTCTTTGCGGGGGATGGGCGCACCTGAAAACACATACCAAAGTAAAGGCAGTGAAAGAAACCACGTTTGTAGAGCTAGGCTAAAGCCCCGCCCGGACTCCATGGCAACCCTAGGTAAGGATAGGAGATACCTGGGGGTGGAGTCAGAGGAGGAGGTACACTGCCCAACATTTAAGTCTGAGCAAACAGAGAAGGGGAGAGGCAGGAACAGCAGCAAGAGCAAGAACAAGGGCAGCCAGAGCAGCAGCCAGGAGAGCAGCGGACACTGTTCCCGGGAGAGGACCAAACACAGTGGCAGGAGAGGACGCAGACCTAGCAGCCTTGGAGGTGGTGGACACCAAGGGAACAGCTTGGAAAGCAGCAACTGGGGAAAGGCCTAAGTACAGACTAAGTGCTTTCCTTCCAGGAGAGAGAAGGACAGAAGGCTGGCTGTGGAGAAGCCAAGACAGGAAGGCTCAGATCCCTCTGAAGAAAAGCAAATCTTCAGGCAGAGGAAACCCAGGAAAGCTGAGAGAAAATCCTGCAGTGATTCCCTGAGTAGCTCTGAGGCAGAGATAACTGCAGCCAACAGAAGCCACAGCTGTGAAACTCCCACAGTAAAACTCCAAGGTAGGAGAAAGAAAATAGAGAAAGCTGATGCTTATGACTCTTGCTCAGATAATGAGGAGGGAATTATACCTGGTAGAAACCAGAACAGGAAGAAGGATTTTATAAGGAAAGCTAAACAAGAAAAGCCTGCTAGTGTTTTTCCAAAGGAAGGGAAGGCAGTGCAATGGGATAGGCTGTTTAAGCTTTTAAACGACATAAACCTTAAAGTACCTGAACGTTTCCAGGTTTCCCCAGCAGGCAGCTCAGAAGAAAGCATGGAGGTGGATTGTAGGGAGGATGACCAGAGTTTCACCTGTTCTGAAATGGAATGTGCTGTATGCGTTGCTGCTGATTGAAGGAAGCAAAGTATTAGGATGAGTTCAGAAAGCGGTTACCAGTTGGTTACAGCTGGAAGCTTGAAAGAAAGGAGAAAAGGAATCTTATGTTGAATTACTAAGGTTCTCTGCTAAAGGAAAGTGGATAGTGCAATCAGGCTCTGTGCTAATCAGCTGAAGACTGTTTAAGTGGAAGCAGCTACAAGGGAGCTGGCAGAATCACTGAGCTCAGATGTATGCTTGAGCAGCAAGTACCACTGTTAATCCTGAAGTAAGAAATCTCTTAAAGGAAACGGAAAGGAAGTTTGTTGTAAATAACCCCACTGAAACACACTGTTTGCATTTACTTTATTTTGGGAGAAAATATCCTTGTTTCTTTTGTTAAGTGTGAAAGCTTCTTCAAGGACTGTTACTAAGCTGACCTAGAGAAACCAAATAAAATTCCTGTGTGCTTTAACATCCATTTGGTCTACTTTATATACACAACTACACATTCGAGATAAAAGGGATACAAGATGGACGCCCGTCCTCACTAGGCAACCGCCTAGTAGGGGCGCGCGCGCCACAATACCTAATAGGAATATGATTGTTGTTGTTGTTGCTAGAGAGGCCCGAATAGTGTTGGAAGCTGGTAATTTTTTGGGATTTGTCTAATGTTTTGGAATCATCCTCGTATTCCATATCTACTCGAGCCACTCTGGTTGTAACTTTTTCTTCTGAGTCGGATAAGATGCTGATATTTAGGCTGAATTTTAAGAAAAAAAGGAATCCTTTTGTGGTCAGAGGATGACAATTTTTCCTGATGTTTCACAGGCCAAAGACTCATAGAAAAGCTTTCTACAGCTGAAGCCTCAGCTTCTGGCAGTGAGAGGCACTTTCTTTTTGTGTTTTCCTTGTAAATGTGTAGTGCTTTATCAGAAGAATCAATGTATTTTTCTGATTCTTTACATCTGGAAAAGTTTCTTAACGATAAATTACCACCAGAAGACTGAATTGGGATTTACCTGGGAAGGCCTATCTAGGTTTGACTGTTTTTGGTTGTTTTATCTCTTTAAACTCATGTGTGTGGGGTTGGTATTTGTTTGGTCAGAGTGAGTATCTAACTCTGGCTCCTTCCCTGATGTGATCTATAATTTTTTATGTGCTTTTTTTCCTTTTTGGATGTGTATGCTTCTTTACTTTTATTTGATGTAGAAATTTAAATATTCAATTTAAAGAAAAATATAAAAGACCTAGCTGTGGAGCTAACCCACTGGGGCTACAAGCTGCATACTGGCAAACACCAACAATCATGGCCGAGTTCAGCAACATTAAAAAGAAAAAAGAAAAACTGATGTAAAAGGAAACTACAGTGAAAAGGAACCTCTTCTCTGTCAAGATGCCAGGGAAATCAGAGAAGGGCCCCCCCCCCCTGCTGCCCACACAGTCCTGGGGAAGCCCAGTTGCCTAAAAAGCTGGGGGGGGGGGGGGTTAAGCTGCTTTATCAAGGCAGCAAGGCAGGAGAGTCAATAGTAACAAACAGCAAATAATGGGGAACAAAAAAATAGAGAAGGACATGAAGAACAGGGAGAGGAAAGGGACCTGAGCCTTAACTTACTGCTTCCTACAGGGGCCCCGTGGGGTCCTTCCAAATCACTCTCCATCCACCAGTGCTGGAATCCATGAGAAACAGTGCTGGAAGAGGGCATCTTCAGGCTTGAGAAGACAGGGGCATGACAAAACTCAGAGTAACTGATGAGTCAAGGTCTCAACACAAAAAGACCATGATCTGGGCCTTGAGTGACAAGTCTATCTGGCACTATTGCACCAGTCCATGTTACCATCTACTGGAGATGGACAATACTAGTAAATCTCATTGCTGCACCATTACTTATACATGTGATGATGCCAATGAAAGTTTGCTTAAGTCTGCCTCCATCTGCTGGTTGGGGCACACACCAAACTCACCTGGACTGGTCTATCAGAATAAGGAAGAATTCATTGTATATTTAAACCATAGGGTGCCATCTATCAAGGCAACAGATACTGTCATGCATCTCCACAACTAGGAGGCATACACATAGCAACTAATAGTAAATTACATGATTCAATCACTAGGTACCACCGTACATAGCAACTTTTAATAAAGTCATGCTGTTCGGTCACTAGGGTTTCACAGTAAAATTTCAACAAAACAATAAAGTACATATCTGGATTAATAACAGCCAGCACAGAAAGGGTAGTAGTGTGACAGCAGGAGGGAGAGAGAGGGAGAGAATAATGGTGGTGAAAGCATGCCTCATCGAATTGTGTGGGGATGAATATATGTCTATGCATGTCTGTACATGTGTATGCATCTGTATTTTTATTTTTTTTTTATTGAAAGGCAGGCATAAAATACATTAGGAACCAACATCATAAGCATAATACAATATCAAAAGAAAACAAAGCTAAAGTCACTAACAAAAAACACAAGGCTAGCCAACAAAACGCCTTCTTTTGTTTTTAGATTTTTTTGTTTTTATTATCCCGTTATACTTGTCTCCCTTCCCGTATCCCCCAACCCCCTCCCACCCTACTGCAAGCCCCAGATAACCCCCCCCCCAAGAAGAGAAAAAAAAAACATCCACCCCCCCACCTTCCAACTTCCCACCCCCCCCCCCCACGAATCTCCATACCAGCCCATAAAAAGTGAGAGTACGCTAGTCATTCAGCGGACTGAAAGCAAAAGGCAATGCCGCCGACAAGCATCCTGCAGCAACACATGTCACCCACTACTTTCGAGGACGGGCCACGACCTTAAGCAATCAGGTGCCATAACGAAGGACAAAGGGTTCCCACACCTGCTCAAAGCGCGGTAGACGCATCCTCCCAGCAGCTACCCCACGCTCCATTGTATATGTGTCCCACATCCGGTCCAACCAGACAGAAAAGGATGGCAGGAGAGCCTGCTTCCAAACAGAAGCTAGCGATATATGAGCCGCGTTCAGACCATGGCGAAGCAGAGCCAGTTGGGGGCTGCGCGCCCCGGGCACAGCAACCCCAAATAGAAAGATACCTGGATCCCAGGGAATGCTCACCCCAATAAGCTGCTGTAATCGAGTTTGAATCCCCCTCCAAAAGACTTGAGTGCGAGGGCAGGACCACCAGATGTGCTCCAGAGCTCCCTTCTGCCCACATCGCCGCCAACACAGATCCGAAACCCCAGGATAAATGCGAGCAATCCGCACAGGAGTCATGTACCACCTATATAATAATTTATAATTAGTTTCACGGACATTAACCGCCACCGAGCTCTTCCACAGTCTACCCTCCACCTGTTCCCACTGTTGCTCAGAGTACAAAAGATTCAAGTCAGTGTTCCAATTTGCTCTATGCTTGACAAAGCGCGGTTGCTGCGCCTGCAGCTGAGCATACAAGGCAGCTATTAGACCTTTGGTGGTGGTGCACCCCTCGCAAAAACGCTCCAAATCTGTCAGCACTCAGGCCACGTGGGGCCGAACGGCTCTAGTCTGAACTCAATGGGCCACCTGCGTATATTGGAAGAGCTGACTATCGGGAAGGTCAAATTCCTCCCGGAGCCTTTGAAACGTTTGCAACTTACCCTCGTCAAACAGTTGTCCTACAGGGCTAAGGCCCTTATGACCCCACATCCGGAACGTTGGATCAACCAATCCCGGGGGAAAGGAAGCATTATCTACTATAGGTGCCAAAGGGGTGAGGTCCGTCCCACGAGGCCGAAAGAATTGGTCCCAACAGCGAAGGGTATATAAAATGTAGGGATTGCTGGAACGCTGACCACTTCGCAATTTGGGACCAAGCCACAGCCGGTCCCCCAAACCCGCCCCCCCTGCGATAGTCATTTCCAGTTGCACCCAGCGCTTGGAGTTATCCGCGATCATCCACTCCACCCCGGCACGACACTGCGCTGCCACATAGTACCAGTGAAGATTAGGAACCCCCATACCCCCAATGCGCGATCGAGCATAAAGAAGCTGACGTGGCAAACGCGTTCGACGGTACTGCCAGATAAATTTCATAAGCAGGGTTTGCCAGGTGACCAATAATCCCCGGGCCAACGAGATAGGGAGAACCTGAAAGAGGTACAAAAACCGGGGAACGGCCACCATCTTTACCACCGCAATACGCCCAAACCAGGATAACATTAACCTATTCCAGGTTTCCAGATCGCGCCGGACTTGCCGAAGTAGCGGCTCATAATTAGCCTTAAAAAGGGCCGTCCGGTCCACTGTCAGATTCACCCCTAAATATCGCAGAGCACTCGACACCCACCAGAAGGGGTAGGCAGCACGAAGCTCCACACAGACCGCTTCCGAGACCCCCACATTCAAAATTTCAGATTTCGTATAGTTGATTTTAAATCCAGATACCTGGGAAAAGGTGTCAAAAAGCTGCATAGCAGCAGAAAGAGACGCGGAGGGATTCACCAAAGATAATATGATATCATCCGCGAAGAGCGCAATCCGGTACTCCGCGGAACCCACGCGAACGCCCCCCATTCCCGAATGTTCGCGAAAGCTCTGTGCCAAGGGTTCCATCACTAGTGCGAACAACAGCGGCGACAGAGGACAGCCTTGACGAGTGCCCCTTTCCAGGGAGAAAGTTCTAGATTGACCCCCATTAGCCCGAACACATGCCTGGGGGTCCTGATATAAGCTATGAACCCAGCGTATGAAGTTAGGACCAAAGCCCAATGAATCCAACACACACCAAAGATAACCCCAACTGACACGATCAAAGGCCTTTTCGGCATCAACCCCCATCACCAGGGTCGGCTGCGAATCTTTCTGCACTACGTGGATAACCTGCAGCATTCGCCGAATATTATCTGCCGCCTGGCACCCCGGTACAAACCCAACCTGGTCAGGATGTATCAGAGTAGGGAGAACCCGGTTCAACCGCGCAGCCAACACAGAAGCAAGTATTTTGACATCCGTATTTAAGAGGGAAATGGGACGATATGAGGCCGCGTCCTGCAGGGGTTTACCTGGCTTAGGGATCATGACTATCAAAGCCTCACGCTGAGAAGGAGGCAGAGGCGCCCCCCTCAGGACCTCATTGAAGAGTACTACCAGCGTAGGCGCTAAATGCACACGGAATTTTTTATAGTACTCCGCAGGGAAGCCATCATTACCCGGCGCTCCCCCCGTTTTCAACCGCCGGATTGCGAGCTCCACCTCCTCCACCGTAAGTTCCGAGTCTAAGTGCTCCCAATCAGGGTTAGTCAACTGGGGCAAGGTGATCTTCCGTAAGAAGCCCTGTGCGTGGGCCAAATCAAAAGGTTCGGCTTTATATAACCGTTCCAAAAAAGTAGCAAAGACTTCACGTATCTCTCGAGAGATCACCTTCTGCCCCCCAGAGTCGTGAAGCTCGCGAACCACCCGCCCCGATTGCTGCTGCCGAAGCTGCAAGGCTAAATAGCGACCTGTCTTGTTCCCCTGCTCATAGAATGTTTGACGCAATTTCCGGCGCTTATTGTCTAACTCTCTTTGGGAGCATGCATCTAGGTTAGCCTGGACAGCCCGCCATTGACGTAAGACCCACTTCGATCCAGTCTGGGCGTGCTCTAAGCGCAGCCGGGAAGATTCTCCCACTAATTGACAATATTCCCGTCTCCAGGCCCTCCGCGTGCAGGCCATTTCTGCCATAAGTTGGCCCCGAGCCGTGGCCTTGAAAGCGTCCCAAACAATGGGAAGCGGCACCTCCCCAGAGTCATTTAGCTCAAAAAAGTCAGTTATAAAACGGCCGTGGTCCTGTACAGCACACTGCCACCGAAGGAATCACACATCAAGCCTCCAGAGCCATTGGCGGTCACTGTACACATCCGCCGGGAGGGAGAGCCAGCACGGGGCATGGTCCGACCAGGTCAACGCTCCGTGACTAGCCTCCAGCCCCCCCCCCCCCCCGTCCATCAGGCGCTGATCCAACAAAAAATAATCTATGCGGGTGTGCACCTGATGGACAGGAGAAAAATAGGTATAGCTTCTCTCCCCCTCATGGGTATCGCTCCACACATCGCGCAAACCCAATTCTTTCACAAGGTTTTGCAAGGCCTTACCGGGCCCGTTCAGCCCCCTCCCACCACTACTCGTAGAATCCAAATGGGGCACCAAATGGGCATTACAATCCCCACCGAGTATAATGGGGCCTTTCGCAAATTCAGCCAGCAAGGCCTTCAATTGTGTAAAGAAGGATCCCTGCCCCTCATTTGGTGCATATATGTTAGCTAAGGTTAACATGTGACCTTCCAAGCGTATATTCGCAAAAAGCCACCGTCCCAGGGTATCTCGCTTAACCTCTTCCACCTGTAGGGACAAGCTGTGATGAAATAAGAAGGCCACCCCACGTTTCTTTCGCCCATGCACATCCGAAGCAACCCACACCTCAGTATAAGGATTACGCTTTAACCACCCCTGTTTGCTAGCTCGGAGATGCGTCTCCTGCAAAAAGACAATGTCCCCCCTCAGGGTCCGCAGCTCCGAGAACAGCAAAGATCGCTTTCGAGGGGAGTTAAGACCCTTAACATTCAAGGAAATCAAGCGCACCATTGTTGTTCAACCACCACACTCCCCCCGTCCTTTGCTTCCCCTCTGGCCCACAACATGTTTCCACCACGACTCTTGTAAGAGTTGCAGTGCTCTCCAGCATAAAACGCCATCATCATGAAACCACCAGGCTAGCTGTAGAGATTCACCCCCCCCCCCCCCGCCTTCGTACTCCATATCCCAAAAAAAAAAAAATGTTAAATCCCCCCCCCACCCAACAGCCCGCCCTCCTCTAGCAGTAAAGACCTTCCCTCCCCACCCACCCCCCCTCCCATCAGTACCTCCCACCTGTTAAAGAAAAAACAGGACACGGTAAACTGACCCCAAACTAAACTCCGCCCGGGCCCCCACATAGCCAAACTACAAGCATTGCAAATCAGATCATTTCCCCCATACATAGCCCATCAACAGAGTGTCTAGCCCGGATTACCCCTTTAACAGAATTCACACAGCATCAACATACCCCCCAGTACCCGCATGGGGCAGTAGGTATATACCCAGAACCCTTGCAGACTTAGAGCCGGAAGCCCAATGGGAGCAGACCAGGAGAACAGCAAAACTCTCAAAACTGGCCATTCAAATGTGGCCATGAAAGCACAGAATCCTTGAGCAAAGTTTCTCAATCAGAAAAAATAAGCGCTGCAACTCCGGGGAATATCAAGTAGGCTTTCCCACCCGGGTCCACTTCGAGTGTTGAGGATTAGGGGTCGGGAGTTGAGGCAGCGCATTATCTTCGACCAGACCCGCCTGGCGGAGAGCTCTCCAGGCCTCTGTATGGTCTTTTGCGGAAATCTTTTTATTGCCCAGGAGGAAATTTATCCGAAACGGGAAGGCCCAGGAGTAGCGAATCCCTTTGTTGTTCAGGACCATCGTTACTGGTTTCATCTCCCTCCGACGGGCCAGTGTAAACGTCGAGAGGTCCTGATATACAGATACTGTTGCTTCTTGAAATCGGATCACTTTTTTCTCCCGGCCCCGGCGTATAAGAAGATCAGCATCAGTATAGCGCAAGAATCGTGCAATGACATCTCGGGGCTGGTTGTTAGGAGGCTTTCCCAGAGCCCGATGCACTCGCTCCACTTCCATTTCAGACCCATGGGCTGCCAGCTCCTCCCCTGGGAGCAATTCAGCAATCAAATTTTTGAGGACTACCGGAAGGTCTTCACCGCCCCCCGCCGGCTCCGGGATTCCCCGGAAACGCACATTGTTGCGACGGGAGCGGTTTTCAATGTCATCAATTTTATAAGTGAGCTCCATGACTTGCGCCCACTGCCTGTCAAGAGCACATTGTAAATCCACCATGGCACTATCGTGATCCGCAACTTTTGTCTCAACCTCCTCCACTCGCGCACCAAGATCTTTCATTTCACCCTGGAGTTCCGCAATGGTGTTCATCACCTCTTCGCGCATGGAGCGAAATTCGCCTGCCAAATCCGCAAAGCCCCGACGAAGTTCACGCTGAAGCAGGGCATGCGAGGACAGCATGGTAGGTTCCAATTCACCTTCACTCACAGTCTCATCATCAGAACCCCCTGAGAGGTGTTTACTGGTTGGACTAGTCGGAACGCCACTTTTGCCCTGCAGTCTTTGGGATGAGCGTATGCCCTCTCGGGCTTCAGAGTTTTTAGCCTTAGTAGCCATGGGATAGATAGCAGACCAGCACTCCAAGGATAGGCAGTGAGCAGTTACGAAAAAAGCAGGCAGATGCTTGTAAGCAAGCTGAAAAGTCTGAACAATCCCACTCGTGGTCAGCAGGGGGAGCTCTAGCCTCACACAATATAGCAAGGTGCAGGAATTATAGACATCCAGGGTTTTTCTTCTACAATTCTGGTAGAGAGTAGGTGATTCACTGGGCAGCGCCCACGTGGCTGCTTTAACTTGTTGCACTTGGTGGAACGCAAAGAACCCTGTGCGTTCCAACAGCACGTGGCTATGGCAGCCACATTAATCCAGGCCCCTGCAGCCTCCCGGCAAGCTCTATCTTGCGGGGCCCCAAGCACTCTCACCTCTTCTGCAGCCCTGAGACAGCACAATCGTCAGGAAGAAGCAGCAACTCTCAAGGCAGCAATAGCAGCAGCACCGGAGCACCGATTCCCTCTGCACTGCAGTGCTCAGCGTCGGGACACACACGCGGTTTCCAAGGAGCTCCGTTCCTCGATGCACTGTGAGGTTAGAACATCGCGTTGCTATGCGATGTGGAGAGCGCCTTTCAGCCCGGTCCCGGAGCGTAGGGGGTACATCGGGGCACCGGCAGCAGTCAGGAGCAGGACAGCAGAGCCGGGTATAGCAAGGACTGGCTCCTGGCGGTTTACCTTGCCACTGCACTCCAAGCCGCGTCGGAAGGTGCACTTAGAATTGCCCGACTCTCCCGGGGTCAATTCTGAAGGCTCGGGGGAGCAATGCCCTAGACATGCGGGTGTTAGCTGAAGAATTGGGGGAGCCCAGGACGGAGCTACACTAGAGAGCAGCCATTCAGCAGCGGGCTCACTAGCGCCCCCCATGCATCTGTATCTTTAAGACTGTTGATGTATTTGTGCATTTGTATGCACGTGTTATGTATCTGTGTAGGCTGCGTGTGTGTCTTGCGACCAAGACAGAAGAGGAGGGGTAGTTTGAAAGGAGAATTTTCTTTCCATAAATCCTGCTAGAACAGTCCAAAAGGGTAAGTTATGCTCTCTTGCCAGCAGGTGGAGGCAGCCAAGCAACTTTCAGTGATGTTATCACTTAGTGTATATTATACTTTAGGTTTATTGGAATTTGATATATTGCCCTTCATACCGGCAGAACGGTGTACAATTTCTGGTGCAGTACTGAGAGAAGTCAGTATGACACTTTTCAAGCAATAAACAAGACTGAAAAACTCATAAAACACAACAACTATGAACATTAATAAACAGTCATAAACTTGAACAAACACCAGGAACAAGTATTTGGCTCTCTTATCATAAATGACTGAGTGAGGCATCAATACTGACAATGCAATCAAAAGGCAGCAGGTCTTCCAAACCTACAGGGTCTTGGACTGGTCAAGTAGGATTTGAAAAAAGAAAATTATCAGAAAAGGAAGGAGAAATTTTATCTATCATCCCGATAGACCACTCCAGATGAGTGCAATGTAACCGAGCAGTCAGGACCCAGGGTGGGAGGAAGGCAGATGCTCTAGACAGCACTGTCCTGTCCTGCCCAACGCGACATTCGCTCCATTTCCCATATGCACCCTATAGCGCTTCAAAAGTACTCAGATAACAGGCAGCGCCTTACAGATGTCTTCCGGAGACACCAAGGCAGACTGACAAGAAGGAGGCCCGTGCATTAGTGAAGTGAGCTCTGACTCCCTCCAATACCCATTCCCAGCCAGAAGACTGAACTAATGGCCTCCTTAACCCAACAGGCAATCAAGAACTTGTCTGCTATCTATCTTTTCCTCAGATCACCAAAGAGAACAAAAAGATGGCCCAACCGGTGAAAGGTGACATTTTACTTACCAGATAGTTCTTTCCTCGAGTCCAGTGGGTTGTGTTCTCCAGACTGGTGAAGACAGAGAGCCAATGACATGCCCATGTTTCACTGACATCACTCCCATGTCTCTATTCGCCTCAGCCACCAGAAGATCTTTCAATATTCATCCCAAAGCATATCGGAGAACATGGCAAACTTCACAAAACCTTAACATGGGCAACAATGAGTGATCAAACAGCAGAAAACTACATATGGGAAAGAAAAATATAGGGGCCGTCAGTAGAATATGGACCTGCAGAACCAAGCACAGAAATCATAGCGGACCAGAAGGTACCACTGCAGAATAACAGAGTCAAAGAGTTCCAGGGACGGGCCCTGAACTAGTCTAGCAGAACTAAAGGGAAGGACATTACCTGGTAAGTAAAATGTCATCTTCCATATTGTCCTGCTAGACTAGTCCAGACAAGTGTAACATAACAAACCTCCGACTCCACTAGGCGGGAAGAAGACACAGCAGTTCGCAAAATGCCATGTCTGCCCGAGCATGGACATCCAAGCGGTAATGCTTGACAAAAGTTGAAAGAGATGCCATTGCTGCCATCTGACAAATGTCTGCAGGGACTACCGAGCTCTGCTCCACCCACGAGGAGGCTTGCGCTTGGGTATTAAATGGGCGCGCAAACCCTCCAGAACTAACCAGTTTTGTAACAGATATGCTGAGGCAATGGCCTCCTTAATCCAGCACCCAAGGTCGACTTGGCCGCCGCGCCAACTTTGCATGGGCCAGCAAACAATACAAAAAGATGGTCAGACTTACAAAAGGAATTTGTAACCTACAAATACCAGAAAAGCACTCTCCAGACATCCACAAGGCGAAGATCCTTATCCTTCCCCCGACACTGCTCCTTAGAGGAGGGCAGGCAAACCACCTGGTTCACATAAGAGGGAGGAATCACCTTGGTAAAAAGGCAGGCAAAGGCTGAATGGAACCAGATGCCTCTGAAAAGGACAGATAAGGATCCTGGCAAGATAAAGCCTGCAACTTGGAGCTCCGCCTTGCCAAACAAATCACAATCAAGAACAGTCTTGAGAATCAAATCCCTCAGAGTAGCGTGCTTCAACAGCTCAAAGGGCTCTGATGTCAGGGTGCTGAGCACCAGCCACAGATCCTAGGAAGGGACAATAGACCGGAGTAGAGGACGCAGGTGCCAAACCTCCTCAAGAAAGCACAAAACATCTGGGTGTAAGGCTAGAGGCCTCTGAAACAGGCCAGAGCTGCCACCTGAACCTCCGAGAAAGGCCCTTTTCCAGACTTTCCTGCAGAAAGACTAACAAAGACGGCACCATAGCCGCCTTGGGAATCATCTTCTGTGCGCCACACTGTTGCTCAAAAAGGCACCAGACTTGCACATATGCCAGGTTGGTAGACCTCCTCCAGGCTCTGAGCAGAGCGGAAACCACCAAAGGAAAGTAGCTCTCACAAGCTAGCCTATTCCTTTCAAGAGCCGAGCCGTAAGCGAGAAGGGAGCTGGGTCTTTCAGGATGATCAGCCTCTGACACAATAGGCCCCGACATGAAGGTAAACAAATAGGTGGTGCTTGGCGATCTACGAACCACACTCCTTTGCCAATCCAGCACCACCAGAACAATCCATCCTAGTAGGTGCTGAATCATACACCCCAACAGCAGCAAAGGCAGAAACACGTACAGCAGGCCTTGCCTTGGCAAGGGCTGGACAAGGGTATTTACGCCCTCAGACCCTGCCTCCATGCAGTAACTGAAGAAGTGGCACCCTTGGCATTGGAACGGGTTGCCATCAGATACATCGAGGCAATCCCAACAACAATGAATCAACTAAAATGCCTCCTGACTCAACTCCCACTCTCCAGGAGTGGGCCAACAAAGCTAGGAGGTTTTTCTCCATCCAAGCAAAGAAGAGAGCCATCTTCAGGGCCACTCCAGCACTCCTTGTGCCGCCTTGCTGATTGACATAAGCCACCGCCATGGTGTTGTCCGAAAATTGAATTGTAAAAAGAAAAAGAATTCCGAGAAGGACAATCTGGAGTCGAGAAGCTCTCTCAGAAATGATCCCCCCCCCCCCCCGCCCAACACCAGGGGACATAGCCGCCACTGAACCCCTAGAGGATGAGGAGTGGCCAACAGCACAGTTGCCAGAACCTCCGGTCAGCTGGCTATCCTTATCCACAGTGCCATGAGCTACCTCCTGCTCTAAAGCAGGCAAGGTTGGACCAACTGCATCCTCCGGCTGAGAGAGGGGGAGCAGGACCTCCAGGGACAACTCAGAAGCTGCCATGCAAGAAAAGCAGAGTCCAGAAGCCGGAGACAAGGCACCTCACTTACCACAGGCCAAACAACGTTTCCTGGAAGAAGACATAAAAGTTAAGGCAGGTACAACAATAGTGCGTGATGAGGCTACAATGGCCCAAAGGCACGCATTAACCGTGCTTGTACATCAACGCGTGAAATGGGCACTTGCACTGGAACCGCTAGGACGGAAAGTGCACCAGGAAGAAGAATACGACATGCAAATTCCAACTCCAGTCAGGAGTTTTGCCGCGGACAGTGGCTGCTTCAGGGACTCCTAGAGAAAATATTAAAACCTAAAGCTGAAACCAACAGAGGATAAATGTGTATCCAAACCAAGTTTTCAACAAAATTGACACTGAAAAATATTTCAAAATGAACAATACCTCAAGGAAACACGTAGCTTGCTTAGAAAGTGGCAGAGCACTTCAAAGAAGAAATGGCATGCATGTGCATTATGGAGAGAAGTTTAAATACCCACGACAGGTTCAAAAGAACCAATGCCATTCCACTTGATTATTAAAACCAAATGGGTCCATAGTTTGATCCCGCTGGATCAAGCGCTTTTTAAAAAGACTACCATCCACCCCATGTACTTGTTGAATGATAAACATTTCAAATCCTGAATATCATGATGCTCTGCCATCAGCTGCAAAATTTAGGGTGCATCTCCACTCTGCCCCCCAGTAGACCTCCACCAGAAGTAAATCAGTCCATTAACCAAAAGAAAACAAAGGAAGTTCAGTCACTATAGGTGCAGTTTCTGGAGCAACTGATAAAGCCTCCAGTGAGCTGGCATGGGTTTTCCTCCAGGTGAAACACCCAGAATTAGCCACTCGACCCAGGAGGCCACACAGGATTGAAGGGCCCATACTGGCCCAGCCCTGTCTAAAGGGCCTCTTGCTGCTATCTTTCAGCTAGTAATAGTTCACAATATCCGTGTCAGTTTATCAACAGTTCAGTCCATTCCACAGTTTTAAACTATTGTTGCAAACCTGGGTCAACCCTTACTCCTGGAGCAGGGTTGGGGGATGGATGTCTTTCTCCCACACTTCCCCTCGGCATTCTCTGGTCCAGCCCAAAGTCCCCAGAAAGTAATTCAAAGGATTTGCATGCCTGAGGATCCAGCTTCCTGGTAGTACATGTCCTCTCAAATACAATTCCAGGATTCCATTGTTCCAGCTCCATAGGCTATGGCATCTTAGGAAGCGCAGTAGGCTCACATTTGGACTGACTCCAGGCCGGAGGGGCCCCTGGTATTGGGAAAGATGCCTTCTATCCTCCTCACCCTACCAGGGAGGAATATTGGCCCCACCCTTTTCCTCAGGTGTTCTCTCCCTAATTGCCCCACCTGGGCTTTTCTGTGGCAGGGCCTTCCTATCCCTAACTCAAGGGATTCTGGAACCTGTAGTGCCTGACCTAGTCACATACCTCCGCCCCCCCCCCCCCTTATCTTTCTATCAGCCTTTCTTGAGGCTGAAAGAACCTACCTCTTGGACTAGTGATCTACCTCATACATTCACCAGAACCATGTATTCAGGGACTCAACCTTAACACTTTCTGACATGTCCCTGAGCACTGCAATATCCACACACTTTATTGCACAGCTCTTTCTTGCCCTTATTTATGGACAATTCTTTCTACTTCTGTCCCTTCTTAGGAAAGGTCATTGCTATAGGAAAGGTCATGGCATTGCTATAGGAAAGGTCACTCGTCCAACCCAATAATCCTTCCACCGTACCTCCTCATGGGACAAAGATCTGTACTGGGACAGTACTCCTATTGAATGAGCTCTATGGAAGATCCATCTCTCTCCATCAGACTCCTATATTCCTGGGCCAACTGGACATCCCTCCTTTCCTGGGACTATGCCCTCCTCAGGATCCACCCCATCAACTGCGGGCTGCCAGTCCTTATCCTCAGGCTGCTGAACAGACACCATCAGGGTCTGCTCCAAATGCACGGGATCCCTAAACGTTTTCTGCACTGAAGGACCTAACTGTACCTTTTCCGCTTTAACTGGGAGGGTTTCAAGCTTTCCCTCAGGCTATCCCTTAGCTCGTGAGTACAGTGAGCTCGGGACATGGCCTACGTCTTTAAAACCCTCAGAACTATGGGTTATGCCTTGGGCTGCGAGGTCAGCAAGCACCCCTAACACTTCCACTCCCAGTCTTTGCGTGATCCCCTCAGAGTCTATTAATTTCCCCAGCTCTGTAGGGTTCAACCAGGACTCTTCCCCCTCTATACCCAGGGTCTCTTGTGTCTCCTGTGTGACCTCCCATTGACTAAGTTCTAAGGTACCAGGTGTTTCCTCATCCCCACCCTCTGGCTTGGGGTTCTCTTCTGATCCCCTCCAGAATCTACATCTTGAATTTGCTCAAGTTCTCCTTTTGACTTAGGAGCGCTTTCCCCAGGGTTTCCTGCTATAGCCCCTTACTTCTGAGAGATCACCTGCTACAGGTGAGTAACTACGCTATCTCCAGGAACAAGCAGAATGTAGTCTTCACATATGGGACTCCCTAGCTAGAAGATTCCAGAGAGATGACCTCAGAATCGGCTGTGGTTTGTCCCAAGTATGCCTAAAGAGGTCATGCATTCTCCATGGATGTCTGGTATCGAAATTCAGGATGGAGGGTAGGAGCTGCTCTAAGTCTGAAAGAGATGCCAGAGAACAACCTGGCCAAACATGGCATCCCATCAGAAGTCCTTGTCTAGGCAGTAGTAAGCAGCAAAAGTATGGACCGAAGACCAAGATGCTGCTTTGCAAATCTCGTCGATAGTTACCGATCATAGATCTGCCATCGAGGTAGCCATGGCTCAAACATTATGGGCAGTGAGATGACCCTCGAGGGAGAATCCTGCCTTCTCAAAAGAAAAAGGTGATGCAGTCAGCTATCCACTTGGAGAGAGTACATTTGGAGACTGGCAACCCAAGGTGACTAGAGTCAAAGGAGATGAACAGCTGAGAAGCTTTCCGGTGTTAGAGTCCACTGGAGATAAAAAGCTAAGGCATGTTTACAATCCAGAGCGTGGAGCGTTGCTTCTGCCCTAGATGAGTGCGGTCTAGGGAAAAACACAGGGAGGTAAACTGAATGGTTCAAATGGAAGGGCGAGACCACCTTCAGCATGAAGTGAGGGAGAGTCCTAAGGACTACATTATCATGGTGGAACCGTGTGAAAGGTGGGTCAGCCACAAAGGCCTGGAGCTCACTAATGCACCTTGCTGAAGTGAGGACAATGAGGAAGATGACCTTCCATGTGAGAAACTTAAGTGAGGTAGTGGCTAGACTTGAGAAGCTGTCCTAGAACCACATTGAGGTCCCATGCTACTGGTGGTGGCTTAATGGGAGGCTTGGTTAATAGAAGACCCATCATGAAGCGTGTTAGGAGCGACTGAGAAGAGATGGGTTGGCCATATAAGGGCACGTGAGAGGCTGCAATTGCACTTGTGTATTCTTACCGAATTGGTTTTGAGTCCAGAAGAAGATAGGTGGAGGAGATACTCAAGCAGCGCCTCCACCGGGGCTGAGACGGGATTAAGATTCTTCTGAGAACACCAGAAAGAAAACCTACACACTTGAAAGCGTAGGACCGCCTGATGGATGGCTTTTTAGAAGCTAAGATGTCCTTAACCTCCTGGAGAAGATTAATGCCTTGGAAGGCTAAGCCTTCAGCAACCATGCTGTGAGATTGAAAGACTGCAGATCGGGCTTGAACAGCATCCCCTCCCCCTGAGAGAGGAGATCTGGAGCAGACCCCAGATCTATAGGATGAGCCTGAGACAAACGCAAAAGGAGAGGGTACCACGGTTGACGTGGCCAGCGTAGGGCTATGAGTATTGTAAAGCCCCTGCTGTCTGGAGTTTGAAAAGAGTTTTGGAAATTAGGGGAATGAGAGAGAAGGCATATAGGAAGCTGTGTCCCCAGTGGAGGTGAAAAGCATCCACCTGCTGGCTGTCCAGTGAAGGAGTCCTGGTACAGAAGCAAGGGAGCTTGGCATTCTGAGGACTTGTGAACAAGTCTATCTCTGGAGTCCCCCAGATCTGAAAAACGTGGGAGACTGTGTCTACATGAAGAGACCACTCGTGGGGAAGAAGGATTCAACTTAGTCTGTCCGCTAAAACATTCTGCTTGCCTGGGAGATACACCACTGGGAGGTGAATGCGATGATGTATGGCAAAGGACATAAGAACATAAGATATGCCATACTGGGTCAGACCAAGGTCCATCAAGCCCAGTATTCTGTTTCCAACAGTGGCCAATCTAGGTCATATATACCTAGCAGTTTCCCCAAGAGACACAAGTTCCACAATGCTTGTACTGGGTCAAGCATTGATATCTTCAGTCACTTCTTAATAATGGTTTATGGACCTTTCCTCCAGGAACTTGTCCAAACCTTTTTTAAACCCAGCTACACTAACAGCCTTTACTACATCCTCCGGTAACAAATTCCAGAGTTTGTTTACACGTTGAGTGAAAAAATATTTTCTTTTATTGGTCTTAAATAGTTTACCCTGTAGCTTCATTGCATGTCCCCTAGTCTTTCTATATTCTGATAACGTAAACAATCGATCTACGTTTACCCGTTCCACTCCGTTCATTAATTTATAGACTTCTATCATATCTCCCCTCAGCCGTCTCTTTTCCAGGTTAAAGAGCCCTAACCTTTTTAGCCTTTCTTCATATGAGTATCCTTCCATCCCCTTTACCATTTTGGTGGCTCTTCTCTGAACCTTTTCTAAAATCGCTATATCCTTTTTAAGATACGGCGACCAGAATTGCACACAGTATTCAAGGTGCGGTCTCACCATGGAACGATATAGAGGCATTATAATATCTTGTTTTATTTTCCATTCCTTTCCTTATCATACCTAGCATTCTATTTGCTCTCTTGGCCGCCGCGCTGCACACTGGGCCGAGGGTTTTAACATGGTATCCACAATGACGCCTAAATCTTTTTCCTGGGTGGTGGTTCCTAATGTGGAACCTTGCATCGTGTAACCATAGTTTGGGTTGTTCTTCCCTAGGTGCATAACCTTGCACTTGTCCACATTAAATTTCATCTGCCATTTTGATGCCCAGTCTTCCAATTTATCAAGATCCTCTTGCAATTTTTCACAATCCTCTTGGGTTTTAACAACTTTAAATAGTTTTGTGTCATCTGCAAATTTGATAACCTCACTCGTTATTCCACATTCCAGGTCATTTATGAATATGTCAAAAAGCAGCGGACCCAGCACAGATCCCTGGGGTACACCACTATTCACCTTTCTCCATTGGGAAAATTGGCCATTTAGCCCTACCCTCTGCTTTCTATCTTTCAACCAGTTCCTGATCCACAATAGTACACTGCCTCCTATCCCATGACTCTTTAGTTTTGCCAAAAGTCTCTGATGAGGGACCTTGTCAAAGGCTTTCTGAAAGTCCAGATACACTATATCAACTGACTCACCTTTGTCTACCTGTTTATTCACTCCTTCAAAAAAACATAACAGATTAGTAAGACAAGATCTTCCTTGTCTAAAGCCATGTTGGCTGTCTCCCATTAGTTTGTGACTATCTACATGCTGAGTAATTTTATTCTTTATGATGGTTTCTACCATTTTTCCTGGTACTGACGTCAGGCTCACCGGTCTGTAGTTTCCCGGATCACCCCTGGAACCCTTTTTAAAAATTGGTGTTACATTGGCGATCCTCCAATCTTCAGGTATTAGAGATGATTTTAATGATAGTTCACAGATTACTGATAGCAGGTCTGCAATCTCATATTTCAGTTCTTTCAACACCCTTGGATGTATACCATCTGGCCCAGGTGATTTGCTACTCTTCAGTTTATCTAATAGTTGTAAGACATCTTCCCGATGTATCGATATTTCCTTCAATTCTTCCGCACCTTTAAATACCACTTCAGTCATGGGTAACATCCCTACATCTTCCTCAGTAAAGACCGAAGCAAAGAATTCATTCAGTCTCTCCGCTATCGCCTTGTCGCCTCTTAGTGCTCCTTTAACCCCTTTATCATCTAATGGACCAACTGACTCTCTCTCAGGTTTTTTGCTATGAATGTACTTGAAAAGGTCTTTATTTCACGTTTTTGCTTCTGCAGCAAGCTTCTTCTCAAATTCTCTCTTTGCCTGCCTTATCAATGCCTTGCATTTGACTTGCCAGTGCTTGTGCTGTTTCCAGGTTTTGTCGTTTGGCTCTTTTTTCCATTTCCTGAAAGATGCTTTTTTGGCAACAGCCTCTCTGACCTCACCTTTAAACCATGCTGGCAGTTTTTTGGACTTCCTTCCACTTTTCTTAAAGCGTGGAATACAGCTGGTCTGGGCTTCCAAGGTAGTATTTTTCAACAACACCCAAGCTTGATGTACATCTTTAACCTTTGCAACTGCTCCTTTTAGTTTTTTCTTAACTGTTTTCCTCATTTTATCATAGTCTCCCTTTCGAAAGTTAAAAAGTAGTACTGTGGATTTCCTTACTATCCCTCCTCCACTAATTAAATCAAAGGCGATCATGCTATGATCACTATTGCCAAGTGGCCCCAACACCCTTATCTCTTGCACTAGATCTGGTGTTCCACTAAGGACTAGGTCTAATATGGCTTCCCCTCTGGTCGGTTCATGAACCATCTGCTCAGTCCTGACGTGACACTGACCCAGTCGATACCGGGGTAATTGAAATCACCCATTATTATTACTGCACTGTAACTTTTGTTAGCTTCCTTGATTTCTTTGAGCATTTCATCATCCATTTGGTCATTCTGGCCAGGCGCTCGATAATACACCCCCACTGCCATTGCCTTCCCCCTTTTATATGGAATTTCAATCCATACAGATTCTACAGCAGATTTTGTTTCCTGCAAAACTTTAATCCTTTCCGAGTCAATGCCCTCTCTAACATAGAGCGCAACCCCTCCACCAATTTGATCAGCTCTATCATTACGATATAGTTTGTACCCAGGTATCACAGTGTCCCACTGGTTGTCCTCCTTCCACCATGTCTCTGATATTCCAATCATATCTAACTTTTCATTTAGTGCTATATATTCTAACTCTCCCATCTTATTCTTTAGACTTCTAGCATTTGCATACAAGCATTTTAGAGAATGTATTTTATTCATGTTAATTTGGCTATTGTTAGACATGGGTAAATTGGGATCTTTAAGCTCTGTCTGCTCCATACTTGAGGGCATTTGGGCTACTTTACTCTTTTGTGGAACCTCTCTGCTTTTGGTAGTATCCTTCAAGGATACATTCTTCCGAACCATCCGCTGCAGAGGGCCCAAACACCTGTTCCACCTTGCTTGTTGACTTAGAACATGGCTACTTGATTGTCGGTTTGGACTAGGACTGTGGTAACGAAGATGGTCCTGGAACACAGAGCATTGAGAACAGCTCTGAGCTCCAGCAGATTTATGTGGAGTTGTGACTCCTGCTGAGACCAGAGTCCCTGAGTGGAGAGAGATCCCAGATGGTCTCCCCAGCCCAGTCTGGATGCATCCGTCGTCAGGGTACATTGATGTGTTGGCATCTGAAAAGGTGACCCTACAAGGAGTTTTTCTGGGGATCGCCACCACTGGAGAGACGAGATCAGAAGGGCAGAGATTGTTATCTTGTCCCCCAGGCGATGTGATGCTTGAGACCACTGGGTTGCCACTGTCCATTGGGCTGTGCGCCATGTGTAGACAGGCATATGGAACTACATGCACCGTTGATACCATAAGACCCAGAAGTTGTAGCATTTCTCGAGCAGTAAGATAGTTTTTGAGACATGCCTGAGATGCTAACTGATTGAGACGAGCACAGCGGAGTTGGGGCAGAAATGTCCTTGACTGCTGAATATTTAAGAGGGCCCCTATGAACTCTAGTTTGAGAGGGGACGAATTGGGACTTTGGAAGATTTATGACAAATCCCAAATGTTATAACATCTGCATGGTGCATGAGAGGGACAGACTGGCCTCCTGAGAAGTGCTTGCTCTTATGAGCCAGTCGTCTAAGTAAGGGAAGACAAATATCCCTAGAGTCCTTAAAAATGTGTCTACTACCACCATACATTTTGTGAAGATTCTTGGGGCAGAGGCGAGGCCAAAAGGCAAGACTCTGTATTGATAGTCCTTCCCTGAAACATGAAGCGCAGGAATTTCCTGTATTCTGGATGGATAAGAATATGAGTGTATGCTTCCTTTAGATCTAGAGAACAGAGCTGGTCCTGACTCTGGAGATAGAGAAAAAGGGGCCCTAGGGATACCATTTTGAACCTCTCCCATACAAAATGCTTGTTTAGTTCCCTGAGGTCCAAAATGGGCCTGTATCCCCCCCCCCCCCCTGTTTTCTTTGGAATAAGAAAGTAAGGAGAATAAAAGCCTGCTGGAATGTTGAAATCTGCAGTAGAAGGGAGGTGACCTCTTGTTGTAACAGAGCATTAAGAAGGGGCTGAGAATAGAACTCTCTTGGTGAAGTCGGGGAGAGGCTTCGTAGATGAAGTTACGCTACTTGTCCCCAAGTTACACTACTTGTTCATTGTAAGGTACAGTGCAGGCCCCCAACACACTGTACAGGCTACTGTTTACCTGTAAACCGCACTGATGAAAAAGAGTGCAGTATAGAAAAGATATTAACACTAGAAGCCCCAAAGTGCGTCAACTGACGCAAATGCATCTTCGAAGTTGTACACCAGCGCCACTGCTAGAACCATGTCAGTTATGTTCCATGACTTTGTTAGCAAGGTCAAGATGTTCAAATATGTGCATCGAAAATTAATGACAGATGCACCACCTAGCGGGAAAATGAATTTATACCTAGAAGCCCCAAAGTACATCAATTGACGCACTCAACTGTCTTGGATGCGTCAATTGACGCACTTTGGGGCTTCTAGGCATAAATTCATGTTCCCACTAGGTGGCGCATCTCAATCACTGTTTACAGTTTTATTCCGACATTAGAAACAATAAACACACGATGATGTCATGTAATGACATCACATACTGCATGTATTTAACAAATAAGTAACTTCACATTAATTCACATCTGCATTTCATGCTAAACGCAGTCGTCATGATAATGCATCAACTGACGCACTTTGGGGTTTCTAGGTACCGTATATACTCGAGTATAAGCCGAGTTTTTCAGCACATTTTTTGTGCTGAAAAACGGCCCCCTCGGCTTATACTCGAGTCAACGTCTGCAGATGTCTAGCAGGGGGCGCTGTTTCTAAAGCTAAGGTTTCCATAACCGCGGCTGCAGATATGGAAACCTTTGCAGTGATGTGCTGGGCAGGGCCGGCCCGTCCATTGAGCAAAAATGTTTTTTGCACAGGGCCCCGCGTTTCAGGGGGCCCCGCGCAAAAAACAAACATTCTTCATCCCAAGTTAAAAAAAAAAAAACAACCCAGCTGCTTCTGCCACGGCAGCATCAAGAGTGCCGCCGCCGCCGCGGGGCCCCCCCGGCAGAGCCTCCCTGGATCGCCTCCCTGCATCACAGCCTATCCCCGAACGCGGGCTTCTTCCAGAGCCGCGAGAGTTTCCTTTCTCGCGGCTCTGTTAATCCCGCCGGCGGGATTAACAGAGCCGCGAGAAAGGAAACTCTCGCGGCTCTGAAAGAAGCCCGCGTTCGGGGATAGGCTGCGATGCAGGGAGGCTCTGCCGGGGGGGCCCCACGGCGGCGGCGGCACTCTTGATACTGCCGCGGCAGAAGCAGCTGGGTTGTTTTTTTATTAATTTGGGTTGATAGGGCGGAAGGGGGTTTAGGATTGGTAATGGGGGAAGGCCAAGACTGGAAGTGGGCTGATAGGGGAGGGTTAGGACTAGTAATGGGCTATGGGGGGGGTGCTAAGACTGGAAGTGGGCTGATGGGGGGGGTTAGGGCTGGTAATGGGCTATGGGGGGGCTGACTGGAAATGGGCTGATGGGGGGGTTAGGACTGGTAATTGGCTATGGGGGGGCTAAGACTGGAAGTGGGCTGATGGGGGGGCTAGGACTGTTAATGGGCTATGGGGGGGGCTGACTGGAAATGGGCTGATGGGGAGGTTTAGGACTGGTAATGGGTTATGGCTGGGCTAAGAATGGAAGTGGGCTGATGGGGAGGTTTAGGACTGGTAATGGGTTATGGGGGGGCTAAGAATGGAAGTGGGCTGATGGAGAGGTGTAGGACTGGTAATGGGTTATGGGGGGCTAAGAATGGAAGTGGGCGGATGGGGAGTTTTAGGACTAGTAATGGGTTATTGGGGGGGGCTAAGACTGGAAATGGGCTGATGGGGGGGGTTAGGACTGGTAATTGGCTATGGGAGGGGTTAGGACTGGTAATGGGCTGATGGGGGATTAGGACTGGTAATGGGCTATGGGGGGCTAAGACTGGAAATAGGCTGATGGGGGGGCTAGGCCTGGAAATAGGGTGATGGGGTTAGGACGTAATGGGCTGATGGGAGGGGTTAGGACTAGTAATGGGCTATGGGGGGGCTCGGACTGGAAATGGGCTGATGGGGAGTTAGGACTGGTAATGGGCTGGGGGGCTAAGACTGTTAATGGGCTGGGGGGTTGCTAGGACTGGAAATGGGCTGAGTGGAAGGAGGGCTTGAACTGCAAATAGCTGGATGGGGACGGGGGCTTGGAATGGAAATGGGTTGTGAGGGGGAGGGAGCTAGGACTGGAAATGGGTGAGTGGGGGGGGCTAGGACTAGAAATGGGCTGATGGAGGGGCTAGAATAGGACTGGAAATTGGCTGTTGGGGGGGTGCTAAGATTGGAAATGGGCTGTGGTGGGGGTTTGGATTGAAATGGACTCATGAAGGGGCTAGAACTGGAAGTAGGCTCATGGGGGGCTTGGATTGGAAATGGGCTGAGTGGAGGGGAGCTAGGATTTGACATGGGCTGATGGGCTCATGGGGGGCTGGGATTGGAAATGAGCTGATGGAGGGACTCGGATTGGACTGGAAATAGATGGGGGAGCTAGGACTGGAAATAGGCTGATGGTGGGTCTAGGATAGGACTGGAATTGGGCTTATGGGGGGCTAGGACTGGAAATGGGCTGATGCGGGAACTAGAAGGGGGCGGATGCTGGGTGGGACTGGAACTAGAATGGAGCTGATGTTGGGGGAGGATTAGAATGGGATGGAGCGGAGAATCAGCTGAGAGTGAGCCCGGAGCTGTGTGCCTGTGTAATTCCATCTGATTGGCTGCAACAGACGTCTTCCATCTGCCCCAGCGATTCTCGGCAGCATATTTCAACACCGGCTGCCTTGGGAGAGTGAGAATCAGCTGAGAGTGAGCCCGGAGCTGTGTGCCTGTGTAATTCCATCTGATTGGCTGCAACAGATGTCTCCCATCTGCCCCGGCGATTCTCGGCAGCATATTTCAACACCGGCTGCTTTCGCGGCCGCGGTCGCGTGCCCAAAGGGGGCGTGACCAAAGGGGGTACGCCCCTTCGGTGCCAATTCGGGGCCTTAGGGCCTTCGAATTTGTTTTTTGCCGCAGGTATGCCGCGTAGTCACGCGAAAAGAAAGAGTAAGAAGCTTCAAGGAGGTCAGCCTGCTAAACAAGCTGTTGCAGTTTCATCTACCCCTTCTGCTATTGTTGGACCTATGGATCAGCATGTTGTAATTCTTCCTCAATCTACTTTTGGTGTCCAACATTCTTCGTCGCCTGGCTTTGGCATTACCTTGAGTTCCATCGAAAGGACTCCTCCACCCAACCCCGGTTCTTCTCAAGCGTCTGTGAATTTGTTGTCTTCTACTGGATCGTCCTCTTCTTCGGGGGAGGAGGAAGAGTTTCCTGTTTCTCTTTCTGTATCACCAAAGGTACTTTCGTTAGTTCCTATTACTATGGTTGCCGGCATTGAGGCTCCTAATTTTCCTCCAATTGAAAATCCTGAAAATGTTACCTTAGCTGACATTTGGAAACAGGTTACTGCTACTAATGTAATGCTATCTCAATTTGTTAATCAAACTGTAGCTTTTTCTCGACAGGTTTCCAGTAAATTTCATACAGTAGAGACCTCTGTTAATCAGCTGTTTCAGCGTGCTGATCAGCTTGATTCGCAGGTGGCCTCTCTACGGTCAGCAAATGTGGCAGCTTCTAAGGAAACAATTTTGTTTTATCAGCAATTAGAAGTTTTGGATAATGCTTCTCGAGCTAAAAATTTGCGGATTTTAAATTTTCCTAAGACTCATTTGTTGACATCTGCTTACTTGTTTAGACAATATTGTAAAGAAGTCTTGATGCTTCCGAATGCCGACACTGTAATGTTCGATCGGATGTTTTATATCTCTGCTTTGGCGACTTCCGGGGAATCAGAGATGCCGCAGCAAGAGGAGGGAGTTTCTATGAATCTTACTAATTTTTTGGAACATTCTCAGACCCCCATCTCTACTCGCGCCACTTTGCTAGTTTCCTTGGTTCATTTTTCGGATAAATCTTCTATATTGAAGGCTTTTTTTCCTAAAAAAGATTTTCTTTTTTATGGTCAGAAGATATCTGTTTTCCCGGATGTCTCCAAACAGACGCAGTGTCGTAGAAGATCTTTTCTTCAGTTAAAACCTCGAGTTTTGGCTATAGGGGGCACCTTTCTTTTACGATTTCCATGTAAATGCCTAGTGACCATACAAGGTTCTAGCTATGTTTATTATGATTCTTCTTTATTGGAATCACTTTTGGTTTCCTTACAGGCTTGAGTATTGTATTAAGATTTTCTTTTTTCATTTTCTTGGACATGATAGGCTGGGTGTAGTAGCCTTATATATTTATACTCCGGTATCTCTCTTTCAATTGGTTCTTCTTGATGTGGTTAGTTAAGTGGTATGTTCTTGTATATCTTTTTTTGGACTGAAGAGTCTTGTTGTATCAATTATATCATTTATTTTCTTTGTTTGTATTGCATTGGATGTAAAAATTGAAATTTACCAATAAAAAAATAAAAATAAAAAAGAATGGGATGGAGCTGGGAGAGTGAAATGTAGAGGGGAAAAATATTTTGTGTGGGAGGGAAGACAAATCTACAATTGGCCGGATATTGGGAGAGTAAGTGGGGATTGAGAATGGAGGGGTAAAATTTGAGTAGATGAAATAGGAATGAGGAAAGAGCAAAAGGAGAAAGATTAGTATGTTAAAGCAGATGTAGAGAGAGAATGGAAAAAAACTAGAAGAGAGAAGAAAAGACAAATGGACAGCAGACGATGGAGAGTTAGCGGAAGACACAAAGAAACCAGAAGAAAGTGACTGGAGCAATTGCAGCTGAAAAAAAATGCACAAAAGGTAGAAAAATATCTCTTTATTTTGAATTAATTAATTTATTTATTTAACATTTCTTCTATACCGCGCAATTAAAATCAGCGCGGTGTGCATCGAACAAAAATACTGCAATGTACAGAAACAACATTGAGTTTACAAAGAACAGGGAATTGAACATGGGATCGAAACCGGGGAAACTAAATACATGTTAACTCGAAACTATGCACAATACTCTAATATAAATGGGTGTTGCATTGATTTTGTGAAGATGAAGATTAGTGGTTGGTTGGGCTTGAGTGGGGACTACCTATTATATCTGTGGTATTGACGTTCAGGGGCGGCTGGGGTATGAGGGAAGCTTGCTGGTTGTGCTTCTATCACTGGAAGTTTCTGGGTAACATTTTGTGAACAGGTGGAGTTTTAAGGCTTTTCTGAATAGGAAGAGGCTTTTAATACCACGGATTTCATGGGGGAGTGCATTCCAGTTTAAAGAGGCGAATATGGAGAAGGCTCTGTTGGAGGTAGCCTTTGTGCATGTAGTTATTAGCTTGGGGACTACTAATGTGTTCAGTGCAGTAGACCTTCTGTTTCTATTTTCCAGGGTACCATGGACTAGCTTGCTGATTGGCGTAGGGGGGTAGTTATTTAGGGCTTTGAAGGTGAGGACCAATGACTTGTATTGGAGCCTGGCATGTAAAGGTAGCCAATGCAAATCCTTCATGATGGGCGTTATGTGGTCGGATCTTGACGATCCAGAGAGGACTCTTGCGGCTGCATTCAAAGCTAGGCGGAGCGGGTTTAAGGTTTGATACCATATTGTTTTTGTTGACCCCATTTTCCACTTACAGAGCTATTTTACTGTTTTTCATTTAAATAAATATTCATGTAATTTTATTGGTCTCTATCTTTATTTTTTACATTGACTAGTAGGTGCCTCATTTCCCACCCTCGGCTTATACTCGAGTCAATAGTTTTGTCCATTTTTTTGTGGTAAAATTAGGTACCTCGGCTTATATTCGGGTCGGCTTATACTTGAGTATATACGGTAAAATTCCTTTTGGGGCTTCTAGTGTTAAATAAATAAATTTGTATCCGCCAGAAGTGACGGAGAGCTCAGTCCTGTATAACATCTGCTCCAGTGCAGCGTCCTGACCATTGCTGCTGTCTATTTGCTTGCTGCCTCCTTGCCTGTCTGCTGCTTTATTTGTTGCTACTGTGTCTACAGACGTACTTGTGCTGTCTCCCCCCAGGTATTACCATTTCTCCTACAACACCCTACCTGGTCCGACCCGCCAGAAGTGACGGAGAGCTCAGCCCTGTATAACATCCGCTCCGGTGCACCCCGCGCCGCGGGAGCGCACGCCAAAGGTGCGCGCACAAGGAGCACGACCTGCTCCTTGTGCGAGCTCCTTGGGGCGAGGGACGGGGAGACTATTCCAGAATCTTTGCCCCCGCTGCCCGGTCTTGTGTCTCTTTAACTTCTCATTGCAGTTGGCGGTCTTGGCTGTCAATTGGTTCTTTGCTATTTTGGTTCTTTTTCCTCATGTCAGCTATACCTGTGCATTGGGGCTGACGCCCCTCTTTACCCGGTCCTTTTCCCCTTGGGCATCTTGCTCGTCAACCCCTAAACCTCACCTATTGCCCGCGCATCTCCTCGCCTTTTTTATCTCCCTCTACCCCTTCTGCTCTGTTCCTGCAGCTTGCTCTACTGAATTGTCGCTCACTTCGATCTAAGACTCTTCTGGTAAACGATCTTATCTCTCAACACGCCTTAGACCTCCTCTTCTTAACCGAAACATGGTTGAGAGAGGGCAAAGAGTCCTTTCTCAACCGCTGTCTGCCGCCAGGTTATTCTTTTCTATCCACTTCCTGCCGGGGGAGGGCTGGCAGAGGAGTTGCTGCTATCTATCGCTCCTCCCTTCCTCTCTCTGAGCTCCCTACCTCCTCTTCTCTGTCTTATCCAGAATCCTTGCTTCTTCGACTAAACTCCTCCTCTTCACCTTGTCACTTTCTCCTCATCTATGCTCCTCCATCCCTCGCTGCAGCTGCCTGGGACTCTCTTAGCTACCATCTTGGAAGTCTCACTGCAGTACCCTTCCCTCCTGATATTGGGTGATTTTAATGTTCATGTCGATTCCCCTTCCTCAGCAAGAGATCTTTCTTTTCTTAGTTTTTTGTCTGATCTGTCCCTCCGCCAGTTTGTCTCTTTTCCTACTCATACTGCGGGACATTCCCTCGACCTCATTATTACTTCTGCCTCTTCCCCTGCTCCTCCTTCCTCCCTTTCCTCCCTCCCCCTTCCCTGGTCCGACCACTTCTGCTTTCTTTTCTCCCTTCCTGCTCCGTCTTCTTCGTTGGGCCCATCCTTACAATCCCCTGGTAACACTTCTAACACCAAATCAGCCCAACTGTTGCTTGTCCGCAAGATTACCTCTGACACACTATCTCAATTTCCTCCTTCCACTTCTCTATTCCCGGACGATTTTGGATCTCTTCCTATTGATGCTCAGGCACATCTCTGGCACTCTTCTCTTTCCTCTGCCCTAGATATTGTTGCTCCTCTCTGTCCCAGCCCGTCCCCCCGACGTCATCCCCGCCACCCCTGGTACCATTCTGGCCTTCATCTGGAAAGGAAATACCTTCGCCGCGCTGAACGTCATTGGCGTAAACATCCATCTTCCTCTACCTTGCAGTCTTTTCGCTCATGCCACAGACATTACCGCCTTCTCCTTCACTCCGCTAAGCACGACTACTATTCTAGGCTTATCTATTCCTCTTCTAACTCTTCTCGTCAACTACATACTGTTCTCCATTCTCTCATCGCATCACATTCATCCTCTTCCTCTCCTTCGTCTTCCCTTGCTTCTCCTGACTCTTCTGCACTTGCCTCCTTTTTTACCTCTAAGGTTCTCACCCTCCGTCAATCCTTCCCTTCATGCCCTCCCCCCCTCTCCCCCCCCCCTTCTGTGTCTTCTCCCTTCCCCTCTCCCTCTCCTGCTTCTCCCTCTCCTGTACTGTCACACTCTTGGTCCTCTTTCGAGCCTATTTCCCCAGCCACCTTACATAAGACCTTTCTTTCCATCTGCAAAACAACATGTTCTGCTGACCCCATTCCCTCGCAGTGGTTACTGGAGCCTTCATTGCTCCTGTCCCCCTACATACTTGCACTTTTCAATTCTAGTCTGTCCTCGGGTATCTTTCCCACACCATGGAAGCACGCTATTGTCTGCCCAATTCAGAAATCACACACTTCCGATCCTACCATTCTCTCCAATTGGCGCCCTATTTGTAACCTCTGTTTTCTCTCGAAACTTCTTGAGAAACTTGTTTTTCATCAACTCTCCTCCCACTTTGAAGCCTCTCTTATCCTTCACCCTCGGCAATCTGGTTTCCGCTCTGGCCACAGCATGGAATCTATCCTTCTCTCTCTCCTCAATGAACTTCACTATGCACACGATCACGGACTTCTCTCTCTTGTTGTTTCTCTTGATCTTCCCACGGCTTTTGACTTGGCGGATCATCGTACCCTTCTCGCTCGTCTTCAAGATGCTGGTGTTACAGGCACTGTTCTTCAGTGGTTTCACTCTTTTCTTCTCAACCGCTCCTTCACCATTGTCTCTGGGTCTTCTTCCTCCACCCCAACCCCTCTTTCTTGTGGTGTACCCCAGGGCTCTGTTCTTGCCCCACTCCTTTTTAACATTTTTCTGGCTCCCCTTGCACTTGTTGTCCAGCAGTTCGGTATCTCCGCATACTATTATGCGGATGATATTCTTTTCCTACTTCACACTGATTCCCTTAAACCGGACATCTCTCCTCTTAACTGTTGTCTTTCCGCTGTCGCATCCTGGTTCTCCTCTAATTTTCTTCACGTTAACCCCTCTAAGTCGTTTGCCACTTGGTTTACACTAGGGAGCACCTCCCCCACGTGTGCTCCTATTTTTTCTTCCCAGTCTATTCCTCTGGTCTCCTCTTTTCTTTACCTCAGTGTGGTCCTCGATTCTTCTCTCTCCTTTAGGGAACACATTTCTTCAGTTGTCCAGCGGTCTTTCTTCTCTCTTAAACAACTAAGGGCCGTTCGCCCCTTTCTTTCTTCTTCTGCCTTAGCTACGCTTCTCCTCTCTTTAGTTATATCTCGGCTCGACTAATGTAACGTTGTCTTAGCAGGTCTCCCTCAGTCCCAAATCATCCGAATTCAGCATTTTCAGAACACTGCAGTTCGTCTTCTAACCCACGCCTCCCGGTATGACCACGTTACCCCTCTCCTCATGCAACAACACTGGTTACCGGTACCCTTTCGTATTCACTATAAGATTCTTGTTTTTGTTCACAGGGCACTCTTCACAGGTGTTCCCTTCTATCTTGCTGACCAGTTCACTTTCACACCCCTCACCGTTCACTTCGTTCTATTCATCTTAACCGTATGTTCCTTCCCCCTCCCTCACATGCCCACCTGGAATCCACTCGTTCTTCCGCTTTTTATTTCTTGGGTCCACGACTTTGGAATTTGCTCCCTCTTTCCCTCCGTTCCGAAACATCCTTCTAGCACTTTAAAACTAAGCTCAAAACTCACCTATTTACCATGGCATTTAACCTCCCCCCATAGCCCTGCCCCCCTGTCTGTTTTTTCTCCCCTTCTTCTCTCTGACCTGTTCCTGTTGTTACGTTTTATCTTATCTGTTTTTGTGTTTTCTCTCCTCTCTACTGTTTTTAAATGATGGCGTTCCTTTCTATTTCTGCAGCCATGTATTTTTTAAATTGTAAACCACTCAGATACCTATTTGGTGTGGGTGGTATATCAAATTTTAATTAAACATAAACAAACAAACATCCCTCCTGCACTATTGTTAATGTCCACTGCTCAGAGGTGATGAGATGCCACCTGTGGGCATAATGACAGAGTCTGCCAGGAATGTGGATGGGGTTGGGATACTCAAGAGGCAGGACAGCTATGTTTTCTAGAAAGGAGTCAAAAACTCGGAGTAGACTGGGTCTGCTGAGGTGGCTGAGACTTGGGAGTCAGCCCTTTTTTTGCTGTTTTGGAGCTTACTGCCACTTCTGAGGAGCATGTTGACAACATTGAACAGCAGGGGTAAAAAAAGGATAGTACTTTCTTTTTACTGAAGAAAGCTTTCTTTGCTGCTTTCTTCTTAGCTGGGTTGGCAGTAGAACTAGAGAGCCTATATAGGGTAGTGTTCTCAGATTCCAACTGAGAGGCCTTGTCTTGCCAATCCTTGCCAAAGAGGCTTTCATCAGTGCAAAGGATATTACCCAGTTTATCTTGAACCCATTGTTAAAGATCCAATGCTTGGAGCCAAGCAATCCTGCGTACACCGATGCAGATGGATGAAGTCCTTCTGATGCACTCAAAGCAATCAAAAGTTGCTCTGTTAACAAATTTTGAAACATTCTGAGCATGCTTCACAAGGGTGAGATAATCCACCCTCTTGTCATTGGGAAGAAGAGGAGCCATTAACTTCAAATCTTTAGCCACCTCTCTGAGAAACATACCCATATAGAGTATGTAGGAACTAATTCTGGCCAATAGCATGGAGGCCTGAAAACGTCGTCGACCAAAAGCATCGAGGGTTCTCAATTCCCTACCTGGAGGATTTGAGGAATGTGTTTTTGTGCTCTTGATTCAACGCACTGCCGATTCCACTACCATGGAATTGTGTCTTTTGAAAATCAGGACACTGCGGTACCGGTACATGGTATCGAGCCGGCAGGTATGGGGAAAAATAGTCAGAGGTGTCTCCCACATTCAAAGCATAAGGCCATGAAGTATCCAATGGATAGAGAGCATAGCCGCCTCTTTTGGAGCTGTCAGGTATTGAAGAATTTCCAGTTCTTTGGCCCTAGGCTCTTTCTCCGATGTAACACTTATGGACAGCAACATCGCAAATAAAGTCTTGGAAAGACATGTCCGCTGGTGGGGACATGTGGCATTGTGGGAACGGAGATAGGTCCTCCGGGAGAGTTTGCATGTCTCGAATATCGACCGATTCATCGCCCAAGGAATCGGAATCCGAAGACTCAAATTGTCGGGCAGGGTGTTCCTGCTCCGTAGGAACTCGGTACCAGTCAAAGCCGGTACCTAGAACCTGTGTAGTTGGAACCTCGGTACCAGAAACCGATTTGAGGGCCGGCATGGGCGGTAGCGTGGAAAGCAGCAAAAAATGACAATGCAGCCTTTATCGGCATCGATGCCGGTAGCAATGCCTGCAGAACTGACTGTAAGGGTTTTACTGGAACCGAGGCTGCCAGTAAGGCCACTAAGCTCTGCTCGATGGCAAGGATACGTTGATCCATGGAGCTTGCCGATGCGTGGGTATCGGTACCGGAATTGTGGGCCACAATCCCTGAGCATGGGACCAGGAGCTCTCCGGATGTGAAGTCCTTGGGAGAATCCTGGGACCTCACTAAGGCTTTGGAGGGAAGGTCCTCCTGCCGAGGTTGTTTGGCCGGTGTGTGCACCTCCATGGCAACGCCGGAGGCATCTTGATGTTTAGAAGGAAATCTACCCTCGGGGGGGCAGCCAGCCTTCGATAAAGACTTAGGTTAATACCTGATCCTTGCAAGGAAGATAACGCTCTCGATGACGTTGATGCTAAAGAGACGGCGTCGGAGGCGAAGAGGCTGCCCAGCTTTGCAGCTTGAATCTGTAGGACTCTCTTCGTCATCTTTCTACAGAGAGGACATTCTGATGGTTGATGATCAGACTCTAAGCATTTTAGATACCAGTCATGGGTGTCTGTGGCTGAGATGGTACCGCCACACTTAGAACACTTCTTGAAATCACTAGATGGTTTTTCCATTGTGTCTGTGACAAAATGGAGGGCCTAGGCCTAAGATGGCATCGATGTGCCTGAAGAAAAGAAAAAATCCTTTTCTTCGGGGGGGGGGGGGGGAGAGGGGTTTTGAGGAAAAAGAAGAAAGAACCAACAAAGGTCGATACCAGCGTCGACGGGAAGGCAAACGTGAAACACAAAAATATGAAAAAAAATAGGAATTTTCTGTGGTGACAGGATTTGCTTCCTGTTGGCTCTGTGGAAAATGAAGAACTGAGGAGGGAGAGCAGGAAAGGTGGGAAGGCAGCTATGCAGGCACAGAGGGATGTTCCCAAAAGCTTTCCTATTGGACGCTGGGGAGCGGTCCCACAGGGGCTCTGTCAGTACCAACGTCACCCATATGTGAAGACTACATTCCTGCTTGTTCCTGGAAATTACCTGTGTCCTCTTTAATAATGGTTTATGGACCTTTTCTCCAGGAACTTGTCCAAACCTTTTTTAAACCCAGCTACACTAACAGGTTTTACTACATCCTTCAGTAATGAATTCCAGAGCTTGATTAGTGAAAAAAATATTTTCTCTTATTAGTCTTAAATGGGTTATACCATAGCTTCATTGCATGTCCCCTAGTCTTTCTACTTTTTGATGGCGTAAACAATCGATCAACGTTTACCCGTTCTACTCTATTCATTAATTTATAGACCTCCAATAGACCTTCCGTGCTATCAAAAACCTAATCCTATTCAGAAAAGCACTGAAATACCACTTGTTCACAAAATGCTACCCAGAAGTCAACCTAGACATTAACAAAACTACCACCTCAATACAACCTGAAAAGGGCTAGTTGGTCAACCTTCTCTCTAGTCCTATTAGTGAACCACATTGCAACATCCAAACGAGTTTTTATATAACTGTATATACCATTAAGTTTATCTGTACATAGTTCCCCCGATTGTCCTATTGTTGAAGTTCCCTGTTCAATGTAAAACTCAATGTTACTTGTATGCATTGTAGTATGTTCTTGTTCTATGTACACCGCACTGATTTTAATAGCGCGGTATAAAAGAATTGTTAAATAAATAAATAGACCTCTATCATATCTCCACTCAGCCGTCTCTTTTCCAGGTTGAAAAGCCCTACCCTTTTAAGCCCTTCCTCATAGGGGTATCTCCCATCCCCTTTATCATTTTGTTGGCTCTTCTCTGTACCTTTTCTAATTGCTCTATATCCTTTTAAGATACAGCGATCAGAATTGCACACAATATTAAAGTTGCAGTCGCACCATGGAAAGATACGGAGGCATTATAATACCCTTGGTTTTATTCTCCATTCCCTTCCTTATGATTCCTAGCATTCTATTTGCCTTCATGGCCGCTGCTGCACTGGGCGGAGGATTTAACGTGTTATCCACAATGATGCCTAAATCTTTTTCCTGGGTAGTGGTTCCTAATATGGAACCTTGCATCGTGTAACCATAGTTTGGGTTATTATTTCCTAGGTGCATAACTTTGCACTTATCCACATTAAATTTCATTTGCCATTTGAATGCCCAGTCTTCCAATTTATTAAGATCCTCTTGCAATTTTTCACAATCCTCTTGGGTTTTAACAACTTTGAATAATTTTGTGTCATCTGCATATTTGACTACCTCACTTGTTGTTCCCATATCCAGGTTATTTACGAATATGTTAAAAAGCAGTGGACCTAGTACAGATCCCTGGGGTGCTCCACTATTCACCTTTCTCCATTGGGAAAATTGGCCATTCAGCCCAATCCTCTGCTTTCTATCTTTTAACCAGTTTCTGATCCGCAATACTACACTATCTCCAATTCCATGACTTTTTAACTTCGCCAAGAGCCTCTCATGAGGGACCTTGTCAAAGGCTTTCTGAAAATCCAGATACACTATATCAACCGGTTCACCTTTGTTTACCTGTTTAGTCACACCTTCAAAAAATTATTACAGATTAGTAAGACAAGACCTTCCTTGGCTAAAGCCATGTTGGCTTTCTCCGATTAAACCATGACTATCTACATGTTCAGCAATTTTGTTCTTTATAATGGTTTCTACCATTTTGCCTGGTACTGATTTCAAGCTCACTGGCCTGTAGTTTCCCATATCGGTCCTGAAACCCTTTTTAAACAATGGCATTACATTAGCCAATTGCCATTCTTCAGGTACTACAGATGATTTTAATGATAGTTCACAGATTACTAATAGTAGGTCTGCAATCTCATATTTCAGTTCTTTCAGCACCCTTTGGTGTATACCATCTGGTCCAAGTGATTTATTACTGTTTAGTTTATCAAATAGTTGTAATATATCTTCCCGATTTATTGATATTTCTTTCAGTTCTTCCGATGATCACCTTTAAATACCATTTCAGTCATGGGTAACTTCCCTACATCTTCTTCGGTAAAGACCGAAGCAAAGACTTCATTCAGTCTCTCCACTATGGCCTTGTCCCCTCGTAGTACCCCCTTTACCCCTCTATCATCTAATGGTCCAACTGACTCTCTCACAGGTTTTTTGCTACAAATGTACTTGAAATAGTCTTTACTATGAGTTTTTGCTTCCACAGTAAGGTTCTTCTTAAATTCTCTTTTTGCCTGCCTTATCAATACCTTGCATCAAACTTGTCAGTGCTTGTGTTGTTTCTAGTTTTCGTTATTTGGCTCCTTTTTCCATGTCCTGAAAGATGCTTTTTTGGCTATAACAGCCTCTCTGACCTCACCTTTAAACCATGCTGGCAGTTTTTTGGACTTCCTTCCACCTTTCTTAAAGCGTGTAATACATCTGGTCTGGGCTTCCAGGATAGTATTTTTAAACAACACCCATATTTGATGTAAATCGTTAACCTTTGCAGCTGCTTCTTTTAGTTTTTTATTAACTATTTTCCTCATTTTATCTCAGTCTCTCTTTTGAAAGTTAAAAGGCAGTAATGTGGATTTCCTTGCTGTCCTTTCTCCAGTTATGAAATCAAACGCGATCATGCTATGATCACTATTGCCAAGTGGTCTCAACGCCCTTATCTCTTGCACCAGATCTCGTGTACCACTAAGGACTAGGTCAAAAATGACTTCCCTCTTGTCGGTTTATGACGACTGAAAAAGACCACATGGCCTAGCAAGTCTGTTAAAAACTTGCTGGACACATGACTGGCACCTTGCCGGATACCAACTTCCTTTTTTATGCAAATTATTGAGCTGCCCTTAACTAAAAATTTATTTTGTTTTGATGGTCAGTATTATTCTCAGATTAATGGGATTGCAATGGGCGCCACAATAGTGCCTGATTTGGCCAAAATTTATGTTGGTCATTTTGAACAAACATTTGTCAGCTTCTCCCTTCATGAGTCATATACATTTGTGGAAGCCTTTTCCTGATGATGTGTTACTTTTGTGGAGGGGTACTATGGATGATTCTAATCCTATTTTTTCAGTGGCTTAACAGCTGTGATCCTAATTTGCAGTTTACATATGTTGCTAATCGTCATCAAGCTTCTTTTCATTGATTACTGCTGCAGTGGACCATTTTGAATACACTCTTTTTTGCAAATCTTAATCTAGGAATATTTTGTTGTATTTTGCAGGTTGTCATCCTCATCATTTGCATGTAAATCTACCTATCCGACAGTTTTTACATTTATATTGTTTATCACTAATGAAGAGTTTCAGAATGGTGCTCAGGATATGAACCAATGTTTTTTACAAAGGGATTATCCTTCACATATGATTCAGAAAGCACATAAACGTGCGTCCCATGCTGCCCGACAATGGTTGCTTATAAGATTTCAATAAGGACACATGTTTTGCACTTTGTCTCATAATATTCTAGCCTCTCAGGCAAAATGTATCATTTCAAACAATCATCTATTTTGCAAGAGTATGATGAATATAAAGATCCTCCTATTTTTACTTCCAAAAGAGCGCGTAACTTGCAAGATTGTTTGGTATTTTCTAGGTTTGATTCTTTTGTTCTTCCAACTCCTCCTCTGTGATTGGCAATTACCCATGTGGTCAGTGTTCTGTTTGTATTCGGTCTTTTTCTGATACTTTTTTTTTACTTTCAGTATGGGACTGACACTGCATCTGAAACATTTTTCTACCTGTGGGACTAAATGTGTGATATGTAATTTTTTACCCTTGCTGTTTATTTTACATAGGCAAATGTTATGATCCTTAAAGACTTGTATGACTGAACATTGGAGCTGCATTTTGACTGGTAAATTGCACTAAGTTTTCAATATACTTTGCTGATTTACAGTTTTTTGTGCTTGAGATGATTAAGCCTCCCCCTCGTGAAGGAGATTTTTCTCAGCGGCTACTGCAGCAGTGGATTTTTATTTAAAGTGGTGACTGTTGCCGCTGGTGTACTCAACAAATAAGTTAATTTTTCTGTTTTTTGATTGGTCTTTGCACACTAAGTTTAACGCTTATGCGGCATGGGTTCGCCATGACTGAATGAGCAGTTTACTGCATCAGCCAAGTGAATTGTGCATTTTGTTCTTTATATGGTTGTATTTTTCTGTGGTTTTTGAATATTGGGTTTTGAGGATTTTTGTAGGGGTTTTTTGTTTCCAGAAAGAGAAGAGAGTTCCAGCACAGTTCACTCTTTGAAGAAGGCACGGTAGTGCCAAAACGCTGGCATCTGGTTGTGGTCTCATAACGAGGGGCCTGGGAAGGAAGTTTGAGCTCCTGGGTGCCTGGTCAATGAACTACTTTGGAGGAGATACTGCAAGTACTCATTTTTTTTATTTTCACAAGGATATATATTGAGGTACACGATTAAAATCTGAGCCTTTGATGGCCAGCGAGCTGGACATTTGAAATTGTAACTCTTTGTTTTATGATACCTCTTAAAATAATAAGTATCCTCATGAAGTGCTTTTTGTGCTGCATTGGGGACTAAACAGTAGAATACATATGGACATCATTCCTGTTTTGTTATAGTTTCATATTTGAGGTGTCGGCACCATTTTTGTTTTTTTAGTTTTGTACATATCATGACAGTCATGAACCTCACTCCTAAGCCAGGATATGTGAAGTATGATCTCAGTCTTTCAAATTGTGCCAAAGACAGCTTCCTTCTGGAGTTCATAAGATGTAACATGTATGGATATTTTATCAAGATGTGACTGAAAGTTCTTCTTTATCAGACCTGGGGATCCCAATACAATGGGAAATATTTCTTTATCTTTCTGCCACTATGAGGCTGAATGTGTGAGGGCTCAACTCCCATTTTCCAGAATCCACAGTGTTCTGACTCAAAGTCGACCTGAATTTTGTCGACACCAGCTATGTGTGCTGCAAAAAGAGCAATCAGATGTTCTTCTGTCCAACAGCATAGTCCTGCCACCTCAAGAGCTACCACAGCACTTTCAGTTGATCGTGACATTGTCCAAGAACACTTGGAACAACTTATTTGCTAAAAAGGACTGAAACCCCATCAAAGTCAGGTGGATCACTCTGGCCTCCAACCAACTGATTGACCAGGAGGCCTCCTGAAGGGACCAAACATCCTGGACCAGCTGACCTAAACAGCAAGCCCCCCCCCATCCCTTCAGACTGGCATCCATGGTGACTATCACACAATCCAGTGTTTCTAGAGGCATCCTGTTCAACAAATGGTGTGATTAAAACCATCACAGTAACTGATCCTTGATCCCTCAAGAGAAAGGAAGAGTCTGGTTAAACAGCTGAGAGCAGGGAGACCAAAGAAACAGCAGATGCCTCACGTGCCTCCCTGGCTCAAGGGAACAGCTCCAGGGTCAATGTCATGGACCCTAGGAATTGAAGGTAGTCCCAGACCCAAGGAGAAGGCTGTGCACAAAAACCCCTGAGTTGCTTCTGCCTCTCGCATGAGGAATACCCGGCCTAGTAGAGTGCTGAATCGAGCTCCAAGATGCTCTAAATTCTGGGAGGGATTCAGGCTGCTCTTAGGTTAACTGATCACCAATCCCAGCCACCAAATCACCAAAGCTGTGTCCTTGCTGGACATTTCTAGGGAGTCTGACCGAAGCAGCCAGTCACCCAGGTACAGGTGAACCTGGATCCCTTGCTTGCGCAATTACATTGCCACCACCACCAGGACCTTTGAGAAGATGTGAGGAGCCATGATCAGGGCAAAGGGCAGAGGCCCAGGACACAGAAGCAGAGAAATCGCTGGTGATGTTCCTGGATGGAAATACGAAAGTATGCCTCAGCGAGATCAAGGGAGATAAGAAACACACAGGAAGAAACCTCCCTTCTTGGGCACCACAAAGTAGATGAAATAACATCCCTGACCATGCCCTATGGAAGGAATAGATAGAATAGCCTGCAATTACAGAACATGCTGTAGAGTTTCTTAAACCACCACGGCTTGAAAGGTGAGCTAAAGGGAGACTCTACTAAGGTGTCCTTTTGAAGCTCTGCAAACCCTAGCGCATATCCCTGACTCATAACCTCTAGCACTAATGGTCTTATGTGATATGGGCCCCCTCCAAAAGAAGCAATTGGAACAGTCTTATAACCAGCTATACCTCGGAAGGGACCCTCAGATCTCTTTGTGGGGGCTTACGCTGGTGGGAGCTGCCCATGATTCTTGAAATTGTTGAGAGCTCTGAAATGACTTTCCCTTCTAGGCCATATGAGGAAAAGACCATACCTGGACTCTTAGCAGACTGAGGGAGTCTCTAAGCTCTGAGCACAGCCCTTAGAGGAGGCAGACCTAGTGTCCCTGGGCCTGTCTTCCTGGAGGTTTTGAAGGCGTGACTTCCCCCGTTTTCTCACCAACTTTGAGATCTTTCCCAGGGGCAGCCTGCCCTTGAAGGGGAATTTGCTCAGTCGTATATTTGGAGGCTGCATTAGCTGACTAATTGAGAAATCATAGCCCCAACAACTGCTGCATGGACTTGGAGGAGATTCTGATCAAGACAGAAGGTATCAGCCACATATGCGGCTCCAGATTCCAATCTGGCATTCTCTGGTCTATCCAGTATCTGCCGAACCCATTGCAATAGTACTCTGATCAGAAGGCCTGCAAACAAGACCACCTGGGAGCCCAAGGCCAAGGCCACAAAGGCATTTTTAAGGAGAATCTCTACCCTCCTATCATGAGACTCCTTGCATGCAACGCTTCTTCCACTAGAATAGTCGTGTGCTTAGTCACTAGTATGACAAGGGCATCCATTTGAGGGAGCCCAAAAAAATCTAATCCAGTTCACCATGGGGCAGGGGATACAACCAAGAGAGAACCTTAGGGCCCTTAAGGCCCAACTATGGATTCTCCCACAGAAACTAGGAGCTGCCACATGGTAGATGAAAAAAGCCAAAAGAATATCCGATACCTTCCAAGATAAGGTCCACCTGATAGGCTGTCACAGGGGCAGGCTCCAGAATATGTAAAGCCGCCATAATATCCTGAAGCAGCACAGAAAGGTTCTCTTTGTGAAAAAGGCAGACCAGAGAAGCATCCTCACATTCCATAAAAGGAAGCTCCCCTTCCTCATTAAACTTACCTTCTGGAGAAAAAAAGTCCTCTTCAGGTGTCCCAACCAACCTCTGCTGAAGATAAGGCTGGCCTCCCAGAGGATCACACGTGTGACGCAGCAAAGCAGGGGCACTTAACTTCCTTGCAAACAGTGGCAAAGCTACCCAAGGGGCAAGGGTCCCCGTTAGGGGAGACCTGGATGTTGTTTCCCTGCAAAGGGGATTTCCAAGCAGTTAAAAAACTAGCGAGCTGTTTCAGTAGCTGCTGCTCAAAAACAGCTGAGAGGGAGCAGAGGGGCCTGAGAGGGACTGCTGGCCAGAGCCTGAGGCCTCTTCACCCCTGTCCCTCTGCGCAGATGCCTTGTGGGCCTCTAAGGTGGCCCTCTGCCACACAGGCAGTAAAGGTTTTGAGGGCTCAGAGAAGGCACTGAAATCGCATTGGGCCCCCAACCCTCCTTAGGGGAACTCCAGCAATGCACAAAATCAGGCTCTGGGCAACCCTACTGCACAAGGGGCAAAACGTGCCTGCCACAGAATGGAAATGATGAAAGCCAGAAGAGGCGCAATGCTGAGCAGAGGGCATGCTTGCCAGGCTCCGCGTGGCAAAGAGAAATAATCATGAAAAAAGAACAGTCAAATAAAACAGTATAGACCATGAAAAAAGAGCTGCTCATAAAAAAACGCCACTGGCTGAGGTGAAAGGGAAGACCCCAAAAGAGAATTCCAGTACCTGACAGGCCGGTTGGGGAAATTCTAGCAGGATCTCCCCAACTGCCTAAGCAGGCCTAGGGAGCCCTACCACAGGAGAAAAGACAAGGCCTGACTTTTTTTTTTTTTAAATTTGAAACTCATTTATTAAAAAGTAGCACAGAGCCAATTACAACCCAGTAGAAATGATTGGGAAAAGAAAGTGACATTTTACTTAACAGATAATGTACTTTCCTCGAATACTGCTAAAGCAGTCCAGACAAGAGGGTTGTGTTCCCCTACCAGCAGATTGGTGAAAACAAAGAACCAATGAAAAGCCCAGGTTTCAATGGCATCACTCCTGTGCCTCTATCCGCCTCATCCACCAGAGGTCCCTTCAGTATTCATCCCAAAGCAAATGGGGGATACAGAGCGAACCTCACACAATCTCAAAGTGGGCAATAATGAGTAAACAGTAGAGAACAATGTACAGGAAGGTAGAAATAGAAGGCTGTCAGTAGAGATGAGCCTGCAAAACAAAATACAGAATCATGGCAGACCCAAAAGTACCACAGCAGTAGAACAGAACAAATACAGTTTCAGGGGCAGGCCCTGGACTGGTCTAGCAGGACTCAAGGAAAGGACATTATCTGGTAAGTAAAATATCACCTTTCATATCGTCTTGCTAGACCAGTTCAGACAAGTGGGATGTACCAACGCTACAACACCAATGGCTGGAAAGAAGACATAGTAGCTTGCAAAAGCTGAAGGCCATGTCTGCCCATGCATGGACATCCAAATGGTAATGCTTGACCAAAGTGGAAAGTGATGTCCACGCTCCCACCCAACAACTGTCCGCAGGGGGCTACCAAGCTCCGCTCCGCTCAAGAGGAAGCTTGCGCTCTGGTAGAATGGGCGCATAGACCCTCCAGAACCGGCTGGTTCTGTAACAGATACGCTGAGGCAATGGCCTCCTTAATCCAGTGCCCCAAAGTCAACTTGGCCACCGTTTCGCCCTTGCGCGGGCCAGCAAACAGCACAAAAAGATGGTCCGACTTATGAAAAGAATTCATAACCTCCAAGTACCAGAGAAGCACTCTCCAGACATACACAAAGCAAAGATCCTTATCCTTCCCCTGACACTGCTCCTTAGAGAAGGAGGGCAGACAAACCACCTGGTTCAAATGAAAGGGGGAAAGCACCAAGAAGACAGTCTTGGGCGTCAAATCCTTCAAGGTAGCATGCTTCACCGGCTCAAAAGTTAACCGTTTAGTTTACTAATCTGTTTTCAACTGTTGTATGTAAAGCCCATTCTATGTAAGGCGTTCTTACCTGTTCCTTGTAAACCGCGCTGATTTCAAAATAATGTGGTATATAAAACCAAATAAATAAATAAAAGGGGACCACCATCAGGGCCCTGAGCACCAGAGACAGATTCCAGGGAGGGATCAGAGACTGAAGGGGAGGATGCAGAAGTCGAACCCCTTGGAGAAAACGTGAGACATCCAGGTGCACGGCCAAGGACTTGCCCGACAACTGACCACGGAAATAGGCCAAAGCTGCCACCTGAACCATCAGGGAGCTAAGTGAGAGGCCCTTCTCTAGGCCAACCTGCAGAAAGGCCAACAGGGAGGACACCTTGGCCACCTCAGGAGCCAAGTGCAGCGCGCCACACCAGCACTCAAAGAGGCACCATATCTGTACGTATGCTAGCTTGGTAGACCTCCTCCAGGCATCAAGTATGGTAGAGATTACTGCTAGAGAGGAGCCTTTACGTGCCAGCAGTCTCCTTTCAAGAGCCATGCTGTAAGCAAGAAGGGAGCTGGGCCTCCAGGATGATCAGTCCCTGCTGCAATAGCCACCGAGATGGAGGCAACCAAAGAGAAGGCGCTTGAAGGAGCCACATCAGGTCTCCGAACCACACTCTCTGCGGCCAATCTAGCACTACTAGAACAATCCTGCTCAGGTAGCGCTCTATATGCCACATCACATTTCCCACCTGAGGCCACAGAGGAAACACATACAGCAGCCACGGATTCGGCTGAAGCTGGGTCACGGCATCGATGCCCTCAGACCCCATTTCAATGTGGCGACTGAAGAAGTTGCACACTTTGGCAGTGGAGCAGTTGCCATCTGATCCATTTCACAGCAACCTCAGTGGCGCAGAATCAATTGAAACACCTCTTGACTCAACTCCCACTCGCCGGGATTCAGAGAGTGCCGGCTGAGGAAGTCCACTCCAGCAATGTGGAGCTGACAAGGCTAGGAGGTTCTTCTCCACCCAAGCAAACAAGAGATCCATCTCCAGGGCCACTCTGGTACTTTGTGTGCTGCCCTGCCGATTGACATAAACCAAAAAATATATACCAAAAATTTAGATCAGTGCTCCAAATAATCAAAATATATAATCAGATCAAATAAACACAAAGGACAAACATTACAATTAAACTACAGAACAATATTTTTGTAGGAACGTTCATCAGGTCAGGGGACAATGTAACCCCGTCGAATAACGAACTTCTCCCTTTAATCTTAAACAAACAATGTGCAGACAATTTAAAACAGAACTTCAGAAATGGACCCATAAAGCCATATTGCTAAGGACCAAAAAATTAGAACCTAAGTTCATAAACTCAAACTTAGCTGGTAGTTGGGTCCCAGATAGGAGATTTCGAGTAGATCGTAGCAATTATAGTTGTGTCAGGAGACCATTCACCCCCTGCAAGGGTTAAGATCACCACCATAAACCACCAGGATGACATTGTCTGAAAACACTCAAACCATCTGGCCCTCGACCAGGGGCCAGAAACACAGAAGAGCCAAACTGATGGCCCTCGCCTCAAGTCATCTGATGAACCACACCACTTTCTTGCAGATCCAACAATCCTGAGCCGTACAGTTTTGACAACGGGCTCTCTAGCCTGAGAGACTGGCATCCGTTGTCAGCAGGATCCAGGAAAAATCATCCAGTGATACACCCTTCCTCAAATGACAGGGTTGCAGCGCCACCACAGGTTGGACCTCACCACCAACATGAGCAGAAGCCTGCACTCAAACTCCTGAATTCAGGGACCATCGAGTCAAGAAGGACCACTGGAGCAGCTGCATGTGAGCACTCGCTCACGGGACCATCTGTGGTCACCACCATTAATCCGAGGAGCTGAAGATAATCTCAGACTCTGGGGCCTGCTGCACCAAGAACATTGCCAGGCAATTCAACAGCCTTCTGACTTTCTCCTCTGGCAGGAAAACTCTGCTCACTCAAGTGTCGAAATGTGCTCCCAGAAACTCCAAGGACGGGGAAGGTAAAAGTTGGCTCTTTTTTCTTATTGATCTCCCAGCCGAGGCTTCCAAAAAGAACACCATTCGGGACATCAACCAAGATGTTTCTGACAAGGAATGGGCTCAGATGAACCCGTCAAATAGATAGGGATGCACATAGATCCCTTGGTGCTGCAGCACCGCAGCTGCCACCACTATGACATTTGAGAACATCCTTGGTGCAGTGGAGAGCCCAAAAGGAAGAGCAGTGAACTGACAGTAAGAGCCAAGTACAGCAAAATGCAGATACTTCTCCTGATCCACTCAGATCGGGATATGAAAATATGCCTCGGCCAGATCCAGAGAAGCCAAGAATTCCCCTCAGCACACTACTTGAATCACGGAGCGTAAGGTTTCCATCTGAAAGTGCAGGACATGCAAGTGCATGTTGACCCCTTTGAGGACCAGAATGGGCTGGAAGGATCCGTCCTCCTTTGGCACCACAAAATAGAGTATATGCCTTTGCCCCGCTCATATAGGGGGAGAGGCACCACTGCCTTTAGGCAAACCAACTTGTCCAAGGTGGTCCACACCACGGCACCCTTAATCGCAGACACACAAGGGGAAACAATGAAGGTATCAGGAATCGGTTCTTTGCATCCCAGGATATAGCCGGATTCAATGGTGTCTAGCACCTAATGATCCTTGGTAACCCAGGCCCATTCCTGAAAGAGACAAAGCCTGCCGTCCATTGGAGGCACCAGGGAGTGGGCCTTCAAACCTTCTGTGTGTGGCCCAGAAAAGTTCTCTTCTGGATGGGGCCGAGCCCCTGGGTCCACGTGCTCCACGAAAGGACTGAGAACCAGCCCAGGGCCCTGAAGCAGAGGGGAAAGTGTAGTTACTAACCTGTAGCAGGTCTTCTCCAGGGACAGCAGGAATCAGTCCTCACATATGGGTGACGTCGGTGTCGATGGAGCCCTCGCGGAAGCATCTCCCCAGCTTTTGGGAGATGCCATCATGCATGCATGGTCACCTTCCCACCTAAGGATGCCATCTTGCCTCAGTCTCATGACATAGCTAAGATGGCAAAAATAAAACAGCAAGGAAGCAACTCCACAGGGAGAAGGGAGGGTTGTGAGGACTGATTCCTGCTGTCCCCAGAGAACACCTGTTACAGGTGAGTAACTACGCTTTCTCCGGGAACAAGCAGGAAGTCAGTCCTCACATATGGGACTCCCTAGCTACAGGCTACTGAAAGCCCATAGAAAAACACAGATACCCCCAAGGGGAGCCGTGAGCAGCAGCAGTTAAGTCCAAGGATACAAACTTCAGAATGGCCCATGTATCCAGTGGGGAACCAGCACTCTGTAGCCTGAACACAGAAGGGTCGGAGAGTAGGAATTGACTAAACCCTGAACAGATTATGCAGTACAGCCTGGCCGAAGGTGCTGTCTCATCAGGAATCCCTCTCCAGGCAGTAGTGAGCTTCGAAGGTATGGACCAAAGACCAGATGGCAGCTCAGCAGCTGTCCGTCATTGGGACAGAGTACAAGTTTGCCACAGAGGCTGCCATGGCCTTGATGCTGTGTGCCGTGACTCGGTGCTCCAGCGAGAGCCCCACCTGCTCATAGATGAGAGCAATACAGTCTGCCACCCAAGTGGACAGAGTCCGCTTGGTCACCAACTCCTCCAGCCAACTGGGGTCATAGGCGATGAAAAACTGAGAGACTTTGTGGTGGCCCTGGGTACGTTGAAGGTAGAAGAACAGGGCCATCTAACAGTCCAGAGTATGGAGGATGGCCTCTGCCCTGCTGTGGGCTGCAGAAAGAAGGTGGGGAGCACCACTTTCTGATTGAGATGGAATGGGGACACCACCTTTGGAAGGAATTTGGGATGTGTGAAGAGCACAACCCTGTTCTTGTAGAATCTGGTGTGGGGCAGCTTCGCCACCAAGGCTTGGAGCTCGCTGACCCTGCGAGCAGATTGAGCTTCACCAAGAAGATGACTTTCCATGAGAGCTACTTCAGGTGGCAGGTAGCCAGGGACTTGAATGGCGGCCCAGTGAGCTGCGACAACATCACACTAAAGTACCACTCGCCACTGGTGGGTAGAAAGGGGGCTTGGACAACAGAAGACCCCGCAGGACATGGGTTATGAGAGGCTGCACAGAGAGGGGCTCGCAAGAGCACTCAGGTGCACCCTGACAGAACTGGATTTGAGCCCAGCTTGCGACAGCTGAAGTACTGCAGCACCAGCTGCATCCCACACAAGAATGGATTCACTCGTTGCTCCACACACCATACCGAAAATCTGCACCATTTGAAGGCATAGGCCTGCCTGGTGGAGGTCTTACAGGAGGCCAAGAGGACCTCCTCCACCTCCTCAAAGAGGTTGAAAGGGGCTAAGGCTACCCTTTCAGCAGCCATGCTGTGAGCAACAGGGACCCCAGGCTGGGATGCAGGAGGTAGCCCTCCTCCTGAGACAGTAATCCCCTGAGAGACCGGGACCTCCGCAGACAAGCAGCGGGAACCACGGTTGCCTGGGCCACCGTGGGGCCACCAAGATCAGTAATGCCCTGTCGCAAAAAGCCTTGAAAAGGGTCTTGGCAATCAACGGTGTGGGCGAGAAGGTGTACAGAAGGCCCTTCAACCAAACGGATGAGGAATGCATCTGCTGCCAACCGAGACGGGTGGGGCTGCCAAGAGCAGAAGCAGGGCAACTGGGGAGTTGTCTGGGCTGGCAAAGAGATCCACTAGTGAGGCCCTCCAGAGCTGGAAAAACCGATTGGCCACTCTGGGGTCCAGCCACCACTCGTGCAGCTGAAGGACCCTGCTCAGTCTGTCCACCAGAGCATTGTCCTGGCCTGGCAGGTACACCGTCCACAGGAGTATCCCTTGGCAGATTGTGTAGGAGAAGAGAGCTACTGCTTCCTGGCAGAGGGTGCAGGGCCCCATGCCCCCTTATTTGTTGATCTAGAACACTGTGACCTGATTGTCTGTTTGGACCAGTACTGACAGGTGCTGCAGACAGTGGCGGAAGGCCCGGAGAGTCAGGAATTTGGCCCGGAGCTCCAGGAGATTGATTTAATGCTGGCTTTCCGCCTTGGACCAACAGTCCAGAGTGCAGATTTCCTCGCAATGTTCTTCCCAGCCCAGCAAGGAGGCATCCATAGTGAGGACCCTCTGGGAGGTGGGGGTCTGAAAGGGCATCCCCTTGAAGATGCTGTGTAGCCTGCCACCAGACAAGGGACTGCCAGCCGGCAGGTCACAAACACGCTGTCTCACAGTCAGCCGGTGGCCTGTGTTCACTGGGAGCAAAGGCACCACTGGGCCGCCCTCATATTAAGATGGACGTCTGGGGTAACAAACCGTGAAGGCCATGTGGTTGAGAAGGCGCAGCAGGAGGCAAGCAGACACTGAGGGTCGGTGCTGTACATCTGCGGCCAGTGCCCTGAGATGGTTGGCCCTGTCCACCCAATGAACTCCAGACACTGTGTCGGGAGGAAGTGGGACTTGGGGTGGTTTATCATGAACCCCATATGTTGCAGGACATGAATGGTGCGGGCCGTGGCCTGCTGCATCTCGGTGGCCATTTCCCCTTTTATGAGCCAGGTAGGAAAAGATGAAGGCCCCTTGGAGAAAGAGGTAGGTCGTGTCTACCACCAGGCATTTGGTGAAGACTCTGGGGATGGCGGCAAGACCGAAGGGCAGTATCCTGTACTGATAGTGGCCATCCCCCACCAAGAATCTGAGATACTGCCTGTGGCTGGGATTGATGAGGATATAGATATAGGCATCCTTCAGAATCAAGGAGCATAGCTAATCTCCCTGCTGGAGGTAAGGCAGCAGTGTTCCAAGGGAGAGCATCTTGAACTTCTCCCATATCAGGAACCCGTTTAGGTCTCACAGGTCCAGAATAAACCAAAAGCCCCGGTTGGGTATGAGGAAGTAACTGGAGAAGAACCCTTTGCCCTGGAGATGCTGGGGCACCAGTTCCACAGCCTTGTCCTCAGGCAGACCAGTAAGTTCGTGCAGTAGTAGATCCCAGTGAAGGGGAGTCCTGGGGGGGGGGGGGGGCTCTCCTGGGAAGAAAGGGGGAGACATATATAGAAAAATATAGATAAATAAATAAATATATGTTTATTGATTGATTCTTGATATACCGCCCTTTATAACATCAGGGCAGTTTACAATCAAAATAAAATCCAGAGTAAGGCTCAGGGCCAGAAAAGAAAAGGGAACTACAAAAATTTGTGACAGAAAAGAGAGGTCAAGCAAGCATTCCGATGAGACATAGGAGAGAGATCAAAGTGCAAAGTGGAGGAGGTAACCCTCCTGAATCACTTGGAGAGCCCAAGTGTTGGTGGTGATGGCTGGCCACCGGTGGAAAAAGTGGATCAGACATTTCCCCTGTGGGCTGCTGACCTCCTGGTGGTGGAGAGACTATTCCCAAGGAGTCAAATACTCCCACCAGGCTGGACTGGGAATGGTGCCTGGGACTTGGGAGCCTTCTGCTTACAAGGGCCATGCCTCTGTCCCTTGGCCTGCTGACCCCGCTAGAAAGGCCTGATACTATGGCTAGTTTCTGTAAGCAGTTCCCTTCGTCGAGTAAGGGGGCTTTATACTCGAGCCCTTCTGTCGGGGGAGGGTAGCAGTCTTCTTGGACAGCCTGGTCCTCATCATGAACTCTGTCTCCAACTCTGCAGCCTTATCGGTCATGGATTTGCCATGGCAGGAGAAATCGACCAATTTGTCCTGAACCCATTGCTCCAGGTCGGACAACTGTAGCCAAGCCTGGCATTGGGCACCAATGCCAGCCACGGCTACTCTAGCAGCAGACCCGAAGCCGTCATAGGCTGCTCGAGTCAAACTGGGAGCAGTCACAGATGGCTTTGGCCAGGATCCAGAACCGCTGGAGGGGCTCCTCAGAAAAAGCAGCCGAGAACCCGGTGAGCGCCTTCGCCATGTCCCTCAGGTACATGCCCATGTAGAGCTGGTATGCCTGGATCCAACCGATGAGCATCGAGCCCTGGTAGCACTTTCTGCTGAGGACGCCCAGGGTGTGAGCCTCCCTATCCAGGGGCACTGAGGAGTGCATCTTCTGGCTCTTGAGCCGATGCATGGCTGACTCCACCACTATGGAGTTATGTGGCAGCTGTGCTTTCTGGAAGCCTGGGCTCCAGCAGACTCGATACATCAAGTCAAGCCGTCGGCTCACAATGGGCACTGATGCCAGTGTTTCCCACATGCACAGGAGAAGCAATTCCAGGATAGGCAGATTGGGCACTGTTAGTGCTTTCCTTGGCAGGGCCTCATACTGGAGGATCTCGAGCTCCTCCATGCGAGGGTTCTCCTCCAACTCGGTGGCAAATGCCAGCCCCTTCAACATGTACCGTATGAAGTAGAAAAACACCATGTCCTCCAGCAGGGATCAGCATCAAGTCTTGAAGGGAGATGGATCAGAGGGAACTTCACGGTGTTGGCGAGTGTCCAGGGATTCTTTGTCCTCAGTCTCCCAGTCTGAGTAATCGGTAGAGGAGTCAAGGGAGGGCTAGGCTAGGTGATCCGGCCCCGAGACCAATGGTCCAGGTCCCTCAGAAGCTCTGCGGCCAGAGCCACGGGCATTTGCCAGGGAGGACCTCGATCCTGTGGAACAGAACCAGGATCAAGACCGATGTCGAGGATCAACTCGAGGCCGCAGGCTCTCAAGGATCGACTCGACATCCGGGGATGTCTTCGAGGCCAAGGGCCCGGTGTTCTGGACGGATGACCCAGCAGAGCCAGGCATCATGGCCTGCTGCTGGGCCATGAAGGCACACATGCTGCACTCCAAGACTGCTATTCTGGTCTCCAGTCCAGAAGGCTCCACAGCAAACAACCGAGGGGCTCGGGCCCGTCGCCAGTTCTGTTGAAGGGGAGTCCTCGACCAGGATGGGTTTGAGGGTCTGAGGCCAATGATTCTTTTCAGGCTACCTTGGTAGGCCACTACCACTCCGAGCCCTCGGATGAGCGGCGTGGACTACGGAATATGGCTCTGAACTTACCTGTCCTTCCCAGATCTGTCCACGATGCAGCCCTCAAGAGTTGTCATCTTCTTGTGTTCCCTATCCAGGCATGCTTTTGCTGGGAGTGATGTCCTGAACTTGTCCTTCTCCAACCATCACCCCCTTTCCCTAGTTTAAATGCCTATCCACATGCTGCCTACATTTTTCACTTAGGATCCTTTCCCCTGTGACAGAGAGATGTATTCTATCAGCACAGTATAGTCTCTTGTTGATCCATCTGTTTCCCCAGTTGCCTATATATCTAAATTCTTCTTGTTTGCACCAGATTTGGAGACATGTATTAAAGTTGTTTATGCGATCAGCCTTTTTGTCCCCTTACCAAGAACAGGTAGAACTTCCGAGAATGCTATAGTGTTAACAATGGGCTTGAGTTTCTCTCCCAGTCTGGAAGTACCTTTGAACTGCAGAAGCACTGTTTCTAGCCAAGTCATTTGTACCCAAGTGGATGACAACGTCAATTTTGGAGAGCTCACTTTCTGCACTAACTATACCAACACTTTCGTTCATATTCCTGCTGGCTGAGGAACCTGGGAGGCATTTGACCATCTTCTCTCCTTTGAGCTGTGTTCCCAAGTTGGTGCCTCTGATGATGCAATCTCCAAGTAATAGTTTTCTGTTTTGTGATTTTTTTTCTTCATATTTGGTGCATTATCAGTAGATTGGGCCTTGACTCTCTCATTTAAGGGCACGTCCGTTTCCATTGATTGGGCACCCTCATTATCCAAGGCAGATAAGGCATTATGCAGGGATATCTCTTGATGTATAGGGTGTCTCTGTGCTACAGGTCACAACCTAACAGAGCCCACTGGGATCTATTTGTTCCTGGGCTGTTTCATTCTTTGTGGGAGCAGTGGTGTACTTTGTTCAGTTTGTACCCAAGAAGAGGTGTGTTTAATTGCCGCTAATTCTTCCCTTAGTAGAGTCAATTCTTTATGCATAGAAGCTAACTTGAGGCATATAAGGTAAGCTATTAGGTTCCAAATGATTCTTCTTAGAATGAAAGCACCAGAGTTATTGCATTGAATACACGACATGCTGATTAAGACTGTTATAAAGTGGTCCTAAGAGAAGGAGAAAAGGTGGGTGTTACACCTAATTAAAAGGACAGATGTCAATGTATATGACGACCATATAGGCAATGCAACCCTGTGGCAAGTGGGGTGTTAAGAGTCACTGGCCAGTAGACCTTATATGAACGGAGAGCACATTCATATCCGATTTAAAGGCTACACAAGGAATGTAGGCCGTCTGAATATTCCTAAAAACCTATAGCCATAAGAACATAAGATATGCCATACTGGGTCAGACCAAAGTCCATCAAGCCCAGTATCCTGTTTCCAACAGTGGCCAATCTAGGTCATACGTATCTAGCAGTATCTCCAAAAGACAAAGGTTCCACAATGCTTGTATTGGGTCAAGCACTGATATCCTGGGTCCCTTTTTAATAATGGTTTATGGACCTTTCCTCCAGGAACTTGTCCAAACCTTTTTTAAACCCAGCTACACTAACAGCTCTTACTACATCCTCCGGTAACAAATTCCAGAGTTTGATTACACATTGAGTGAAAAAATATTTTCTCTTATTTGTCTTAAATAGTTTACCCTGTAGCTTCATTGCATGTCCCCTAGTCTTTCTATATTCTGATAGCGTAAACAATTGATCTACGTTTACCCGTTCCACTCCATTCATTAATTTATAGACCTCTATCATATCTCCCCTCAGCCGTCTCTTTTCCAGGTTGAAGAACCCTAACCTTTGTAGCCTCTCTTCATAGGAGTAGCCTTCCATCCCCTTTACCATTTTGGTGGCTCTTCTCTGTACCTTTTCTAATAACGCTATATCCTTTTTAAGATACGGCGACTAGAATTGCACACAATATTCAAGGTGCGGTCGTACCATGGAACGATACAGAGGCATTATAATATCCTTTGTTTTATTTTCCATTCCTTTCCTTATGATACCTAGCATTCTATTTGCTTTCTTGGCCGCCGCTGCACACTGGGCGCAGGGTTTTAACATGTTATCCACGATGACTCCTAAATCTTTTTCCTGGGTGGTGGTTCCCAATGTGGAACCTTGCATCGTGTAACCATAGTGTGGGTTGTTCTTTCCTAGGTGCATAACTGTACTTCTCCACATTAAATTTCATCTGCCATTTGGATGCCCAGTCTTCCAATTTATCCAGATCCTCCTGCAGTTATCCAGAGTCCTCTTTGGTTTTAACAACTTTAAACAGTTGTGTCGTCTGCAAATTTGATAACCTCACTCGTTATTCCCTTTTCCAGGTCATTTATGAATATGTCAAAAAGTAGCAGACCCAGTACAGATCCCTGGGGTACTCCACTATTCACATTTTTCCTTTGGGAAAATTGGCCATTTAGCCCTACCCTCTCTTTCTATCTGTTAACCAGTTCCCGATCCACAATAGTACACTGCCTCCTATCCCATGAAATTTTAGTTTTGCCAAAAGTCTCTGATGAGGGACCTTGTCAATGGCTTTCTGAAAGCCCAGATACACTATATCAACCGACTCACCTTTGTCTACCTGTTTATTCACACCTTCAAAAAAACCATATCAGATTAGTAAGACAAGATCTTCCTTGTCTAAAGCCATGTTGGCTGTCTCCCATTAGGCCATGACTATCTACATGCTGTGTAATTTTGTTCTTTATTTATTTATTTTATTTCAACTTCTTATATACCGCACTCTTTGACATCAGCGCGGTTTACAGATAACATAAAGGAACCAGAACAACAGGCTGTTTGGTATTACATATAACAGGAGTATCAACTTGGATAACATGGGAGTACTATTTACATGGAGTATATAATCTATTAACTAGATAACATGCTCAAACTATTTACATAAAATTAGCAGGAATGCTTGGAACAAGGAGAGAGACTGTGGATTGTATTAGGGTGGGGCTATTATGTTACGCTTCATGTGGATTGTATTAGGGTGGGGCTAGTATGTTATGCTTCATGTGGGGTAGTATTTGATGAAAAGGTGCAGTTTAAGGGCCTTTCTGAACTGGGTTAGGTCGGTTATGGCGTGGAGATCAGGTGTGAGAGAATTCCAGCATTTTGGTGCGCTAAACATGAAAGCTCTGTTTGACATTGATAGGCTGCACGTTGTTATAGCCTTTGGGGTTGTTAGTGAGTTTAATGCTGCCTGTCTCCTATTTCTGTTTGATGGGACGGTTTGGATGAGTTTAGAAAGTGATGTGGACGATAAACCATTTATGGCTTTAAAAGTGAGAATAAGGGTTTTGAATGTAAGTCTTCCGTGTATAGGGAGCCAATGGAGCTGTTTGAGGATAGGTGTGATGTGTTCATTTTTGGGCGCTCCTAGAAGAACCCTGGCAGCGGTGTTCATGGCAAGCTGTAGGGAGCTTACGGTGGATTGTGGGAGTCCTTGTAGAATGGAGTTGGCGAAGTCGAAATGCGGTAGTATCAGAGCTTGGTAGATGGTTCTGAAGTCTTCGTGGTCTAGTAGGGGACGTAGGTGTCTGAGCGTGCGTATTTTGAAGTATACAGATTTCACGATATTGTTTGTGTGTGATTTCATATCGAGCCTATGGTCTAGTGTGACTCCGAGGTATTTTATTGTTTCCTTGGTGCCTAGGTCAGCTCCCTTGACACTTATATGTGGTGGTGGAGTGAAGTTGGGGTCTCTTGTGATAAAGAGAGCCTCAGTTTTCTTATGCTGAATGCAGAGGTTCTGTGACAGGAGCCATTGTGAGACTGCGTCGAAGCAGTTTGTTATAGGCAATAAATCCATTTGCATTGTGGAAAATGGCATGTAGAGTAGGATATCGTCGGCGTATATCATACATTTCACATTGAAAGACCTGATGATATCGCAGAAAGGCTGGATATAGATGTTGAACATGAGGGATGAGAGTGAGGACCCTTGCGGCACGCCTTGTCTTTGATGAAAGAGTTTTGATTCTCCTGTTGCAGATTTAACGTATTGCATTCTGGTATCGAGGTATGATTTACACCATTCAAGTGCTGAGTTGCAGATGCCTTTTTCTTTCAGTCGACCGAGGAGAATCTCGTGATTTATCGAGTCAAACGCTGCTGCTATATCCAAGAAGATTAGCACAACGCCTTGTCGGATGTTGTCTATGGTATTGAGAACATCATTGAAGAGAGTGGTAAGCAGAGTCTCAACGCCATGGAATTCTCTGAAGCCGTGTTGAGAATGGTCTAGAGGGGCTGCGGAGTCAATGTGGTCTTGGATTTGGCGCTGTGCCTCTTTCTCAAAGATCTTTGCTAAGAGGGGGATACTGGCTATAGGTCTGTAGGAGTCTGGCCTCTTTGGGTCTAGTTTAGCGTTTTTTAGAAGTGGCCTGATGGATGTAAGCTTTAATGCAGATGGGAAGGAGCCAGTAGTGAAGGAGAGGTTTATGATTCTTGCAATGAAGGGGCTAAATGCACACCGAAGATCCTTAATCCAAAAGGCTGGGCAGGGATCGGTCTGCGCGGTGGTCGTGTTGAGTGAGGTGATTGTGTCTTCAATGTGTTTAGAAGAAGGCGTAGTAAGTGCGGATAGGGATGTTGGGCAGGTTGTTTCTTGTATATTGTTTTTTGAGAGTTCATCTGTCTGTAGGAGTTTTGATTGCAAGTAATCAGCGAATTCTTGCGGGTGGATATCACTATTTTGTTCAGAGGATGGTTCCTTTGATAGTGACTTAACCAGGTTGAAAAGGTCACGAGGTTTGTTCAAAGATCTCTTTAGCATATCTGAGTGGTATTGCTTCTTTCTGGTTGTGATTGCCTCTCGGTGAGTTGAGAGGTGGAGAATGTAGGCTTCGTGGTCATCGATAGCCAGTGAGCGGCGCCAGCGTTTTTCGAGCCTTCGGAGGTGCGTAAGAGAGGACCGTAGCTCGGGGGAAAACCATGGAGCAGAGGTTCTTTTCCCTGATATGGACTTTTTGTGTGGTAGTTGAGCAACAGCGTTGAGGCTATTGTTCCAGGCAGCGATTGACTCGTCAAGGTTGAGAGTTGTGTTGTTGAGGACTGGTTGGGTACTCGACAGAATAAGTTCTCTGTTGAAAGGTCGAAAGCCCCGTGTTACTCTAGATGGATTGGCGAGTTTACTGATGTTCAGACTGTTGTTGTTCAGGGGAATTTGTAGGTTTATAAGTTTATGGTCAGACCATGGGACATCGGTGATCGATTTTACAATGTTGCTGTTTTGCTCAGAGACATGGTGGGGGGCGAATACCATGTCAAGAATGTTTCCTTTGGAATGAGTGGGCTCAGAGATCATTTGTTTGTAACCAAGATTTTCAATGGCATTGAGGAATGAAGTGGACTGGTTTTGTTGTAGAGATGGGAGGTTCAGGTCTCCCATTATCCAGTTGGGAGTGTTGGGGTTGCAGGTATTGGCGGCCAGATCCAATATGGTGGGCAGGTCGTCTGGGGAGCTCGAGGGGGCTCTGTAGACCAGGTTCATGGAGCATTGTTTATTGGCTATGGTAATTATGTCTAGATTGTTTGTGCTATAGGAGTTAGTCATGATGAAGAGTAGTTCAGACTTGGTGAGTATGAGTGCTCCTCCTCCCTTCTTGTTTTCTCTGTGGGTTGTGTGTATAGTGAAGTTTGGTGGAATGAGTTGGTTGATAAGGACATTGTCCTCTTTAGATAACTTTATGATAGTTTCTACCATTTTCCCCGGTACTGATGTCAGGCTCACCAGTCTGTAATTTCCCAGATCACCCCTGGAACCCTTTTTAAAAATTGGCGTTACATTGGCGATCCTCCAATCATCAGATATTCCAGATGATTGTAATGAAAGATCACAGATTACTAACAGCAGGTCTGCAATCTCATATTTCAGTTCTTTCAACACTCTTGGATGTATACCATCCGGTCCAGGTGATTTGCTACTATTCAGTTTATCAAATAGTTGTAATACATCTTCCCGGTGTAGTGATATTTCTCTCAATTCCTCTGCAGTATCACCTTTAAATACCACTTCAGTCTTGGGTAACATCCCTACATCTTCCTCAGTAAAGACCGAAGCAAAAAATTCATTCAGTCTCTCCGCTATAGCCTTGTCTCCTTTTACTGCCCCTTTTACCCCTCTATCATCTAATGGTCCAATTGACTCTCTCACAGGCCTTTTGCTATGAATGTACTTGAAAAAGTCTTTGTTTCGTGTTTTTGCTTCCGTAGCAAGTTCCTTCTCAAATTCTCGCTTTGCCTGCTTTGCATTTAACTTGCCAGTGCTTGTGCTGTTTCCAGTTTTCTTCGTTTGGCTCTTTTTTCCATTTCCTGAAAGATGCTTTTTTGGCAGCAACAGCCTCTCTGACCTCACCTTTAAACCATGCTGGCAGTTTTTTGGACTTTCTTCCACTCTTCTTAATGTGTGGAATACAGCTGGTCTGGGCTTCCAGGATAGTATTTTTAAACACCACCCAAGCTTGATGTAAGTCTTTAACCTTCGCAACCTCTCCTTTTAGTTTTTTCTTAACTATATTCCTCATTTTATCATATAGTCTCCCTTTCGAAAGTTAAAAGGTAGTACTGTGGATTTCTTTACTATACCTCCTCCACTAATTAAATCAAACACGATCATGCTATGATCACTATTGCCAAGTGGTCCCAACACCCTTATTTCTTGCACCAGATCTGGTGTTCCACTAAGGACTAGATCCAGTATGGCTTCCCCTCTGGTTGGTTCATGAACTAGCTGCTCCAAGAAGCAGTCATTTATTTCATCTAGAAACTTTATCTCCCTAGCATGTCCTGCTGTGACACTGACCCAGTCGACACAGGGGTAATTGAAATCACCCATTATCACTACTCTGCTGTAACGTTTGTTAGCTTCCTTGATCTCTTTAAGCATTTCACCATCCATTTGTTCATTCTGGCCAGGCGGTCGATAGTACACCCCCACTGCCATCACCTTCCCCTTCATACATGGAATTTCAATCCATAGAGATTCTACAGCAAAATTTCTTTCCTGCAAAACTTTAATCCTTTCTGACTCAATGCAGTCTCTAACAGAGCACAACCCCTCCTCCAATTTGATCAGTTCTATCATTACGATATAGTTTGTATCCAGGTATCAGTGTCCCACTGGTTGTCCTCCTTCCACCATGTCTCTGAGATTGCAATCATATCTAACCTCTCATTTAGTGCTATATATTCTAACTCTCCCATCTTATTGTTTAGACTTCTAGCATTTGCATACAAGCATTTCAGAGACTGTATTTTATTAATATTAATCTGGCTATTGATAGGCATGGGTAATTTGGAATCTTTACACTCTGTCTGCACCATACTCAAGGATATTTGGGCTACTTTACTCTTTTTTGGAACCTCACTGCTTTCGGTAGTATCCTTCAAGGATACCTTCTTCCGAACCATGCGCTCTTGGGCAACTGTCGGCTTTCCCCTATTTTCTAGTTTAAAAGCTTCTCTATCTCCTTTTTAAAGGTTAATGCCAGCAGCCTGGTTTCATCCCGATTAAGGTGAAGCCCATCCCTTCGGAAGAGCCCCTCCTTTCCCCAGAATGTTCCCCAGTTCCTAACAAATCCAAAACCCTCATCCTTGCACCATTGTCTCATCCACACATTGAGACTCCGGAGCTCTGCCTGCCTTTTGGGTCCTGCACGTGGAACAGGAAGCATTTCGGAGAATGCTACCCTGGAAGTTCTGGATTTCAACTTCCTACCTAAAAGCTTAAATTTAGCCTCCAGAACTTCCCTACCACATTTTCCTATGTCATTGGTACCGACATGTACCAAGACAGCAGACTCCTCCCCAGCACTATCTAAGATCCTATCTAGGCGGTGCGTGAGGTCCGCTACCTTCGCACCAGGCAGGCATGTTACCAGGCGATCCTCACGTCCACCAGCCACCCAGCTATCTACATGCCTAATGATCGAATCACCAACTATAATGGCTGTCCTAACCCTCCCCTCATGGGCACATGGCCCTGGAGAAACATCCTCTGTGCGAGAGGGTTTTAACCCACCTGGAGGACAGGTCCTAGTTACAGGATCACGTCCTGCCACACCAGAGTGATGCTCTCCTGTCACGTGACCTCTCTCATCCATGGCAACAGGGATGCTGCCAGACTGGAAGTGGGACTTCAGGACTATATCCCTGTAGGTCTCGTCCATGTACTTCTCTGTCTTTCTTATGTCTTCCAGGTCTGCTACTCTAGCCTCTAGAGAATGGATTTGTTCCCTGAGAGCAAAGAGCTCCTTGCACTTAGTGCATACGTAAGATCTCTCACCAACTGGGAGAAAATCATACATGTGACACTCAGTACAAAAGACTGGAAAGCCCCCATCTCGCTGCTGGACTGTTGTCTGCATCTTAGTTTAAAGCTTGTGTTTAGGTCTTAAAATTCTGTATTCACTAAGAGTTGGTGTAGGTGCTTATACTAATAAAAGTGTATCTAATACCTCTATGTTTAAATCTGTTTTATTAGACAACAATACCAACAGTACACACAATATATACAATGAGTCTAGTAACCAAACACTAATAATACAAGTGCAGCATTCTCATCCAGTCCAACAATCCCACAGTGTAGTACAGTAAAACAAGGTGAGCAAAGAAGGATCCTGAAGGGACCCCAAGCTAATCACCAGGGTCAACACACAGTACCAATAAGCAGCAGAACCTGCGAACGTGCACATGCCAAGTAGTGGACTCAGGGCTGAAAAAGGCTCCCCCAGCAACTCCCCACCCTCTAAATCCCCCCCCCAAACAAACAATAATGCCATCCAGCCAGCCCAACAGTGGAAAAGAAGAAAAATAGGAACGACAAGCCCGGGGTGGACTCTGCTCCCGAGCTCGTCACAATACAAGGGCCGGATACAGCTAGCCCCCGAAACCTATCCTCGCTAACCCCCCCGTCCCAATCCAATCCCAACCTCCACTATTCCCCCCCCCCTACTAACACCCAACCGGGATCTGCACCTGGGATTACAAGCCCCTATGGGTTGGCTCAACCATCAGAGCAGGAAGAGGAAATACACCGAAAGAAATGTAAATAAGAAATGAAAAAACAAGATATCACCAGCTCCATAACAGAATACAGAGTACCATGAGCAGTAGAGCACTGAAATGAAAGGAAAGAAGGAAAAGAGAAAAAGGTAGAAAGAAACAAAACAGGTACCTCATCGTAAACTTAAGACCCGACTACGTTCTTGCCAAGGTAGGGAGTGTAAATGTGGTCCCCAACTATCCCAGAAACACTGCCAGCGTCTATCAGTCCCAGTAGCACGCAACATTTCCATAAGCAGGAGCCTATGTAACTGTATTCTCCATACCCCGAAGGTGGGCCCCTGCACAGCCATCCACTGTTGCATCACAGTAATACGAGCAGTCACCAACACCAAGCGTACCCACCGCAAAACCACTGGTCCAAGGTCTGCCTCCCAGGTATCTTCCCAGACATCTAGTACAAGATGCCCGGCAGTCAGAGAGATAGGGCGCTGGAGACAAGTTGACAAATAACCCAATACCTTCCCCCAAAAAACTTGGATCCGCGGACAGCCCCAAAACATATGCCCCAGTGAAGCTCGAGGCTCCGTGCATCGAGGACAACAGTGCGTTGTCCCTGCTCCCGCACGCCAGGCCCGCAGAGGGGGAAAATACAGACGCCGTACTATTTTGTATTGGGTGTCCCTATGCAGTACCTGCACACTCAAAGAGGGAATACCTGCCATGCCACGAAGGAGCCCATCTGCCCTCACATCTTCCCCAAGCTCCGCAGCCCAAGCAACGGCTAGTGAGTCCATCCCCAGAGGCGAGACCATCTCCCAGAGCATCCGATGTAACCAAGACACGCGCGTCCCCCCAGAAGCACCAACTCGAGATCGGAAAAGTTGGGCAAAAAGTTGGGGCCTGACCCCCATACGTGGGTAGAGGAGAAAGAACCTGCCCCATAGGAAAAAAATTTAAGTGAGAAAAAATTAAGATGGGCCATGGGGGACCAAAAGAGGACGGCGAGAGAAACTAAAAAAAGGACACCGTGACATTAAAGTTTTTGAGATAGGGAGAAGAGTGGGCTGCGAACAAGCAGATCCCACACCAAAGAGGCATAGTCCGAAAAAAAAAACCCCGCTCCCTAGTAAAAAACAAGAGGAGAAAGGAGGAAAGACGAAAGAAGAATAGGAAAGCCCCGGCCCAGCGTCCCATGCTCCAGCCTCCACCCCACACCGCGAGGAACCAGATGGCCCACATGAGAGACGCATGCTGCTACCCCCCATCAAGGAGCAAAATAGGTATCCCCAAACCCAAAGCTGTGCCCCAACCTGAAAGTAAACATGACATTAATAAAATCAATACTAGAAAAAAAGACTGCACTGTGCAAACTAATAGCGAACAATCACAGAAAACAAGAAAGCACACAATGCAACAAAGGAATCAATGCAGTAAAATAAACAGTACAATAAACTAGTGCAATATTATAGAATAAAGGAAAGTAAAATAAAAAAAATAAAATAATGCAAAATACAATAAAATAAAGCAAAACAGAGCTGAGCTGAGTTGCGGACGCCCATGCTCACAGTTGTCCAGTTTTTGCAAGCCACCGCCGGAGACTAACAGGGGGCCAGCACTCCCAATCGGAGAACGGCCCAAACTCCGGACAGGAAAGGAGAAGAAGAGAGCCCCAGCCAGGCCTCCATAGCGGCTATAACACTGTCCCGTTTCGGAGGCAGGCAGGTCCAAAAGCGATGTTTATCGTCTACGGTCCCAGCACTCTTATGGGGGGACAATCATCAGGGACTGAGATGCAGAAGTCTCATATCTTACAGGCTGCAATGCCCAAAGGATCTCATCACCTGTTGCCGCCACAACCAGAAACAATTAGCCGAGGCTATTGCAATAAGCCAGCGCTTCCTCCGGTGTAGAGAACATCCGACGACCTCCTGCACAATCTACTCTGAGGGTCGCAGGGTAGGCCAAAGTGAACCGGAGGCCCTTCTCCACAAACCAGCGGCAGGCCTCGTGAAAGGCCTTCCGACGCAGTGAGACCCCTGCGGAATAGTCTTGAAATATCAAGATCCTGTTAGCAGTAGCATCCGAACGTCTCGCCCGCCTCGAGGCACGCAAAACTTCCTCCTTTTGTGATGCATTCAAGAAGCGGGCGATGACGGCCCGAGGCCTGTTGTCTCCAGCTCGGTAAGGCCCCAGCCTGTGAGCTCTTTCCAGAACGATCCCACCAATGTTACCCTCCAAGGGCAGGTGAGCAGACATCCATGTTTCCAAATAGGACCGCAGGTCTTTATCGTGCACAGACTCGGCTACTCCAATAAACCGTAAGTTATTCCGCCTGCTGCAGTTTTCCAAATCTTCCAATTTTTCTTGATGTCTCGCCAGGGCCTCCTCCAATTTAGTAATTCGGGCCTCGTCCTGTACCCTCGCATCCTCGAGGGAGCCAATGCGCCATTCCACGCTCTCCACTCGGCTGTTGAATTCCAACACCACTTGTGCTACTGCGGTGATCTGGGTCACCAGGCCTCCAAAACGATCTTCGAGGGCTTCCACCACAGCTTTTGAGACCTCCACCACCATCGTGGCCGTAGCCGCCGGCATCACATCATCGGGTCCCCCCTCGCCATCTTGGCCTCCCCGCCACGTAGCTTCTCCCGTCGAGGGGTCTTCGTCGCCATGTAAAATGTGCCCTGGCTCTCCCTTAACACTCGAGAGGTCCCCCGACGCGTGGGGAATGTCTCCCCCGCCTGCAAGCCATCAGTAGGGGAACAAAGAAGGTAATATGAAGGGGGGGAGAGGAGCGGGCTCCGGAGCTAAGAGGGATACGTCCCACTCAGCTCACCATGCCACCGGAAGTCCCATCTAATACCTCTAATATACATTGTTCATCTGAAGCTCAATTAAGCTCAGGTCCTCAATGTATGACTGATTTGGATAAAGGGCTGCAACTGAGAGCAGCCCCTTTCCTCTAAGATGTTTAAGTACCTATAAAGCAACAATTACCCCAGGGGTGGGTGGGAAATAAGACCTATTAAAAGAAGAGGGCTGTTACAAGGTACCCTGTCCTGTACCCTCAGCAGGGGGGGAGGGGGGTAGTCCCTCAGGTAGGCTAGAGCAGGAAAAAAAAGTTTAACACACAGCAGGTTCTGGGGGCAGAGCAGGGAGAGATATTTAATTTAAAGCAACAGTTAACCTGGCTACCACACAAGAGTTAAAATTTATATTACAAAGAAATACCTACTGTATCTGAATGTAACTTGCCTTGTAGTACTACTGGAAAGGAATGAACTAAATCCAAAATTAAAATAGAATTTACCACAAAAAAATGCACATTTGAAGCACTAAAAGTCAACCCAGGAGGAACAAGGGTGGCGCAATAGAGGGGGCTGCATCGTACTGTAGAAAACATACGTGCAGCATGCCTCAGGAAATTCTTTCCAACCCCTTTGCACACCTGTGTTTGTATAGAAACATAGAAATATGAAACAGAAATATGACGACAGAAAAAGACCACATGGCCTATCTAGTCTGTCCTTCCATATCAACAACTACAACAGTCCCCTTTTTACCTTTGAGATCCTCTGTGTTTGTCCCATGCTTTTTTGAATTCAGATACTGTCCTCATCTCTACCACCTCCACTGGGAGACTATTCCACGGATCCACTACTCTTTCCGTAAATAAATATTTCCGCATATCACTTCTGAATCTATCTCCCTTCACCCTCATCCCATGTATATGTCTGTTGTCTCTATATGTGTTCCTGACTTGGTGGGAATAGGGGAATGGTGACAGTTTAGAGTAGTTCTATAAGCAGCAGAATGGGGAGGTCCACATGGGCCAAGGCCCCACCAATATTTTCTCCAATACATCATAAGCAAGTAGAGAGCTTGGGGGCAAGGCTGGGGATGTTTTGGTTTCGCCCCTCTAACTAAAAAAGTGTTCCACTGCCCTTGAATAGTTCCCAAATATTTTGTTGGTTTGGAAAGATAAAAACCATGTTTCCATGTCTTTGAAACCTATTCATAAAAAGGAACATGATCAAAAATTGTAAGACTTAAGAGATTTCTCTCATGGTGAACATTGTATCGGCTCAGCTTTCTCAGAATTGCTTTCATGAGACAAATCAAGTTCCCTACAGAGGAGGATTTCCCCTGTGAAATCAGCATAACAAAGCTCATGTGCTGAACTGTTGCCTAGGCAGCTCTCTTTATGTAGGCAAAATTATCTTAATGGATGAACTGCAAAGGAAGGGTGATGCAGCTACTTTTATTTTGTGAATTTGAGAAGGAAATCTGTTCACAGTGTCCCAGTTTTATTTTAGAAATATTTTAGCTCTAGTTCGATAAAATAATCTGGTTTTCTAGCTGTCAGCAAACAAACTTTTGAAAGGGGTAGTCATCTAAAAATACACAATTTGCATCATGGTAACATAGTAAACAATGGTAGATAAAGATCAGAATTTTGTTCACACTAATTTTCACCATATCTTATGTGACAATTTGTACATCTCCTTTTTTGATTCCATGGGGAAGGAGTCCTGATCTTACTCCACTTCACGCATGGAGATGAAAAAGGGCAATATTTACACCTCAATAAAATCTTGCATACTCCACATACATCAGGACATGCTAGGAAGATAGCTTACCTTCGTGTCGGTTCCTGAACCAGCTGTTCCATTTATTTCATCTAGAAGCTATTTTAGACCTAGTCCTTAGTGGAATGCAGGATAAGGTGAGAAAGATAATGGTGTTGGGGTTACTTGGCAATAGTGATCATAACATGACCACATCTGATTTAATAAATGAAAGGAGGATAGCAAGGAAATACACTGAACAAACCCTTAACTTTCAAAAAGGAGATGATGATAAAATGAGGAAAATGGTGAAGAAAACATAAAAAGAAGCAACTACAAAAGGTTAAGAGTTTATATCAAGCCTGAATGTTACTTAAATATACTATCTTAGAATATAGAGGAATTGGAAAAGGTGCAGAGAACAGCAACCAAAATGATAGAAGGTATGGAAGGATACTCCTATGAGGAAAGACTTAAAAGACTAAGCTTTTCAGCTTGGAAAAGATACGATAGAGATCTATAAAATAATGACTGGAGTGGAATGGGTAAACATAGATCGGTTGTTACTCCTTCAAAAAGTAAGAAGACAAGAGAAATAGTAATTACACTTACCTGGTAATTGTAGTTCCTTTAGTGACGACAGCTTAGTCCTCCACCTATGGGTAGTGCACCTCCTCCTGCAGCTTGAAGACTGGACCAATCAGATTTCAGCATCACTGGATGTAGCGTACTGGCATTCCTCTATAGCCCCAGTGAACTATTGACAAAGCAGACTCAACAAAACAAAATGCAACAACAGTTAGCTAACCTCATATAATGTTTTTACAATGGCAAGAAAATCAGAAACTGTCCCCAAACAAAAAAGGGAAGTACTCCTAAAGGCAAAGGTTCCCCCGCCTGCCGTACCACAACCAGGTAGCGAGAGAAAAGAATGGAGCGACACGAAAGCGAAGCAGAGAACATGTTCTATCTGAAATACTCACCTGACCAGACAGCTGTCAAGACCGCTCACATGCCGTGCCAGATGTGCAACCCAAGGGCAGGACGGAGGACTAAGCTGTCGTCACTAAAGGAACTACAATTACCAGGTAAGTGTAATTACTATTTCCTTAGCATTCCTCCAGCTTAGTCCTCCACCTATGGGATGTAACAGAGCAGTATTAACGGGAGGGGCCTTGCCAGCCGGCACGCAAGACAGCTGACCCAAAACAGGCATCCCTCGCCGCCAGCACATTGAGCCGGTAGTGTTTACCGAAAGTATGCAGGGATGACCATGTCGCCGCTTTACAGATTTCCACCGGCGGGACCAGACTGTGCTCCGCCCAGGACGCTGCTTGCGCTCTAGTAGAATGAGCCCGGAGCCCCACCGGAGCCGGGCGTCCCTGCAACATGTAAGCCGAGACAATCGCCTCTTTAATCCATCTGGAAATAGATGCTTTCGCCGCAGGCTCCCCTTTCCTGGGGCCGCCAAACACCACAAGTAAGCGATCTGACTTGTGGAAGGACTCGGTGACCTTCAAATAACGACGCAACATTCTCTTAATGTCCAAGCGACTAAGGCCCCGATCCGAAGCCTGTTCTCCCTTTGTACGCAGAACAGGGAGAGATACAGTCTGATTCACATGAAAAGGAGAGGACACCTTCGGAAGAAAGGAAGGCACCGGCCGGAGCACCACTTTCTGATCCGAAAAACAGAGGAAGGGTTCCCTACAGGAAAGCGCCTGAAGTTCCGAAATACGGCGCGCTGAAGAAATCGCCACCAGAAACACCGTTTTAAGGGTCAAGTCCTTCAGCGAAACCTGGGAGAGAGGCTCAAACAGCGCCCCGCCGAGTGCCCGTAGCACCAAGTTGAGATCCCACGGCGGCACGGAAATCCGACGTGCCGGACGTAATCTGGAAACTGCTTTCAGAAAACACGCGACATCGGAGTGCTCCCCAAGATTCACGCCGTGGACTTTACCACGGTAACAGGCCAGAGCCGCTAACTGCACTCTTAAGGAACTAGCTGCTAGTCCCTTAGCAAAGCCATCCTGCAAAAACTCCAGAACCACCGGAACCGAAGCCGTAGCAGCGCAGACCCGACGCTGCAAAGATTCACCAGACGCGAACGTAAGCCAGAGGTGTCGATCTTTTACGCGCCTGAAGCACAGTCGTCACGACGGACCTAGAGTAACCTTTTCTTTTTAGCCGTGCCCTTTCAATGGCCAAGCCGTAAGCGAGAATCGGTCCAACCGCGGCATAAGGAGCGGACCCTGAATCAGCAGCTCTGGCGACAACGGGAGATGCCACGGAGCTCCGTCTAGCAACCTTACCAGATTTGTGTACCACGGGCGCCTGGGCCAATCCGGCGCTATCAAGAGCACCCGTCCCTGGTGAGCTTCGATGCGCTGAATCACCCAACCTATTAGCGCCCACGGAGGAAAGACGTAAAGAAGACCCGACGAGGGCCACGGACTCATGAGGGCATCGAGACCCTCCGACATGGGTTCCCGTCATCTGCTGTAAAACCGCGCCACCTTCGCAGATCAAAAGGTTGCCATGAGATCCATGACCGGCGCTCCCCAGCGATACACTAGTTGCGCGAACACGGAGGGATGCAGCTCCCATTCCCCTCGAACCCTGCTGAGAAAATCCGCCATCACATTGTCTTTCCCCGCTATGTGTGCTGCCGAAATCGTCTGCAACCACGGTTCTATCCAGGCGAACAGCCTCTGGGACTCCTCCTCCATGCCCGCGCTTCCGGTACCTCCCTGTCGATTTATGTAGGCCACGGTCGCGACATTGTCGGACAGCACTCGCACCGCCCGGTGCGTGACTTGCCCTTCGAAGCTCTGTAGCGCCAAGAACACCGCTCTCAACTCCAAGTAGTTGATCGCCCAACCGCTCTCCTCCGGGGACCAGAGACCCTGCGCAAAGTCCACTCCGCAATGCGCACCACAGCCCATCAAGCTGGCATCCGTCAATAGCGGAATCCACTCCGGCTGCTCCAACGGCATTCCCACCTGAAGACAGGCCGGCCGCAGCCACCACAGCAGGTCCCACCTGACCCGCGGTGGGCATGGAAGCCGCATGCTCAGCGAATCGAACTGATTGGACCAGCGGCGAAGCAGGGTCCGCTGCAACGATCTCATGTGAAACCTGGCCCAAGGCACCACCTCCAACGTCGCCGCCATCGTCCCCAACACTTGAAGATACTTCCACGCGGACGGGGCTACGATCTTCCGGAAACCCCGCACCAGACCCTGAAGTGCCAGCATTCTCCGTTCCGTGAGAAATACCAATCCTTGCCGTGTATCGAACAGTACTCCCAAGTACTCGAGAGACTGCGTCGGCTCCAGATGACTCTTGACCGGGTTGACCACCCAGCCCAGGGACTGCAGAAGTTCGACGACCTTTCCCGTGGCTTGCACGCTCTCGGCCGGGGACTTTGCTCGGATCAGCCAATCGTCCAGATAGAGATGGACTAAGACGCCTTCCTTGCGCAACGCCGCTGCCACCACCACCATTATCTTGGTGAAGACGCGCGGCGCCGTCGCCAACCCGAAGGGCAGAGCCTGGAACTGAAAGTGCCCACAAGGAAGTGCGAAGCGCAGAAACTGTTGGTGGGACGCCCTGATGGGGATATGGAGATAAGCTTCGGTGAGATCGAGAGATGTCAAAAATTCGCCCTTTCGAACTGCGACAATAACCGAACGTAAGGTTTCCATACGGAAATGCGGTACCCGGAGACAGCGATTCACGCCTTTGAGATCCAGAATGGGGCGAAGAGTGCTGTCTTTCTTTGGCACCACAAAATAAATGGAATACCGCCCCATGCCATATTCCGCCGGTGGAACAGGAACGACCGCCCCTAAGCGCAGAAGACAGTCCAGCGTTTGCCGTATCTGAAACACTTGCTGAGGACTTCGGCAGGGGGACCGTACAAAGGAGTCGAGCACTGGCCTCGCGAAATCTAACGCATATCCCTCGCGAATGATCTCCAGGACCCACTGATCGGACGTGATACGGGTCCAAGCAGACAGAAACCCCCGAAGCCAACCTCCGATCGGTTGCACATCTGCTGGGACCCGCCGCCCTTCATTGGGACTTTCGAGGGGCTGCGGAGGTCGCTGCTGAGAATCCTCTACTGGCACCACGAAACCCCCGAAATCCCTGGGCCCTAGACACATATCGTCCTCTTTGGGACCCTGCGAAACGGGACGATCGAAACCTCCGAAAGTCCCGAGACTGACCCCAAAAGGACATCGCGGGCTTACCCCGCTTAGGCCTATCCTCCGGCAATCTGCCGCCTTTGGAGTCCCCCAACTCCTTAACCAACTTATCAAGATCCTCTCCAAACAAGAGCTTCCCCTTAAACGGAAGCCTGCCAAGACGCGACTTAGAAGATCCATCCGCCGCCCAATTTTTTAGCCAAAGAGACCGACGCGCCGCTACCAAGGAGGCCATACTATTAGGGCCCGAATGAGATCGTATTGCACATCCGCTAAATAAGCCGATCCAGACTCCAAGCGCTGTAGCTCCCGGACTTCATCGGGTGCCACGGAGGCAGACTGCTTCAGGTGCTGGACCTAGCGAAAACAGGCCCGAGCAACCCAAGCCCCACAGATGGAGGCCTGCAACGCCACCGCGTCCGCCTCAAACGATTGCTTCAACAAGCCGTCCATTTTCCTATCTTGCGCCTCCTTTAAGGCCGCACTGCCTTCCACCGGGATCGTGGTCTTTTTAGTAACTGCCGATACCGCAGCGTCAATCTTTGGGGAACGAAACTTGTCCTTATCTTTATCCGCTAGGGGATAAAGCTTGTTCATGATCTTTATCCCCTTCAGACCGGATTCGGAGAGTATCCCATTCAGTCTGGATCATCTGATCAATCAACTTATGAATAGGGAAAACCACCTGCGTCTGACGGACCGCCTGAATGATGGGATCCGCGCCATCCTCGTCGTCTGCCGGCTGCTCAGTAGAAAGCCGAAGCGTCTGAAGAGCCTCCGCAATAAGGGCCGGCAGCTCCTCGCGGCAAAATACTCTTATGATCTTCGCTCAGGGATTTCGCCTTCCTCTAACTCCTCCATCTCAGCATCGACATCCAAGTCTGTGTCTTCCCCCTCCTGCCAGTCCACCTCGGAGGGAACTGTCTCCACTGCTCGCGGTTGTTTGGCTGGTTTGAGACCCACCGAGTCACGCTCCGCTATAGGGGCCGGCGCGCTAGAGGGGGGAAGGGACAGGGACCCTGCCAGGAACCCTTGCCGCCTGCGACAAAACGCCTGATGCATCAGTAAAACAAAGTCTGGAGAAAAATCGTCCATCTGCAGCGCGCTACCAAGCCCCGACTGCAAACCCGAAGCGCCCAAAGAGGTCTCAGCTATCGCAGCCGAAGGCCCCGCTACCGGCCCAGCACTCTCCAGGCCTGTGGGATCTGTTTGAACAACAGGGGCAACGGCCTGCTCCAACTGCTGTTCCATGCTAAGAGAGACGGACGCACAGCGCTGACAGATGCCTGTCTTTGTGCCCGCGCCCCTACGAGAGCCACAGATGACGCACTGGGAACCGGAGGACATGGATGCACGAAAATTGTAAAGCCCCTGGGGACCCTCAAAAGTAGGGAGCCGCAGGCCCCAGAGACAGCGAGGACCTGCCACCCAAGCCCAGCTGCTGCTCTCTGTCCTATTAATTTTTAAGAATGTTTCGTTTTAGCCTCTAGGTATCTATATCTATATCTATATCTATATAAATATATATATATATATATATATATATATATATATATATATATATAAATATATATATATAAACGAAAGATAGCAGCTGAGAACCCCCGCGGAGAGTATCCTGAGAGAACCGGCAAACGAAGGAAAGCTGTGCAGAACAGCTGACAGGCCACCCCGAGGCCGACCGTATGGCCCGTTCAATAGGAAATAAAGAAAAAACAAAACCGCAAACGAAGGGAACTGAATTAAACAATAAAGAAAAGCACAATACCTGGTAGGGCTGCACAGACCGCGGTACGGAGGAAATCGCAGCTCCAGAAAACCGCGGTGAGGCAGCCGGCGTCAGGAAACAAGATTCGGAAGCTGCGTGCTCAAAATGGCCGCGGCTTCTCACATCATTTTGGCGCGCTGCTCCTGCCCGCTCTCCCGAGCCTGCATGCCACGTTAAAGGCAGGATGCGCCGTGCTCCAACTCCGCTGCTCCGAAATAAAGGAGGAGAGAGAGGAAATAGCCGCGGTTCGGAGATCTGGCAGCCAGCTAAGCGCAAGGGGAACCAAGAGCAGAAAGCCGCTGTTCCCTGCGCTGTGGACTCACCCCCCCCCCCCCCGGAGAATCGCGCTGCCGGTAAACGGAGAAAGGAGCTCTGCCCTGAACAGCCCAGGGGCAGAGATCCTACCGAAGCACCAGCTAATGTGATAGCTGTGGACAGGCAGAAAAGAGAAACCTTCACCGGAGCCCACGGAGCCGGAGGGGGGAGGGGGGATTCTTTTTTTTTTTTTTAAAGAGACATACCCACGAAAAAGAAAAGGAAATAAAGTATGTCAATTAAATAAATTTAAAAGGTTAGCTAACTATCTTGCTGCTTATCTGGTTCCCTAGTGAGCCCAGCACCTAGGCTCACTACGTCTTCTAGCTGCATGAAGACTGGACACACTGGGGCTATAGAGGAATGCCAGTACGCTACATCCAGTGATGCTGAAATCTGATTGGTCCAGTCTTCAAGCTGCAGGAGGAGGTGCACTACCCATAGGTGGAGGACTAAGCTGGAGGAACGCTAAGGAACACACAATTAATCTACAATGTAGCATATTTAAGACTAATTGGAGCAAATTGATTACGCATTGAGTGAAAAACTAACACAAGAATTTGTTGCCAGAGAATGTAGTAAAATTTGTTAGTATAGCTGAGTTTAAGAGAGATTTGGACAAGTTCCTAGAGGAAAAGTCCATAAACCATTATTAAAGCAGACTGGGGAAATTCACTGCTTACTCCTGAGATAAGCAGCATGGAATCTGTCTACCTTTTGGAAATCTGACAGGTATTTGTGACCTGGATTGGCCACTGTTGTAAACAGGATACTGGGCTTGATGAGTCTTTGGTCTGACCCAGTATGGCATATTTTCATGTTCTTATGTCATCAATGCTTGAAATAGTGATTTCTGTTTTTCTGATTTTTTTTGTTTAAGTAAGTCTCCTAGGCAAGTGGTATACTCTATTTTCAAACAAAGACAGTAGTGGAGGAGGAGACTCAGAAAGGGTCACATATTATTCTACGCCATGTAACAGATGAATGGACGTAAAGGTTAGTCTTCTTTTGAATACAAGACATGCGTACCCCTTCACTGAAGTCTCAGCATACATTTATAAGAAAATAAAACATCCATACAGTATGTCATTGTCATGACATTTTCCAATTTGTTCCATCATGTTCTGTAAGAACTCACATGCAAGACAAACTTCAGTAAAACAACCCTTGTTGGCAATCCCCCTACTGTCAAACAGTTCCTTTCAGATGAGAGGTGCATGTTATGCAAAAAACAAAGGCCCTTAAAACTGTTTTTATTGCATAGGAGGGCTTGCACAGGTATTACAGCACAAGGACCCATGCGTTAGACAGTACTGGGTCTCCTCAAACATGCCCATCTATGCAAAAGAGGTTTTATTATGCTGAGAGAGAAGGATCTGCATAAGAAGACATAAATTATGCTGTAAAACCACCACTGTCAAAGATGAGGCACACCCTGTGGCGATAAGAACCAGAACTGGAGTCCTGCACAGGGCAGACATTGTTGCACTGTTGGAGCACTCAATCAGTGCTGCACCATCTGCACTACTGACGGCCCAGAGCAGTCTCTCATCCACAGGTCTGAGAAGACTCCCATTCATTTAGACCTCTCAGGCTAATGCACATAGAAAAGGTATGTCTTCTGAGAAAGACAGATAAGATGTTAAACCCAGAATCCACCAGCCTCTGAGCAGATCTTGTTTACTCCCATATTTCATCAATAAGAATGTCTATAAACCCTCTCTTTATCAGCATAGATGCAAGAGATAATCTCTCTGGACAGCAATAGATGTAACAGTGCAAAAGACACAATGGTCTGGATCATGGCTTGCACCCAAGCAACTAAAGCAGACCATATGAGGAATGGAAAACATAACAAGAAATAAACAATTTATGGGACAGCTTTGTTTCACTTCCATTTGGCAAAGCGGAAAGTACAAAACTAAGGAGCTGATGAGACCACTGTGTATGCAAAGGCCCGTGCATCCTCAGAACTTTACACTAAATTCTAAGCGCCATCCTGGCGCCCTCAGATATCACCATCTACTTGTGTGCCTGACTCGGTCCTGCTTGTGAACAGAAAAACTGTAGTAATCTCTTCTCAAAGTACACTGAAATACGCAGTATTTAAATGTTAACACAAAATATTCAAGAGAAAGTAAACAATACAACATTTGAATATCTACTAAAGGTAAACAATTTGATATTCTTGAAGGAGCTTTGATGAAGTAATTTAACAAAAGGAACACATTAAATAATATACCTCAGAAGCATAATAAAAATTTAGTAGTCTAAAATAGCCGTTTAGCAAGCTATCAAAACTACACAGAGGTACACAGAACAGAGCTGTTAGAACACACATAAGAGGCTAGCTACTTTTTTCCCCCAGAGGAAAAGTTAGGGACTTTGATAGGTCTTTTTCATTTCCTTCAAAAAGGTACCACAACTCCAACCACTGAACTATGGCTGGGAAGAATTGTGTTGCCAACGTTGTTGCTCCGTTACACTTCTGCCTCTGTCCAGACGATTAGCCCAATTTCAGTCGAGGGACGACTGCCATGTGCAAGATGCCTACAAGCTGAAGCCCTTATGAAACAAGTGGAGTAGCTCAGAGAAGAGGTGGCAAGGCTGAGAAGCATCCTTGACAGCGAAAAATACATTAATGAGAAGGTTCTTAAGGCATCCAATCTCTCCGACAGAGGTGAAGATGGTAAGCTACAAAATGAAGAGAGTTGGACATGTCAGAGAACCTGAAGAATCAACAATCCAACTCCTCCAGACCTTGAATTTAAGAATCAGTATGCAGCTGTGGAAGTGGAAGAGGTGAAAACATTCCAAGAACAGAAGAACCAGAGCTCAAGCACCCCATAGTTGCACTGACCACAAGGAAGCAAAGGGTAGTGGTGGTTGGTGAGTCTCTTCTGAGAGATACAGAAGCATCCATCTGCAGACCAGACTGTCCAGAGAGGTGTACTGTCTGCCAGGTGCCAAAATCCAAGATGTTAGTAAAAGTTTGCTGAGACTCATCAAGCCTACTGACTTATCAGATGATGCTCATCTATGTCAGCAGAAATGATACTGCTAGGTATCTCTCCAAGTGTAGCAAGCTTGACTTCATGCCTCTGGGAGAAAGGGTGAAGCAATTAGGTGCATAGGTGGTGTTCTCTTCAATCCTCCCTGTTGGGGGTAAAGGTTGAGACAGAGAAGCTCGTGTTCTGGAGAAGAATGCATGACTGCGTGGATGAACATTTTGGTTTCCTGGACCATGGGATGAATTCCAAGAGCTGCTGAGCAGAAACGGTATCCACCTATCCAAGAAGGGTCAGTGTCTTCCACAGGAGACTGGCTAACCTATAAAGAGGGCTTTAAACTAGATCCATTGAGGATGGGTGAAGAAAGCCCCCAGGTAAAAGCATAGTTACTCACCTGTAGCAGGTGTTCTATGTGGACAGCAGGAATAAGTCCTCATGTATAGGCGACATCACCAATGGAGCCCCACGTGGGAATGCTCCCCAGCTTCTATTGGAAGCTTTAGGGAGGCTCCATCATGCCTGCATGCCTGACTTCCCAATTGGTGCAGTACCATCTTTACCAGTATAACAAAGCTGTAGCAGAATACAACTCCTCGGGAAGGTAGGAAGGTTCTGAGAACTTATTCCTGCTGTCCATGGAGAACACCTGCTAAAGCCAAGGAGGCAAAAAAGCTCAACAAAGGGCATCAAAACGAGATCTGGAGAATCAACCAGTAGTAGCAGAGGTAGTCCCCCAAGGGGACTCAACCAATTCAAAATCTTCATCATATAGCTCTACACATCAGAGTTCATGCTCTATAAAAAAGAGTCTCTTTTTGGTAGCCTGGACAGACAGAAGAGCCTTGATGGGAAGGAGTTGAAGCTTACTCCCCAAAGAGATGCCAGAATACAGACTGGCCGAAGTTGCCATTGCATTGGAAATCCCCCTCCAGAAAATGTGATGTGAATGTGTAGTTCGAAAACTAGATTTGGTATCTGTGACATTCTCTGAACCAAAGCCTGAACCATGAAATATGGCTTCCTGTTACAAGACGTAACTCTTCTGCTGTTCAAGCTTCAAATCTGCAGATCAAGCAATTCTGTCAAGTTATAAGCCATTCAGCAGAGCCATTGTTTTCAAGCCATGGCTACGTGCAAGAGAACTCGCTGCCAAGGTCGTTTGTTCTACTAGTCCCAACATTTTCAACAATGTATGAACCTGCATACCAGCAGATTTCTCTCACCATGGACCTTTGTTTGGAGAAGGACCACCTGATAAGTGTTATCTGATTCACTGAAGATGTCACACAGTATCTGAGACCAGTCAATCCTCATGATGTGATGAGGAACTCAGGACAAAGACTTATACGCTGGGCACGGAAGAACGCAGACATTTTAGACACACTTTTTAGGCACTTGATGAGATTTTCGCACTACCTTTGGTCTCTCTTTCTACTTTCTGCCACACTCTGCCATTCTGCAGTCTTCAGCTCTACTGCCTGCCTGTCTCCAGCTGGAAAGTCAAACAATGTGCAAGGACAAGGATTAACTTTGGGAAGGAGTGAATCTCCCCCACGGACTTGAAGCTCTGTGTTATCACACTGCTCAGCTGAATGCCTGCAGCCTGTGTTGGCCCACTGCCATCTTTTGACTTTGTGCCATTCCAGAGATGACTTCTCGGACCCGGCCACAATCATCCTCCTGGCAAAGCTAAGATACCGGTCTTAATCCTCCCGGTGGTGAGCCTAGACAACCAGATAGCTAGCTAATTTTCTGTACGTCTGAGTGCAGAGTGAATCAGTGACTTTAGTTGCTAAAACAGTGATTTATGATCTTGGTGTAATTGTAGTCATAGGGCTACATAACTTGCTACCTCATAATTCTAATTTATTCTATATCTGCATTATTTTTCTATCAGTAATAAAGTCTAATTTATATATATAGACACAGGATTGATTCCTCTTCTCTCTCATGTGGTTCATTTGTCAACAGTCCCATAGCATCTTGAGAAAAGAGGAATGCAGCATTACCCCTAGAACTATCGAGTAATAAATATTTATTATATACTTGCTATTGACAATAATCCCCACAGATTTTGGGAGCTCGTCCGGGAGGGGCAGTTCTGAATGAACCATGTTTCACAGAACTGGAATAAACAAATCTGAATGAGCTAGCCCCTGCTTTTCCCCTTTAAGACTATTTGTCTGATTTACGATGGCTACTGCTGATAGAGATAGCTTTGCTGTCCAAGAACTGATTTCTGAGGGCATGCGCTGCCTTATGTGGACCGATGTACTTGCCATTACTCAAGAGGATTCTCTAATGCATGTACTGCAGGACCCCATGTACTTAAAGATAAGTTACTGGAGTACAGCATAGTTACTCACCTGTAACAGGTATTCTCCAGGGACAGCAGGAATCAGTCCTCACTTATGGGCGACATCGGCACCGACGGAGCCCACGCGGAGCAATTCCCCAGCTTTTAAAGAAAGCCTTTGGGATTGCTGCCATGCACTCATGGGTCCTCTTCCCACCCAAGGGTGCCATCTTGCTCAGTCAGGTCCCTTAGCTCGAGCCCGAAGGAGCCCGAGTCCTCAGGTCCTCGGGGCGAAGCCCTCGGTAGCCGTGAAGAAGGGTCGGAGGGCAGGAGTTGCTTATACTCAGAACAGATTATGGAGTACAGCCTGGCCGAAGGCGCTGTCCCGGCGGGACTCCCTCTCCAGGCAGTAGTGTGCAGCAAAAGTATTCGTGGAAGACCAGGTCACCACCCGGCAGATGTCCATCAGGGGCACAGTGTAGCAAGGCCACCAAGGCCGCTTTGGCCCGGACCCCGTGTGTGGTGACTCGATCTAGCGGGACGCCCGCCCGCCTTTGCATTAGCGAAAGCGATGCAGTCGACCACCCAAACCGAGAGGGTGCATTTGGTAACTGCCTGCTCTGGCCTATTGGGATCGTAGGACACAAAGAGCTGGCCAGACTTGCGATTAGTCTGGGTACGCTGCAAGTAGAAGGTGAGAGCCCATCTGCAGTCGAAAGTGTGGAGAGCCAGACACGCCTGGTTGGCGTGGAGCCTCAGAAAGAAAGTCGGCAGGACTATCTCCTGGTTAAGATGGAAGTCCGAGACGACTTTAGGCAAGAATTTAGGGTAGGTACGGAGGACCACCCTGTTTCGATAGAACATGGTGTAAGGAGCGTCAGCCATAAGGGCCTGGAGCTCACCGACTCAGCAGGCAGAGGTCAGCACCACCAGGAAGGCCACCTTCCAGGAAGCAACTCCACAGGGAGGAAGGAGGGTTGTGAGGACTGATTTCTGCTGTCCCCGGAGAATACCCATTACAGATAAATAACTATGCTTTCTCCCAGAACAAGCAGGAAGTCAGTCCTCGCATATGGGACAGCTGAAGCAAATATTGCAGCACAAGCTGCACAGAGCATGAGAACAGGTTAACCCATCACTTAGCACACCACACAGAGAATCTGTGCCACTTGAAGGCGCAAGCCCATCTCATGGTGGTCTTGCAAGAGGCCAGGAGGACCTCCACAATCTCCCAGAAAGGTTAAAAGGGGCCAGGGTTACCCTTTCAGCAGCCACGCCGTTAGCACCAGAGACCCCAGATTGGGATCACTCCCCAGGGGGACCAGGGGCACTATTTATTTATTTGTGCTTATTTACCGCTTTTTGTGAATCAAAGCAGTTTACAGAGAACTCAAGGATTGAACATTACATTAAACAAAAAATATATGTAACATCTTAACAGGGAGTGAAAGGGGAAAAGGGACGAATTAACTTAAATCAGCAACAGCTGATTTAAGTAATAACTATGTACAGAGAACTAAGCATATATATAAATTAGTTACAATGAACTTGAAAGCATCTTGAAAAGTGTGAGGACTGTAGTTTTACATGTAGAATTGTCACTAGGTGACTGCTTCACCGAAGTGCTCCTTGAACAGGAATGTTTTTAGCAGTTTACGGAAGGCTTTAGGATCCTTAGTGTTTCTTATGACTGAAGGAAGTAAGTTCCATAATAGAGGGGCATAAAAGGAGAAGGCTCTCTTGGATGTAGTTGGGTTGCAGTTTCTGAAGTCAGCATGTACCTCAAGAGAATTTCTACTGTTACTATGGACATGCAAAGGAGCAGTGGGAACCATGGCTGTCTGGGCCACCGGGGGCTCACCAGTATCAGCGGTGCCCCATCCCACTGAGCTTTGAAGAGAGTCTTGGCTATCAGCAGCATGCTGCCACCCAGGATGGGTATGGCTGTTGGGAGCAAAAGCGAGGCAACTGAAATTGGCCAGGCTGGCAAAGAGGTCCAGCCATGGAGTTCCCCAGAGCCGAGAGGCCACTCTGGGGTCCAGCTGCCACTCGTGTGGCTGGAGAACCCTGCTCAGCCTGTTCGCCAGGGTGTTGTCCTGGCCCAGCAGATATACCGCCTACAGGAGCATCCCATTGTGGTTCACATACAATCAGAGGGCTACTGTCTCCCAGCAGAGGGTGTACGACCCTGTGCCCCCCTGCTTGTTGACGTAGAACATTGAGACCTGGTTGTCTGTCTGGATCAGCACCGATTGATGGTGCAGACAGTGGTGATAGGCTCAGAGAGCAAGGGATATGGCCCGAAGTTCTAGGATGTTGATATGCAGTTGGCTCTCGGCCTGCAGAGGTCCTCACGATGAGCCCCCCAGCACAGAAGGGAGGCATCCGTGGCGAGGACTCTCTGGGGGGGGCAGGGGCCTGAAAAGGCATCCTGGCCTGAAGATGCTCAGGCCCTTGCCACTAGCTGAGGGAGTCCACCAACCGGCAGGTCACCATCCCCCTGTCTCGCAGTCGGCCCGTGGCCTGGGCCCACTGGGAGCAGAGGCACCACTGGGCCATCCTCTTGCGAAGGAGGGCATCTGGGATAACGTGGAACGTGGATGCCATGTGGAGCAGAAGGCGAGCAAGACACCACACATTGGCACTGAATGTCTGCAGCCAACGTCCTGAGCGGACAGCTCTGTTCAGAGGTAGGAAGGCTCTGGCCTGGATGGTGTCCAGCCATGCCCCTATGAACTCCAGACACTGTCAGGAAGAGATGATATTTTGGGGTGGCCTGCTGCCCCTCGGCAGAGAAGCCCCCTCTTATGAGCCAGTCATCCAAGTAGGGAAAGATGAAGGCTCCTTGGAGGTAAAGGTGGGCCACGACCATCGCTGGACATTTGGTGGAGACTCTGGGGGCGGATGCTAGGCTGAAGGGTAGGACTCTGTACTGGTAGTGGCCAATTCGTACCATGAATCATCTGAGGTATTGCCTGTGGATGGAATGGATGAGGATGTGAGTGTACGCATCTTTTAGGTCCAAGAAGCATAACAGCAGCGTTCCAAGGGAAAGCATCCTGAACTTCTCCCTCACCAGGAACCTATTTAAGTCCTACATGTCTAGGATGGGCCTTAGGCCACCCGTTCTTTTGGGTACAAGGAAATAGCGGAAGTAGAACCCTTTGCCCCAAAAGGTGTGGTTCCACTGCCCTGTTCTCTAGAAGACCTATGAGTTCCTGTAGTAGCAAGGTCTGGTGTAGGGGAGTCCTAGAGGGCTCTCCCAGGAAGAATGAAGGAGGTAACCCTCCCCAACTACCTTCAGTGCCCAGATGACAGTGGTGATGGATGGCCACCTGTGGGCAAACAGGACTAGACGTGCTGTGCTAGGCCTCCTAGGGGGTGAGAGGCTATGCCAAAGGAGTCAAAAACTCCCACCAGGCTGAGCCGGAGCCAGTGCCTGGGTTTTGGGAGCCTTAGACTTAGGGCCAAGCCCTTGTCCCTTGGCCTGATCACCCTGCTGGGGAGCTGGGAAGGCCTGATACTGAGGGTAGTTTCTTTAAGTCTTGCCCTTTCTCAAGTAAGGGGGCTTTTTACCTGAGGGCTTCCATATGAGAAGGATAGCGGTCTTCCTCGAGAGCCTGGTCCTCGTCAGGAACTCGGTCTTCAAATCTGCAGCCTCATCAGCCAGCCTTATCAGATTCTCTCCCTGGCAAGGGACATCAACCAATTTGTCCTGAACCCATTACTCCAGGTCAGAAGACTGTAGCCAGGCCTGGCATAGGGTGCTGATGCCCACCACAGCTACTCTAGCTTCCGACTCAAAGCAGTCATAGGCTGCCCGAGTCATAAAATTGGAGCACTCTGACACCCAAGGCCAGGATCCAGAACCGCTGGAGGGGTTCCTCAGAGAGACCAGCCGAGAACCCAGTGAGCTCCTTCGTCAGGTCTCTCAGGTACATGCCCATATACAGCTGGTATGCCTGGATCCAGCCAATGAGCATCGAGCCCTGGTAGCACTTTCTGCCCATGGCATCCATAGCACGGGCCTCCCTCCCCAGAGGCACCAAGGAGTGTGTCTTTTGGTTCCTGAGCCGACTCATGGCCGACTCCACCACCATGAAATTATGCGGCAGTTGCACCTTCTGGAATCCGGGGCTTAGGCAGATCGGTACATCGAGTCCAGCCGTCAGCTGACGATGGGTACTGATGCAGATGTCTCCCACATGCGGAAGAGCAGCTGTTCCAGGATCTGAGGGACCAGCATTATGAGTGTCTCCTTCGGAGAGGCCTCGTACTGGAGAATCTCAAGTTCCTCTGTGCGAAGGTCCTCTTCCGACTCAGTGTCGAAGCCAGTGCCTTCACTATGTCCCGCACAAAGTCGAGGAAGACCATAACCTTGGGTGGGGACATGTGCCGGGTCTCGGAGGGAGATTGATCCGAAGGCACCTAATAGTGGTGTCAGGTATCCAAGGACTTCATCTTCAGTTTCCCAGTCCGACAGTCGGTGGAAGTGTCTAGAGCGGTCCGAGTCCCCAGCCTGAGGATACTTGTCCCTCGGAGGTCCTGCGGTTGGAGCCTTGGGCACTCGCCAAGGAACATCTTGGCCTCAAGGATCAGGACCAATGCCGAGGAGCACCCGAGGCCGAAAGCACTTGAGGACTGGCTCAACCACTGGGAGACCCTCAAGGTTGAGGGCCCAGTGGTAGGGGCTGATGAACCAGATATTAAACATAGAAACATAGAAACATGATGACAGAAAAAGACCACATGGCCTATCTAGTCTGTCCTTCCATAACAACTACAACAGTCCACTTTTTACTTTTAGAGATCCTCTGTGTTGGTCCCATGCTTTTTTGAATTCAGTTACTGTCCTCATCTCTACCACCTCCACAGGGAGACTATTCCATGGATCCACTACTCTTTCTGTAAAGAAATATTTCCGCATATCACTCCTGAATCTATCTCCCTTCACCCTCATCCCATGTCCCCTCGTAGCAGAACTTGCTTTCAATTGAAAGAGGCTCTCTCCCTGAACATTTATGCCACGGAGGTATTTAAACATCTCAATCATATCACCTCTATCCCGCCTTTCCTCTAAGGTGTACATATTAAGATCCTTAAGTCTGTCCTCATATGCTTTATAATGAAGCCCATTAATCATTTTAGTAGCAACCCTCTGCACCGATTCCATCCTGTTCACATCCTTTTGAAGGTGCGGTCTCCAGAATTGCACACCATACTCCAAATGAGGTCGCACCAAAGACTTATACAGAGGCATTATCACCTCCTTTTTTCTGCTAGCCATTCCTCTCCGTATGCACCCAAGCATCCTTCTAGCTTTTGCCGTCGCCTTTTCTACCTGTTTAGCTACTTTAAGATCATCAGACACAACCACGCCTAGGTCCCGCTCTTCTTTAGTGAACAAAAGTACTTCACCTCCTATACTGTATTGCTCCCTTGGATTGCTGCAGCCCAAATGCATGACCTTACATTTTTTAATATTAAATCCCAGCTGCCAAATTCTAGACCATTCTTCAAGCTTAGCTAGATCCCTCCTCATGTTATCTACCCCTTCCTGGGTGTCTACTCTATTGCAGATTTTGGTATCATCCGCAAAGAGGCAAACCTTACCCGACAGCCCTTCCGCTATATCACTAACAAAGATGTTAAAAAGAATCGGACCAAGGACAGATCCCTGGGGCACACCACTGGTAACATCCTTCTCCTCCAAGGCCACCATTCTGGTCCCCAGTCCAGATGGCTCTGCAGCTTCAGAGCGGGCACCAAGGATTTCGGGCCCGGTGCCAGTTCCAATGAGGGAGAGTCCTCAACGAGGATGGCCTCAGGGGTCCAAGGCCCATCACCAGAGGCAGACAATTCCTTCTGTCCCTTCGGACTCGCAGTGTGGGCCGCAGGGCTGAGAGTGGGACTTACCCGCCTTCCCTAACCTGTCTGCTGAGGCGGTCCTTGAGGATTTCTTCTTCTGGAGTTCCACCTCTGGGGTGCTCAGTTAGGAGGACTGGCGGCCTCAGGATCCTGAGGAATTGGGGGTCACCCGGGATTCTTGAGTCTCAGAGGGGGCCTTGGAGTGCTATATCACTAGTGACTCCAGAGCAGAGTCAGACTGGAACATCTTTTCCTGCTGCTGCTGCTAACTCTTGATGGCCTTGGAGGAAATCTTTTTACAGAGGCCACAGTCCAAGGAGTCGTGGTCCAGCCCGAGGCAACAGAGGCAGCAATCGTGGGGATCGGTGAGGGACATGGTATGAGCGCACCTATCACACCACTGGCTGAGGCTATGGGGAAGAGAGCCCCAGCAAGGTGAAAGACCTTATGCTAAGCCAGAGAAAAAAGGGCATGAAGCCACACCGGTCGAGAGGAAAAATAAAAGAACCAGAGATGCGATGCCAAAGCAGGCAGCTTGGGGGCAGGAAAGAGAACCAGTACGCGATCAGAGAAAGAAAAAATTAAGGAGAAAATTCAGAGAAAATTAACAGTTTTTTTGGGAAGTCAGACAGATGTCTGAAGGGCTCTGTGGAAAAAAGGAGACTGAGGCAAGATGGCACCCTTGGGCGAGAAGGGGACCATGCATACGTGGTGCATCTCCCAAAGGCTTTCTTTGAAAACTAGGGAGAAACTTCTGTGCGGGCTCTGTCGGCACTAACATCACCCATATGTGATGATCAATTTCCTGCTTGGTCACGGAGAAAGGCTGATATTTTTTTATATCAAAATACAGATTCATTCACAACAAGGTCAATTATTTACCCATAGCAAGACCATACGTAATACTGTAACTGTGGTCAAACTTCACGCTAAGTTGATTAAGTAGAATACAGCAGAATAAATTGTGCTTAAAGGTATTAAATTAGCAGTACGTGAATTTACCTATGATTTGTTTAGGGAACTAGATAACAGCATCAGTAACTTTTTGCAAGGACAGATTCCTACATACCCGGTACCTGCAGATCTTATTACTGAAGCGTTTGCTAAGGTAACCAGAACTAGTATTGAGCCACTTCAAGTGCAGATTGCTTTCCACATGGGAAATGCTATTCCACTATACATAGATATACAGAATATGGAAATTGCTTTTCTGTTGAATTTGCCTTTCATTGTGCCTGATAAGGAGCACCAGCTGAAGCAAGTAGTTAATGCTGGCACCTGGTCTGAAAATGTTTACCTACATGTCGACACTCTTGAGTATTTAGCTCATCACCATAATGAACCGCAAGAGTATCTTATACCTAGTTTAGGCATGTGCCAACTCACCAAGAACATTCATTGGTTGCGCCCAGGTAAACCTTTCCTGAAAGACACAACTGAAGCTCTTTGTGGTTTAACTACTGCAAATATGAAAAAGAAAAGCAAAGTTACCATGACTAAGTATGATGATTTCTCTGAAACAAGAGTTGCTGTTGTAAATAATTTATGGATAGCCAACACCCCTCTGAAGGAACTTCTGGTTACCAAGAATAAACATTATATCATTAATAAAGTTACTCTACCCTACAATGTTTGCCTAATCTATGTTCCCAAGCACTCCATTGTTAATGTTGGTAGAGTAGCCCTGTTTTATTTAGATTCAGATACTGTTTCTACTGAAATCTAGGTGCTGGATGTGTTTTGAGGCCGAAAGAACATAAGATATGCCATACTGGGTCAGACCAAGGTCCATCAAGCCCAGTATCCTGTTTCCAACAGTGGCCAATCTAGGTCACAAGTACCTAGCAGTTTCTCAAAGGACACAGGTTCCACAAGGCTTGTATTGTGGCAAGCAGTGGATTTCCAGGGTCCCCTTTAATAATGGTTTATGGACTTTTCCTTCAGGAACTTGTCCAAACATATTTTTAAACTCAGCTACACTTACAGCTTTTATTACATCCTCCCGTAATGAATTCTAGAGTTTGATTGCGCATTGAGTGAAAAAATATTTTCTCTTATTAGTCTTAAATAGGTTATACTGTAGCTTCATTGCATGTCCACTGGTCTTTCAATATTTTGATGGCGTAAACAATCTACGTTTACCCGTTCCACTCCATTTATTAATTTATAGACCTCTATCATATCTCCCCTCAGCCGCCTCTTTTCCAGATTAAACAGCCCTAACCTTTTTAGCCTGTCTTCATAGGGGTATCCTTCCATCCCCTTTATCATTCTGGTGGCTCTTCTCTGTACTTTTTCTAATAACACTATATCCTTGTTAAGATACAGCAACCAGAATTGCACACAATATTCAAGGTGCAGTCGCACCATGGAACAATACAGAGGCATTATAACATCCTTTGTTTTATTCTCCATTTCTTTCCTTATGATTCCTAGCATTCTACTTGCTTTCTTGGCCGCTGCTGCACACTGGGCGGAGGGTTTCAACGTGTTATCCACAATGACGCCTATATCTTTTTCCTGGGTGGTGGTTCCTAATGTGGAACCTTGCATTGGTGTACCATAGTTTGGGTTGTACTTTCCTAGATGCATAACTTTGCACTTCTCCACATTAAATTTCATCTGTCATTTGGACATCCAGCCTTCAAATTTATCAAGGTCTTCTTGCAATTTTTCACAATCCTCTTGGGTTTTAACAACTTTGAATAATTTTGTGTTGTATGCACATTTTTTTTCTTTATTGAAATTTTTCATTATTACAAATGAAAAAAAAGAAATGAGACAGGAATAATTCTCTATAGGAACAAAAACACATATTACTCAACAAGCCCACATCAAGGATAGCACAAGTCCCCATTACACTTACAAATTAATCAAAGGTATAGAGGATAAAAACATAAATCCCTGAATACTATCAATAGCCATATAACTAAATACACATAATATTCAGAATTAATCATTAGCCAGTAGTCCGAACATTAAGGAAATCTTCTAATTGAGAAACATCGAAGAAAATATAATTACCCTCCAAAAGACCCAGGCATTTACAAGGAAATTTAAGAAAGCAGCACCCAGTGCCAATACACGGGGCTTCAAATTTAGAAAAGACCAGCATCTTAACTGCGTAATCCTGGAAACATCTGGAAAAAATGTTAATCTTGTAACCCCAGAACAATTCATTCTTTTTAGAAAATTAAGGTTTCAAAATAACATTTTTTCCCAACTCAGAATGAAATGAGACCAGAAGTGTGGCAGAGGAGATCTCATCTCTAGAAGATTCCAAGAAAGCTGACAGATCTAAGCCTTCCACTAAATCAACCTCCTGCTCTCCACCAACTGCCAACGGAACTCCCGAGCCTCTAGGCAAATAGAAAATATCATCAAAAGAAATAGTTACCTGATCTTGAAAACCCAAAACCTCTTTCAAAAAATTGCCAAAAAAAGAATCAGAGGAGACAAATCTCATGATTGGGAAAATTTGAACACCTAAGGTTCTTAGACCTAGAGGCATTTTCCAAGTTTTCCTGCTGCCAGTGGAGAGCCAAATTGTCAATTACAAAAGAAGCCAAAGCACCTTGAGCCCGAGACCCTTGTAACTCATCTTTCTGTAACCTAGATTCAATAGATAAGAATTGACTATCATGTGCTAATTTCACCACCATTTCAGTAGTAAAATCAGCAAATTGAGAAACTATAGCCTGCAAAGAAGCTTCCATACGGAACACCACCATCCATACAGCCTTTAAAGTAATATCAGACGTCTGATCAACAGCAACAGTTAAATCGAGAACACCCCCTGACACACTGCCCAGATCCGAGACCTGAACAAACCGTAGGAGAGGAACCATCCCACGAGAATTATACCCGGTCGAGGAATGAGGCAGGTCAGAGGAAAGTGAACCCTGGTCCCCCATATGCCTCACCCAACTTCTGAAGAGGCTCAGCAGGAACAACTACTCCATTGTTGAACTGTGGGGCAGGGATTGAAACCTCCAAAGATAACGAGGAGTCCAACAGGGAGACCGATCTGACAACAGGCAGGCAGAGTCTTCCTGCAACTTCACAGTCATAACTACATGCCTATCCATGGCACCAAAATTTTTAGTCACCTTCATAGGTTTAACAGTACTCACAGAAAAGATCTTCTTCTTCCGCTTGCCCATGTCGTATGTCTAAGCCCACTAAGTTCCTCCGTGCTCCGAAGGTGCGTGTCCTCTGCAAATTTGATTACCTCACTCGTTATTCCCATTTCCAGGTCATTTACGAATATGTTAAAAAGCAGAAGACCCAGCACAGATCCCTAGGGTACGCCACTATTCTCCTGTCTCCATTGGGAAAATTGGCCATTTATTTATTTACATTCTCTTATATATCGCACTATTCTGCATCAGTGCGGTTTACATTGAACAAACTGAAATTACATTGAACAGGGCATTATAACTTGGAGATAACTATTTTACAGGGAACATGGGCTATGGAGGGTTAAGTGGCTTGCCCAAGACCACAAGGAGCACCTGTGGGACTAGAAACCCCAGTCCTTCTGGCCCAAGGTTGCTGTCCTCTAGTGGGATTTGAACCCCTGACCTTACGGCCTGAAGTACCTTGCCCCAACCACTAGGCTACTCCTCCACTCCATCCTATCCACATCCCTATCCTCTGCTTTCTATCTTTTGACTAGCTCCTGAGCCACAATAGTACACTGCCTCCTATCCCATGACTTTTTAATTTCGCCAAAAGTCTCTCATAGACCTTGTCAAAGGCTTTCTGAAACTCCAGATACACTATATCAACTGACTCACCTTGTCTACCTGTTTATTCACACCTTCAAAAAAAAAACCATAACAGATTAGTAAGACAAGACCTTCCTTGGCTAAAGCCATGTTGGCTGTTTCCCATTAAGCCATGTCCATCTACTTGTATGCTAAGCTAAACTCTGATTTGATTTAAATGAAAAGCTCTCTAGAAACAAATTTATTTCAAAGTCTATTTACTGTTATTTTATGTTCTATGCTAAGCTTTACTCTGCTTTGACTTAAATACAAAGCTCACTGGTGGTATTAAGACCTGACTGACTTAGCAAAAGACTGAATTCTAAAATTCACATATCAACTTTAACCCCAAGAAGTCCCTTTAACCCCAAGATTTAGGGGCATGTTTACTAAAGTCCGCAAATCTGCGCGGCGCAAAATAGCGCACGGTAACGCGGCATTGAAACGCGCAGAAACACGTTTAAACGCCCCGCACACGTGCGTGTCACCCCCGCACAGGTACGCGGTTCAGTAACGGGCCCCGTACAAGTGCGGGCCCGCAAATGTCCGATAGAGGCGTGGAACGGCTAAAGGAGGGCGGAGGAAGGCTCCGGAGGGGCGGAGGGACGGGGTCAATGGGTGGAGAGTGGGAGGGGAGAGTCTCCCCGCACGGTATCGGGCCCGAATCTACATGTAAAAAATAGCGCGAGTGAAACACTCGCGGTAGAGGGCATATAAAGGGAAGAGAAACCATTTCCGTCAGCAATGTACAGCAAAACCGGGGAAACATGCAAAACGTCAGCAGTGTGATACATGTGCACAGCACAAAACTGCAATGAAAAAGAGGAAATGACCACAACAAAAGCATTAAAATAGTAAATCAGCTGGGGAACAGGTATAGTAATGCGCAAAAGTTAAAAACACACCCAGCAGAGCTCCTAAAAATGAAAATAACAGTTGTTTGGAAAGGGGCACGGAGCGGAGACACCTCCAAAAACGTCTCCGTGTATTGGACCCCTCCTGGGAGTGTTACTTATGGTTGACCATCAATAGCACTGTTGCCCAGCATGGGAATATGCTATCCCCCTCTGTTCGGACGTCATACCCGTGTTATATTTGCACGTTTGTCACCAGACAGGGTGAAGGAGCTCACAGTAATAATGTGCAGAGCAGGTCTTGGAACCCCACCCTGCCAGGTCTACTATCTCCAGGGACTGCACTGTCTCTGTGGCCACAGTGTGGTGCAGTGGACAGAGCCGGTACCTCTAGGACCAGAGGGTCACACGTTCAAATCCCAGCTAAGGCACATGCCAGCACAATCCCAATATTTAACCCACCACTAAACACAGATAGCAGAGACACCCCTTTATTGCACAGAACAAAAGCATGTTGCAAACACCCATATTTTACCCTACACCACACACACCAGCACAATGTGCATCACCAACAGCCGCGTCCCCCAAATGCAGTCCTGTAGTGCCACAACTGTAGGGGCCAAGGACACGTAGGTAGAGGTTAAGTAGGTAGAGGTTATGTACGACAGATGTGCCTGTACATGCCTTCACCCCACGTGCCAAGGGCCAAGTGTGTCCCTGGTCATGATCACGTAATGGGTGGCCCACGTTCCACAAAAACCTTGCTAAAGAACAACAGCTAGACCGCTATACCATGTGAGCCAAATACAGTCCTGGGGTTACACTACGCAATCAGGTCATATCCCTTTGCAAGGATAAGGACATGCCAGCATGTTGGCGGAAGGGTTCAGATGGTGGAGGGGGCAGTGGCTGCTAGCCACAGAGGACAGTGGCCAGGCCATGTGCAGGCTGGCACCGTCCACTGCAACAGACAGGCCCTGTCGGATGTACAGTCATGGACCACCCAGGGATTGCAGCCAATCAGTGGCTACACGGTGGTGCAGTGCACACAGACAGTGTGTGCATGAACAGAGGGTCACAGGTTCTGAGCCCAGCTGCAGCTACCGCCAACCCTGTCCACATATTCACCCCACAGCTACACCGTGGTAGTAAGGACAAACCTTTATTGCTGAGAACATAGGCATGGTCAATACGCCTATCTTTTACCACACCAAACACAGACACCATAAACAGGCACATTATCTCCAGCAGAGTCTCCCAAATGCAGTCCTGGAGGGCCAAACACCATTCAGGTTCCATGCTTCCCCTAAGACAGATGCCTGTGCTGCAGATGTCTGCACCACCCCCATGCTATGCAACTGTAGCCCATGCATATTCATAGGGGACAGCATGAAGGCCCGAACAGTGTCTGGAACACCAGGACTGGAGTAGGGACACTCTGCCGTAAAGCAAGAGGCAAAGGTCCAGACGCACCCACACCCACAGGCCACATTGGAAAAGCCCCCTGGGGGGGCATCTCCCAGATCTAGCTCCTGCGTACCCTAGCAATGCCACCCTATACCTGGGTACACGGTACACAGACCACAAACGTTTGATGTGGGTACTGGCAGGTAGACAGTCCTACACTCAGCACTGTTTGCTCCTTGTGCTGCAGCAGAACAAGCTGTCGGCTGTCTGTGGTGCGTGCCCCAGGTCTGGCCCCTGACAGTATTTACCACCCTGGGGAGTGACATGCAGCAGTACTGTGTACCATATCCATGCCTGTACCCTTCCCAGGACTGGTGTGGTGGGCACGTCGAATGACTCCCCCAATAGTAGCACAATGCTGGCATAGGTGAGGGGGGGGGGGTGTCTGTCTATACAGTGTGTGTTGGCTACAAACACCCTCCACAGGCCACACTGCCAGCACTGTTGCCAGTATTGGCCTGACAATGTGCATAATGAGCAGCAAGGTACCATGGGTATAGCTCAGACAGGGTGTGCTGGCCAGGATGCATCTGCACAGGGCATGGGGCACTGGCTGGGACATTGTAATGCCCAGCCACCACCTACACAGACAGGCTGACCTCTGTATCTGCTGCTGGTGGATCACTCTCACCCTGAGCGTGCAGTGATGACAGCATGGCTAGGCACCCCCATAGTGCTGTATAGCATTTCTCTCCTGTGATATATATGGGTGTCCTGTTGGGGCCTCTTCATGGACTGATCTCCCTGTGTGTGCTGCCACCCCAGTTTGGGGTGCATGCAATCCTATCAGGACTATCCAGCAGACTCTGCACAGCTGGTATGTGTCCTGATGGAGCTCCTTGCAGGGTGCAGCAGCTGATGGCCTGCTGCAGGAGAATATCAGATAGTGCTGGGGTGCACCCCTGAATATCCAGGCCTACTGTCTGTCTGATAGTGTGTTTTGGATGTGTGTGGAGCTGCTTGGACTGCCCTGTAGGGTGTCTGTCCCCCAGCAGGACAGGGGTTGATGGCCCACTCTACTGCCATTAGTGCAAGGGGGGGGGGAAAGGATGGGGATGTGTTGATGGGAGACCCTGTTTGTCATGGGGGGGGGTAGGTATGTTGCCCACCTATGGGGGGGGGGGGAGAACCACCAACTAAGACAGAAGGGGTATCCATGATGAGTTTGCAACACCTTCTTATCACACAGGTTAATACTGATGTTGAGCTCTGGCATGGCCGTTGATGTGGACCTGGTCCTGGGCACCACCACCCACCCTCAGGGTGAGCACATTACCTGCACAATGTGACGGTGTGTAGCCACCCCTCGCCGGCAGTCCTCACGCTCAGGCCCCCCACCAGGCCGAGGCTCTGTGTGGGTGGACACGGACAGTTCCCCCTACCATGCCGTGTAGCTTTTGGGGTGCAGTCCCCATCTTGTGTGCATCTGTGGGCAGCTGATTTGCATGTGCATTGCATCATGGGTACGGGTGGCCTACCCCGTCCTGTCTACAGCAGCAGACTGTCTGTGGGGTGACGTGCAGGCTCTCTGCAGCCACACAGGCGCTTACTCAGAGCTATAGTGCCGTAGCCCAATGGTTCCGTCACTGCCTTTATAGCAGGAGGTCATGGGTTCAAGTCCACAGAGGGGTTCTGTGATAGGGTTGTCCAGAGCATTGTACATTTTACTGGACATATGTTTATGGCATCAAACACACCCTTGCCATACTGTACCCATAAGGGTGCCTCTGAGGGTGCATTATAGGGCGCCCTATAGGCCACCTTATGGTTGCCATCCATATTGCGTGCACTATACATTATCCTGTGGCGCAGCATACATGGTGCCCTATAGGGGACTTGCTAGGGTGCCTTTGCGGACTGTGCACTGTAACATGTGCCTTACGGGCCTCCATATATTAACACGCTGTTAGAGCGGGTATACTGGTAGTGGGTAATAAAAATAAACTATAAGGCCTCCTACAGCACACCTCACCATAATACTTACTGCCCCAGCCAACCTTGCTCACTGGGCACTGTGAGGGGTTGAACCCCTGACCTCTGCACCATTGGTCAGTATCCCAACCATTGTGCTAAGGCTCTGTTACTGTTTGCTGTGCACATCAGTGCGCCACCTATGCCGCCCACTATCGGACTGCCCCCTCATACATCAGCGCGCCGCCCTCTGCCCCCCAAACCTAACAGTGCGCCGCCCCCTGCCGCCCCCAATGAACGGTGCGCCGACTCATGCCGTTAAAAATAAACCGTGCGCCGCTCTCTGCCGCCCAAAATTACTATACCTCCCACAACACTTTTTCCCACTACATTTGATGCCGCAGCTGGCCTCTTCCATTGAGCACAATGGGGTGTTGAACCCATGGCCCCTGCACCATGGGTCAGTGTCATCACCATTGTACTACGGCTCTGCTGTATGTTTATGCAGCAGCGGCCCACGTAGCCTTCCCACGCGCCAATGTGGGCCCCGCACATTACTGCGACACGCACAGGTTTGCTCTGGTGTCTGTCCATGTCCGCCCTGAAACGGCCACTCCGTATATGGCACCAGTACACTAACGGGTACCCACACAGCAACCTACTTTAATTAACATCGCCCTTAATATTGGCAGTCATTGCAATGTGAAAGCTATAGCACATCACATCATACAGAAGCCAAAGAACCATTGTGTATGTGTTGATAGGTTCAAGACCCAAATGTGTATACACATCAACATTCGCAAATGGTGTTCAGTTCCATAAGATAAATGACACACAACAGTGTATATGTAATGTGTGTCGCGCAGGTTCTAGCGATAAACTTTTCTGTGCGCATTTGCGTGACGCAGTTGCACGTGATATATTGCAAACATGCGCCAGCTGCGTAGGCCACATGCACGTACTGCGTTCGGTGCGCACATGGACGCCATACGTTCCTGAACTGCGCCATATGCGTGGCGCAGGTGCACGTAAATTTGCGCGTCAGGTGCCCTACGCATGGGCGTGATGCACGCTGCGTCCAATCAGGTGATAATATCTGAAAATGGCGCCCAGAGTAAGGAAGCCCTCCTTCAACCTCCGAGAGCTCAGGCACCTGTCCCGGCTGATCGCACCACGCCAGCACAAGCTCTTCCCAGGGGCCACCGGGCACAGGGACAGCTCCAGGGTCCTAAGGGCGTGGCAACGTCTGCAAAGACGCTTCAATAGTGAAGCAGACTACCCACGTGAGGTAAGTGTATGGCGCCTGTACCTCAAAATGAGATCTGTAGCCTGTGCTAATTGCAAATATCCATGCTGTTGTCATGAGTTACTGTGAGTCAGTAATGTGCACAAGATGAGAAGACATAGCGAAATGTATCTGTGTCATTTGTGAGTGTGGTGACCTGCACCCAGGTGGTGATGGACATGGTCATAGAGGTGTCCATGCTACCCTTGTGGCATGTCAGCTGCTGCCATGGCTGTGCCACAACATACTGTAATTATGCTAGACCCTAGATCAGCAGATGTAAATAGAAACAACAACATATGGATATGGTGGGATCAGTACCTGTAACAAAGCACCCTGGGACAAGCACAAGGATAAGTGAAACGTAGCATTGATGGTATGTCACACACCCAGATGAGATGGGCAGTGTTGGCCATGTTGTTCAATACACACGCCTATCTGCATGGGTCCACAGCGCCCATCACAGTGGGCTAGCAATCACCCTGGAGAAATGCGTGTGCGTGCCCATCCAATTTCAGGCATCCCCCCTATCACAAGGAGGACAGAGAGCCCATCACAGTGTGTTTGCTGTCAGCCCTGTGATATTGGTCTGTGTGCTGTCAGAGCCCCCAAACACTTCCCCTAACTGCAGAGGTCCATAGAGCTCATCCCAGTAGGCTCTAAGAAACCCATGGAATATGCTTGTCTGTGCATGGGCAGGTTAACACATACACCCTATCCCCTGGATTCCATGTGGACAATCGCAAGGGCTCATCTGGCACCATGGAGATATGCTTGTGTGTGCTCTAACAGTTGTGCTGTATGCTCCCTGTCCCCTGGAGGCCAGGTATGCCACTACAGTGGCTCATCTGGCACCATGGAGATATGGTTGTGTGTGCACTAACAGTTGTGCTGTATGCTCCCTATCCCCTGGAGGCCAGGTATGCCACTACAGTGGCTCATCTGGCACCATGGAGATATGGTTGTGTGTGCACTAACAGTTTTGCTCTATGCTCCCTATGCCCTGGAGGCCAGGTATGCCACTACAGTGGCTCATCTGGCACCATGGAGATATGCTTGTGTGTGCTCTAACAGTTTTGCTGTATGCTCCCTATCCCCTGGAGGCCAGGTATGCCACTACAGTGGCTCATCTGGCACCATGGAGATATGGTTGTGTGTGCACTAACAGTTTTGCTCTATGCTCCCTATGCCCTGGAGGCCAGGTATGCCACTACAGTGGCTCATCTGGCACCATGGAGATATGGTTGTGTGTGCTCTAACAGTTGTGCTGTATGCTCCCTATCCCCTGGAGGCCAGGTATGCCACTACAGTGGCTCATCTGGCACCATGGAGATATGGTTGTGTGTGCACTAACAGTTTTGCTCTATGCTCCCTATGCCCTGGAGGCCAGGTATGCCACTACAGTGGCTCATCTGGCACCATGGAGATATGGTTGTGTGTGCTCTAACAGTTGTGCTGTATGCTCCCTATCCCCTGGAGGCCAGGTATGCCACTACAGTGGCTCATCTGGCACCATGGAGATATGGTTGTGTGTGCACTAACAGTTTTGCTCTATGCTCCCTATGCCCTGGAGGCCAGGTATGCCACTACAGTGGCTCATCTGGCACCATGGAGATATGCTTGTGTGTGCTCTAACAGTTTTGCTCTATGCTCCCTATCCCCTGGAGGCCAGGTATGCCACTACAGTGGCTCATCTGGCACCATGGAGATATGGTTGTGTGTGCACTAACAGTTTTGCTCTATGCTCCCTATGCCCTGGAGGCCAGGTATGCCACTACAGTGGCTCATCTGGCACCATGGAGATATGCTTGTGTGTGCTCTAACAGTTTTGCTGTATGCTCCCTATCCCCTGGAGGCCAGGTATGCCACTACAGTGGCTCATCTGGCACCATGGAGATATGGTTGTGTGTGCACTAACAGTTTTGCTCTATGCTCCCTATGCCCTGGAGGCCAGGTATGCCACTACAGTGGCTCATCTGGCACCATGGAGATATGGTTGTGTGTGCTCTAACAGTTGTGCTGTATGCTCCCTATCCCCTGGAGGCCAGGTATGCCACTACAGTGGCTCATCTGGCACCATGGAGATATGCTTGTGTGTGCTCTAACAGTTTTGCTCTATGCTCCCTATCCCCTGGAGGCCAGGAAGACCATCCCAGTGTCTAATCTGGCACCATGGGGATATGCTTGTGTGTGCCTAACAGGTTATATGCATTCTCCCTATCCCCAGGATTCCTGTGAGCTGCGCAATGCGTCGTGTTAGTCACCCTTTTGCTAATGTGTGTGCAGCTGATGAATTGTGGTAGGACAACCAGCCCACAGGGGGACAGATCAGCAATAGCTATGGTGGGTATGTCAGTAAGATTATGTGTATGTTCATGGCAGGTAGGTTGGACCTATACCATAGTTTGTGAAGTGAATATCTCATCACACATGTCTGTGATGTCTCCAGATGATATGCTAGCTGCAGAGGTTAATGTGTGTAACAGCACCCCATCCCCCTTAGCCATTATATGTGTTATCAGAAACCTGTAGCAGAGACATGTCCCCATACCACCATGCAGAATGTGGTCCAAAACCTTAACACCTAAGATAAATCCAACAACATCAGACACATGGACATCACTGATGGTGTTTCAGTGACACATGCAACTGATGTTGCTGGATAACACATACATAAACCCACACATGAGCACTGGTGCAAAGAGCCGTTATGTTGGTTTGGCCCCTGTCGATATTGCTTCCACAAAACACCTTCTGTCAGCCCAGCTGAACCAGTGAATATGAACATAACAACATAACCTAGGCCATACAGGAACAATACCCACCCCTACCCCTACATTACGCTGACATCAACTGTGTGCAACGTAGGTTGCACATAGCCAGCAGCTTGCCCATATGACACACCTCCCACAATGCAGCCAGTGGTGCAAGCATTGATATTGTTGGCCCTGTCAAAGGTGAATGTTTATGTTAGTGTCCCCTGTCACAGTCAATAGGGCCACCCACACAATGACTCCTCTCACCACACTCCGCCAATGATTGGTTGCATATCAGTTTGCCAGTGGGGTTGAGTACCAGGATGTCTAAAGAGAATCTCAACATAGATGTGTGTAACACAGCACATGCAGTGTAACTGTGACTAGCATGGACAACATCATTGGCACCAAACTGTGCAATGTTGCTACAAGGTCATGCAAGGGTGCGATAGGGTATGTACAGGATGTGCTGAGGGAGCCATGTACACTGGCCACAGGTGTCACTGCACACATGTGCACAGACAAAGCAACTAATGCAGGTGGTACTGTGACCCCCGAATGTTCTGTGAACAACAGGAGGTAGGCCTTCCATGTGTATCTATATTGATGAAACCCCAGGATGCATGAGCACACACCCCAGTGTCCATTTTCAATGACATCATAAGCAAACTAATGTGTATGTGTGTTGTGATGTTGGCCGTGCAATATGGCTCTTCCTAGGTCATGGATTGCCAAACATCAAGCAGGTCACTGTGTCTGTCATTGCATGACACTAGTTATTGTAGTGAAACACGTGTGGCAGTGTATGTTTAGTTTGTGTGTCATCTGACCTATATGTCACAATGTACACAAATGGAGGTTCCATAAGCCCCCACACACACGTGAGCCATGAGATAACAGGAGTATGTCACTTTGTAGGTTTCCCCCCGTTTGCCAATAGGCCGTAATGAAATATGAATACTTAAGACGCCTTGCTGGCCACCCCCCACGAACCATGTAAGCTTCCCTGAAGGCCCTTCCAGGCATGGCCGGTTGGGCTGACTGCCCTGGGCCACACCCAAATGATGTCACCCACTTTTATCTGACACTCACACAGGATGCTATAGAAAGAGGTGGGGAATAAGAAGGCAGCCACAGTCCATCAGCACACCTGTGAAAACAAACTAGCATGTACATATACTTTGCAGCCAGGTGATAGACCATGTTATGTGTGTATCTGGTGACAGCATAGCCAAACCCCTGTCAGAGTTTACCTGGCGTAACAGCAGCATGAGGACATAACAGCCCCCCCAATCCCCGGGGGGGGGGGGCCCAATCCATGTCCGTGTCACTCTCACACGTTTTTCTCAATGTTGATCCCTGTGTAAGCTGTATACCTCACCTGAGAGAGACATGTTGGACAGGGGAGGGGAAGTGCATTCACACTGTGGGATGCTGACACACACCGTCACAAGGGATGAGGGTCAGCTGTGACACACAGGCTCCCTTGTCACCAGCGGAGAACCCATGGCATGACATATGCGTGTTGCCCATGGAACTGCCTGCTGACAGGTGACAAACTATGCAGTACATGACACACACACACAGCACTGTCGCTGAAGCAGCAAGACCCTGTGCACAGTGATGTGTGTGTGTGTGTGTGTGTGTGGGCAAACCAGCAGAAGGTGACCAGTCACTAATGCCCTCACCTTACCTTTGCATATCCACAGATCGAGGATCTCCGGAAGAAGGGCAGGGAGCTGCGCCTCCACCATGCTGCATACCTTCAGCGCCTCCAGGGTGAGAACTCACAAAAGGGTGATGATGTATAATAATGAGAATGTCACGTATTTGTAACTTATGTCCCATTATCAGAGATGCCTTTGTGTTACCTGCCTATGTAGATGTGCTATATTTCTGACAGAGAAACGTGCTGATGGCTGTCATGTTCCACAGATGGTGATGGCACCGAGGATGAGGCCACCACCTCTGCACACCTCTTCAGAAGGACACCAACACCACATGATGCAGAGGTGGTGGTCCTGGACACCACAGAGGGGAGGAGGAGGAGGAGGAGGAGGAGGTGGACGAGGATGATGAGGTGGAGGTGGTGGAGGCGCAAACACCTGCAGCACCTGAAGAAAGGACACAGGAGGGCCAAGAAGGACATTCTGAAGGGGTGTCTGTGGGGGAGGCAGGGTTGAGGGTTGCTGCCGGGGATGTGGAGGGGGGGGATGTTCGGGAGGGATCAGGGGTGGAGGATTTCCCAGAAGGGGTTTGGGAAAGTGATGTTGAAGACAGGGCATCACAGGGCACTGTGGCCTCCCCCCAGCCACTGCAGTTGCCTCCACCATCCAGGGCCACAGACAGGCCCTATGCAGATGCCACCACACAGACAGCATTGACAATGTGTGTGTGTGGTGGCATATGCGTGGACCACCTGTCTGTGGCCTTGGATGGGATGGAGCAACGCATACATGAGATGTGTCACTCTCAGCAGTGGCTGGCGGGAGTGATTGAGAGGGTGGTTGCCGAGGTGGTACGTCTGCCATGTCGGCAAGCACCCCCTCAATGGCGTCACTGGCGTCAGTGATTGTGCTAGTGACGTCACCACATGTGCCCTGTGCTGCCCTGTCTTCCATCAGTGGGCATGCTGGGGGAGGGTGGGTGTCACCTGTGTGTCTGTTTTATGTGTGTGTGTTTTATATTTGCGTGTGGGCGTTTGCGGGGAGGGGAGGATGTTTGGGGAGGGGGGGAGGGTGATGGTATTTTCCCCCTTCCCACGTCTGTAAAGTTCATCCCAGTTCTGTTTTTCACCATAAAATATAGTTTTGTAAAAACCTGTATTGCTCACGTGTTTGACCTAGGCAAAGTGTGCGGATGTCAGCATGTGATATGTGTGGGTGCACATATGTTTCTGTGGTGCAAACATGTGTGTGAAACCAACAGCACCCCCCAAATAAGGTGTAGATGTTCATAATTAGGGGTCTACAGTAACCATTGCAACGTAGCAGCTGTCTCACTGATGTACATGGCACAGGAATGGTCCTATGTGGAACAAAGGTCTTCACTATCTGAGTCCCAAACATAGGCAGACCACCCATATCTGCCTCTCTCACAGACGTACCTATGGTGTGTTGGGAGGCAGGAGATTAGTGATGTGGTCAAGGGAAAAAGCCACATATATGCCACCAATGAGTGTTCCATGATGGGTTTCACACGGCGATGAGTATGTGACGTAAACACGCCATTGGGAACATAGTCCCCCTGTGACCACATGGATGTCTGTGCACACTGTGCCGCTGCATCCCCAAGGATGTTGGGAAACAAGGTGCACGTGACACATCACATGTCTGTGCAGCATGACAATCGTAGCTGACACTGTTGAGGTATTTGCAGCAGGGAACCTGTGTGTGGGTCATCTACTGTACCCATCACTAGATGACCTGGGCGCAGCTCATTTAGGGTTTTCACAAACACCCCCCGCCTCCCTGATACACATGGGACAACATGGACACTCATTGGACACACACACTGTATGTATAGTATTACAGCTGTTTATTGTCACAGAGTAAGTCTCATAATTAGCTTTCCATATACACATGGATATTCTAATGTGTGTGCGTTACAAATTAAAGTGTTACCTGACACCCACACAACATATGATCTGCATATGTAAGCTATTGACATGACACACATAACAAAACACCTCAAAAACATGTTGTACTGGATACATAATTGCTCTAACTGAGCATTGTAAGATCAACAAAAACTAGGATTATACCATGTTATTGCATATATCATGTTTCATTGTTGGCGACGTGGTCGGCCACGCCTGACACGTCGGGCACCCTCCCCCCTCCCCCGGCCACGACCCTCTTCTCGAACCCGTGCTGGTGGTGGTGCAGGAGCAAGTCGGCGCATGACATCCAGCATGCCCTCAAGGGCCTCACATATCCGGGTGACGGGCATGTTTTGGACCGCCTCATGTAATTGATGGATCTCACCACACACCTGCCTTGTGTTTTGCTCCACTGCAAGGCGTATCCGCTCCAGAACACGTCGACTGCCTGTGCATGGGATACAGCGTGTTATATTCCATACATCTCCACTACTCCAACGCCATACACAAACATTTAATGTACATGCCACACGATTGGTGATGTGATAGGGCAGACTCAATCACAGAGATGGAGAGGGCCAATATACATAATGTCCACAGTAGTATATGGCAGGCAGACAAACCCACAGGGCACATCACACGACGTAGATGTGGTATGCCCTCACAACGATTTACAGGCTGTGGTGAAACACCCATATACTACAGCTGTGGCAACAGGATTGGCCAATGACAGCTCTCACATAACCATCGTGTAGGGGAGCTTGCGCATGCACGAGCCACAACTACATCAGCTGGACACCAACGGAGATGAACACAGGAAGGTCGAGATATGACATCACAATTGATGACACATGTGGAGGGAAAAATACATTCTCTGACAGGGACATGTGTATGTTAATGAAGCAATGGGATGTCTGGTAGGCACAGGGATGACACACCTTACCTGTACATGTGCACCTCTGCTGCACATATGTGACTCCTGAGTGATACATGTGCACCCTCACTGTAACACAGAGGAGGGTCCTTGGTCCAGATAATGTAGGCCATGTAACAAATGTGTAGTTATATAGTTATTTATGTATTTTACATGTTTTCTATACCGCCGTTTCCTTTAATCACAGCGGTTACCAAGACACAAGAGGGGAGAACAGAGACAGGGGGGCATACACTGACTAAACGTAACAGTGAAGGTAAAATTGGGTGACACAACATCAAGGAACTGTTACAGTAAAACACGTTACATGCAGGCTATAATAATAGAGACTGTTAGATGTCTGTGCCATAGTACTCAGTGAAGAGTACAAATGTCAGTTGTTTTCTGAACTCCTTTAAATCATCCAGGGATCGCACATCGGGAGGGAGAGAGTTCCATATAAGTGGGGCCGATTAGCAAATTGCCCTTTGTGTAGTACATTTACACGCTTTTCTGTTTGGACACAGCAGGGGAAGCACCAGGGGGGGACATCAGAGCTCTACAAAGACATGGCTATGTTTCCCGCTACCCGCAAATGCAGACATTGAGGAATGGTCATATAGCTTAACATATGCTCATTAACACAGCAGACTATGGCTAAGTTGTCATCCTGCTGTGTACAAGACATTTGGGTATCTGCAGAGCGGCAGGATGTAGCTTTCCCAATGTCTGTATCAATTTATGTTGTCATAGAGTGCTGGGCCGTCAGACACATTCCTCATATGTCTGCATCCATGTGTATCAACCTGAACATACACTATTCTATTGGGGGTAGAATGCTATCATTTCAGGTACCCTACAACCTTTGGGTATCACACATCTAAGGTAATCAACCAGAACATGTAACGTGTGGAGGTAATGTTTGAACAGCCACCACACACACACCAACTGTGGACTACTGGTGTGTGTGTTGTGGTTGTGACAGTCTATTGTCACCCACCTTCAGCATCACGGTGTGATGATGCACCATAGGCCCTCATCTCTGCCATCATCAACTCCGGGAGAGGTGTAGGTGTTGGTTCTGCTGGCATGGGTGGTTGGCTGGTCTCTATTGCTGCTTCACGCAATGGTGTCATGGCGCGCACGTGTGGCTCCAGGGACTCATCGCCAGCACTTGTGCTGCCCCCAGAGACAGCAGCCTCTGCCTCCATCAGACTCATAGGGGCTGCAATGTAGACCTCCCCCTCCTCCTCTGCCCCCTCCTCCTCCTCTTCCTCCGCACCCATTTGACTGTAGTCACCTGCATTGGGAGGAATCAGAGAGAGCACACATATGTTTCAGCAAACCACATATGTATACATGTGTGATACATAACACACAGACAGGATGTTTTGCATCCGTTCATGTGTGCTGCATACCAGACACCGGACACACTCCCATACGTGTGTGTCACCACCATGTGTCTGGGTAAGGGACACATGTGTGTGCTGTGCCCATGCACAGGTGGCAGATCGCCCCTTCTCCTGTTCATGGTCACATTGCACATGTTTGCCCATAGCATCCCATTCCTCTGTTATGTTACATATTTCCGCACATGCCTGTTACTGCCCCCACCCTAACACCTGCTTTATGCAAATCACTGCATGTGTGTGTTGGTTTGTGAGTATGGGTCATATTTGTATGTGATATGATTGTCTCAGTGCTACATGTGACTCGCAGTGACCCATAGTGCAGCGTATGGCAACTAGGCATCACCTTTGGCCCACTGGGGTGCACATGCAGCACTGTATTGCTGTCATGTCATACAAACATGCCTTTGAAATGACCAACACAGTCATGCATTGTATGGACATCACAGTTGTTTTGTGTCTGGTGACTCATGTGTGTGTGTGCTTCATTATGCCATAATCTCGTGGGATGGGTTGAGGAGGTAGGTTTGGATGTGAACCCCAGACATGTCAACAGAAATGGTGAGGTAAGGATATTGCACACACATATCACAACAGGATGGCAACATGATGTGGGGTTTGTGGACACATATGGGAGTGTATTTGCATAGGACCGCCCTGTACGGAATATGGCGATTGTACATGAGAAAGAAATGATTAGTTAGTGTACATACCTGCATGTGGATGTGCGCTATCCAGGGCCTCTGGCAGTCCACGAAGGTAGATGTCTCCCAGCCGTGCTGCAAGTTCTTGTTCCAGGGGCGAGAGTGTGGGTGTGAGGGGGGGTCCGCCACCTGTGCCCATAGCATGTTGTCTTACAGCAACCATGTGCTGACGGACACCTCTCTTGATGTCAGAAAACCTCTTTTTTAAGCTGTCTACATCACGTGTGGGGCCCCCTGCCCCACACAGTGCAGTACGCAGATCCTCCCACACTGCCATTCTGTTTGCAACAGATGTGCGTGTGCTCATTCTGCCAAATAATACATCGTAGTTGTCAAGGACATGGGAGAGTAATATATGGTTTTCACTGTCACTGAACTTTACAGCTCTCCTCCTTTGTGTTGCTGGCACAGGGACCCTTTTTCTTTTGGCCATTTGGCTGTAATGTGACGGCTGTCGCTCAGCAGATGGCCCTGCCTGTTCGTGGCTAGGCTGTGCAGTCTGTGCCCTGTGTGACTCATCACCAACTGGCTGCCCCACATCCTCCGCCTCCTCACACTGGCCCTCTCTGTCACTGTCCCTCTCCATCTACACCTTGAACACAGGCACCTCTCAAACAACCCCCGTTCACCAACACACAGCAGGACACAGCACACACAACAGATAACAATAACACTACAATAGAGGACACAATACAGTACACTGTAACACAGGTGCTGTGTCAAGTAAATGAGCACATGTACACAGATACTACAGTGATTATTTAATTTATCCTCTCCCTCTATCCTGTGCCGTACCCCTACCTCAGCCTCTCTCTCTCAGACTCTGCTTCAATCTCTATATCCCGCCTTCCTCTGACGTCTTGCCACCACAGCCTCACTCCCTATTGCACACTGTACCTTTATGTCTCACACCTTCCTCTGGACTACCTCTAACCTATCCTCTGGCTCTGGCTCACTCTTTACCTCTGTGTCTGTTTGTGAAACTCCTCTAACATCCCTCACCGTGTGCCACGTGTTGAGGCCTATTTATACGGTATTTGCACGTTTGATTTCTGCACATGCGCATTTGTGCAGGCGTGTATTTGGTGGGACACGCTCGTGCGTCGCGCTCGTGCGCCGTGAGTGTGACGTCATACGCATGGGCGTTTGCAGGCGTCAACACACACATGCGCCGAGGGAAATAGTGCTACGTATGTGTATGGTCACGCATACGCATTACGTGGAGTCCCGCATGGGCGTCTGGGTGCTTTTTCCGCATGCGCAAGGCGATGCGCATCTGCGTGTCACCACGCACATGCCGACACCCATGCGTAGAGTCGCGCATGCGCGTGACTCTAGACCTTCGTCTGTGAGCAGATGCGCATTCGCATTGGACGTCACGGCAAGGAAAAGGAAATATAGGTGAGGGAGAACAGCTTGTCGACGTTGAGGGTTGTAGGCGGAGAAGAGTAGAAGTGTGTTTGGTGAGAGACAGTAAGGGAGTCCGAACAGGTGTATGTGTAGATTGTTTGGCTGGTGTTTGTATTGAGGATTGTATTGTCTTGTGTGTGTATGGTCTGGTGTGTCTTGTAGAATTAACAGTGCTTAGATAGTTTATTGTGTGTGACATAGTTATTTGTTTCTTAGTTTGGGGGGAGGAGTTTATGGCGCATGTATATGCTGCTGCATGTGTCCTGTGCAGTGGGCAGATGCTTGGGTTGCCGAACACGGGAGATGGTGTCGATGGGGCGGGGCCACAGGGCATGGGTATAGTCCCGCAGCAACTCAGACCTGCAGCTGTGGTGGCGGTCCAAAGCCTGTGTTGTTCGTGCACGGCGCAGGAGGTGTGCCGAGGTGCAGGCTCGGCAGCCACGCCTCTACAGGCCCCGTCCCCAGCTCTATTACATGCGAGAGGACCAGGTCATCTCCCTTTACCGACTGAGCACAAGGGCTATTAGGGGTCTCTATGAGGATCTTAGACCTGACCTCGAGCCCCTGACTGATCGGATCCAATGCCATACCTGGTTTAGTCAAGCTCCTTGCTGCCTTACATTTCTTTTCATCCGGCTTTTTTCAGACATCTTTGGCCGCAGTTGGTTGAATGAGACGTACCAACTTATCACGATGTCTAAACCATGTAATGAGTTCAATGGTAAGCCGGATGGGGGATTACATATCCATACCACACACTAGGCAACTATGGTGGTCCCTGAACCAGGCCTTTGAGGCATTAGCCGTGATACCACACGTGATCGGAGCTATAGATTGCACACATGTTGCCCTGGTCCCGCCTAGAGACAGGTAGCTAGCGTACCGCAACCGCAAACACTACCATACCATGAATGTACAGTTTGTATGTTATGCAAATCAGCATATTCTGAATGTGGTCCCTAGGTTTGCAGGGTCCACCCATGACTCCTATATCCTGCATCACTCGGCAATAATCACACAATTTGAGGAGGGACGGTTTGGCGAATGTATCTTGCTGGTTGAGAAAGTCAGGGACTTATATTACTGTATGTCAATATACATGATACTATTTGTGATCACAGTAGAGGATTTATATAGATTGACACATGCACTTAGCATATGATTGATGTTAGTCACAGGACTGGTGTTGGTATACATTATTACATGTTTTTGTACGTCTGGTACGACTAGAAACATTAACCCTACATCATGATTATCCTCACAGTCTATGACCGTTATATGCACATGTTGTACATGTGCTGCCACCTCAGTGCAGACATCTATGTTGTTGATGATGACCTCATAGTGCATGTTGGTAGCATATGCAAACATGGGGTGGTTGGTGGGGTGGTTTTGTCCACAACATACACCTGTGATGATGTTTAATTGCTGATAATGTTTCTTCCGTCATTTAACATGTCTGGTTCTGGATAACCCTAATAGTACACACATGTCATGTGCGTGTCAGTTTGACACACGCCACTCTGTGATGGAGTTGTCACCCAGGCTCAATATCTGACATGAGTAGGTGTATATTAATATCTGATAGATGCTGTTGAGATTTCCAGCAGGGAAAACACGTGTGCATATATTTGGCCAGACATATGCCTATGTCACAGCAGACTTGCAACAATATGTAGTGCTTACAGTAGCCTCTGACACTGTAGTTGAGGGTACGTTTGTGCCATCTTGTCTGGCCATTCTCATTTCACATCACATTGTGTAATAATGTACAGTTACAGCATAGGGGATCGGAATACGTGGGTTGCATACACCAGCGGTAATGGGAAACCAGCTACAGCGGCCCGTTGTATGTGCGTGCATATGTTTTCTTGGGGGGCAAACTAACCGAAGGGACACAGGGTGCATGTTTGGACGATCGCACCTTCAGAGGGATTGTGGTACAAGCGGTGGGACTGGGAAGACTATGGCTATGACAGGCCTTGGTCTTGCCCTTTCTTTCCCCGCCGCGCAACAATACACAGTTTATTTTGCATGACAAAATAACTCATTTATGGTTGCCATTCATAAACAGGATGGTCTACAGGTGATATGCTTTTTCCTTCTTACCTACCACCATGGCATACATGGTGTGTGGAGGTTGTGCCACACCGCAAAGAGGCCTGTGTGTTTTCCCTCTTGTTGGCGCTTACTGATGAGACATACCCTTGTAGATTACGGGAGCAGTGGAATTGCTAGGTGGTGGTTGTCACCATTGTGGGGTTTGGACAGATTTGTGGAAAGTTAACTGCCTCACCCTATGCATGTAGCACACCACACACACACACATTATTTCCGGGTGAACTATGGTCCGATGTTTGGTGATTAATTTGGACTATGTGCTTTAAGGGTCGCGGGTGGATAAGCCATGCTTTAGCTTGTAATGTCCACTATATGTATAGCTTGACTAGAGCTGCATTAGTTTGCAAGCTGTATATTGTTGTCACACTGTCTTGTTGGTTTCTTTCTCATGTCGACA